>OV656866.1:92244521-93735438 GCA_927399465.1 Sarcophaga caerulescens | reverse complement strand
AATTGTTTTAAATTGTGATTTATCTCTGAATATTTGATAACAAATAAAATTGTCTTCTTTTATTAAAATGTATGCATTATTGATGAAATTTACCAAATATTTAAAGAAATTATGTTATAAAATAAATATTTTACTCAAATTAGTTAGGTTAAGTGACTTTTCTTCTAAAAACATTGAATATTATATTTATTAAAAATATTTCCGAACAAAAATCATATGAAATGCCCAATATTAGTTGAAATGATTACTTTTGTATTCGGTTTCATAAATCTTTTAGGCAGCACTGAAGTGTACAGAAATCTGGCAGCATTTTTTCATATTGTTTACAATAATAAATAGAACAGATGTGAAATTATGACAACTACACGTGAAGGTTTTTCTTTCCCCTGTCCCTCGTTCTTCCTGACAAACAACGCATTCCTATTAGTTGCTGGTCAACAAGAATTATATTGAATAACACATAGTGGGGCAGAATAGAAAATAATTTTTATAAAATCATCAATTAAAATTCAAGAAAAATGTTTAAATTATTAACACAACAACTACGCCAAGCGGTGCAGACAGGCTTTAGCAGGCAATTGAGAACAACGCCTGCCATTAGGACGACCAAACAAATGCCGGATCAATTAATCGATGTAACCAAGGCCTTAGAAGGTTGGGAATTTAAATTAAAGCAAGCCGGTGTAGGGGATATTGATTTTAATTTAAAGTGTTTGGTGGCCCATGTATTAAAAATGAAATTCGTAAGTATTTGAAATCAATTAAGGCCGTGGAAATTTAATTTAAGATTACTCTTATTCAACAGAATGCTTTGCCTAGTAATTACCATAATATTCGTTTCTCTGGGGAGCAATTGAAAGAGTTCGAGCGTTTGTGTGAGGCACGTTGTGCTCGCATGCCTTTACAGCATATTTTAGGTGAATGGGATTTCATGGATATTACTTTGAAAACTGCCCCCACTGTGTTTATACCACGACCAGAGACAGAAGAGTTTGTGGCCAAAGTTATAGAGGTATATCGTAATGTAAAGGATCCTATAGATATGCTAGAAGTAGGCTGTGGTTCTGGTGCCATGTCACTGGCCATATTACATGCTTTGCCCAATGTTATTAGCACAGGAGTGGAACGCAGCAAAGCTGCCACTGCATTGGCTTGGGAGAATGCTAAACTTTTGAATTTACATGAGCGTTTCAAGGTCTATAATCATACCACAGCGGCCAATGATTATTTGCCTAAGGAGTTAGAAGGACGTAAATTTGATCTCATCATTTCCAATCCACCCTATGTAAAAACGGAAGAGTTTGCAATGCTACAACCAGAAGTCAAGTTGTAAGTATTTTCAATACTTTTTTCTTTCATTTCATTAAACTTCTCAATTTTCATTTTAGATATGAAAATCTTAATGCTTTAGATGGCGGTCCAGATGGTTTACGTATAGCCCGTTTCGTTTTCGACTGTGCCTGTGAACATCTTAAACCGGGTGGCAAACTATGGATGGAATTGGGTAGCGAACATCCTCCCCTGGTCAAGACTATTATGAATCTACAATATGAGGGCCGTTTACGTTTCATTAATAGTTATTTGGATCAATACAAACGTGATCGTTTTGTTGAAATCGAAAAGGTTTAAATAGTATTTTAAACATAATTTTATTAATTGATTATTGGCGTAATGCCTAAAGCTACGTCTTCTTTTAAAATTCCATGTGTTCGAGTGTGTGATATCTGTCGTTAGGACATTATTATGTTAAATAGAATTAATATTTATTGTATTGTCTTTTAGTCTTAACATTTTTTTGTCTTTAGCATTTAAGGCGCTTAGGAAATGCAATAATAACGAACGGTTTTAAAAGAAAAATTATTATTGAATAATAAAAAGCTTTTAAAACATGGACATTTTCACTCAGTTTAATTTTCCACAACCACCGCTTTACCGTGAAGTACCTTCATAGTCTTATTGCAGAAGAAAATTCATGAAGATTTTAGAATTTTAAGGATCAAGGTTCATATGCTCACTGAATCTGTTTCACTGAGAAGCGTGAAATGAAGAAAATTCAGATCATAAATTAGTTGCCTATCAAAACTTCACATATGGGCACAAATTCCTATTCTTGATACGAAATATATTCGGTAAGTATATTAATAATGAAGTTTTTTAATATTGCCACAGGTTTCTCAGCATCTAACGACCACACAAGAACAGCGTTACAGTTTCTTTCTGGTTTTGTGGGATACAGCAGTATTTATTAACCAGAATGTGAAGTCCGGTGGATATATGTATGTACCTAAAAGCCTAGTAGATACTGTCCCAGTATGAATGAAAGTTCGCTGAGCGAAACACAATTAAAGGTTCCACAAAGAGCTGAAAACAATGTGCTGAGGACTGACACAGGGTGCGTGAAGGTGACGAATGCAGATCACAGATGGCGGGCAGGCCATCAGGAGCTACAGCTTTATTGTTCTTAAAACGCATAATTACGACTTTGACCTCTTCATGGCTAGGTGGATGAATCTTCACGCCGGTATTATCGACGGTACATCATTTCTGAAGGCGGTATTGTCATCGCTTCGTAGCAATTTAGAGAAGTGGTTTCTCTATAGCCTTAGCACACCCCGCGGATCTGTTGCCAGGTTTCCATTCTCATCTTCTAGAAAGACGCTCCTGGCTTAAAACCTTCGGTTAGACGCTTAACCTTTTGATACATTGGTATATCCTGAATTATTTACCTTCTCGCCTTTTCTGCTCCCTCTTCTTGCGTCTCTCATCCCTTCTACTCTCTCTATGATCGAAAACCATATGTGATCGCATAGTGGCGAAATGCAACGTTTTCTTGTATGCTGCCTCGCGGCGCACGTCATTGTTCCATTGATTTCGTTGGGATGGACGCTTGTAATAGTGCGCACGTACATATGTCGCATATTTCTTGGAATAATTGATGGCTTTGAAAATGAGAAGAGTAAAATTAGTGAGAAAACGATCAATAATTACGCAAACTGCTTGCTCACTAGGACGATTATGTTGATCCAAAACCAGACAAGGTGTTCTCTAGGAATTCCCCGAACAGATTTATTTTTTTAAGAAAATTTTTGCCAAAAAAGGTTGTGTTTCTAGCAACGTGGGCCTATTTTATGAATTAAAACTGATTAATTGCTGACGACCATACAAAATTCACCAACCCATCAACGCTTTGTTGAATTCGTGAATAAAACCGCTAAAATGTGGAACGAATTTGGTATGTAGTTGCTTATTATTATGCATTTGCATATGTATATGTGTGTGTATAGTGCTATTTAGTTGGGGTATAAAACATTTCGATTTGACACTCTGCCCCTAAACTCATGCTATATTTTTTTTCTACAAAACAAACGCGCGGCGTCTGTTAACAGTCTGATTTATGTTGTCTAGTAAAGCTGTGTGAGTAACACAGTATTTGTACAAGTATTGGCTGTGAATGTATGCGTGAATTATTATATTTGAGTGCCGTCACGTGTTTGTGTGTGTGTGGTGTTGTAACATTTTAAATGATTTTGTTTACGGCATGGAAAACACAATGTTTCGAGGCCACATTCACAATTGTCGTTGAAATAAAATTAAATCTTTTGGGAGGATTTTTTTTCATTTGTTTGTTCGTTTTTTTAGTTTTGTTTTAGCAAATAAAATGTACAAATGAATGGGTAAAAATGTTGACAACAACAACAATAACATAAATACCAGAGTATATGTATGTATATACCATCATGTAGCAATTAATCTGCTAATAAAGTAATAACGGCGGACGAAAAAAAGAACAGGATTTGTAGTCATAATTATTTCGGTTAAGTAACGGTAATATTTAATCGTGGCAATGGTAGTACATAGTGGTAGCTGTTGCTAGTGGTAATTGTAGTCAAACGGATACCAATAATTTATTTTATTTGCTACAATTACAACGACATGAATTATTTCCGAAACTTAATTAAGCGTGTTATTTGAAATCACGGGTATTAACACAATCGGAGAGAATTTTTATTTTTTTTTTGATTCAGTAAAAATAGGAAATAAAATTTAAGGTCAATGCTAAATAGCAGATCATGAAAGCCACTGTTAATCACTGTTTAAATGGATCAGGACATCAAACAAAAACGGTTCGAAATTTTACCAAATTCATTGTTTTATTGTGAAGTACAATTGTTCCGGTTAGAAATGGAATATTATTTCATTCTTATGGCTGCCGCAGCTGGCCTCATAGTACCTCATTTGATCAGACCAATTTTCGTGCACTTTTTCGCGTGTATGGGGTCGTATCTTAGGCGACTTCCTCTCAGCAGTCTTCTTGCAAAAACTCTGAAAGTAAATAAAAATTGCCACGAAATGTTTCTCAGAAATTTGTCGTTTGTCGCCACTTATGAATAAAATTAACACACACAACATAGGTGGTGTACGAAGCTAGGTTTTAATCCTGACTAAAGGTTTGTAATCATCAATTAAGTAGGTAAGTATAGTAAACTCCTAAAATTTACCAATAAATCCCTTCATTTTTAAGTTTACAACCTAAACAATATATGGAAGGTTTTAAAAAGAGAGGTAAGATGGATTTACTTTTGCCGAATCCCTTTACTGCTACCCTGTAAAAAATCCGTCCCCATATATTAAAATCTAAGGACACACACACACAACCACACAAGCAATAAACACTGAAAGAAATGGCCAATAATGAGATGTAAACAATTACACTTGCTTTTAACAGTTATTTACACTAACAACACTTATGCGAACGCACATCGCCAAGTGTGCGTTTCTTACTCTCATTAAGGAGAACTACACTACACTACCCAAATACTCACTAATACACATACTACATACCGTATGTTAAACACAAAAACATTTATTAATACTCATACTCTCATAAACCCATACACACACACACATACTAATAAACTACTCGTGTTTAACACCTACAAAGCAATTTTATGTGGAGTACACATTCAACATTTACTCACCACAACTACAACAACGACGACGACGACAATTTCAAGAGAAATTCTAATCTCAGACTAAAGGGAATGAAACAAAACACATAAACACATGGACACACTCATATGCGTGTTTTAAGCAGAGCTTTCTTGGGGAGATTTAATGAGTAGAGTAGCAGTGATTAGGAGCCACAGTGTTCGAATACACAGCGTTCCACAGTGAGAGGGTAAGTGAAGTGAAGTGTTTTTGTTATTACACCATAAACACGTACAGTTGATTGCGTATGGCTTAAACACATACACTTTCTTTGGCGCACACATACTCTCGCATACATACATCGAATTTATTAAACAATTTCAAATAAAATTAAATGCAATGCTGAGCAATTGTTTTTTAATTTTTTTCTTTGCATTGGAAACCCTGACATTTACGTTGATATGATGTATAAGCAGGAACGGTGAATATAGTACGGAAAGTCTGCGTTATCAGGAGGCGGTTGAAACCTGGATTCTCGAAGAAGGGAATTTAGGTTGCAGCAACAGTAATAGAAACAAGTAAAGGAAGCTTTTGCAGCAATAATAGTAGAAGAATTGAACACAATACCACGGAACGAAGACTGTCTCTGTGATCAATAGTGGATCAGGAGTCAAGTACTCGCTTATTGCACTGGTGCCCTAGTACATAGCATAATTGGTCATTACAACTCTTTAGTTAGGATTACGACCTAGCTTCTGACACCACTGATGTTGTGTGTGTTAGTTTTATACATGAATGGCTGAACCTACAGTTTAAAGAAGTCAATTCCGAACGACATATTTTTGCGAAACTTTTCATGGCAATTTTATACACTCAGAGTTTTTGCCAGAAATCTGCTGAGAGGAAGTCACCGAAGAAATATTTTATCATTTTTTCGTTTTGATGTCTAATAAGCCAACACGCTACCTATTAAACCACGGCGGCTTCACTGGTGCTCTACTAAAGGCAATAATTTGAAGAACAAACCTGCAAAAAATAACTTAAGCTTGTCGTGCTATGCTCCCAGCCCATATATTTTCTCAACCGGAAAAATGAGAAGTCATAAGGCGGCAGTTTTCATTGGATAAGGTTTTTACGTGTTGGCTTCCAAGCTCTACGCACAACCCAAATTTAAAGTCCAGAGGATTGGACTGCACTGCACGTATTAGTTAACATTAAGCCGGTGCTAGTTGGTCATCCAGGAGGGGCCACGAGGAGGCTGGTTGTTGACTTTAATATAGCAAGTCAAGGATCTGCCATGTTGAATACAATCAAAAATTTTACCTTATTTTCATGTATGCCACACCACGGCTTAGCCATCTCGTTCGGATGAAAGATAATATTCTGACGAGACGGCTATTTGAAGAGGTAACTTTGACTGCGTTAGAACAACTAAATCCAGAAACCCTTGTCACAGTTTGTCAGACACTGGTGAAAGCGCTCAAGAAGTAGAAACACCTGGAAGGATGTAGTAAGGCAGGCCGAAATATAATCAACGGGTTGTTAATACCCAATGAAGTAATTAAGTAAGTTAATAATAAGGCAGCAGGTGAAAATGGAGTAACAGCTAAAAGTCAGTAGGCCTACATCGGAATTTCTATAACCTCCCATCAGTTTAGTAGGACGATGGACTAGGAAAGAAATGTAACCACCGAGGAAGTCTTGAAAGATCTTGAAAATTGTAGAGAAGTTATTCTGCCTAGTACCACATTCATAACACAAAGTAATAGAGAGATGTATAGAAGCGTCTTTTGGCACCTCTTATCGCTCTGTAGACAAGAGTAATTCGAGATCAGTTTTAAAAAAATACTGCCCAAAAACTCCTGCAGGGCTTAATGAACATCAAACGGCCACTTTTTTCCACAATCCCTCGTGGATTTTCTGAGCTACAAATGCGACAATTTTGTTTGCTGATGTAAACACCAAGACGCAAGTCTACGGCATAATGAATGGTCAGCTGGCATTAGATTTTACAAAGCTGGACTTTATGTGAATGAATGTTCAAATCCAAGTAAAAAATACATCATAATGAGCCTTAAAATCGTCCCAATTGCCAATTATGCTGCGTGAGGTAAGAAGTAAATAAACTTTTTCCAAACCTCTTGAATTTTCTTTGTTAACACGGCTAATTTAAAGATCACCCTCGTATATTTTTTTTTTCTTTTTAAATTTAATTCCTTTTAATGTAGCCATAAACTTCACATAAAACTTATAAATGCCAGTCCATATATGCCCATTACCAGGCCAAACCATGTACTAGAGAATTAATAATTTAATTCAATTGTATACAGTGCTAAATAAAAGTAATGAAACCTTATATAATTTATATGAAACACAAGGTTTTTTAAATAATTAATTGCTTTGAAAGAGTATTTATAATCATAAGAAAACTTTTGTTAGCAACTATCTGTAGCATGACTAACTCCTAAGAAAGTGTATTTAATCTGTTTGCAAATATTTACCGTGAACAAATGTGTGCGCTTAAATACCTTTGTTTAAGTTTATGTACGTGCCTGTAACTGTGATTTCACTTTAAATGATTTCAAATGAAGACGTTAAAGATGATAATAAATTTACAATACGATGTACAGGCTTGGCACGCATAAAATAGTTCGTTTATGATTTATAACTTCGATTAAAAGTAAATAAAACTAAACTGTAATACAAAGTAGGCCCCCGGAACAAAATCGTTTAATATTCTACAGCTACTTAGCTGGTAGCTAAGGTCGAAAATCCTCCTTTAAAATTTGGTGGTTCGTGTGTTTCATGGGGCATAGGGAAGGGTAAACTTTTATGTCCACTTGTTGTTGTACAAAATAATGTAGACAGTAAAGCTGTCTATGTGGCTAGCAAAGCTTCCTTGACTGAATTAAATTTACTAGGGAACTTCGGGACCTAAGACAGTCCTTAATTGCCGCCTGAACGAGACTTAGTAACAAAGTTAAGTTAGAGTATGCAGCTTCCATACTCTCATAAAAGACAAACTATTTTGTGATAAACAGATGGGTCCAGAATGGATCTTAGAACATCAGAAACAGTGTGTGGTCCCAGAATGAAATATTCCGAGCAAGTGGGGAAACTTGCGGGTATCATACAAGCGAAAGTCTATGCCAAGACAAGATGAGCTCAATTAAACTTGGATAGGAGATGCAAAAGACACTGTGGTCTAGTAGGTAGTGTGTTGCCTTATTAAAAGCGAGGCCTCGGTTCAAACCCCAGATCAGACACCAAAACAAAAATATGAAAAAATATTTCTTTGGGACTTCCTCTCAGCTGATTTCTGGCAAAAGCTCTGAAATTAAATAAAATTGCCATGAAAAGTTTCTCCAAAATATGTGTTCGAAATCGACTTTAAACTGTATGTCCCGCCACTCATGTATAAAATTAACACACACAACATCAGAGGTGCGGGAAGCTAGGTCGTAATCCTAGCTAAAGGGTTGTAATGATCAATTATGCATATATGTATGTAGGAGATGCAAAAGACAGGATTTAGCAATGCTATCTGACATTTAGGCCGCCATTCGTTCACTCGACTGTTAGGAGCCTAAATCGAAGATAGTATGCAGAAGCTGAATTGGCTGGGGTAGAGAGGATAAGGTTATCATCTGCTGGTTGCCAGGTCATGTGGGAATTCTCGGCAATGAGCAAGCAGAATAGTTTGCGAGTAGGGAAGCTTCCATGCCGCTGCTGGAACCAGTATTCGTTTTGTGGAGTGCGAGCAGATATTTGAAAAGGTATGCCCAAAGAAAGGGACGATAAAGCGACGCAAAGGCTCTTGTCAAATCAAAAGCTTGAGAGCAGGTAAGCTTCCATGCCACTGCTGGGACCAGAACCGATTTGTGAAGTGGAAGTATCTGTTTGAAACGGTATGTTCAACGAAAGGGCGGATAAGTAGAGGCAATCAAAACATTTGTTGAGAAATTAGCGTAAAAGGAGATCTGAGTCCAATGCATAAGACTATCCGGTATTTTTGCAAGACACTGTGACTCACGATTTTTTATTATTCAAAATGGGGGTGAACTCGAGTATAACATGTAGACTCTGTAACGATGAGAATGAATGATAGGAGCATATGCTTAGAATAAAGCATCCCTGAAGGGCGCGTTTAAGATGCTAAGCAGGAAATTGTCATTGTTAACACCGAACAGCATCCTGAAGTATGTCCGGAGAATAGGATTGAAGGAGACATTTTAGGAATACGCTATATAAAGTTGGAGGGCAGTACAATAGATCGTATGTTCGCTGTTCACGACAGCAATAATAATAACTTTCAGCAGGCTTAAATCGTTTCGTGAGTTGTACTTTGTAGGTGAATATAGGAATTTAAATGCAAAATGCTTCATAATGAGCCGTAAGGTATGCGCAATTACTGAAATTGCTGAATTTGGAATCAACAAATTCGGATTATACGCCACGTTTTCACTTACAGAAGCGATATTTTCGGAAATGCAATGATGCTTATGCCTGAACAGATGTGAAATGCTTTCAGTATTTTAAACTTTTTTTAAAATTTTTCCAATGCCTAGCACTGTAGGTGGAGTATAACGAACATAATCATCCCGTAATCCCGGAAAATTGAACCACAATTTTTGTAAGCAATTTTAGAGATTTTAAGCGCTTTTTGGTTTGTTAAACAGTCCCTATTTGCAAATGGCAAAGTTTTCACACAAAAAATTATACTTCGGATGAAGAGATATGTATGTGGCAGTTGTCGTTCTCTTCATTCGTTTAAGCAACAATAGAAGGCACAATTCATTTTTTCCATGTTGTCATTTTTACTTTTGCTTCACTTCAATTTAAAGTTTTCATTTCAAGTTTTTCTATATAAATAGGTGATTGGTAAATCGTAACAGGTCCCAGGATCACAGAGTTGCTAATTGAAGTTGCTTGGAAACAACTTTTCCTTTGACAATGTATTGAATGGCGATTAATTTTGGATTTCTGCGATCTCTTCGAAGAAAAAGTATTGATTAACCATATCGTATATGTATCGCCCTTCAATTTCGTTTGTATTTAAAGTTCAAATTATAGTTTAACTTAAAACCTTGATGTGCTGCTCACTTCACTTTATTTCACTTTATATGGGAGAGGGAGAGTTTCATGGAAAAAATATCAAAATAATGCAATAACCAACAGAAGAATGGCGAATCGTTTTTTAAGTTACTTTGTATTTTTCTAAGAAATTTATGAGCAAATAATTTTATGGAAGGAATTTTAATTTTATGTTTTTCCTTCTACTATTTACCTGACAAGGACATTTTCCCAAACAAGTGCACAAGACATGCAATGGTTGTAAGGAAGGAGTAGAACAATACTTATGAAAGCATTCCACTAGTATAGGAATGCAATGCAAGCAGTAATTTTATTTGAAAAGGCGTAACTCCCTTATATTCAAGTATAGCTGCACGCTCTTTGAACCGTAAGTACACATTTAAACTTTAGCCAAAAAAGTGACGTATTTTTTCCTTTCCATCTAATCATCCCTTTTATCTGTTATTTCTTTTTTTAAAAAATTTTTTATTTTACAGTGTCTAGTCAGAAGGTGGGTTACTATGCCCAAGCTACTCCTGGATAGTTTAATGCAAGATTCAGATCTGTTCCCCTCATAATTATTTAGTGAAAGTTTTGTCTCTAATTCGACCTTTCTTTATTCTCCCTTCCGCTGAGAAAAATTTTTGGAACTCATCTTCCTATTCTACCAATCTGTGATATGGTATCCACATGCTCCACATTAATGGTAAAAGAACACGCTTGTGGGCAATCTGTAGTAGCATTTGTATTTTCATTGCGTTTGTATCCTCGGATCCTCTACGCAAAACCACTGTCATAGATGAGGGTGTCATGGTCCGTAAGAAGTGCTGTCAATGCGCTCCCTACTTACTTAAGTGATTATTACAACCTTTTAGTCAGGAAAATTGAAGGGGTTGACTGTACTTATTTACTTAATTGGTGATTACAATCCTTTAGTCAGGATTACAACCTAGCATCTCACACCATCCATGTTGTGTGTTAAATTTATCCACGAGTTACGAGGCCTATAATTTAACTTCGGCTCCAAACGACAGATTTCAGAAACTTTTCATTGCAGTTTTATTTACTCTAAGAGTTTTTGCCAGACGAATTCTGAAAAGGAATATTCTTTCATACTTCGTTGTCGCCCAAGGCCTTCCAAATTGTTCTCACTAAACCTACAAGAGCTGTCTTCGTAGATCTACCCTTCCTGGATGGGTGTTATTAGGATGTGATGGTATCCTTTACAATACCCTACATCTTATATGGTTGTCCACAGCTCCCTCAAGTGCGATTACTTTCAACACTATACGAATATAAGCCTTTATTTAAACAAATTCCCAAGAATTCAAATTTGTATTCACATTTAAAATTTAAATTCCATTCTACTCTTTTCCTATTTCTTGTTCATTTTACTTTCCTAATCCTTTCATATTTTCTGTTCTGTTTTCTAATAATTTAATAACGTGTTAAAATTTTTTGATGCCTAAATATATGCAACATTTCATTAATGTCTATTAAGGCCTAAAAGTATGCGAAAAACACTTTCAACAGCTGAGTGAACCAACAAAAGTTCGCCTAAAAGTTGCTTACACTTTAATGTTTACAACAATTCAATGTCATTTGCGAAATATGTATGTATACGAGGATTTCCTTTACAACAATAATCAAAACAACAAAAACAACAAACGTAAGACGAAAGTGTTATGTTACAAACGATGAAGAACGACTTTGGCATGGCCTACATTACTACAATATATCGATGATAACTTGACAAATGTTGGAATGAGCTAACGTTAATGGAGTATATGGATCACTACGGCTTTTCCACAATCACTTCAGGTCAGTATTCCGAAACGCAACCATCTCTAGTAATCAAATTCCATCGCAAAAAATTATGGACAGAAAGTAGGGTGCAGTTACGAAGATTAATTGGTATTGGATTTTATACATCTGACACCGGGGTCTTTTGACTTTGTGGGTTCATAACAACCGAGCAAACTGTGGGATTGCATAGTATTGCTGCCAACTTAAACCATCTTCATTATGCTTTGAGAAACTGTTATACGGTAGTAACGGGCAGCATGGTCGACCACCTGGTTATTTTTTTTTCTAGTAACCACACTTGTTTACATGGCCTCTATAACCCTGAACGTCTTGAGCAGTTCTTCCATTAATGATAACGGATAACTTCGTTGCTATCTTGATCTATAAGTGTAAATTTGTTCAGTATAAGAATTGATTCGTGACATGTGACAATATAAAAATGCTAACCTAATGCTGCTTATACAAATCATTGGAGTTTTTTTTTGATCAAAACTCGTGTTGTGTTTCTATTAAAAATATTTCTTCAGCGACAAAGCTTATTATCAGCTCAAGGACTACGTCAATCGACAGAATTGCAGGACAACTGTTATTGCTTTAATGCTGACAAAAGTATGATAAAATTGAAGCTCATGGATGGACCACCTAAGAAGAAGAAGAAGAAATTAAAAGACCAACACACAGCATCAACGGAATTAAAATGATGAGGCATGTATTGCTAGGGTTCTGTTAGGATTTTACTTGGCTAACGAATTAATATGAGTCCGGTTTCTCATTGTGTAGGGTACCGGCAATAAATGTACATATGTGTGTACGGGTGTGTGTGTTTTACAATAATAAGAACAATACAATTTAAATTTTAACTTAATAACATGTTAAACACAATTCACTCAAGCTTTAACATTTGTTAACACACACATACACACTTTATCTTGCTCTTTCTTTCTGTCTCTCTCTCTCTCTCTCTTTCTCTGTTTTTCTTAAAATGCTCTCTTTCAAAGTTTTCTCCCAAGTGTATTACACACATAAAACACAAATACATGTGTGTGTATGTATGTACACATACACATATGTATGCTCATATACATTTTGTTATTATTTAAGGATTCTCTTGCTCATTTAATGTTTGTGTAGAAGTGTGCTTGTTAGCAACCACCAGTAGCCATTGCAAAATGAATAAATTGAAGAGCATAATTGTAGGAGCAAAAAGAGAGAGGGAGAGATAGTGAGAGCAGCATACTCATTATCCTTGGCCTATACATTCAACATTTTTTCAACAGTAAATTTCCTTCTTAACATTTTCATAAAGTGTTTAAGTTTTTCCTTCTCAACGGTGTTGTTGTTGTAGTTGTTATTGTTGTTGATGTTATTGTTGTATTTCTTCTTCTACTTGTTAAGTTTGTTGATGTTGTTATATTGGTGATGCTGCTGCTACAATGGCAATGCTGCCGTTTGCTGTTGCTGTTTTTCTTTCTGTTTCGCTAACATTTTTATTCATTCATTCATTCATTGCAAAACACTCAGATGCATTACCTTTGAAAAACGTACTTAAACTTGTGCTTAAATAACCAAACGCAACAGCAAAGTCTGTGCTGTTCTTTTACTGGTGATGGGTTGGGAGAAAAGATAGGTACGTTTAATGGTACTTTTTTAAGTAATTAGAAACTAATTCTTAAACGTTTAAAAAACAGGAGAAAATGTTGGAAGAAGAGGAGCATTTGTCTTCCCCTTATACTTTAAAGGTTATCCTTAGAATATCTCCTAGAAGGACATTGCCCCGGGCAAACTTCAGGGTGCTATTCAGTGGCAGCAATACCGGTTCCCTGCCTAGTATCTGGTATGCACTCAGGAGTTTACTTCTATGATACATTAATGCCTCCCAGGCTTATGTTCCGATTATTCATTTTTATTGTCACAGAATCTACATGTTGAGCTTGAGACAACCCCCATTCTAACCAAATGTCAAAAGGCTGGTTATCAACCACAACCTTAGTCTTCAAAGCTTTTGTCTTCATTGCCGCGAGCAGGTAATTTAAATTCAACAGAGCTCCTAGTGCCCCAATAGGACAGGTTCTCATTGCTTCTGTCATACTTTCACAGCCTAGCCTCTGTGTTTGATTCAATTCTAGTTAAGCTATTTTCAAATTCGTTCAGTTTGCCCAAACAATTGTCTCAGACTATACTATGCCTTAAAAAGGTCATCCATACGTGCGCTTCAGTTTTGTTATAATGTTTCAGCACATCAGCAGGTAGCTCACCAATGGTAGCTGTAGTGCTATCTTTCAGCGATGAAACTGTAACTTCCTTGTACTTTTGGTTTCTCGTAAACCCCACAAAAAATAGATGAAGTACTCTAAGACTCGATGTTAATTACTCATCGAGCTATTCCCTCAATATTTAGCCGAGTGCCCTACACTTCGGATCATTTGGGTGACAGAACGTTTGAATATCTGGACATACTGGCGAACGTGCCACTAAGGGAAGTGACCGGTTTCATCCAAAACTGGGGGTGGTTAAAACTCACTACTAACGGATCATGACAAGGGGGCTTACTCACACTGGGTAACTTAATGGGCCAAATGGGCCATCGAGTGAACTTGCCTGTCAATGGCAAGCTACCCGCTAACTGAACCTAACCTAGCCCCTCAATAGGTTTGTGATATAGCACACAGTGGCACAGTTTAATCAACATGTTACCCAAATCCAATTTTTTCATTTCCAGTCAATAATTAACCAATGGTCAGCCCTCCTTGAGATTTTCATCATTCTTGACAAAGTACGGTCTAATGACGCTGGCAGCCTCTAAACCATACCAAAAAGTAGAGACAACTCTTGAACGGTTTCTGGTTGTTATTTAAAATGAATTCGTCAAAATTGTTTTTGACGCATCGCCGCTAAGGATAATTTTTTAATATAAAAATGAGCCTTCGCTCAGCTTTTCTGAGGCCAATTAATCAAATAAGCGACGTTGTGGTGCGCTACATAGCTTCAGTTCCAACAACAGCTGTGTTCTGTACAGATATTCGGGCAACAGAAGCTTAGTTGTTAACAAAGTTCGTTGCTGTTGACGTGTGGAGGACACTGGGTGATATACTAGCAATGTTCTCCTTGGAATATATTTTTCGCATGTGAGTTGGTGGATCGAGTGAAACTATTGAAAAATTTGTCAAAAAAGGGTAAGTGGCTTCTAACTTTAAAAAGTACCTTAAAGTACATCGAAAAGGTAGAGAAAAACGTACAACTAAAGTACATACATATATCTGATTTTTTAACCAATTATTTAAAAATTCCTGAGAAAAGTACCAAAACCCATTGCATAATGTGGTGGTACTTTTTGTAATGCTCAACTCTGAGTTTTTTTTGTGTATTTTCGCCGTTGGCTGGTTGTTTGAGTGCCAAGGCAAAATGTAGAAACACTCATAAACTTTACGTGTTTGAATGAGTATGTTTACGTTTTCACATGTGTGCGTATATACATGTTTAAAACATGTGTGTTGTAAAGGGAGTGGCCAATTTATTGAGTTTTGTATAAAAAATATAAAAAAAAGCTAGTGATTTTTTAACTGTCTAAAAAGGGCATTGACTGCCAAGAAGTATGCAAGTGTCATAATTCTGATGGCTAAAGATGGACTTGAAGAGACTCTCTGTGACGTTATGCAAAGAGGTCTTCATATTGTAAGTGATGCATGTCATGTAAGGATAAAGCGCGGGCAAACCCACAAAAGTGCCATTTACTCGAGGATGAAAAATCCTACATGGAAAAACGTTCGGCTCCTTAGTGGAAAAACGTTCGACTCATTGGTAAGATAATATCCAGGAAATTAGAGGTAAAATATTTGAGAATATCACTGTATAGTAAGTGAATATGAAAGGGTCATGTAGTGATTATTGCAAGAAAATCCACACATGATATGCAGAAGGTCAAACCAAATCTTATTATAGCTCAGACAAAGTTGGACCAGCTTAAGAGGTTATCATGTTTTGCTATTACCGTAATAAAGGTTATCTGTCCCTTAACGGAGCTGGAAACGCACTCAGGAATACTCTTTCCTTTAGGTAGTTTGTAGTTTCACTGCGGAGTGCCTTGCATTTAGGCATTTTGTTCCTTCCTTATCATTAATGCTACTAATGTAGCTTTAATGCAATTAATACATCTTTTATTCTTTAATTGGTCATTAACAAACCGAATAACAGATTTCAGCCTGCCTTAATACATCCTTCCAAGTGCCGCTGCTTCTTGAGCACCTACGCGAGGTTGGTCACACCAATCGATGACAGGGCTTCCCCGATTTGGTCCTTCTAACGCAAACAAGGTCGTCCTTTTCGCCGACTTCTGCATCCGTCTCGACGGGGCATCTCCATTTGAACGACATGGCCGAGGCAACGCAGCGGCTGGATATTAATACGCTTCACAACGTCCATGTCATTGGGGAGCTTATACAGCTAACTGTTGGATCGGATGCGGAAATCATTGCCAACTCGCACTGGACCGAAGATGTTACGTAGAACTTTTCTCTCGAATACTGTCATAAAGAAGCACGGGGGGGATGAGTGTCTTGCAATTAATTTGTAATCCTTCTAACTACCGCCGATTTGAATGGTTGAATGTTCTTTAAATGATACCACAAAGATTGTGTTCCCCCTTGGACAGTGTTGTCCATAAAAACTTGGCAATCAATATTGCCTTGCGTTTGTCAACGAGCTCTAGTTAAGCCGTAAGGGCATAAAATATATGTCATCCAACCGGAAGTTATCACGTCTACACTCTGCCATGTGTGCGACCTATAAAACCTTGACCTCAGGGCGTTAGAAACATTTGAGCCGAGGGGAAATGCTAATGAAATGAGGAGGTTCTCTACCGGTAATTGACAGGACATGGTCTGACCCTATTTCATTAGTTCTTGATTAACAGGAGACCTTCTGGTTTCATTGTATACTGAGCATTGGCTCCATGAATATTTTGCTGTGGTGTTGCTTTGGCTATTTGACCGTTGTTTCGTACGCTGTTTGTTGGGTATCCCCTGTTCTAATGTTGTTAAGCACCATGTTTAGGCCTTAGGCATTACCATATGTGTACCATGTATGCTGAATTTTAAAGTGAATGTGTATGTGTAGGTATGTATGTATATGCATGCATATGTATGCGTGTATATTAAACTGTATATTGTGGGAAATTAGTACTCAAAATATGGATATTAAAACCAACGAACAACAACAACAACTACAACTAGTTTTGCTTTATTTTAATTTTTTCCCTTTCATTTTAGCATTTCATTCATTCGTTTCCTTGTTGTTATGCTTCTAACGTTTGATAATGATGACAGTGAAGATTGTGGTGGTGACAATGATAGCAATGTGTAGCAGATGATGATGATGCTGATGATGGTGATGTTGGCACTGTCGTTGTCGAGTATCGCTAATGCCAAATAACGACTGTTGCTACTCATTTCATGTGCAAATTGTGCATTTGAACTGCGTGTTGAAGGGGTTGGCTGATGCTGTTCATTTTGTTTTTTTGTAGTTTGTTTGTATTGTCCTGTTTTGATTAAATACTGAAATCCTTTACGTATTTTCTTTTAAAAAGGAAAAACGTTTCGATTTACGAAATTGTGAACAATTTCATATACGAAACTGAGGCGCATATTGTCACCCAATTGTTATAAAAAATATTTTCAGAGAATTTTACGAACGGAATATTTGCCACTGTCCGTGAGATTGTGCGGGCTGGGCATCGTCATCGGCAAATAATTCTTTGAGAACGACGTTGGCCATGCTGTTACTGACAAGCTCTAAAGGTCGATGTTTACCAATTATGTTGACCGGAATTGGGTGATCTGGACAGCGCTGTGTGCCCATAGTATAATGCCCAGTAATGACCTCGACAACCATACTGAAAACATTTCTTTGAAGTCTCAGAAGACTGTTTACGAGTCCTCTATCAAGTTTTGGCCAGATTTTCAGCGCCGCTCTACTCTTATTCGTAGCCACTCGTCCGGAGTTGACGAAATTCATGATTACATTGTCCATTACAAGATTGTATGTTTTTAGAGGGATTTCTAAAGTTGAGAATTCACCGAAGAGTTCTATGGCTGTGCTACAGGTGATTAGTTTATCCACTTTAAAGTTACCTAGAACGTCACTGTGTCCTATCACCCATATGATATAGATATCGCGTATCTTTCTGCTACCTCGTTGATATATGTATCCACCGCCTTGGAGTTCATTACGTCGGAATCCAGTGCTTTAATAGTCGTCGTGCTATCAAAAAGTATGCTACTAACTCGTCTGGCGATATTTGCATTCGTAATAATTTCATTATTGTTGTTTGTGTATTTTGTTTACGTTTATTCTTGTAGTGTTTGTTGTTGTATTTTTGTTTACTTTTTATCATTTTTTATGCTGGTGTTTGTTGGTATATTTTTGTTTACTTGTTTATCATGTAAACAAGTTCATTGTTTTTTGTTTGTTTATAATTTTAATGTTAAACGATGTAAAAGCAAAACACCAGTATCTAATGTTTCCATTTTCGTAACAAAAGCATTCTTTAACCACCCTCGTTGTTATCAAATAAACATGTAAGTTGGCATAGATAGTTTACTTGTTACATTGTTGCTACTGTTAACGTTTACATGATGCTGTTAAGCAATGTAAGGTTTGTTATGAGTTCTGAGCATGAAGATTCACTTAATTTTTTTAATTTTTAGAAAAAAAAAGAAGCGATGTAAACATGTACACAGTTTCTAACGTGAAAAATAATTGTCGAATAAGTTTTTTTTTAGGGAAAAAAGCTTTTTTTTGTAAGACCAACAACATCTTATTACTGTGCAGTGTTTGCAGATAGATAAAAACGGGGGAGCTTTTGCATAAAGACTATATGGAGAGAGAGAGAATAAATCAAAAGAGAGGAAAAAGATTAAAAAAAATCAGCTGCTAATGGTGAAGTTTACAAAATTATTGTGCGTGCTGCAAAGGAAGGAAAAAAAAAGAACAGATACACACATACATACGAACACTGGATACAGGAATTTCAAAATCAAGCTGCACAATAACAGGAGAGCACACATACATACAGTAATATATGTAGGTATGCATACAGTGATACAATTTTTAGGGAGAATATTATGGTAGAAAAGCAAAACAAAATCAAAATCAAAACAAAAAACGGGAAAAACTTTGAAAATTTTTTTGCTTTTAAATTACAAGCATCACTAAATAGACAATTACAATAACACTCTCTTGGCTTTCGCTCTCCATTCACTGTGCCTCTCTCTCAAGGAGTTACACATTACAGATATTTGTTGCTTGTAAATGAAATAAGGATTGAGTGTAAAAACTGATTGTGTATGTGCGTAGGGAAAAGAGTGTGGATCTTTGTTTTGTTTTTGTTAAGGTAGAAAATGATTTTACGTTATACACATACACACACACAGACACTTTGACATTGCATGTATGCTATAAACAGACATATAATAAGAAGAAAAAACAACAATTTTTTGTGTGTGAGTGAGTGAGTGTACGTGTGCGATATTCGTATAAGACAAGCAAAGTAAGTAAAGGAAAAATCGTAAACACACATATACATACACATACAAGGCAGAAAAAAACATTGCAAATGTAAAAAAAAAGTGAAAAAATAAAATCAACTCTCCTACACAACAATTGAATACCAACGAAAAAGCATCATCAGCCAACGGTCCATGGCCGTATGAAAATCATCATAGAGCGCATAACGTCGCAAGGGTACAACGAGTTCGGACGCATTTATTTGAAACGCTAACGGTTTGTTTAAAAACGATAATAACGTGGTAGTGATTCAAACAAGAAATATTATTATACCCACAGAAAAAGATAACAAAAAAAGAAAAAATATTAAAAAAATCAACAACAACAACAACTACACGAAAATGTACATAGAAAAAGTTGTTGAATCTGTCGAGTGAATTTAAAAATAAAATACCAATAAAAGAGCAAAAAAAAATTATAATAATTTGAAATATACACATAAAATTAAAGAGAGAGAGAGGCAGGAAGAGAGAGTGAAATAAATTTAAAAATTTTAAAAAATTATTTTAAAAAATTAAAAAAAAATTCTTCACAAAATTTTCTAACAAAAAAAGTAAAAAAAAAAATTAAAAAATCCCTTGAGTAATAGAATGGAAAATTTAAAATGTTAAATTATTTATAAAAAAAGTTGTAACAACAAAATAATTTGAAAGAAAACAAAATTTCAAAAAATCTCCTGTTCTTCAACAAATGGCTGAAAATAAAAAGAAGAGCGAATTGAAGTAAAGTAAAGTAAAATGAAAATGAAAGAGTATTAAAAGTGCATAAGTGTGCGTGTGTGTATAAATAGTGTGTATGTGTTGTCTTACTGATATATCAACAGTGAAATTGTAAAACATAAACACCAACTTGTGTGTGTGTTTGTTTTCTTGTGTTCTATTCGTTCTACAACTTTTCCAAAAAGCAGCATTTAAGGCGCAAATTATAAATTTTCATAAAATTTCTACTCAACGAAGAAAACAACTCTCTAACCTACACTTTTAAACGAAATTTCATTAATAACTGAAATTCTTATACCACAACCATTGAGAAAAATAAAGAAAACGTAGGTGTTATTTTCTTTCTATGCTCATACCCAGAGAAAAAAAGAACAAGACTGGAAAAAAATTAAATAAGTCTTGATATTTTTATATACCTAGAAATATATGCATATATACACATAAATCAACAACAATTTTTTGTTGTTATTGTAGTAAATATTGTAGCTGTCTTCAAAAACCAATACATAAAATATTTTATTTGTTGTTATTTGTCAAGTTATCTATACGAATTAGATAAAAATTCTTACAAAAAGCTGGAAATTTTTCTAAAAATTAATTCAAAAAAATGTTTCTTTTAATTTTTTATTAACTATTCCAACTCATATTGTACTGTTGAAAATTAAAAAGCAAAAAACAAGAAGAAACCCTGTATATAAACGCTTCAAAATTTGTGTGTATGTATATATACAATCTATTTGAGTGTACCTAAAGATAGGCAACAGTTTTGCTGTTGAGCTATTTTATTATTATAGTGACAAATGTGGGGAAATATGAAAAACAAAAACATCAATAAAGTTTTTCAACAGAAAATATGGCTAATGGGTGAATATAATGAAAATATTTAAAAGAGAAAGCCTCTAAGTAGGCAATATTTTTTTTAAATATTTTGTTTGTGAAGTAATTAAAAAATGCGTTTTATTATGAAAAGTGGTTTAAATTATAGGTGCCTTAAATTAACGCACACATTTGTTATGAAGAACAAAAAAAAAAAATATTTTCGATAAATAATTAATAAAATTTTTAAAATAAATCCTTAAAATAGGCAATCTTTTTTAATAAAAATTTTATTTTAAAAGGTTGACAATACAATACAACTATAGTTTAAGTTATTTTTGAATAGGCTCTTAAGAAATGTATATTAAATTACCTGTACCTTGAATAACAACGAATATATTTCAAATAACTTTAAAATCCAGCCTAACAATAGGTAACAATATTGTGGTTTAAATTAGAAGTGTTTTGAATAAAAAAACCAAATATTTCAAATATTTTTTCAAAAATTACTTTCGAAAAATAATTGAGAAATGTGTGTGTCCTTACATACAAGTGCCTTACATATTACTAAATTTTGATTATTATTACTGCATTGCAATATTTGCAATAGGCAATATTTTTTTATGAAGAGAAAGTGTCATTGCATACTTTATTAGGAAATTAGGTTTAAATTGCAGGTGCTTTAAATAAAAATGAAAATCTATAAAAATATTTCAAAACGTAGCCTGCAAATAAGCAACATTTTTAAATAAAAAACCCTATTTTTAGAAACCGTTCTATGCAGTTAAGGAATGTAGGTTAAATTAAGTAAAATAGACATGCTTTTTATGGAAAACATTTTTTAAACAAGTTTTATTAATTCAAAAATTGTGATATATATTACAAGCGTATAAAATAATACCTTAAACGAGGCAACATTTTTTAATAGAAATTTTATATAAAAAATTAAATTAAATAAAAATCTTAAAATAAAGCTTTAAAATAGGCAATATCTCTTGTAAAAAATTTGTTATGAAGAATAATGAGAAACGTGGGTTTAACTACAGGGGTTTTAAATAGAAACAAAAATATTAATATATTTTTTTTTATTTATTTCATTGCCGTAAAGTATGCACTGTTTTTGTGTAAAGAAAAATTTTTTCATTGCCAACCTCAAGTCCTCACTACTTTTTTGAAATGTTTGCTATTTAATGTAGGATATTTTTAAGCAAAATGTACTCAGCTCGAAAGTAGGCAATAGTTTCCACAAATTTCAAGTTTAATGTGTGACATTTTGAAGTAAAAACGTAGGCAGTCTGAAAACGAACAATTTTTTTTTTCAAATGTTTTAAATATAATGTGTGTTATTTTGACATAGAAAGTAGGCAGTCCGAAAGTGGGAAAAATTTTGTGCATATTTTTAGATTTTTAAAAATAGAAAAGAAAAATTCAAGAAGTCTTTTATATTCAAATTATTTAAAATTTTATGTCATGGTCGTCCCACGTGAAAATCATGTCAACTGGTCATCAATTAGACTTTTTCTTGTGTTCTCTTCGTAAGTCGCAGGTGTTTGCGAATAAGCCACAAGCAACAGTGATCTTTAAAGCTAACATAAACCATGTTGTCGCTCAAATTCACCCTGATTTATGTGCCAAACTCATGAAAAATTGGATATGAGCTCTGAGCTCTACCCGGAGAAGCCACGTCGGGCATTTGAATAATGTTATATACATAATGGCATGAATAGATCTTTCAAATGAACAAAATATTTAGATGACATCTCACACACACTTTATTTTATTTAAATTTAAATATGAGAAACCCTTAATGAGGGACCCGATATAATGACATGTCTCAGGAATTAAAATATTCTTATGAATCTTGTTAGCAGCATTTGTTTTTATACAATTTTTTTGTGTTGAATTGCCTGCAACTCTAGCTTCTGAAAATAGCTTGCCACAGCTTTTTTGTTATGTGAGAAAATGCAAATAAAATTACCTTCGAAATGACATTAAATTTTCAAATACAATGGTGCACAGTTATATGGAATGTGTTAATTTTTACTAGGGTAAATAAATCTTTTAATTTCATTGAAAAAAATAAATCATGTCAAGTATGTTTATCATGCTCTTTTCATTACAAATTTGAATAACGAGTGTTAATTCATTTGTTTTAATGTTTTACGACACATTATTAACATGTTTTATTTGAATTTATTTTTGGCCAAATTATTTAAAACACATAGAAAAAAGGAACTGATAATAGAGAAATACAGATGAAAAGGAGTAGGGGAATAAAATAGTTTAATTAGTGTTGTGTCTGTTGTAGGTTTAAAGTAGGAATTGAGGTACTTACTACACAGTAACAAACAAATTAATAAGCATATTACTATATACATATTCATTGCCTATCTGAAAGGGATATTAAATGTTATTTGTGGATTAACACTGCTAAGTATGATGATATTGAAGTACATTTTATAAAATTTTAAAATATTTCTTTAATAAATCTAATATTTCATTTTCAATAGGATTGCTTTCCCAATTTATATTCTCCGATAATGCAGCGTGCATCAATATATATTATGTCTCCTTAACTTATGCTACAATTATTTGAACTTCTAGACCTCTAACATTATACAATAATTTTTGTTACACAGAAATATTTTTCATAATTAAAGTTTGATAATTTATACAAAAATTTACTCTTTCAATAGGTAGAAGGAGACTAAAAACCACAAGAAATATCAAATAAAATATTTTTATTATTTATAATATGACTATAAAATCTTCAATATACAATATATTGTATATCACGGTTTTGTTCCAAACTACCTGTATACCAAAATTTGTAAAAGATATTTAAAGAAAATATTTCATAAAATAACTTAACGTTGTGTGTTAAAATAAACACTAACGAAAGCAATGCCAAAAATTTTGTGAAGGAATTTTTCTTCTTGAAAGAAAAATTTAAAAAATTTATCAACACCTTAAAATAGGCAACAAAATGGAATGAGAGCTATTACCTGACTTATTTGCCACTTAAAAATAGAAAAAAAAATTAAAACTAACGATATTGAGAAGAGATGGGTTCTGTAGAGAAGACATAACTTTTATACTTAAAAAGTCCTACTGTTCGTATTAGTCGGAAAAGTTTCTACTCCTAGTCAATACGATTAAACAGCTGAGGATGTTAGCGATAATCTTTTTCTCTCATTCTTATCATTACAACTCCTATAAAAGTCTTTATAGAGAAGGTTCATGCTTAGCTTATAATCCCCTTTTAGGAAAATTAAGTTACTAACCTCGACTATTTGTAGAAGTGGGTTATCAGAATACTAATTCCTAAAAAATACCTCTTGTGATGATGAAGTAAACAATCGAGTACGGTTCCAACCCAAGAATATTCCCTTTAGCATTGAACTACCATTTAATAGAAACGAGGCTTTATGAAGAATAAAGTTCACAAATTACATACTTTCGTCGAAAATATTTAAGCTGGTAGCTTAAAGAATAATTTTCACAACTGAGTCTAATGAGTACTCACTCAATAACATATAACAATAACAAATCATATAACAAACAAATAACAAATCAACAGTAAGATTTTAGAAGTTGCCAGATTGAAAATGAATACTCGTAATGAACAAACTGAGAGGGAGGTAAGGTTGACAGTTAGTTGTAGTAAAAAGCGCAACGTTTATACACTGTTGTATTACCATTAGTCTTTGAAGTATAACAACAATCTTTGAAGTATAACAATCTTGGGAGCATATGGCTTCCATAAAGCATTTCTGCCTTGTTTCCGTTTCTTTCATCTGCTGTAGCAAGCGTTAGAATAATGGTGCTGCCATCTACCATTGCCTAGAAACACCGCCCTCCGAGTATTTGTTATAGTGGTGGGAAATATTGCTGGTTGTTGATTCCTACCACTTTTTCCCACTATGTGGCGGTACTGCTTGAGCTTCCTGAGATATTATCCATTAAATTACTTTCAAGACCTAGCAACCAGAGTGATTATCAGTAAGAGTCCAAATAACATTAACTCAGTAATAGTTTCGACAATATTTCTTTATCTCCAGTCCTTGAATGTTAAAATTCCACTCTCATACTAACCACAATACTATTTATTTCAAGTTTTCATAGTGTATTCTTTGCTCGAAGGTAGTACTCTGTTTTAGAAGTGAGATTTTTGTCACCCTGTTTTCAAAAGTAGTCGTTAGAATACCTGCGAGAGGTAAGATTCTGTAGTGTAGTGTTGCCCAAATATACACAATAATTTTTTAAGTGTTGAATATATTACATTAGCATGAAGGCGTATTTAAATTTACTTTCAAAATTGTAAATTTAAAATTTCTTGAAAGCCTATTTTTTTCTAAGTCAGCATGATATTTATACGAATTATCTTATTATATTTTGTGTTCACAGCTATTTCTTTTTTTTATTTAGAATTAGAAAAAGTTAAGCTACGCACCATTGTAACATGAAAAATTCCGGTTTTTATTTCCATTCCATGAAAATTGTAATTTGAAAACATTTTCACATAATTTCAAACGAAAAGTAAATGGTGTGAAACAACTTGAAATACCTCTAGCATTTTTGTTATTTACAACACCTTAATGTAGGCAGCATTTTTCTTCTCATTAAAATATATGTAAAATATACACACAAATAATTAGTTTTGTATAGGTCACAAGGAAATTTAACAATTTAAAAAATGTTTAAGTGAGCAGCCTTGATTTTAGCCTTAATGTAGGCTATAAATGTGGTTGAACTTGAAAAAGTAAAAGTGTATATGCTAAGGCTACTTAAAGTGAAACGAATGAATTGGTTTGTTGTGAATGCCTATAAAGAGTAGGGAGGACAAAAATAAATGTGGCAAATGAAATTCAAAGCGTAGGAATGAATGAAATTTCATATTAATTTCTTTTTGAAAAACACATTATTTAATTAAATCTTTGCCTAAAAGTAGACAAAGATATTATGTAACAAATTAATTTAAATAGAATTTATCAGCTAAAGCTTTTTGTTTCGAAAAATAAAAGAAAAATATGAAAAAATATTACATATTTTTAGGCATTCATTAGTTATGCAATTGGTTTTTGCCTTTGTGAGTAATTATTTTTCAAATCCTTTATAAATTTTTATGAATTTGTAATCCACTTTGTTTGATTACACAACAAAACCTTGTAGAAGTATTTCAATCATATGTAATACACTTCTAAAAGCCTTAACGTAGGCAATGCAAAGTATGTTTCATGCACAAAGATTTAAAGTGATTTAATTCTCAAACTTAATTTTCAATAGTAATTATAAAATCGTATTTTTAAAAGGGTATATATTTCTATTTTTTGATGTAAAACATGGCAACAATTATTAATTATTAACACAGGTTTCTTTTTAAAAAAATTCATTGGAAAATTAAAGCATAGGTTCAGGAGTCTGTTAAGTTTTCGTTAAATGTATACAAATTTTGTAACTTTACATATTTCCTCGCCATTAACTTGTTTTTAAGTTGTATATTTAAAGACTTAACATTTTTGTTCAAGGCTTTCACGGAAACAAGATTTTTAATACAAACTGTTGCCTACTTTTATGCTGCTAACCAAATGCACTTGTTTTAATTTGGGCTGCACTTTATGTTTTAACACGTGTTTTTATTTACCAGTAAGACTTGTTAAAAGTTTAATTAAGAAGAAAAGCTTAAAAGCACATGTTCTTTTTTAATCCTTTCAAACCCATTCAAATATGTTAAAAAAATATTGTACAAAACAAAGGGAAAGAAAAAGCAATGGCCAAAAGGATTGTATATATATATGTGAATACGTGGTTTGAAAATGTAAAGCAAAAAAAAAACAGTGGACTATCATTTATAATTTATAATTCACCCTAAAAGTATGCTATAATTTTTGAAAAAAGGTTTATATATTTTAAAAACTAAGTGCCTAAGAATTATAATAACTTGATTCAAATGATTTTACAACTTTGAATTATTTGCCTAAAACTATACTATGTTTTCTACACTTTAAATATTTTTATGTACTGCTAAAGGTTAATAATTTCATAGCAATTGTGTTGTTCCAAAATATTAAAAACTATTTTGAAATATCTTATGTACAATTTAATTGTTTTTCTATGACTCTTGTATATTGTACAAACATTAATTTTATTTTTTGTTGCCTAAAAGTATACAATTTATTTCGAATTTTTCTTACAAATTATAAAATATTTTGATAACTGTTTAAGATGTGTAGTCCTGCTTATATACTGGATTATTTAAAAAGTATATTTTGAGGTATTTTAAAAGAACAAGTTATTTGCCTAAAATTATGCATTAATGTCTACAAATGCAATGTATGTAAATGCATAATAATACAGTGTTATCCATTTTTAGGTTGCAAAAGTAAGGTTAATCGAAACACACATAAAGCTATAATTATGAAGAAACTTTTATTCCTTTATAATGTTTGGTCGTGTCGATTTCGTATGCAATACAATGGCATTTAAATGATTACACCTGGATAGGTTGCGAATCAACAGCAAAGTATAAATTTTTCTAATAGAATCGATTTTTTCGGAAGTGCACACATTACCATGATGCACAGATCTAACCGCATCTGTAACGTCTTTATAATCTTTTCAATTCCATCACAAGATCACTTATGACGACCACAATTACCTCGTATTGTTCGAAATATTTCCACATTAACTCACAACATTTGTAGCAACTTTTAAATATTTTTAAACATCTCTCAGTTGTTACAGAGTTCTTATACATAACTGAGAAACCTTTCACTACGTAAATAACCCTTCAGATGTAAGATATTTACCAACTCACAACCTTGCCGGGTCAATGGTTTTTGAACCATTAAATGGATAACCCGATACTATTTTGTTAGTTTTATATAATTTAAAATATTTATCATATTCCAAAAATTATTTTATAATTGTGATCTCGATTATAATCCATAAACGAAAATACTTAAAATATTTATTATATTTTCTTATTTTCAATACTCCGAAATGTATGCTTTAATTTTAACAAAAAAGATTTTTGTTATTGAATAACAATGTTATTTCATTTATTTTTTTTTATACTTTTATTCAACTTGTGCAAAAAGCAATGCATACCGTAAAGCTCTTTGTCAGCAACAAATATTTATTGCCTACTTTAAGGTCAAAGGAAAAAATGTCTGTAACATTATGCTGTTGAAAGCAATATTTCATAATTATCAATTACTCATAAGCATGCCATATTATTCAATTATATACCTTTGCTGTCAAAAAAAACAAAAAACATAAATCTTTTGCCTACTTAAAGGCTTTCAGAGATGTATTACACATGTTTTAAATATTTCTACATGGTTTTCTTATATAATAGCAAAAACAAAAAATGGAAACTTTATAATAAATTCATAGAATTTCATAATTTGAAAAATAATTTTAATTGTAAATACAATTGGGAAATAAATTTATTTAAATATTGATGTTGTGATTTCCTTGATGTATGCATCACTTTTTAAAAATGTTTAATAAATATTAAATGTTGTAGAATTTGCAAAGACATTAAAAGACATAAAAATGTCACAAAGAAAATCAAATTTAAAAATCCTTGTGTATTTTTAGGCATTAAAACAATTCTTATGTATTTGAATATATTTTAAACTTAAATTGTTGCCTCTATTATAAAATTGATTTAAACCATAAACTTTTCTGTTTTTTAGGCCATTATTTGCTTCATTGTTAGCCTTAACACATACTCTTATTTTTCAAGTTCAACCACATTTATAGCCTACATTAAGGCTAAACCTAAGGTTACTCACTTAAATATTTCTTTTAATTATTTTATTTCACTGTAACCTCTACAAAACTAATTATAAAAAATATCTAAAAATTGTTGCCTACATTTAGGTGTTGCAAAAAATTTCAACGATTTTGAGTTTTATTAAGACACGTTCTTCAACACACTTTTTAATGAAATTGCTTAAATTTTTTTTTTTATTTAAGAAGTCGTTATTAAATTCTGCGAAAATCTTTAGTTTTTAGCATATATTTAGGGTGAAAGTTTTATTGTGAAATTAATTTTCGAAAGAAAATAGATTTTCTTGATTTTTAAATATTTTTCAACTTACTTTTGACGTCTAGTGTCGGCAGTAGGCTAGTACATAGTGCGTTTGAATTGTTAAAAGGGGCACTGAGTTCAAACATCCTTAAAAAAAAGAAAAGTGCAGTCTGCTAGCAACAGTTTTTAGAGTCACTAATTGACATGAATATTTAAATTTTCGTCTGAATCCATTTATAGTTTTTGTATGATTCGTACTGTTACTGGTTGCGCCGGCGGCCGTGCTTACAGACAATAATTTAGAATTTGAAACTGTTTATAGCATTAACGCTTGTTTTACATTATTACACTTCATAGGTCAGGTTAGGTTAACTGAATCGCTTAACAGGCTTTCATTCAATCCTCGTGTTGTTGATTTCTGATTTAACTGTCGAGTTTCAATTTCCGTGTAATTAAGTCTGTCTGGAGATTGTTTTTTCGCACATTGTTCCACTATTAGCTGTAGATTGTCTACATGATCAGGACGGCAGCAGTCTGGTCGGTTGTCGACTTGTTTTTCTGAAGATCTGCTGTGAGTAATCGTGGCAGTTTTGTGTGGATTATAGTTGTTACTTCGACTGCTTCACTATGACTTGATTATTTCTCTTAAAAACACAGATTAGGTCGTACGCCAATATTGTATTCAGAGCGCTATGCTATAACGTCATAATAGTTACAATTTAATAACCTACTATTATGACTTTCCTGAAACGTTTGCTTCCTCTCCCCCAATCGTCATTGTTATTGTATCTACTGTTGCTCCAACGCTTTGTATTGTCTTTGGATTAAGTCAGGTCTGTTCAAAACACGTATGTTTAATAGTTGGACAGCATTTCACTTAGGATGTCGCTTCGCAGTAATCAAATTTTAAAAAGTTGTCCTGCAGCCAAGAAACCTCTCCTTATGCACGATCTTCTGCAGTGAATTTCGTTATTTTAAGTTCACCCGTGTAAATGCGACCCATAAGTCAATCTAGTTGCTTCAATTGCTGCAGGTTGTATAGAAAACATTCATTATCGATCGGAATCTGTGTGATCTTGGAATTCATAAGTATAAGAGCTCTGTAAGCTGCAAACCACAGTTTAGACACCTCGAATAAAACGAAATATTTCTTCTCAACTTCCTCTTAGCAGTCTTGGGGTAAAAACTCTGTGAGTAAAAAAAATTTCCATGAAAACTTATGGCATAAATTTGGCGTTCGGAGGCGATGTTATTTGTAAGACCTGTGTCACTCGCGGAAAAAAAACAAATATACAAGATTGATGGTGTGAGAAGAATGGTTGTAATCCTGACTAAAGTGTTGTTAAGAGAGTGAGTTTAAAAGCCATGTGTCCTTCTACCATATTAAAGCGGCTCTCACCTGTTTTCTAATAGGCCTTGAAAGTTTCTCTGATTTTCGTTTAAACTACGGACCTGTTCCTTGTATACCTGAAGTGGTAGCTTTCTTGCGGGGATATCTATCTGTAGAGCGCCTATAGAGTTGAATTATTTGCCATATACAGGAGATTTTCTTATACGACCATTTTGGTATTGCGTAGACAGCGACGAGGTTCATGATAAATGCCTTCGCAATCCTATCATCCTAAAACCTGCCAGATCATATAAATCACCTGCTTAGCTGAAAACTTTTAATTAATGAAACTAAGTTAAGGCAACGAACAACAAGTTGGATCTGATTTCTGATGCTCCTTAACAGATTTAAAAAATCAATTAGAAACATCGTATTGTAGCCCACACAACAGTAAGCATGTCCAAGTTTTATTCTTCTACTTATTTGCTCTTGTATTGTATGCTATGAATTCGTTTCTTTCTTATTTCATTTGTTCACCACTTAAACCATTTGTTTTTAATTAAACTTAGAACTTGTATTTGTTGTTAATGCCACAAAAGGACAAATATCCTTTATAAAATTACTTAAATGTTTCATTTCTCTGTATATGTATGTGTATATGTATGTAGAGAGAGAAGGCTTTTGTAAAAACAATAAGATTCTTAAGCCTTTGGCTACTGTTTTAAGGACTGCACACACACACACATATAAACGTTTAAATTATTTTCAATTAATTTCTTGCAATAAAATTTTTAACATTTTTTTGTACTCTTTTATGTTGTCTTGTGCGCTGTTTTACAATGAAGCTCAAGTCAAATTACAGTTAACAGGAGTTAAATAAGTGTATGTGTGTGTGTGTACGTATTTGTGTAAGTAACAGTTATACACACATACAGCGAGAGAGATAAACGAAAACATCCACGCTCTTAATTCCACACACATGGCTCTGTATGTGAGGGAATAAATGGTAGAATATATTTGTATACTCATACATATACAATGCAATCAATTAATATAAAGTATGGACCGCATTTAAACGGAACGCCTTTTATTATGTTAAATTTGAAATTGAAAATTTTAATTTTATTCAAACAAAACTGATGTTCCGCACACGATTTTTTAATGAAATAGAGGAACTTTGTCTTATGTAGGAAGAGTCTAGGCTTCTAACTAAGCGATCTAAATTCATAGGTACATCAGTTCGAATTCTGTATTATTTTTCGTTTATTCAAGGAATATAGGACGGTCAAAAAGCAATTCTGCACTTTTCTTTAAGATTTCTCTGCTATGTCTTAGATTCGGTAAATAAGTTTCTCTAGCTATGCAGGTGATAGAATTATAATGGAAAATTCGAGAACGGACAACGGCAAGTTCTGTGAAAATTTATTGGATTATTGTATTAGGTCTAGTGGTGAGTAACTTCGATCCTTTGCCATCCTTGTTTGCATAGAATCAACTTTTTTGTAACAAAATCGTTTGAAGTTGTATAATTAGTGTTTTATTGACATGCATTGCTCATTGAATCGTACTTTTAAGGATCGTACTCAAGGGATGGTGCTGCCCGAGCTTCCTATTTTGTTCATTGTGAATGCTGTTCTCTTTGGGTGCTCAGAGGACTCTCTGGATTGCCTATTTTGAGAGGAATTGAAGTTCGAAAACCATGATGAATATTTCTGCACCATAATTCAAACCTGATTTGATTGACTCGTAATACTTTCGAAAATTGTAAAACTTTTTTCAATACAGGTTTTTTAGAAACAATTCTTAATTGTCCAAATTTTAAATGTTGCAGCCTTTCAGTACATTTCCTGTATGTACATTAATATGTAAATACAATGAAGAATTTTTTATAAGCTTACATACACTTGCATCTACTGAATGTTTATCGCATGCCAATACTGAAAACAGACGAGAGCGGTTCTAAAATTAAACGGCTTAACAGAGAAATCCAGGCGTAAGTCCTAGACATTTTGAAAGTGGCGCAATTTTTAATGGGTGGCGTGGTTTTCCCTGAAAATTTTTTAGTTTACTAGCACAGCTTCGCTGTGATTAAGTCTCTAAGGAATGTTACTTCGACATTCGTTATCGTCCATGAATGCCGAGGATTTCTTAGGGAACTTTTAGATGAATCCCAGGTTATGGGGGATAATGTCCGAAAATACACTTCTGATGAACTGGCTAGAGTGCGGAGCTTATCACCTTCATGCCACTGGCCGTAAGTATTCCGATTGCATCAGTTGGACTACATTTTCTCAGCTCTCTCAGCTCAACTTTGATGACAGCCCCTCTGCTAGATTTGTGTGAATAAAAAACAATCACATGGTCATCCATTGCACAATAAAGATTTTCATGGGCACTGTCTTGTTGGAAAGTATGCCAAATGATTTGAAATTCCTTCAACTAACTTCTGCAGCAACTGTGAGTCTAAGGAGAAGTGCCCTACTCTTGTCATGTAAAGAGGGAGAGGTTTTTAACCTGCCATTTTCTGTCATCTTTACTATTCTGAACTCGCTAATACAAAGATTGCTGCAATAGAAGACGAAACAAGTTGATTTCCTATGGGGTTGTTGGAACCCCTGCAAAGCGCCGTAGTCTAGTAGGTAGTGTGTTGACTTATTAAACGTAAGGCCCGAGTTTGATATGAAAATATTTCTTCGGCGACTTCCTCTCAGCAGATTTCTGGCAAAAACTCTGAGAGTAAATACAAATACACAACATAAGTGGTGTGAGAAGCTAAGTCGTAATCCTGACTGAAGGGTTGTAATGACCAATTATGTGTGTACATATGGATCAGAACAGACATAAGCATATAGCCTAAATAGGACTTTGCTCTTCAAGGAAACTGAAAACATATGTTTCATTTTATAAATACAATTGCTGGTCTTTTATTCATCAATTCTGCTAATTTTGATTGCATCCTCGTATTTGAAGGCATTTTAAAAATGATTTTCATGTGTTTGTGGGTGGTTATATGCAAGCAATTGAACTTTATGCAAAGTAATGCTGCTTATTGTTGGTTTTAATTCCGGGATTTTCATTCTCTACATGTGTATACGTTCATATGTATGTGTGTATGATTTTCTCTTTCAGTAAATATGTCAAGTATTTTAAGTAAAAACTATTTTCCCTTCATTTTATTTTTTTTATCAGTTTTTTTTTATTTATGCAAGCCGACAGTCAACCTTTTGTAATTACTTTTGTGTTAACCCCATTGAATTTTTACAAATACTTGCGTAAATATTTTATTAAATATTTCAGCATTATTCCAACATTATTTCAGCATTATTTACAGTTATTTTTTACATCCTTAAATCCGATATTAAAATGAATAAATTTTTGACACAATTGTTGTCTTATATTTATGTTAATTTCTATCAGGGGTATTTGCAGTAAAGTAGTCAACAAAATATTTTTTTTTTTTTTGGAAAAATGCCTTGAGGTGTGGCAATATATATCGTAATTAAAATAAACAAATTGACTTTAATTGTAATTTATTCGTTATTTAATTGTTTATTTAAGAAAGTACATTTTTTTGTGTGTCAAAACATACTTGTTTTACGGAGCAAAAGTGTAATTTGTTATTCCCTTAAGGCGTTATAAAAAAAGAAAAGGAAAATTAAAAAATCTGTTTTATGTGATAACTTAGGTTGACCTTTAGAAAAAAAAAATAAAAAAAAATAAAACAATACATACTATATACATAGGCTTTCAGATCTCCTAAATATACCGATACGGACCATAGCACAAAGTTAGGGTTCCGGTATAACACCGAAAGCAACCATTCTGTCATATGACTATAACTCCTGGCGAGTTGTATTGACTCAAGTTTAACCTCATTCTTCCCCAAGCAATTTTACTGATCTGCACATGATTTTATTTTAATTTAATACCAGATGATGTCTTCATGTCATCGTAGTTATGGTCCTAGACTGCTCCTATCCATACTCATTAATACTCCTATTAGATCGTATGTGATAAGTAATTTTCAATTGCTTGCCATCATTTGCCTTGTGAACTATAATTTTTGAAATGGGTTGGACTCTTTGTATGATTCTACATTTCAGGGAGCGAATTTTATATATATATAGTGGTCGCCGTATTCTAGTAGGTAGAGTGATGGCCGCCACTCATGTACAAAATTAACACACACAACGGATGTAATGTGAAAGCTAGGTTGTAATCCTGACTGAAGGGTTGTAATGACGAATTAAACGGATAAAAAACGGTACTAAAGAATTAAAAATATTTTGCATATTATGGGTCCCCGGACACTGTGACATTCCGGGAAACTGCAGGGCCGACGAGCTCGCCAGAGCTGGTGCACTACTTCCGGAATCCTCTTCAATCAACTTAGGAATGCCGCTTACCTCTTTCAAGCTGGCTATCGCGCGAAAGGTCTTCTAAGACGCTAACCTATCCTGGATCAATGAGGAGTCTTGCTCCACCGTTAGGCTCACTTAGCCCTCAATGGATAAAAGGTGTACCAATCAGTTACTTGGACTTGATCGAAACATCATCTCGACCACAGTGGCCATGCTTACAGGTCACTGTGTTATGGGTAGACACGCGGAAAGAATGTTGCTCCCATTTAACGACTTCTGCCGTGGGTGCAGATCCACTGAAGAAGAGGAGACTGTTATCCACTTTCTTTGTCAATGCCCATCTCTTGCGAGGTGCATATATAGGTTATTTGGCTCTCCGACCCTTGTCTGCTTGACGGAGCTATCGTCCATTGATGTCAAGGACATAGCCTCGTTCATCAAGCTTTCGGGCTGGTTTTCCAGCGTTAGGTAGTCGTGCTTTGGATGTGTAGTCCTTGCGCTGAACCTCCTTACTTCGGGGGAACTTAGTCAGTACAGAGACTGCGTTCACCTGTGGCGTCACAACGGACCGCTATGCGTGCTCAAGTGAGCTTTTGGAATCAAGGCTATCACACTAACCTAACCTAACATAACCTGCATATTATGGGCATATTTTAAATAATATTTTATTCCTTAATTTTCTGTTTTTAATTTAATTTCTTTCTGCATTCAAAATAACTGTCCTGTTCATATGAACGGTTTTCATTCAACGGCCTTCTCAATTAGTACGATTTTGTTAGTGTAAAAAGCAAATCAAATATTTGAAATAAAAATGTTCAAAATTTATTCAATTTCAATATTTCTCCTTTAAAAATATTTCCGATAATAATTTTTAGTTGTTTGTTTATTTGGTTTTCCATTTGAAAATTTATTTTTTTTTATTTTGATTTTTATTTGCTACATTTTAATTTCTTCTTGTGCGCCCTGATAACAAATGCCCATAAAAATTAATTTCTTTTTCATTTTTATGATTTTAAACTTGTTTGCTTTTGATTTTAATTTTCTTCCTCTTTTTTTTATAATAAACATTTTTTAACGCTCTTCAATACATACGCATATGGATGGTTATAAAATGATATGAGAAGTAAAGTAACATACGATATATGAGCATAAAGACATACAGACGTATTGTATGTACGTATATTTGCAAATAAATTTAGTATGTACGAGGGTGGTTACTAAGTTACCAGATCGGATATAAGAAATACTTTCATAATATGTCACTTATTATAAAATAACGGGTGATTTTTTTGCTATTTCGTAGACCTATATACATTTTTCCAGAACAAAAAGAAGATTCGTGCCAATTATACACATACACAATGCCTATAACACATTTAGAATTATTATTTCAGCATGAATACACTAAAAACCGTCAATGGTAATTATGTGCCCACCCTCGTATGTATATAATACTTCTCTTTTAAACATTAAATATTGGGGTGTGTGCACATGATGTGAAAAACGTAATTGGGGGACTATTTTCTAATCAAATTAGAATTTATTTCTTAAATACGATTCTAAGGAGACGCGTGAATTGGGATAAGAAATTTAAGTCACAGTCATACACAGTGCTGCAGCGATTAAAATTATTTTTCATTTGAGTTTTATTATTTTGTTTTTTAAGTTATTTATTTATTTCATAAACATTTCGATAAATAAACAAGTATTCATATCGTAAATCTTTTAAAACGTTGAAGAAATTACCTAGAAAAAGAAGAAATGAGCAAACGTCGCTATACTTTGAAACTGAGCACAGTAGGTAGTAGGTAGGCAGTGGTGGCTGTCTACTCAGAAATAAGTTGGATAGACATACTTTGGCAACCTGAGGCCCGTTGTGAAAACAGTTTTAGCATTTTCCCCTAGACCCGTTGTGATTCCAGTTTTTTATTTTCCCCACGATCCGAAACTATTCAAAACTTCTAATGAAGCAACTCTGACTGCCAATATTCATGCCTGACAGTTCGTTTAGATAACCTATGTATTAGATATCAAGATGCCTTTTTCTTTTCTCACATAGATAGTGCTGGACATGTACTTAATAGGTGAAGAACAGTGTTCTCCTCTTAACCCTGGACGGTTACTCCAGGGTTAATCGACGAAGCTCATTTACACTTTATCATATAACTCTTTTATGGTTGACCAAATTTCGCTCATTTTTTCAACAACGTTATTTGATAATAAAAGCTTGCAGTCAGTAAACAAAAAAAAAATTTTTTCTGTTCGTCGATTCGACGAAGAGTAACCTTACTGTACAAAAATGACCATCTAGGATTAAAAAAATGGGTGGCCAGGGTACGTTTATTCACTACAAGCTTTCGTAATCAATCAACATTGTTTATAAAAAGAGCGAAATTTGGTGAAACATAAAAGAATTATATGATAAAGAGTAAATGAGCTTAGTCGATTCGGCGAACATTAACCAATTAGAGTGAAAGTGTTCGTCGATTCAACGAACAGTAATCTTAATGTACAAAATAGAAGAGTACCCGTCTAGGGTTAATTACCTCTGTAGCTTCTCCAAAATTTTTTTTGCCATGTGTTCAAGTCTAATGCGACTTGCATGGTGCCCATAATGCAATGTTTACGGAGCGTGCGACTTTGGACTTTAAACCGACTTTCCGTGTGCCATCTCTCCAACTTTGGGCAGATTTTCTGCACCATTCTGCTCGTATCAGAAGCTGCATTTCTGGCGTTAACTTGCCTCCTCCTCTTCTTCATTTCTACTGCTTCTGCGACTCACATAAGTGCTCATAATGCAATTCATACTGAACATGCTCCTTTGGAGTTTTATTAGATTTTTTGTACGACTTCTCTCCAGCTTTAGCCAGATTTTCTGCGACGTTCTGCTGGTATTAGAAACTGCATGTCCGGAATTAATTTGTCTCCTCTTCTTCCTCATTTGTACAGCTTCTTCAGAAATTATTTTCTAAGTGTCCAAGATCCATGAGTCTCGCATTAGTGGCCATAGTGCATTGCTTACTGAGCATGATACTTTGGAGATTAAGTACTTTCTATCCAGCTTTTACCAGATTTTCTGCGCTGTTCTGTCCGTATCGAAATCGGCACGTTCGGTGTTGACTTGTCCAGGTCTTTAAAGGGATTTCCAAAGTAGGAGAGTTCGCTGTTTGTGCCACACCTGACACCCAGTGCTGTAACACCTCATATTTGTATAAGGGTCATGTGAGAGTTATCCTACAGGCTTAAACCTTTAGCTAATATAACGTCTTGTGAGTGCCTTTAAGGCAGTTTACCTGCCTATATCCCGACTCCTTTGTGATCGTGCACAACAGCTTCAAATAATAGTGGCAAGTATGGTTGTAGCCTATTATGTTGTGTGTTGGTTTATTAGATGAGAGGCCGTGGTTCAAACTCCAACCCAGACATCTCAAACAAAACAAAATATGAAAAAATATTCCTTCTGCGACTGCCTCTCAGCAGATCTCAAAAATGATGGGATTAAATAAAATTGCCATGAAAGGTTTCTCAAAAATCTGTTGTGCGGAATTGAGTTTATACTGTAAATCCTGCCACTCATGGGTAAAATTAACACACACCATAGGGATGGTATGAGAAACTAGGTCGGAAGCCTGACTGTAGGGTTGTAATGACTTCCTTAGAAAGTCTTGCCCGGAAAAACCATGGGAGGCAGTTTATATCCTTACCGAATAGTCTGTAACATCTTTGGCTCAGACTCGCCTGCACGCTTAAATCGACAACACCGAAGTACCTAGCATTCACCTATCCCAGCAAGATTTCCTACAAGTGTCTTTTTGTAAATTCAAACGTATTTTCAAGCAATTGAGTTTACATTTAAAATTTCGTAAAAAAAAAACAGAAAAAATTCTCTTCAAGAATGGTGTACAAAACATATTTTTCCAAAAAAATTTTTAATGTCAGTATTTAATAAATAAACTGTCAGTTTCTATGAGTATATATTTAAAAGATTTCCTAATAAACTTAATTCTTCCCAGTTATGCGGTTATTTGAGAAAATCAACAAAGATCTCCCTCTCTTTCTGTGTGTATGTGTAGATGAATATAAGCTGGTATTTGTTTAAGATATCAATGCCTAAGTGTGGGTTAAAACAATTTTTATTGAGTAAATTCCATTCGTTCATCGTTGCTCTCTTTCGTGTGCACTTGGCAGAAGAAAAATTTTAAGAAAAATAATACGAAACAAAACAAAAGAATAAAACGAACGATAATAAATAAATATAAATAAAGAAGAAATAAAATGAAATTAAATAAAATAAACAAAAAAAAAAAATATTCAGAAAAAGGAAAAAAAGAGTGAGAAGAATATGCCATGTCAGCAGTGAGGAAAATTTTTTTGAAGACGAAAACGAAATAATAAGGAAAGAAAAATAAGAAAAAAAAATTTTTATTATTTGAACCAACAGCAGCACTTAGCTTATGTCAGAGAGTCTGGTTAACTGTAGTATTTTATGTGTGTATACATACATACATAGGTATATATAGAGGAGTACAAGTATGTGCGAGAAAATAAAATTTAAGAGTGTGTATAAGTTGTTTATAAGTGTATAGAAAAATAAATAATTGAAAATACAGGATAATACAGTAAATCACAGTTAGATACATACATACCATGGCTATACAAAACGAAATATGAGTTGAATGTATTATTTGAAAATGAGAGATTTTTTCTTTGGGCTAATTTTGATGGTTTATTTCAAAACATTTTTTGAAAGTACAAACTACTACTTGACAAGTCTATACTATAGCTTGTTTGAAAGGTGATATTGTAAGCATCAATTTGTTAGAATCCCATTATTTTGTGTAAAGTTATCGAGAAGGTAGTGTGCTGACTTATTTAGAAGGGAGGCCGTGATTCAAGCCCTAGCTCAGACAGATCGAACAAAACAGAATATGAAAAAGTATTTCGTTCGGCACCGACTTCCTCTCAGCAGTCACCTAGCGCTGACAGTAAAACTGCCATTGAAAAGTTGTTAATTCTATCGTCAGGAATTGCCGTAAAATTCTGTCTCCCGCCAATAATGAATAAAATTAATACACAACATGATTGATGTGAGAAGCTAGATTGTAATCCTGACAGTTGTAATGAACAATCAAGCAAGCAATTTGCAATCGCATTTCACTGGAAGAACTATGTGGTTGAACTGTTGTATGCTATAGTCTAGTAGGTTGTGTGTTGTCTTATTAGACGTGCGGTCACCGTTCAATTCTCTGCAAATTTCTGGAAAAAACTCTCAGCGTAAAAAAAATTGCCAAGAAAAGTAAACTGTAGGTCTCGCTACTCATGTATAAAATTAAGACACCTAACGTAAGTGATGTGAGAAGCTATGTTCTAATCCTGACTGAAGGGGTGTAATTACCAATTTTGTATGTAGCGAGTAGATAGTGTGTTGACTTATTTAGACGTGGAGCCGCGTTTTAAAACCCAGCTTTGACATCTCCAACAAATCGAACTGTGAAATAATATTTCTTCTGCGACTTCATCTCAGCAGATTTCTGGCAAAAACTCTGAAAGTAAAATAAAAATTGCCATGGAAAAGTTTCCCAAATCTGTCGTTCGGAGTCGTCGTTAAACTGTAGGTCCCGACACTCATCAATAAAATTAACACTCACAATGTGGGTGTTGTAAGAAGCTAAGTAAGCCTGCCAAATGAGTTGAAATAGCCAATCTAGTAAGTAAACAGTCACCCTTACTAAGTTTTTGGCTTGGAGCGAACGATGTTTAGGGGAAATGCTGCATATCTTCAGCCAAAGAAAGCAACCTCATGCAATAGCTAAAAGTCTTAGGTTTTACCACAATGGGGCTAAATGCCGGTCTAAGAGACCCCTCTTTCTTCTAGGGGGTCCACTACCTAACCTATCAATTAAGTTGCATAACCTACTGCCATTAAGAATCCCCAAACGACTTCGAGGAGATCAAACAGAGTGAAGTACACCTTGCAACATCGAAACAATTTAATCATGCTTTCGCCACTGTAAAATATGTCGGTTCCAGTAAAAATTGCGTTGGATTTTCATGCCCAGAACATCAATAGTTTCTGGTTACTCTGTATTTTCTCCCTTGCGATTTTATATTCAGTATTGTTTTCGATGAGTGCCCTCTTCAAACAACTCAATTTTTTTTTATGTAAAGATCTCCTTTTATCTCAATTTTCTAAATTCTATACATACATACATTATTGGTCATTACAACCCTTCAGTCAGGATTACGACCTAGCTTCTCACACCACTTATGTTGTGTGCGTTAATTTTTGTACATGAGTGGCGGGACCTACAGTTTAAAGTCGACTCTGAAATCTGCTGAGAGGAAGTCGCCGAAGAAATATTTTCATATTTTCATTTTGATGCCTGACCTGGGGTACGAACCCGGGCCTTCAGTCTAATAAGCCAACAAACTACCTACTAGACTACGGCGACTTCAAAATTCCTAAATTCTTTAACTTTCTTAAATTCTATCTTAATAGGAAACCAAAAAACAAAGCCTAGTTTTAGGGCTTCTAATTAAATAAAATTTTTCAAAATTTTTTTCAAATTGGGTCACAATTGTTGAAAAGAAATATAATTTCATTCATTCTTCCGTTTTTTAACTTAAGGGTTAATTGGAAAATTATTATTTTTTAATATTTTTATTCTTTCCAAAGAAAAGGTAAACGTTGCATATTTTAAGGTTTAAGCTCTTTTGCTTCCCTTTTCTTTACAAAGCAAATTAAATAAAATATGTTCTAATTAAACATTATGGCTCTACTAACAAACAATCTATTTATTAAAAACAAGAAAACAACAAAATCAAGAAAACATAAAAGATGTTGCATATTTCTTGGGGTTTTACTGCGTCTGTTTTTAATGTCCGTAAAATGCTTTAAACAGTTTTATTTGCAAAATGTTTTCTCTATGCTTTCTTTAGCTGGTAACTGAAAAAGCATTGAGGGGTCGGTTGGTAAAAAATAACAACAAAATACAAAATATTGTTGCATATTTTAAGGGTTAACAAGCAATGCTTAGATAACAAGTTTTCTGTATAGAATAGAAGCAAAACCTTGCAATTTGATTAGAATTGAAAATCCACTCGAAAATTTGTTTGAAACACAGTCGAAAAATTAATTAAAACACGAGTTTATGGCTTAAAACGATAATGGCTTAAAAGAAAATGTTAGAATTTAATTAATTATTCTGCATACTTTTAGTTTTTAAATTTCCTTAAAAGTCTGAAACATTTTATTGAAAAGAAATTTTGGACAGCAAATAAAACCCTACAATTATTAAGAAATTAAAATTGATTTGAATTGAAATAAAATGGTAACAGTTTGTGCATAAGGTAAACGCAGTTTTTAATTAAAATATGTAGTACTTTCGGGAAGAGTGGATTTAATTTTAAAATAAAGGTCTTTACTTATCATAGACAGATTGATGCGACTCAAATCATAGACAAGCCCGGATTCTGTTTGAACAGCATTCACTCTCCGGTATTAGCTGATGTAATGGAGATCATGCGTACACCTTCTCGTGTTCTCAAATATTTACTGGATGTATAATTTCTGGCCCCTCACAAGTATCATGAAGTTGTCCGAAGAGCAAACTGTTTCAAGTCCATAATTGCTCAACATTTGCATCCGAGATTATTTACAGTAGTAACCCATAACTCCATAACCATAACTCCCTTGTGGAGTACCCCGTTGCACATATTCCTTTAGCTTTATGTCAAGTGAATAGCAATTTAGTACTGTATATGGTCGTTATTGATTATTTGCACACGTATAACCTTAAACTGGTCTTATGATTGGATAATAGTATCGGTCCGTGCATTATTGTAGGATCAAGCTTCAGTGTCAACGCTAACTGTAAGAGATTATACTTTGGCACCTTTCGATATGGTGAATGACTGCAAGTGCTCTCGATTGCTTTGGTCGTCCTTTGATCTCAGCCTATTGCCTGAACATCAGTTTCCCATTGAATGTCATGCATAACTCATGACATCTGGCAATTTTTCGGAGCATATATATAAGTTAGGCCAGCTTTGTAGATGCCAACAAGATGAGTTGATGTCAATTCTCTCTCATTTTAAAGACAGTCAGCAAGATCAGCTTGTTGCCGAGCTTTATCTTACATTCTTCGGCGTATCTGTTGTAACCTGCTGCTCTCCATCGATTGTATTGCAGATACAATAACTTCAATATGCCCCTCATACCAAAGGAGACTACAACTTCCTGCATTAATCTCAATTTAGGTTATTTATCCATGAATGTGTAAGCAAGCAAGCAAATGTCGTCCGCCTAATTCAAAGTCGCCATAGTCTAGTAGTAGTGTCTTGGCTTATTAGACGAGAACACGTGGTTAAAGTCCCAGCTCAGGCATCTCGAACAAAATGAATAATGCAAAAATATTTCTTTTGGCGATTTCCTCTCAACAGTCATCTAGCAAAAGCTCTGAGAGTTCATATGGGAGTTCCATGCAAAGTTCCTCAAATTTGTCGTTTGGAGTCGATGTTGTGAGGGTGGTGTGAGAAGTTAGGTTGTAATCCTGACTAAAGGGTTGTTACAAGTAATTAAGTAAGTAAATAAGACAGCTAAGGTCGCAAAAATATCAAAAATTTGTAGAAAAATATTTCAATTGGAGTTCGTAATGAAGTCCTTAATATATAAAAGATTCAAAAGTTCTTTTTTGGTGCTGGAGATACTGCAAATCATTTATAGATTCTGTCTTTAGAAGATATTCTGGAAAATTTCTAAGAATTTTATACGAAACGACTTTCTAAATACAAGCATCTCTCGATCGTTTGCATATTTTTACACGTTCGATACATTGTACATGCTGCCTAGCCATATATTACTGAATAGCTAGGGTTAGTAGCCAAATACTTTAAGCATTACACCATACTAAGCCAGCTCATTATATGGGAAATATAAGTTTGAAAGGAAATATAAAATGAGTACGGAATAGTGGATCTTTGTAATATTACAAACTTTCCTTATAATATTTGGAACTTATATTTCCTTAATATTCTTCAGAAACTATTATTACTTCTAACCTTGTCCCTATTTCCTTGCCAAATACAAAAAAAGATACGTTTTTAAATCGTTTCTAATATCGATAAAACGTTCAGATTTAAGAATCACAATTTTTAATCTCTTTTTTAACCCTTTCTTATATTTTATAGGCTTGTAATACTCTTTTGCCTTTTGTCTGCTTACGAAAAATATTTTTTTGCCAAACATTTTTTATAAGCCATAAAATATTGAAAAAGAAAAACAAAATCCAATAAAATTAATGTTAAACACACAACATAAGCCTAAAATGCCACAACATTAAAGGGGTTTAACCATCCGCTTTAGATTTTTTTTGTTGATTTTTGTCTTGTACTTTCACTTTCTCTCTTTTTCTTTACATACTTCTTCTATTTCCTTTTACTTTACTTTGGCATAAATTTAACGCAAATATCATTTCATATTATTTTTCATCCATTTATGGACATTATTGAAAATCTTTCTTCAAGTTCAAATGGCAGCAAATGTTACGAAAGATAAAAAACATCGGGACCAGAGGATAAAAGAGAAGAGAGAATAGAAAAAAAACCGAAGGAAATATGGCCAGTTTTTATGAGTATAACAGAAATAGACATTTGAACTACAAAATAATGCCATTCAATTTACCGAGTTGATCTTTATTAATAATAAACGTTATTTATAACACACAGATACACGCACAGATACGATATCCATGTGTATTGTATTCAAAACCAACTAAATAGAGAACAAAAATACTGAGAGAGAGAGAACGAGGGAGAGAGAGATAAAGGAAATCAACAAACATTTATTATATGTTTTACATGCTCTGTCAGCAGTTATTTGTTTGGTTTTAGGCTTCAGAGAGAGAGAAAGAGAGTACAAAAGAGAGCGTGGCTCATATACGTGTGAGAGGTGTAAATACCCGTTTTATTGATGTAAATTCTACATGTGTAAATCTATTTTTAATATTTGTAGATGTTAACAAACACAGTTACACATAATATGTATGTATGTATGTACCCACGCACACACTCACACTCTCCGCATTCACTCTCACTATGTTTTCATATTATCTTTGCGCTTCGAATACGTGTTGTGTGTAAATATTTATAGTTTTATTTACGTGTACAACACACATATTACGAAAAAACATGTATTTCCGCCATAAAATAGGCTTTAGTTTTTGCACAGCTTCTTGGAAGTCAAATATTAATGCTTTTCTAGCAAAACTGATAGACAGTTATAATGAAAGGCAGTTATTTATTGGCTTAACTTATCAATGTAAAGTTATTCTCATCTTATCATTGGTTTTTAATTTCATTTCAAATTGTTTGCTATTTGTTTTGCTTTATTCAATGGGGCACTAAGAAATCGAAAAAATTATTCGAATATTCGAATAATAGTTTTTTATTGTATTTGAAAACTTGACAAGAGTTTGGAAACATTAAGCGATCAATTCTTTTTTTATCTATATACTAGGGTGAGTCCATAAGTGCATGTGTTTTTTATTGTAACACACTATTTGTGTTTTTTTTTTATTGAAAGTGAGCTTAAGTCCCAGCTCAGACATCCCGGACATTAGTGACCGGACCTACAGTTTAAAGCCGAATTCAAACAACAGATTTTTGATCAATTTTTCATGATAATTTTATATACTCTCAGAGTTTTTGCCAGAAGACTATTGAATTTTCTGGAAACTAGACTGGGCGGCTATGGCGATTAGACTAGCACATAATTGGTGTCTCTTTCTGCTCATTTAAAACAAAGAAATATTGCTTGCTCGTAGATAAAAAGGGTCAGGGAATCTACCTGTTCTATAATCCCGAACATCTGTTCATTATTCAGGGTTGACTGTCATTGTCCAGGGTTAACTGGAAATAGATACTCTCTGGATAGCTCTGCTGACCTGGCGTCTACAATTCCAGCTTTCGAGTTCATTAAGTCTTCAAAATCGTTTAAGCTTGACTATGATTGATATCAGAGAGACATCGCCCATGTCGAGTTCCAATTTTATGTCGGTTTGTCCTTCATAACGGTTAATACAGTGAAAGCAAGTCATTGCACCCAAGATGGTGAAGATCTCTTTTTACTTCTCTACAACATGGCCTCAAAATTTCTTGGTTGATCTTGTTTATCAGAAATTTTTAATAAAAATTTGTACACATCCATGGAGCAATATTAAATTCCCTTTGAATTTAAAAATGTTCACTCCACGAAATATGCGAGTCGATCTTTGTTTTTGTGGCTAATGTTGCCTGCACTGGAGCTGCCATTATAATTTGTTTGCTTCCGAAGATGTAACGATGTGGCAGTAATTGCAATAAATAGTTTCCATCTTAAATATTCTCAGACCCATGAAGACGGCAACTTTCTGGACCAAAGTCTACTTTGATTGCTTATCTGTAAATGTGTAAACACGTATGCCTGCTGTTACCTCCCATTATGTATCTTCTCTGAGAGCCATAATGAAGGATGAATGATTTGTTAGGGCTACCTTTGTATGTCAATGTGGAAAAATCTTCTTTAAAGTGTATAAAAGTTAGAAAGTTATTGAAGTCGCCGTCATTTTATCACGCCAAATTATTGCACATACTTCGACGAGTGACCCATAGCAGATGGAAAAATATGACAACTTACTCCATTTCTAGACAAACTTATTGCGTCCAAGTTTAACAACCCGAAAAATGAAAACCTTATGCAACAGTCAAACAAAATCTCACTAACTTTTGTAGAAATTGTCGAAAAAACTTTAGAATTTATGGCACGTCGCTTGTACAAGCGTCTATCATTGGCAAGGATACACTGAAATTTCTCTGCACACCTTTTTTAATAATTTAAGCAACATGACTTACTTCAATCTAGTGTCAACGTGACACAGTACAAACATACGTAATTGGTCATTTCAATACTGCAGTCAAGATTACTATCTAATTTCTCACACCAAGCGGGACCTACTAACGACAGATTTTTGAGAAACTTTTCATTAGAAATTTATTTACTCTCAGAGTTTTTGCCAGAAATCTGTTGAGAGGAAGTCGCCGAAGAAATACTTTTTCATTTTTCGTTATGTTCGAGATGTCTGACCTGCAGTTTGACCCTTGGTCTTACGTCTAATGAGCCTACACACTACCTACTAGACTACGGGGACTGCATTATACAAATTCTCTTATGTCGCTTCTCTGAGTGTGATAATGAAGGATTAGTAATTTGTCAGGGATACCTTTGTATGCCAAGGTAGTAACAGCTTCCTTAAAGTGTATAAAAGTTAAATAAGAGAGGTTATCTGTGATCAATAGATTGTTTCATTAGTACTTATGTAGCAGGCCAGCTAAGTTGTACACATGTTTGCCGACTTTTAGTTGTTTAGGGGAAAGATATTTTCGTAGCCCTTTGGAGTTCTTAATGAAGGTCTTTTTTGGATTTAAATTTTGGTGAGATGTACCTCAAAGTCATTTCTCGATTCTGACAATATTTATATGAGAACTTTTCAAAATTTTTAAGAATTTCCCACGAAATACGTACCTTTGTTGATTTAAGTTGCCATGAATATTTTGTTAACCATGGATTCGACGAATTGAAGAGTCGCAATTGCACAGCAATAGGGTACAGTGTGTCGTCCTGGCTTAAAAAAACATCTAAATTTAATATGTCCTACTTATTTAGTCTTGTTGAGACAACTACGACGACAACAAATATTTCTTTCAAAATAAATAAATTTTCGAATATTTTTCTGTTTGATTTCTTTTTTTATTATCTAAGTTTTCTTTTTTTTCTGTATTGTGTCCCCACTTGGCATGTTTACACTTTCACTTTTCGACAATTTGAAGAAAAACCAAAAAAAAAACAGGAGATATTTTTTCTGTATTTATTTCATAACTAATGCTGTAGCCTTCCGAAACTAACTTTTCGTAAGAAAAATATTTAAAAATTTTCTTTCTCAATTTTTGTCTTAATTTTGTTGCCTGTTTTCTTAAGTTGTTTTCTTGTATTTATTACGAATATATTTGATAGGAAGACAGAGAGAGAGAGAGAGAGAGAGAGGGAGAGAGGGAGTAAACAACATGTTTTTATGTTGCTGCTGCTGCTTTTTAAGAAAACTATTTCAGTTTGTAATTTCTCTTCAATTCTTGGCATCGCCTCGTTTCAATGCATTGGTGAGCTGCACAACAGTTATTCTTTAAGGACATTTGTTCGTATTTTTTTTGTTTCTATTTTTGTTTTGGACAAGTTTGCTAAAGAAAAAACAAAGAAGAAACAAAGTACTCGAAAATATTGCAACTTAAGTTTATTGAAAATTGTGTGTGAAATGCAGTTTTTTGTTTTAGAAAAACAAGGAGAAAAAGTCCTGAAAGTAGGCAACAGTTTGTGTTGATATTTTAAATATTATTTGAGAATGTTTCTTTTAATTAAAAAGAGTTTCTTTCGGAAATTTTGACAATTTATTGATGATTTTTGTGTTGATGAAAATTGTTACGTTTTTATTCATTAAAAGAATTTTAATTGATAAAAGAAGGTTTGTTTCTGCATTAAGTTTGTTTACATTTACATTAGAGGTAGTTTTAAAATTTTATTAAAAAAAAAAAAAAAAAATTAAGGAGCTGCCTGCAGTCTCCCTATGTAATGAAGCCATGAGTCCTTGGATCTCGACTTTGTGGGCCGACTAGGTCATTATACACATAATAAAATTGACTGCTCACACCTATTTCAACCTATGCCTCCGTGGTGTGTTAATCTGTGTGGTTGAGATCATATTTTTTCTAATTTTTAAGATTAAAACCTTTAAAAATGGTATCGTATTAAATTTTAATATAAATTTTTAATTTTTATTGCTTATCCTACTCTTTTAGAGGCAAATATTTAACGATTTTCTTATAACATAACGTAACGTAACCCTGTACAGTTTATGACATTGTGCTTGTAGTCTGTCTTATGCCTGTCTGTTTTAGCGTTTAAACAAAAATTTAATTAAAAAAAATTGTTGCTGCAAAAAAAAAAAAAAAAAAAAAATACACAAAACAAGAGAAAGAAAAAAAATTAAATACAAACACTTGCTCAAACACACATACAGAGAGGGAGATATACAAATATATTTTATATCGAAAAAATTTTTTTTTGCCATAAAAATTGTTGTATGGAGCTCTATTGCTATTGCTTTTTTTTCTATATTTTCATGTCGTTGCACTTGTTTTACAACAGTAACAACAATAAATGCCAGTATTTAAAACCGGCAACAGTGGCAACAAAAACAAATATTTTTGTATCAGCTGCAACAAGAGCTGAAAAAATAAACGAAAAAAAAAACGACAAAAATAAACAAAAAACCGAAAAGCAAACAATAATAATGGATTTTTAGCTACTGATGGAATTTCTCTCAATTTTATTACAACGAGTACTTGTAATCAAACACATACTTGGGCTGCCCACACACACACATACAAACACATATCATTACATTACATTACATTATAATCACACTTTAATTTGTACGAGTTGTACGTGTGTATAATTGCTACAGTTTAATTTCTCTCTTTTATTTTCTCTTGGTTTTTTAATTTTTTCATTTTTCTATGAACAGATTTCAAAAAAAATTCCGTACCAAAATTGTTTTTTAAACTGAAATTAAAGTGTTTGATTTAAATGCTTGATTGTATGTGCAACTCACGTATACACACACACTCACTGAAATGTTTTTTTTTTCGTACATTTGAGAGAATAGTTCTTTTTTATTTTAATATGAAAGGGATGTAGTGAGAGAGAGAGAGCAATTTATTGTGTATGTGTTTATTATTGCAATGACAATATCAAATTTAAAACAATAATTACAGCATACTTTTAGTGCTTGGAATATGAGAAAAACTGTTGCATACTTTTTGGGGAATTGAATTCTATTGTTGTATGTTTTTTAATTTTTTTGTTTTTAACTATAATACTAGTAACATAGCTGAAATATTAACTTTGAGTTGATATTTACAAACCAAATTCATTTATGGTTACTTTGTAAATCAGGCGGAGGGTCGCCAAAGGTTAAAGTGTAAATTTTATGAGAGTTCTGGCTTTATTTGGTACTTTCAGTATGAAAATTAATCAAAAAGTATTGAATAACGTTTTGGCTATTATGAATGTGTTAGAGAGACACCTAATGCTGATGGTATCAGATCAATGAATGTGGATCACTAAACGTAAGCTCCGTCCAAACATCAGAAAAAAAAAAATCAAAACGAATATTTCTTTCAACGATTGCCTTTCGGCAATATAACTGCTGCGAAAAAGTGTCCCAAGTAAATGATTCGAAACACAACTTATATTGTAAATGCCTCCAATAATTGACAAAACGAACATACACAATATGATTGGCAACTAACAGATTGTAGGTGCGTAATAGTAGAAAACCAATAAGCAAATGCACATATTGGAAGTGAAGACAATCCTCAAAAGCATAAACGAATCACCATTACATGCCTGGTTAATGAGCTGGCCACAGCTGGTACGAAGTTGGCAAACTGCGACATGTTACAGGGCATGAGCACTCTGGTTGCCTCAGTTACTTTTGAAACTGTTCACTCAAATTCATGGGGAGCCTCAATCTCGTTGACTGCCCAAGGTTACGTGCAATATTGCTTTACTCTGCTGGATACGTATAGATAAAAAGAGCTCCAACTTACTTTTATCCTTAAATCGTATGGCTATCCATCGCACAATGATGATTTTTACTGGCCAATGTCCTTCTGGTAGCCAAACCAAAAGACTACTGCAGTAGCTGTGAGGCATGTATCCATGCCCTGATTTTGTTATAGTATAAAGATGGAAGCTTTTGGCCTCTGCCTATCTGACATCCTTGACCGATCTCTCTAACATAAAGAGTGCTGCAACAGCAAGATTTATTTTTGACTTGGGTTGGTTTCCTAAAGGGAATGTTCGATGTCCGGACTAAATATTGACTGTAGTATCAGAATGTGTCTAAATACTAGCCTAATGGGACCTCATTCTTTAGGTAGGGTCAGCCACCTTATCTACATATGTATATACATAGAAGGGTCATTACAACCCTTCAGTCAGAATTACGACCTAGCTTCTCACACTATTTATGTTGAGGGTGTTAATTTTATACATGAGTGGCGGCAGACCTCCAGTTTAAAGTTGACAACGAACGACAAATTCTTGAGAAACTGTTACATGGAAATTTTATTTACTCTTAGAGTTTTTGCCAGAAATATGCTGAGAGGAAGTCACCGAAGAAATATTCAAATTTCGTACGTCTGACATGGAACTTGAATTGTGGCCTCATGTCTAATAATGACTATACCTGGCGACTACTACACCTTATCTAACCCAACCTAAACATCAACGATATTTGGTTCCAACAATGTGGTATAACTTAATGGCTTAAGCTATGGGTTGCTTAACAATCGATTCATTGAAAAACCAATTTTGTCACAACTTTCTTTTTAAAGTAGTCAGTCGTTCGTCAGATTTAATGCCTCCTGAGTGACTTTTATGGGTAAAAGATGTTAAAGACATCCAGCCAGAATTGACACCATACAGACAGATTATTGAAAAAAATAGTTAAAGATTAGACTGCTCGAATCGACCGTGGCGACCATATGTCGTTCATACAATATTTTCGTATTATCAAGCTCATAAGAACACCTCTTAAGTATTTTAGTACATCCTGTTTCATGTGCCAGAAAATTCATCAGCACACCCTGCATATTATAGGACTGTTTTTTCATTATTTATCCTAATTTCTATGGAGATTAATGTTTGCAGTTTCATTTACTTAGAAGGGTTCCATTTTACCCTTTCCGCTGTTTTAATAAAAACTTGTAATTCAAAACTTTTTCTGAAGGAAATTGTGGATCTCTCTTCGCCACATGAATAGTTTTCTGCAAAATTTCAAGGATAATGTGTAATTAATACATGAGTTGAGAAGTTTCTGGTATCATTACTTTGATTAACAACAGACAGTACTTCCTTTGAACTGTAATAAAACTAAACGCTAAACGCATAGTTCTATGTTGCCTAACCATAAACTTTTTTAACCATGTAGTTAATCCTTAGAAAAACCCCAGTTTTTTTTTTTGGTATGTGAACTTGTACAATAGCAATCTGTAGTAATAAAATATCAGTGAAATATTTTTATTTGAACAAAAGTAAGAAGCTCTGACCAAAACTAAACAGCAAAAAAAAAAAAATTAAAAATTAAAACATATTCCAACACAATCAAAGCATATGTAAAGGGTGGACCATTTAAGAGTTTGAATTTAAAAATGCAATAAAACAAAAACGGTTTGAAATTTTGCCAAATTTATTTTTTTGCTGTGAAGTACAATTGTTCTAATTAGAAATGGAATAGTATTTCATTTATATGGCTTCCGCGGCTGGCGTCTTAGTACCTCATTCGATCCGACCAATTTTCACGCACTTTTTCGAGTATATGGGGTCGTATCTCGGCAATGGTATCACGAATGTTGGCCTACAAATGTGTAATTGTTTCTGGTTTGTCGGCATAACACTTTTTCTTCTTGGCGGCCTACTGACATCACTATTTCGTTTAATTAAACGGCCATCAAACGTTTGACGCAATAAATCGATTGTGGCATGAGATACGTGGCAAGTATCATGAAGAACGGATACAAAAAAATCGGTTATCATAGGTGTCTCCATTGACCGTAATGGTTGTGCCGTCCTCATTTTCAAAGAAATATGGGCCAATGATAACTCCGCTCCACAAGCCGCTCTAAACAGTCACTCGTAATGGTTGCGTTGGCTTCTGTAAGACCGCGTGTGGCTTTTCTGAGCCCCAAATACGGAAATTTTGCTTATTAACGTACCCCCATCGAGATGAAAATGAGATTCATTCTGAAAAAGATGATTTTTTTTTTTGGCAAAATCGGCATCATCGTGCAGTTTCTCGTTGACTCAATAAATACCAACGTTGCTCAAGCGTAAATCAATTCATTACGTTCAGTGGAGATAATATGCTGAATTTTGTGATATGTAGAATAGAATGACATATGTATTGCCAGATTCGAAATAACGGATGATTCAAATTTAAACCAATAGATGGCCCACCAGATATATATAGTATATTCTCTACTGTTATTATGCTCTCTATTAAACAATGGCTAATACTCTTATAACAAAGAGAAAAGAATATACTCATGAGTATGCTACTTATACAGTGCATACATCGAAAAGATGAAAAAATAACACACATACACAAAATTTATGCTCTTCCATATACCATACATATACGCACTTATCAAAAAGACAAAAAACATACACATACTCTAGCTTTTGTACTCCCACTCCCATGAAGTGAAATATTGAGGGAATAATAGGGATTTGGTTTTTTTAAGTGTGAGTCTATCTCTGTATAATGGTAGAGCATTAGTTCATTGACAATTGAGAAGAGACATAAGAAAGTGAAAGCAACAACAACAATTACTTAAAATGAACCATTGCTGCGCCTGAATTGTAGTGTATAGAAAACCAGTTTGAATTATATTTTTAGAGATTTGTTGGTATAAATTTGAACTGATAGAGGAAGAGAAAAAGAGCTAAGAGAAATAGAGTCTTTTTTTGTTGTTGCTGTTTTGGTAAACAAACCATAATTCAAATGATGATTGCCATGAAGGACCATGTCAACATTATACTACTCAGCTAAAAATGTATGCACTAACACACTTACAGCAATAAGAAAAACTTTCGTATTTCAACACACACACATGCAGTATATTTTCTTCACATGACATTCAGCTTTCATATACATGTTCTGCCATACAACTGTGTTATGATTTCCGCTCATTCATTCATTGCTGCTATATTGTGTGTGCCAGTGCCTGTGCCTGCCAGACAAAAACACTTTCTGTTAGCAAGTTTTTTAAGGTTAGTTTTTGTTTTTCCTCCATTATTTTGATCACGAATATATGCTTTTTGTGTAGCAACAGAGTTTAAAACATTTCTCCTTCACTGTCGTTTACATTTAGACGTAAAACATTGCTTTTTTTTCTTTGTGACCATAAAAATCTCAGGAATTTTTGGTTTTTTTTTTTGCTAAATGGCTAAAATATACAACAAAAACTGGCAATAATCACCGAAAAACTACGGAAAACTGTTTTTTCGCTTTTTCCCCATACCATAAAACGTTTAAAGAACAATTTAAGAAGAAGAAAAAAACCTCATATGGAATTTGTTGTAGAAATTTCCATGATTTATAATGTTTTGAGGCGGAAAATATTTCAAACCAATGGCTGGCAAAAACTATTGTTTTTCTATGGGAACATATAATTCACTAAGAACATAGTAGGGGGCTTACAATTTAATAATAAAGTTTAATAATAATAAATTAAAAGATTTTTATTTAAAACCTAGTAAGATTTGCATTCGTATTGCAGCTGGGGTTAAAGTGTATCATTGGCTTTGTCCATTGAAAAATACAATTTGGATAGCAAGAGATGAGAAAAGCTGAAGGGGTCTATTTGAGGCTCAACTAGATCAACTAGTTGATTATAAACTCCAACTCCAGGGTCACACAGTAGACATAGTAAGGGAATGATAATTGTTGGGGTTAGAAGTCGCCGTTATCTAGTAGGTAGTGTGTTGGTTTAGTAGGCGTGAGGCCATGGTTCAAACCGGTTGTCGTCGACTACGATGAATTTCACACATCATTTGGCCTAACTCAGTCAGCCATTTTGTAATGTATAAAAGCAGCAGGATTCACTCAAAAGCAAGGAAATTAGATACCACATGGATTGAAGTCTAGAGCCATTAAAGGACGACTTTGCATGTGTGTAATGCAGTATAACTATTACGCCAAGGTATTGTTCTGTATTTGGTGGAATCAAAAAAGTGTGGTAGCCATTATGAGCTGCTAAAACCAGTCTAGACTATCATGGAAGATCTGTACAGACAACAATTAATACGATTGAAGTGAGCATTTGCATTTTTTTGAGGCCAAAATTTTCCATCAAGACAACGACGTCATTCAGAGCCACTCCAAAACTATTTGAAAAATAGTGGGCAAAGAATCCACATTACTTGCGGTATAGCTCGGCAGTTGCTTATTCTAATGACCCTTCGTTTGGAACGATGCAAAACTCTCTCACTGGAATACGCTTTGTTTCAGAGTAGAATATTAAAAATTGGATCGATTCAAATGGCGAGCATTTTTTCTTTGCCACGAAATTCATAAATTCCCAAAAAGATGGGAAAAAGCAGTTGCTTCCGATGGGTAATACCTGGAATGGCATGTTAACTATGTTCATAAAGAATTTATTTTCATTTATACTACCAAAACACTTTCTCATGAAAGTAAATATCAGTTCAGCAAAGGGGTTTGAGTTCGAAACAAAACAAGAAAAATTGTATAACTGCTAATAAATTATATTACTTTATAGACTCTAACTCTGTGTCATAAAAAAAGAGTGGTCATTTGCAAAAAAAAAACTGTTTTGCTTTTGGCTTATTTTTTTGGTGTTTGGACAACAAATTTTTTTTGCCTTGTCGCTCATAATCTGTGTAGTCTGTTATAAGATTTAAAATAAATTTTATTTACATACACATGAACATATTTTCCTGTTTTTGTTGCCACACATTTTTAGTCATTTATTCTCGTTCACATTTAGTATTTTTAACGTCCTTTTTCGAAAATAAGTGTGCCTTGTAAACATTCTGTTCCTCTCATTGTGTATTTCTTTTGGGTCTGAGTGTTTGTTTCCGTTTGTTTTATTTTTGTTTTTGCCGTTTCACTTGTGTTTCCTTTTTTTGCCCAGTCATATTGTGAATATTAAGAACTTAATAAATAATCGACAACAAAAATAAAACTGAAAAACAAAATAAAATGAAAATATTACAAAATAAAGGAACAGAAAAAACAACACAATGAATGTGCTTTAGAGTAGAGTAGAGTATTGTTGTATGAAACCATTTGGCTGATTTCGTTTTACCCATTGGCAATAATTTAATCGGAATTTATGTGGCCCCATAAATGCTATTTTATAATGTCAAGTTCAAAATCTTTATATTAGTGGTTAATACTAACAAAGAGAAGGTAATTGAAATTGTAAGTAAAGAGAGAAAATTAAGAGAGAAATATTATTCCGATGTTATAGCAACATCCAAGCAGTTGTTAGGTCCTGTTCAATAAGAATAAATTGTTAAATATCTGATATTTTATTTCTTTGTGCTTTTTATTGCATCAAAAATTTCTTTTATTTCCTATTATCACCTTATATGTACTAACAAGGTCCTGCTTATCAACAATTGATATCAAACCTCCCGCCCCAACCCGAAATCCTAAAAAGATTTCATAAGCTGATGACTGTACGATATACATATTCTTCCTGTCGGAATATCGATAACATGATCACACAATACTTTACATCATGAGAGATCTGAGAAGCTAGGTTGTAAACCGGACTAAAGGGTTGTAATGACCAATTAAGTAAGAAAGTAAGAAAACAAATTTATGATGTGCCTAACAAAACCAATCAATGTTAATTAGATTTAACAACTCAAGAATTGCTCTTTTAAATGACATATACATCTGAAATAAAGCGTAAGCTAATGGTGCCATCTAATGTAAGTGACCAGCTTTGAAGTTATGTTACTCAACCATTTTTGTCGTGTGACTGTAATAACTTATACATACAAACATACATAATTGATAATTACATCCCTTCTATCGGGACCTACGACCTAGCCTCTCACATCACTTATGTTGTGTGTTTTAATTGTATACAACAGTGGCGGGGCCTACAGTTAAAGTCGACTACGAACGACAGATATTTGAGATACTTTTCATGGCAATTTTATTTACTCTCAGAGCTTTTGCCAGAAATCTGCTGAGAGGAAATTGACGAAGAAATATTGTTTTCACCACATTAACTACAAGACCAAGGCGACTGTGTCAAGGTAGAGAATCAAAACATTTCTGGTCAGATAATACAACAAACTACTTGACGTAGTCTAATAGCTAATGTAGGGGCTTATTAGACGAGAGCCCTTGTTTCAAACCGTGGGGCAGACATCACGAGTAAACGAAATGTGAAAACATATTTCTCTCAATGAGAAAGCCTTCGAAAGCCAAATAAAATTCCCATAAAAAATTATTCAAATCTGTCGTTCAGAGTCTATTTTAAACGACCACTCAACATGAATGGTGTGAGAAGCTAGGTTTAATCCTGGCTGAAGGGTTGTAGTGACCATTTATGTTATGTGTCTGATGCTGTAGAGTACAAACAGTAGTCGTATTAGAGAATATTGACCATGAAATCGATTTAAAGAAAATTATTATTTTAAAACTAACACGTTTGCCAATTACGTGTGTTCATAAAAAAGCAATCTGTGGTTACTTACATGTATAATTGGTCACTTTAGGCAGGAATACAATCTGGCTTCTTACATCACTTATGTTGTGTGTGTTCATTTTATATATGAGTGGCGGGACTGATCTATAAAGTTTCCGTTAAAATTTTTATTATGGAAACAGATTGTGTGGTCAATAGTATTTTCTTTGACCAACCACCTGTAACCATAATAACTTCTCAATATCAGCACAAAAGAGAATAAAAAACTACCATTGAAATCCTTTCAATAAACCATGAATTATAGTTCGACGTAAATGGGGAGTGTAAAGAAAACCTCATATATTGTTAAGATAATAAAGAATTGAATTAAAAATCGTTATTTCTAGAGTATGTACAACGAAATATCTTGTGATATTCTTTATGTGTATCACTCTCTGTCTCTACACAATAATTTTTTTCTCTTTCTAAGCTAAACGCCTGTTTCGTTTTTATTTTTATTTTCTTTGCAATTTGATTAGGAATGTATACGAGTACAATATTTGTTTGTAGTAGTTGTTGTTGTTATTATTTATTTTTCTTATTATTATTAATATATTTATATTTATATTGTTGTTGTTATTGTGGTTCTTTAGGTTCTTATTACCAGATTTGACAGATAAATTTTTGTATCTACTGAACGTAGCCATGCAAGTAATGAAAAACCAAGAGAATTTTAAACAGGCAGGAGAGCTTTTATTGCCATTTCAGGCAGAGAGTAAAACTTAGAGAGCCAAAGATACAGGGAGAGAGAACGAGAGAGAGAGAGCACTTGTAAAGTATCTGTATAGTGTATCCTGTACTCAGTAGTTACCCATACACAATATCTGGTGGCTAAAAAATATTTATCTATTCCCTGTACAAGTTTATTTTCGGGGGTAAATTAATGTCTTATTGGCAGTATTTGAAAATAAAAAAGAAAATAAAAAAATCTGCACATCAGACTGACAATTGTTGCAAATTGAGTGGATTTTTTTTTCAATGGCGGTTGTTCTTCTTCACCCAAAGCCAATTGAGTGAAGGTTTTTATTATATTTTTTTTTTTGCTTGAGAGGGCATTTCTTCCATGATTTTATTGTCTGTACTTTTGAGTGGCTTTTTGAATTTCAATGAACAAACAAAATTTATTTTCTTGGAGTGTCTTTTGTCTCTCGAATTTGATTTCTTTCTTAAGGTTTTTCTTATTTTATTTTGTCGATTTAAGTTAATAAATTATTTATAAACTCTTTAAATTTTTTACAAGATGGGAGGCAATTTTTATTTTTATTTTCTTTTATTTGTTATAAAATGTTTAACGTTGGATACGTATGCCAATGGCAAACGTTTTTCAAGATTAAAAATTTATTAAACCTGGTTGGAATATAAGAATTCTTTATTGGAAATTAACTTGTTAGCTCGTGATTCAGTCAACCATATTTGAATAAGAATTTACATAAACACAGTTGAGGTATTTTTATGACATACCAGTCTGTTAATAGGGGAGATGGGGTGATACTTTTAAAGCTGATGTCTATTCTTTAAACGAATTCTCAATGACTAGTTCAACACTGTTACGGATATACATACGGTATGACGATGGTACTGCCTAGAGGATTTTGGCCTTACTGTTGAGAGAGAACGGGCGAAATTTCGGCAGACTATTTGTGTATAAATAAAAAAGTTATCAGTGGCTTTCAGTAATAGTATACTATTTGGATGAAGAGTTCATGATAATTAATATACTCTGCTAGCAATATGAAATGATACGATGATTTTACCATTTAAACAGGGTTCCAGAGACCGTGTCATATGAATTACGACGTACACGATATACTAACAGAAAAAACTTTTATTTTTTCCAAGGTAATATTCTTGAATTCGTCTCCTCAGTACGTATGGATTTCGTAAGTAAGTTTTACCCATTCGATTACCCATAAATATTACGAAAACTTCGGTAGAGCCACAACGTTCGTCTGCAGTGATAAGCAGCTTATACGAATGCCTAAGAACAGAAATTTTAATACATGTATCTACCAAGGTCTACTCCGTTAAGCATAGATCTTAAGGGTGTCGCCAGTATTATCAGATTTTCACTCCAGTTGAAATTTCGTAGTCAAATCTTCTGTTCAGTAAATTATAAAGAACCGTGTAGTTAAACCAAATCTATTGACTTCATAAGATTACAGTTAAACTAATCATAAACCGCATTAAGCCTATTCGCATTTATCTACCAGACCAGAATATCAGAGGATGTCAATTGAGTATAGCAAATAAAGCCTAAGATGTGGTTAAGCAGAGTGCTTTAGTGAACCGAGAAGCTAATTTTCTGCCAATATTGCTTATGCGACTGCATTGACACTGATATTAATACACCGTAAGCATTCTAGTGTAAGATACACTCAAAAGGGAGGCTCAAGGAGAAGATGATGGCTAATCTTACACTCTTAGAGGTATAAAATGCTGTTCCTTTCCATTATATTCTCCCTTCAAAAAACCTCATTGCCTAAAATAACTCTTCAAACATTTTACCATCGCGGTTTGCTAACAAATGTCAGCTCTGTTTTGCACGAATTGATTGATAGTCCTTTCATATCGGGTGAGCCATCTATCGATTTAAATTTGAACCATCGGTTTTTTCGAATCTGGCAATACTTTGTCATTCCATTCTGTCTCAAAATTCAGTATCTTATCAACACTAAACGTAATGAATCGGCAACGTTGGGATTAATAGAAAATTTATTTCCAAAACAAAGGCAATTAGTCGGAAATTCTACAAAATTGTCGTACAAAATTTGGTCGCAAAGAAGGACTAACAATGCCTGGTATACCCAAGTTTATTGCTAAAGTTCGTGAAACTGGTATCATTGTTGATGCGCCAAGACCTACAGTGCGTACACCGGATAATATCGCGGCTGTGAGTGTGCGTGAGAATCCGTCAACTACAGATCGTGATAGTTTTTTTCAAGTATTGAACATTTCACTCACCATTTTACGTCGGATTTTGCGAAAAGATCTCTGTATGAAGACTTACAAAATTCAATTGGTTCAAGAGTTGAAGCCGCATGATCATTCGCACGATGATGTCGATTTTGCCAAAAAAATTTATCATTTCGGATACAACTCATTTTCATCTTGGTGGGTACGATAATAAGCAAAATTTCCATATTTGGTGCTCAGAAAACCCACATGTGCTCTTACAGAAGCCAATGCACCCATTACGAGTAACTATTTGGTGCGGCTTGTGGAGCGGAGTCTTCATTTTAACTTATTTCTTTGAACATGAGGACGTCGCAATCATTACGGTCAATAGAGACACCAATCGCACCGATTTTTTTGTTCCCGCTCTTCATGGTATTAATGTGAACGATGTTTGGTTTCAATAGCATGCTGCAACTTAGTATACATCTCGTGCCACAATCGATTTATTACGTCAAACATTTGATGCACGTTTAATTAGCCGAAATGGTGATGTCTGAATTGGCCGCCAAGAAGATGCGATTTGATGCCGTTATACTATTTTCTATGGGCGCCGTTAAAGAAAAGTATTATGCCAAAAAGTCAAAGACAATAGAGCATTTGAAAGCCAATATTCGCGATGACATTGTCGAAAAAGTACACGAAAATTGATCCAATCGAATTAGGTACTAAGAGACCAGCCCCGGCAGCCATGTGAATGAAATAATATTCCTTTTCTAAACGGAACAATTGTACTTCACAACAAAAAAATGAATTTGACAAAATTTCAAACCGTTTTTCTTTTATTGCATTTTTAAATTTTAACCTTTAAATGGCCCACCCTTTATGTATGCATTTAGTTTTTCGTTTAGTTTCCATAAAGGAATTTAATGTAAGGCTGGTGCCGTATGCGTAATATGCAATTACTACGAATTAAATATTAAGTATACGCTGTTATGGTATGGTTTTGTCCATGTAAGTAGGTAGGTGAGTTCACTTTGAAGAGTTTTTATTTTTGGTTTCTTGAGATTAATTTCATTTTTAAATAATTCTTTAAAAACATGTTGAAGACCAAGTATACAATAAATACATGACAAATAATAATAAAAAAAAATTAATTTTTATTTCTCAAAATTTTAATTTATTCATCGATTATTGATTGTATGGTAGGCTCTGTTCTGACTAATTATCAAAAAATAATTTAATTTTAATTTTTCTTTTTATTTAAATATTCTTGATTTATTGTATTCTTTGCTTGACAATAAATAAATCTTAATTTGTCATTTTCATAACAAAAAAATTTTAAATATTCTGGACAATATTAATTTGCTTATAATTGTTATCTTTTGTACAATAATTTCAAAGTAAATTAATTCTCTTAAGAACGCAATAAATAATTTGGTTAAAATGATATTGTCATTGGCATGTATAGTAATTTTCCATTTAATTTTATTTTGATAAATTTAACTAAAAAAAACAATATTTGATAGACATGCAAGTTTAACATGCTAGGGAATAGAACGGGCCCTGTTCCATCATGTATTTTCTGCATATGGTTGTCTTTCTTTAAATATAATATTATAATTTAATTTGGATTGAAGTAAGCAGTTAAATAAAATATAAAAAAATATAAAAATAAATAAAAAGAAGAAGGAAGTAACAAATAGTCCATTCAAATCGACTATATGATATGCAACACTTAAAGTTTGTAGCGTGTGACCAGTGTAAAATCCTCGCCACTTTCATTATCATAATTAATCATATTGTTACGTTTTTACCCTTTAAAAACGTTTAAAATATGAGCTCATAGATTGCAAATAAAATAAAAATAAATTTGTGTTTAGTTTTAATTAAAATCTTTATTAATTGCACTATCCTGTGTGCCAATGTTCACAACTTGATGTAAAGAACAACAATTGCATTTCTTTGTTTATACCCTTTGCGTAAACAATAACAATTACTAGACAATTGTTCGACAGACCTTTGTAACGGAGATCTTCAAACCACGATAACTCTCTTCAAGTACACCGCGTCTTCACACAAGACTGACTGAACTTCACTAACTCACTCGCCTGCTTTGCTTTGCCTTTTATATGACAGCGTAAACTGTCTGATGAATGTTCCTGAAGGCGAATGTTCATGACTTCGCCTTCTCGAAATCTCTATAAATGTAAACATCGTTGTTTACTTTCATTATTGTTGTTTGTGTATTTTGTTTACATTTATTCTTGTAGTGTTGTTTGTGGATTTGTATTTTCTTGTTTACCATTTTTTATGCTGGTATTTGTTGTTATATTAAGCAGTACGATAATTTGTAAACAGGTTTGTTTACTTCATTGTTTTGTTTTTGTTGGTTTTGTTTATAGTATTAAGCAAAGAAAAACACCAGTATTTAGGTTTTTCATTTTCGTAACAATATATAAGTAGAGTCAATAATCAGCCAATCATAAAATACCCAGGATCTCTGGGAAATTCGAATCCGCGGCTTCGGCATTTGAAATTTAGCACACTACCTACACGGGTATCGGGGCACTCAATTACAGCAGGCAGTTAATATTTCGATCTTCGATATTTGCATACAAGTCCCATAGTTTTAAAAATACTCCGAGAAATGTTTGCAGCACTGGGTTTTTGTGCTGTAAAATTAATATCAGACGAAGCGCAGTTTCTTTCCCGAAAATCAAGAAGACACCAGTGATGACATATACCACAACATATTAGCAATTGATCAAATAAAGTTGAGATTTAGTTGTCGGCAAATCCTGTACTTCTTTTACAAGACACAACAGTTCTACAGATTTTCTTCGCTCAAGCTCTGAATAATGGAAAATGATCGACATATTAGACGTGTGGCCACGGTTTAAGCCCCAGGTCACACATCTCGATCAAATCGAAATATAGAAAATTTCTTCGACGGTTTTACTCTCAAAAAAAAATAAAAATTGCCATGAAACGTTTCTCAGAAAAATCTGTCGTTTAGAGTCGCCTTTAAACTGTAGGTCCCGCCACCTATGTGTAAAATTTACACACACAATATAAATGATTTGAGAAGCTAGGTCGTTATCTTGACTGAAGAGTTTTAATGAGTTTTTTATAGTTTGCTTTGTATTCAAGTTGCCAGAGCTAGGCTTTAAACCAGTTTTAGTTTTGAAGGGCATTTTTAACGTCATATATTAAATTAGGCTCTTGTTGCATCACAATATGTCTGTGCGTTTAAATATGTCGAATGAACTCATCAGCCACTCTTACCTAACCTCACCTACAATCATGAAACCATCAACCCTTACGATGAAAAAGTAGAAAAAAGAAAGAAAAATATAAACTGTGCGCTTGAGTACACACAGCCTTTTAAATGAACAATCAAAACAATAACGTTTCTTTTTTCATACGAAAATGATAGAGACTCGTCATCATCATTCCTTAAGCGGTATTCAGAGGAAAAGTAGATTAATCAGGGCAAACAGTAACTGCAGAATCACCATGATTTGTCTTTCGAAAAAGGAATAAGAAATAAATGAAAAATGAGGGGAAAGAAAAGTAAAAGAATTAAGACAGACACGCGTATAACAGTACACAGAAGACAATTTCATAACAGCAATACGACAAAAGAAAACAAATTGAAATGAAAGTGAAATGTAAGTGAAACAAAATGAAATTAAATTGGTAAAAGCGGTAGAAGGATTATAGACTTCTAAACACGGAGAAAACAAAGAATGGAAAAATTAAAAAAATGTAAATCGGTCAGAGAAATAGAAATCTTTAGCCATGCTTGTCTATTTCCATTTTGGTTATACAGAGTTATATTGGGTCAAATATCTTTAATTTGAAGTGTCATTCATTTAGCAAAAGAATTGCTATTTCGGAATATGGATCGCTTAATTCCAAACAACGAGTAAAAATAATTTAAAATTACTACACAATTGATAATTAAAACGTGGCCACTTTTCGAGCTACTGTGTAAGGACTGGCCTAGATTTTAAAGAAATTTGAACAGACTGCAAGTGTTGCAGATGTAGTTATGCCTAAGCATGATCGCAATGTACAGAAGTAAAAATATAGCTTCTATTGGAATTTTTTTGGAATTGATCACATCGTCTAGGGGAAAGTGTCGACAACACAAGCTGCGTAAGAAATTATTTGTAACACAAATATCCCCAGCCGAAATATTTCCACATTTTCCATTGCCAGGCACTGAATTCCAACGTAATAAAATTCAATACGATGTAGAGCTGTAGCTATCATCTCAATGAGGTTTCATTTCAGACAACTGTAGAGGGGATGAACTTATCTGTCGTGGCACAACCATCGAACTCTCCGGTGAATTCTCGACTTTGCGAATCCCCCTAAAGACCTGCGAGCAGAACCGCGTAGAAAATCTGAGAATACTGGATAGAGGGTGCACATTAAATCTGTTTAAACTTCAAAGATGCACACTCTGTATGATTGTCGTGGTCACCTACTAGACTACGGCGACTGTCACTTCTGACAGGTCAGATGTCTCTAACAAAACGAAAAATATTTTTTGTAACTTCCTCTCAACAGATTTCTGAAATAAACTATGAGAGGAAATAAAATTGCAATGAAGAGTTTCTGTAGTTCGGAATCGACTTTAAGCTGTAGGTCCCGACACTTATGAATAAAATTAACGCACACAACATAAGTTGTGTTAGAAGCTAGGTCGTAGTCCTGATTGAAGCGTTGTAACGACCAATTATGTATGTATGTATCTTTGTATGTATGTATGTATGTATGTATGTATGTATGTATGTAATGCCGAGGTCCAAGCATTAAAAGGTTTAATAATGAAATTTAATTTTAGTTCCATTGAAATCAAAGCTGAATGTCTGTTTTATTTAAATTTAGATTTGAAATCGAAGAACGATTATAATTTCAGGTTTACATCAATAATTTTACTATTAGACAACCCAGTTTTAATATAAAAAATTTCTGTTTTCTTTTTCTTTACAGCTCCAATAAATTCCATTTTAAATCCTGCACTATATAGAGCGTACAATATGGTAAGAGCTTAAGCCTAAGCTAAGATACATATATGAAAATAAAATTTTAAAAACTTTTTAATTTTATTTTTTTAAACAAATTCAAATCTAATTCTCTCTGTAATTGATAAGTAAGATGAGCTTTATTAAATTCAAATTAATCTCTAACATTTTCTATACGTTCTTCATCATGGCATTAAATTGGCATTTCCATTTAAAGCTTAAAAATTAAACATAAATTTGCTTTTTGCATTAAAAGTAAATATTTTAAATAACGTATTTAAAATAAAATATTTTAAAATAAACAGAGAAAAAAATTATTTTTGTTTTTTAATTCCCATTTTGTTTATATTGCCCAGCTGCAGGCAAAGATAACGAATCATTGAATTAAATTTAATAAAAGTTTAAATAAAATTAAAAAAATATTTAGGAGGGCAGTTATTATGGTTTAAAAGGATTTTATTTACTTCTTTCCTAGAAAGATTTGGAAACTTTGCAGTATTGTTTGAATATCTGGAGATGTGAAGCATATTTCTTTGCCTTTCGCCAATTTTCTAATGTCAAGAATTCTGAATATCGTTTGAACGCTAAAATCCCAGAAATATATTCGTGAAAATTTTGGTTGAGCATCCCACGAGCTTCAGCTGTAAGGTAAATGAGAGTAAATGAAAACATTTATCCTCAAAATGATTATATACGTTAGTAAAGACGCAAACCATAATTAAAACAATCCTATCTGCTGTAGAATTCGCTGTTTAAAGTTAGAAAAAACTTTTTAATATTAATTTTATTTATTTTGAGCACAAAAACCCCAAAACGCTGTCGCATTTCAGCGTTAATGGGAATCCAAAAAGTGTTGCCTACTTTTAGGTGCCTACTTAAATAATAAATTTTTAAAACATTAAAAAATTGCTAACAATGGTTTAAACGGAATATACATTCATTCAAATAAATATCTTCTCCCTTTTATATTAAACGGTAATTGAAAAATTATTATTTTTTAATATTCCTTTTTTAACAAAAGGTAAACGTTGCATATCTTAAGGTTTAAGCTATTTTGTTCTCTTTGCTTTACAAAGCAAATTAAATAAAATGTGTTCGAATTAAACATTATAGCTCTACTAACAAACTTATAGCACAGAAACAAAAATTTATTTAAGAAAAGAAAGCGAAAAAACTGTTGCATATTTCTAGGGGTTTGATTGGGTCTGTTTTTAATTTCCGTACAATTCGTTAAACAGTTTTGCTTGCAAAAAATTTTCTTAAATTTTCTTTGTGTAGTAGTTGCAAACGCAGTGATGGTTTTTGTCAAAAAAAATAACAATAAAATTTTAACTGTTGTTGCATATTTTAAGGGTTAACAAGCAATGCTGAGATAACAAGTTTTCTAAATAGAGTAGAAGTAACACCTTGCACTTTGATTAGAATTGAAAATCCACTTGAAATTTTTTTGGAAAGACAGTTGAATTAAAACACGAGTTTATGGCTTAAAACGATAATGGCTTAAAAGAAAATGGTAGAATTTAATTAATTATACAGCATACTTTTAATTTTGAACTTTTCCTAAAAGTCAGCAACATTTTGTTGAAAAGAAATTGTTAAAAGGGCAACAGTTAAAGGGGCAGTGCTTTTAGAGAACTGGAATTAATTTTTCGTCTTTCAATAGATGTAAGAGGTGTTTGTGTGTGCAAAGTAAAGTATTTTTCAATTAAACCAACACCTTTTTAATTGATATGTGATTTGCCGCAGTATGTATTAAATTCTAAATATAACATATGAGGGATGCTATGAGTTCCCTAACTTCTGAATGCTATGGACACATAGAAACTCACTGTCTTGACTTATGTTTGGTTTCGAGTTTGATTAATGATGAATTTTTCCATAAGTGGTCTTTGGTGACTTCCTCTCAGCAGATTTTTGGCAAAAGCTCTGAGACGTACATACATAAATAAAAATTGCCATGAAAAGTTTCTAAAAAAATCTGTCGTTCGGAGTCGACTTTAAACTGTAGGTCCCACCACTCATGTATAAAATTAACACACACAACATGAGTGGTGGGAGAAACTTGGTTGTAATCCTGACTGAAGGGTTGTAATGACCAATTGTGTTATGTTATGTATTGGAAAAATGAAAGCTTAATATAGAAAGAGTAGTAGTTGTTGTTGTAACAACTTTGCAACTTGTCGAGTGGAAATTACTATTACTTTCACAAACATTATTTGTTCGGTAAATAATAGTTTGCCATTTCGCTATAAATGTAAACATCGTTGGTTACATTTATTATTGTAGTGTTGTTTGTGTATTTCTGTATTTTTGTTTACTTGTTTACCATTTTTTTATGCTGGTGTTTGTTGATATATTAAGCAGTACGACAAGTTTGTATACTGCATTGTTTTGTTTTTGCAGCTTTTGTTTATAATTGTAATGTTAAGCGATGTGAAAGCAAAACACCAGTATCTAGATTTTTTATTTTCATAACAATACATTAGAGGAACTGATTAAACATGACTTTAAAGTAATATTTTGCAGGGCATACTATATTCGTGCACTACTAAGTAGTAAATGGCATATTATGCTTATGGCCACATTATAAGTTTAACATTATTTTCACATTTCCTTTGGCATTAAATTTAAAACGTTTTTAATTATATTAAATGATATTTTCATTAATAATCCTTTGGTCTTTAAAAATAATAAATACCTGCTAAAAAGTAATCAAAGCAAATAAACAGTTATACCTTCTCTCTTTGCTTTCTCTTTTTGTTAATTCTTCAATCCTTTTGCTTGTCTTTGTGACACTCTTTAAAAGATTTCTTATTCATGTCCATAATGTGGATATTATTGGTGGGGTTATCTTGGTGTCGTTGTTGCTATTAAAACTTAACCGGATTAAAATGTTTCAAATGAACAGCTGCCTGCTGCACCACAACATAATTAAAGTACAACAACAATTATTTAAATCACAACAACAACAATAAAAACGAGACTGAAAAGAATAAAAAGAAAAAACGACAACCAACATCGGTAATAACAATAATAATAGAAAGCACATCGAGAAAAAGGGAGACAGAGAGACAACAACAATTGCAAAATAACAAGTGTAATTAAAGAAAAGAGAAAGTAACAGCTGTTGTGTCTATAATTATTGTTGTTGCTGTTGTTGTTATATTATTTTAAATGTTATTGCTTTCCATTTTTTTATTTTTCTTTGTATGTGTGATTATTGTTATGTTGCTGCTTATTATAGCCAATTCAGTTGTTTTGGTTTCTTTTTTGTAATAAGATGAGAGTGGAAGTAAATAGTACTTTATACAACAGAAAGAGAAAGAGAGTACAACTTCACATTTGTGTGTGTATCTTTATAAGAATTTTAATTTAGGATTTTTAACGCGTAGAAAATAAAACTTAAAGAAATCAACAAACGCACTTGAGTTACAGTGTTGGACGAAATATTAGCAAACATTTTTTTAAAATTAAGGAATAAGTAAAGTTTGCAGTTTCAGTAGTCTAGTGGGTAGTGCGTTAAGTTGCTAGACAAAAGCTCTGACGGTAAATAAAGTTGCCATGAAAGATTTCTCAAAAATCTGTCTTTCGGAATCAACATTAAACCGTAAAACCTGCCGCTCATGAATCAAATTAAAGAACACAACATAGGTGGTGCATTAAATTGCTTGATGTTGATGGTCTGTTGATGTCGCCACCTGGAAAGTTTTCATGTAATAAAAAAAAGAAATGTGTTGTTTTACTTACCCCACCGTCTTATTGAAAGCACTTATCATTCGGTTCATAATATTCAATTAGAGGCCAAAAAAGGCAGGGAATGATTTCGTAATAGTAATCTTAGTTGAAGGTTGCGGTCTTTCTATCGCCATTTTCGAACAAATATGGTCCAATGACACCTTTAGATAGTACTGCGCTCTTAATAAACACTTTCTACGGATGCAATAGGTTTTCTGCAATCACCTGTGGGTTTCTCGAGCTACATATGTGACAATTTTGCTTGTTGAAGTATTAAACCCCAGAGAAGAATCCATTTTGTTTGTTTGTTGTAACCTTTTAAAGCAATTCTCATATAAAAGAAAAAAAAAATAGAACTTCTACCCGCACCATAAGTTCGAAAAACAAAAAAAAAATTCTTTAAATACATGCCACATATTTCTCAAATTGCACACATATGCTGCCTGTCATCCGGCATTTGGAATATCTCAAAAAAGAAGAAAGAAATTTAAATTTAACACAGACACACTTAAAAGCTATGTTTTCTCTTTGTTTTTATCTATCTTATGCATCTTATGAAAACATAAAACGAAAAATATCAAAAAAAAAACTTGCATGAAAATAACGAAACATTAAGAAGATAATGAACAAAAAAGTGCCATTAAAATGTGTATGTGAGTTTGAAAAAGTTAGGAAAAGTTGTTTGTTTTTCTGAAAAATATGATTTCAACGAAAATAGCTAACGAAACAAGCTAGATATTAATAGAAATGTAGAAAATAATGAAAAATAAAACAGAGAGAATTTCATGGATTTGAATTATTGTTTTTTAAAATTTTAAATTTTCAGATAAAAATAAAATTTGATTTATTTTTACTTGAAATTTCAGTTAAAAATAATGCTTCGCATTGTATTTTTGAATTAAAATCATGAAATGTGAAGGTTTCTTAACGTAAGGAAAAAGGCTCCCCTAAAGTATGCTACAAAAATTGTTCTCACACGCATTTCTTGGGTATGCTTTAAAAATTGTTGAATTGTAACAGTCCTCTACGCACATATACTATCGTAACAATAAAAGTAAAGTAACACAGGTTGATTGGATGTTATAGAGAGCGAGAAAGAGAGCAGGAGAGCATGAGAAAATTGAGAACAAGAACAATAGTTAAATCAAATTCTTAATAAAGACCTGAACAGCAATTTTTCTTTGTTGTATTAACAAGTGTTTAAACAACAAAATAAAATGAAAGGAAAGGACTCTACAGCATACACTTTGGCTGCTACTGGTACCTATTGCTGGGTGACTGACTATAATTGAAAAAAAAAAAAAGAAAAACTGAAAAAATCAAAATCAAAATGTAAAACGAAAAGAGAAGAAAAAAATCATTCAATTAAAGTTAAAATATGTTTCTTTTTATTGTAAATGAACTCAATTCAATTTAGTTCAAGGTTTTTAACCAAAATATGGTAAAAAACCGAAAAAAAAACTCTACGACAACAGCAAAAAAACTAAAAAAATTTCAAGAAATTTCTGCATTTAATCTATTAACAGAGAGAATTATGTAGAGCTCAGGGGGGAGAGAAAAGGCTTAATTTCATTAGAATTTGTAGCTGGAAAAAATTGTTTTAATCATGATAACCAGAACAACTACAACAACAAGTAAATAATAATTGAAGATTTAAATAAACAGAGAAAGAAATCAAATAAAAATGAAGGCCATTGTGGTTGAAGCAAAGGAAAGGCAACAACTAATTTATAGAACTTTACATAGAGGTTTGATTTAATTTGGATAATTAAAGTTGAACAATTCTTAGCAGAAAAAATTTATGAATTAATATTAAAGCAAAATTTTAGCCAAAGTCAAATCTAACTCCTCCCGGCCTGAAAGGCAGTCGTCACTCCAAAAGACTATCAAACCTTATAAATTAAAAAAAAATATTTTCTCAGAACTATTGTGATATGTTGGATAGGGGTAAAGGATCCAGCATCCGGAATGAAAATAATTACTATGGCAACAAATAGAAAAATAATGCAAATAATGCACGCAATTCATTTCCATACTACCAATTTTATAATACTTCAAATAAATATAACAGAGCCTATACTTCATACTGTTTGCTACTACTCCCGAGAATCGTTACTTTTTTCTCTATTTATACATACATACATAATTGGTCATTGCAACCCTTCAGTCAGGATTATTGACCTAGTTTCTCTATTTATGCCTTATTTAAATTTCTGTCAACTTCTGGAACTTAGTGTTGCTTTGTTATTGTTATTCTTTGTTATTGTAATTGTTTAATCTTATTCTCACAAATGTTTTGTTATTTGGTTATTGCTTGTTTTAATTGTTCTATGTTTATACATTCAGTACTTATTCTATCTTCGTAACAGTATAAAATCTGTTGTGTTCAATATCCTCCATTAAGAGTAGTATGTATTCAGATTGAGAACATCTTATTTAGATTACATAAATACTGTAAACGTTGTTACTGATTTTGAACACCGGGACTCAAAGAAAATTTGGGTCTCTCAAAGACTGCCATAACATTGATGGAGATGTCAAATATAAAATATGCTACGAGGACGAAGAATATACAAGCTTCCATATCAGCACAGCCGTGAAGTAGATTTTTTAATGCAGCAAGTACAGTGTTAAGTACCACATAACATACGTTTTTACATGACAGTAAATCGGAACATTTAACCTGATGTATGCTTCACGTGGATTCTCAGTAAAAGCATAATATAGTGTCCTGCATAAACCAGGAAATGGGAAACTGCCTCTTTCTCTATTAATTACTTGTGGTATAACAATAATCATTCTGCTGTGGATTTCAAGAGTACAGTTACAATAAGCATAATTATGAATATATGCTGCTTGTCGACGGCAATCACGGAATCCTTGGAAAGATTCAAAGGTATGGGGTGTTGTTGTTGTCCCAATAATCATCAGTTCCAAGAGGAGAGCCTTAGTAGATCTGCTGGCAGCAATCGTTTTTAAACAAGTTCTGTTAAACAATCTGGATACGACAAGCCATGCTGCATTTGCAAATTTATTTTAAGTGAACTGAGAGACCCTAATAATAAATATGTCGCTAAAGCTTGATGAGGTCCTTTAGAGAAAGGTCACCTTTCAGCGAATCTATTCGAATTTAGTTCCTAAAGAAATATCAATGTTTAGGAATAAAATTAAGGCTAGTTCTACAAAATTTCATGTATGCTCACGATCAAGGCATGTTTTACAAAATTTTAGGTGTACATATTGAAGGGTAAGGCTATGCGGTCTGGCTGTGTATGCAAGTTCAATGTGTAGCCAAGATTTCTCTGATTTTTACCAATATTTGTCTCTTATGTAAGCGCCGCCATAGTCTAGAGGGTACCGTTTTGGCTTAGTATACGAGTTTCCGTGTTTCAACTACTGGCTAAGACTTCTAAAACAAAAAGAAGTAAAAAAATATTTCCTCGGCGACTTTCTCTCATCAGTCTTCGGTCAACTCTGAGAGTAAATAGAATTGCCATGAAATGCTTTTTTTTATAAAATCTGTCATTCGGAGTCCACTATAAATTGTAGCTGCCATCACTCATGTATAAAATTAACACACACAACATGGGTGTTGTGCCAAGCTATGTCGTAATCCTATTTAAAGGGTTGTAATTATGTTAAATAAGTATATACGCGTATTGTTGAATCATATTAGCATTAACTGTATGACCTTAATGCTTGCATCGAAGTAATTATAGTTATCAAAATGCTATGTTTACATTAGCTTGGACAAGTCGTCGGTATTAGTGATTCGGCTGAAAGATGGATCCCAGTTTGTGCAGAAGCGGAAGGAGATAACCGAAGCTCCAAAGAAAATACCAGGTTTAAGGTGATATCTAATCTGACCGCGGCTTATGGTGTTTTATTTTTATTCACGCTACTTACCATTCGGATGGGATACAGCCAATAAAGTGCCATTTAACAGTGGCACACATTCTATTCAATTTATGTCTTTTGTTTATCAAATTAGCTTCAAAATAAAACGTTTCATAAGCTGAAAATAAATGTTTACAATCAAAGCATGAATAGAGAAGGAAAATGCTGCCATAAATAAAAAGGCTTCCTTATCTTAAATATCCAGAGAGAAAATTAATTGCGATTAAAGCCCATTGCTGTGTAGTTACTGGAATTTCAGCCCCAAAAGAAAATTAAAACGAAATATGGAAAACGAAAACAGCTTAGAAAGAAAAGGAAAAAAATTATTTTTTTTTTTTCGGACCAAATGACAACCAGAAAAACTATACGTATAAATGAATCCTTTTTTTCCCATTTTCTTGTTTTCATTCATTTTCTTTAACATTTCCTTTTATTTGTTGTTCAAATACCAAAAGAATGCTACTAATTACTTGGGGTTATTGCTACTGCCATTGCTACTGCTACTGCTGCTGCTACTATTGACGTTATTTCTCCTACTACTGCTATGTTGTATGAGTAGTGTTGGTAGTAAAAAAATAAATAAAAATTCTTTTCTTTTTTTTTTGGCCTTTCATATCCATTTCCATTTCTATTTTTGTGATTTTTTCTTATTGTTATCACAGTAAAGAATTGAATTGATTGTAAACAATTGTTTGTAATGAATTTCGATTTGTGATAACCAAACTGGGTTGTAGAAAAAAAAAATGGAAAAAAGATGAAAATTAATCGAAATATACTGTAGCATGCCTCATATTAACTTCTATAACTTCTTATCACACGGACTAGCAGTTAAAAGGAAACATTTTTGTTTCATTAGTTACACATGTACATAACGGAGGGTAGGCGTGCTGTAGTAAACGAATAAGAATGATTTTGGCATTTAATCAAATTAAAAATTTCTGTTTTGAGACTAAAGATATGAGAATAAAGAATTGAATTTCCATGCTGTAGAGTCTCTATAAAAAACTACTCATTCATCAGATGATATTTTTCTTAATTTGAAGTAAACTTAGTACACAATTTGTAACAAAACTCTAGAAATTAGAAGTCATTACCATGAACGATTGTACATGGTATCCGGTGCCTTTCGAAAAAACCTTTTATAAACCGGTATATACGTCGAACATTTACATTCTGACTTGACTGTACCCATTTATAGATAAAATCACTTTAGAACATAAACCCAAGGTACCAGGAATAACTTAAGGACGAGTAGAAGTTATCTATTGAACGTTCCGTTCATCACTCCAGTTGGGTACAATATGAGGGTATGTGTTTTTAAACAAGTAAAAACAAAAGTGATTTGCTCCCTTCCTTCCAATGTAGAGTATTGGTCCTTTAAGTGTATAGTCCATTCGTCTATCGTTAAAAGAGAAGTTTATTATTCCATTCGTTCCTATGTGAAGCAATGGTCCATTCGTATATCGTTCGCGTCACTTTGCTACCTAGCTGTCTTCGCCCATATGCAGGCGACTGTCAAATTCGTTCGTTTTTATCCTCGGTCACTTTATTCCATGTTTTCTTTCCTCATGCAATTGGTAGGCTCTATAGAATATTCAAAGCTTAAATTTTCATTGAATGTGACACAGACAATATTGGGAGAGGAAGTCGCCGAAAGATGTCTGAGCTGGGACTTGAACCATGAGCTCTCGTGTACTGAGTCAACACACTAATTAATAGACTATGGCGACTTATAGTTCTCACAGTAAGTTTTTCTATGCCTGACAATTTCTTTTTCTTGTGAGAATATCTTAAGGTTTATGACTTAGATTTTCAAACGTTCGCCCGTCGTCCAAATGCGAACTTTGTAGATTTGATGAGGTTTTCGGTATACATTTAAATCATTTCCGGAATTCATAGCAAAAGTTATTCATATTCTCTATGGTGTTAGCATTGATTTTAAAAGCCTAGAATGTAAAACAATTTATTCGATTTGCCTTAATTCCGTAATACTGTGCTTTCAATTCTGTAATACTGTGCTAGAATTTAACAACTAATCCCGATGCCGTATGAAAGCTTATGAAGTTTTTATTAAAACATATCCTAGCGTAAAGTAAATACTATACAGTCCTGCATGTAACCGTATGAATATGCAATACTTTCGTTGGTTACCTGCTGCGTTTCAATGGAGCTGTAATTTTAAAACTTCATTTCATGGCCATAAATGGCTTCCGGTTAAAGTTTTAAAGTCATAATTTTCCCCTAGTTTTTTTTTAACAAAACTTTTTTGGTATTGTAACCCGGCTGAGTTAACTAAAAACGAAGGTTTTCTGCATGAAAGTTTTCGAAATAAATTTTCATTTAAAATTTTGAAAAATATTTCTATTCAATTTACTATGGCAAACAACCCTCGTTGAACTGCTCTAGCACGAGAGTTGAAGCTTTTTGTTCTATGCTTCACCTGACATCCACCATCAGAATTTGAAATATTATTTGTCACACTGCATTGGCTATTTTCAATTGTATTTCTGCAGCATTTCTCATTCGTTTTTCTCTTTTTGTTTTTTGCAAGAAAATTTAATAAAAAAACGCTTTTTCAGTTATAAACTTCTATGTTTGAAAATCTTTCTCTCAATAAATTTTAATTAAAAATTTTAATTGAAATCTCGATTGTTCCAAAATGAATTTGAAAACGAAACTAAAAATTAATGACATTAACAGCTACGGTCAAAAGCCTATGTCGTTGATTGTCAGTGACATTTAATTTTTTGGGAAAAATTTCAATATTTAATCAACACCATCAAACTATCCAGCATGCAGTAATTAATTGAGATTAAATGATAAATTTAGAACAACACTTAATTTTGTTTTCACATACCTACGTTGTGGCATATTAGAGATTTGCCTTAATATGAACAAATAGGTTTGCACAGTGTTACAAACTCGAAAAATGTAAAAATATTACGAAAAAAGGAACTGCGTACACTCGTTAACAATTGCTTTCAGCACACTGCACAAGGCTACGAGATCATTTACGCTTCTTCCAGAAAGCTTTTCCGTCATACAAGTTACGGATGATAGCCAGTCGACTGTCAACGCACGGGATTTTAATGTAAGGAACTCCATGATGCTTTATTGCTATCGCGAACCTCTTAATCAGAGAGCGGAGCGGTAGGACATCATATCATATAGATGCCGAATATTCTAGGTAACTATAAAAACTGATAAACTGACAATAAAATATAAGTTCCCTAAATTGAGTACGCTTTGGAGCACCTGCAGTAATGGATACTTTACATGCCGCGAAGCGTCTTCTTGTATGGACAGAATAGTGCAGCAAATTTAGTCAAAGTTTGATAGAGAGTTATAAGATAGGTTGTTAAAACTACAAAGGAGTATTGATTGATTATTGTAGCCAATACTGTATATTGCATTATGTTAGAGATCTAGAAATTACCTTGGACATGCTGATGATTTAAATGATCTGCCGGTAAAGGACAGTATGGCGTGTATATTTCAATTCTTTGGGTTGTTCGTCAGCCAGACTTAGCTATCTATTATAAAGAAGGAGGAGGTATACCGGTTGCAACAGGTGTTATCATTATAGCACAATGTTTAAAATGGTCTTCAACATTGCGCTCTTGAGGAGGTGTTTTAGTTTCTCTATTGTACAGGCTTTTTTCCTAGTCGCCGTGGTCTAGTAGGTAGTGTGTTGGCTTATTAGACGTAAAGCCAGGGTTCGAGCCCCAGGCCAGACATCAAAACAAAATACAAAAAGTATTTCTACGGCGATTTCCTCTCAGCAGATTTCTGGCAAAAACTCTGAGAGTAAATAAAATTGCCATGAAAAGTTTCTCAAAAAAAAATCTGTCGTTCGGAGTCGACTTTAAACTGTAGGTCCCGCCACTTATGTATAAAATTAACACACACAACATAAGTGGTGTGAGAAACTAGGTCAATAATCCTGACTGAAGGGTTGCAATGACCAATTATGTATGTATTGTACAGGCTTTAAAACTCTTGTCAGTCTTAAGAGTTTTAAAGGATTCTGTGTTGAATATTTGCTAAGAATTCTAAGCTACCTTTTAACGTGTATATAATCTTAGTACCGTGTATATCAGCACCTCTCATTGATCTTAGGTGACCACAAAGATTTTTGTGAATATTGTTTATAGAAAATTTATGTATTGTGAATTCAATAAGTCTTGACTATAGAAACACTCTATAATTTGAAACTTACATACATACATAGGTCCATAATTGGTTACTACAACCCTTCGGTCAGGATTACAACCTAATTTCTCATACCACTTTATGTTGTGTATGAACATTTTTTTATACACGTGTGGCGGGACCTACAGTAAAGTCGATTCCGAACAACAGATTTTTGAGAAACTGTTCATGGCAAATCAAAGTTTTTACCAGAAATCTGTTTTGAACTGTGGCCTCACGTTTAATTACTACCTACTAGATTATGGCTTATAGTTAAATAATATTCAGTTTCAAATATAAAACTCTCGAGCTTTAATATAAAAATAATATATTATATTATATATAAAAATAAATATAAAAGTTGTTCGTATTAATATAAAATTTTTGAGGTTGAATATACAACTATCGAGACCTAATATAAATCTCTCGTATTAACATATAAAACTTTAAGCTTAAAAATAAAACTCTCGAGTTAAATTTAAAGTGTTGTGCTTTAATATAAAACTCTCAAGTTAAGATGCAAAAGTCTTACCCTCAAATATAAAACTCGCGAGCTTAAATACAATAGCCTTGGGCTTTTTACATAAAAAACACTCGCCTTTAAATATAAAACTCTTCCGTTGGGTTAAAACTATCGAGAGTAAATATAAACTTCCCATATTAACATATACAACTTTAAGCTTAAAAATAAAAGCATCGAGCTAAATATAAAACTTTCAAATTAAAATGTAAAAGTCTTACCCTTATATATAAAACTCGCTAGTTGAAATAGAATATAATAGAAAAATTCTCGTGTTTAAATATAAAACTCTTAAGTTAAAATCTAGAAATTGAGCTTGAATAATAAACCGTAAAAAATTAAACTCCTGAACTAAAATTTACAACTCTCTTGTGTTTAAATTGAAAGTTTTTGAGCATAAATATTAAACTCTCGAGATTAAGTATAAAACTCTCGAGTATATTAATAAAACTCTTGGGATTAATTATAAAACTCTCATGCTTAAATATAAAACTCTCGGGATTAAATATAAAACTCTCGAGATTAAGTATAAAACCCTCGAGTATATTAATAAAACTCTTGGGATTAAATATAAAACTCTCGAGCTTAAATATAAAATCTTAAGTTTATACAGAAAATTCAGGAGTTTAAATACAAACTCCCAAAAATTCTAAATACTCGAGTTTGTATTTGTAAACTTAAGAGTTTAAGTTCAACATAACTATAAAACTCATGAGCTAGTTTTTTACTTTTATTCTCAGTTAAGTCTCTAAGTTGACATAAATTTTCAATTTATTTAAAATCTATTTCAACAGAGCCGATCTATTGTAATAAAGGTGACAGTCATTCACCTCTCTCTCAATATAGCATCGAACAAATTATTAAAGTTTTAATTAAAATTTTTGCTTTTGACAGCCCATTTTCACATACTCAATTTCGGCACTCATATTCAACAACAATAACAACACAAAAAATAAAAACCACTCATCAAATAAATTGTGGTCTTGCCACAAATGCAACACCGCTGCGGCACACATGGTATTTGTATATTTAGTTGCTCGAATATAGTAAAACATAGAAAAATTTGTTGCATGTGTCCCTTTTAATGAAATCGAAAATAAATTTCTGTAAAGTTCTTTGAGTTACCCTGCCCTGCTCTGTCGGCTGCAACAATCAATTTGTTGTCGTTGGTTAAAAATTTATTTTTATTTTATTTTTTGGCAATTTTTATTTTTGCTATTGTTGTTGTTAAATTTATTTATTATTTTTTCTATTGTTGTCGTTGTTGCTGTACAGAGAAAAACAATTTATTGATGGCGCGTCTATTGTTACACTTTGGGACTTGTTCAGGCTTTGGTTGTTGCTTTTAAATACAACAAAAGAGAGAGAAAAAAATAAAAGAAAAATTGTGTCATTGACTGAAATTTGTTGTAGTTTTCCTACAACACAATAGCGGTGGTAGTGGGTTTGATTTTTAATGTCCGCAGGAGTGATTTGTCTGCATAAGTTTGAGGAGGAAATTAATGGCGCTGGTTGGCTATTGAATGCCACATAAAAGTTTTTTGGTTTTTCACTTTATAACAACAGCAGGTATTTTAAACAGAAAATTTAATACTTAAATGCCTAGAAATTTTATAAAATTATATGCTGTTTGATATGAAATAGGCCTGCAATTGAAATTAAAGCGAATTCATTTAAACACTTAAAGATTTTTTTTTAAATGTTTATAATTTTTAAATTAAAAATTGTTCATATCAGTAACGAACTACACTGCCCATCAGCTACTGATGAAAATGTTAAAAAAGTGAATAAATTGAGACATATCGGCATATATTTTCGATTAAGTTTCAAACGAAAAATATTTCAATGGATTTTTATTCCTCATGATTAAAACTAATACACACAACATGTTTGATGTTAGAAGCTAGGTTGGAATCTTGACTAAAGATTTATAATGACCAATTAAGTAAGTAATATATTGTCGTAATGTAAAATATTCTATTTAGATAGTCTTTGCCTCATCCGTTTTATACGAAAATAAAAGTTTAAATTTAAAAATGCAATAAAAAAAAAAAAACGTTTTGTCTAATATTTTTTTTTTGGTTATGAAGTACAATAGTTCCGATTAGAAATGAAATAGTATTTCATTCATATGGCTGCCGCAGCTGGCCTCACAGTACCTCATTCAATCGGACAAAATTTCGTGTACTTTTTCGAGTGTATGGAACCTATCTCGGCAATGGGATAACAATTATTGGTCTCCAAATGCTCAATTGTCTCTGGGTTGGGTTTCTTTACCCGAGCCCCACAGAAAATAGTCCAGCAGTGTCAAATCGTAGCTTCTGGACGGTTAATTGACATCAACATTTCGGCTAATTAAACGGCCATCAAATGTTTGACGCAATAAATCAATTGTGACAAGAGATATATGGCATATTGCACCATCCTGTTGAAACCAAACTTCGTTCACATCAATACCATAAAGAGCGGATACAAAAAAATCGGTTATCATGATGGGATTGGTTTCTCCATTGAATGTAGTGGTTAGGTTAGGTTAGGTTAGAGGACGTGTACTTGTCCGTTAAGACAAGTACAATACCCGGAGGTCGAAATTGACCCATTGTACAACGTCCTTGGAGAGGGAAGGAAATAGAGGGAATAGGATGAAAGGAGGGCATAAGGGTAAGGGGAGGATGGGAATCACACAAAAAGAAACAGACACAAACAAGGGTTGAGCGCGCGACTACACTTATGAAGCCCTAGCACCTCTCAACCAGCTCAAACTGCTAATGAATCTGTGGAGAGCCTTGATGTCGGCTCTCGACACAGAACTCAAGCTCTCAAAGAAGGCTCTGCCAAGGGTCCTCAACCTACCAAGGGCTGGGCAGTTACAGAGGAGGTGTTCGATAGTCTCTAACTCCTCCTCATCGCAACATACAATGCAATAGTCCGGCTGGGATTTGTTCCAGATCCCCGTCAGCGACCTAATCTCGCAGTGCCCTGTGATAAAACCGACAACCAACCTTACGCTGGCCTTAACCAAGCCCAGCAGCCAATCTGTTCTCTTACTGTCCACAGCAGGCCATAGACGTCTAGAGACAGAACAACCTGATCCGTTCCTCCAACGCCTCTGCTCTTCCTCCCTGACCCATCCATCGATGAGGCCATAGAGGTGGCAGACTGGAGGTTCAGGACCAACTATTAAATCGCCCCCCGAAAGGGAACCTAACCTAGCGAGGGCATTCGCCGTCTCATTGCCCAGTATTCCGCTATGACCCGGAACCCAGCATAGACGGATACGGTCCGGTCCAAAAGACCTCAACGACTCTTTGCACTCGCGAACCAGTCGTGATTTGCACCAGACCGACGCAATGGCCTTAAGGGCAGCCTGACTGTCAACGAAGATCATGTAAGATTCCGAATCCGAAGATGGGCCACCAGCTATGGCCTCAATAGCCTTCAGTATTGCGAAAATCTCCGCCTGAAAAACGCTGCAGTCATCATTCAACCTGAAGTGGAGTTCAAGACCGAGTTCCCTACAGAAAACCCCAGCACCTGTACATCCACCTAACTTAGACCCATCTGTGAAAATGGGTATACCACTCTGCCCCCGGAGTACCCCACCATTCCATTGTGCCCTATCCGGTATAAGGGTCCTTAAACCAGGTAGGAATATAGCCTCGGGCACAATGTAATCAGTGGCTTTTTCCGAAAGTCCATACCTTCCGTCAGGAAAGACGATACTCAGAACTCTGGAGTGACCTATCGAGCGCTGCTTCCAGCAACCCGATTCCCTCAGGCGTATGGCACTACGCGCTGCACACCTCTTGACATATAAGTCAAGCGGAGTCAGACAGAGCATAGTATCAAGAGCAGCCTGAGGGCAACTCTTCCTCACTCCAGTGATACTCAAAGAGGCAATCCGCTGAACCTTATCCAAGATTTTCCGTTGAAAACTCTTGTCTAAGGCACACCACCAGACAACACAACCATAAGTAATAACCGGTCTAACGATCGCCAGATATATCCAGCGAATGGCCCTAGGCGGAAGACCCCAGTTCTTACCTATGGAGTTCCTACACTGGTAGAAAGCATTCAGTCCCTTCTTCATTCTTTCCTCGGTGTTTCGTTTCCAGTTCAGCTTACTGTCCAGGACAACACCCAAGTACTTGACCTCAGAAGACAACGGCAGCTCCCTACCAGCTAATCTTGGCAGCCTGAAGGTTTCAATTTTGTACCTACGCGAGAACAGAACGAGATCCGTCTTATTTGGATTTATCCCCAGGCCACAGTTCGTTGCCCAAGAGGATAAAATTCCAAGAGCAGACTCCATCAGTTCCCCCAGCGTCGGCAAAAATTTTCCACCCACAAGAATAGCCACATCGTCGGCATATGCCACAACCCTAAAGCCCCTACTTTCCAGGAGCCTCAGACCAACATTTGCGACCAAGAGCCACAATAGAGGGGATAGGACACCCCCCTGTTGCGCCATCCTCATTTTCAAAGAAAAATGGGCCAATGATGCTTCCGCTCCCTAATCCGCACCGAAGAGTCACTCGTAATGTGTGCATTGGCTTCTGTAAGACCATGTGTGGCTTTTCTGAGCCCCAACTACAGCAATTTTGCTGTTGTTTCGTACCCACCAAATTCAGAATGATCTTCATGGGAAAAAAAGATTTTTTTTTGGCAAAATCGACATCATCGCGCAGTTTCTCGTTGGCGTAAATCAATTCATTACGTTCAGTGAAGAAAATATACTGAATTTTGTGACAGAATAGAATTACATAAGTATTGCCAGATTCGAAATAACAGATGAGTCAAATTTAACCCTATGATGAACCCTATAGTTCAAATATTGCAGCATTTTTTTCGATCATTACAGAACACTCTGACTAGAATATGGTTGACGTCAACAGAGGGTAGTCGAGGGTATTCGTCATTGGTTTGTTTTCTTCTTGGCCTGTACAAATGATCAGTTGATTTGCTCGGCATGTTTTGGAGTCATCCAAATGTAGATTGTATGCAATAAAATTGTGTTAGGAGGAAGATAGTATATATTGGTGAAATATGTTTCCAAAAAAGAATGCTACTCAGTCGTATTCTAGTGTTCATACTCGGGTTGTTGAACTAAGCCTTGTTGAGGCTTAGGCGTGCCTTAAAAACCAGATTATTTGATAAGGAAGAGGACCGAATGCAACGGAACGGTACCGGTGTACCGGCACTCGACAAAGAGTCCAAAACTTCAAAGAAGCTCCTGTTCAGGGTCCTCAACCTCAGCCTACTAAGAGCTGGACAGTGACAAAGGAGGTGTTCGATTGTTTAACAAATAACTTACTAGACCAGTAGACTAGATCACTTACTGGTCCATAAAAAGAGATTTGTTTTTAAAAATTTTTTTTATAAATTTGACTGGACTTAACCGAATTCCAACATGACTTCCATTAACAAATATTTACTGGTCTTTAGCATATTCAACACTTTACTTACCAAAGTTTCCTTTCTCCAGTGAAATTCCTTAAATAACTTACTCCTTAAGCTACTTTAAATCCCATTTTCCTTGCCTTACAATTTTCGAAGATTTTTTCATGCCACAATGAAAAATGACCTGCAACTCGTTTGCAAAGTAAATGACTTCATTTCCTTAATTTTCCATGGAAATTTATCAGAGAATTAAAAATTGCAAATAAAACCATTTTCCTTTCGAATCTCTAACAGGATTAAAACCCCAAAAACATGCAACAATGAATGACTTTTATTACTCAACTCATGTTGAAATTTAAATAATGCCACAGCCAGCAACAACAGCAACTACACAGAGTGAAAAATAAGGGGAAAGATTTCTTAATATGTATTGAAATGAACTTTAAATTGGAGCAGCAAAACAGAAAAAAAGTCGATTTAAATTTCAAATGGAAAAAATTAATGCTTAAGCATCTCTAAAATACCTTTAAAAGAGTGGCAACTTTATATAGGGGCGAGGATAGATTGTCACGATGACAGTAAATGTAGGACATTTTTGTAATTTATCAAGTTTTATTTGTATTTGTTTCATTACGGTATTTGTCGGAGTATGTGAGTGTATTTGTAAGGATTTTTATGCATAATATATGCCAATGGTATTCAACAACAACAATGTTGGGGAATGAACATGTACCGGGTTTTTATATTGGTTGGTTGGTTGGTTAAAACACAGACAACACGTTGGTAAAACTAAAATTGCAACTCGTCGTCATTGTTGTTGTCGTCGTTGTCAGCATCATTGTTGTCTAAATAAAAATCCTCTCTCTGTAATACAACAAAAGGGGTTAGAATAGCTATAAAAATAGACGGAGAATATGTAATAAAACCACTACAAATAAAGTAACACGGCGATAAATATACTTACAGTGAGACAGTGGTTTGAAACACATTAACAGATAATGCAGCTGAATTAGGTGTCTAATGTAAGTCCATCAAATCGATTACTTTAGTCTTAAATGGAGGCGTTAATTTTATTGTTTACAATTTTACCTGTTTACAAATTTGCGTACTGCTTAATACAACAAAAAACACCAGCACAAAAAAATGGTAAACAAGTAAACAAAAATACACAAACAACTCTACAAGAATAAATGTAAACAAAATACACAAGCAACAATAATGAATGTAAACAACGATGTTTACATTTATAGAGATTTCGAGAAGGTGAAGTCACGAACATTCGCTTTTAAGAACGTTCATCAGAATGTTTAACCTGCTATATAAAAGGCAGTGCAAAGCAGGCGAGGTAGTTAGTGAAGTTCAGTCAGTCTTGGGTGAAGACGCGGTGCGTTTGAAGAGAGTAATCGTTGTTTGAAGATCTCCGTTACATAGATCTGTCGAATAATTGTCTAGTAATTGTTATTGTTCATGCAAAGGTTATAAACAGAGGAATAACAAAGAAAATCAATTGTTGTTGTTTACATTAAGTTGTGAATAGTGGCACACAATAAGGCACGAATAATAAGGAATTTTAATGAAAACTAAACACTAAATTTATTTGTATTTTATTTGCAATCTACGAGATCATATTTTAAACGTTTTTAAAAGGTAAAAACGTAATAATTTATCATTACAAGACGGAATTTTGTATTGCCACCCGCTCTACTCTGGCACCAAACCTTTGTCTTCACCCCAAGTACTGCAATTTTGCTTATTGACGTATTCATGTAACTAGAAATGGGCCTCATTACTAAGCACAATTCTTTAATAGAAATACTCATCTTTGGCCAGTTTCCAATCAGCTTATTTAGGAAAAGTATGGACCAGAAGATGGTTGTTTGTCTTCAACTCTTGTATGAAATTTAGAGCCAGGATGGAATCAAGATTCTTATGTAAAATTTTCCATCAAGTCGAAGGATAAAAGGCACACATCCCAGTTTTGTTGATGATTTTGATTCGAAAAGAGTAAAATTAGTGCGAAGGCTATCAATCAGAGAACAAGTTGCTCGTTCGCTAGGCCGCCACGACCATAGATAGGTTGGTTGGAGAAGGCGGCTGTCTGCTCAATTGGAAAGACACACTTTGACCACGTACGGTCCATTATGACACTACAGTTTTATGCTTCCCGTGATCTCTGACCGCTTTTAATGCGCCTTCGCTTCCAATGTTCAATGTTCAGACCCTGCGTTGGCCAGTACTTGTGGCGTTACAAAGAGGCCGCTATACGTGCTCAAGTGAGCTTTGGTAATCAAAGTTACCACTGCCCATAATGCCATGTACAGTTATGACTCCAATAACCACACCGCGCATACTTCTTTGGAGTTTAAGCAGATTTACCGAAGTCTTTCTGTCTAGCCTTGACCAGATTTCTTTGTGCCGTTCTCCACGTATGCGAAGCCGCCTTGTCCACTATGAGCAAACAGGTCCTTAAATTGATTTCCAAAGTAGAAAATTCATCGGAGACATGAATTTTAGTGCCACATCCAATCCGTTAGCTCATTGATATGTTCGCGACAGCCTTATACGGTCTTGGAGTTTATTACCTCAAAACCCAATACTCTGATAATCTATCAGATCGTAAAATAGACGAATTTTCGGATGAAGTTCGTGAACAGATTTATATTAAAGTAAAGGTCCGAAACATCTTCCATAAGTAAATATAGAACATGATCAACTTCGAGAAATTTAATAGACGTCAGCTGGTCATATAAAATAATTTGATTTCCGTAACCACTGTCTCCATTGTAAACAATGTAATGTTATTCCTCCTCTTGTTGTTTGTTTGCTCGGTAAAAAGCCAGTAACATTTACTTTAGAAACTTGTTACACAGAAATTTACGTTTATTTGCAAAAATTTAATATCGACCTAAAATTGGGTGGGGGAGAAAGTTAATGGTTTTATTGTAAAAAATTTAATATAAAAAATTAATTTAGAATCCTATATTATGATTTAGTATTCCGTCTTCTCAAATGTTAAGATCTCATTTTAAGATATACATGTAGTATTTAGTACTATAAAGAAACTAAGGAAAAACCTTCTAACCCAACCCAATACATATTGAACTTTATATAGTGCCAGGTCTCATAAATAAGTTCACATACACATAGAAATACAATATAATGTATACAGTAAATAACAATAATAGGACACAACTCAACTTATTTACTTATTTCAACTTAAATATACAACAAGTAAGAGAGTTGGAGTGAAACATGCACCAACCACTTGATGCCCTATAAAATAATGAAATTATCGGAATGAAGTCCCCTTAGTCTAGGAAGAAGTGTGTTAGCTTATTAAACATGAGGCCAAGGTTCAAACCCCAGCTCAGCCATCTCCAACGAAACGAAATACGAAAAATACTTATTCGGCGACTTACTTACACAAGACTTGTGGCAAAAACTCGGAGAGTAAATAAAATTATCATGAAAAATGCTTCACAAATCTGTGGTTCGGTGTAGACTTTATGCTATACATTCCGCCAATCATGGATTGAGTTGTAATGATCAATTAGGTATGTAAGTAATACAGCGCCGGTTTATGACGGACAAGTTACGAAAGAAGAGGTCATTACTTATTTACTTACTTATATGACTGGCCATTAACAATCCGATTTACGGATTTCGGCCTGCCTTAACACATCCTTCTAGCCGAATCTGCTTCTTGCGGGCCTACGCCAGTTGGTCACACCAATCGATGACAGGGCTTTTTCGATCTGGTCCTATCAACACAAATAAGATCGTGCTCTTCGCCGACTTCCGCAAATCTCCGCAAATACCTGTCTTGCCGGAGCATCCATGGACATGGACATGGCCAATCAAGCGCAGCCGCTGGATGTTAATACACTGCACAACATCCAAGACGTTGAAGAGCTCATGTAGCTCATTGTTGGATCGAATGCGGAAATTATCGCCAACTCGCATTGACCAAAGATTTTGCATAGGACTTTTCTCTCGAATACTCTCAAGACTGCTGCATCAATGCTTAATAGTGTCCATGCCTCTGCGCCATAAAGAAGAGCGAGGACGATAAGCATCGTGTAGAGTATTAGTTTTGTCGTACGAGAGATGTCTCTGATACTCGATTGCCTAATAAGATCATAGTAGCACCTGTTGGCAAGAGTGATCCTGCGCTTGATCTCCAGACTGACATCATTTTTGGTGGTAACGGCGGAGCCAAGATAAATAATCCTTGACTATATCGAAATTATAGTTATCGGCCGTAATCTGAGATCCAATAAGCCGCATGTCCCTAGAAGGGACATTGTACCTCCTAAAAGATCTGCAGCCATTCCCAAACAAATGATCTGTTCATTCGAGACAATAAAACCAGTATACTATATAACAGTCTCTTCTGCTGCTGTAGGGTACAATAAAATCAAATTGTTTCGCTTACCCCTCACACCAAAACCGAGACACAATCCCAACTAGCAAACCCCAACAAATATAAACGAGCTAGCAAGGGTGTGTGCAATTAAAACGGAAATGGAAAACATCAGTTAAAGAAAATAAAAATAATACAACAACAACTGTCATCTTGCTGTTATTGTTATTGTTGTCTTTGTTTTCTCTTTCTATTTGTGATTGTTTTTTTTATGATAGTTTTTCTCTCTAGAATTTCTATTTCTGTCTGTGTGTGTATGGCAAGCTAGGCAAGTTTATAAAACTAGATTTACGTGTGTGTGCACGTGTCTATTTTCTAGTTTATTTTCTTTTAAATGCCTACAGTCTGAAGTTTGTTTTTTTTTTTATATTTTCTTGATATTTTTCTATTTTCAATTTCATGTTGTTGTCTTATTTATAAATCAAAAACCTACATTTCACATATTATGGCTGAGTAACTCTGTGAATAAAAATGCAAAAAAAAAAGAGAAAAAAAAACAAATAAAAATAAAACGAATTTGAACTTTAAGCTCATGCAGTGACATTTAATGAAATTAAAATTGTATCTGGGTACACTATAATTCTGTTTGTTACACAGATATGACTGCATATGGTATACTCCTGCCTCTTGTATTTATTACGCCTGTAACATGAAATGGTCTTCTCTTTGGTATTTGTTGCTAACATCAGCTGTGCTGTTTGCCATAAGAGAACGGGTTTGCTAAAGTAATTGCCTTTAGGCTGAAATCAGATTATGAAAAAAAAACAAACAAAAAATTGGAAAAATTAAAAACTGATTGAAGATACCATTTGGAAAAGAGAGCATTACTCAGAATGTTTCACTCGGAATATTCAATATAAAGCGATCGGTTTTGTATGTAAATCAGACTCACCAATTTACCTCCTTGGTCATTACAATCGTTCAGGCGGGATTACGACTTAGCTTCTCACACTATTTATGTTGTGTGTGTTGAATTTATAAAGGAGTGGCGGGACCTACAATTTAAAGTCGACTGCGAGCGACAAATTGTTGAGATACTTTTTATGGCAATTTTTTTTACTCTCAGAGTTTTTGCAAGAAATCTTCTGAGAGCAAGTCACCGAAGAAATATTTGTTCATATTTCGTTTTGTTGGAGATATCTGAAGTGGGGTTTGAACCGTGGCCTTACATCTAACCAGCCAACACACTACCTACTAGACTAAGGCGACTTCACTAACAAAATTATCAAATCAAAGGCGAGTAAATCATTTTGCAGCTGTTTTTCCAGTTACAGTATCATTTCCGTGAACCTTACAAATTATTACATGATATATGTACATACCCATTAAAAAGGACATAAAGGACAAATTAAAAAAGGACGAAAGCACTCTTTAGAATTTTTTTTTTTTGCAAATCATTTTAAATTTTCATTTTTATTTAAACATAAAATAAATTCAAATGTTTACTTACCTTTTATTATCACAAATATAAGCAGCATTAAATACAGCAGAGACGAATCCATGTCCGAAAATTTGAACTTAACGACAATGCCTATGATGTCGCAATAGAGATGACAACACTACCTACTAGACTACGGCATATTCAATATTTTACATGGAACGTAAATAATTCTATGCAAACCCAATGCAACTGTCAATACACTGCAGCTAAGAACACAGCAAACTAGCTTCAAATGAAGCTCGGAAGCCGCTGTAGTCTAGCAGCTGGTGTGTTAGCTTATTAGACGCCAGACATTTCGAACAAAACGAAATTTGACTTCCTTTCAGCAATCTTTTTGCAAAAACCCTGCGATTGAAAAAAAACCTTAAAAAATCTGTCGCTCAGAGTCATTTTGAAACTGTAGGCCCTGCCCCTAATGTATAAACTTAACACTTTCAACAACATGGGTGGTGAGGGAACCTAGGTTGTAGTCTTGACTAAGTAGTTTCAGTGACCGATTAACAAAAAAGTTTTCGTCGGTAGTTTTAAGATGAAAGAGAGTTACTTTATCTTTACAGTTATTGAATAATAAGTTTGTTTGAAAGCAAAAGTTAGTGTCTGTCTACGTTCTTCATATTAATTGTTGTGGCAGTGCTTTGCCTACAGTATTTAGCGAAGAACAAATAACGCGGGCGGTTAATACATACTAGAATTTTGTTTGCAGTAGCAAATTGTAGTTTAGCCTGAAGGATGGCTACTTGCAGAGAAGACCTTTATTCATAATAATAACGAACTCACCAATCTATCAGAGAATTTTCCAAAATGTGCAAAGTAAACTACAATTGTACTTAGTATGCTAACCAAAGAAACAAATTTAAGTGAAGTGATTCTAAGGAATCGATGTTATCTAATAAGTAGTGTTTTTGTTTGTAACACAGGTTCAAAACTCAGCTCAGACATCAACAAAATGAAATTTTTCTGCGGCGACTTCCTCTCAACTATCTTCTGGGAAAAAACTCTGGTAATCAATAAAATTGCAATGAAAAGTTACCCGAAAAAATCGGTAGTTCGCAGTCTACTGTACGTACAGCTGTTACTAACTGTACTTTCCACCTCTCATATATAACATTAACACTGTCAACATGGGTGATGTGAGGAGCTAGGTTGTAGACCAGACTAAATAGGTTGTAATGACCGATTAACTAAAAAAGTATAGTAGAAGTTCGTAATGCCATATTGGTTACATTATTTTTGTTAATCAATATTAGAAAATAAGGGTACTGTTTCCCATCCAAACTCTCTATCCCTTCAGGGTTATCAAGAATTGGTGTGTTCTAGCATTATTATAATGGAATACAAGCCGTGTTATATTATGGTTGTGTCCGTTGAGGGCATAACTTAATCTCTTTGAAAATAATTGTTTAATCAGGTTGTAATAGCTCTAATAATAAACAATTCCCGTCCAATCCCAACCGATTTATGACAGAACCTTTCTTGGTGTTAATTATGACTTTTCCACCCTCAGTAAAGCTTCATTTGTCTTGCCAATTGCACTTATCTTGTTGCTCTAACACTATGGCATCTACTTTCTATTGCTTGGAATCATTAACTTCTGAAATGTTTCGATTTATTTCCGTTTTAGCAGGGAATTGGAAATGAAATTCCGGTAAAATCAATCGTTCGCTTTTACTTCATGAGGCACTCAGACTTTGAGCCTGTTTATGTATCCAGTTTTACTTTTTTTATGTTCAAATCATTCACAACTGGTTGATGATGAATGCCCCGAGACTTTTAGCAATATGCACGTTGCTTATGTGCCGGGGTTTATGAATTTTTTCTATTCTTTATATTTTTTCTATTTTGGATTTTAAAAAATCCAAAACTAAAGTATTTAAATAATCCCATACTAATATAACATCTTTTTCGTTCTATTTTTCTTTCCAGCTGCTACAATTCTAATCCGAACTGTTCATCTCAAAAATTCTTCCTACTTAAGCCATAATGCCAAAATAATTTAAAACACAATTGAAGTGAAATTAAAAATTAAATTAAAAAAAATAAAAAAATAAATTAAATTAAATAAAAAGTATTAACGTAGAGTTAAGTTATAAGGTTTCCAGAAATATAAAAAAATAATAATTAATTAAATAATTAATAAAAAATAGAAAATAAAATTTAAAAATTTAAAAGAATATATGAAATGAAATTAATAAGAAAAAATCTGTAGGAATGTGTAAAATAATTGAAAATATAAAGAAAATATGCAAAAATGTATAAAAAAATCACTTGTGTTCGAAAAAGAAAATTTAATTAATTAATTAAATAAATAAATAAATAATAAAAAAATAAAATATTAATATTATAAGCTATAGAATTAATGTGAAACAAATATAAAAAAGAAATTATTTATTAGAAAAGGTAAATAAGTTTTAAATTTATTATAATTAAGTTATAATTAAGAGGGTGTTTGCCAGTAGAAAGTTTTCCTAGTGTTTATTGGAATTAAATTGAAAAAAATTCTAAGAATTTTTAAAACCAATTGAACGATAAGTATTCTAGTAGTTAGTGTATTGGCTTATTAGACGTGAGTCCTCGGTTCAAATCGCAGTTGAGGCATTTCCAAAAAAATGAAATACAAAAAATATTTCTTCGCTGACTTCCTCTCATCGGATTGCTGGCAAAAACTCTGTGACGTAAATAAAATTGCCATCAAAAAAATCTGTCGTTCGGACACGACTTTAAGCTTTAACATACACAACATAAGTTGTGTGTGGAGCTAGGTCGTATTCCTTACTGAATGTAATAACCAATTATGTATGTATGGATGTAGAAAATCAAATGTTATTTACAGAGCCGGCCCTAAATTGGTTGCATCAGGCAATCCTTGAGATAAATTTGAAATATTTTTTTATCTCTGCAATTACTTAACGGATGTTGGATTTCAAATATTCAAATGTTAGGGGGTTATCAGCTTGGATATGGTCAATGGCATATCCAATTGATGTCTCCTAAAACGTGAAATTCTCTCGGCGAAATCCATTCATGCAATGAAGCCAAAAGAGAACCTTCTTGTGCGGTTTGCATCACTTGTGGCAAAAAAAGATTTCTCTGAGTTGACTGTTAGCTGTCCTTTCAATGAAATTTTTGAAAAAATCCTTCTGTATTGTACATTTTTCATATGCAACAGCTTTCCATAATCATCTTTGGCTTCTCTGAGCCCTCCATGCCACAATTTTGTTGGTGACGTAGTCAAAGAGTGAGAAATAGGCTTCCTTGCATAAATTTTGTTCGATAAATCAGCATTGAATGCTTCTTCCTTTAGCATCTCATCGACGTAACTAATGCTTTCGGAATGGTCCGACTGGCTTTCGTTGCTGCGTGCGTTAGATTTTAGATGGATTCGAATGCAAGTCCAAAAGCAGTATATGTACGCTCAGGATTACAACCTAGCTTCTCACACTACTTATGTTAGGTGTGTTACTTTTATACTTAAGTGGCAGGGAACCTACAATCAAAAGTCGTTTCCAAACGACTAATTGGAGGGAACGAGAAGGCTACTGAGATGTTCTAGATGTCTGAGCTAGGATTTGAACCACGGGTTCACATCCAATAATCCAGCGGCGACTTACATATCTAATAGCAATGCCTCACTAAACATGCCTGCCATTATATGTAGGTAGCCATGTAGAAGATCTACTTCGATTGTGTCAAAACTGTCGTTCATGGCCTGTAGTCAATATCTAGGTTAATGCCAACCAAGTGACAGACTATGGCGACTTCTGAATATACCATTATCAGACGAAATTGTTGGAACGCCGTTGTATTGATAACATTTAGATTATCCTGCAATTTTCTCTAACAGAAGAAAATATTTTTGAAACTATATATACACTCTAATGTTTCCAGTCTTTTTCAAAAACCTTTATAAACTTGCACGTGTTCCTAGCATAGCCGGTCGATTATTATGTACAAAATCACCCTTAATGTTCAAAAAGTGGCCACATTTAAGTCACCACTTTCGTAATAGGTTTTTAAGTGTTGTTCGGTTATTAAACGGTCCCTGTTGGTAAATGAAGAAACTTTCACTAAATAAATAACATTTTAGAGCCGGCCTTGCCAGATCACCGATTTTAAATCCGCTGAATGGATAACCCGATATTATTAAATCATTTCATATTTTTAATCTTAAGAACCAACAAACAAAACTAGTCTTTCTCTTTTTAAATGATAAACTACTGAAGCAAATTGAAATTCAATTTTTCTTCATCATTTGTTTTGGTAACTGGCCAGAAATTTGAAAGAGAGATGGCTTTTAAGAAAAATTTTTTGGCTTTTACAAATGTGTCTGCCTAAAACCGAAAATAATTTTTCTTGGCTTTAGGCTGTATTTACTTACGTCCGAGCTAAGATTTTATTTTAAAAATAAGTTTTCTTTTCACATTTTCTTCTTTGGTTACCTGGTTACCAAAAGTAAACAAATGCCGGTAAATCCAAAGGAGAAACATAAATTTTCTAGACAGGCAAACATCCTCCTCATCTTGTTTTGGTATTTATTTTGTAAATTTTCAACTCAATTTCAATATTAATATTATTTTCGTTTTCGTTTCTATTTTATTTCTTCTTTTTTTTTTATTTAGAAATCAAAGCAAATCTCTTTAGCATTGCCAATCAACTAATAAAACAAAACCCAAAACGAAACGTAACTTAACGTAAAAAATTACTTTCGACACAACCAAGGCTTACGAATGGCAACAACGTTTCAAAATTCATTTTAAATTTATCGCTTTCGCCTTCGCTTTTCCTGTTGCTGTTTGCTGTTGCTGGGTTCCTCTTTTGCTTCAGGCTGGTGTTATTGTTTCCTGTTGTCATCTCTATTGGGACATAATAGACGTTGTCGTTAAGTTAGTGCCGCTTATTGCTGCATTAACGTTACGTTATAATTTTCGGACATGGATTCGTCTCTGCTGTATTTAATGCTGCTTATATTTGTGATAATAAAAGGTAAGTAAACATATGAATTTTTGTTTGTTTTAATAAAAACGAAAATTTAAAATGAATTGCAGAAAAAAAACAATAATCCTTAAGAGAGTTTTCGTCCTTCTTTAATTGGTCCTTAATGTCCTTTTTACTGGGTATACATATCATGTAATAATTTGCTAATTACAGAGATGTTTCTGTAACTGAAAAAACAGCTGCAAATTTATTTACTCGCCTTTAATTTGATAATTTTGTTATTAAAGTCACCTTAGTCTAGTAGGTACGGTTCAAACGCCAGATCAGATATCTCCAACAAAACGAAATATGAACGAATATTTCTTTGGCGACTTTCATTAGATTTCTGGAAATAACCCTGAGAGTAAATAAAAGATTGCCATGAAAAGTTTCTCAAAAATCTGTTGTTCGATGTCGACTTTAAACTGTAGGTCCGGCCACTCAGGCAGTGTGAGAAGCGAGTTCGTAAACCTGACTAAACGGTTGTAATGATCAATTATGAACGTATATATGAATTTTGATATGAAAAATGCTTTTCTTCCCTAAGAATAAATCAACAAATAAGTCCATAACATCATGGAAAACATTGATAAGCTCCAGCAGACAAGCAGCGTGGATATTGCTAAAGGTCTCGAGACATTCATCATCAACCAGTTGTCAATAATTTGAAAAGAAAACATAGAAAACTGGATATATAAAGAGGCTCAAAGATTGGGTGCCCCACATGAAGTAACAGTGAACGATTGAATGCATTGGAATTCCATTTGCAATTCACTTCTAGAACAGAAACAAATCAAACGATTTCAGAAGAGAATGATTCCAAGCAATGGAAAGCAAATGACTTACAACATAGTGTTAGAACGACAAGACAAGTGAAGCTTTACATAGGGCTCTAAGTTGCGAATTAAAGCCAAGCAAGGCATTACTGTGAATCAGGTTGTGTTGGAAGGTAATTGTTTATTAGCAGTTACAACAACCTGCATAAATTATAGTTTTCAAAGAGATTAAGTTATGCCCTCAACTAAAACAATCAGAATTGATCAACAGATACAGCAACACTATAACACAGGTTGTATTTCATTATGATAACGCTAGAACGTACTAATTCTTGATAACCCGGAAGGCACAAAAAGTTTGGTTGCGAAACAATACCCGTATTTTCTAATATTGATTGACAAAAGTCGTGTAACCAATATGGTATTACAAACTTTTTCAATACTTTTTTTAGTTAATCGGTTATTACATTTACTTATTTAGGACTACAACTACCACAACGTCAGCTATGTTGTGTGTGTTAATGTTAGTTTGCTAGGAATCTGCTGAGAGGAAGTCGCCGAAGTAAAATTTTTTCATATTTCGTTTTGTTGGAAATGTCTAACCCGTGGTTTGAAGCGTGAGTTGACGCCTAATAAGCCAACACAATACCTTCTAGACTTCGGCGACTTCAACATACGAACTTCTACTATACTCTTTTGGTTAATCGGTCATTACAACCCCTTTAGTTAGGGCTACAACCTAGCGTCTCATACCACCCTTGTTGAGAGTGTTAAATTTATACACGAAAGTTGATTCCGAACGACAGATTTTTTGAAATACTTTTCTTTGCAATTTTATTGACTCCCAGAATTTTTTCTCAGAAGATAGTTGAGAGGAAGTCTCCGCAGAAAAATTTCATTTTGTTGCTGTCTAAGCTGAGGTCTGAACCTGAGTAATAAACCAAAACACTACTTATAAGATTACATGGATTCCTTAGAATCACTTCACTTAAATCTGTTTCTTTGGTTAGGATATTGAGTGCCATTGTAGATTACTTCGTGTCTTTTAGAAAATTCTGTGGTGGACCGTTGGGTCCTAAATCATTAGAGGTCTGGTAATGCCTCTCTTCAGGCTAAACTGCAATTCGATGCTGCAAACAAAATTATAATTCTCCAAGAATTTCTAAGATTTCTGGCAAAAACTCTGTGAGTAAATGGAATTGCCATGAAAAGTTTCTCAAAAATCTGTCGTTCGGAGTCAATTTTAAATTAAAGGTCCCGCTACTCATGCATAAAATTAACACACACAACATAAGTGGTTTGAGAAGCTGGGTTGTGTTCCGGTTTGAAGGGTTGTAATGACAAATTATGTATGTAAGTATGTATGGCTAACAATCTGTTAACCGCCCTTGTTATTCTTTCTTCGCTGATCAATATTTTCGCCAAATTATGTAAGAGGGACGACTGCCACAATTTTTATTATCGAGGACGTAACTTTTCCTTTCAAATATTGCAAACCGAACTTATTATTCAATAACTGTAGAGATAAAGTCACTCTCTTACACCTTAAAACTACAGAAGAAAACTAACAAAAGAAATCTTTTGGTTTTTAATTCCATTGTTCTCTTTAACACTTAAATTACAGCCGAAAGGCAAGACTGTCACCATATGTTGTGGTCCATAAAACAATCAGAAAAGTTGTGGAAAAAAGAAAAGAAAGAAAGAAAATGAAATAAAATATGCCCCCAAAATACAATAAAGGAACGAAAATAAAAATATTATAGAAAAGTTAAACAAGTTAACGAAAGAGTGTCTTCTTGTAGAGGAGGAAGCACAAGAGATAATTCAACCAACTAAGGGGGAACTACTGTAACGGTGTGATATAAGCCAAGAATAAAATCATGTTTACTTTTGTGGTTACCAATAATAATTCAGTTTTACCAAGAAAAACCACCACACAGAATCTATACGGCTAATAAGTTTCATAGGGAACATGAAAGTTAGACAGGAATTAAATAAATTTACGGATTAATTAATAACAAAAGACACACGTATAATAAGTTTAATAAAATTAACAACAAAAATGAAAAAGGGAAAAATATATTAAATGTCAAGCATCATTACTCATCCTAGTGGCATATGGTTGCCTAGTTTAAAACTATTGTGTGCTTCTTGCCTTAAGCATTGCGTTGTAGATCCATTCTTGTATGCTTGTACTTTAAGTTTCTTTCTAATGCCTTACGTTCCTTGTCGGTAAAGTTTAAGAGATTCGTGGCGCCCATGATGTTGAGCCAGAATATCACGCAAAGTCATATGATTTTGTAGCACTTCATAGCAACAGAAATGACTTTAAAAAATACGCTGAGCACTTAGCTTGGCTTGTGCGAATATTACAAAGGCTCTCCGTACTTTTGCAGTCATCCGATTGCCTCCGTCTGATTTCTTTAGGGGACATCCTTTCAGCAGGCTTCTTGCAGTTTTATCACTCATGGTTAAAGTTAACGTACATTGTGTACATTGTGGTGTGAGAAGCTAGACGTAATCCTTACGTACTTGTGATAGCCGATCAAGTACGTAATTTAGTGTATAGTTTTGTGCTGACGAACGCAGCTTCAGTTTTACTGAACACCTGCTGGTTCGTCTTGCTGATTGTTCTCCGTCTAGTTTTGAAGTTCGCTCGTGTTTATGTTTACTGTTCCTCCGAAACATTGCTGCTAGAATTGCACTAAGCCTTATGTTCCCAGATATATTTAGGTCATGTACGATGGGCCACAGTTCAATACTGCATGAAGTAGAACCGAATTACCCAGGTTTAAGATGTGACTACATGGTAACGGAGACTGTTTTTGGGCGAACGTACAAAACTCTAACCCCTAAAAGGGAATAATATGTTGCTGAAGCTGTCATCGATGACGGTGATATAACGATTTTCACCAACAGCTTAAAAATGCTGCGGGAAACTGGATCTGGGGTCTATTCCGATAAACTGGCACTGAACGGGCCAGGCCACCGTATTTCCCTCGAAGATTTTCCTGCCTCCTTCTAACTTGATCCTATGTGTGGACATTCAAGTAGCAACCAAAACGCTGGGATCCTGTCAAAGGGCATCAGGAAATGTATAGACGCTCTACACCGTATACGTTGGCACAACTTCCCGCCTCTACTGAGTTCCGGACCTTTGTGGTATAGAGGGATACGAAAAGGCGAACGAATTGGCACGGAAGGGATCGAAGATGTCTAAGGAGGAGACGATAGAGGTGATATATGTGCCTATACGGGAATACTTCTTCAAATTGAGAAAAGCAGCATTGAACTTCAAAACTTCGAATTTTAAAACTGTTGTGTCCCGCAATGGAGAGCAGGAAGACGAAACAATTACTTGACTTCGACAAGAGATCGGTTCGAACTTAAAAAGGAATTCTAATAGAATACTGCGCTATTTACAGTTTCGCTAACAAGCTCGGTCTGTTCCATCAGGACTACTGCAGAAACTGCCATAATGTGGAGGAAATGGAATCACCTTTTATGCGAGTGGCCTACACTTCATCATCGACACACATCATCGGTTTTTGGGCGACAGAAAGGTTGCAGATCTAAGCATGGTGTTACAAATTATTAAACATTTTTTAAGCAAATTAGTTGCACCCCTTTGGATGCTACAAAGCAGAATGATAATAATTAATAAAAACAAAACAAAAATTTACTATCAAAAAATATAAAAAAGCTTCAGCCACACACAGCGCCCTCTGTTGCCAATTTTCTATCATTTAAACAATCCTGTTTATGTAATCAGGAATGTGTCTTACTGATCGTCAGACATAAACAGTGGGAAACATGCCACTAAGGGGACTGGCCGGTTTCATCCGAAGCTCGGGGTGGTTGAAACCCACTGCTAACCTAATCTAACCTATGTTTACAGTTATTTTAAAGATGGCTTAAAACGGAATAATTGCTACTAATTGTTGCAATCTTACTGCTAAGTTGGAAATAGTTTTTCTTTCTTCGAAACACTTGTGCTTTAAGATTGCTTAATAGCAACCCATAGAATTTCATCTTGTATACCATTTTCGACTACGGTCTCACTGCTTTCTCTCTTAATTATACAAACTCAAGATTATCTTTGTCAATGTTAAAGTACAGAAATTGTCGCCTTTTAAATCACTTTAAATTTTTTTAAATCTCATTTCCTTTCTGAACTTTCCTTTAATTTTGTTATGAATTTTTTCCCTCTCCTCCTTTTAATATTTCTTCTATTATTTTTTAAATTCTTGTTCTTTTTTTTCCATATTCGTGTCGTTTGCATTTAATATGTACATACAAATGCTTTTTGGATTTACAAAAGAATACATTTTCACAGCCAAAAAGGTAGAAAAAGAAAAATTTGTTTCACACACACACAGGGGCGGAAACGGAAGGAAATAAAACTAAAAAAAGAAAGAAAGATTATGGTAACAAATTTTTTTTATGAGCGAAGAGGGAGTAAGGCAATATCCACAAGATTTTTAAATTATATAAAAATACACTCAAGAGAAATATACTGAAAAGATCACAAACAAAAGGACGAAAATAAAGTGAAGAAAAGTACTTTATAAGGAGCATTGCTGGGGAATTAAGTGAACTCCTATGAATTGATTTGTTATCTGACACTCCAACTTAGCTTGTAGAGTGTTACGAGACACCGTTTAACAACTACCCAGTGGCCTTATACATCAAAGGGTTAACTAATCTATGGTTGAGGTTATATCATATCAATCAAAATAAAAGCTTCAAGTTAGGAAGTATTTCGTGCGCACTCCTGTTATAGCCCTTACTGTTACTTACAGAGCAATGAATCTGGCTGAACTCTTTCCCTATGATACCCAAAAAAAACTTGAGTTTTATGTATAGGGTGGGTTAGGTTAGGTAGAGGACCCTTCCAGAAAGATAAGGTCCCTCTTAGATCAGCTTTTAATATCCAAACATTGCCTAATAGAAACCAATCCAACTAAATATTAATCCTGCCATTGCAGCAATCTTTACATTAAAGAAAATGGTAGAAATAGGAAAGTTAAAACCCTCTGGCTCTCCATAGCAAAATCCGCGCATTGACACATGAGGTAAAAGACAGTTTCTTCTTCCTCCTTAGACGCACAGCTGCTACATAAGTATAAAATTAACATACACAACATAAGTGGTGTGAGCAGCTAGGTTGTAATCCAGACTGAAGGGTTTTAATAACCAATTATGTACTTTTGTATGAATGCCCATACATCAGACTACGCAGAATAACTCAGGGTTGATAATCAGTATTTCAAGAGGGCAGTATACACTCAGAGTACACTTATTCAGAATGGTGGTTGTTTCATAGATTTTGTGACGATGGGAATGAATCATTGGAACACATTCTTGAAACATTAATGCTACCCAGAAGTAAACACGTGGGTATTTAGCAGGTGCTAAACAGGGAATTATCATTGCTGACATCAGGCAGCATCGCGAAGTGTGTCAGGCCAAAATGCCATAATGCCAGGAGGAGGCATTATGACCATACCCAATAAGATTGGAGGGGAGTGTAATAAATCCGTTAAAACCAGATCTGTATCTATGACTTCCGATATGTGTCCATACGAATATCCATATTTACTCCATAGAGTCTTACCAAGATCATCTGAAACCTTTACTTTAAGAGAAGGTCAGAGGGAAGCAAATTGAGTACAACATATAATGCCGTAGTATAGTAGGTAGAGTGTTGGCTTATTAGACGTTCCACGGTTCAAATCCCAGGTCACCATCGCTCGAAATATGAAAAAATATGTCTTCGACGACTGTAAACAAAATTGGCATGAAAAGTTTCTCAAAAATCTGCCAATCGGAGTCTATAAACTGTAGGTCCCGCCAGTCTTGTATAAACCGAACTCACACAACATAAGTGGTGCGAGAAGCTAGGTCGTAATCCTTTCTGAAGGCTTGCAATGACCAATTATGTATGTATGTCTGTGGATATAATGACTAAGTTGAAAAATAACAGAGTGAACTGGGCATCAAAACTGCTGAATATCTGAATACCTCTATCTATAAGTTCCATTGCAACCTGATGGGGCTACTGTGTGATGATAAGTATAAGCTTTCAGATTTCACCTAAAGCCCTCCCATCTATAACAATTCCTAGGGACTTTACTAATTCCTAGTTCCTCTCATGGCAGCAATCTTGTCAACAATAAATTACTTAAAGTTTCGCTATTGAGGCTGGACCAGATACTGAAAAAATTTTTCCTATTAATCAGTAAATTATTTGGAAACCTAAGAATATAAAGCCATAGTAACATCCAGTATAATACCTAAATATCGCATTATTGATTTCCCTTTTTGTTTAAGTTTACAAACAACATTGTTTTTCCAAAATTTAAACAAAAAGGTTCTCCCCAAAGGACATTTTTTCTAAAACCTTTTGTAGGGTACTTTTAAAAACAAAAGACATTCAAATAAAAGGCTCACATACATATAAAAGCCAAATTCAATCGAGCCAAAATGACAGGAAGTAAAAGTGTAAGAATAAAAATATAATAAAAATATAAAAGAAGGCAACAACAACTTAAAAAAGAAGAAGAAGAAGAATAAATATCCACAAATATTTTACTATTTTTATATTAAAAAAAAAAAGGAACTGGAACCAAACAAAGAAAAAGAGAGAAAAAAATGAAATACTTTTATGCACCACTACACATGAGTACTGTCACATACATATGCATATGTACTCATACATTTATGAAAGGATATACATACATACATGTCTGTATGTACATACGTTATATATTCAAAGACAGACGACACCCGCTTACATTTATTCAAGCAGAAACGGAAATACTCACTCACATAAACAGGGTATACCCACACGAATGCATTACAGTAAAAGTGGCGTCAACAACTTGTACCCAATATTTATGAAACAAATATGACACAGAGAAAGAACGAAACAGAGAGAGTGAAAGAGAGAGGGAGAGTGAAAGAGCGAGAGAGGGAGAAATAATAAAAATATAAGTGAGTAATAAAAAGTGTAGGAAAAATTGCCGCCAGTGGTAATCAGTTTTTTTCTTCTTCTTCTACTTACACATACACATATGGTATTGCTATTTCTAGAAAAGTGCGTGTATGTGTAAGAGGGTAAGAGTATGTCATCATAGGTAAAACTATATATGTAAGGGTGTATATTATAATTCTGTGTATGTGTGTGTGCATGGTTTCCTTTGCATTTGATTGTTATTATTTCTGTTGAGAGCTTATATTGCAGTCTTATTGTTTGTGAAACGAAAATAAAAAAAAAGAAATCGAATGGAAAGTGAGGAAAAATTGCAAAAAAAAAAAACACAATAAAAGTAATTGAAGAAGAGAATTGAAAAGAAAAGCAACTATAAAGCAAGTGCAGGATATTGTCTCATTGCCATTACTAGCAATACTATAGTGAAACCAAAAAAAGAAGAAGGTTTTTAAGGCAAGCTGTGCAGACTATGCAGACTGACTGACCAGTGGCCAAATTTACTTAAATATTCTTAGAAAACTCGCTGTAGACATTAAAAAATTCTTTATCACCGTATTTGGTGGTGATAATTTTAAACTTTATTTGCGGCAATAATAATAACCCCCGTATAGCAAGATCTATACGTATGGCTTTTCAGTATTGCTGAATGACTATACTTACTCTATGGAGCCTGTGATCATCTTTATATGATCTGTTTTAAGAAAAAGTCTGAGGGAAGCCCATTGAGTATAGCATATAATGGCTAAGTGAACTAAGGATAGAGTGAACTGGTGATCAAGACTGCTGAATGTCTGCATACCTCTGCTATAAGTCGGCAATGACATTGGTATTTACAGACACTTCACCGAACACCAGATTGAAGATCTACTTACGGCCATAATAATAACCTCCTTATTGCCAGATCGGTTTCTATGACTTCACCGTATTGCCGAATGTCCTTATTTACTCCATTGAGATTTACCAAGATCATCTTAGTCATCTACTTCAGGAGAAAGTCTTAGGGTAAGCCATTGAGTATTGTATTATATGCAGTAAGTCGAAGAGGAACAAAGTGAACTGAGCATCAACACTGCAGAATGTCTGCTTACCTCTGCTATAAGTCGACAATGGCATAAGTATTTGCAGACCCTGTACCGTAAACCGTGGTTAGTTCTAGTGCGACCTAATGCAGTTACTGTGTAAAGATAGGTACAAGCCTTTCGATCTTATTAAAAGCTCTCTCATATAGAATAATTGCCAAAGATTTACAGACCCTCCACCGAACGTGAATATCGTAGAGCGTGGTTAGTTCTAATGCAACCCGATGGAGCTACTGTGTAATGATAGACATAAGCCTTCAGATCTTACAGAAAGCCCTCCGATTTAGAATAATTTCCAGTGACTCGTATCACTGTATTATTGCCTTTATCTTTGTATTTGGTGGTGATATATTTGAGATTTTCTTACGAGGTGCTGTAAAATCCATTATAACACTACTACGACTTAAAAGTTCGTAGACTAATACACAGAGGGTGGAGTATTACCCTTCTTTACGAACAGCGCCTTCGCACTTAAGCCCTTTCTTTTGCAAAGGCAATTAAGAAACTAAATTCTTTTAATCGTTTTTGTTAAAAAAGAATATTATTTCGATCCGGTTACCAACTTCAGTAAATGGATTCAACATAAACTTTTCGATGAAATATTCGATAGTAATTCCAACCTGTCAAAAGGCAATCAATCACTATTCAAACTCCTAAGGATATCAATAACTATGAGCGGTTAAAATGGGTAGTCTTCTGGGCCAGATGGTATTCATATAATTGGTATGATTCGGATGCCATTCATAATTGGCAATCATTAGAGTTTTTTTTTTTGTGTTACGACAAATTCCCTGTCTGTGCGAATAGTTCCATAATGTTAGAGCATTTGACCGAGATATCGCTCAAAATGTAAGAAAAAGTGATCGATAACTAACTCCAAAGTATTGACTACTGCAATCAATCAAAAGGCAATCATTTGAATGCCATTGTATTTCATACATAAGTCGTCGTAGTCTAGTAGGTAGTGAGTTCGCTTATTAGGCATGAGGCCACGGTTCAAACGCTAGGTCGGACATGACCGACAAAAAGAAATATAAACAAATATTTCTTTTGCGACTTCTCCTCAGTAAATTTCTCGCAAAAACTCTGAGAGTAAATTAAAATTGCCATGAAAAGTTTCTCAAAAATTTGTCGTTCGGAGTCGACTTTAAGGTGACACACAACAGAAGTGTTGTAAGAAGCTAGGTCGTAATCCTGACTGAAGATAATAAAAATTATGTATGTATGTATTTCGTACATAATGGCAGCGTTCAAACATTATATTGGAATAAAAATTTAATCGAAATCAGTTAACACAACATTTAGCGTAAGAGAAAATATCGTATATCTGGTCAATCGCTTCCTTTCTGTTTTGATATTTCCTCTGGTAAGACAAACCAAGGGGCGAGTGTCATTAGTTAAGCAAATACACGTTAAAGGTTTGAGCATAACATTCTGAAAATCGTTTCGGGCATTACCACTACTGTGTAATCGTGTTCAGCTTGATTGTGTGACAAATCCTGGGTTTTACTTTCGATTTGACTGAGTTGTTTCTAATATAGACACTAAAAACCGCAGATTAGGGTGGAGTCTAATTGATAGACCTTATGACAAAACCGACTTCGAAGTCTAGTAAGGGACGTAATAAATTTCGGTGTGTTAAGTTTTTATGTGAAGTGAATCTCAACTGTGATGTTGGGCATGTTATAGTCTAGTTTGGTTGTAACCTCCTTTGCCTGTCACCTATTTGGTGTTGAAGTTTTATGTCTGCTTTAAATTTTCTTTCGTACATTTTAAAAATATTAAAAAATTAAATGAATGCTTTCATTTTTATGAAATATTTTTATTGAAAAAAACTTATGGAAGATAAAAATTCGTACACGAGCAGTATTTCAAAACCCAACCGTATTGGCAATATAGCCGCAAAGGAAAATACCTACTTCATGCACCTCCTATTCAGAAACCCTTTCCTTGATATTGTCCCGGTGTCAGTGTGAATTTATTTACTTTCGAAGAATCTTTCTGTGATTCAAACTTATTTTTTTATTTTTTCCTTTTCCTTGTTTTGAAGTACAAAAATAATAAAACTTTCCAGAGAGACAATAATAGTCAGCTAAACTGAAGAAATAAAAATAAAAACAAGTAACGAATGACTAACTTTGTATGACTGAATAGCTAAAAATGGTGAAGCTTTTCGAAAAAAAAGAAACGTAAGAACTTGGTTTATTAATAACAGCGTATTGGGAATATCGTACTCGCTAACCCGTACTTACAGTGTATTTCGTATTGTTTTTAGCAAAGGAAGTAGAAGCAGAAGCGGAAAAAGGGAGAGAAAATAAAGTGGACGACAACATATTTTATTGTTTTCTTTACAATAAACAGTGAATATTTCATTTTTACACTTTCCTCCTTGGAAGGTAGGTGGGTTATATAGGTAGGTGGATGGATGTGAGAATTTATTTTAAAGTTTCTTTCAAGGTTGCCCAAAGAAATGAAGTCATACCTCCCCGGATAGTGAAAATAAATGTTTAGATTTTATTTTGTTTTGTTTCAAAGATTTCCCTTTAGAAATACTAACAGTTAAGGCATGACAAAATGAAAATTGTAAAGAAATAGAAAGAAAAACTTTGGGATTTGGTAAATAAATGCTTGGAAATACCGATTTTAAAGGACAATAAATAAAAATAAAAGTCTCAGAGATGACAAAGCAACTATTTTATGTTGTCCTCGGACAATAAATCTTACAATTATCACTTGTAAAGTAAAAAATCTAAACAATCCTAGTTAAACTAGTCCTGTATACCTCAGAATAATTGCCAAAGAAATGAAAGACTTAAGCATAAATAACTACTCGTTGGTGGTTTCTAATCAGCCCAAGAAGCTAGTCAGAAAAGATTGTCTCTTACCCTTGAACTACCTTGTTATTCATTGCTGTTGCTGTTGTGCTACTTACTTACCTTATTGGCAACAACCCGATTATCGCATCTGCTTATTGGGCGCCTTTGCCAGTTGGTCACACCAATCGATGATTCTACTTTGTCCTTCCAACTCAAACAAAGTCGTCCCCTTCGCCGACTTCCACAAATCCACAAATTAAATACCTGACTCGGCGAAGCATCCCTATCCATTCGAACGAAGTGGGCGAGACAGCGCAAATCCCGTATGTTAACACGCTGTACCACGTCCATATGGTTGCCTCATACAGCTCATTGTTGGATCCCATGCAGAAATCATCGCCAACTCGCACTAGACTGAAGATCTTACGTAGGACTTTTCACTCAAATACTCTCAAGGCTGTTGCATCAGTGCTTATTAGTGTTGTGGTGTATATAAGTGCGAAAATACTGAGAGCAGATGATATACTAGGTTTTCAAATTATGTTTCCAGCAAATCCGTTTTGCCTTAGTCTTTTGGTTAGTGTGTGTTGGCTTATTAAACGTAGGATCGCTGTTCAAAACCTCAGCTCAGACACCTCGAACAAAACGAAACATGAGATAATATTTCTTCAGCAACTTCTTGTCAGCAGTCTTCTAGCAAAAACTCTCTAGAGGAAATAAAATTGTCACAAAAAGACCTCTCAAAAATCTGGCGTTTAGAGTCGACTTTAAACTGTAGGTCCCGTCGCTCATTAACACACACAATACAAGTGGTTTGAGAAGCTAGGTTGTAGTCCTGACTGAAGGGTTGTAATGACCAATTATGTATGTACATATATGTATATGTACATATGCATGTCTAAAAATTGACAAAAAAAAAAATTAACAATAACACATCAACAGTGGATTTCTAGAAGTTGCCAGACCAAATTTAAACGAGCAATAGGTAATATTAACAGTCGGATGTAGTAAAAGACGCAACGTGTATATACTGGGTAGTCTCGAATTAATTTTTGTGGTAAAGAATCTTTTAACGAAATCGAAATCACAAAGTTTCCAAAGTGTTGTTATATTTAAATAAATAACCACAGAACTGATAAGAAATTTCTTTTATATCAAATTAGAAGCACCACATTCTCAACAAATATTGGTATTCAGGAAAAATCGTAGGAATATGATAATAGGTATCTATAAATCCATATGTATTCCACAGAATTGAAATTGTGTTCTTAGTTTTCAAACATATTTGTTGTAAATATGCTTAGAAAGAAACCCCATGTAGGAATTCCTGCACAGTTTATAATTTATTGAACATATTTGAGCAAATCTAAAGCTTTAAAATCACAAATATGTATGTACACACAATGCCGTACCAGAAATCCTTAACAAATCCCCCTTCCCCCACAGAAAATTAATGATAATTTTTAATAAATTTTCATTTGAGAGAATTTCTGCTACGAAAGCAAAAAATGAAAATGAAAGTAAAAATCAGAATAAAACCGATAATAAACCATAAAATCGTTAAGCGTAAAACCTCAAAAATTTTAAAACAGAAATCAAAACGAATCCTTACAACCTAACAGTTGGAAAAGTGAATGGAAAAAGTAAATGGGAATCGTTAGCAACAAATGCTTGTGTACAGTATGTTCTTACTTTCATTCATAACTTTTCATTTTAACCGTAGGTTTACTAAGAAAATGCTTTAGAAAGAGCGAGTTTAAGCGTATGGTTGATGGGACAAGCGGGAGGGTTTTTAAGTAAAAGAAAAAATTAACCTCAAACACATAAACCACAATGTAAAGAATAGAGAGTAAAAAGCAAAGAGAAGCAATGGAAGGAAAAAAGAAAGAAAGCTTAGAGAAAATAATTTATTTTATACTCTTGAGAAATCATCAAGTACGAGCATAAATTTATTTTAACTTTGACAGTGAACTGTACGAAGTTCAACGCTATGCGTTGAGATGAATATGAAGTAGGTATACATTTACATATGTATGTGCATAAGTGTGAGTGTAATGTATATAATACCTGTGTCTTAAACAGATATTGCCGTTACATACATATGTAAGTTACCATATTTGTCTATACGTACATACATTTGTATATGGATGTGCCAGTGTATTGGAATAAGTCATTGAGAAAAGGGTATTAAAATAATGGATTTGTTTAACAGTTTACCCACACACAAGCAGACACACATACACATACAGAGAGAGAGAGAGAACTTAAGAAGCAGTATATACAACAAATGAATGAATGCATGAATGAAGCAAAGCTGCTAAGCAAAGGTAACAGAACAGAATAAAAAATGATTACAACTTATAGTTTACACATACCCATACAATTACATAGCCACCCTCTCTCTCTCTCACATGCTCTACATATACATACATACACCCATGCAAATCCCGCATCATTAACAGCATTTGTATTGTGTATAACAGCAAAAATTTTAATGTTTCTCATTGTATATGTACACTTATACGTGTGTGAGTAAGTGTATTTATGTATGTAAAAGGATTTTCGATTTTCTTTTCACTTTCTACATCGCTATTGTCATTATAGTTGTTGTATTGTCTTATTTGTTTTATTAAACAAAGGTGTAGCATAGTCATGCATAAGTATTCCCATAAATAAGTATCGTTTGGTTAAGTGTTGTTAACATTTCCTTTTTCTTTCTTTCTGTCTTTTTCTTTTGTTGGTGTTGTTGTTGTTAAATTAGAAAAACAATAAAATACACAAGGATTTTAGATAATTTTCCTTATAATACAAGGTTAAATTAAAAAAAAAAATTAACGATTAGAGGTGTTTTTTGTGTTACTGTTGTTAGAAACTACAAACTATCATTTAATCCTGCCTTAATATGGCAACACTTAGGCAAATACAATTTGTATGGATTAGTTTTATTCATATTAACTCAGAATTTTTTATTTCTTTCAATCTGGAGTATTTTTTCTCTTCATGAGAACTGTCGATCGTGAGAGTCATCGATCTGACATTTCTTTTCTGTAAATTGCGATAAGTCATCATGAATCACAACAAAGCTTCCATATTGTGGAAGTTTACTTTGAAAATAAAATCAGTTCACTTACTCAACAAGATCGGTCTAATGAGCAAGCAATTCGCGCAGTTATTGATCGTTTGTGCACTACATTTTTACTTTTTTTACATTTTCGTTTTAAAACCGCCAACAAGCCATAGAAAACTGCTTACTGTAGGAATTTATTGTTGCTGTATACAGTTCGTCTAAGAATTGAAGTCAAAAACGGTAATCATTTGCCTTAGATTTTTTCCCATTTAGCTTATTTGAAACTGACCGAAGATGAATATTTTTATAAAACAAATTGGGTGCAATGATAGCCCGCTTTTTGTGGCTACAATAATAAGCAAAATTGCCGTACTTGGAGAGAAGTTAGTCTTACAGACATTATCGAATCACCTTTAGTCAGGATTGCAACCTAGCTTCTCACGCAATTGATGTTTGTTTAATGTCAGAGGATTTTCTAGAAGATTGTGTAGAGGAAATCGTCGGAAGAAATAATTTTTTGCATGTTTCGTTTTGTTCGAGATGTCTGTGCTGGGGTTTGAACCGCGTCCACTAAGCCAACGCATCATCTATCAGACTTCGACGTGATAGATATGTTAATTGGAAACAGTGACGCCTTCAATGCTGATTTTTTCAAGAAAATTCTTCTTCTTCTTGTTTGTTTGTCAATCTTTAGTTACTATGATAAACAAGCTTCTCCCAGAAAGGGTTCCAATAATAAATAGTTACCCATTCGGAAGTAACTGTTTCGTATCCGTTATGGTCAGGTAATGCAGTTGGCTTCAATACACAGAGCTATAGCCTTACCATACATTACATTTTTTTGGCCTACGGTTGAAGATTCGGAACTGGATCGTATATTATTGAAAAATAACGGTGTAACGTGCACATGATTACCGATTTTGATTTTTTTACATGAATTCACATTTTGTCAATTGATTATCAAAGCCCATTACAATCATGCTGAGCATGCTCCATTGTAGTTTAGACTTCTCGTGCGCTCTTTCTGTAATGACCGAATGCATAGTCGTTTTGTCAATTATAGCATTACAGGTCTTCAAACAGGATTCTAATGTAGAGAACTCGCCAGAGAGTTTGTCATGTGCAATAGAATTCCACTACTTTCCGGTACCCATATGATATGAATACCGTAGCGCTCTGATATCTCGTTGAGAGATTTACAATTTAAAATTTATTACATACATAATTGATCATTACAACCCTTCAGTCAGGATTACGACTCTCCTCACGCTACTTATGTTGTGTGTGTTCGTTTTGTTTAAGATGTCTGACCTGGGCTTTGAATCGTGGCCTTATGTCAATTAGTCAATACACTACACACTAGACTACGGCGACTTACAACAGAGATTAGCTTGACTATTAAAAAGTAAGCAGTTTCAAACAACCATCAAACCTCTATTTCCTCTCTGAAAGTTCCACACTTGCTTGAGGTGACGTAGTGTGGCTAGAGACATTCCTTATTTGCTGCCGATTGTCGTTGATCGGCAAATTGTTACAAAAGCTGAAAGCTATTGTGATATCAATAAGAAACACATGGCGGCAATCTGTTTGAGTCATATTAAATTCTTTCGCTAGTAAACCCAGTTGCAAGCATTGGCTTTAAAATTGTCCGACTTCGTTTTCTTACACAAAACTAACGTTTAAGCTCTCGAAAAAAGCCTCAACTACCTTTTACGCAAATCAATCAAAAAAGCCACTTGCATACCTCTGACTAAGGCATACCTTAAGGCGTAAAAACAAACAGAAATTGTAGCATGTTTTTAGGCAAAACAAGCAGAACACATTTTTAGCATTTTTTAATACTCAGAAGAAAGTTTTTTCGTTTAAAAGTTTTGCTAGAAAAAATTTGACAGAAATCGAGGAGGGGTTTTGGGCAGAACTATGGAACATGTCTGTGCACAAAGTGCATGTAATATAAGACACTTGTTTTGTATTGGAAGCAGACTATTTAAAATGCGAACGAAATAAACAGCAGCAGAGTAACAGTGACTGCTTGGTTTGCCTTCTTGGGTACATATGTAGATCAGCAACCAGGTTTATAGGACAGAATTTTGTATTTAATTTGGGATGGAATTTAATTAAACTTTGCTTTCAACGAAAGCTTAGCATTTGCATGAACTTGACATAGGATTTTAATGAAATTTTTTCAAAAATCGCTTGAAATATTCATTTGCCAAAGCAAATCCCTTCAAGAAGATGTGAATATTTTAACTGGAATCCCTTTAAATGTTTGTATGTGTATGTGTAGCAGCATTTAAATTTTGTTTTCATTAAATTTATTTGGATTTTAAATTAAATTTTAAAATAGAATTTGAAATTATTTTTTATTATCATGAGAATTTATTACACGTTGAGTGTACCGACTACCGTACGCTGTAAGAGTTAAGAAAAGCAGGGGTTTTGATATGTATCTACGCGAAACGAAACAAAATGAATAACAGAGAAGAATAATATTCAATTCAATTTACATTTTCTAATGATATTTTTCATCTCCAATTTTGTTTTTTTTTTTGTTGGTTTTTTTTTACTTTTCTGTCTTGAGTGTATTTTTTAGCCTTGTCTTGTTCATTTTCCTTTTTGAAATAGAAACTCAGGGTTCTTAAGCTCCATTTCTTCTCTTTATCCATTCGTTTTTCTTCTTTTCTGCCTGGTTTTACGCCTGGTGTCATTTGTCTACGTTTTTTCCAATGTACCATTAAAAGGAGAAGAAGATAAATGGGACCAACATATAGAGGACGTGAGAGATGTTTCGCGAATCATTTCTTAATAATTTGTAGTTAATATTACAGTACTATTCAGGCTAAAATTGTGGCTGTAAAGATTGCCGCTGTGCCAATCCGGTATATCGAATATTTATTGACAGAAAAGACGCTCTTAGATATCTAAAGAGTATGTGCACTCCCTCAAATTTTGTGCCAGAATATCGTGTGACTCTGCAGTAGATAACGAGAAATTCAAATGATTACCTCATATGGGTTACTGGACATGGCATTTAAAGTAACGATAAAGCAGACGCTCTTTCAAAAGCTGGCTTAACGGTAAGTTCAATTGAATTCGTACATATGTTTGGCTTTCCCATACGGAGGAGAAAGCAAGTGATCTTACATACACAACATTCATTTGCAATAGTAAAATGAGGTAAAGAACTCACTTGTAGACAGGTCAGACAGATCTGGTACGATATGACCGATATGCAGAACAAAATTTCCATTAAACCTGAACATATTCGATCTTAGAAATCTGATTGCATCTATTAATAGCAGTACCTTGGACTCTGGGTGCACAAAACGACTTCTGCAGAAGATGTAACGTCCAGAAAACAGGAAGAGAACTCAGAAAATATTCATAGTTCGGCGCTTGTGAACCAGAGATCAGCAATGAATCGTATTTTCGCTACTCATAAGTACTCATGAAATATTGAGTATGAGTGAGTCAAGAATATTGAAATTCAACTACTCTGATTTATTCGTACTCGCTACAACATTGATTTATAAGTATAGGTTGCAATGAGTATGAGTACAACGTTGCCATCAAACTCACAACATTCGATTCATTGTTTGATTCTTTACGCCTACTCATTCAGATTCATAAATTTAGAAAAATACTTATAATACTTACGAATGATTCGAGTCACACGAATCATTTCAGAATCGGAGTTTTCTGTAAGGATCTCGGTCTTGAACTTCCCCTTAGGTTAAAGGACGACGTTACAGTCGTATTCAGGAGTTTTTTGCAATCTTAAAGGCTGTTGAGGCCGTGGCTAGTAGGTCCACTTCGGATTCGGAATCTTATATGGGCCATTGCGTTGGTCTGGTGTAAATCACGGCTTGTTACAAAGAGTCGTTAAGGATCTTTGGACCAGATCGAATCCGTCTATGCTGGATTCCGGTTCACAGTGATATATTTGGCAATGAAACGGCGGATGCTTTCACTAGATTAGGTTCATTTTCTGAGGGCGATTTGATAGTTGGTCCTGATCCCAAAATTTGCCACCTCTACGGCCTCATCATTGGATAGGTCAGGGGGAAAGAGCTGAGGCGTTGGGATCGGGATGATATGTGTCTAGGTGTCTATGGCCTGCTATAGACAGTTAAAAACGGATTTGCTGGGGTTAGATAAGGCCAGTCTGAGGTAATTTATTGGTTCTATGCCAGCTACTGCGAGATTAGAACGCTGACAAGGATATGAAACAGATCCCAGCCGGACTATTGCAGATCCCAGCCGGAGTATAGTTGTTGCTTTACGAACAATTGTATTTTTTGTGCATCTTTAGGCTCTATTACTTCCAAGAGGCCTTGCAACGTACATAGAAGACATAGAATTATATTTCAAATGGCTTTACGGAAATTCTTTGGGAATTTTATTTCCATATTTATATACTTATATATTTATATATATTTATATACTGCCAGAGCGAAGGTCTTTCATGCGACCTTGCTAGTCACACATTGTGCTCTCTCTACTGTTATCAACAGTTTTTCGAAGGTTTTCGTTTCCGGAACCATTGAAAATTCATGTGCCCAACAATCCATTTCATTTTTCCACTTTTCTAAAATGTAGTTGGCAACGTTCAACTTTCTTTTTGGTTTTTTCAACAGCAGCTTTAAAGGTATCATCGTCGTCGTTGTTGCTTTCATCACGCATACATTTTTCAGATATGCAAAGTAAAAATGCAAATAAATTCTCTGAGATAAATACGGCAAAAGAAATGTAAATTCTTGCCCTCTGTGTGTGTATGTGTAACAAAACATTTTTTATTACAATTTTCAAAGTCCTTAAAGTCCTATTAAAGATGCTGGAAAAAAGACTACAACAGTATTAGCCTTTTTTTTGGTGTGTTGGTTGGCAACACAAAAAAGTCTGACATTAACAATAAAAAAATGCATAAAATAATTGCAAGAATTATCACTCAGCCCAGTAATTAACACAAACTTGTTATGGTCTATTTATCATTTAACAAAAATAACAAAAACAATAACAAGAGAAATGCCATTCAACACTAACAGTCTGCACGTTGTATAACAAAAACCTTCTAGCATTTTATCCTTCCGTATTGTTTTTTTACATAATAACGCCTGTTTAACAGGGTTGTCCTGGAAAGCTCTCCCATTCAACGTTAAAACCGTTTCTGGTGTTATAACAACTCTTTCGCTTTCATAACTCTTTTATGCAAGAGATTGTGAGATTACTGTGACTATGTGGAGGTATTTATGAAAATTTAATACAGGGTGTGCTATGTAAAATATAATCGTTTTATGCAATTCGTTAAAGATTTCAAAGGAGAAGGAATCTTAACTCTATGTTATCATTGAAATTCGTAAATTTGAATATAAACACGTACAAATTAGAGTTGTTATGAGGATTATGAGAATAGAACGAAAGCCATTTTGTTGTCATAGGCATATGGATGTTTAAATTATATTCTAGAATGAGTTGTTTAAGCAGTATATGCATTCTGATAGCTTCGTTTTGCTATGGAGTTACTGAGCTAAGTACATGCATTCTAATAGCTCCGTTTAGTTATGGACTTACTGAGCTAATAAAATGCATGTATCCGCCTATTTGCCAGTAATGCTAGAAGAAAGTATGCCTAACAATTAGAACTTCAGCCTCCTATGCCCTGTCCTAAAGACCTCATAATCTGATCCTATTACGGGCATGTAACCACCTACATTCTAATTTAATATTTGAAAACTGAATTCACACCTTTTATCTGATTGAACATAAGCGTATGCGATTGCATTCATTTGTATGTGTGGAAAAGTAATTGAAATTTAATCACGACTTCCGATTTTAACTGGTGACATATCGTACTTCTCGTTTTACTTTGTGCTGTCTTTAGCTGGTTTTTATTTTCTGGATTTTTTATACCCTACTAATGTAAATGTTGTTGACAGAATACTTTATTACTTATTTTCTTTGTCACACCTTAAAGGCAGTTCGTCAAGATCTTGAAATTAGTTTGGATAAGCTAACCTTTCCATACATCACTAAATAAATAAAATCAGTGTAAAGGTCTCCAAATAATTTGAACTAATTTCTTGTCTTAATTTCTATTTTCAAAGAGATCCTCTTCTTATATTTAAGCGTCTGGCTGTAAATACTTCAATCTCCATTGCTATAGTCGCTGCATTATTATGAATTCACAAACAATTTACCGTTGAGTCCGTCTAGAAGTAACTTCGATTTATCTTGGGCTGCCTTTGCGTCTTTGCCTTTGCGAAGGCAGAATAAATCATGAGTATTTGCTCTAAAATACAACGAAAAACAAACAACAAAGATCAATTTACAATAACAAATCACTAGTACGGTTCTAGAAGTTGTCAGCCTGAAAATAAGCCGTATAAAAAGAGTTGTATTGTGTGGTATTTGTAGGAGATGAATGAATGAGATATGCTTTGCACAGAACTAAAAGCTGAAGAGAAAAGGTAGGTAGCAGACTATGAAAGGTTATACAGCTATAGAGTTCAAAAATATAGTTACCCTCTGCTGTATCCCAGCTAGTAGAGCATTCGTGACAGAGAGAAGGCAAATGAACTTGCGAGGTGAGAAGCTTATACGACGCCAGTGAGGTCATAAAGTTTTTAAGTAGTGAAGAGTTACATTTGGAAGAGTGTACTCTGTGGAAGTGAAGTTTCTGAAACAAAATGGTTTTCATATATTCGACATTTTTGGTGGGATAGTACAATGGAACGAGATTTGAGTCACGCATCAGCCTATTCAGAAATAACCTAAAGTTAGTAACCGCTTTTTCGATAGGCCACTGAAAACTAAGGGAACACATATGTATGTATGTATTCAAAATTAAATTCGTCTCACATCGAAAATCTTGATTTGGTAATGATGAGAATGAATGATTAGAACCCATACTGAAAACTTAGGCGACATTAAAGTGTCTCAGAAGCAGGTACTAGAAGTACAATAGATGTTAAGGTCACAGTACTATGGCACCTCTACAATGTGACAATAATTAACCATGGGAAGGCGTATATATATATAAGAGATGGCTATACTTTATGAAAGCCAAATGCTTACATACATATATAATTCATCATTAAAACCCTTCAGTAGGGATTACGACCTAGCTTCTCACACTACTTACACTCTGTGTGTTAATTTTATATATGAATGGCGGGGTCTACAGTTTAAAGTCGACTATGAGTGACAGATTTTTAAGAAACTTTTCATGGCAGTTCTATTTACTCTCAGCGCTTTAGCCAGAAATCTGCTGAGAGGATGTTGTCATTGTAGTTATCTGGCCTGGTGTTTAAACCGTTGTCTTACGTCTAATAAACCAAAACCACTACTTACTAGACTACTGCGACTTCCTTCCAAGAGGAATAATGGAAAAAATAAAATATGAAGTCACCGTAATTTAGTTGGTAGTTTGTTGGCTTAACAGTCGCGAGCCCGTGGTTTAAACCCCAGTAGTTTTCTAGCAAAAAGTCTAAGCGTAAATAAAATTGCCTTGAAAATTTTCTCAGAAATATGTAGGTCCTGCCACTAATGGATGAAATTAGCGCACACAAAATGGTTGATGTGAGGTTGTAATCTTGACTTAAGAGTTGTAATAAACCATTAAGTAAGATAGGGTATCGTAGAGCCATGCTGTGTCAACTGTAATATTTTTTAGATTTTTTTTTTCATTTAAGTTTGTCTTTTGCTTGACATGCCACATACAATGTTAACAGCTGTAGAGCAGTTGCATAAAGTTGTGAGGTGAATTCATCTCTTGTTGCTGGAAGGTTGACAAGTAGACAGATTCTCTAAATTTCTTTTTTAATTTCTTTCTATACATTTTGCACAGCAGCAAAGAAAAAATGGCAAATGTTGCTGGTTGCCAGTTTTTTTCATTGGAAATATTCTATTTCAGATTATTTCTGTTCCCTCATCATTTTCTACTATCTGTTGTAAATTTAAAGTTTCTGAAGAGTTTGTTGGTATTAGTTTTTCTTACAGATTTTGTCTTAGTTTTTCCTGAAGGTTTTTTTTTTTTGTTTTTTTTATAGAAAAATTGTTTTCAAAATACAAGTGTACTGTAGATAATTGCTCACTTTGAGGTTTCAAATTGTTGAGAGATATTTCAAGAAGTAAAAGTTTTTTCTCTTTTAATTTTTTCAACAAATTTTTGTTTCAATGTGTGTAAGTTTCTTTGTAAAAGTTAAGTTTTTTTTCTGAAAAACAGAAACAAAATTTTGTTTTTATTTGCAATAATAGGGGTTGTATTACCATAAAAAGAAAGGAAATATTTGTAAAGAAAGTTGTTGTATGTAAAGTAAGAGGAAAAACTGCAGCAAATAAATTAAAAATTAAGACTTTCGAAACCGAAGATAAAAAAAATTCGAAACTTTTATCAAACTTAACCAACAAAATTTCAAAAGAAAGGGTCAAGGTTGTTAACATAAAAACAATTTAATTTGATTTCCTACTTTTCTTTCGTGTTAAGAATTATTGACTCTTGCTGCCATTAAGCAAAAGGAAAAAACTCACTCGCGTTACTTTTCATTTCATTTGCCATTCAGCGCTTTTAAACAATAATTCCTTCAGTCCTTTTTGTCGCTTTGTTGTCATCTCTATGGATGATCCATTTTAACCTTCATTTCCAATTATGAGTTTTTCCCTTTTTTGCTCTCTATAAGTTCTGGGTGTTGTTGTTTGTGTTGTTGGCCATCATCTAAAACAATTTTCTAAATTACTTTCGTTTATGACAAGGTCGTTTTTAACAAAAATTTTTCTATTTTTTCTTCTTATTTTTTTTTATTAAAAACTTTGTAGTCAAATTGAAATGACATCATTATGTTTATCAAACCAGGCACTGTCATTAAACAGACAGTAAAAGTGAAAAAAATTAAAAAATAAAGAAAAGTGTTGTCAATTGTAAAAAAATATTTAAAAAAAATTTTAAAAGTTTCACTTTTTTCTTGGATTTTTTTCGATGCTTATGCCGAATAGCTTGTTTGACTTACAATGGCCGCTGGCATAATATAACTTTTGAATATTTTTTTTATATTTTTTTATATTTAAAAATTGTTTCTAATAAAACTTTTGTAAATTGTCTATTAAAAGCATTAACAACAGACATTAGTAAGTAAAAAAGCAAGTAACTGTTGGCCAATATCGACTTTGGATACACAACATAACACAGAAAATAGTTCGACGGTGTCGACTAATGAAACGGCCATCAAACGTTTGACGCAATAAATTGATTGTGGCATAACATGTTTGGCATGATGTACCATCCTGTTGAAACGCCGTCCTCACTTTCAAAGATATATAGGACAATGATGCCTCCTTTCCACAAGCCGCACCAAACACTTACTCGTAATGGTTGCATAGGCTTCTGTAAGACCACATGTGGGTTTTCTGAGTCCCAAATACGGCAATTTCGCTTATTAACGTACCCATCAAGATGAAACTGAGCTTTTTTTTTGGCAAAATCAACATTAGCGTGCAGTTTCTCTTGGGCTCATCAAGCGAAGCAAAAACGGAGCGGATATTCATGCGGGTTTAACTCTTGAGACAATTGAATTTTGTAAAGGGTCATACCGAGAACTTTTCATAAAATTTGACGCAAACTAGTGCGTGAAATGTTTACTCCTTAAGAAGGATGATGAGTTGATGTTTATGCCTATTCGCGCTCACCCTCAGCTTCGATATTTTCGGGTGTACGCATTGTACGAGCACGCTCACGTCTTGTCGCATTAACAATGAAACCAGTTTTACAGTTAAGCAACTAACTGGCGTATACCGGGCTCTATTGGACCTTCTCTGCGACCAAATTATGTACGATATTTTCGTGCAATTTCCATCCAATTTTCTTTGTTTTGGAAGTAAATTTCCAATAAATCCTAACGTTGCTCAAGCGTAAATCGATTCTTTACGTTCAGTGTAGATAATACACTGAATTTGTGACAGAATAGAATGGCATAAATATTGTCAGATTTGAGATAACCGATGGTTCAAATTTAAACCGATAGATGGCCCACTCGATAGCATTCCCTCAAACTAAGTTATTGCTACAATTGAAGGCATTAAGTATTGGCATGCATCCCCTTTATAAAATATTATCAAGCATTTGTTGAAAGCTGTATGCACGAAGGAAATTTCAATTTCTTATCTTGAATTAGAACCTGGCTGATCGCAGCCTCCATTTTATCCATGCTCAGCGGGACTTTGGATTTTTTAATGGTAATTAGTTTACTCTCAGAATTTTTATCCCAGGAGATGTCAGAGAAGTGGTTGAAATTCTCGAGCTCTTCCCTGATAAATCAAAACACTGGACTTCGAGGACTACAGTACATAGTTGTATACACTTTGATGGTTACATAAGATATACACTTATAGTCTCTTTTACATCAGACTAATAAACCAAAAGACTAGACTGCGAGGACCACAACTACATATTCGTTTACATTTTGATGGTTACATAATATATACACATGTACTCACTTTTGCATCACACTAATAAGCCAAAAGACTAGACTGCGAGGATCACAGTACATATTTGTGTGTACTATGATGGTTTCATGATATATTCGCATGTACTCTCTTTTGCACCACATTGTTTTTGTCCCATAATAAATTATGGATCATTTGAACATTTTAAATACAATCATTCAATCATAGCTTGTTGCACTTCATACTATCTTTGTGTTCATATTGATTACGCATGCAACTGCTGGTTAAAATCTTATCAAACATTTGTTTTTATGTTGCTAGAGATATCGGGGAAGTGTTTAGAACTCTCACCAAATAAACCAAAACACTAGAGTGCGGAGTACACAGTATATTGTTACGTTTTTATCTTTTAAAAATGTTCAAAATATGAGTTCGTATATTACAAATAAAATATAAATAAATTTGTGTTTAGTTTTAATTAAAATCCTTATTGGTCGCACAATTGCGAGTGCCACTGTTCACAACTTGATGTAGACAACAACAATTTACTTTGTTTGTTATTCTTCTTTACACTCTTTTGCGAAAACACTAACAAGTGTTCGACAGATCTTTATAATGGAAATCTGCAACCCGCGATTATTCTCATCACACGCAACGCGTCTTCACACAAGACTGATTTAATTTTTACTGACCCCGTTGCCTGCCTTGTCTTGCCTTTTGTATGAAAACGTAAACAGTTTGATGAATGATCTTAAAGTCGAATGTTCGTGGCTTCGCCTTCTTGAGATCTCCATAAATGTTAACATTGTTGTTTCATTGTTGTTTGTGCATTTTGTTTACATTGTTTGTTGTTGCAATTTTTGTTTACCTTCACCTTTTTTATACTGATCTTGTTGGTATATTTTGTTTATTTGTTTATCATGTAAACAAGTTCATTGTTTTTGTAGCTTTTGTTTATCATTTTAATGTTAAACGACGTAACACCATTTCCATTTTCGTAACAATATATTATAAACATGTACTTACTTTTGCTCCACACTGTATAGGCATCTATACCATAATAAATTATGAATGTTTTGAACATTTTACAGACAATCATTCAATCAATGCTTGTTGCAGTTAAAAAGAAAACAAAAATTCTCATCATCATCTACGATTTAAACGATAATTTTTAAGATACCCGTGTTATTTAAAGCTTTCAAATAGAATTTCTAATTTTAATTTAATTTATATGCTGCCATATAAATTCAATATTCGTTATTCGTTTATTAAAATTTCAATTCCAATAATTGAAAAACTTTGTGTGTGTCTCTGTGGCAAAAAAGCATTCCATTGCTAGTCAATATTAATCTTGTATAAGGCATGTTGTGCTTCATAGAATAATAATGAATGGCTCGTCGAATAAAAATGTCTTGGTGTTTAAGTGGTTTTCTTCTTTTATATTTAAATTTTATTAAACCATTTCATATGCAAATTTAAAGAATATTAACAAACTCTTAAGATAATAGAGAAGCACAATATAAATTGCTATGCTATGCTGGTACTTCTTGCTCACTTTGTCTTCACAGCAAGAATACGGACGTTTTTCAATGATTATTTTTATGGATTTCTTATTTTTTTTTAATTTTCTTTTCTGTTGGTTGTTGTTGTTTTATTTGTTGTCGTTTTTTTGTATCAATAACAATACAAAATAATCATTTGTGATGACCATTGAATGGAATTATACAATAAATATACAAACAATCAGAAAAAATATTATTCCAAGCAAATGAAATATAGAGCCAAACGATAAGACAGAATGTTTGTTAGTCTAGCAAACGGCCAAGCGGCCATTACCAACACCAATACTAACACCATTATTGTGGATACCAAAAATGGATGGGTATCCGTTGGTGGCGGTGGTGATGGCCCCTGTTGTCTATTCATACATTTATTCCAGTTTTTATTCATTTTTATATATTTTCAATACTCTCCTTCTCTCTCTCCCTCTCTCTCCCTCTCTCTCTCCCTCTCTCTTTCCCTCTATTGAATGACTGTCATCGAGACTATTAAGCTCCAGTTTATATGCGCAAACACTAGCCTTATTGCTAGCTTCAGTTTATTTTCATTTTCATTTCTTTTTTTCCCATTTCCATTGACTCTGTTTTCCATCTTTTTTCTTAATATAGAGTGTCAGTGTGTGTGTGTTTTTCTTTTTCTATTGTATTAACACGTAAAATCCATTAAAACCTAAAGACAATCGAACAAAAAAAAAACTTCAATAATACCAACAACAACTCTGTTAAGCAATTGTAGAGCCATAGTTATGCCTGGGAATAGCCAGGATCTATTAGCAAATGTAAGTGTAGCTACACATACATATGTACAAGTGTGTGTGTTTACGTGTATGTGTTCTTTATGCAAAAAACTTAAATGAAAATGTCATAAAAGTTAATGATTTTTTTACTTTATCTCGCCATTCATTTTCTATTTTTTATAAGTCATTAAACGCCAGAAATTAATAAAGTCCTTACAACATGAAGAATTTAAATAGGTCCTCTCAAAGTGTATACCAAGACTTGGGATTGTTTGAAAAGATTTAAAAAAAATTTGAAGTTTGAAACGAAACCCACCGACGTCATGGTAGGTATGAGTGGCCGTCCCCACAAATGAATTGGATGGACGCACTAAGGCCCCATGGGGCCCATTGTGATACAACAGTTCGCGCCAACTATCCTCTAATCCTGGAGCCACCTAGAGCTTACAATGAAGCGACTCAAACTGCCGACGTCAATGTTCGACAAATCACTCAGATCATCGATGTAGTAGGCACCAAGATGTCTCTTTCTCCCTTGACACAGTGCATGTTACCAGTAGATGAAGAACCATCTCTTCCTCCTCCTCGTCCCTGCAGCTTCTACAGAAATCGTTTGCTAGGTGTCCCAGACCAATGCGCCTCGCGTGGACACCCATAATGCAATGACCCGTCACGACTCCAATAACCGCACTGAGCACGATCCTCTGGAGTTTCAACAGCCTTGCAGAGCGCCTTCTATCCAGCCGCGGCGAGATAATGCGCGCCACTCTGCCCTTATCCGAAGCTGCCTACCTGCGGTTGATAGAGGACGTTATGGTAAATTGACGACCGCATTAAGAAGAATAGTCCAATGGGTTGTACAAGGTCCCATTGTAATTCCAATAGTACCCATGCCGCCATTTATCAATAACTCCTCATAGGCATTTCTCAATCGCTCTAATAGTTATGTGGAAGAGTGGTCATTTTCAAATCAACTTCGGCTAGTTACGTTTTGTTAATAAATTCTGGGTCCTTAAGTCTGGGTACTTCAACAGGTTCCGTTCCAAGTGCTGGTACATAACAGAGAAGATGTTTTGTGGACTTTTCTTCCTCCTCGTATACATAGCTTCTGCCAAATACGTTGTTAGATATTCAACGCTTATGTATATTATGATTGCCTTGCGCTTCTTATGATGATTTCTGGTTAAATTCAACAGAAATTTTGTTCTGAGTATGCCCAAACCTGGCTATATTCTTTGCTAATCAGTAAAGCCTGTGCGAGATCATCTATTTGCTCGCTGAACAGAAATGCCACACTCACGTGATCGCATATGAATTCTTTTGAATTATCTGTTGTACCCGACTTTGCTGTTGCGTGAACTGCTTATTAAATTCTTCATTACAACCCTTTAGTCAGGATTACAACCTAGCTTCTCACAGCACTCATCATGTGTCAGTCATTGAAAGATAATGAAATACAAATCATTTGCAAAGGCATACATAGGATTTGAAGTTAATGAAAGAGCAGAAAATTTTGCGGTACCTCAGAATCAGAGATCAGCAATAAGTATTCAAAAAGATGAGTAGATTCGAGTCATACTCATAATTTCTGATACTTATACGCATTCATACTTATTTTAATATCATACTCATACTAACTACTCATATTCAAAGTTTGAAGTACTCATCGTACTCATACTTAACAATAGGCATGATGTTGTTGATTTCGACTCTCCTTTACTCAACATTTACAAGAATCACAAAATAAGTATGATTCGCGTACGAACACTTCAATACTCACTAGAAGGTTGTGTGTTTGCTTTGCTTGCTGTCTTTGTCTTTTTCTTTCTTCTTTTTTTGTAAATGCAACAACAACTAAGACTGTAAATTTTGATGAATAATTCGAACCACTCGAATCATTTATGAGTATTATAAGTATTTTTCTAAATTTATGAATCTGAATGAGTAGTTGAATTTCAATATTGTTGACTCACTCATACTCAAAATTTCATGAGTACTTATGAGTAGCGAGAAAACGATTCATTGCTGACCTCTGCTGTGAATCTGCAATGCCTTGGAGAGTTCAACAGAAAACTTGGCAAATGCTATTGGCAGAACCTATAACAACGATTACGGTCATTACAGCACTTTAATCAGAATTACGTCCTAGTTTCTAACAGCACTTATGTTGTGCGAGTTAATTTTAATACATGAGTGGCGGGACCTACAGTTTTAAAGTCGTCTCCGAACGACAGATTTTTCAGAACCTTTTCATGGCAATTTCATTTATTCTTTGAATTTTAGCCAGAAATCTGTTGAGAGTAAGTCGCCGGAGAAATATTTTTTTCATATTTAAATTTGTTGAAGATGTCTGACCTTATTGTACCTAACAAGCCAACACACTACCCGCTAGACTATAACGACTGCATAACAATTTAGTTACATACACACATACATAACATAATTGGTCATTACAACCCTTCAGTCAGGATTTCGACCTACCTTTATTTTCTACATGAGTGGCAGGACCTACAGTTTAAAGTCGACTCCGAACGACGGTTTTTTTTTGAGAAGTTCGTCATGACAATTTTTATTTACTTTCAGAGTTTTTTTCAGAAATCTGCTGAGAGGCAGTCGCCGAAGAAATATTTTTTTTTCATATTTCGTTTTGATGCCTGACCTGGGATACGAATCCGGGCTTTACGTCTAATAAGCCAACACACTACCTAATAGACTACGGCGACAATTTATATACGAAACAATTTAGTTAGTCATCAATATTCTTTCAATTTCATTCATAAAACACCTGCATGACCCATTGTGCAATCGAAAGTAATGCTCGAGCTATTTTTCATAACTTACTTAACAACAGTGGCCATAAACATGCCGAGTTCTTTGCGTAAACGATGAAATTTAATCTTCAAATAAATTAAACTCGACATTATTTTATAATTTTATTACCAAAAAAAAAAAAAAATAGAACAGCAAACGCATTTTAAACAAATAAATTTAGTTTAACGTCTTAATATCAGGACAATAAAAACAGAAAAAATATTTTTTCTTTCTTTCTTGTTTCTTTAATTTTCAAAATTCATTTCAAATGAAAAATAAAAAATTAAAAAAAAACTTTTATGAACTGTCTTTAGGAGAAGAAAAAGAAAAAATTAAAACATAAAAACGAAGGCCTCACATAGAAATCCAAAGAGATTATTAACAAAGTATTGCCAACAAAAATTATGAAAACAGAAGGCAAAAGTGTATGGAGAAGTGAAAGGAATTAAATATTTCACATTACAATAACAATAAATACTAAGAAGAAGAAGAAAAAAGGAAAAATATGGCAAAAGGGGCTTTCGATTTGTGTCTTCGTTTTCAGTTCACAAAAAAAAAAAAAAAGTATTGAAGGAGTTTTTATTAAAAAAATTCCAAATTCCATTGACAATAATTTTCCCTGCCTTAATGCGAACGAGTGAGTTTATTAAGCGACAACATTTGGTGGTTAATGAAATGAAATGAAAGAATTTTTCTAACCACTAAACAAACAGACACACAAAGTGTTAACAGCATACGATGAGTTTTGCTGTGAACCAAATTATGGTATTCAACGTATTCGGATTTAAATATTTTGGCCATAAAATTAAAAAGAAAAACGTAATGAAAATAAAAAATATTGTAACAGTTGTATACATTAAGACTAAACTGGGAATTATCAGGTTTAATTTAATATTTTTTATTAAAAAAAAGACAGAAAGAAATGCAAATTATTATGATTATGGATTTGACACATCATTTTCACAATTTTTTAATATACCTTAGCAGCTTAAGGTGTATTATTAAGTATCAAATAATATTTCGCACACGTATTCGTATATTTCATTAAAATTTTCCTTAAGACAGGTTTTTTATTACAAAGAAAAAAAAATATTTTTTATGAGAACATGACTTATTAGACAAACGTGAGGCCGTGGTTCAAACACCAGCCTAGTTATAGTTGTGTAAAGTTGCGAAAATACTGAATGTAGTTGATCTCCTCTAAGGTTTTCTCATTATGTTTCCTCCAATTCCGTTTCCGCCGTAGTCTGTTAGCTACCGTGTTGGCTTATTATACGTAATGCCACAGTTCAAGACCCAGGGTAGACAACTCCAGCAAAACGATATATAAAAAAATTTCTTCGGCGATTTCCTCCCAGCAGATTTCTGGCAAAAACACTGTGAGTGAAATAAAATTGCCATGAAATGTCTCTCAAAAAATCTGTGGTTCCGAGTCGACATTAAAATGTAGGTCCCTCCACTTAAGTGGTGACTGAAGGGTGATAACGACCGTAATTATTATAGTAGGTTCTTCCAATAGCATTTGCGAAGTTTTCCGTTGAACTCTTTAAGGGATTGCAGATTCAGAGTTACCGCAAAATGGTCAACTCTTTCTTTAACTTTAAATCCTTTGAATTCTTTTGCAAATGATTTGCATTTCATAACCCTTTGACGGTTGTCTAAGCACTCGTGTCTACAGAAAATTTTCGAATACCGTGGAGTGCATAGAGTAGGATTTTTAATTCGTAAAAGTCCCATTGTTGTTTATCGACTCGTAGGCGCAAGATCAAAAATATGTCACCTGCAATCATAAGTGGTGTGGCAATGAGCAGTCAAAAGATTTTGTGAGAAGGGCCAGAAACTTATAGTTCAATTGCTGAATGGAAAGGAATACTAAGCGAAAAGATACAAAGAGGCTGGTACTCGTTTAAAATCATACGATTTAGAGCCCCTCAGTAGATTTCTGGCAAAAAACTAAAATTGCCATGAAAAGTTTCTCAAAAAAATCTGCCGTTCTGAATCGACTTTAAACTGTATGTCCTGCCACTCGTATATGAAATTAACACACACAACATAAGTGGCTTGAGAAACTAGCTCGTAATCCTGATTCAAGGTTTGTAATGACTAATTATGTATGCATATATGTATGATTTAGAGGCAATCTAAACTTATGCAATGCATCAGACTATGCAGGAATAACCTGAAGTCAGTAGGCCTTATTAGACGTCAGGCCGTGGTTTGAACTTCAGTCCAGATATCTCGAACAAAACAAAACGAAACGACTTCATCTCAACACTTTTCTGACAAAACTCTGAAAGGAAAATGAAATTGCCATGAAAAGTTTCTTAAATCTGTCGTTCCTAGGCAACTTTAAACTGTAAGTTGGCTATAAAATATAAAATTAATACACTAATACATAAGTGATGTTAGAAGCTAGGTTGTAATCCTAACTTTTTTTCCATTATCTCCCTTAGGAGCATTTTCCATCTTATCCGGTTGGCTGTTGTTGTTGCCATAAGTTCTTGTCGGGATTTATTCTGCCTTGTTTCCTTTTGTTAATCTATTGATAATTCAGCTAAGCAAGTGATTGGGCAGCTGTAGCAGTTCCTAGGATAATTATGCTGCCATCAATCGTTGCCTAGAAGCAACGCCCTTCGAGTATGTGCTGTAGTGGTGGGGAACCTTGCTAAATGTTGATTCCTATTTTATGCTCGCTAGGAAATTCCTGACTTAGAAGTTGTAATGAAGTAATAAAGATAATATTTTTAAGATAATAGTATGTCGTATAAAAACTTCTAGAATAATTGATCATTACCACATTTCAGTCAGGATTACAACCTAGCTTCTCACACCACTTATGCTGTGTGTGCTAATTTTATACATAAGTGGCGGGACCTACAGTTCAAAGTCAACTCCGAACGATAGATTCTTGAGAAACTTTTCATGGCAATTTTATTTACACTCAGAGTTTTTGCCAGAAATCTGCTGAGAGGAAGTCGCCAAAGAAATATTTTTTCATATTTCGTTTTGCTGCAGACGTCTGACCTGGGGCTTGAACCGTGGCCTTACGTCTAATAAACTTACACACTACCTACTGGACTATAGCGACTTCAGAAGTTTTTGATTACGCTTACCAAACTCCAAGAAGTTTAAGGGCGTACAATATGATCTGAATCTCCTAATAATCGATTTATACAACCTTTCTGTTCGCGGTATAAACTCGTCATTCTTGATGTCTCAGCAAGGAAATTTTAGTATACAATAGCCATTATAGATACGCAGTTGTGACTCAAACATATTTGTTGAGAGATTTACATCCTCATGTGAGTATGCCTGGGGATTTACTTGTATTGGGCCTGCGAATAATTGTTTTAATTTCCTTGCCAGTGTTTTATTTATTTTTTTTTTAATTGCAATGAATGGATAAATGTTTAGCATGATTATGATAAACATCAAGGAGTTAAAGATGAGTGGAAGTCATAACAAATTTATAACATGAGATACTGAAAACTCTTAGGACAGTTGAGTCAAATAGTTGCATAAAGGCTTCAAAGCGTTAAGAATTAAACCAATAGAGAATGAAATTTAAAAAGACTTTCAATAAAAATGAGTTTCAAGAACAACAAGACAGAAGAAGGAAACAAAAAATATACACAAAAAATCATTGAAGTATGGGATGTACAGGATAATAAAGAGAACAACAATAACAAGAAACATTATGATAATGTTACCCAAGATGACTACTTGAAGAAAATTGAAGTGAAAAGAAAAAACAAAAAAGTATGCAAATATAAGTAAAGCCCTGTAAAGCCTATAAGTAGGCAATATTTACAACGCGCTATACATATACAAGCACACTCTTTTGAAGGTTTTAACTTTAAACAACACCTGGATTTAAAGATTCTAAACAGAGCACGGCAGTTTTTAACGCACCTCTAGTTTTAAAAATAAGAAAATAAGAAAAATTTAAGAAAAAAGTAAATTAAATGCCGTTAAAAATAAACTTTTTTACGCAACATATTTTAAGGCATTTAGAGTTTTATGAAGCAGAATGAATAGTTAAAAAAAGAAACTTAAGAAATTGTGAAAATCTACCTGCTACTCTTCTACTCTTTTGCCAATTTTTTGTATCCCAATTCTCTATGGCTTTCCATTTGAGAGAGTGTGTGTATGTGTGTGTATGTGTGTTATATTTTGTTAAGCAAAGTGTAGCATATTCTCAGGGGTAAAATTGTAATTTTTTCCATCTTTTTTTAAGTGTAGAGGGGGAGAAGTGGAGTTATTTCGTTTGTTTATTTTCGTTACATGTCGTATATATTTTCGCATAAGCTTTTTTTGTTTCAAAAGTTTTGTTTTCTGCAAAATTTAATCTTGAAAACCCTCCCCCAAACTTCATTTATTTTTCGCTTATTTTGGATACAAAATTAAATTCTTTTCGTTTTTATTTTTTCGCTTTAATTTTCACTTTGATGTGGAATTTTTTTTGTCTTTTTCTGGTTGAGTATAAAAACCCTCAGTTTGCAAAAACATCGTCGCCCTTAAATAAACCTCCGCTGATAGAACTTATTTTTTTTTTGTTATTGCTGTTGTTATTGCTATTTCGTAATTTATTTATTCTTAACAACCACCACCATTGCCAGCACTTCATTAGGCATGACATTGTCTTCTTTGAGTAGCACAATGTCATCCAGTGACAGCCTTAACATGTTTTTCTTGTTATCCTTCAGAATATCTGTCTGTTCGAATTTTTTTTCTTTCTTTCTTTCGTTTCGTTGTGTGCTGTTTAACGTCCAAATCGGTTGAAAGAGAGTTTAAATGTTACAATATGGGTCAAACGTTGTAATCAGTATGAAAATGACAACAACAACAATCCAATTTAACTTAACGGAAGCGCAGACATATTCAGTTTAAGTCTGTTGCACTCTAAGAAAAGTCATAGACTTTGAAGTGAATAAAAAGAACTCTCTAGTCCCGAAAATACATGATTCGGATATAGATAAGAAACCTAATCCCCCTTCCAAATAATCTGACTAAGGAATCGCTGATGTAGAGTAAGCAACGAACATCGCAGGAAGGCCAAAAAAGACAACGTCAGGGATGGAATAGGACTCAATGAGAAAGAAGCCAATGTATTAAAACAGAAACCACATACGTAGATACCATCGGTCATTACAACCCTTCAATCAGGATTATGACCTAGCTTCTCACACCACTTATGTTGTGTGTGTTAATTTTATACATGAGTGGCGGGACCTACAACTTAAAGACGACTCCGAACGACAGATTTTTGACCAACTTTTCCGTGGCAATTTTATTTCAATCTCAGAGTTTTTGCCAGAAATCTGCTGAAAGGAAGTCGCCGAAGAAATATTTGTTCATATTTCGTTTTGTTGGATATGTTTGACTTGGTCTTTGAACCGTGGCCTGACGCCTAATAAACCAACACACTACTTACTAAACTATGGCGGCTTCGAAACTATAGAAAAAAGCAAAGTAAACAGAAGTTCTCTTGTGTTCCCTCCTTTCTTACATAATAATACTGACCTGGAGTATCCTAACCATTTAAAAGTTTTTTGATCAACCAATTCTCCTTGAGCCTTGTGGATTGCTCCCTATAGGCATTATTCCTTTTATTTCTGATAGCATTGTCAATATACTTCCACTTCCTATACGATATTTCGCTCCAGTGTATGTCAAAATATTTGGCCTATGCTTTTAAACCACTTGTTGTTAAAAGCGTGAATCTTTAAGATCGGATCCATATAAATAGGTATGTAGGTAAATGTGACCAAAATTTTGAGCGAATGAACACACTTAGTCCAAGTATGGCCCATTAAGGTACCACAGTCACTCACTTCTCGTAATCGTGGAACTGTTAGCAGCTTTTGAAGAAGCCACTTAGACATCCTTGGCAGATCAGTAGATCCACGGCATAATAAGAGCTCCTTTTTTCGATATACTGCTGGGCTTGTACCCAATTGATGAGGAAACGTTTCTTTAAAACGTTTATAGAAATCACTGATCATATGACCAATGCGTCTCATTTATAACCCAGAACACAACTGTGCTGAGCATACTTTTTTGGAGTTTGAGCAGTATTTTCGTGTCTTCGTAACGTAGATTAGATGCGTTGCACTATCTGGCCCTTATATGGAGTTGCTACCACCTAAATTTAGCAGATGTTCCTCGATATCATTATCATCTTCAAAGACTTTGGTTTTCCTATATTTCGCATTATATAAGATAAGATAAGATAAGAGATTACCACGTGAAAGAGGAAATGGTAGAGACTGAAATTTTGGGAAATTTTCTTCTTTTCAGTTCTGAAGAAGTATTACAGCGGACAGAGAGTTAACTTGAGCAATATGATCGTCTCGCAAACAAATAGGATGACGGCGACAAACCCTTTTTTTGGAGCCTATAAGTATTGGAAGAATGTTGGACAAGAAATATAGTGTTCATGCACAGTTCTGTACATGGAGCGTTGGTCAGACCTAAGCAGCTCCTATTTAGCTAGCATCTTACCGTATCTGTTCATCTAGAAGATTGTTCTCTTATTTGCTTTAAAATTTTCTTTGTAATGTTACTACCACCATCTTATAAATGGCGTTGAGTAACAATTTTAATTCGCCGCGTTTCAGTAACTTAACGATGAAGCCTTTTTCAAAGTTGTAGGCTACTTTTTGATTCATAGTCTGTCATTTGGTTTGAGAGAGAAAAATAAATAATGCTTAGCGTAATTATACAGAAATCATTTCATTACAAACACATTTAATCACAAACTATCATACTTTATTAAAGCCTACCTTTACCTGTCTGTTAATTAAGGTATTCTTCTCGAAGAATAACCGCAGTTGTGCCATCGCGTGCTTAAGCATGCGTTGGCAGGTGTTCATACTGTTGGCCTGTCTGTATTTGTAAAGAAATTCAGACACTTTGTTTTGTGTATTCTTTGACAATGATTTTCTTAAGAAATTAATCTTAAAGAAAAGGCGGATAGATTGGTTGTTTGGGAGGAAACGGACCATCATCCAAAAGGAGTCTAAGTGTAATAACTTAATTGAGTTTTCTTAAGAGATGTCTTAGCTTTTGACTTTGGCTTCGCAATTTAAAATAAGTTCTTATTATTATTTATTATTGTTGTTGTTATTAAGTAATCTCTTTTGTTGGCGTGTTCATTTTCACGTTATTGCTAGCCAAACGTCCACGGACGTACGTTCGTTTTTAAAATATATGAAGAGCAATATAAGTGATTACCGAAATTACGTTACGTTCGGTAATCGCTCTTGTTGCTTTTCGTGTTCTAAAAATGAACGTACATGTACGTTTGGATAGCAGGGGCTTAAGTGTTCTTACAGGTCTATGCGGTAAAACATAGTATTTTATCAAGGGAAGTAAAAGCGTCATATATTAAACGGGAAAAAGAACAACCTTAGCTTATAATTCCTTTGCTTATTGCGGGAATAAATCTATCGCTTTAAATTTAAACCATCGGCTATTCCGATTGTGGCAATACTATTCTGCCACAAAATTCAGTAAATTATCTCCATTGAAAGTAATGAATTGATTTTCGCTTGAGCAACGTTGAAATTAATTGGAAATTTATTTCCAAAACGAAGACAATTGAACGGAAATTGTACGAAAATATCATACAAAATCCGGTTGTAGAGAAGGACCAAGAGTCCCCGCTATACGTAAGTTTGTTGCTGAAGTTCGTGAAACTGCTTTCATTGTTAATGCGTCAAGACGTTAGCGTATTCGTTCTGTGCGTACACCCGAAAATATCGAAGCTGTGGCTGAGAGTGTGCGTGCGACGTTAACTTTAATGAATGAATTTAATGGATGAAACTCATTTTCATCTTGGTGGATACGTTAATAAGCAAAATTGCCGTATTTGGGGCTCAGAAAACCCACACGTGGTCTTATAGAAGCCAGTAAAGCAATTGCAAGTGATTGTTTGGTGCGACTTGTGGAGCGGAGGCATCATTGGCCCATATTTCTTTGAAAATGAGGTCAGCGCACTATGATAACCTATTTTTTTGTACCCGCTCTTCATGGTATTGATGTGAATGATGTTTGGTTTCAACGGGATGGTACAACTACACTCATGCCACGATTTATTGCGTAAAACGTTTGATGGGCGTTTAATTAGCCGAAATGTTGAAGTCAATTGGCCGCCAAGAAACTGCGACTTGACACCGTTGGACTATTTTCTGTGGGGCCAACAACCAGACACAATTGAGCACTTGAAGGCCAACATTCGTGATGCCATTGCCGAGATACGATCCCATACACTCGAAAAAAGAGCACGAAAATTTATCCGATCGAACGAGGTACTGTGTGGTCAGCCGCGGCAGTCATATGATGCCCTTGCCGAAATACGAACACATACACTTCTTTGCTTAACGATTATCCTCTGAAATATCTGTGCTTTAACCACTACCAGAGGCAGTACAAATGGTATTTAAAGCTTCAATATTCAGTTGTCTCATGACGTTAATAATCGACTTTGGTTTAATATCATTGAACCACGCACACCCTTTATATAAAGTAAAGCAGCCTGAGAGTGAAATTATTCTTTTGTTTCTTTGAATTTTTGTTAGACGTATATTTTAATTAAATTAATATGTAGGTATTGGGTATATCTCTGTTTTAACATGTCTGTGTGTCTAAACTTTTTCATTAAAGACAACTCAAACTGAAGCCAAAAAAAAAGAAAGAAAAAGAAGAAAGAAATCCAAAAAAAGTACAAAAGTCTGACAGAATTTATTTACTTTTCAATTTGCAAATAAATTCAATGTGTTTATGCCTTAATGTAAATGTAAATGAAATGCTAACAAAATCTCATGATTATACACATGCATACATACATGCATATATAAAACTTTAGGCACGCATATGTATTGTGTATTAACCGTTGTTTACACCTTGAAAATTATAGAAGACATAATAACAGCGGCAGCAGTAGCAGCAGCACCAGCAACCATAACATATTGAAACGTGAACAAAAGCACACAGTGAATGAAATGAAAGGAAAGCAAAATAGAGAAAAAAATTTGCAAATGAAATGAAACATAATGACCCAATGACTGACATTTTTATCAACAGCCAACGACATTAACATGTTCAAGTGTTATTTGTTATTGTTGTTGTATGGTTGCTCTCCCTTTGATTTCACGAAAATAAAACACAAAAAGTAATAAACAAAATAGCAAAACAGAACGGGACAAAAAAAACGAGACAAAATAACATATAGATTCCCAATATAATGCAAGGAAAACCAGAGATACACACTAAGAATGTTGATTTTATATGTAAGCAGGTTTGTGGGAGAGAGAGAGAGAGAGCATGTATATGTATGTATGGGTGTAAGTATTTGAAAAGTGTTATACACAGTTAATATATAAGTTAGTAGGCCTTTCAGTTTCATACTGGTTTTCTACCCCATTTATAGTCACACGTTATATTTAATAGCTCAACATCTCCAATTTAATGTCTGTGATTGTGTATCTGTGCATGTGTGTGTACGGCTGAGTGTATGTACAACGCGGTTTTCTTTTATTTTGTCTGCTTAAACAAGTTTCGTTATATGTGCATAAGTGTAAGTAAGGAGTTCTTCAGTACGCTTGTACTTTTCAAAGTTGCCATTATGCTAGTCATACTCATACATACACTTCCCTACACACAAAATCAAAATGACTAAAAACAAAAAAAAAAAAATGAGAAAACAAAAACAAAAAAATAAATACAGAAAAACGCGACCTGTTAGCATGTATCTACAATATATTAATTTATTGTTTATACAGTTATAACAGCCAGAAAAACACAAAGAGCGGTAGAGAGAGAGAGAGAGAGCTTTTAGATAATAATAGAGCATGCGTCGTTAGCCTTCAGATAATAAACAAAAATTCCAGAAATTCTGTACAATGACAGTCTGACAGCCTCAATGTTTACAGGTTTATTTTTGTTGTGGCTCAACAGTAAATTAATATGAGCACTTATTACTGAAAAAAACGAAAAAAAAAAAAACAGAGAGATGGAGATAGTAAAAGGGAGCAACAGAATGAGAGTTTAACTATGCCAACAAAAGACACAATGTGGTATACAGGAATTAAATTAGTATTTTATTGAGTAAATGAGAGTGTTTTATGATTTTTTTCCTTTATTTCATTTTGAAAGTATACGAATTAATAAAAATGAGTTGGAAATTTTAGTCTTCAATGTAGTGGAATAAATACTCTTACAGGTTAATTATGAATTTTATAATAAGCTACACACAGATAAATGTTGTAAAAGAAAAACAAAAAGAGCAACATTTTTCATTAACAATCATTACATTTTTGTTTAATGAAATTAATTCACTTAGATTTAGGCAAAAAAAAAAATCAATACGAGGAGGGTTTCAAAATTAGCAGACTTAATAAAGACAATACAATATATTTTCTATTCATCAACATTTATTTATTCATCAACATATTGTTACATTTTTACCTTTAACAAACGTTTAAAATACGAGCTCGTAGATTGCAAGTAAAATGAAAATAAATTTGTGTTTAGTTTTAATTAAAATTTTTTATTGTTCCGTGTGCCACTGTTCACAACTTGATGTAAACAATAACAATTGCTTTTCTTTGTTATTCCTCTGTTTATACCCTTTGCATAAACAATAACTAGGTTAGAGGACGTGTACTTGTCAACTGTGACAAGTACAGTACCCGGAGGTCGAACTGACCCATTGTACATAAACAATAACAATCACTAAACAATTATTCGACAGATTTTTGTAATGGAGATCTTCAAATCAAGATTACTCTCCTCGAACACACCGCGTCTGCACACAAGACTGACTGAACTTCACTGACACCGTCGCCTGCTTTGCCTTGCCTTTTATATGGCAAAGTAAACAGTCTGATGAATGTTCTTAAAGACGAATGTTCGTCACTTCGCCTTCTCGAAATCTCTATAAATGTAAAAATCGTTGCTTGTGTATTTTGTTTACGTTTATTAATTTAGTGTTACGTTTTTACCTTTTTAAAAACGTTTAAAATATGAGTTCGTTGATAGCAAACAAAATAAAAATAAATTTTTGTTTAGTTTTAAATCAACTCTTTATTGTTCGCACTATTTTTTGTGCTACTGTTCACAACTTGATGATACAACAACAAATTGTTTAGTTCGCTATTCTTCTTTACACTTCTGTTCGCGTAAGCACTAGCAACTGCCTTTACAACGGAGATCTTCAAACCACGACTGTTTTCTTCACACCCAATGCGTCTTCACACAAGAAAAAACTGAATTCTTACTACTCTCGTCTGCTTTGTCTTGCCTTTTTATAGGCCCACGTAAACAGTCTGACGAACATTCTTGAAGAATAGGGTCACTATTATATTTAAATTTAAATAAAAAAGTGGATATACATAAGTCAGTTTCAGAACGCTATTGATCCCATTATGTATGGAATATAACATCCTTTAAATATTTGGCACGACATATCTGGGCGAAGCACATCCGAAATGTCCAATTTGTTATGAGTTTAACACTTAAACTAGACTGAATTTAACCGATTGCAGACGTTGCGTTTCTGTACTTATAGAAACTCCACAAGAAAAACTCTAACAGGGTAAAATCACGTGATCTCGGTATTCAGTTTACTTCATCTCTACCTGGGGTGAATATGTCCTTAAAATATCCCATGTGGCATGAACTCTGAGTCACGTAGCGTGAACCCACATGCCGTTTGTGTGCAGATAATTTAATTTTAGCCAGAAAAAAATTAGTTATCATCGAGCTACACTGCTCCCCGTTGGACCGATAACGTTGACAGCTCAGAATCCACACCACGTACTTTTACGGGATATGATCTTGAGTGCCAATTTTTTTAGAAACTTGTGAGACAATGAAGGTAAAATTAGACGTGTTCTATAGCTTGCTTGTACCGCTTTATTGAAGCTGATTAACGTTTAGGTCATGATCTTCATAGCATACGGCTATAGCACTTTGACTTGATGGTAACAGTTGATCCAGAGCAATTTTTTGAAAAAATTTAGCACAGCAATACCTCCGTACCATAATAGACAACAAACAATCTCATTTTCTAATGGTAACTGCTTTTCTTTAACCAATTATAAATAGGTTCTCCGAACTCCATATGCGTCAATTTTGCTTTTTAAAGAACATAGTGAGCTCAATTACTGCGGGCTCTTTGAATTCGTCAAACTCTGATAGTCCTCTTACTTTTACAAACAGTAGCGATATTTTCGGTAGTGTGTACAATAAATCCACAATGTTTCCAGTCTTTTACACTTTTTCTTTCAGAATTTTGCCAATCACACGCTCAGTAGTTTGACTATGATGACCATTATCATCACGTAATGCTCGAAACGTGATAATGTTTGCATCGCCACTTTTGTGGTGAGTTTTTCGCGTTCTTCGTTTGATAAACTTTCACTGAATAAATGATACTTCAGCTGAAAGATATTTAACTACTGGCAGCCATTGCCAAAAAGGCTTTGAGAACAATCTAAATATACGATTATAATAACAAAATGAAGCAATAAAATTAATAGTTGAACTCTAAACTTTAATAAACTGCTCAAGTGTTAAATGAAAATCAACAACGACACTATAATGAATCGTTAAACATAAAAGCCATCTTCCAAAAGCCTATAAAGCAAGGAAAAAACATACACGCATACGATTACACTTTTAACACATACACCCAATTTTTTTTCTTAAAAAAAATGTAAAAGAGTGTGCTTGGATGTGTGTGAGTGTGTGAGAGAGGGTACAAGAGTATGAATGGCGTATGTCAACAAAAATATTTGTGTCTTCACAGTTGTTGATAATTTCCGTTATATTTTTTCTTCTTCTGCTGTTTCCGTTGTTTTTTCTGTATTTTTTTTGTGTTTTTCTTTTGTGTCGTATCCGTATGTTTCGTCACGTTTATGTTCTTATATTCTGCATGTGTTTATTCTTTTTCTCTATCACTTTGTCACTGTCTCTCTCTCTCTCTTTTTCCCACACAATTTCATAGTTTATTTTGTTTATTAAGGCAAAAATACTTGCATCAGTGTAAGTGTGTGTGTGTATGAGCTTACGTACATACATACATACATACCAAGCAAGCATGCTATACGTGTGTTTGTTTAGGTTTCAATATTTCGTTTGCTTTTTCCCTTCTCTGTGTGTATATGTACGTATGTCTGTTTGTTTTATTTTCTATCTTTTTAAAATGGCCAATAATAGCGTGTGTGATAAATTTCAGTTGCTCGTATTTGTTTTCATTTTCATTTTCTTGTTTTTTCATTGTCGAACAAAAAAACAAAAAAAAAAAACAAATCCGTGGAAAAATCACTCGCAGTCTCGTAATATTCGAAGATTTACTAGCGTTGATGGGGAAATGTTTGCAAATGACACAACTCATGTCATTTGCCATCGTATAGAAAATCTATAACGAATATTCTCTATTTCAACAACCAACAAAAAAAAAAAAAAAACAAAAAAAAAAACCAAGAACAAGACACAGAACCAAAATGAACGAATGAACTGACAATTTGATGAAATTGTTCTAGAAAACAGCATTAAAAATAATGATCAAGTCAATTGGGGTCCTGAGATGTGCAATAAATCTTAAATTGTGATTGACAGAGCATTGGAAAAAGACAGAAAAAGAACGTTGACATCATACCTAAGTCCGATAAGGTAACTCAATGCACATTAAAGATACAAAAATTTAAGAAAGCAAACCAATAAAGGTTTTTGTAAATAAAAAAGCCTTAAAAAATGAAGGTGCTGTGACGTCAATGGTGGTTTGAATATTTGGTTCCTATGTTTCAATTGTTACTGGTTTGTCGGCATAAAACAATGGATTAATATAGGGCGGGTCATTTAAAAAGTTTAAATTTAAAAATATAATAAAACAGAAAGGGTTTGAAATTTTGACAAATTTATTCTTTTGTTGTGAAGTACAATGAATATTATTTCATTGATATGGCTGCTGAGGCTGGAATTACAGTACTTCATTCAATCGGACCAATTTTCGTCCACTTCTTCGAGTATGTGAGGTCGTATCTCGGTAATGGCATCACGAATGCTGGACTTCAAATACTCAATTATCTGTGGATTGTAGGCATAACACTTTCCTTTAACGGCGCCCCACAGAAAATAGTCCAACATAAGCATTTCGGCTAACTAAACGGCCACCGAACGTTTGACGCAATTAATAGATTGTGGCATGAGTGGGAAGTTGCACCATCCTGTTGAAACCTAACATCGTTCACACTAATACCATGAAGAGCGGGTACAAAGAAATCGGTTATCATGGTGCGTTAAGCTCCTCCATTGAACGTAATGGCTGCGTCGTCCTCATTTTTAAAGAAATATAGGTAATGATGCTTCCGCTCTACAAGCCGCAACCAACAGTCACTCGTAATGGGTGCATTGGCTTCTGTAAGACCTCATGTGGGTTTTCTGATCCCCAAATATGGTTTAGTGAGGAAGCTTATCCTTGGTTAGATGGCTACGTCTATAAGGCAAATTGTAAGTAAATTTCGAGAATTTTGAAAGGATGCTCTGGTGTTAAATGAAGCGCAATGGCTTATCTAGCTTTTGATAATATTATGTGGCGGTGCACTTAGGTCAGCGTTCAGGCCTATAGTGATATCACAGTTAATATCCAACTCAGTGATCAAAGAACGTCTGCCTTTTTATTGCAAGAGCCTAGCACAGACACATAAGCTGAAAGATAGTCTCTTTCTTCTCTGCAGAGCCATGGCTTCTGAAATAGTTATTCCATGGAGTAACAGGTCTATCTCCAAGTCTATTGTGCGATGGATGGCCATAAGATTTAAAATCAAATGGGAATCAATCCCTTTCTTAATCATATAAGCCAAGCACAGTCTAGTAATATTGGATGTATCTTCCTGATGCTAATCAAGTTGAGGTAGCCTGTAAAACAATCGGAGAATATCTAGTCGAACTATGCCCTGTTAAACATTGGAGATTGTAGGCTCCGTATTTACTCTGGTTAGTTCATCAGCAAAGCAATATTGACGGTAGTTCTTTCCCAGTCCTTAATGAACACAAAGATCAACACAGTTTAATATGCTCAGCTTTGAAACTATAGCTATTAACATCAGTAGTTGTCCTGCAGCTAAAAAACTTCCAATATGTGGTCATATGTGCTGTTGCCCCGCAGCTAAAAAAACTCCCGACATGTGGTGATAATGCTGACTGCGAAGCAAGTCACTTTTCAAAGATATTGTGGGATTTCATGTATTAAACAGATTCTTCTGAGAATAGAATTCATATTACTCTGAACTATATTTTGTTCACTCTTGTACTTGTGACATTATCAATGATTTTGTTACACTTTACTGTAAGAAGCTTTTAATTCAATTCCTTACATACATAGTTACATAATTGGCCATTACAACCTTTCAGTTAGGATTACAACATAGCTTCTCACACCACTTATGTTGTGGACGATAATTTTATATGTGAGTGGCGAGACCTACAGTTTAAAGCCGACTCCAAATAACAGACTTTTGAGAAACTTTTTAATGGCTATCTTTTTTTACACTCAGAAGTCTGCTGAGAGGCAGACGCCAAAGAAATATTTTTCCGTAATTCATTTTGTTGAAGATGTCCGACCTACAATTTGAACCATGGCCTCACGTCTAATAAGCCAACACACCGCATACTAGACTATGGCAACAACTTCTTACTAACTCCATTGCTGCTGTAAGTCATTGCTACAGTCAGCTTTACAACCGAGTTTCTTACACAACCCATGCTTAAGGTTCATTTTATACATAAGTGGAGGCACCTATAGTTTAACATCAACCCTGAACTCTCTAGCCAGCCGTATACCACTGAATGGTTTCTCTTTTAAAAGTGTAGTTAGCTTCTAAGTTACTTTAATGCTTTCTTTACTAAGTCTCGTTGCAAAGGATTTGCCAAAATCATAGGATATACTAATACTGTTCAGGGGATGCCTAAGGAAGGAGTTGTAAAGCATTCTCTTGTTGAATTTAATGTTGGACTTGACTACCTTTCTCCCGATTTTAATATCAAAAACACTACAGTGACGTTGAGCCTTAAAACTCGCAACTAAGTTTAAAAGGCCTGTTAAGAGCGTTTTTCTTATCCGTGTTTTTAAATCCCCAAAAAAATGGATTTTGTTTGTGATTATTTACCAATGTTTTCTGTTGTTTGCATAAATTTTTTATGCCGTCCGGGAAAGATTTCTCATAAATGGTTGGCTATGTACTGTATACAGCAGATGCGACAAATTATGTTCCCTGATAGTGATCGACAGAGAGCCAAGTTTACAATGCATGTGAATGAAGTAACAGAAAATCACTTGCATCAACAAAATTCTTTAGTTTCCAGTTTGCAGTATCGAAGCAGAGGCATACAACTGTTGAAATGCTTTTTAAACCCTTTTAGACGTTTCGATAGAAAATCGAATTTAAAACTTTAATAAGCTGACTGTATTGTTTCGGCAGATTTCCGAAAATGTTTGATAAAAATTGTTCAAGTGGCAAATCTCTGTCTACTATTTTCGAAACTATTCTTGTAAAATAATTTTATTTGTTGTTTTTATTCCTTAAATGTTAAGCCTTTAAAGATAATTTAAATCCATATGCCAAGCAATACATAGAAACTAAAAATTTATAAGAAGGCAAACACATGAAAAATCCATTAAGAATTTAAATTTCTGTCTACAAACTACTTTGTTACTGGCTCACTCTCTCTCTCACTCTCTCTATCTCTCTGTTAGTAGCTGATAAGCATCTTCATTTGTACTCATTGTCAAATTGTTGAATTGAAGTGCAAAAAAGAAAAAAAAAAGAAGCTGAAATGAAACGAAACGTATGAAATGAATGCTTTCAACTACTCCTGATTTGAGAAAATCCAGGCAGAAATATTTTCAACCACTTTTATACCACATTTACTACAACAACTACAGCAATAACAACAACAACATTACAGATAACAATTGTTACACTGGAATTTAAGTTGCATTTCAACGAGAAAATGCATATACAAAAAATTAATAAAAAACAGAGAAAAATTCATAGTTTATCAGGCGTAAAATACCAGCAACTGAGGGGAAGAAGAAGAAAAAAAAAACAATGAAGAACAGGAATCAATTGCAGTAAAACCATGCATGCATAGAAGAGAGAGAGCGAGAGTGGAAAGAAAAGCGTAGTGAAAGGCAAAAGGTAAAAAAATTTCACAAAATATAGCCATGCCAACAACTAACTAACTGTTCATATATCTCATACGTCTCTCTCTCTATCAAGATACTTATGCTGCATTGAAATTGCAAATAATTTCATAGAACATATAAAAATATTCACTCTCTCATATTAATTTGTATGAAAGACTATGCACTCTTTGCACGGCAGTTATTTAAGTGTATGTGTATGGGCTAACAAAAGGATCAGGAAGTTACTGATATGTGAAGTAGTGAATTTGAGAAAATTGCAAGTCGTACATACCGTCTTAGAGTCTTCTTATCGAAAGCTTTTAAAGATTTTTTAAATTTGTTGCTTTAATATTTTGCTGTAGCCGTGTTGAAATGTATGTATGCATCCCAAAATACCATAGACAAATAACATAAAAAAGAAGACAAAGAGATCGCTCTTAGTGCTTTTGTACCTTCAACAGAGCCGTAGGTAATATTTGGTGTTTTAGAACCACCATCACTGGCTCTAACCGGCTGTGTATGAATCAAACTTTCTTTACGTCCTCACATTTGGTGATGTTAGGTATACACCCATGTCACTGCTGCCTGATCGACAGATTATCCAAGAACTCAGCTATCCTAATCACTAATACATCCTTTTCCACACCAACTAAAGCAATATTTGCCAAACAGTTAGCTCCCCTGTCACCTTCACTTGTAGCAGAGAGCAGAGTGGATAACAGTAAGGCTTAATGCAGATAGGTCCTGGCTCAACCTGTCTAATGGACATGCTGCTTTCATGGGAAGACGTAGGCACATTCAGATCGATCTTATAGTTTCTTATAACTGCATTTTAGTATTCCAACTAAAGACTTCTTGTTTGAAGATGCAAAGGTTCTTACTACGGCCCAAGAAGCTTTTATGGATAGCTCTGAGATGCTGTATAGAATAAATATTAAGGGTACAGGAAGGACATACTTGCTAGTTGCACCATATTGTTGAAACCAAATGCCCTCCGGTGTATAATATTAATTGCAGGCCTAAAAAGTCGGTTATCGAACGGCCATAAGGCTCTGAATTAATGGTAAAGGTTATTTCAAGGTTATTTTCAAAAAAAAGTGCACCTTCAGATCATAATGTACACCAAACAATCAATTTTTCTGAATGCATTGGATTTCAAGGATCACTCTTTAGTCCTCTGTGCTCCAATACGCTACAAGTTTGCTTATTGATGTAACCTCCGAGCAAAAAATTAATCGCATCACTGAAAACTATTTCATTTGAAAAATAAGCATTGAAATTCTGCTACTTAGGATTCCGATCGGATCAGCCGATTAAATTGTTAATAAGTTGGTGCAAATCTAAATGCAAAATACTTCATAATGAGTCGTTATATAGGCATTATTGCTAAGACAGATTGGAATCGAGAAATTTGGCACACTTTTTTCTAATTGAAATGATATTTTCGCAGGGTGTACATGGCGTTAAAATACTTACTTACTTCATTGGTCATTACAACCTTCTAGTTTCTCATACTACTCATATTCTACGTGTGAATTTTAAGTATGAGTAGCGGGACCTACTGTTTAATGTCGATTCGAATGACAGATTTGTGAGAAACTTTTAATGAAAATTTTATTTTCCTGTCAGAGTTTTTCGAGATGACTGCTGAGAGGATGTCGTTGAAGTAATATTTTTGTTGATATCTGAGCAGGAGTTTAAATCACGGCGTTGCGTTAAAGAAGTCAACGCACTACCTACTACACTACGACGATTGTGATAATATACAGACCTGATAACATCTAAAACGTTCCCAGTTTTTTTCTCTGTAATTTTGTCTATTCGATTGGCAAATATGATGACCCTGATTATACTGCAAGGCTCCAAAAAAGAGACCATGTTTAAATCACCACTTAAATATCGCCACTTTAAGCATTCGACGGCTATGGTATATGGTAACGATTTCATGGTTACTTACTTAATTGGCCATTAACAACCCAATTAACGGATTTCGGCCTGCCGCAACACTTCCTTCCAGGCGCCTCTGCTTCTTGCGCGCCTACGCCAGTAGGTCACACCAATCGATGACAGGGTTTGCTCGATTTGGTCCATCCAACGCATACAAGGTTGTCCTCTTCGCCGACTTCCGCAGATCCCCGCATCAAATACACGTCTCGCCGGAGCATCCTCCTCCATTCGAACGACATGGCCGAGCCAGCGCGGGCGCAAGACGTTAATACGCTGTACAACGTCTATGTCGTTGAGGAGCTCAAATACTCTCAAAGCTGCTGCATCAGTGCTTAATAGGGTCCATGCCTCTGCGCCATAAAGAAGCACGGGTAAGATGAGCGTCTTGTAGAGTATTAGTTTTGTCGTACGAGAGAGGTCTCTGTTACTCAATTGCCTATTGAGACCATAGAAGCACCTGTTGGCAAGAGTGATCCTGCGCTTGATCTCTAGACTGACATCATTTTTGGTGGTAACGGAACGATTTCGTGGTTAGTTTGTAGAAAAGTAATCATCCAACTCGAAAAACAAAAATCATCACATATTTATTACACAAGAACAACGACAAAAAAAGTAGAAAACAATAACAAAAAAACAACCAAATAACCACGAGATTCTAGAAGTTACCAAACTGAAAATGAATATTATACTCGTATTAGACATGGTGGTTAAGAACCAACAAGTAGGAACCAACATATCTACCAAGAAAACCATGTAATATTACTAGACAAGAGCATGGGGTCTGTTACTTATTTGCAAATAGAAAAAGTATACGACTTTATACTCCATATAGGAGTACTGGCAATAATACATATGTAAAGATATCACATTTTTTAAATCTCTTACAGACTGCATAAAATTATTTTCAATTCATCTGGCCATACCTTTCGAAAGTTGTAATTTACTGGGCATTTTTCAATGGCAACAAACAATAACTGATAATCAAGCTATTCTAACTTTTTAAATGTTTTTTCTTTTAATGTTTTATCTCATAATTGTAAATAATATTTGAATTACGGCAATAAAATCATAACAAAACTTTGTTGAAATAAAAGTCATCAAAGAAAGTCACCTAGGAAACCGAATTGATGACAAAATCCATAAAAAAAAGTTTTATTCTTTTAAATTTTTATATGAGTTTTTAATATCTTATTTACGAATAATAACCCCTTATTTTTATTGCTTGTATTATTTCTTGTATTATATTCTGTCGTATATTAATTGATAAAAAGCATAAAAGCAAAACAACTTTTTAAGTGCTCTAAAGCAAAAAAAAAAAAAAAAAAGAAAGCAGTCAAATGGCAACGAAATTGCTTGTTATGCAATAAGAAACGACTTGAATTTACAATCATGTTTGAAATGTTTGAAAATAATTTGAAAAACGATTGCCAAATAAAAACAATAACAATAGCAATAACAGTAATAATAAAAACATTTCACCACTTTTTCTCTCTCACATTCTCTTTTTCAATTAATTAAAACACTCAACAAAAATTTAATTTCGACTTTATAATTGTAAATGGCTTTATAATGTGCAAAGAGATCCAAAGAGTAAGCAAGAGAAAGGGAGAGCAGGTACTTGTAATTGTAATTTCAAATGTTTTCATATTTATGTGTGTGTGTGTGTTAGTAATTCGAAATTGTTTCAAATGTGTTTCTAAAACTTACTCACTTACACATTCATACACCCCACCAAATGTAAACGTTTTGTTTACATATTTTATTGCCTACTTTTCAGGGAGGGATGGTAATGTATGAGTGTTTGAAACTCATTATCAAAGACTATAAAAACAAGTTATTTGGCATAAAGGTATTATTTTTTAATATGTTTATGTGTATATGTATATGTGTATATGGTTACGTGTGCGTTACCGTTATTTATAACAGTTATTGTGGCTTTATTTTGTTTTGTTGATTTTATTTCATTTATGGCTCCTGTTTGAAATTTATTTTCGAAATAATTTTCTGTTTTTTTTTTTTATATTCTCAATCGGCCAGAAGGGCTTTTATCGTATGTTAATGTTTGCCTTTAATAAACTGCATATTTGAAAAGCAAAATTACTTTTCTACTTTTGTGCCAATAATTGTTCTGTAGTAGCTTCCATTTGTTGTGTGCAAAACGAGAATATTTACCCCCAGTATTGAAAATCAGTTTCCATAAGAAAGTATTTCAAAAAAAGATGTCAAATCGAAACATTAAAATCCAAATTTTTTAAAGAACATACAGAAGTCTGTAAACTTTTCTTATGTATACTATACATACATAATTGGCCATTACAACCCTTCAGTCTGGATTACGGCCTTGCTTCTCATACCACTCATGTTGTGTGCGTTAATTTTATACGTGAGTGGCGGGACCTACAGTTTAATGTCGACTCCGAACGACAGATTTTTGAGAAACTTTTTCGTGGCAGGTTTATTTACTCTCAGAGTTTTTGCCAGAAATCTGCTGAGAGGAAATCGCCGAAGAAATTTTTTTTTTCATATTTCGTTTTGATGCCTGACCTGGGATACGAACCCGGGCTTTACGGACTACGGCGACTTATGTGTACTGTATATACATATATATACGTATAATGGGTGGACTATCTATCGCTTTATATATGAACCATGGTTTATTTCGAATCTGGCAATACTTATGTCATTCCATTCTATCATAAAATTCGGTATGTTATCTCCACCGAACGTAATGAATCGATTACGCTTGAGCAACGTTGGGTTGTATTGGGCAAGCGAGAAACTACCCGAAGAAGTATATTTTGCAAAAAAAAAAAAAAAAAATTCTTTCGAATGAAGCATTTTTATCTTGGTGGGTACGTTCATAAGCAAAATTGCCATATTTGGGGATCAGAAAATCCACACGTGGCAATGCACTCAATAGAAGTGAATTGTGGAGCGGGGACATCATTGGACCATATTTCTTTGAAAATTAGGATGGCACAACCATTTCGGTCAATGAAGACACCTATCGCACCATAATAACCGATTTTTTTGTACACGGTCTTCATGGTATTGATGTGAACGATGTTTGGTTTCAACAGGATGATGTTACTTGCCACACATCTTATGCCACAATCGATTTGTTGTGTCAAACGTTTGAAATGGTGATGTCAATTGGCCGCTAAGAAGCTGCGATTTGACACCGTCGGACTATTTTCTATGGGGCGTCGTTAAAGAAAATTGTTATGCCAACAAACCAGAAACAATTGAGAAACGTTCTGAACTTAAGAATACTTAAAAAGTCATAATGCGATTGTTCCCAATTTTACCGGAATCCTCGACTGAAACGTGTTCGATCCAGTCAGTCACATGTGCTAATTGATATTAACTTCCCTGCGGAAAATATCCCTGTCCATCGTATAAGTTAAGATTGGTCATGTTATCAAGAGATGAAAAAAAAAAAAGTCTGGCAACCTCTGTGAAAACTTCAACTTTTTTAAGTGGTCTAATAAGATTTTTGTTAATTTAATTTATAAAGTGTTTTAAAAATAATTTAAAATAGCTTACTTTGTTGTTTTTAACTAAACATTGATAGAAGTATAGCAAAATTATCAAGTATGCCAAAATCTACTCGTCGAAGTGTAAAAAAAACTATTGATATCTGCGGTCAATGCAAAGCAGGAGTGGAAGAAGAAGAAAACTCAATACAATGTGATAAATGTTTAGAGGTCTACCATTTATTATGTACAAAGCTAAGTAAAAAACAATTCAATCACTTGGTTAATAATGATGAAGAAAATTATGTGTGCCATGCATGTAGCAATAACGAAGATGGGGAGAATGTGAAACAAGAATTAAATAACATAAAAACACAACTTTTAAAATTGAATCAGCTGGATACACTGCATGAAACAATGTCATTTATGTCCAAACAATTTGATCAAATTATAAAAGGTGTTGCGGAAAATAAGAAGAAATTAGATGTCATACAAAAGGAAAATAAACGTTTGAAAGCTGAAATAAATGATTTAAAGCAAACGGTGAGGTTTTTATATGATGATCGTGTAAAGAATGATTGTTTGGTTAGCGGTATTGAGGTGTCTGATAATAGTAATGCAGTAGATGCTGTCATAAATGTAATGAAATCTGTTGATATTAATATTAGCTCTGCAGAAATTGATGAAGCTTATTTCATTGGAAAAAACAAAAATGCTAAACGTAAAACAATTGTTGCAAAATTTAATTCTAAAGCCGCGAAGAAAAAAGTTATGTCAGCTAAACCTAGACTTAATCAAAAAGAGGAAACACAATCGATTTTTGTAAATGATTTTCTTGGTAGAGAAACACTGAACCTTTTAAATCATGCCAAATCCCTGAAATCAGTAGGTTATGGGAGAGTTTACGCAGCAAATGGAAAAGTTTTTGCAAAAAAGAGTCAATTGTATAAACCCAAACTTATAAAGAATGCTGATGAGGTGGATCAACTCCTGTTAGAATCAACCAAAGGAAATTCAAGATTGTCTCGTGGATATCGAATGGAAGCTGCTGCTGGTTCTGATGATGATAACGTTAATGATGATTATTTATCACCATCGTAGATTTCACTTTTATATTATTATATTATTTTATGCTAATTAATTTAAAGTTTAATTCTATTTTTATATTAAATGAATAATTATTTTCAATCATTGAATTCTTTTGATACGTTTATAAGAGATAAATCAAACAATTTATGCATTTTTTCGTTAAACATAAGGAGCATATCATCCCTTACTAAGTTTAATAAGTTTAAATCATTAATAGCTACTTTTTTTAAATTACCAACAATAATTTGCATTCAGGAAACATGGCTTAAAAAGGAATTTGTGAACTTATATAATATACCTGGTTACGTTAGTATACATTGTTGCCGCAATGATGCTTATGGTGGAACGTCGATATATATCAGAGATAGCATACAGTATTCCGTCGAAATTTGCGAAAGTCAAAATTTCATTGATGCCATAGTAATATCATTAAAAAACTATACAACCTGTGGTAAACCGTTAAAGATCATGTCGTTTTATAGATCGCAAAAATGCAACACTGGTACCTTTTTATCGTATATCGATCATATCTTGCAACTTTTTTCACGTTTTCCATGCATTTTGGTTGGAGATTCAAACATAGATTTTTTGGACCCTACAATTTCTGGGGAACTGAAGGCAATTATTGAAACATACGATTGTCGAAACTGTCACACACTTGTTACTCGGCCTGTTAGTGGTAAATCAATAGATAACGTTTTCAGTAATTTATTTAACAGAGTTAACATTAGTTCGGTGGAATGTAAAATTTCTGATCATAACTTCATTTTTTGTACATTAATGTCTCAAATCAATACGAGTGATTCAAAAGAGCTTTTAATTTCCCACTGTGATTATGAGAAAGTTAAACAAATTCTAGAAATTAACATGAATTCCTTCGCTGTTACTAGAAATCCATCTGATGATGTATTGAGATTTGTATCATGTGTGTCTACTGCTGCTCAAAGGTCTACAACTGTGAAAGAGAAAAAACTATATGTGAATACTGAAATTGCACCTTGGATAGACGGAAACATAAGAAAATTAATATGCCTGAAAAAGAAACTTTTAAAGCTAAGGAAAAGAAAATTTAATTTAGATCTTGAAGATAGATTGAAAAGAATTAGCAAGGTAATAAAAATAGCTATGAGAAACGCAATGAAATTTTACTATCATGAGAAGATAGAAAAAGTAAAGAGTGATCCTAAAAAATCCTGGCAATTTCTAAATCAAATACTTGGTAGAGTAAAGAAGTCTGAATTGAAATTGAAAGACGAGAATGGTATTTTAATTAATGACGATGTTATAAAAGCTGAATTACTTAATCAGTATTTTATTAACTCAATAGAAAACCTAAAAGGACTAATTAATTATATTCCTGGAGAAAGTTGGAATGAATTCAGATCGCTTCGGCGACATTGTAACTATTTTACCCTTCAGCACACCGATATAAGTGAAACACGAGAATTAGTTGAATGTTTAGATATACAAAAATCACCTGGTTTTGATAAAATTTCATGTAAACTAATTGTTGAATGTGCTGATGAGCTAATACCACATATAGTAAATATTTTCAATAACACAATAAATACTTCAATTTTTCCTGAATTGCTTAAGATTCAAAAGATAATTCCGATTCCAAAAGAAGTTTCGGCAGATACAGTGGAGAAATATCGTCCAATTGCTGTTTTGTCCATATTAGACAAAATTTTTGAAAAACTGATTTATAAGCAATTATCATCATATTTGGAAATGGAAAACCTGCTAGCAGTCAACCAATACGGTTTCCGAAGAGGCTGTGGTACGGATGAAGCAGTTATCAATGCTATAAACTATATTTGTGATTGCTTAGATAGAGGATACATTGGTGTTGGAGGTTTATTTTATGACTTTAGTAAGGCATTTGATTTGGTGGATCATACAATCTTATTAGAAAAACTGTCATTTTATGGCCTGGCAGGAAGAGAGCTTGCGTATTTCAAGAGCTATCTTTCTAATAGGACACAGTATGTCGCTGTTAATTCAATTAATAGTTCAATGAGACATGTGAAATATGGGGTGCCACAGGGCAGTGTTTTAGGACCTCTGCTTTTTAAAATTTATGTTAATGATCTTAACAACATCGGATTGCAAGGGAAAATTTTTATGTATGCAGATGATTTGTGCATTTTTTATCCATACAGGCAAGTAGAAGTTCTTCAATCAATAATTGCTCATGATGCAGAGTTAATTACAAAATTTACAAGAATTAATAAACTAGTCTTAAATACAAATAAAACTAAGTTTATAAGGTTTAGACCGCATTGGAGCCAAGCTAATAGTTGTGTGATAGAAATAGATGGAAAACAGATAACGGAAGTAAATGCTATAAAATACCTTGGCGTTAATTTTCAGAGTAATCTTGTTTGGCAGTCCCATATACAGTATGTTAAATCTAAAATATCTCCAGTTGTGGGAATTCTTTATAAACTTCGACATAAACTCGATGAAAAGTCGAAACTAATGATATTTGAATCGCTAATTCAAAGTAATATTAACTATTTGTCACTTATTTACGGATACAAGAGAAATGCTGATTTAAAATCCTTGCAGGTTTTGCAAAACAAAGCTTTGAAAAATGTTTATAAACTACCTAATTTGTTTTCCACCTCTATATTGTATAAAGAGATAGCGCGCACTGTTTTGCCCGTCTATGGTTTACACAAAATGCAACTACTTGTTTATGTATATAAGGTACTTCACAACATTGGATACCATACGATTAGATTACATATTAATCAACATAATGTAAACACAAGACAAAGGTCTAATTTGCAAACTGCAAGGTGTCGTCTAGAAACTACCAAGCAAAGAATTGAGTACAATGGTAGCTTACAATATAATAAATTGCCGATGTCAATTAAAAATTCGGAATCTCTTTCTATTTTTAAAAGAAGATTAAAAGAATATTTGCTAGAAACCCTTGATATGCTCCTTTTATAGTAATTTAATTATGTAAATATATTTATTATTTTCTTATATTGCATATACTTTATTAATTTTTTTTATGTTTGTTTCTTTTTTTTTTTCTCTTTTTTTATTAATTCATATTGTATTATAAACTATAATAATATTATATGATAGTAAGAATTGTTGCCAGATAGCCTCAATAATGCCATAATGGTGCTGAGGCCCTAAATGTAAATTTGAAAACTTTGGAATAAATAAATGAAAAAAAATGAAAAAAAAAAAAAAAAATATAAAACTAGATACGCCTGATCATTGTTGTGTAGACGCATTTAATCAACATTGGTCTGAGGCCCTATTTTTAAGCTCAACAGCTTGTTGTAAGCATGGAAATCAGAAAAGCCTTATGCATCTTGGCAAGTATATTGAGTTTTCCAAATATTTATTCAGAATTTTTTATTTTTTAAGGAATTTTGTCTCAGAGCCTATTGGTAGCAACATGTGCTCATTTAGGAACTGAGATCTCCTCTTAACTTCACATATAGTAAGACAGTTAATGTATTGTTAACGCAGTTTCTAGTATGTTTTGTGTGTTTAGTGTGTTCGTAGTAAATATTTGCTGTTTAGCAAATAAACAACATGGACTACAAAGGGACTGCAGTTTAAATCACAAATAAAAAATGTATGAAAAATTTAAAATAGAATTTGATAAAAAAAACTTTGCCAATAGAAAAGGAATATTTACAACAATAACAACAATAACAATCTTTTTTAGCGTTCGCAATAATAAACAGATACTAGATTTAAAAGAAATAGAGAAAGAGAGAGAGAGACACAGAGTGTTATAGAAAAATAAACAATTTTAATACTACAAAAGTAAGTGTATCTCAGTAAAAGAAAATCATTTCAGTATCGTATGATTGTGTGCCAGGCACAGAGAATGCAGGAGAATACATGCAAACTATTAAACATATGCAACAACAGGGATGGGAAGTTGTAAATTTTTTAATGGTTTCTCGTCATGTGATTTTATCAAATTAAATTGAAATATTTCGTCAAAACTTTATGATTTTAAGGAGTGAGCACAAAAAAATTTCGGCAATCCGTTTTCGTTATAAAATCGAAGCTTATTCTCTCCTTAAATTAGTTTTTCATACTAAAAAAAAGTTTGGGAGTACTTTGATTCTCATGCATACAGAATTTTTCCTTCGGGAAATCCGTAAGATTGAATTCTTGTCCAGGAAGCAATCTAAGCCCGATAATCTTTGCAAAATAAGCCCCTATATATAGTACGAATATGCATAAATAGCGGATCAGTGTATCATGTGGATATATCAGAATGTCACAACCAACTGGCGACACTCAGACGAGTTTCAACAGGTGGATGCATTGACTTATCCATGAGTTGACAGTGCCTGACAATTCAACGAATCAATTTTATTCAGAAACACAACGCTGAGTCGCCGTAGTCTAGTAGGTAGTGTGTTGGCTTATTACACGTGAGGCCACGGTTCCAACTCCATGTCAGACATCTCCAACTCTCAGCATAGTTTTTTAAAAAAATAAAAATTGCCATAAAAAGTTGCTCAAAAATCTGTCACTCGCAGTCGACTTTAAACTGTAGGTTTTGTATTGGGTGGGCTATTTAAAAATGCAATACAACGAAAACCAAAAGAAAACTCCTCTTTTAATTTCTTTAAAGTAAACTCAATACCTACATATGTATGTATATGCATAAAACCATACCATAGAAGCGTATACTTAATATTTAATTCGTAGTAATTGCATACTACGTAGACGGCACCAGCCGTAAATTTCCTTTGGAATCTAAACGAAAAAATTAATGCATACATTAAGGCTGGATCATTTATAAAACAAAAACGGTTTGAAATTTTGTAAAATTTTTTTTTTTTTGTTTTGAAGTACAATTGTTCCGGTTAGAAACGGAATATTATTTCATATCGCTGCCGTGGCTGGCCTAATTCGATCAAACCAATTTTCGTGTACTTTTTCGAGTGTATGGTGTCGTATCTCAGCAATGCTGGCCTTCAAATGCCATAACAGTCTTTCTTAACGGCACAGAAAATAGTCCAACGGTGTCAAATCACAGCTTCTTGGCGGCCAATTGACAGAACCATTTCGTATAATTAAACGGCCATCAAACGTTTGACGCAATAAATGAATTGTGGCATGAGATGTGTGACAAGTTGCATCATCCTGTTGAAACCAAACATCGTCCACATTAATACCATATAGAGCGGGTACAAAAAAATCGTTTCTTATTTTCGAAGTCGCCGTAGTCTAGTAGGTAGTGTGTTGGCTTATTAGACGAAAGGCCCGAGTTCAAATCCCAGGTCAGACATCAAAACGAAAATATTCCTTCGGCGGCTTCCTCTCAGCAGATTTCTGGCAAAAACCTTGAGAGTAAAAATTGCCATGAAAAGCTTCTCAAAAATCTGTCGTTCGGACTCGACTTTAAACTGTAGGTCCCGCCACTCATGTATAAAATTAACGCACACAACACGAGTGGTGTGAGAAGCTAGGACTTTGTACATTGGGTCAATTCGACCTCCGGGTACTGTACTTGTCACAGTTGACAAGTACACGTCCTCTAACCTAACCTATGGTGCTATAGGTGTCTACATTGACCGTAATAGTTAAGGCGACCACAGTGTCAAAGAAATATGTTCCAATCATGCCTCCGCTCTACAAGCCGTACCAAACAGGTACTCGTAATGGGTGCATTGGTGTCTGTGACAACACCAAAATGAAAAACAGCTTCATTCGAATAGATGATTTCTTTTTTGGCAAAATTGACATCATCAATCTATTTCTCGTTGGCCAATGTAGCTCAAGTGTAAATGGATTCATTATAATCAGTGGAGATAATCTACTGAAGTTTTAATGACATAAGTATTGCTAGATTCGAAATAACCGATGGTTAAAATTTAACCCCTTAGATGGCCCACGCTATATGTTATCACCTGACATATATGACTCAATTTTCAGCAACGCTTCAGATATTTTTAAATCTGGAAATATCCACACGTAGAATTATTTTTTGAATTTCTTTAGTCTTGATGAAGCGAAAGAATTCTTCAAACAATGTAAACTACAAAACACAGCTTGTGTTTGCCTCGCAGGTATCCATTTTTTCCATTTTTTACTTGATTTCAAAAAATACTGTTTCAGGTCAATACAAAACTTTCAAAGAAATTTTTTTAATGCCCATGAATTCAAATAATTTCAATATATTAATTTGTCCATCCCTGATTTATACTCCGTATTCCTATGTTGTCTAATACACTCATACTTATGCATACACAAGCGGCAAAAGGGTTTTTTTTTTTGAAACTGTAAACCCCTTAAGCAACAATCGCAATGATAAAATAGAATATTTGTTGTAGTTGTTGTTGTTGCCGTTATTTGAGTATTTGCATACATCACTCTTCTTTCTTTCTCTCTTTTGAGGCGGGAGTGAGAAACAGTGTGTGTGTATGTGTATTTGACAGAGAGTAAGTACAACTAAACTTTATACACTCTTTGACACACATACGACCAGTTGGTCTATGTATGTGTGAGAGACTACTGTTTATTGTTTACATATTGCATTCAATACTTAAATTTAAGCTTTACAAGTAAGTGTTTGGGTTTGTTTGTGTATCTGTGTGTGTAAAACAGTTTGTAAATGAAATTGTGGCAGTATTTCTTTGAGCATGTGTATGAGAGCACAGCTATCGTGTGGGTATTGGTTAGTGTGCATTCGTTTTCGTTTTTTTTTTTTCTACACACTTGGCCACAAAGGCAAATAAACTTATTTTTCGTATGTGGAAAATTCAAATGTAATCCCAGTTCTTTGTTTATATTTTCTCTCTCTCTATGTATATCTGTATCTCTCTGTTTATTGTCAGTGTATAAGCATTCAAAGTATTTTATTTGAATTGTTTGTTTGATTTTGTCTGTGTTCTAGAATTTTACAAACACTTTTAATATAGAAAAATAATAGTTTTTGTTGTTGCTGTTGTTTAATGTTCAATGCATGTGTGGTATTTGTTATTTTGATGTTTTATTTTGTTATACGATATTGGATTAAGGACATAGCCAAGTTACTTAATAAAACTATTCATGCAGTTCAGAAAGAAGTTGTTATGTCTCCTCCGAATGATAGATTTTTAAAAAATTGTTCACGGACATTTTATTTACTGTCAGAGTTGTTGACAGAAAACTACTTAGAGGTAGGCGTTGAAGAAATATTTTTTCGTTTCGTTAGAGGTATCCTATCAGGGGTTTGACACACTAACTACTAGGCTACGGCCGGTTACTTACCCCATGTTGTTCCTGGACTGTCTGATTCTTGCCTTAAGTCTCCTCCTATAATTTCCCAACAATAGGTTTGATCACGTCTCATAATCCAAAACACGACTTACTGGACTAAAGCTTAAGGAACACTTGTTCATAATTAGGAGTTCAATACTTACACCCTGTAATGATGAGAATGGCATTAATGCAGCCCAGAAGGAAATACCGGAATGCTTATCGGATGATCAGATAAATTTTCGGTGTCAATAAAGTGTATTCCAAGGTTTGTCAAGGCAATAGGTTCAGAGTAGTCCTTTTACAGATGGTTGGACAGTACAATAAATGGTAGGATAGCAGTGCTGCGGCACATTACTACATACATACATACATAATTGGTCATTACAAAACTTCAGGGAGGATTACGACTTAGCTTCTCATGCCACTTTATGTTGTGTGTGTTCATTTTATACATGCGAGGCGGGACCTACAGTTTAAAGTCGATTCCGAACGACAAATTTTTGAGAAATATTTTATGGCAAATTTATTTACTCTCCGAGTTATCACTAGAAATCTACTGAGTGGCCGTTTTGTTGCCTGACCTTGGGACGCCAACATATCCTAGGTCAATGTGGAGTCCTGCTCCAACGCTAGACTCTCTTGGCTCTTGATGAATAGAAGGCGCACCAACCAGTTACTCGGTCTTGATTGCAACGTCATCTCGATCACAGTGGCTGTGCTTACAGGTCATTGTGTTATGGGAAGACACGCGGAAAGAATGCAGCTCCCATCTAACGTCTTCTGCCGGGATCCAGATCTGCTGAAGAAGAGGAGAGTGTTATTCACTTTCGTTATCAATGCCCATCTCTTGCGAGGTTGCAGATATAGGTTATTTGGCACTCAAATACTTGTCAGCTTGCCGGATTCAAGGATATAGCTTCGTTTATCAAACTTTCGGGCTGGTAGTTGTGCTTTTAATGTGCAGCCTTTGCGCTGAACAACTTCTTCTTCTTCCCTGGTTTGATGGAACTTGATCAGTACAGGGACTGCGTTCACCTGTGGCGTCACAACGGGCTGCTATGCGTGCTCAAGTGAGGTTTTGGTATCAAAGCTACCGAACCGAACTGAACCGAAGCCTCACGTCTAATAAGCCAACACACTATCTACTAGCCTACGGCGACTTCTAGACTTCGCTACATTACTACATGACACTGATAATAAAGAATCATTGTGCAATTAGTTTTCGATTTTTGCCCTTACCCAATATTTTAATAATAAAGCAAAAAATACCAACATTTTTATAATCAAATAAAAAGAACGGCTATTTTCTCTCTCTCCGTAACGAACAAAAGCCATTAAAAATAAATCTTTACCAATGGATAGTTTGTGTGAAATACTTCGTTTTCTTTTTCTTCTACGTATTCTTTTTTTTATAGTTTTTCTGAACTTCCTTTGATGAAGGCTGTGGTAATCAATATATTTTCTATTTTAAACCACAATACGGGTTGTTCTGGTCATTGTTTTATATCCTTAAGGTAACAATGGCAAGAATTTTATTGTTCTTCTTTATATTTCTTCTGTTTTATAGGGGCTTATAAATGACTATGACTAGAGAAATGGCTATTCTTTAACGAAGAATGTAAATGTTAGAGAGATAAACTAAAGACTGTCGAAGACATCGGCAAATACAATGACTTGGTTTTAAAGAAAAAGCCACCTGATTGTATTTGTATTGGTAGATGGTCAACTGTCAATAGAGATTGTTTGAAACGAGATTGTTTAGAACGTTTAATAGCTATTCAAATTATTGTTTCACTGATGTCTTTACTTACTTTATTTGGCCTTAATAAGGATTAAACACAGACACAGATACAGACCTACTCATACAGTCTCTACGTGAGCTTCTTTACATAGAACTTTATTTTGTTGCTTAAACTTGTATTTGCATAAATGTAGAGGAGAGTATATTCCTTATAACTTACATTCGTCTCTGGTATTTACTCTTCATATTTCATGTTTATATTGTGCATGTTGTTGTTGTTGTCCTTTATATTTATTCTTCCTATGCTCTCTTGCTCGTCCATGATGGCTGTTTGTTTAAACCAGTATGTAAATTTATTGTACATTGCAAATGCATTTAGTTTTTGTTAGTTTCCATCCCTGGAACATAAGTTTCAAAAGAAAACTAAATTCACATACACAATATTTGTTACAATTTTATGCATGAATGCAACAAAAAAATGTTCTTTTCTATGTCTTACTGAGTACACAACAGAGTTTGGTTTTCAGATTTGGTTTGCAGCAAAAAAACCAAAAAGAATAGTTTTTTGAAATTATTTGTTCATTCTATTTGATGGATATTCTTCTCTAGGTTTTCATTTTATTTTGTGGGTAAAGGTTTTGCAAATAAATAAAAAAAAATAAAGTTTTCAGCCAAAGAACTTTATTTATTGCCAAAGAAATTTACTTAAACGTTTTATTGAAAATATTTATCATAATATTTTATTAAAAAGATAAAATAAGAAATAGAATAAATATGTAACAAGGAAAACAAAGTCTGAAAAAAAACAATACAGCCTTAAAGAAGGTTTATAAATACGCTACCTTCCCATCTGCCATGGAGTTCACAAGTCGAAAACATGTGCGAAATAAAAAACAGGAAGTGACTGCTTACTACTGATTCCTTCACTAATTTGTTTCAATCATAGACTTGCTAGTGCTGTACGATTTATTGTACTGTCTTCAATCTGTATAGGGTACCATTATAATATTCCCTGCCATAATATTGTTACAATAATGAAAAATTTAGATACTGGTGTTTTGCTTTTACATCGCTTAACATTAAAAATATAAACAAAAGCTATAAAAACAAAACAATGCAGTAAACAAACCTGTTTACAAATGAAAGTACCGCTTAATAAACAACAAACACCAGCATAAAAAATAGTACACAAGTAAACGAAAATGCACAAACAACAATACAAGAATAAATGTAAACAACGATGTTTACCTAATCATAAACATTCGCCTTCAAGAACATTCATCAGACTGTTTACGCTGCCATATAAAAGGCAAAGCAAAGCAGGCGACTTAGTTAAAGAAGTTCAGTCAGCCTTGTGTGAAGGCGCGTTGTGTTTAAAAATATTAATCGTAGTTTGAAGATCTTCGTTACAAAGATTTGCCGAATAATTGTCTATGCAAAGAGTGTAAACAGAGGAATAACAAACAAAGCAATTGTTGTTGTTTACATCAAGTCGTGAATAGTGGCACACAGAATTGTGCGAATAATAGTGAATTTTAATTAAAACTAAATACAATTTTATTTTTATTTTATATGCAATCTACGTATATAAATATTCAATACACTGGTTCTACAGTCGTGTTTTTACATCTTCCCTTATAGAAAAGGTGGAGGTATTCTCACGCATTGACATTGAAAGTTGGAGTCGATTCATCAGAAGCTCCGAGTAGTTTCGGAACTAGGGAATACCAGAAAACGGGAGTATGATAACGAGCCTTATGTAGCCTAAGTGTGTCCATCCAGCTTGATTGGATAAACAGCCAACTCTGCCTACCTTTCTACGTAGATGTTAACTTTTCATTTATAGCCACAATATAGTCGATCTATAATGGGTAGATGTTAGAAATAATTCAAAAGATAATATAATAAATCTGCTTTAAACATTTACAATAAAAATTTTAATTTTTTTAGATGCAGAATCTGTAAAACGATAAATTTCTTTTTGATCCTTTCGCTTAAGGGCATGATGAAAAAGGCTTTTCAAATTCATTAAAAATGCATGAGTCTTTGAAGTATTACACTCTATCTCCCTCTGTCTCTCTCTGTTGCTCTTCAAAGAGTGCACTAAAAACTGCATGAAGAAAATCTGCAAACGTTTTTATTGCACTGTGTTGCATATAAAATCAACCTGTTTATTGCTGTTGTTGTTGTTGTTGTAACTGCAGTTGTAACTGTTGACAATGACTATAAACGCTCATACATAAACATGAGATGAAATAAATGAATGCATTTAGGCGGAAAGCTTACATTTGTATTAGTGTGTTGTGTGTGTATGGCTGCCTTCCAAAATGTATCAATACAAAGTTTGTATGCAGTTCTACTACTATATATAAACTATGTAGATATGCAAAGTAACCAAACAATGCATCAACTATAAATCCGATGCCTGATTGCTTTTTGACTGCGTTAAAAATACACATTGACGACGTTTTGAAATAGAATACATTGTATATATTTTGTACAGCGGCATTATGAAACACGATACTTTGTTCAAACACAAAGCAACTAACATTTTGGAAGGCAGCCTATATTTGTGTACTATTTGGTGTATGACTGTGACTTTGACCCATTGAGTGTAAGTTAATGTAATTGACAATGACTCTCTCTAACGAAAAAAATAAAGAGTAAAAGAGTTAAAAGAAAGAGAGAGAGAGACAACAACATTCAAATATAAAAAAGAAAGAGAGAGAGAGACAACAACATTCAAATATAAAACAGTTAAGTTAACCTGTAAGCAAACTGGTAACAATACCCAAATAGCTGTGTTTTTGTAAATAAATACATGAGTGTACGTATGTATGTATTTGTGATAGAACAAAGGAAGAGAGGAAGTGCTTTAGGGAGAGATTTAAAATAAAATGATTTTTTATTACTTTACTAAACACACATAACACACACAAAGAGAGACAAAAACATGCTTGTATACATTTCCCCTGACCATGATTGCACACACACACATTAATTGTGCATGTATTTAAAAGTATACATATGCAAAAGTTGTTGTAACTGTCACAATAACATCAAAAAAACAAGCAGGAAAAAAAAATAAAGAAAAACAATGCTCATGAATTTCTTATGGAGATAATGCAGTATTTGGTTGTGTATGTGTATGTTCACGCAAGTTTGAGAATTTTTAACTTTAACCTTTTGTTGTTGTTTTGTTTTTGTTTTTGTTTTTGTAACATTTTATTGTTGTTTAATTTTATATGGTTCGCTATTATTCAGTTTCCTTGACATGTTTTCAATGTGTATGTGTATGGGTATGTTATATATGATTATTGTTTACTTTTGTAGAGTGTTTTTAGGCGCTGAAGGCAGCTAGCTTCACTGTTTTAAGGTCTTCAAACAGTAGATTACGAAGGGAGGCATAAGATGAAAAGACGGGTTTATATTTTTACCACAACTTCACAGAAGTGTTACAAGAATGGATCCAAAGGGTTAAGAGTAAGAATTGTGGGCTCTAAAGCATATAGGTTAATAGCCTTAGGCGCAAGCACAAATGGGACTCTACCCAATATAGAAAACGGTGAGAACACTATTCACTATTAATGAGGAACTCGGCTCAAGGCACTTAACAGTTATAGTTTTGTGTCTGAAATATGTCTTCTTAGAATCAATTTATCTTGTTAAGTGTGTTAGGACACAAGCAACACGTATGGAATGAATGAAATGAAATGATGCCCAAAAAAGTCTGAAGAGACCTTAACTAGACACACATGATAATCTGGATATATGACATGATGGTCAGACAAATGGTGACCTATCTAGTCATATTCTGAAAAGAAGTATATATTTAGAAACAACTCAAATGCAGTTGAAACAGAGACAGAGATTTTGATATGAGGTTGACATGAAAATAATGTAAGACTGCCTGGGGAAGCTGAATTAACTGCATAACAATAATCTTGTTATTCTCTGATGAGTGCCAGCTCATGTACGAATTTTCGACAGTAAGCAGGCAGATGAGCTTGGTAAAAGTGGAGCTTTCATGGCGCTGATGGCATCAAAATATTTCTGTGGAGTAAGAAAACATGTTTGATAGGCTATACTCAGCGAAATACTTAGGGAATACAAAGAGTGTCAAACGCTTTTCTAGAACAAAATGGATTTTTTGCAATCAAAACTTTTGTTGGAAAATTATAGGAGGAGAATTGAGTCTTGAGTCTTTTACTGATTGATTAAGTAAGTTAATTATGTAAGTAATAGATATGCTTGGTATCTTGTTTAATTACGAATAAATGTTTGTGATTACGAATAATCCCCTTCTCCATAGGCTGGGCTGTATATATAGAATCGTCTTCAGTTATAGATGTCCTCATCGCATCGCTCATCCTCAGGTAGAATATTCTTTGGGCCATTCATAGTATTCAGATGTTGCACTTCTTATCCAATAATACCCAATACGAAGGGTATAAGCCTGTATCATCCTCGTATTGAGGCCATATTTCGGACGCACACTCTCTATGTGCATCCATAGCTTTTTTCTACAGGTATTGTTGACATACCTTCATTCTGGCTGGATATTTTGAAATTGTTGTCAAAGAAACTGGTAATAAACGGATCTTCGTTCCTTTCGTTTTCACATTAAAACCAATTGGATGTGCCCAGTTGAATGCTATGTTCTGTGCACTTTTCTCTCTTCTACACAATCACTTCAGATTCTTTTCTCACAAAAATATTAAGACGTTTCCTCATAACAAACTAGTGCAAGTTTTTCAGCTATTAATACCTCTAGGAATCTTTTTATCGTGGTTATCCCCAGCAAAGGTGATAACATGCCTTATTGTAGTGTGCCTAGCTGAACATTCTTTATCATTTATATGTGAACTGCCACAGAATATTTCTTCCTCTTCCTTAGCATAAGATCGTTCCAGTCTGTTAGCGGTTGGTAAAACTGAAACTGATCTAATGATTGAAAGCTTCTTCAATGCCAATATACAGCGAGCGTCAAAAGAAACTGTACACTACGGATGAAATCACTTAAGGAGAGTGCTCGAAAAAATTAGACAATATTTCAATATTTTTTAAAAAATTTTTTGTTTCAATTTTAAAAACTGGCAATGAAACAATTTTAAAATAAAAATAACGGTAACTTATTAATATATATTTATTTCAATGTACAGTTTCTTTTGACGCTTACTGTATACCGAACCTTACTCTTTAGTGCATGGCCCCATATAGTGTTGATTCCAGTAATTTTTGGGCGTGATGCCTGAAACTAAGTCTATTATCTGATATCATGCTGTTCATCATTGTGCCTACTATATGCCACACTTCTATTGCCATGTGTGATACGTTTTGTTTGAATTCTGGTTTCTTTCGTTAAACTGTTACAACCCCTTAATGGTCTTTAAAGTTAGTGTGGAATATAAAATAATTTTGTTTTCTCTTATGTTTAGTACCCCTCTTATACGAGTTTCATCGAAATATTTGCATAATGTATCGTAAATTCTGAAATTTCATTGCTTTCTTCGAAACTATTTCAAACCAAAAATAGAGAATGGCTACGCCCATATAATCTAGTAATACAGAGTTAATGCCACGAGTTAAACTATAAAACTTTAAATCTAACTTTGGATATGTATTTGTCAAAGAAATCTATTTTTTACGACCCCATCTTTTATGGCATTAACGGTGCTTAAAACATTTCTTGTGTTTTTAGTTTATTATCAAGGCGAACTTTAAAGTTTAAATACCTGAGGCTAAGTTAAGCCATATGAAATAAAGAAACCCCTGCAAAGGGGATGGATGACAGCTTTTCACCTTCACTTTCATTTCGATAACATTATTATGCGATAGTAAGAACGGTAAAAGTAGGAGGGGGAAGGGGTTCACACGGTAACACATATAAATTTGATGGCACATCAAAATTCATTGCAAAACGACGAATGCAATGAAAATGCAAAACAGCCAACAACAACAAGCATACAAGCAGAAACTCACACACACATACGCTCACAAAGATAAATGAATTTTAAACTCTAGAGAATATATGGGAGTGATAAAGTGACTGAAAGAGAGATTGAGAGAGAGAGAGAGAGTAAGTAACAACACTTTTATAGCATTAACACTTTTTGTATGAGTGCATGTATGTGTGTGTGTATTTGTGTACTTACATATGAGATTTTGTTGGCAGCCTTGTTTTATAGTTTTTACTTACAAACACTTGCTCATACATACACATTATACATGTTCGTTGTACATGCAACACTATGTTCGAGCTTGAATTTATGTACGTATTCTACCCGTCGTCGTATTTGGTATGTACGAAGCCTCTCTCTCTGGATCTGTATAATATAATCAAAAGTGTGTGTATGTGCGGTTTATAACCCTGTTGCATTATTCTTAATACAGTGTGTTAATATTTTCTTATAGTTGTTGTTGCTGTTGTTGCCATATCGTAAATGTTATTATTGTGGTTGTTGCTGCCTGAATTACGGCAGCACTTTTTATTTGTTTAAACCTCTGTGTGTGGTTTTATTATTCCTTTTTCCTTGTTTTTTCTTTTGTTAAGTTTTTCGTTTTCGTTTTCTTTTGTCGATTTGATTATAAAGTTTTTTTTTTTTTATTGCTGTTTTGTTATTATTCTTACGGCTAAAAACAAAACTTCCTATAGTTTTGCCGCACAATAAATGTATTTGAAAGAAAGCAAAACAAAACCAAAAATCAAAACATTTTTATGCTCTTTTATCTCTTCCTAAACAAAGGTTTCTAATCAAATTTTTTAACATTATCGTTTCGTTTATAGTTTAGTGTGTACAATGGGGTTTCAATAGTTTTAGAAGAAGAACCAGAATTATATTTGTAATGATAAACTTAATTTAACTTCTTTGTTTTTCTTTTTTGTTTTGGTAGCAAAACTAAAATGAAATTTATTTATATTTGACGCTGGAAACAATCGAATTGATTTCAAATACGAAAAGTTTTGTTTGAAGAATTATTAACAGAAATATAAAGATTTCTTGCTGTTAGATTAAGTTGTCTTGAGCTTACTTAAGTTGTAACAAAGATCTCGTTGCGTTACCATTGTTACTACATACATACATACATCATTACAATCCTTCAGTCAAGATTACGACGTAGCTTCCTATACCACTTATGTTGTGTATGTTAATTTTATTCATGAGCGGAGAGACCTACAGTTTATAGTCGACAAATTTTTTGAGAAACTTTTATTTGCTCTCAGAGCTTTTGCCAAAAATCTGCTGAGAGGAAATCGCTTGGGGTTTGAACCGTGGCCTCACGTCTAATTAGCCAACACACTACCTACTAGATTATGGCCACTTCGTTTTCCTCTGTATAACCCTTTTATTATTATTTTCGTAAAGAAGTGCCTTAGTACTGCAACCCTAGCACTTGATATGTACTCAAATGTTTTCAATAGGTTTTAAGAATGAAAACCTATTATTTACACCGAGTCTGCAGAAGACCGGTTATCAAAGTCAGGTTATTCCTGGATAATCTGATGCAAGACCTCCTCTTATTGTAGATTCCCAACAAAAAGATTGCCTTTCTTTTTCTTCCCTTTCGTTGAGCATACCTTTGCAAACATTCGTCCACATCAATGGAGTGGAATCTTCCCTTCTTGCAAGCACGTAGGATGCAGCAGAGGGTAGCTTTATTTCGCCTTTTTAGCTGATTCAGTTTCACCAGGCTGTCTCATGCTATATTCGATTTAACCTGATTAGATTCATATGCTCGAATGGTGGCCTAACTGTCAGATATAATTGCTACGTTCTGCCTTCCATTCTTCTTGTTCAAGTTGAATTGTGTACATCTTTCAGTGGTATAGGTAGATATATAGATATAGATAGATATATATATATAGTGGTATAGAAGATATCCGCAAGTCCCCTATTGACTGCAAATATGTCATTCTGATTTCTTGACATCTGAATGGATTTTCACATTTTTCGTTTTCAAATAAGTAAAACAATGGTAAAGGGAAGGGTAAACTAACGATAGTGGTACAAAGTCTCATGTCTATCGCCGTACACCTTTGCCATCATGTTTCCATAGGAAGTCTGTCTCCTATGCAAACTTTCTTAACTTTTTTCATTCAATTAAGACACTGAGATCTCAAGCTTACGAGGGCTAGATAATAACACTAAAAGTGTTCCATCGTTTCAATGTCTTCTTCGCCCTGCATTCATTAATATCTACCATGTCTAGGCAGTTCAGATTTTACTGCCGGAATTTACTATTAGGAAGCCCTTCAGTTACCATAGTCTAGTAGGTACTGTATTGACTTATTAGACATGAGGCCCAGGTTCAAACTGCAGGTCAGTCATCTCCAACAACACGAAATATGAAAAAATATTTCTTCGGCGACTTCCTCTCAGTAGATTTTAGGCAAAAACTCTCGGAATGAATAAAAATTGCCATGAAAAAGTTTCTCAAAAATCTGTTGTTTGGAAACGATTTTAAACTGTAGGTCTCGCCACACATGTATAAAATTAACACACACAACATAAGTGGTGTAAGAAGCTAGGTTGTAATTCTGACTGAAGGCTTGTAATGACCATTTATGTATGTATGTATGTGTGATTCGATTTGTGGCTCTGGTTGATCTTTTCGCCCCATAGTTTGAGAAGATACGCCGTAAGTAACGCTTCTATTGCACCTGTATATGAATCGGTTGAACATAAAGGGGTTTTCTTGCGGCTTCTTCCCTTGCAAATCACAATCTTTGAATCTTTTGAATCGCTAAATAGGCTTTCTCACAAAAATATGAAACTAATTCTAATTTCATATTCATTTCTCGTGCCGAGTAATACTTTCCTTTGGCTGTTTATTTAAATTGCACTTTTAATTTGCAGCATAATTTCGCATAAATTTGCTCAACAATTTCAAATTAAGCACAATAACAACAACAACAACAATTTGAAAGATTTATTATTAAATATGAACCGTTATAAGCAACGGTTCTAATAAAGAATATAACGTATACAAACATCTGGATGACTTGTGTTAATGTTTGGAACACTAAATCATAAACATATTTTCTATCATGCAACTCAGCAAATGCAGGTGGGCATGAACAAATAACTGAATGACGGAGTGATCGAATGAATGAGTGAATGAATGGGTACACTTTAGGAACCGGTAGAGTAGATTTTAACCATTAAATATGCATTGGATGTTTTCATTGAAATGGACATTCATCATAGCCACACAAACACACATATGTATGTGCATGCAGCCCTATTAGTATTAGCAGGGTTAGTATAGGAAGTTGATGAAAATAGTTAGAGAAGTGCATTCTACTACAAACTCATATCCATATCCGTGCAGAGCAAAAGGAAGAGAGCATGCATGTTAAACATTTGAAATGTTTCTGAGCGACACAATACAATACTCACAGTAAATGCGATGGTGTGTGTGAGCGTATGTGTGTTTGTAGCTTGCATCTTGCATGAGTATGAATTTTAGATTTACTTTTATTTCAGTTCAGTTTTTATTTGTATTATCCTTGCTGTTGCATATCATTCCCATACAGTTGGTGTTTTTCTTTTTCTATATGTTGTTGTAGTTGTTGTTCATGTTTTGTTGTTGGTGTGTTTATGGGTATATCCATCCATTTTTTTTTTTTTTTTTTGTTGGAGCATACTGCATCAGGTGAATTATTTTTCATTTTTATAGCATTTTACGCTTTTACTACTTGCCAATATCGTTTTTATTATATTTTTTTAATAAAAAAATGATAAAAAATAATAAAAAAACAACAAATAAAGTTCACATAAAACGGAATCTGTTACATTTTATGATGAATCATAAATTCGTTGATAGATTACCGAAGAAAATTGTATGAAGAAAAACAGAAACGTATAAAAACAGATACAAAAACAAATGGGGTTATAAAGCCAAATTAATAAATTTTTTTTATTTTGTATTTATTTCTTAATACAACACATTTTAAAGACGTATTTTCGTGTATTAAATTATTACAAAATATTAATAAATTTCTGACATCGTAAGCATCTAACCAGGCATTAACACATGGCTTACACATGAGTAGCTGGCGAATAAAACTAGACATGTTCATGGTAAAGGAATTTTTTGTAAAAAAATTTGCTTAAGGGTTTCTATAAATTGAAATTGTTATACAGCAGCCCTCTTGGCCAAGTGGGCATTCTACTAGGTCATCACTGTGGTGATTATTACATGAAGCACTTGAGCATTTTAAGTCGCCGTAGTCTAGTATTAAGTGTGTTGACTTATAAACAGGAGGCCACGGTTCAAACTCTTGGTATGAATTTTTCAACAGAACGAAATACAAGAAAAATATTTCTTCGGCAACTTTCTCTCAACAGATTTCTTGGAATAACTCTGAAGGTAAATAAAATTGCCGTTTAAAGTTTCTCAAAAAATCTGTCGTTCGAATTAGACTTTAAACTGTAGGTCCCGCCACCAATATAGGGTGGGTGATTTAAAAGTTTAAATTTAAAAATGCAATAAAACGAAACGGCTTGAAATTTTTCAAAATATTTTTTTTTGTTGTTTTTTTGTTTGTGCAATTTTTGTTGAAGTGCAATTGTATTTCATTATTATTATGAAATATTATTTCATTCCTATGGCTATCGCGGCTGGTCTTACAGTACATCATTCGATCGGACCAATTTTCGTGCACATTTTCGAGTGTATGGGGTCTTATCTCGGCAATAGCATCACGAATGATAGCCTTCAAACGCTCAACTGTCTCTGGTCTATCGGCATAACAGTTTTCTTTAACAGCGCCCCACACAAAATTGTTCAACGGTGTCAAATCGTAGCTTCTTGGCGACTAATTGACATCACCATTTCGGCTCATTAAACGGCCCTCAAACGTTTGATGCAATAAATCGATTGTGGCATGAGATGTTTGGCAAGTTGCACCATTCTGTTGAAATTAAAGATCGTTCACATCAATACTATGAAGAGCGGGTAAAAAAGATTGGTTATCATGGTGCGATGGGTGTCTCCATTGATCATAATGTTTGTGCCATTCTCATTTTCAAAGAAATATTGGCCAATGATGCCTGCGCTCCACAAGCTGCACCAAACAGTCTCTCGTAATGAGAGCATTGGCTTCTGTAATACCACGCGCTTGGTTTCTGAGGGTCAAATACGGCAATTTTGCTTATTAACGTACCCACCAAGATGAAAATGAGCTTCATCCGAGAAGATAATTTTTTTTTTTTTTTGGCAAATTCGCGTTCATCTTGTAGTTTCTCGTTAACCCAATAAGTCCCAACTTTGCTCAAACGTAACTCGATTCATTACGTTCAGTTGAGATAAGATTCTGAATTTTGTGACAGAATAAAATGACATAGTATTGCCAATTTAAACCGATATATGGCTCACCCTATATACACAAATTTTACACATAAAATATAAGTAGTGTGAGAAGCTAGGTAGTACTCCTGACTGAAGGGTTGTAGTGGCCAAATTATGTACATATATGTACACATATGTGCATTTGAGCTAATCTGTTTATTCGTTGAGATTCTCATATAATTTTTCATTCAATATAACGTTTCACATGTCATGTAGATAATGCAAGAGGATAACATAAATAAATCTCTTCAATTTGAGGTGTATTTAATAATAATTCGTATAAAGCAGAGCCCTATGCCAAGAACCTCTATTATTTTCTTATTGTATTAAAAATTTCTTTAAGGATGCATGTGTGTGTAAGTGCTCTCAGGAAAGTTTTTGAACAAGGACTACAATTTCCAACACAAGATAAATGTGTTTTTGTATTGTAGTTTATCACAAAATACACATGAAAATAAAAAAAGGATATTTATCAGCAAATTTAAAACAACGAAAAAAAACGAGTAGAATTTGTATTTCTTTCTTTTCTTTATTATTTCTACCACAATATATTCTTGGGGTTGTAACAAATTGAAATTTATGGATCTTTATGGTTAAAGGGGAAAATTTTAAAATGAAGAATTTAAGATAAAAAAATAATTTTTTAAAGAATTTTAAATTTCGTACATAGCATTGAGACAAAGTGAATCTTAAATGTTTGGTTATTGTTTTCAATTGGAAATGTATTGTCGAGGTAAATGGCTTTGTACGCCAAGATTTTCGATTCTTTAATTACATAAGAGTAGCAGAACAAAAAAGTACCAAAAATGCCTAAAGTATCTAGCGAAAATTATTGCGATAAGCTTAAGTTTGAAACAGCAAATAAAATTCCAGCCCTGAATCTACCATTTGAAGCCTATATAATTTTGCCGAAGTTGGTGTTTACAGTAGAGCATTGTAGTCGTCGTTGTCTAGTAGGTAGTGCGTTGGCTTATTGGATATAAGGCCATAGCTACAAAACCAGGTCATACGTCTCCAACAAAAAAAAAAAAACGAAAAATGAAAAAATATTTCTTCGACGATGTCCTCTCAGCGGATTTCAGGCAAAAAATTGATTTCATGTATAAAAACAACATAAGTGATGTGAAAGCTAGGTCGTAATCTTGACGTTGTAATGACCAATTATGCGTATATGGGCACAGAAATGTTTGTCAATATCGCAGGAATTCGTAAGGTAGTAGCATTCATGTCAAACTCATCTGCCATTATATTTCGCAGTATGTTTCTGGGCCCTTGATTCTTATTCACTTAATTAAATTTAATCTGGAATACAATCTAGCGTCTCATACATACCACCAATGTTAAATGTTTTAATTTTATCCATCAGTGGCAGGATCTCTTTTCATTACATTCCAATGTTTCAACAGGGAAAATTAAATGAAAATTATGGAATACTTGGAGACTCAACGAAATGGCAGAGAGGTACCCATATTCACATAAAATGAATACCAGGACACAGTGGTATTTTGAGAAAATGTAAAGCAATCCTTTAGTCAGAATTAAGACCTAGCTTCCCACAGCACTTATTTTGTGCGTGTTAATTTTATACCTGAATGGCGGAACCTACGGTTTTCGACCGATTTTTGAGAAACATTTCATTACAGTTTTATTTAATAGCAGAGTTTTTGCCATTTATCGGCTGAGTCCCAAAAAAAATATTTTTTCATATTTCGAGATATCTGACCTGCGGTTTGAACCATGGCTTCACGTCTAATAAGCCAACACACTACCTATTACTATTATTATTATTTATCTATTGGTAAATTTTATTAGACTACGTCAAATGCAGGTTTAAAGCCACGTTCAAATCTCGTGCGAAAGAAATTTTTTCTCAAACTGGAACAAAACGAGCGCTCTGCATCATTCTTAAACTTATTACGGGACATGACCTTTTCGGTAGAGACTAGGAATAGGAGAAAACTTCGTTCTTCGTCTATTGAGTAAATGAACAGTCTTATGTTATAGGAAAAATAAACAATTGGAGTTCGCCATACAGACAATATCACTAATCAGTCGAAGCAGAATCGCGGCATCATTAGGAGCCCCATGTGGTTCAAAGTCGACCCCGAACAACAGATTTTTGAGAAACTTTTCATAGCAATTTTCTTTATTATCAGAATTTTTGCCAGATATCTGCAGAGAGAAAGGCGCCGAAGAAATATTTTTTTTTCCTATTTCGTTTTGTTGGAAATGTCGGTCCTGGTGTTTGAAACGTATATGCTACTATACTACTATCCAAATGGTATTATGTCCAGAAAACATTATAATTGTGGTATTACATTTGGCTTAAGTGTTGCTATCCTGTATATTCAGTACTGCAACAAATTGAATTGAAAGTAATCTGACATACTTAATTGGTCTTTACAAGCCTTAAGGATTACAATCCAGCTTCTCATACCGCCCATGGGACCTACAGTTTAAGGTCGACTTCGAACAAACAAAAGACTTGAGAATATTTCCACGGCAATTTAATTTATACTCAGAGTTTTTGACTAAAATACTGCTGAGGGCATGTTGCTGAAAGAAATATTTTTTTTTTTATATTTTGTTTTATTCGAGATATCTGAGATGGTTTTTGAACCATGGCCTCACGTCCAATAAGCAAACAGACTACCAGCTAGTATCGAATAATCAAAACATTGTCTTTTCAACAGGAGTGTAGCCTACATCTTGCAAGCAGCAAGAGTTAATCATTATGGTATAAGCCACTTGAAGTCACCGTAGATAGTGTGTTGGCTTATTAGATGTATGGCCGCGGGTCAAGACTCAGTTCGGAAACCTCCAACGAAACGAAATATGAAAAAAATGTTTATTCCGTAACTTCCTCTCATCAGATGATTTGCAAAAACTGCCATGAAAAGTGTCTCCAAAATCAGTCGTCCGAAGTCGACTTCAAACTGTAAGTCCGCCACTCATGTATAAAAATTAACACACACAACATAAGTAGTGTGGAACGCTAGATCGTAATCCAGACTGAAGGGTTGTAATGTAGAGATATGTATGTATAAGCCAGCTGGAAGTCTAATGTCCATATTTATCGATTTTTCCAGTTTTTAAACTATGTAAGGCCATCAGTTCCTGTCTCATTATAGGGCCCATCTCTTGACTGTCTCTTGGCATCGAACAAAAACCTGTTACTGATTTTACTTACAGAGTACTTTTTTTATGAACTCTTTGTGTTATTCTATTTCAATTTTTCCTAAAGCAGGTGGAGGCACATAAATAATGAAAATAATCCTTAAAAGCTTTTTAAGCTGAGCATTTTAATTATGTTTTAATGCTGCTGTAAGAGTTCTGTTTAACATTTTCTGTATTAATTACAATAGATTAGGGGCTTAAATACCCTTAATTAAAAATGTTTAGAGAAATCATTTGAAAGAAATCATTCTGAAACATTAAGCTCTTGAATTAAAATTTTGAAATTTGAAATTGAAATCAACACTTCAGTGGTTTTCAAGTTTTTACAACCAATCTCTTTTGCTTTCGCGGTTTATGCAACATTTCTTTTTGGTAAAAATTTTCATTTTTATTTGGAAAAAAGTAAAAAGAAAACTTTATAAATAATAATGTTTCTTATCTTTCTTTCTTTTCTGCTTTCCTTTTAGGTGAGTGTTACTTTCCGTCAACATTTTTTTGAAATGGGTTCTCTCGGTTATGCCAACATTTCCTTTACCACCGTCGCCGCCAACGTTATATGGAAAACAAAACAAAAAGCGCCTCAAAAGTAAACAAAATGAAATAGAAAAAGAAAAGGAAGAATCACAGCCATTTAACCCCATCATAAATGAAAAATTTATGAATAGAAAATTATAAAAAATATAACTTAAATAAACAAAATGTAAGTATGTACGGAGGTATACATGACGAGTTTGTTTTTGCAGTTAAAATACGTAGATGAAACAAAAAAAGTCTCATGGAAAAAATTCATTTGAAACTGTAACTGTCCTTAAAGTGACACAAATGAGTAGACAAACGTTGTGATACAAAACAGAAATTCTAGAAAATAAAATAATAAAAAAACAGCAACAACTAGATGACAAAAGCGTAAAATAAAAAAAGACTCATGTACACATACAAACAAATATTTTATTACACTATACCCTCTACAAACAAAAAAATTGTTGTCTTTTTATTTTCATACGAATTTTTTTTGTCGTGCAGAAAAGCTTTTAAAAAATCTGAGCAACCTAAAACAAACCTTTAAAAAATACATAAAAAATATGAGAAAATTAATCAAAAAGAGACCTAAAAAGTCAACAACCACTTACAAATCATATATACATACATTTACACTTACAAATCACCACATACATACAAACAACAAAAATAAAACATACGCAGAGGCTATAAAGGATCTTTAAATAGAATTCATAACAACAGCTTAAATTTAGCCACACAGTACAATAAGAAAAGGGGCGACACACTCACACTTATACTCAGGCCCACATACACGCATACAAAAGCCTATAATAATGACATACAAATAAAAGAGCGACAGTTTACAATACAAGAGAACAGAACGGGAGGGAATAAAACAAGAAAAGTTTGTTTTAAGTTTCTAGACTTACTGCCACTCATGTTTGCATTATGGGGTGTACAGCCTTTTAAAAAGGCGGGTTTTTTTAATGTCAAAAACAAAAACGCTGTGAAATAATTTTTAACGGATCTTGCAACATATTTGTGATCGATTGCATTGTTGAAAGCAACAATACTAGGCGCCTTTAATTGTCCAACTGTGTGTTGCACCCGGAATCACCGATTAAGTATTAAATTGTGTTAGGAGGAAGCCGCCGTAGTCTAGTAGGTTGTTTGTTGGCTGATTAGACACGAGGCCACGATTCAAACCACAGGTCAAACATGTCCAACAAAATGAAATTTGAAAAATATTTCCTCGGCGACTACCTCTCAGCAGATTTCTGGCAAAAACTCTGAGAGTAAAATTAAATCGCCATGAAAAAGTTTCTTAAATATTTGTCGTGCGGAGTCGACTTAAAACTGTAGCTCCCGCCACTCATGTATAAAATTAACCCGCACAAGATAATTGGTGTGAGAAACTAGATCGTTATCCTGTCTAAAGGGTTGTAATGATCAATTATTTATGTATGTGTTCTACTCGGAATCACCGATTATGTATGAAGTTACGTTAGGAGGACGTCCAAAGGACTATGCTCAAATGTTATGTTCGTTACAATTCCGTTATCTTTGTTAGTTTCTGGAACAAACGCATTGCTAGCGGTCAATAGTGTTGCAGCTCTGGTTGCTGCAGTGCCCTATAATCTTATTCAATTGCGCTAAGCCTGTTCAGAACTTGCCTGACCTATATTTCACTTGCGAGTTGATTGATTACTTAGGTTTTCAACAGTTTGTTTTCAGATAAAAACCTAATCTAACGCACGATGTTCTTCTGAGGAGCATTTGAAAGTTCTGTGTTCTGCTGTTACGAATTCCTTTGGCCAGTTAGAACACATAGAACCATCAACAGATGTTAGCTTAAATCGATGTAGGCATTGCCGGAAGCTTTCGTAATAGGACAACATCTGTGTAAGGATGTAATTGACTACAAGGCTATGCAGACGGAATAAGTAGTTCAAGTTGTAAGTGAGAAATTTGAAAAGAATCTATGCGGGATCATTTAAATGTCAGTTTATATCATTTATGCGCAGAATATTCAATGTGGTGAATAGTATGTAGGACGTAGCACCGTCCTCTTGAAAATACATGTTGTTGGTGTCCAGATCATCCAATTGAGGCCAAAAGAAGTTTTTAATCATCGGCCTTTCGTTGTCAGTAATGGCTTGAGTAATGTTACTCTTAAAGAAATATGGACCCAAGACGCAGCCAGCTCAAAACAGTGACTTGTTTGGGATGCATTGGACGCTCTTGCACCTCATGTGGATTGAAATCGTGCGATATTCGAAAATTTGGTTTGTTAACGTACCCATTCATCCAGATTTTTGGATGACAATGAAAATACGTTGTCAACTTCTACAGAACTATTCAGAAAACACTAATCGTTGTCTGTGGTTTGGCAAAATAGATTGATTAAATGAAAACTAATGTGACAGATATAGTTCCAACAAGATAGCTGTTATTAACTGTTCAAAAGATCCTGATGGAAGTCGCGATTGATATAAAGATGGTTTGTACAGAATATGAATCTCTTCAGCCTTAATATATAGTTTTTGCGATCAGGCGTTTAATTCATTTCAAAAGGAGGCACCTCGGTGCTTCTCGGAAATTTGGTAGGGTGTTATCCTTACAGATCCGGAGTGACTGAGGGTAGACGGAAACATTTTTGGAAAACCCCACATGGTATAAGGGCAGTACAATCAAACGTTTAGTACTTTATTACCATTATATGGCAATAATAATAAGAATGTCTCACAGATATGGCATCTGTTATTAAATACGCATTTTTAATTTATACACCCAATATTTGTATTTGCGGCTTTGTATTGTTTGTGCTTTTATGTGTGTGTGTTTATGTGCGTGTCTGTGTGTGTATATATTTTGGTTTTCTTTGATTCAATGTCTGTCTATAATTTATTTTCATTTTTGTTGTTGTTATATTTTTATGTGTGTTTCTAAATTGAATATAAACGGAGACAGATGCCAGAAATCAACGCAAACATGATGAGAGGGATGAGAAAAGTTGTTATTATTTTAGCTGTTGTTTAATAAACACATAAATAAGTGGAAGAGAAGGTAAACAGTTACAGAGGGTCAAGAGCGACTGCTTAATACTCTATACGACAATGTAATCGTAGAACAATTTATTTTTAATTATATGTGCACTATTCAAATGGTACATCTAACGCCTGATGAGTTCTCCAGAGGGATGAATATTCATAAAAAATTAAAACGTAACCTCTTTATTAGAATAAATACGTATCCACAGTTATATACAACTGTGTCGAAATGAGTACAATTAGCAAACAATTTTGCCCTACTGCAGCATTAATTGTAGTTGATACATTTAGTCAGGACTACAACCATGAGTGGATGATCCTACTGTTTAATGTCGACTCCGAACGATTGATTTGAGAAACTTTTCATGGCAATATTACTTAGTCTCAGAGTTTTTATAAAGAGACTGCTGAGTGGAAGTCGGCGAAAGAAATATTTTTTTCACATTTTGTTTTGTCTAAGCAAGAGGTTAAACCACAGATTCTCTAGGTACCTGCTAGACTTTAGCAACTTGTTGTTGAAACTGCGCTGTTAAATTTTTTCTGGTCTGGTTAGCTTAATCACCATGGAGGACCTTAGACTACGACATATGTTCGTAATCAGTTGACATCTGACTCTAATATTCATTGAAAAATTGTTTTTCATGATGTCAATTTCGGTATGAATAGAACAATGCATTTCCAATTTATACCGAAAAAGTTACTGTTTGGTGTAGATTTTTGGCTAGCGGCGTTATCAGTCAATATGTCTTAGAGGACAACAATGGCCAGTTATCACTCTCATCGGCAGGCACTGTAGAGCAAGTGTTGCCAATTTCTTTTGACCTGGATTGGATAATCTAGACACCGATAATATGTATTTTCAACAGGTCATAACACATAGGATATTCTGCAAGAGCGGTTTGGTAACATGGTCATCTCTCATGTGGAGGTGATGTAAAGTGGCCTTCAAAATCGTGGCATTTGAACCTACTGGACTTTTTCTTGTGGGATATTTTTAAGTTACTGTATGTATGTGTATGGGGTCTTTAAAGCCAGTTTTATTTATGCCACAGAGTCATATAAAATTGAACATTTTGGATCAGCTTTAACCTGAAAATGAATTACATTTGAACAATTTTATATTCCATATACATATAGGCCTTTTCAATGAATAAAAAATTTCTTTGTTTTCTCACACACACTTTGTTTTATTTAAATTTAAAAATTGAAAGCACTTAATGAAAGACAATACTGTATAGTGTTTATAAGTTGCGTTCGTTATTTCAATTAACTAGCAATCCATTTGTTACAATAGCCATGCAAAGTTATTCAAAAATATGTCGTTCGGAGTCGACTTTAAACTTTAGGTCCTTCGCCACTCATGTATACAATTAACACACACAACATATGTAAGTGGTGTGGAGGAGCTAGGTCGTAATCCTGACTGAATGGTTGTAATGATCAACTATGTATGTCTAGTATGCTACCATCTGTTATACTTCATCTCTTTTCAGTCTGACAAGTTCCAGAAGTGACTGTTATTGTTATGGTTACTACTTTTTTTCTTATAATTTCTCGCGGTATTCCTGTGTAGTTTTGTTATTATAATTAAAGCTTTGTTTGTTCCTATTCTCGTAATTTCTTTGTTGTTTCTGCTATTAGTCTGACTTTTTTTCTGGGGATGAGTGAAAAATCCCTACCATGATATATATGGGACAACGATAAGATTAGCTAATGAACTAGTATAGGAATGACGCATGGGTTAAAAAGATTGCTTATACTGATATCCTTACCTTACCGATTAACAACTCGAGCTCAAGAGTATGTACTTACTCTCACCTCTTCGGATTAGGGCAGTAGATGATTTTATGCTGGCAAATAATTGCATTGGACATTGTTTGTCACTTTGTTTATTAGTAGTCGCCGCAGTCTAGTAGGTAGTGTGTTGGCTTATTGAGGCCACGGTTCATACCCCAGGTCAGATAGCTCCATCAAAAACGAAATATGAAAAATATTTCTTCGGCGACTTCCTTTGTGAGAGTAAAATAAAATTGCCCTGAAAAGTTTCTAAAAATTCTGTCGTTTGGAATCGACTTTCAACTGTAGGCCCCGTCACTCATGTATAAAATAACACACACAACATATGCAGTGTGAGAAAATAGGTCGTAATCCCGACTAAAGGGTTGTAATGACCAATTATGTTTGTATGTATGTATTGTAAATCACCACAACACATTTGGGCAGCCATAAGGTAATGAAAAGAAGCTTATTTTACTTCAATAAGGCCTAGATGAGTACAACTGACGCATTTGTTATTTTAAACCTTCTTTTATATTTCAAATAAAAAAATCTAAGCAGTCGTATGAACGGTAATCATAATAATAGTTTCAGTATTTCAACAGAAACCAAAAACAAAAAATAATAAACATTTTTTATCCATAAACTGAATGGTATTCACAAAACACAAAAGTTTAGTAAACAAAACAAAAAATAAACCAAAAACACTAAACAGCTATAAAGACAACTGCCGCTAAATCCTTAACAATACAAATTCGTTTAAGGCGCGGAACATTTTTTAACGTTTCAACTATTTTTTGTTTTTCAGTGGCTTTTCATTTCAGACAATCACACAACGTGTGATATAGTACGGGTAAATGTTTTAAATTTCAAATGAAAAGGATTTTTTTGGGCATCAGTTTTACTTTTTTTCTCTTTTAAACTGAAAATGGAAAATTCTTAGTTTAAAGGCTTTCCACTGTTCCCTAAAATTTATTTTCATTTCTTTATGCCTGGTAACCCGTTTTTCTTATTTTCTTCTTCTTTTTTTGTTTGTTCAAAAAAAGGGTTCAAACGGACATATTGTAAGAATTCCACCGGAAGCTTATCATCATGTTATTTGATTTTCTTGTTATAGTTTTTGTTGTTAAAGTTTCTTTTTTTGCATAGATAGAGATAATGATGAATTATGCTTGTTTAACTTACTTTTATCGAAAACGTTTTCAATATTTTTTTAAATATTATTTAGCAAACAAATGTCCCAAGGCAAATCGGAAACCGGAAATAGGATATAAAAACTGATGAAATGTACATAATCAGCGATAAACAAAAAACTTAAACGATATAACTTTAGATAACAAGAAACTCAAAAGAGATTATTTCTCTTTCGATAACAAGAGAACATGGTAAAAAGAATTTAAAATTTTTAGAAATTTAAAATAAAACTTTTATCGTGTAAAATAATTAGTGTTGTGGGGATAGGGGGTTGGTAATTGAAACATAAGAGAGATGTTCACGTTCTTAGTTATGTCTCTATATAATCTAACTTTAAATATAACCTCTTCATATATCTGGCTGTTAAAGAGCAATTGAAAGAATTAAGGATGCCAGCCATTAACCTACTCCAAGGCGATATATTTTTGTCCGGAGGTTACTGACTGAAGCCATAATGTTCTGCAGATTGTTAAAGTCATCTAGTTTGTAGGACATGTCCTGCTAAATGGTGAACCAAATACGATGATGAATGTACAAGATAAGCGTTAAGCTCAGGTCAGTCAGGATTACGACCTAGCTTCTTACACCACTTATGTTGTGTGTGTTAATTTTATACGCGAGTAGCGGGACCTGCAGTTTAAAGTCGACTCCGAACGATAGATTTTTGAGAAACTTTTTCATGGCAGTTTTTATTTACTTTCAGAGATTTTCCAGAAATATTTGTGAAGAAATATTTGCGAAGAAATATTTTTAAATTTTTTTTCGTTTTGATGTCTGACCTGGGGTTTGAACCGTGGCCTGATGAAAAATTCTTTCATCAAATAAATGCTCTCTTCGTTTTACGTACCGTAGACTTCTTTCATTTTTCGATCACCATAATCACCCTAACGCGAGACGAGTCCACTGGCTTACTAAACAGTCAATTACCAACAATACGTTGACGAAACACAATTCTAACGAAAACATAGCTGATCTCTGTGAGAGTGTGCAGGAGAGTCTGATGCAGGGGATTTTGCGTAGCTCACAAGACATTATTGATATAATATAATTGATCATTACAACCATTCAGTCTGGATTACGATCCAGCTTTTCTACATGTGTGGTGCGACGTACAGTTTACAAACTTTTCGTGGCAATTTTATTTACTCTCAGAGTTTTCGCCAGAAATCTGCTAAGAGGCAGTCCCCGAGAAAATATTTTTTCATTTTGGAGATGTCTGATCTGGGGTTTGAACCGAGGCCTCACGTCTAATAAGTCAACATAGTACCTAATAGGCTACGGCGGTTTCAATTTTAGCTTTGAATAGCTGACATTTCACAGCAATTCTACTGTAAACTTTTTATAACTCTGATCAAAATCTCATTTCTTCTGGACGCTCACTGTCTCTTGTAGGCATTTGTAGTTTGAATGTTCTTTAATTAGATCATCGACCTTCCTCCTATTCATAGGTCTTTTGGCACCTCTATTGCACACTCCTTCTTCATCAACAAAACAAGCGACAGAAACGTATAAACAGCCTCCAGAGTAGAATTTAGTTTGACTGTGATATTGTTTTGATTGACTCATTGCAAACCAAAACCATGATCAATTTTTTCCAATTCCATTTGACAAATTAAAATTTAAAAAACTGCCGTATATAGAAGTCTGGTTAACTATTGTTCGCCCTGATATATGCTTTGATTATAGCATATAATTTAGCGTATGAGGAATATTGAATTCAATTTAATTCTGTATGAATCAAAATCACTCATACGTACCGTGATATTTTTTTCCACTTAACATTCACATGAATTTCACAAACTTTAATAAACTCTAACGATGTTTAACCTTCAAATAGTTTTATTTTTTATTTTATATTTTTGTTATTAAATAAATAATAAACTAACAAGGAGGAAAATGTAAAGTTATTATTACAATTGAATTTATTAGTGAGTGTGTAGGTACGTACCTCCAATTTATTTTTAACTTCTACTTGCGTTTCTACGTAACATTTCAAGGCTATATGAACGAACACAACAAAGGCAATCGTTGAACAGCAAAATCATTAGATTTTCAACATCAAATACCTTTTAAATCCAGACAAAACTTGATGAAGTCAAAAAAATAGAAAAAAGTGGAAAAATTTAAGCCAAAATACAAGATTTTCCTTTAGAATGTAAGTGAAGTAAGAAAATTCCTCTTCATTGCAAGTGTATTTTCGTGCACAATTTCTTGGAAAAAAAAGTTATGCTTTCAACGTAAGATTTTCTTTTTCCTTTTTTGCTTCCTGGCAAATCCCTCTCTAACATTATGTTGAAAGGTTTCATTTTCGTTTAATTTTTGGTGCTTATTTCGTTACATTTTTGTTACATTGAAAACGGAAACCGGAATTTCCACTGCTCGAAAAGTAACTGCTTTACATGTGAATTTTTCCTTTTTTTTTTTGATACATTTTAAAATGTTCCTTTGTTGTAGTTGTTGTTGTTGCTGTTGCTGTTGCTGCTATCGTTTAATAAAGATCCTTTTGTAAAGGCTTAGAGATAAGGAAAGAAAAATGTTTCATTTTCTATAAAAGAAAAGCAAAAATAACTAGAAGAAAATTTGTTGTGTTTTTTTTTAAAGATAAAAAGAACAAAAGATTTTCGCACAGACAAATAGTTCTGGTATGAGTTCCAGTTATGCAAACTTTGTTACAAACCCTCTTTTTATAGAAAAGTTTTTTAGATAATACCAAACACCCGTTAAATAAGTTTAGGCTAGAAAGGGTGGCATAACTTGCATATATCTTTAGCCAGTTAATCCCGATCAAAAGACCCATTAGGTCTACAAGATTACAGTCCTATAGATCCATTAGTATTACAACAATTCTTGCTATTTTTTAAGTGGCGCATTGGTAGTTTCGCTGACCTCTCTACTATCCTTACTTCCAAAGTAGATGCTGACCTTGCAAGTGCATCTGCAACCTCCTTGTTGGTAACGTAACAATGACCCGCTACCCAACGCATTAAAATTGTATAACCAGACATAAGATAAGAGACTTCGTTTATATGTAATCGACTTCTGCAGAGAAGTATTTCGCACTTTTTCAGTTTCTGTGTTTTCTTCGGCTACTTCCTCTTAGCAGATTTCAGGCAAAATCTCTGAAAGTAAATAAAAACTGCCATGAAAAGTTTCTCACAAATTAGTCATTCAGAGTCGACTTTAAACTGTACGTAGCACTACACATGTACAGAAGCCGGGTCGTAATCCAGACTGAAGGGCGTTAATGATCAATTATATTATATCAATAATGTCTTCTGAGCTACGCAAAATCGAGTGACTCGGACTCTTGCATACTCTCACAGACTTCAGCTATGTTTTCGATAGAATTATGTTTCATCAACGTATTGTTGGTAATGTACTGTTTACTAAGCCAGTGGACTCGCCTCCCGGTAGGGTGGTTAAGAAGATCGAAAAATGAAAGAAGCTTACGGTACGTTGCCCGAACAGAGCACCCATTTTGATGAAAGAATTTTGTGATTTGTACTCGTCTTTGGCTTATTAGGCGTAAGACCACGGTTCAAACCCGAGGTCATTTCTTCGCAAATATTTCTGGCAAAACTCTGAAAGTAAATAAAAACTGCCATGAAAAAGTTTCTCAAAAATCTGTCGTTCGGAGTCATGTTTAAAGTATAGGTCTCTCCACTCACGTATAAAATTAAAACACACACAAGATAAGTGGTGTGATAAGCTAGGTCGCTATGTCCTGACTGAAGGGTTGTAATGACCAATTATGTATGTATGTATGTATGAAGGTATGTGCTCGTGTTTGAGTTCTAAGACTGCCATGGTGATATGGCAGAACACACTGAATAAACGACAACTAATTTGACTGATGTAGCTGCAACAAGATGGTCGTCATCAACTGTCAAGGTTAAGGACTGGCGATTGAAAGATCCTAGGAACTGTAATTGAACTTTGTTTTCGAATAGGGTGAGTTACATACACATCCCTACAATTTTCTTTATAATTTAAGGCATACTACTTACTACTACTTACTCAAAAATTTTCCAAAAACCAAACAGTCTCTGTGTTTATAAATTTATGTTTAAACCCCTTTAACCCCACTCTGAGCAGTTGTAAGTGGGTGTGTGTGTGTGAGTGTTTAGCCTGGCTTTAGACTAATTAATGACTACAAATGAAGTACAAAATGTAATAAATATTATAAATTGCAGAACATGAATATTTTAAATATGTACTTGTACTCTCGTACATGAGAATATATTTGACTACACAGAACATGTAACAATTAAGTTACAAGTACCAGAGAAAGAACAAAAAAACACAGCAACACACAGTTGCCAAATACAAAAAACAAAAAAAAAAAATGGAAAAAACTTTCATTAATTGTTAACAAAACCTTCGGCTGTACCATGAGGCAGAAACAGAAACAGAAGTAGTAGTCGTAGTTGTAGTTGTAGTAGGAGTAGCAGAAGTTAAAACTCAATGACTAAATGAAGGAAACAAAGCAAAAAATTTGTACAAAAAAAAAAATATAATGATAGGGGGCAACGAGGGACATAGAATACAAGGTTATTAAAAAAGAAAAAAAAAACAATAGAAAAATAAAATAAAACAAATGAATGAAATGAACAAAATATTCTATGAACTGCTATAACAGTGGGCTTGGCCAGGCTTCAAAATTGTGTTGTAGACCTACGGCAGAGGACAATGTCAGCATAACCTTTACTTAACTCTTTTAAACTTTCTCTCTCATTTTCTTTTACTTCCTTTTTGGCTTTCTATTATTGAAGCTTAAAATATTTGCAAAAATATTTAAGCGTCTAGTGTTGTGTGGTGTAGTATAGTGTCGTGTAGTGTAGTGTAGGTACAGACTGTGTGTGCTCATGTAAATACTCCAAATGCTCATTTAAATTTTAATTGCTTTATAAATGTTAACAAGTCCTTGAACTTTTATACACAGTTTTTTTTTTTTGTTAACAACTTTTGACTACAACAACTATAACAATTTCGACTACAACTATAACTACTACTTGTATTATAACTACAGCTGTAGTTTATGCTGTTGCCTATTACAGAGTAGAACAGGCCAACATAGAACTATGTTTACTCAGTACTGGCACTACTTTTCAATTCATTAACACTTGTGTATATGATGCTGAAAACAACAATAGGAACAACAACATAAATAACTACAATAACAACAACTACAATAATAACTAAAACAAAGCGGTAAATAGTTTAACAACAAATTTTTGAAATAAAAAACAGAAAAAAAACTTTGATTGCAATGAATATACCGAACCTTTTCCATTAACCCATTAACTAACCCAAGGGGTTAAGGGCAGTTAAATTCCAATGAGGTTAGAAAAAAAAAAAAAAATTAAAAGAAAGGACACTAAAAAAAGAAATTGAATATTTGTTCATAATACTTGTTTCAAAATGAGAAAAATATTTGGAAAATTTATTTTCTCTAATCCAAGCCGGTTTACTAACTTAAAACCGTACAGATGATGCAATATTATTGCTGCTCTTATGTGTCAATAAATAAAACTGGAACTTTCATGCATTGAAATCGACCTTATTCGTTCGACTCCATTCGGAAACTGACCGTATGTGGGATGTAAGTGCTACTGCTCTACCTAAGATTAAAAGAATTTAAATGACAAATACTGCTGTTATCTATAAAAGAGTCATAAGAAAATATAAGAAGGCCTTGTAATAGGCCTCACTCATTACCAGTTTTGTTTATAAATTAATTTTATTTACAAAGTTCTCTAAGCATATGAAATATTTTGTAATTATTTTTATTGTTTAAGTCGTTAGTCTGTTTATTTATATTCAAATGGTATTTGGCAATACATATAGAAAATTATACAAGCATACATACACACATATCGCATATGTGTACCGGAACAACAAATAAATAATCTCTGAATTTATATGAGATTTTTAGTTGTGGAAACATGTGCGTATAATTGTAGCCATTCGTTCATTCATATAAGAAAATATTGTTTTCCTTCTATTTTTTCTTTCTTTTTTTGTTTAGATTTATCAAGATTATGTCTTTGGAAAAGTAAGAAAACAAAACATGCACAACTTATTTGAAAAATTCAATGAATGAATTATGTAGGAATTTTAATACTAAACGTTTCCTATAATTTCAAAGACAAGTCTGCTATATTGATACTCAACACTGTTGGAAAGTTCCATTAGTCTTCTAAGGGAATGATGAACATGAAGAGAGTATATGAAGTCAAATAAAAGTGAAATAAGTGAAGCAAGAATGAGTCTAGAAATCTTGTCGTCGTGAAAAGTATATAAGATGCTGTTACAGGCTTTAGGATTGTAAATCTCCGTGCATTCCCATCCGGACAACTGATATAGAAGTAAATGTTTGCTCCTGATATATTGATGCATACATATGTATATATATTGATGACCCTGAGTTTCCAAGTTTTTATTCTGGGGATTCATTTTCATCATCAGAGAATCCACATATCACGTTCGAAACAATCCCCGTTCTACAAAAAAAAAAACTGTAAAAACGCCGCTTACTAACCTCAGGGTATTCCTTAATAGTTTGATGCATGATTCGAATCTCAAACTATTGAAAAAAAATTTTTGATTGCCTCAAACTGATGCGGTTTGAGAACACTTTGTCCCTTTTATCTTTCGTTCCGTTGAGTATACCTTTTCAAATTTCTGATCCCATCATAGATGTGGATGCTTGCCTTTTTTCAAGCTCATTCCATTCCTTCAATTGGTGGTAATTCCTACATTCATAGCAGAGGGCAACAAATTTATTCCACTTAACTGATTGAACTTCCTCAAACAGTGGCATAATGTCTTTAACTTTAACTCAAAAGAGCACATTGCTCGGATGGCGGCCTGACTTTCAGATAATATTGCGTTAGAGTTGTCTCCCGCTACCCTGACCATAGTCTCTAAAGCTTTGGTCTTCATCACCATGTGGAGCGGGCTTAAATCCAATAGAGCATCCAGCGTAACTGTAGTATAGGATTTCATTGTCCCTGTTATATCAACAAATGCTACATTCTGTGTCTTGTTGAACTCCATTTGAGATATTTTCAAATTTCTTATATTTATCGACACAATAGTCCTTTAGACAGCTATTCCTCTAACCAACAATGTAAACATCACTAAATGTTTACCTCAATATTTCCTTTCAATCTTCCTGCATACAATTAAGGCAAGTATTGCCTTTCCTGCGATGCTCTTTATATGAACTTTTCACGTCAATTTACTATCCCTGGAGTCAAATGTTCTTCCATTTAGGAAGTTTCCATCTTCTTGAAAATGGTGCTATTGTAGTTTTGCCTGAATTTATATTCGGGCTCACTAAATTGCAACTTCGACTTAAAATCTCTCCCAAAATATTACTTTAGTTATCAGAACTATATCATCTGAATATCCTTGGGAGTCAATGCTTGCCATAAGAAAGTTTCGTTCAGAGTTCATCCTCAAACATGCTCAACATTAGCAGTGACAGCAGCTTGCGGGCATGCTTTTGTTCTGCCAACCCTTAGTATTTCATTTCCTGGGTATGTGAAGTCGTCGTAGTCTAGTAAGTAGTGTACTGGCTTACTAGACGTGAGTCCAGACATTTCGAACAAAACGAAATAATATTTATACGGGACTTCTTCTCAGCGGATGTATGACAAAAACTCTGAGAATAAATAATAATGCCGTGAAAAGTTTCTTAAAAATCTGTACTTAGTTGACTTGACACAGTAGGTCCCGCCATTAATGGATAAATTTAACACAAGGAACATGGGTGGTGTGAGAAGCTAGGTCGTAACCCGGACTGAAGGGTTGTAATGACCAATTAAGGAAGTAAGTAAGGGTATGTTTCCACAGATAATGTAATAGCAACTCTGCTCTCCATCTGGCTATCATATGGCTCTATACTCCTGCTATTTAACATTTTATTTATAACCCCGTGAGGAGTGTTAACAAGTACGCCCCAAGATTATGTCGTGCCTCTGATCTAGAGTGCTCATTGATTTCCTTTTGAACAGGGTTTCATGATTTGTAAGAAATTTTAAAATTAAACTAAAAACGACATAGTCACTAAAAAGGGTGAAATGTTAGTAATCAAGATTTTAAGGCAGTAAAATAATTCGAAGTTTTTGATTATCATTTCTTATCTGTAAATCCCAAAAAAAAAAAAAAACTGATATTTAGCACACTGAGCTGCTAAGGCAACAGTCACGACTTCTCTACTCCATTCAAGCAAATAAATTAAAAGAAATCTAAATACGCGAAACGATGTCCTATAAAGCGATGAAGCGGGTATGAAACTGTATGCACAACAAATAATTCTAACACTCTATAAATATGACACATACGATATGTTTACTAACGTATACATATTCACATAGTACACACTACAACACTATGTGAGTATTTTTAAACATTAAATAGTTTATGTACGCCCTTCTACGTCTCTCTAGCTCACTTCTCTTCTCTCTTAAAATGTTTATTTGCATTACAAAAGAACACATAAAATTACTTTGTCATGTTGTAGTAATAACAAGAAAATTTTCTTTTTCTACTAGGAACTACTAACACAAAAACACATGCATACATACACTCACGCATATATGCTAACGCACTTAAAATACATACAACAGCAATGTATACAAGAAAAATATAGAAAAATCATAGGTAACAGCATGTTTCAAGTGTCCCTGCAGGACATAAACGAAAGAAAGAAAAAAAAAATACAGAGAGAGAGTGTGTATATTTGTTTACAAACATAAATACAAGCATGTTATTAACAAATATACTCTGACACACGTGCTCGTTTAGTAAAGAAACTAACACTTCTATAGGCTCTTATAAAAGCACACACCATGAAAGTGTGTTTGCGTGTGTGTGTTACACTCTTACGCTTAAAAGTGTTGATTTGGCATCAACCATACGCAGTGTAGGCCAACTACAACAGGAGTATATTCGTTGATTTCTTTACTGTCAGATGAATTAGGATTTAAATTGAATATTAAAATCGAGGAAATATTTTTCAACGAAATTAATTGCTGACACTGACACATGTAGTGGAAGACAGTCTGCTCCTCCTAATCCTCAGACCCACAGCTCCTGCAAAAGTCATTTGTCGTATTGTCGAGTATTTCGATAAGCCTACCCATAAGAAACGGCATTGTAAAATGGGTGGAAATGCAACTTAAGGACAGTACTAAGTCTGTTATCTTCTCGTCCATACGTGTCCAATAGAGGCTTGTAATATTCCTCGTATTTTCCTGCCGCCAACGAGAATGAGTTTCCTTGTAGAACGGGAGGACATTACTTATTCAAATTAACTGAGGTAATCGGAATACCTATGCCCTGAAACACGTCGGAGATTGCGAACTGCGTACCGAACAAGGTTAACTAATCAATGTAATGTAATTTCCAATGATATCCCTATGTCGCGGAACTCATATAAGAGTTACCTTTGAATGATTTGAAATTTCTCCCAAAAATCCTAATCATTCCTTCACAAGGACGGACGTTGAAACTAAATTCGATGGGAACTTAATTGGCTGGAGATTTTTAGGGAAAGTCCGTCACTCAAAAAGTATTGAGACGCTTTCAAAATTGTCATGACCTCTACATGGAAACCTCTGCAGTGGTCAGGCAGATTATAAGAAAATTTAACGTACATACATATCGCTCCTTTATTGCAACATAGTCATATCTCAAAAAAACTTGAAATTGGCAAAATGCGATTTAAGTTTTCAAGACATAAGTCCTATGATTTAATTGCCGCAAACACTTTTTGTTATAACTTCGGTTCAGCTTGGGATATAAAACATTTTTTTTTCAACATGTACAGAAGGTCTAAAAGAGCAGTTTTGCTTAAGTAACTACAAATTTTTAATTTTTTGAGATATTGTTGCAATAAAGGAGCGATATGTAAATACATAATTGGTCATTATAACCCTAAGCTCAGGATTACGACCTAGCTTCTCACATCAGTTGTGTTGTGTTTCTTAATTTTATACTCGTATATGGGTGACGGGACCTACAGTTTAAAATCATGTCGGAACGACAGATTTTCTTTAGAAACTTTTTGCCAGAAAACTGCTGAGAGGGAGTCGGCGAAGAAATATTTTTCATATTTTGTTATATTGGGATGACTGACCTGCAGTTTGAACCTCACGTATAATAACCCAACACATTACCTACTACACTGCGTTGTGCCAACAAATCGTCAGATTTTTATTCCTGATTTTCAAAGACAATGCTAGAGCTCAAATGTTTAGCAACCAAAGCTTGCCTTGAAAATACTTCACGCAGAAGAACCGGTGATTTCAACGTCCGCCTGAGATTGCCTAAAAGCCTGCAAGTGATGATCTGGAAACATTACTTTAAAGAGATTGTTATTAAATTCACAACAAAGTTCTGAAAGGGTTTGTTGTGACAAGTTAGTTAAAAATTCCGATTGAAGGATTTTAATACCTAGTATTCGCCGCAGTCTGGTAAGTGTGTGTTAGAGGGAAGGCCTCGATTGTAACCCTAGCTCAGACATCAAAACGAAAACATAAAAAAAATATTTCTTCGGCGTCTGCCTCTTAGCAGATTTTAGGTAAAAAATCTGAGAATAAATGAAATTGCCATGAAAAGTCGCTCAAAAATCTGTCATTCGAAGTCGACTTTAAACTTCAGGTCCCGCTACTCATGTATAAAATTAACACACACAACTTAAGTGGTGTGAGAAGCTTGGTCGTAATCTTGACTAAAGGGTTGTAATGACTAATTATGTATGTTTGTCGGCTTATTAGACAAGAATCCGTTGTTCAAAACCCAGATAAGACATATCAAACAAAAGAAAATTAAAAAAAATATTTTTTTTCTGGCAAAAACTCTGAGAATAAAATAAAATTGCTGTGAAAAGTTTTTTAAAAATTCCTGCCACTCATGTATAAAATTAGCACACACGACATAAGTGGTGTGAAAAACTAGGTTGTAATCCTGGTTGAAAGGTTGTAATGAAAAATTATTATGTATGTGTACGTACAATTGTTTGTCTTACTTTTTAAAATTTGAATCTTAAAACACCCATCATACTTAAGCAATGTTCATGAAACGCTGCCAGTCATTGCGCTAGAAATGGGCTAGAAATTTCTGCTGCTATACCCATACAATGTTACCAAATTCACGAGATGCTTAACAACACTGTTTAGTCGAAATCCAAATTTACTGGTTAATACAATAAAAATTCCGTTTAGAGAAAGTAAAGTTTCCAATCATTTATTTTCCTTTTTACCACTTAAATTTCATTATACTTCACAAAACGAGACAATGAATTTCAATAAGTAGAGTTGTTGCCAAAAAAAACAGAAAAAAAACGTAACACTTGAATATCTTACCAATAATGAAAATACAAAATATTTTTAAAATATGTATAACGAAAATAAATGGAAAACCCCCTACACCAGAAGAAAATATAAAAGAAAAATAAGTTCTTTGGTCATTTATAAAATTATACCCTTGAGCATAGTACTTGAAAGACTTCCTCCCATCCCATATATTTTACAGATACCATTGCTTACAATTCCAAAAAATCTATACAATACAATGAAACACATACACATACTCATACACATACACATACACATACACGTACAACTGTATTGGAAAAAAGAGAAACAAATAAAAAAACCAACATGATTTATGATTCGTTACTAAAAAATTTGTCTTCACTCTCACATTTTCTCAGCACCGTGACTCACTTAAGTTTTCGCCTAGCCGATGCAGTTATAAATAACTATGTGAGAGAGTGTTGACACATATGTTTGAGGCTATTAAATGGAAACCTCTTTCACTATCTCACTCATACATACTCACCTTATTTTAAAAACCATAAATACTTCAATACTTTTAGAGAAAAAAAAATAACAATATTGCTTGCAACAGCAACTCCCACACGTGCAGTAGTGTGTCTTACTACATCAAAGTTACAATTTGATGGTCCAGGTTTTAAAGGTGTTATTGCCCTCTAAAGTAGGGATAATGGCTTTAAAGCAACAGAGGGAAAGATCAGAATTTATTACAGCAAAATAGCTGTGGTTGAGCTTTGCTATCACCACCTGCATTACATGCCAACGAACGTCAAATAAAGCCACAATGTAATAATTTTTATACAAAGAAAACAAAAAAATCAGCAAATTGTTGTATATAGTATGTGGCATCAACAGCAATAACAACATGATTAACATCAATCTAAAAATATCGCCACTTAATTTTCCTTTTTTTGTAAGTTTTACTCAATATTTGAAAATAATCTTCGTTATTTAGGGACAGCTTGTAGATTATTACGTTCATACCTCACAGGTCGATCTCAGATTGTATCTTATAATGGAACATATTCTGAAAGCCTTGATGTTAATAGAGGTGTCCCACAGGGCTCAGTGCTTGGACCCCTATTATTCTGCTTATATATTAATGATTTACCGGATACTTTAGAACATTGTAAAATACATATGTATGCGGATGATGTCCAAATATACAACAGCGGTTCTTTAAGTGGAATTAACGCATGTGTCAACACTGTAAACTCTGATTTGCAGAAAATAGATATCTGGGCGAAAAACAATGGACTTTGCATCAATCCCACAAAATCAAAGTGTATTTTAATAGATAGAAGTAACAGAAAGATTACTGACGATATTCAAATTGTAATAAATAGTAATGTAATAGAATTTGTGAGCTGTTCGAAAAACTTAGGAGTAATTTTTAATAATAAACTGACCTGGTCCAATCACATTGCTTCTGCAGTAGGTAAAATTTATGGTATGTTGAGAAATCTTTGGGCTGTAAAATGTTCAACACCTTTTAAAATACGAATGCTGCTTGCTAAAACTTATTTGATACCAGTCCTCTTATATGGATGCGAAATTTATGCGAATTGTGATGCAAATGATTTGCGGAAATTGAAAGTTGCCTATAATAATATTGCAAGATATATCTTCAATCGAGGAATACGTGATTCCATATCTGTATTTTCATACCAAATCTGCAATATGTGTTTTGAAAATCTTTTGAAGTTTAACAGTTTGATATTTTTACATAAAATAATTTATACTGCACAACCGACTTATCTGTATGGAACAATAAGCTTCGACAGATCGGCTAGAGGACTGGTATTGATTCAACGAAAATATAAAACTGCCTTTTCAGAACGTCAATTCTTTATTTATTGCACTCGACTTTGGAACCAATTACCGAAGAGAATTCAAATAATTAGCAACGCAAACAGATTTAAAATTGAACTATTGAGATATTTTCGTTAATAACTAGTTGAAGTATTGTATAAAATCAAACTAATCCTTTAAATTATTTGTAATTTTTCTTATCATTTTTTTTAAATTTTTTTTCTTAAATTAACTTGTATTTACTTTTAACTATTACATTATGTTTAAATTTATTGTCTTTATATAATCATTAGCACTTTAATTTATAAGATTTCGATCTTGTTGTGCTAAATTTGAAAATAAAATAAAATAAATAAAATAAAATAAACATGCTTGGGCTGATTGTAAGCCGCATTAGCTGACAAGTTCTGTCTGCTTTATAATGCAAAACAAAAGCAAAATGTGTAGAAAGCATTGCATTCTGTTCCACTTTATTTAACCGTCTTATTTAATTTTCTGAATGATTTTGCCAGAAATATGCTGAGAGGAAATCACCACAGAAATATTTTTTCATATTTCGTTTTATTGAAGATGTCTGACCTAGGGTTTGAACTGTGGCCTCACGTCTAATAAACCAAAGGGGGATTACATGTCCGATTATCTGGAAGTTCTTTTCCTAACACTTGAGGCCTATACACATGACAGAGTATGCTGTGGCTATATATGGCTGTACGTTGCTTAGCTGTTACAAATATTATTCCAAACCTAATATACCACCTTGGGTGTCAGGTGATGCAGTATATCAATATAAAAAATACCAAAAATAATTGATTGAATTATGTAATTTATTTTGTACAGATGACAGTTATCGATTGCCTGTCATAACTATCGATAAGAAAAAGAGTTAAAATATGAAACAATAATTCTTAGGATTGTACATGTATGTTGTTGAAAATATTTTAGTTTTCGATACATTTATGAGAACTTTTATATAATCCTTGCAAAACAAGTGTACGTTGATTTCTTTGGAAATGATTTTAAGGAAAAGTGTTCAAATTACTACGAGAAGGAAAATTCAATCATATACATATGTACAAATAATTACATACATAATTGGTCATTACAACCCTTCAATCAGGATTACGAACCTAGCTTCTCACACAAATAATTCATCGTTGTTTAATAGCTCTTTTCAAGTTGGATGAAGATCGATTTTTCCGTTTAAAATTATCTTCAGTGTCACAAAACAGTTAATTTTCCTTTATTTCTTTCCAAAAGAGATAGGTAGTAAGGTAGGTAAAGGTGGCTATTCAACCAAAGAACTAGCTTTAATTACCAAAGCACACTTGAGCATGCATACCGGCCCACTGTGACGCCACAGGTGAGCGCAGTCTATGTACTGACATAGAAAAAGTTGTTCAGCTTCGTAGCTTCTGATGAAGCGACACAGACTGTCAATATTAATGTATTACAGTTCTTCCAAATAATCTATAAAATGGGCACCAAAGTGCCTTTGTTTCCCCTGACATAATGCTAGGCATCTACCGAATTGACATCTACCAGTCTCCTCTTCTTACTCATCCCCTCGGATTCAGCAGAAGATATTTGCAAGATGTCCAAAGCCAAAGTGTCTAGCATGCGTGGCCATAATGTAATATCCGTAATTACTTCAACGACTATACTAGACGAACTTCTTTGGAGTTTAAGCAGACATAGCGTGCACTCTTCATTCCAGTTTTGACCAAATTTTCTACGCCGTTCTGTCTGTTTCCGAGTGCGCCCATCTGGAATCCATGAATGCATTGTCATATATAAACTCTCAGATTTGTAGAGGGCTTTCCCAAAGTCGAGAATTCTTTTGAGAGTTCAATGATTGTGGCACACCTAATAAGGTAATCCCCTTTACAGCTTTTAAAATTAGTAAATCCTGTGTATAAAATTCTTGTTTGCCTGCCTGCAGAGGGACGCAGATTCCTGCTTATGAATTCATTGGAATAAACTGTTGTAAGGGACTTTGCAAGAGCGTCTGGTACATTGTTACTTACGACGTACCAATGTCCGGAAACCTACACAACGATAACCACTGAATACTTCGTTACCTCCTTGAGGAACACTTAACAAGCTTAGAGAATTTAAGGTGTGGACAAAAGAAACGATTTAATGTCAGTAAATATTTATTTATTTATTTATTAATTACAATACAATTACAAATTATATTTAATTATATACGAGGTGAATAACTTTGACTATATGCTCGGTGTAGTGTCACAGACCAGAGTTTCTGGTGGGAATCGGACTCACGACCCTCACGCTAATAGTCTAGAACACTACCCACTAGACTACTAGGGCAGCCATATCAGTAAATATATTCATACCCCGACGCAATATATCCCGACACTGTATTTAAACTGTAGTTAACTTTACTTACTTAATTGGTCATTGTAATACTGTAGTCAGGATTACAACCTAGTTTCTCATACCACCCATGTTGTGTATGTTAATTTTATAAACTAGTGATAGCTCTTTGAGTTCGTCGCGTCCTAACAACAGATATTTGATAAAATTGACATAAAAACTTTATTTTTGCCAGAAGACAGATGGGAGGAAGTTACTTAAAGAAATATTTCGTTTCGTTCGATATGTCAGGGGTTTGAACAACAGATCCCTGTCTATTAAGCCAACACACTACCCACTAGACTATGGCGACTGCTTATAGTACTAGAACTACGTTAATCGATTAATATAAAGAATAATCGAAAATTCAACCTGTTAAGAAGGCATTTCATATCCAACTTTATAGAGTGCTCTAGTGTGCACCCACCGTCAGAGAATATTTGGATAATATTCTATGGGTGGTGTAAACTATTTTCACAATAGAAGCTATCTTATGTTTGGGTTGTAAAATCAGGATCGAAAACAGGTTCTGCTATTGTGTATTCGGAGATCAAGTATATCTGAAATTTTGTCTTCTCTATTTCTATGCCTTAAGGCGCTTAAGATGTATTTGACATTTGCATCGCTTTCTTTGAATAATTATGTGGAATGAAAATTTACGAGAAGTGTATTTAAATTTTGTGTCTTTTATGATCAGTTACTCTATCAATTTTCTAAACATTTTATTGAAGATTTGTTTTATAAAATTTGTATAAAATTTTGGTTTTTGTGGTTTTTCCATAAATTTGGTTTCTATTTTTTGTTTTTTCTCTCTTTAGAAAGAATTTATTTTTCTGAATGTAAATTGTTCACAAAAGTATCAAAAAAATTAAAAAAAAACCATATTTAACTGTTGGTTTTTGTTTGTGTGTAGTTGTATGTAATTTTTTTAAGGTAATTGCTACAACAACATCAAAACATAATGTAAACATTTTGATAAACAATTTGGTAAATGTTGCTTTTGGCAAATTTACAAAATATAATGGCTGGTCAAGTGAGACATGTGTCTGGAAATTGGGCCTTAAATGAATAAAAAAATGAAAAAAAAGGTTAATGGCTTTGCAACAATGCACAATAAACCAAATGAATGGAAAAAATGGAGCCAGAAGTTCTACAGAAAATAAACATGTGAAGTAGGGCAGCCTTTTCTTTTATAACTTCAGTTATAAAAGAAAACAAATTCAAATTATTATTAAAACAATAGAAACATTTTATATTGAGGTATTTGTATTCCTTTTCGTTGTTTCTCTTTAAACTTTAATTTGTTATTAAAAAAATCCAACAATTTACAGTCATTTTAACATATTTTTATTGGTAACAATGCAATTAACATCAGTGAGATAAGGTTAGATTAGCGGGTAGGTTTAGATTAGAGGACGTGTACTTGCCAATTGAGACAAGTACAGTACCCGGAGGTCCAGTTGACCCATTGCACAACGTCCTAAAGGGAAGATATTTATCATCTAGGGAAAGGGAAAAAGGAGAAGGGAGATAGGGAAAAAGGAGAAGAAGTAGAAAAGTGAGAATAAGGAAGCACTAACAAAACACAAAAGAGAAAGCGACTACACTATTGAAGCCATGGCACTTCTTCAGCAGCTCATAATAATAATGTCGGCTCTCGACACAGAATTCAAACCGTCAAAGAAGCCCAAGAGTCTTCAACCTCAACTTACTAAGGGCTGGACAGTTAGTCTCCAACTCCTCCTCATCACAATATACCCTGCAGTAGTCCGGCTGGTATCTGTTCTAGATCCTTATCAGCGATCTAAGCTCTCCCGTAATAAACCCAATAACTACCTGCCTTATATAAGCCCAGCAGCCAACCCGTTCTTACACTGTCTATAGCAGTCCATAGACATCTAGAAACAATAACCCGATACATTCCCCTAACGCTTCTGCTCTTCCTCCCTGACCCATCCATTGATGAGGCCATGGAGGTGGCAGATTGGGGAATGAGGACAAACTACCACATCTCCTTCAGTATGTAAATTGTTTGCCCAAATTTTTTTTGGCACACTCCTTATTTTAGAGTTTTCTTGTATACCAATAAAACAGCCGAATACTTTTCTTTATAAACTTCTTATTGGCATGGCTTGCAAAAGAAAATTCCATGTTCTTGCTTGAAGCAGCACTTGTGTGTGATAACCAGTAGAAGGTTCAAATGCAATCAAGTCAATAAGATTTTTATTTAATTTTCTCTTCAAACCTGAAACGTGACTGTCTACTCATTTTAATAGCACATGTGCCTCAGCTAAAGGAAACGATTTTATTGTTAAACATTTTATAAACATTTAAGCCACCTATCTGCGTACGCCCGGCTATGTAATGGCCTCCCCCACATTAGAAGAAAGTGTCCCAGCTGAAAACATTTTCTTAATTTTGCGTTTAATTTCCAGTAATTAAAAGCAAAATGTTGAACTAATAAAACGTACTACTATAGAACAGTCTCGCAACAAGCCAATCTTTTTATTTTATTTTTGGTAAGGATGTTTTAATTTTTTTTGTTTTGTTTTTGGCCTAACAACAGCCATTAAAACGTGTAAGAATTTCTAAAAGGAATAGAGAAAAAAAATTTCTCCTCTCAATGCCTTTAAACAGAGGCGCTATAAAATTCTTTTTTTTCTGGTTTTTGTGAAGAACTTTTCCTGTCTTTTTTTTTTTGCTATTCTCTGGTACTCATAGTGCTGGTAAAATGTCAACAAAATGCTATGCTTCGTTAAATTTTTCATTGAATGCTGGAAGCAATTAAAATCATTGTCAGAATCTATACAGAATACGTGGAAAAAAGTAAAATAAAATGGAACCTAACCCCATCCTCCACTCCAGTCCATCTCTGGTTTATTGTTTTATTTTGTTCAGTGGTTCCTTTCTCTTTCTCTTTTTATTTTTTCATTTTCTATTGTTTCGCTTGTTTTTTTAGAGATTTTCCTGATTTTGTTTCGCTTCACAATCGTGAACATTGTTTGTTAGCAATTTGGTTACTGTTGCCATTGCCTTTAGATCCTTTTGGATCCTTTTGTTAGTCATTTACCAGGATGGCCGCAAGAATGTTTTCGGCTGTAATGAATTTCATTTACCCCCATGGCTGTCGTTATTATTATTAGAAGGTGATTAGGAACAAACAAAAAAAAAAAAAAAGATTGAAAGACAATCTCATGAATGAATTGTGGCAGTTAAAGAATATGGCAGAGCCCACTATATAGAAGGTAAATAAGTGAGAGAGAGAGCCACAGAAATTGAAATACTCGTGCATTGAAAATGTTTAAAGGCTTTAAGGGAGAATATAAAAAATTCCCCAACAAGCCCGTTGCTTGTGCTGAATGCAAGGATTTATGTAAAGTAGAAAATTAATTCAAAATCCAAAAAAAATTTAAATTAAGAAGTCAAAAATGGCTTAGAATTATGGGAATTCATTTGTACTTCCCACGCGATGGCAAAATTTCATTATTCTCTCTCTCCACCAATGTCTGGTTAAGCCTATGATCTTCGTGTGCAACCGGTTGTACAATATCTTCCAAAAGTTTTCTAAAAACCAATGCCTTCTTCCGACCCAGTCTAATAACATGAACTGTCTCTTAACTAGAAGTGGAAGAGGTTTTGGGTATACGCTCGCACATATTATTTTCCGTGTAATTTTCATACGTTCTTTCAATTATGGTAGTGAACCTAGCTCCCCCTGCCGGATAAAGTCCCAACTGCAACAATATTCCATGTCCTCTCGCTATCGCTTCTGATGCATGGCACATAATCTTGGAAGTAATCAAGGCAGTCACGCGACAACTTTTTAATTTTTCATTTTTTCTTCAAAGTTTTCCTTTTTGATCTCACAAGTTGTGTAAAAGGACATATTCTTCATGCAAAGGTGAGGGTGGTTAATGCTGCAAGTCCACAGGTATTTAGAATATTCCTTTTAGGATAGGATTCTCTGCGCGCTTTCTATGATATCTTTGACATATACAGACCATGTACAATAGTACTCCCAATAAGGCGGACCAAAAAACTAACGACCTTCCCTACCAATTAGCAATCACATTAACATTATGCCGCTCAGAAGCTTAAGTGACTCTCTCACAACAACATGAACAAACGGGCATTCGCTCTTTCTATTGACATATAAGGACATAGAACCCCGATCAGGTGGTGATATTGTTCCACCCGTTTCCATCTTTCTCAATGATCATACATCTACAAGGTCCAAAAACCTAAGTGTTGTGTTCCCCGAGTGTGATATTATTCAACCCGTCTGCAATCTTTCTCAACGACCATACATCTATAAGGTCCCATAGTCAAGGTGTTGTGTTCCCCAACACAGGAACCACTACGATTCCCTCAGATGCCTAAATCACGTTGATAACAGCTAGTCCATAATGATATTCGCAGTAGTCACCACATCATGTAAGCTGGTTTGCTGTCAGTACAATTTCGTTTTTCAATGAATTGGTTTCCTTTTTTTGATTTTACAACATAAGATCCAGATACAGATCCATGCAACATCTTAAGTACACATACATATTCGAAATGATTTTCGAATGATTTTCAGACACATTATACGTTAAAAATCTAAAATACTTTCCACTTGCAGGTAATAATTCAAACAATTAGGAGGGTGTACACAAAAAAGGTGTTGAAATTAGAATGGCCGAGGTAACAGCCTCTAGTGGCAAATTCCTTAAATTGCCACTCTACACGCCTCTATTTCGGCATCTTATTCTTCTGCTTGCAACATTGTTGTACGATGGCTTTTACTCTTAACTTCTTATTCTCTATTCGGCAAATAATTACTTGTGTGGGTACCAGTTGCTATTGTTGTTGTCGTTGTTGTATACATATTTTCCTTTTTGCTTGTTTAAGTGGCCCAGACTACCTTAAGGGCAAAACGAACTGACTGACTTGGGTTGCCTGTAGAATAAATGGCATCTTGTGTTACTGAACAATTATTGCTGAGAGAGCAGATTTTTCTATTTTTTTTCGTTGCCTTTTCAATTCGTTTTTCTTTTTTTATGTAATTGGGTTAAGGTCATTTGTATAAAGTTGTTGCTGTTGTTGTAGTTCTTATTATTTTCCAGCGCCTTACAAAATTATTGTAGGTGGGTGTCCTTTTTCAAAAAAAAAATGTTTCCTTTTTCTTTTCATTATTTTTTTGTTACAAAATTTATTTTATTTTTCTTTGTCCTTTTGCTGTATTTTAGATTTTACTTTTGCTTTAGGTATCATTTTTATTCGTAGTTTTAGTGTAATTTTTGTTACTTTACTTGCTTGGGAGTCGTACATATGGTTGTTGGTCTGAAGGTATTTTAAATTCTTTTTTTTTTCGGTGGAGGATTCAATGACACTTAAAGAAAGTTTGTAATAAAAAGTTGAAGTAGGTAATACGTAGTTCCTTGGTTTTCCTGCTGTGCACTGCTGGAGATAACAATAACAAGTTAACTGTGTGATTCTAGAAGTTGCCATACCGAATATGAACAACAGCTATCATACATACATACATAATTGGTCATTACAACCCTTCAGTCAGGATTACAACCTAGCTTCTAACAACACTTATGTTGTGTGTGTTAATTGTATACATGAGTGGCGGGACCTACAGTTTGAAGTCAACTCCGAATGACAGATTTTTAAGAAACTTTTCACAGCAATTTTCTTCACTCGCAGAGCTTTTGCCGTAAATCTGCTGAGAGGAAGTCGCTGAAGCAATATTTCGTTTTTCTGGATATGTCTGACATGGGGTTTCAACCGTGGCCTTACGTCTACTAAGCCAACACACAACCTACTAGACTACGGCGACTTGAGACAGCAGTTTTGAAATTCGGCAAACACGTAAGTTGGACCACCTACGGTTTGTTGAATTCCATGCTACTTTTTACAATTTGAAAAAGTATTCTTGTAGGGGCGCACATATCCCCTCTGTTGTCTCTTCCTCAGACAGTTTGTTTCCTTCTGTGCTGCAGTGGCTTCTATATTTTAAGTTGGCCAAAGTCTCACTTGCCCAAATCATACATTGTCTGATCGTATATACTTCCGATTGAAAAATCGTGATATAGTTCCTAAATCAATCCCTAAATCATGTTATAATACCGCTAAAATCGCTGTAGTCCAGTAGGTAGTTTGTTGACTTATTAGACGTGAGGCCACGTTACAAACCCCAGGTCAGATATCTCCAAATAAACGAAAAATATTTCTTCGGCGACTTCTTCTCAGCAGTCTGCTGGCAATAACTCTGAGAGTAAATCAAAAATTGCCATGAAAAGTTCCTCAAAAAATCTGCCGATTGGAGTTGACTTTAAACTGTAGGTCCCCGCCACTTATGTACAAAATTGACACATACAACATAAGTTATGCGAGAAGCTAAAATGTAATCCTGACTGAAGGGTTATAATAACCAATTATGTACGTATCGACACTAAAAAGTGAGTGTAAGACACTATACTGATCTCAAAAGGTACTGTAGGTGGTACCCTTTAATGGTGAGCGTAAAATAAGTCTACTTGATGGCTAAGGTGGATGCATATAAGCATGAGACTATGGATCTTTTGGTTGGTTACCTTTCCCTTAACTTATATATGTACATACCAATCTAACTTGTTTGGCATTTTCTAAAGGGTTCGGTAAGTGATCTAACTTTTTACGTTCAGAGTTACGTCCTATACTTAAGCCTGAAGTTAATAATAGTTTGAGAGTTAGTTTGGTATTCTTTTGATTTGTTTTTGTACTGAATCATTTATCCATAGTAGCCAATGTGACTATTCCATTGACTTTTGTAGCCTTGTTTTTAATGCACTGAAAAGAATTGTATTGTCCAAGTTAATGGCATGTAATACTCTGTTCCCAATAAACGGATTATTCGCTTAACCATTACAGATCAATCCCTATCCTAACTTAACATATGGGAATTGCAATATCTTAAACACCAATGAACAGCGAGTTGCAGTCAACGGTCAGCGGTATTATAAGATGATGGTTGATTTACCACCACTAACGGATCGTGACAAGGGGGCTCAACTTACACTAGGTAGCACAATGGTTCATATAGGCCATCGAGTGAATTTACCTGTGAACGGCAAGCAATCCTCCAATTTAATCCAACTTAACATATAGGAATTGGAATATCCTCACCGATCGCCAAATAAGGAATTGAGAAATAGCATTCAGGGATACACGATTAAAGACTGTTCTAGAATCTCTGAATGCTATTTCCCAATTTCTCATTTGGTGATCGGTGAAGATATTCCAATTCCTATATGTTAAGTTGGTAAATTCACTCGATGGCCTATATGAACCATTGTGATACCTAGTGTAAGTTGAGCCCCCTTGTCATGATCCGTTAGTGTTGGTAAATCAACCATCATGTTATAATACCGCTGAGCGTTGACTGCAACTCTCTGTTCATTGGTGTTTTAATCAAAGATTTATCCATCCACTGTAAAAAACATGTGAAAATGATGCACTTTTCTGACATGAGTTTCTTCATTATAAAACAGAAAACAAAACTTACTAGAGCTATAAGCGTCAGCTGACAAAACCTTTATAAAAACATTCGTTTACTGGTTTCTTCAATCCATTTTTTTTTTTGAGTGTCCTAAGATTTCGGTTTAAAATTTCAATGTGTGCATGTGTTTGTTACACTTAAAGTCTTACACTTGCAATGCTAAGGATCACGTCTTTTATGCATTACCTGACATGCGTTTTAAAGTGGTTTATCTTAGATTTCTTTACTCTTTTCCTAGTCTCATACAGAAAAATTTCTTGGGTTTTTATTTCTTCACAGAAATTTTGCCACAACCAACATGGCAAAAAAGGAAAAGGAAAAACTCAAAAATGAAAACTAGAAACAAGAAAGAAATAAAAAAAAAATAAATTTAAAAATTGTAAGTGTTTGTAATTGACACGTAAAAGATTAAATTAAGTTTTGTTCCACACTATTCTTATCCCCTCCAAGAAAAAGGGGAACAAAAAGAATGGACAACGTATAGTTTTAGTTTGAATTTATAGTTAAACTTGCAGGAAGAAAAGAAATGTAAGAAAATAAATAAAAACTCAAGTAAGATTAAAGCTTATAAAACGCTAAAAACCTAACTTAAGTCTTATCAAATTGGAAAAGTTTTATGAGAGAAGACATCATTCGTTAGCACAGAGTGCAGGTAAAACTAAACAGGCAATATGAGCAATAACTTACTCAAACGCATACTTAAAGAACAGCAAACAAATTCTTAAACATATTGTGTAAGAAAAAGTATTTTTGTTGTTTGATGGAAAAAATTCCGAAAATTGTTGTTACTTGATATGGATTTTTAAGCAACATATTTGGTCTCCCTTCTTTTCTCGAACTTGACTTTACTGAGTTAAACGGAAAAAATTAATTTAACGCATACTTGAGTTTTATCGATAACACTTCAATATTGTGTAATAACATATACATACACGCGCACACACGATACACGCATACAAACATACACACATTCGTTTGTAATAAAACTGTTGTACGAGTCATAATAAAAGTTGTAACACACACATAAATAAAGCAACATGATGTCCACCTACAAACCATGTTTTCATTTTGCTTTTGTTCTTGCTATTGTTTTTGTTGTCCCTTATCTTTCCCTTCGTATAACAACAACTACATGACAGCAGAGCAGGGATCATTGTATTAACTTGCCCAAGGACATGTATAGCCAGACATTAAGCCGCTGCAAATGAAATAAATTTAAGGATAAACAATACTTTATTCCATTGGTATGCGAAATCACTTGTTCTCCATCTCTTCTTCTTCTGCTCTATCACTCTCTCTCTCTCTCTCGTTCTGAGGATTTCAATTGTTTAAGTTTTTAAATTTAAAGAAAAAAAATCTGTTTTTCTAAGGATTTAATATTAAAAATATATGAAGAATTGAACACAAAAAAAGAAAAAAATAATAAAAATCCTTCAGTCAGGATTACAACCTAGCTTCTCACACTACCCATGTTGTGTATGTTCATTTTATGAATGGCGGGACCTACAGTTTGCAGTCGACTTCGAACGACAGATTTTTAGAAAACTTTTCGTGGCAATTTTATTTACTCTGCGGGTTTTTGCCAGAAATCTGTTGACAGGAAGTCGCCGCAGAACTATTCTTTCATATTTTGTTTTGTGGGAGAAGTCTGACCTCAGATTTGCCTATAAGATAACAGATACTTATCAAAAAAAAAAGATAAGACTTACATGTCTACGCCTATGATTTCATACAATATACTCAAACAACTAAAATTTTATCCCCAATTGTCTACACTTGTGCTAGTTTCATCGCTGCATTTTTATAAAACCTTTGTAGGCACAATCACAGCAAAACAACATCACGTACGAAATACAAGATTCTATACCTTTTAAGTTTTAAAATTCCTAAATTATACACTCTCAAGCGATATTATTTCGCATTTCCACTTTGACTCACACACAAAAAGCGAAAATTAAACGCTTAAATAAAGAGAAACATAATTAAGATTATCAAGTGTTTGTTCTAAATGAAAATGCCTTTGAATTTGTTATTGTGTATGCATATGTTGGTGTGTTTGTGTTGGTGTACAAACATGGTTTATAAACAAATAATAACAGAAAGAGAATAAGTGAAGGAGAGTGGCAGAGTAGAAGTGTGCATGAAAATTAGTGAAACCTTTATTTAACTCTGTAAACAGCAACAATCAAAAATAATAACCGTTTAACTTTCACTTTCTCTCTCTCTCTCTCTACCTCTCTCGCACTCTCATGTATCAAATTGTGTTATTTCGGCTTTTTATTTATTTTTTCGTAAAAGTGTAACAATTGTTATCGTGTGTATGGCTTAATTATTGTATTGCGTTGTAAAAATATTTTAAAACATTTTCCATCTCTAGCTCTCTCTCTCTCTCTCTCTCTCTCTATATAGTATTCATGTGAAAAACATACATTCACGAACACAATTAAAACATTCCTACTTTATGTCAGTGTTGAAAAATTGAAATTTTGAAATGGTACTGAACTATAACTGAAAGAGTACTTTTTCGCATCAAATGGTACTTTTGTAAAAAAATACATACATACATTACATGTGCGTTAATTAAATTTCTCGCTTTAATTTATCGCTCAAATTTATCGTTTGGGTTTATCACTTATATTTATCGCTTAAATTTATCGCTTAAGTTTATCGCTTAAATTCATCGCTTAAATTTATCGCTTAAATATATCGCTTAAATTTATCGCTTAAATTTCTCGCTCAAATTTATCGTTTGAGTTTATCGCTTATATTTATCGCTTAAATATCTCGCTTAAATTTTTCGCTTAAATTTCTCGCTTTAATTTATCGCTTAAATTTATCGCTTAAATTAATACCTTAAATTTATCGCTTAAATTTCTCGCTTAAATTTCTCGCTTAAGTTTATCGCTTAAATATCTCGCTTAAATTTCTCGCTTAAATTTATCGCTTAAATTTATCGCTTAAATTTATCGCTCAATTTTTCGCTTAAGTTTATCGCTTAATTTTATCGCTTAAATTTATCGCTTAAATATCTCGCTTAAATTTCTCGCTTTAATTTATCGCTCAAATTTATCGTTTGAGTTTATCGCTTAAACTTATCGCTTAAATTTATCGCTTAAATTTCTCGCCTAAATTTCTCGCTTAAATTTATCGCTTAAATATCTCGCTTAAAATTCTCGCTTAAATTTATAGCTTATAATTATCGCTTAAATTTATCGTTTGAGTTTATCGCTTATATTTATCGCTTAAATTTATCGCTTAAGTTTATCGCTTAAATTTATCGCTTAAATATTTCGCTTAAATTTCTCGCTTAAATTTATCGCTGAAATTTATCGCTTAAAAATCTCGCATTAAATTTCTCGCTTTAATTTATCGCTTTAATTTATCGGTAAGTTTATCGCTTAAACTTATCGCTTAAATTTTTCGCTTAAACTTCTCGCTTAAATTTATCGCTTAGGTGTACCACTTAAATTTATCGCTTAAGTTTATCACTTATATTTATTGCTTAAATTTATAGCTTAAATTTATCGCTCAAATTTATCGCTTAAATATCTCGCTTAAATTTCTCGCTTAAATTTATCGCTTTAATTTATCGCTTAAGTTTATCGCTTAAGTTTATCGCTTAAATTTCTCGCTTAAATATCTCGCTTAAATTTCTCGCTTTAATTTATCGCTTAAATATCTCTCTTAAATTTCTCGCTTAAATCTCTCGCTTAAATATATCGCTTAGGTTTATCGCTTAAATTTATCGCTTAAATATCTCGCTTAAATCTCTCGCTTAAATTTGTCGTTTTAATTCATCGCTTAAATTTATCGCTTAAGTTTATCGCTTAAATTTATCGCTTAAATATCTCGCTTAAATTTATCGCTTATATTTATCGCTTAAATTTATCGCTTAAGTAAAAGTTTATCGCTTAAATTTATCGCTTAAATATTTTGCTTAAATTTCTCGCTTAAATTTATCACTAAAATTTATCGCTTAAAATTCTCGCTTAAATTTATCGCTTAAATATCTCGCTTAAATTTCTCGCTTAAACCTCTCGCTTAAATTTCTCGCTTTAATTTATGGCTTAAATTTATCGCTTAGGTGAATCGCTTAAATTTATCGCTTAAGTTTATCGCTTATATTTATCGCTTAAATTTAAGCGAGAAATTTAAGCGCTTAAATTTAAGCAATAAATATAAACAATATACTCAAACGATAAATTTGAGCGATAAATTAAAGCGAGAAATTTAAGCGATAAATTTAAGCAATAAATATAAACAATATACTCAAACGATAAAATTAAGCGATAAATTTAAGCGATAAATTAAAGCGATAAATTTAAGCGAGAGATTTAAGCGAGAAATTTAAACGATAAATTTAGGCGAGAAATTTAAGCGATAAATTTAAGAGATAAGTATAAGCGATAAACTCAAATGATAAATTTGAGCGATAAATTAAAGCGAGAAATTTAAGCGATAAATTTAAGCGAGATTTTTAAGCGATAAATTTGAGCGATAAATTTAAGCGAGAAATTTAAGCGAAATATTTAAGCGATAAATTTAAGCGATAAACTTTTACTTAAGCGATAAATTTAAGCGATAAATATAAGCGATAAATTTAAGCGAGATATTTAAGCGATAAATTTAAGCGATAAACTTAAGCGATAAATTTAAGCGATAAATTTAAGCGAGAGATTTAAGCGAGAAATTTAAGAGAGATATTTAAGCGATAAATTAAAGCGAGAAATTTAAGCGAGATATTTAAGCGAGAAATTTAAGCGATAAACTTAAGCGATAAACTTAAGCGATAAATTAAAGCGATAAATTTAAGCGAGAAATTTAAGCGAGATATTTAAGCGATAAATTTGAGCGATAAATTTAAGCTATAAATTTAAGCAATAAATATAAGCAAATTTAAGCGAGAGAATTAAGCGAGATATTTAAGCGATAAATTTAAGCGAGAAATTTAAGCGAAATATTTAAGCGATAAATTTAAGCGATAAACTTGAGCGATAAATTTAAGCTATAAATATAAGCGATAAACTCAAACGATAAATTTGAGCGATAAATTAAAGCGATAAATTTAAGCGATAAATTTAGGCGAGAAATTTAAGCGATAAATTTAAGCGATGAGTATAAGCGATAAACTCAAACGATAAATTTCAGCGATAAATTAAAGCGCGAAATTTAAGCGATAAATTTAAGCGAGATTTTTAAGCGATAAATTAAAGCGAGAAATTTAAGCGAGATATTTAAGCGATCAATTTAAGCGATAAATTTAAGCGATAAAATTATGCGATAAATTATAACGATATATTTAAGCGAGAGATTTAAGCGAGATATTTAAGCGATAAACTCAAACGATAAATTTGAGCGATAAATTAAAGCGATAAATTTAAGCGTTAAATTTAGGCGAAAAATTTAAGCGATAAATCTAAGCGATAAAAACAAACGATAAATTTGAGCGATAAATTAAAGCGAGAAACTTAAGCGATCAATTTAAGCGAGATTTTTAAGCGATAAATTAAAGCGAGAAATTTAAGCGAGATATTTAAGCGATAAATATAAGCGATAAATTTAAGCGATAAACTTAAGCGATAAATTTGAGCGATAATTTTAAGCAAGAAATTTAAGCGAGAAATTTAAGCGAGATATTTAAGCGTTAAATTTGAGCGATAAATTTAAGCTATAAATTTAAGCGATAAATCTAAGCGATAAATTTAAGCGAGAAATTTAAGCGAGAAATTTAAGCGAGATATTTAAGCGATAAACTTAAGCGATAAATTTGAGCGATAAATTTAAGCGAGAATTTTAAGCGAGATATTTAAGCGATAAATTTAAGCGAGAAATTTAGGCGAGAAATTTAAGCGATAAATTTAAGCGAAAAATTTAAGCGAGATATTTAAGCGATAAATTTGAGCGATAAATTTAAGCGAGAAATATAAGCGAGAAATTTAAGCGAGATATTTAAGCGATAAACTTAAGCGATAAATTTGAGCGATAAATTTAAGCGAGAATTTTAAGCGAGATATTTAAGCGAGAAATTTAAGCGAGAAATTTAGGCGAGAAATTTAAGCGATAAATTTAAGCGAAAAATTTAAGCGAGATATTTAATCGATAAATTTGAGCGATAAATTTAAGCGAGAAATATAAGCGAGAAATTTAAGCGAGATATTTAAGCGATAAATTTAAGCGATAAACTTAAGCGATAAATTTAAGCGATAAATATAAGCGATAATCTCAAACGATAAATTTGAGCGATAAATTAAAGCGAGAAATTTAAGCGATAAATTTAAGCGAGTTATTTAAGCGATAAATTTAAGCGATAGTCTTAAGCGATAAATTTAAGCGACAAATAAAAGCGATAAACTCAAACGATAAATTTGAGCGATAATTTGAAGCGATAAATTAAAGCGATAAATTTAAGCGAGAGATTTAGGCGAGATATTTAAGCGATAAACTTAACGATAAATTTGAGCGATAAATTTAAGCGAGAAATTTAAGCGAGATATTTAAGCGGTAAATTTAAGCGATAAACTTAAGCGATAAATTTAAGCGATAAACTCAAACGATAAATTTGAACAATAAATTAAAGCGAGAAATTTAAGCGGGTTATTTAAGCGATAAATTTAAGCGATAGTCTTAAGCGATAAATTTAAGCGACAAATAAAAGCGATAAACTCAAACGATAAATTTGAGCGATAAATTAGAGCGGGAAATTTAAGCGAGAAATTTATGCGATAGATTTAAGCGATAAACTTGAGCGATAGATTTAAGCGAGAAAATTAAGCGAGAAATTTAAGAGAGAAATTTTTTTTTTTTTTTTTTTTTTTTTTTTTTTTTTAGCGTTAAATTAAAGCGAGAAATTCAAGTGATAAATTTAAGCGATAAATATAAGCGATAAACTCAAACGATAAATTTGAGCGATAAATTAAAGCGAGAAATTTAAGCGAGAAATTTAAGCGATAAATTTAAGCGAGGAATTTAAGCGATAGATTTAAGCTAGTAATTTAAGCGAGAAATTTAAGCGAGTAATTTAAGCGATAAGTTTATAAATATAAATATTTTTTCAACAAGTTTTTACGGTTTTGTAGCAAGAGTCTTCATTACATTTTGCAGGTACCTGGATATTTCAAAGCGTTATATTTTATGGTCCTCTATTTCGCAAATCGATCACTACAAAATTTCAATACATTATTATGTACATATGTAAATCTTTCCATAATGATGTTTGCTACCTTCTCACTTCATTCAACATATTTAAAGTAAAAAAAATTCTGTTTCCCATTTTTCTTCCACATTTTAATTAAATTTTTCTTAGGGTGTGTTAATTTTATACATGAGTGGCGAGACATGCTGTTTAAAGTCGACACAGTCGACAGACTTTCAAGAAACTTTATCATGGCAATTTTGTTTACTCTCAGAGTTTTTGCCAGAAGGAAGTCGCCGGAGAAATACTTTTCCATATTTCGCTTTAATGGAGATGTCTGACATGGGGTTTGACCCGTAGGCTCACGTTTAGTAAGCCCGCTCAGTACCTACTAGACTATTCATTTATTTATATTAAATACACATACACAAACCCAATGATTTATTCGTGTTCCTCACATATATGACAAGAATAGCTAATTCGGAACGTAATAACGCGTAAACGCCTTGTTTAGTCAAACATCGATGGAATATAATGTAACATACTATCATTTTTAGCATATGAAAAGCAATGCAAATTCTTACCAAAATTACATTACGTTTCGTCAAGCATTTTCATTGCTTTTCGTGTTTTAAAAACGAATGTACGTTCCGTGGAGATTTGGCTAACCGGGGCTAAAGCCTAATTCTACCTTTAGCATTACATTGAACTAGCAACATCTTCATGCATTAATAGTTGAAAAATGCAAGACATAAAATATGTAATAATAAAGAAGTTCTGAAATCGTAAATAACAAAGACATAAAATATGTAATAATAAAAAAGTACTGAAAGCATCGCGGGGGTACTTCGGTATTTTTGAGATGATAAGGTACTGAAAAAAAGTACTAAAGTACTGAATTTTTCAACACTGCTTTATGTACACACATGTGAAGAGTGTTTGTTAGTTTTCTTTTTTTGTACAGAGAGCGAGAGAGAGAGAGGGAGTGCATACATATATATGTGTGTGTAAATAAGAGTTTAACAATTTTTTAAATTTGAATGCCAGGGTTATTTTTGAAAACCCTGTGTAGGACGTTGATAATGGCGTTTCGTTGCCATTGTCCTGTTTGTGCATAATGTTTTCAATGTTGTTAGTCTTGTTTTCTTTTGTTTTTGTTGCCATATTATTATTGTTGCAACAATAAAGAAATGCGAAATACGTACGCCACAACTTCATATACTTAACAATGGTGTACAAAGCCGCCTTTTATGTTTGCAATACTTATAGTACAGTGGGGTTGTGAGTTTAAAATACAGATGTACATGAATTTATAGACCCTGGATAGTGTTTAAATCTTCTAATAGCCTCGCTTATCTCAGAAAAAAAAATTTCAATAAATTCTTTGAATAATAATACGTACGTGTGCCTTTTTTTAAGACGAGTATACTCGTCATTATGCGAAAACTTTTCGTTTTGCTCTGATTATACTCGACATAAACAGTTAAAGAGTTTAAACAAAATATTTCACAGTAGTGGTCCTACAGAAGAACCTTGAGGAGTCAATTATTTTCATATATCATAAGCAGCTTTAGAGGTAAACACATTTTATGTCGAAGTGTTTGCCATATAGATATGTATATTCAGTCTGAAGTATATTTTTATGTCTATGGTTGCTTTTCTGTTGGTATTTATCTTTCCCTCCATATAGCACCCTAGTATGCTATGCTTTTTAAAGTCTAACCTAACTATAAGCTAACCAAAGCGCATTGATTAGTAAATAAATTTGTGTTTAGAAAACAGGGTAGTTAGTTCCGCTGCACCGAAGCTCAGAAAGCCGGCTAAAGGCTGATGTAGTTCTCCAGGAAGCGGGTTACTTAGGGATAACAAGATCATAGATTAACTATCGAGAGAGCATAAGTACTTAATTACTTACAACCCTTTAGCCGGGATTGCAACCCAACTTCTCATACCACCCATGTTGTGTGTGTTAATTTTATCCATGAGCGGTGGGACCTATAGTATAATATCGACTCCAAACGACAGATCGAAGGAACTTTTCATGGCAATTTTATTTACTTTTAGAGTTTATTGCCTGAAATATGTTGAGAGGAAGTCGCCTATGAAATACTTTTCTTATTTGATTTTGACGTTAGGTTTGAACCGTAGCCTAACGTCTAGTAGTCTACGGCATAAAGTATTGGAGATTGAAACTGAACTCTTCTTATTCATCTGCCCTGATATTAAGCAAATTCGAAAAAATCGGCCATAGACACCCTAACGGCCTTAGAAGATTAGCTATTTTAAACCGTTACGGTGTTTGATCTCAAGAGATCATTCTCCTGCATTAGTTGGTTCAATAATCCCCACATCTTTTTCTAACAAGCTTTTCTCCCTTACGACTATCACTTATTGTTTGTAACCCTTCTTTTTCTTCTTTCTTCTGTTTGTAATATTTCTGGTCTCTGGAAAAAAGACTCTTTATCATCTGCTTTCGGAACCTAATATAATTCAACCTGAACTTTATTGGATGGATGGAGGAACTTTGATAACAAGTGTAACACTTTTTCATGAGGTGCCACTAACTATGCTTCCTATGATGATGTTATCGTCTGCAGAGAGCCGGAAGACAGATATCTTCTTGGATTGATTATTAATCTTTAAGTTTCTAAAATGTCACGTGTTTAACTGGTCTTTACAGCCATTCAGCTATGATTCCGTCCTAGCTTCTCACATCACTAATGTTTTGTGTGTTAATTTTATACATTACTGGCGGGACCTACAGTTTAAAGGCGACTCCGAGCGACAGATTTTTGAGAAACTTTTCATGGCAATTTTATTTTTTAGTTTTTGCCAGAAATTTGTTAAAAGGTAGCCACCAAAAAAATATTTTTTGTTGGAAATGTCTATTCTGGGGTATAAACCGTAGCCTCAAGTCTAATAAGCCAACACACTACCGACTAGACTACGGCGACTACCATTAACCAGTTACCCAGTGAAAATATGACCTTTAGACATGAAATCTATTCAAGTTTATTGTAGACGCGGACACGTATACAAGATTTTTAATTTTTAAGTATTTTGAGATATTTTCTTGCAACATAAATAGCCAAGTCTACACTCACTTAGTATTTTGATGAGATTTAGTCCCACTGTCCACTATAGCATCATTGTGGAAAAGTGGAAAAAATTAAGAGGAAAAAATTAAGTTGCATGGCAAAGAATGTTTCTTTTGTTGTTTTACACGGGCATACGTACGTATACATATATATATATATTGTGAGAATGTAATAGAAGCTTTGGAATTTGCATACAACGCAGGTGCATGTAATTTAGTAGCGTTGCCTGCCTTACGATAATTTATGTGGTTTCAACTTCAGAAAGAAAATTGGTTCAAGGTCCGTTGTGAATTTATTTCACACAAAACAAGTGAAATCTGAGGCTTAAGAGAATTGAGAAAAAAATGAGATGAGATGAGAAATTTTAAATTGAATTCAAATGAAAAAGGAAGTTTTTTGAAATTTATTACTCCTTTTGCCTTTTTTCCAGTACAGTACAATACAAAGATGAAATTCTTATAAATTTTAATTTCTTTTTTTCATTTCATATTTATTTTCTACGATTATTTTTTCATTTAAAAGAATAAATGAAAATGAGAAAGAAAATAAAAGAGAACCTTTTTCAGCTGTTAGTTTTATGTTATTATATGTAATATTTGCTCTCTTTGTGCCCAAATAATTTATGAAGCATATTATTAGGCATTCAAGCATGAAATTAAGAGTGAAAGAAAAACAAAAATTTCTATTGAAATAGGCTGACTTCCAAAACGTCACTTGCTTTGTGTTCGAACAAGGTATAGTGTTTCATAACGCCGCAGTACAAAACATTGGCAATGCATACCGTCCCAAAACGTCGTCGGCACGTAGCAGAAACGCCGCAAAAAAGTATTCATGGCATCGGTTTCTAAGATGATGCTTTGACATTTTATTGTTGACATTAGTTTGCTACTCGCGTTTATTTGATTTTTTGAACATTTAAAATTATGGAAAATTCTGAAAGGTAAGTTTTTTTATTTTATATTTAAATAAAAATTCATGTGTACTTATACATTGTTTATTTTTTAGTGAAAAAAAATGGACTCACGAACAGAAAAAGCTGCTTTTTATTACAAGGCTGCGGAATGAAGCTGATTTCTGCGCGAAACGCAAAAAGCGAAATGTTTTGTGGGAGAAAGTCTTACGTGAAATCAAGGAGGTGGACGAATCTTTCCCGTTCTCACGGGATGATATCACAAGAAAATTTTTGAACTTTACTGTAACCTATAGAAGAATTAAAAAACGTAACAATACATCCGGAGAAGCAGCCACAACTTGGGAATTTTTTGACAAAATGGACGAGGTCTATGGTTCCCGATGTAACGTTTCTGTTCCAGAAGTGAATTTGGAATCTTCACTTAACGATGCTCTAACCGATTCACAAATAGAAAATAGTTTTCCAGAAGTGGTATCGCCACCAGAGCCTGCTTTCAAGAAGAAGAAATGTGAAGTTTTGGAATTTTTAAAGCAACAGGCCCTCAATGATAAAGAATCCATGAAAAAGCTAATGGAAATAGAAGAGAGGAAGCTAGAGGTGTAGAAGCAAAAGTTGGAAGAAATGCGCAATTTACGCATTCTTTTAAGTGAAACAATCCAAAAAACTTAACATGTGCCATACAAAATTATATTAGCTTCAACTATTTCAACTATTATTTACATACATCTGTGAAGTTTTCCTGTAAAGTAATATTTTTTTTTCAATTGTTTTACTTAAATTGACAAACAATTTGAGATTTCGATAAGATTCAGCTAAAAGAATATATTTGCATTTAAGTTCTTTTGGAATAATAGAAATATAATAGTTTGGTACCATACTCCACATAGGTATGTATATATATTATTTATGAATTAATTTGTTTATGTTTATAGATTAAAGTGTTATTCTCTGTACCTACAAAAAAATGAATTTATCTGTTAGATTATTTAAGTTATTTTTTACGCATTTTCCAATGAAATAAATAATCAAAATTTTAGTTTTCCAAACAAAATATATTTCTTTAAATTCATTTACGTTAAGAAATATCTTTAATATAAAAATAGAAAAAACTATTTTAAATATAGTTTATAATTTAACATTTTTGACAAAAAGTTCAAATATTTGACCATTATTTACACATTTTTGTCTCCAACTGTATGTTCCTACATACAATGTAGCTAAGCTGAAATTAACATTGTCAGTCGCTCTCTCTTTCTCTTAGCTGCATCCCTTTGTGAATCGGTACTCCCATACTCTTCGCTATCAACATTTAAACTTTGACCGATGGTTTCATCCATAATTGGGTTACCATCAACATTTATTTTCTCGTTGTCAATTATTACATTATGTAGTACCAAACATGCCATAATAATCTTCTTGGCCAGAGCTATATTCTGAAGTTCAATGTAATTTAAGATCCTAAATTTTTTTTTCAATATTCCAAATGCCTGCTCTATAAAAACTCTTGTCGAACTCAACACGTAATTAATTTGTTTTTGTTCCCGTGTGAGATATCCATTGTCTTTATAAGGCGTCATTAAAATCATCTCCAGGGGGTATGCGCCATCTCCTAACAAATGGCATTCAGGTGGTATTATTATCTCTTTAGTAACGATTGCTTTTCGAATTGGACTACTACGCCACACAGAAGCGTCATGACATCTTCCGGGATAGCCAACAAAAACATCAATGAATCGCATCTTACTGTCTGCAATGGCCTGGAATAATATGATTATAAATAATGCAAAAAATTTTATTTCAATTATGTTACCTGCACTACTATAGAGAATGTACCTTTTCTATTATAGTAGCCGATGCTGTCCCTTAATGGCTGAGATATACGAATGTGCGTTCCGTCTATGCATCCTAACACAGAAGGGAAGGGAAATGCGCGACTAGCCCGAAACTGCTCTATTGTCGATTTTTGACTTATTTCGGTAGATGGAAATACTATCACTTTGCTCTTAAGTAAACAAATCACCTTAAGCGTTTTAATAAATGATCTGTACGCCGTTGCCGCTCCTATACCAAATCGATTACTCAATTCTCTGAAACTGTTCTGGTTGCTAAGCTTCCACAGGGTTATGTAAAGCGATTTGGTCAAGGACAAACAAGGCCGTCCAGTACTGCGCATTGGCCACAAAGGATCTAGCATTTTTTTCAATGTCTAAAAATAAATAATTTATAATAATTTTACGAGAACAACAACTAAATAACTTACCTTAAAAGTATGAATTTTCATCCTAAAGTGGCTACTAAATACATCGTCCGGCATTTTTGAAATTACTTTCTAGAAATTTATGGTTTTTGGAATCTTTCTTAGTTTCTTTGGACTGTTTCGAAGCGCTATTAGAACTTTTCTTTTTCTTTTATTAGACTGTGTCATAGTAGACAATATTTGGACAGAGTTTCCAGTGGAACTCTCCGACAAATTACAAAAATTATCAAGTAAAACTTGGACCGCTGTGCTCACCATTTTCGTTTTTGTAAACAAATAATTTTTTTCAAAATAACATAAACAGCTGATTTCTTAAAAAAAAAAATACTTTGCATCGCTCGCATTTCATAACGTCAAAATCATGATACAATCAACTAGGTAGTGTTATTAGCCCAGCTGACTGCTTTTTTGAACGACCGGTTATGTCAAATGTTTTGTATACTTACAGTGAGCAAAAAAAAAATTGTACACTTACTATCTGGAATACATTTTTGAACAAAGAATTACTATAAAATGAAATTTATTGCCCTTAAGATTAAATAAAAGCTTAAAAACTATATTTTGATTATAAACATTTCTCTATTGGTTACGTATAAAGAAAATAACCATCGAAACTATGAAATTCAACATTTCATTTCATCACAAAAAGTTGTGATTCTTTGACTACGGCGACCGGATTCTCTAGAAAGTCATCTTGAACAAAATCCTGTTGAATAATTTATTTATTAGTTTTTTATAATAAGTGTACACATTTTTTTTGCTCACTGTATATACATCCTTTTGTTTATTTATTTTTTTATTTCCTTTTATATTTGTATTCTACACAATTTATAATTTATTCAAATATTCTTGATGTTCTGGCACAACTTTTATTGTAGAATCCGCTCTTATGCTTCCCAGTATCCCTCTGAAGCATAACGACCTCAGTGGTAGTGCAAATCAGCTCGTATTTAAAAAAATTAGTTTTTTACAATTTGTTTTTTTAAATTTTTTTTATAAACAAAAAGAAACAAAAGAGAAATACTGACACAAAATAACAACTTTATGTCATTATATGGATTCGCCTTTGTCATTTCTAGCTTACGGCGAATTTCATTTGACATAACCGGTCGCACAAAAACAACAAAAAATACATGTTGTTTTTGTTAAAAAACACTGCGAATTGAGTTGTTGTACAATTGCTATTACCTAGTTGATTGTATCATGGTCAAAATAAACAAAGCACTCGGTTGCAATATTTCGTAGCTTTTTATACATACACGATTTAAGCACCGCAACAAAACTGTATATAAACTTTGTGTGAGTACGTTTTGGAAGTCAGCCTAATAAACAAACAGAAACCGAAAATAGACAACAAAAACTACAACAACAACAACAACAAACAAAAATGCGTATGAAAAAAGGAAAAAACAAAGAAAAGGAAAATGAAAATGTAATTGACAGCATTCAAAGGGAAAATCAAATAACAACAACAATAGAAATAGCAGACAATAAAAAGGGCAAAAACAAACAACAACTATTTGATATAAAAAGCAACAACGACAACAACTAAAAAACCATTAAAAAAAAGGAACACAAACAAAGGAACGCATACAGTCAATTACATATAAAAAAATTCCTATGAACAAAAGTGGACAGTAAAAGGCAATAGAAAGAATGTTAATAACATGCCACAATTTTACAAAAACCTTAAAATTGTGTTTAGAAAATATAAGAAGTGGCTGTCCACCCGATGAGCGTACACACTTAGGCCTCATACAGGGAAAAGAAATCTAGCATAGGTTAGTATCAGCCAAAAGTTATTATTTTGTGTGCGTGCAGTAAGCGTCAAAAGAAACTGTACACTAAAGATAAAACTCTAACACTCAGCAAACTAACCATTTACAACTTAAGGAGAGTGCCCGAAAAAATTTGTAATATTTTTAATTTTTTTTAATTTTTTTTTTTCAATTAAAAACTGGCAATAAAACAATTTTTTAATACAAAACAACGGTAATTTATTAATGTATATTTTTTTAATGTACAGTTTATTTTGACGCTCACTGTAGATTGTTTTCATAGTTTGCTGTAGTCGCCATAGTCTAAAATAAAATATTTCTTCGGCAACTGCCTCTCAGCAGATTTCTGGCAAAAACTCTGAGAACAAATAAAATAGCCATGAAATCTCAAATCTATTGTTCAGGGTCGACTTTAAACTGTAGCTCGCCGCTACTCATGTATAAAATTAACACACACATCATAAGTGATGTGAGAAACTAGGTAGTAATCCTGACTGAAGGGTTGTAATGTCCAATTATGTATGTATGTAAGTAGTTTACTTTCAATCCAGTTTGTTTCATGGAGAATGAAAAGCAACGACAGATTCCCAACTTAATATTCTAATATTTTGCTGCACTAACCTTTAAACGAAGGTAGAAGCTCCTGATGCAAATGCTGTCCATCTTCGACAAAAGTGGTCTGCAATAAGAGTTGAGCGATAAGCGTGACTGATTTTGATGAAACTTGCCATGCGTCTTTAATTCTGCAAGCATATGTATCAATGTTGAAAAATTCTGCTTGAATAGGAAAAATTTTATGGGAAAAACTCGCTTTGGATTGTATGGGTGGTGTGCGGTAGGAGTTAACAATTGCAATGTTTTTTTCTTAATTTAACCAATTGATGATCTAACACCGCTCCTCCTATTTTTTGTGAAGTGGACACACTATGAGTCGTCTTTCAGAATACTTGCTTGACCAGTATTTAATTCATGTCACTGTTCAGTCGCCCAGCAACGCCTGCTAAGATCAGCCGCTACAAATATCACACGCAAAGAGGCATTAGATAATCTCCATACCAAAGGCTATAATCATCGGCACTAACTTCATTTGCTCTTCAATTCATCTTTAAACGAATTATGATTTTTTTCTCTCTTGCTACATTTTTCTTACTCTAACCATGGCAGCCATAGGTTATTTTTCTAAGCAATGGAGCATTAAACCTGTCGCTTAGCAGCTAAAGTGTAAAACAATAACATTCGATTTCTCAGTGCCTTAGTGTCTCAGTGTTCACTTGTTGTTAAAAAATTCCTTTTTTAGTTTTTTTTGTTTTTAAAGCAGATTATTTTTGCAATTGCACTTGCAGTTGCAGTATCAGCAAATACAACATTTATGGCAGACAAGTGGCATGTAACATGTGGCTGGGGTGGCAAAGTGAAAAATTTAAACGTCAGAAATGACAGATTGCGTACAAATGTTTAACTTAGAAAACAAAAGAAAAAACTATATATAAATAAAAAAGAAAAGGGAAAAAGAGTAAAAGAAAAATTAAAAGAGAAAAGAGAAAAAATGAAAAATAAAAACCGAATACTTTTTGTAACACATTTCTCAGAATTATAAAAAAAAAAATAACAAAAGGATGTTAGCGAACAAATACTTTGTCACTGTTTTAAATGTTTACAGAAAAGGATATGCTTATATTTGCTATTGTTGTTGCAGAATGTTTTGTTGTCCTGTAAAGCGTAAGAGTGGTATGGTTGTGTAGTTTAAATGGTGGCGTTTAGTATTATTTTTTTATAAATAATTCAGCTATAATAACGCGTAAGATTATCAAAATTGCAGACAAAATTTCGAAATTAAAGCAGATTTAACGAAAGATGATAGTGCTTTAATACCGATTTCTAGCATAGTCGCGAATACCTCCTACCGTGGTAACATTACAAAGAATGAATTCTGTATAAGGAATTGTCGTTTCTGTATAGTACGATCTTTGTACTCCAAAACATAGCGTCAACATATCTGAATCTTAGCAAAAAAATATAGATACAACAGTTTTTTTTAGAAACATTAACGATTAGTCAAATATACAGCCAACGACCATCTTTTTAAAGCTACATCCGTCAAATCAGTTGCCTTTTATTCACATAACCCATGTCATCAAGCAAATTCAGCCGGATTTACACTCCAGAGTTATGGAAAATTGAACACTTTGCTTGCATTTGTTGTGTTCCACATATAGTGGCATCAATAGGCCTTTCAAATGAATAAAACATTTCGATGATATCTCACACACATACATAATTGGTCATTAAACCCTTCAGTCTGGATATACGACCCAGCTTCTCACATGACTTATATTGTGTGTGTTAATTCTATACATGATTGACGGGACCTACAGTGTAAAGTCGACGCCGAACGACAGATTTTTGAGTGAATTTTTTGTGGCAATTTTACTTACTCTCAGAGTTTTTGCCAGAATTCTGGTAAGAGGAAGTCGCCGAAGATATTTTTTTCATGTTTCGTTTCATTGGAAATGTCTGACTTGGGTCTTGAACCTTGGCCTCACGCCAAAAAAGCCAACACACTACCCACTAGACTGCAGCGACTTCTTATGTCACACGCATTCTGTTTTATTTAAGTTTAAAAACAGAAAGCGGTTATACATAGACCCTACACAGGGGTCCTTCAATAAAATTATTAGTGTTGTAAAAAAATTATTTGTTTTACTTACAATTTATGTACATTTGCTTGCTCCAAAATTGTTATTTCATTTCATATAGTACCGTCTTTTATCGAAAACACATGCTTCTGAATGAACGCATATGCTTCCGAACACAATAATCATATTTTATTGCCCTCACGTGTAGGGAAAGAATGCAACAACAGTATATGGAAATTAAAAACAAAAACAATTTTAAAAAATAGTTAATTGCTGCAGCATAGGTTTACGAGCTAGATTAACAGAAAGAAACAAAACAAAATTTAGGTAAAATTCCTGTCTTGTTATTACCGAATCTATGTATGTGTTCCACTTTTCGGGTTAGGCTAGCTATAACGCTGGGTCAACTATCCCTCGATGTCTTTGTGAAATAAGTCAATGTGAAGTCAGTGCAGAGAGCCCGGGTGTCATTTATCAACTATTTACGGCAGTATACCATGGCAAGGGGAGTCGACTTTAAACTGTAAGTCCTGCTACTTTCGTAAAAAATTAACACATGTTGGTGAGAGAAGCTAGGCCGTAGTCGTTAAATAAAGTACAATACTAAACACAAGCAGAAGCCACAAAGTATCAACATATTTACAGTTCTTTATTAGGCATGTGGGATAATAAGTTTAGAATACAAGGACAATTGAGTTTATAAATAGAAGTGTTAACCGGGGAAGGAGTATTTTTCTAACACGTAGGCGTATAAGTTATTGCTCAAGATAACCAAATTCAAATAGTCATTCAAGACATAAAAACAATTTTAAATAAATTTAGCAGAAATGCTTAATTTAGAAATTATTCACGCCTGAATACAATCATGATTGGCGTAGGATATCTTAGAGACTTTTATAGCCCACTTTTATCTGCTTCTAGTTGTTGTTTTTGTTTCTCTTTCTTCATTCGTCTTTACTGTGTTTAATATTCATCATTATTGCCACTTTTTGTGTTATGTTCTGTAACCTTTTTTTTGCTTAATTTGCTATTTCCGTTGTTTTCGTTGTTGTACATGGATTTTCTTTCTTTTTCTCTTACTTTTACTTTCAGTTTCACTTGTGCCAGCAAATATTTTATTTATTCATTCCCTTATTTATACTTCCATTCATTCGTTCATTCATTCATTCATTCATTTATTTACAATGTTAATTGTGTGTGTGTGTGGATGTATGTGTTGCTTTTCCTTTCACTTCCTACTGTTGTTTGTTTTTTATTTTCACTTTCAATTTTTATCGTGTTCTTTCTGTTGTTTTTTACATTCTGCTTCCGTTTGTTAAAGAATAATTAAAGGATGTTGCATACTTTTGTTATTTTTAATTTCTTAATACAGTTCCTCCTCTCCTCTCCTCTCCTCTCTTCTCTCTCTCTCTCTCTCTGATAATCAGTATTTTTCTTTTCTTCTTTAAAGGGTAGCATAGCATAGCACCCCTCATTGTTATCGATGGCAATAAAATGATTATGTTTTCAACCATTAATGTCATGTTCTTCTGTCCTGAGAGTATATTTTAAGCGTCAAGCGTCAGCTGTTGCGAATGCCAAATAATTTTTGCCAAAAAAAAAAACATGAACATGAAATTTATTTTAATTTGTGTTAAATAAGTTTTATTAAGAGGGGGAACGGTACGTTTTTCATAGTAATTGAACTCAAGGGGTAATGGAAAAGACAGTTTTTTTGCAAAAAGCGGTCGATAGAGGTTAAATTTAATATAACCTTATGGAAGATAATGATTTCAGCGTATTACCCCACAGTTTTAAATCAATTTTCTATGAATTTTGAAGTTGTGAAATGAAAACTCAAGGTTATTAATTTCCAAATATGGAAGGAAAGTCGACTATATGACCACGAAATTTTTTTAATCGTTTTTTTATAACAACTACATTTTAATCATAATAACTGTTTTCCAATCACCAAATCTTCTAATGAATACACTTACATGTATGTATGTACATACATAACAACCCTTTAGTCAGGATTACAACCCATCTTCTCACACCACTTATGCAGTGTTTGATAATTTTATACATGAGTGGCAGGACCTACAATTTAAAGTCGACTCCAAATGACAGATTCTGAAGAAACTTTTTAATGGCAATTTTATTTGCTCTCAGAGCTTTTGCCAGAAATCTGTTGAGATTCTGGGGTTTGAACTGAGGAAGAAAGAAATCACTCGATCAGTTCTTTAAAAGAACTGTGTTTTAGTTGCTGCTATCAACTTGCTGTGGCATAGTTATAGTCCTCTGTGCTCCTTTGTATTTGGGCAGAAAAACTCTATCCATTTCTGGAGTTTTTTACGGTAGAAATGTAGCCAATGCTCATATAATCTTCTCTTCGGTACAGATATAAGTCCCAACCTTACTATTTTCATGGCAAAATTAAGTGCCCAACGTTCTGACGGCTTGAGTATACAGCAGCGGAGTAGGTTAGGTTAAGCCTCACTGGGGGACAGTTTACACCAATGTAACCCATTCCACCTGGTTGGTATCCCTCAACCATACCAAAGGTTTTATGAAAATGTGAATTTTTCTTAAATCACATTAGGTTAGAAATGTTTTGTCACTAAATTCTGGTTGTCTAAGAATTCTATTTCTTCGGTTTCCAATCGCTAGACAATGACAGAGAAGATGTTCTGTGGTCTCTCCTATTCTACCTCGTCGTTGCAGTTTGTGCAGAACTCATTATGCGGTAATCCCAGTCTCTTGGCGGGAGTCCGCAGAGGCCACTATGTGCTTTCTTAAATGGAATCTTGTTAGGTTCAATGCAAATTCTGTTTTGCATATATTCATGTCGGGCCAGATCTGTCTGGTGTTCCTATCTTAGCTTTACCCATGAATGCAGTTTTTGTGAGACTATTTGTTTGCCGCTCTGTTGAAGAGCGTCTATATCAATTAGGAATTCATTTGAATTTTCCGTCGTTCTAGCTTTAGCAAGTACGTCGGCCTTGTTGTTACTTTTGATGGTCCTTTGAAACCCAAATCAGCGAAAGTCTCGCTATCTTCTTCATAAGTACCTGGTATTCTGGGACAATTTTAGACGTGTTGTACATATTTATTGTCGGTAAATATCACCCCATGATATGCGACGGCAGATTTAACAGCCTGTAAAGTACTACAGTAATTAGGAATTCATTTGAATTTTCCGTCGTTCTAGCTTTAGCAAGTACGTCGGCCTTGTTGTTACTTTTGATGGTCCTTTGAAACCCAAATCAGCGAAAGTCTCGCTATCTTCTTCATAAGTACCTGGTATTCTGGGACAATTTTAGACGTGTTGTACATATTTATTGTCGGTAAATATCACCCCATGATGTGCGACGGCAGATTTAACAGCCTGTAAAGTACTACAGTAATCTAATAATGCAAGAGACGGTGTAATATTCAGTAGTTTTGAAAAGATTCCACATCCGACTTGGTTACGCGATCTGGATCCTTCAGTGAAAACCTGAACGATGTTTCCTGGGAGGTATAAACTTTCATTATTGAACGATTTATACGGTATTATTATGGTGAACCAAATTTTATGAAATTCCTTCAATTGCCTACTATTACCTACAGGTCCTTATTTTGATTAAAATTTCTAAGCACTTTTCCGATACTAGCATCACACAGTTTAATTTTTCGTAGTTATCCTTCCATAGGACCACATTCAGTTATTAATCTCACCTTAATCTTCACTTTTCCTTGGCATTGACAAATTAAAAAAGAAAAAATTAAAAATTCTTTAACCCAACTTGAGCAAAGAAAATTTGCATGTCAAAGAAATTTTCTTTGCTGCTCGGCTAGGTTTATTTACAAACGCTTTAGAGCCAACAAGTAAATAAATTTCCTTCCTTCATCTCTCTTCTTTTTATTTTTAATTTGCATTTTATGCGTCTTTTTTTTTTCTACACAAATCCATCAAGTAGGCCACTTACCCTTAACCTCAGTGTAGTGCAGTGTAGTAGACATCAGAGAAAACAAACAAAAAAGTGATTTTATTCGAGCGTTTTTTTAAATATTTCGTTTAAATTTTGTAAATCCTAATGCAAAGTACACGAACACAGCTACTATATATGGCAAACACCGTGGTTAATGGCTGGTAGACAATGAAATTCACTTACACGTTAAAGTATACACACACACACTCGTATACATACAATATAAAACCATATTATTTGTAAGTGTATGTATGATATTATTTATGAGGATACACAAGCCGTGAATATAAGGGAGAAAAAATATTTCTTTGGTGGTTGCCTGAGCAGATTTCTGGCAAAAAATATGAGAGTAAATATAAATTGCCATGAAAAACTTTCTGCAGAATCTGTCGTTCGGAATCGACTTTAAACTGTAGGTCGCGCCTCTCGTATATAAAATTATCACAAACAACGTAAGTGGTGTGAGAAGCTAAATTGTAATTCTGACTGAAGGGTTGTAGTGACCAATTATGTATGCATGTATGTATGTATTATACCAAAAAAAAAAACTTCATCGTAATGTGTATATTTCGATATTCTGTTGGATTGTGTAGCAGTCTGGCAGTGAGAGAGTTTTTTGTTCACTTTCCTATGAATCCACTATTACTCTACACCGAGCCTATAATCCTTAGAAAATTATTTGTGATTATTGTCACATTTTTACCTTTTAAGAACGTTTAAAATATGAGCTCGTAGATTGCAAATAAAATAAAAATGAATCTGTGTTTAGTTTTAATCAAAATTCTTTAGTATTCGCACAATTCTGTGTGCCACTGTACACAACTTGATGTAAACCACAACAATTGCTTTTCCTTGTTATTCCTCTGCTTATACCCTTTGCATAAACAATAACAATTACTAGACAATTATTCGACAGACCTTTGTAACGGCGATCTTAAAACCACGATTATTCTCTGCAAACGCACCACGTCTACCCACAATACTGTTCATGACTTCGACTTTTCGACTTTTCTTTCGACTTTTTTTACAACGATGTTTACATTAATTATTGTAGTGTTGTTGGTGTATTTTTGTTTACTTGTTTTCCATTTCTTTTATGCTGGTGTTTGTTGTTATATTAAGCAGTACGATAATTTGTTAACAGGTGTGTTTACTGCATTGTTTTGTTTTGGTAGCTTTTGTTTATAATTTTAATGTTAAGCAATGTAAAAGCAAAACACCAGTGTCTAGATTTTTCATTTTCGTAACATTATATTACGATACTTTAAGAGAAAAAGAAACAATTTGTATTATGTTACAGGGTATCCCTTATTCGAAATAGGTCGCCTATAACTCTTCTCAACTTATTTTGATTTGCTTTTTTGCACTCCTGCACTCCCAGGCTGTTTAAATTTTTATTGTTTTTATTGTATTACAAGCTCTCCTTACATTATGCTTGTATATGTATATACAGTATACGTGTATGTATATAATTGTGTATGTATGTGCATTTGTATGTGTATGTAGAATATATTGTATATGAATTTGATTCCATTTATTCGTATTGTGTCGGCTCAGCTTTTTGTATTCAGTTCAGTTCAGTTCCGTTCTGTTTTTGCTTATTCTCCTGATGTTAGGTATCCACGAAGCAACCTTGACACATTTTCATGCAGCTTTGTATCCAGTTTTTTATTTCCACACACATACCTATACTATGTAAAAACATAAGGTAGATAAATAAATCTCTACTCATGCAGCTACATAAGTATGTATATATGTATGTGCATGGGAAAAAAACAATGATGGGAGCATATACACAGCATTCATGAGATATAATTTCTATATAATGTTGGCGTTGGTGTGTTTTTCTTTTTTCAATGGTTTCTGGTTTGTGCAGTTGAATTAATTTTGCAGCCTCAACATGTGTTTTCTGTAACTACGAGTATTTGAAACATTTTTGTTTTTTTCTTTTAATAAAATTTTCCTGGAATATTTTCGGATGCCTTAATCTACACTCGAAATTGTGATTTATTTTAACTCTAAAGTACACAATTCCTAGAACACTTAACAATGTGGCAGCTTCAATTACAACTGGAACTGGAGTTAGGTATGCTGAACGTGGCATTTAACTTTTAATTCTACGTAGGGATTCACTCCTCATATTAAACTTGGCATGCACTCTTAAGTATATTGTGCTGTGATAATAGAAACATTCCAACTGACATCAGAATTGATTTAAAATTCTTAAATATTAAGTTAGTTACCATACATATACGTATATTTGGTTATTTCAACCCTTCAGAGAGGATTACGATCTAGCTTCTCATCCCACTTACTTTCTTACTTAATTGGTCATTAACAACCCGATTAACGGATTTCGGCCCGCTTTAACACATCCTGCATAGTCACACCAATCGATGACAGGGCTTCCTTGATTTGGTTCTTACAACGCAAACAAAGTCGTCCTCTTTGCCGACTTCCGCAGATCCCCACATCAAATACCCGTCTCGCCGGAGTATCCTCCTCCATGCGAACGACATGGCCGAGCCAGCGCAGCTGTTGGATGTTAATACGCTGCACAACGTCTATGTCGTTGAGGAGCTCATCTCACTGTTGCATCGGATGCGGAAATCATCGCCAACATGCACTGGACCGAAGATCTTACATAGTACTTTTCTCTGGAATACTCTCAATGCTGCTGCCTCAATGCTTAATATAGTCCATGCTTCTGTATATTCTCCGTATCGTGTATATTCTCAGCCGTTTCTAGGATTGATATTACGGTTTATTAATTTTTGGTCTTCTGTAGGTGCGGGAATTACATATTACCGCATTGGATTTGGTTTTAAGCTTTGTCTCCAAAACCAGACAGATATAGCCCGACATGAATACATGCCGAACTTCATTCCATCTAAGGGACCTCAAAGCAATGATAACTGGACACCGGGCCTCTGGGTGTTTACACTAGCAGACTGGGAGACTGATTTCTGCAACGACAAGAAAGAAGAGAAGACTACAAAATGTCTTCTCTGTAATTGTCCAGTGCTTGGAAATCTAAGAAATAGAATTCTTAGACACTCAGAATTTAGTGACAAACCATAACAGAATAGGTAATACCGAAACGGCACCCTACAGCATCCAAGTAATCAAAGTTCAGTGAGGCAACTAGCAGTTCAATCTGACCTAATCTGGTGCCATAACTTATTGTTAAAGCGCCTATGTTGCTACCAATGAAATAAGTCAGCACTTCCAATTTGCTTAGGATAGTTCTGCCTTTAGGGTAAGTGTCTGCAGAAATCTTTGAATGTATGTATGTGTTTAATACAACACTTTTGCTTAAAATTTGGCACCCTTGCTAGCAATTTTAATCCATTTACGGAATTAAAAAATCTGTACTGCACCATAATAAAAAATAACCCTTGGTTTTTATGTTGAACTAAAAAAAAACCCAATAGAAGGGAATTTATAAACCAAGTGTTGTAAAAAAATACAGCAGGTGGTAGAGAAAATTCCAATGAAAAGTTCTTTTTTTTATTCCATTAATGCTAGTGTTTGGTAAGTTATTTCTGTTTTTTTTCTCATTTTCTGAGAGAGCTTTAAACATATTCATTATTTTCCATTTCCGATTAATGGAAAATTGCAGCATAACTTTGAAAACCACTTTTAAAGCAACACTTTTCAATGTTAAAACTTTTCAATTTTGCAACAACAATACTTTGGAAATTATGCATGCTGCCATGGCAGCCAGCAAATGGGGAAAATGCATATAAAAAAATTGAAAGCGAGGAAGAGAAAGAGAGGGAGAGAGAAAGTGGTAAAGGAATAATAATAATTTTTGTAACAATGCCACAGTTTAAGAGCAGGGGTGCAACCAATTGAAACTTCGCAATATTGCTCTAAGAGTAGAGCAGCATTTTAATTTTCATAACAAACTGTGCTACTCGATAAGAATTATTAGGAAAGCTGTTGGAAGCTGCGTAAGAAGCATGAAGGAAAAGAAACTAATCTACAGGAGTTATAAATATTATGGAATTATTATGGCAGATGTATGACTTCCATTCCACAACAAGGCAAAGAAATAAATACGTTTTCAATTTGCAAACTATTAGGAAAGGTTCCCTTACTGAAAATGGACGAGAAGATTAAAACGTTAAATTTACCTCTGTTTAAAACTGCATTACCTATACAGGCCTATTCTTATATATTGTTACGTTTTTACCTTTTAAAAACGTTTAAAATATGAGCTCGTAGATTGCAAATAAAATAAAAATAAATTTGTGTTTAGTTTTAATTAAAATTCTTTATTATTCGCACAATACAGTGGCACACAGAACTTTATGTAAACAACAACAATTGTTTTATTTGTTATTCCTCTGTTTACACCCTTTGTATAAACAGTAACAATTACTAGACATTTGTTCGACAGATCTTTGTAACGGAGATCTTCAAACCACGATTACTCTCTGCAAAGGAACCGCATCTTCATACAATCTTCACGAAATCCCAAAAAATTTAAACATCGTTGTTTACGTTTATTATTGTAGTGTTTGTTGTTATATTTTTGTTTACCATTTTTTTACGCTTTTGTTAATTTTAATGTTAAGCAATATAAAAGCAAAACACCAGCATCTTGATTTTTCATTTTCGTAACAGTATTTATAAACAGTGAGTTGCTCTACGGCAGTACTTTCAGTTGATTGATTCTAATATAAGGTTCCGTACCATGTCATGGTTATTACACCTTAAGAAATCTTTGTCATGCTTGGTGAAAAGTTTAAAAATGATGTACCTTTATTCCGGTTCAAATTAGGTAGTTTGGAAACACAATTCGATGTCAGAAACCCAAAATTACTGGAAAGTTTTAACTGGCTTGAACCAATCAATAACTCAATTGTACTTTTGCGATCATGTTGGATAAGATTATAAGTCTCCTAAGCCGTCTGGGAAAGACAAACTCATCGTAACAGTAATTATTTTTGTTCACTTAAATTTCTCTGCCCTCGTTAAACAAATTTGGAATTAAATTAAATTCCTTAGACTGCGACTGTAAACCCGTAAAAGTATGCAACTAATCTCCGTCTGTACGACGTCCTGAACCTATAAAATCTTAAAACCTAAGTTTTCTTTCCCCAAAATATTGTTTTCTTCTCTACTTCCTACAAAAAAGCAAATAAAACTTTTAAATTTTCCTGTTTTTTATGTATTTTTATGAGAAAATTAATAAGAAAAAAATGAAGAGAATGAAAAACTGTTACACACCTAAAATATGGATTTATTTTCTTGCTTCCTTGTTTCCTTTTCTTTTTTTTAAGTTCTGTTTTGTTCTCCTTGTGCTGTTATATTAACCTTGTTAGTTTAACATTTGCATTGAAAATAATTTTGTAGATCCCCTTCAGAAGAAAAAAGCATAAAAATCAACCGTCCCCGCAAAAAGAAATCTGAGGAAATGGGGGCAAATATGTTGAGATTAAGAGTAACGAAAATGTGCTTGAAAAAAAATGAAAATTCAAAAGGAAAACGTGAGTCTGTTTCATCTTGGCTTGCAACTACGTGCCTTATTTGCCACAAGCATACCAAAAAAAGAAAGAGTGGCAGCCAGCCAAAGGCGGTCTCTCTAATAATGCTGGTAAATTTTGCACGAATTGCATTATACGTACGGACTCATTTTACACCCCCCTTGACTGTAGACGGTTTCTCACATTTTAAGCATACACTTATCATTGCATAAGTGTATGTATTTAGGAAAAAGAAATACATACATACATTCAACGTGATATCCTTATCCACGTTGCACACATTATGTGTAGCATTAGATAACGTGCATCGTGTAATTTATGCTTTAGGTAATCTGCGTTTATATGCATCGGTGTTGTCAAGCTGTTTTCCTCCTCTTCTGTTTTTTTTTTAATGTTGCATGCAACATGTGTTAACATTCAAGGTGTTTGTTTTTCTGCTCTTTCAATATATTCTATAGATTTCCTTTTCCTTTTGTTGTTGTTGTGCAAAATTCTTTTGCTGTTTAACCTCCTCTTACCCTTGAGCTTAAGATTAAGAGGTTTATGTTTTATTATTAGACGAGACTTGAATTGCCAAAGCAAAGAGAAAATTAAACCACTTAGTATGCTATAATAGGCTGTAGGCGACTTTACAAATACCCTACTCTAGGTCATAGTACTTAACAACACCTAAAGTTTAACATTGTCTGAGGACGCCAGATTTTGTGGCAGTTAGCTACTCTGTAATCTTTTACCAAAAGACTGTTCAAATTACAGGCTGTACTTCAATTAAAAATATTACACAGACAGAAGTCGCCATCGTCTAGTAAGCAGTACGTTGGCTCAATAGACGAGAGACCGTGGTTCAAGTCCCAGCTCAGATGAAATATATCTTTCGACTACTTCCTCTCAACAGTTTTCTGCCCAAAAACTTTGAATATGAAATAAAATTGCCATAAAATGTTTCTCTAATCTGTCGTTCAGAGTTGAGATTGAAATGTAGGCCCCATCACTCAAGGCTGGTGTAAGAAACTAGGTTGTAAACCTAACTAAATGATTAGAATGAACAATTAAGTATGTAAGGAATTATATTAAAGCTTTTTCAAGCAAGTGTAACAAAGTGATTGATAATGTCACAGGTGAAGTCGCTATAGTCTAATAGGTAGTGTGTTGGCTTATTAGATATGAGGCCACGGTTCAAAATCCTGGTCAGACATCTCCAATAAAATAAAATATGAAAAAATATTTCTCAAAAATCTGTCGTTCGGAGTCGACTTCAATCTGTAGGTCCCAACACTCATATATAAAATTAACACACACAACATTGTACGTGTGAGAACCTAGGTTGTAATCTGCACTAAAGGGTTGTAATGACCAGTTAGGAAAGCATGTACACGGGTCGCATTACTTCGAAATTGCTTTTGAGGATATCATTCGAAGTAAATTTACAGCTTAAACTAGCGTTTACCTTCTCTGCTGTAGAGTGTTAGAAAAACTACCAGCATCTATACGTTGGCAACAAAATAATCAATAAAATATTCATAAACGTGTTTAGGTGCACGTGTAAAAATAATGGAAAAAGGCGCCTAAAGGCAGACAATAATTTTCTGTTTGTTTTCTGCTTAATACTTAGTTGTAATCGTAATGACTACAAGGGATCATGGCCAAGGTAATGTCAATAAAATTAAAATGAAAAGTTTATCAAAAATCTGTCATTCGGAGTAGACTTTAAACTGTAGGTCCTGCCACTCATGTACAAAATTAACGCACACAACATAGGTGGTAGGAGAAACTAGGTTGTAATTCTAACTAAAGGATTGTAATGAACAATTAAGTAAAGCAGAGCGAACAAACTTCTAAGAACAGGAACATTCCATGAAGTACAAATACGTCAAAGACAATTAGGGGAACAGAAGTTCCATGTCTGAGTGAAGTATTCAGGGCGAATTTCTTACTCCATCGAAAGATGTGCCCAATTCAGCTTGAAGTGGAATTGGTCATTACAACCCTTCAGTCAGGACTACAACTTAACTTCTCACACTACTTATGTTGTGGTCTTAAAGTTTAAAGTCGACTCTGAACAACAAATTTTTTAAGAAAGTTTTTATGGCAATTTTACTCTGTTAGGCTGAGAATTTATGTCGGAAATCTGCTGAGAGGATGTCGCAGGAAGAAATATTTTTTTCGTGTTTCTTTTTGTTGAAGATATCTGGGCTGAGGTTTGAACGGTGGCCTCACGTCTAATAAGCCAACAGACTACCTACTAGACAACGGTGGCTAGATGGATACGTCAAAAACCAATAGTCTGACAGAAGTTAGATGCCAGAATGAAGCATCCAGAGCGAATTTCTTTCTTCCAAGCGAAAGTTTGCGCCATCGAAAGATGTGCCCAATTCAGCTTGAAGTGAACATCACTAAACGGGACATAGTAATACTATTTGACGGGCAGCCCATTTGAGCACTCAGTTCTGATGTTTGACACGAAATTTGAATGGAAACCTGAAACAGCTTAGCTAAGCAGGTAATGTGGATTATCGTGGCAATAAGTAAGCTTGCGAGCAGGGTAGATACTATGCGCTTTATGAAGGATGAAGGTTTTGAAGCTTACATGAGACATTAGGAAAAATGCAGAAAAGGATAGATATTCTTCTGAAAAGAAATTGGTTTCCCAATCGAAACTTCTGTTGTTTAATTAATTCTTATTGTTTAATGAGAAGTGATTTGGATTATATTTTACATAATCGACAAATAGCTTCATTATATTACGTTTATGTTGACAATAAGTATTAATTTTGGTTTCAAAATAAGGAGAATGAATTACCGGAACACATATTTCCGCGGTATTAATGATTCCCAAATGGTAACACCTGAGTATTTATCATAAAATGTCCAGGAAGTTACTAGGGAAGTTACCGTACTAATGCCGAACAGCATTCTGAAGAGCAACAGGATAGGAGGTTACATTTCATGAGATTTTTTATAGGTTTATAGATTAGGGTTTTAGCTATAGGCTTACTTTAACTGTAATACACACTACTTTTTTCAAAATTTTTATGGTAGGTTCCCATGGTCGATATTATTCTACTATAGCTCAGAACCTTTTCAATGAATCTCTAAAAGGGAAAATCAACACCACATGTTTACAAAAAGGAATTTTAAAATGTTATGCTTAAAGACAATCCACACACGTCTAAATCTTACAACAAACAACAATTATTTCAAGCGATCCATAGTACGTATACGTAATATTATTCGGGAATTAAATAACACTCATACGTAAGGCATAACCACTTGGGGTTTTCAAGGGAATTTAATTTCAATAACATTTGCAAATAAACAATTAAATTTAAAGTAAATAATGTTTTATAATTTAAGTTCCCCGGCAGGTGTTATAACCACACTTGTGCCTTAAATGCAAAATAGAATTTTTTTTAAAACTCAACAGTTTAAATGAAAAAAAGGGGCATAAATAAAGCAAAATTTCTATTTTCTCTCTCGTATGGTTTTAACAGCCATTTGTATATTTTCATAGCTGCTCATAAATTGCATTAAACCACAGTTTCCATTTCCGTCTATTTATGTTCCTGTTTTTTCTTCCACTTTCTATTTATTTTCGTATACAATTCTAGTTAAAACAACCAACCATCTGATGAAATTTAAATAAAACAACAGCCATAAACAACTCTACAAAAGTATATATTTTCTCTTCAATGTAAATTATTAGTGTCACTAGAAATAAATTTATTTGTTGTTGTTGCACTACAAAAATTACAGTATGACTTCAAAATCCCAACCATATTTACCATGTAAAGTATACTCGCATATGTATGTATAGCGTTCCCTTCAACTGTGTGTTAATAAGTAATCCCAGTACAAAATGCAGCGCAAATTAAAACAAAATATGCTTAAAAAAAGAGGAGGAGGGAATAGAAAAAAATTGTTTTAAATTAGATTTAATTAAATAAAAACATGCTACATCTGCATGGAAATGATAATATTTTTTTTTTGCATAATTTAGTATAAAAATATATGCTCGTGTTTATTTTCCTCATTTGTTTCTGCATATGTGAGTGTAAGCCCTTAAATGAAAGGCTTTTAATGTAGGGAATATTAATGTTGTTTCAGTTTTTATAAATAAAACATTCAGTTTAAAAGACTTTGAGTTAAAAAATTTAAAAAGGAGTTAGTAGTTGTAGTAGACTACCGCCCTCAATTAAAGCGAGTATCCTGAAATGTCTTCTCCAATCCAAGCATAACTCAGTGCCCATTATTTGATAAGTAAGAAATGCATTAAAATAGCGCAATTATGCGTTCTGGTAATTCGCTCCCCGGTCAGTCAGTATTACAACCTAGCTTCTCACACCACTTATGTTGTGCGTATTACTTTTATCCATAAGTAGCCGGATATACAGTTTAAAGACGACTTCGAACGACAGATTTGGCTACGATTCACGTTAATTTCATTCAAAAGGTCTAAAAGATTTATTTTCTAAGCAATTACACATAAATGTTTCACGTTTATTGTGAACAAATATTAAATTTAAGACGATTACTGAATAAATTTAAAGTTTTAAACTGGCATATGAACGTACGCCCTTTAACAAATCCATTCTGCTGCTGTTGTCTTTATAAGAGAAGTTCTTATTTAAGTGAACGGCAATTAATTTTCCTCTCTCTTCCTATCAGTCTGTGTACAAATTTCAAATCACAAAATTATCATGTGGTTTAACACACACTAACACATTCAATCTTATTAAATATTTGATTTGAATATACTCTGGTGGCCATAAAAATCATTCTCAATAAATTGTGTAATAAATTTTACATGAAATTGTTATTTTGGACATACTCAATTTGATAGTGTGTGTATGTATGTGTGGTTAGAGCTCATTAATTACATGTTTATGTATGTGGACAGTATGTGTGTGTGTAGAGAGACATTAAATGGGCATTAATTTCTTTGAATTCAAAATTTTATTTAAAATAAAACTCTCTCTCTCTTCCATTGTAATTAAATATTAACACATGTTATCACACAAATACATCCAAACTAATACAAACATTAACACGTAGTTAATATACTTGAAACCAAAAACAATAATTTATAGGCCATTGAAATAAAACCAAACGTTAATAAATTTAAATGGCCAAAATGCATTAGAATTGCATACATACATGCATACATATGTATGTATATACACTGCCTGTAAGCCTTGTTGTAATTTAAATAAATTAAGCAACATTATGTTCCACATCCATGTCCATGCCCACATCCATTTTGGTGTGTGTTACATCTTAGCAAATTACCTAAAGAGCATATCATTTTAAAGTAGTATATCCTCAAGCCTATTTATAAAAGTAATTTATTTTGTCAATATTCTCGAGTTTCTCTAAGTAATTTTAATTTAAAATAAATATTTGTAATGTTTAATAAGATATTTTGTCACATTTAATTGCATTTATGTATGTATTTACTTCAACAGTACATTCGTACGTATTCGTACGTGTTACTAACGTATTAAATATTAGTCATACGTTGTGATGGCCCCTCCGCTGTTGAATAGAAAATGCCTCTTTGTAGTCGTTTGTCAAAAGTAATGTTTTCTAATGTAAATATGCTCTAAAATAAAAAAAAAATTATATTTGACAAAAGAACTTAGGGCAGTTATTTATAAAATAGTTGCCAAAATAACAAAATTGCCAAAATTTTTGAAAATTGGAATCAAAATTTGTTCATATATTTTCATATAATTTGAGGCTAAGAACACATTAAAATATCTGCAACTCACAGTATTCGCTGCAATAACAGCTAATAACTCTGAATGGGTCGTGATCATTTTGAAGATTCAAAGCTCGCATCGAGACCTAGAAACAAAGTTCGGAATTATATTCCAAAGAGGGCAGTAATAGGAAAATATTAAATAAAATGTCTTCTAAGCAGAATTTTTGACAATCGATAATGCCATCTCGTTGAAGCTACATACACGTGTCAAATTAACTGCCATTGTTTAGTCTTCCTTGCAAAACTACGAAAGATGGATAGGTAATGTTTATAGACAACGACGTATATTCTCTGTTTAATTTTCATTAAAAATTCATCTGCAGCGATGAGGCCTATTTCAGAATGAATGAATATCTGAACAATGTAAAATTGTCAACGATACCAACCCACATGAAATTCTAGAGCGTCCAATGCATATCGAAAATGTCACCGTCAATGGCCCAATGGTTCCTTGAGAACAAAATTGGCCAGGCCATCACTCTGAATGTCTAGCTCTGTAAGTCGACTTGGTCAATTGAATGACCAAGACACTCACAACATGTGGTTTCAAAACGATTTAAGGCTATGGTCAGCTCATGTGGAAGTGACGATAACTGGCCGCCGAGATCATGCGATTTGGTGATGATCTTTTCTAAAGTCGCCGTAGACTAGTAGGTAGTGTGTTGGCTTATTAGACATGAGGCCACGTTACACAAATTCTATGCGATCATTGCAACACTTTAGAGGGAAAAACCAATCTGCAATGAAGGCCGTATTTTTAGTTTAAAATTGGCATTTCGAAAACATTTATTTGAAATACCTTTCATTCAAATATCTAAACTTTAAGGAGTTGTTAGTTTTGCTATTAAAAATGTTGAAATAATTTAAAATGCAAATTCCATAAATTTCCCCAAAAAAATTTCCTAAAAATTATTGCATCATGTTAACAAAAACATAATTTAAATATTTTGTACATGAACAATTTCATTTATTGCATTGATGGCATCATGCATTCTCTTAATATATCACAAACACCCACACACCCGCATACACGTACATACTTAGTAATAATGTTTACAAACATATAAACACGTACAGAAATGACAAAAGAACAACATGTCCGGTAAACGCCCTTTTAACAGAAAATATTCATTTTCATACAATTATATGACTAAACAATATTATTATACATGCAGACATACATATTCCAGAGACGACGGGATATTTACAATACAATACACAGTACAGTAACGAGATGAGTATGCATATGTATGTATGTACCGTGTGATAAATAGTCATCACTTGTTGTGCGTGTGTGCATGTGTATGCGAACGTGTCTGCGTCATTGTGTCATTACTATCATCAGTGTTTACAACATCATCATTAAAGTTTGCCTTACATTTATGCCTTAAATACTGAAATTTTTAAATTTATAAGAACAGTAGTGGCAAGAATAATAGTGAAAGGTTTGAAATAAAGTGTGAAAATTATCGAAATTATCGAAATTATAAAAACCGTTTCAAACGTTAATATGGCTATGCAAAGTAGTGGGTGTTATAGTTAAAGACAAGTAAAAAAAACTCTGGTGAACTCCTAAGGATATGGCAGTACCATCGATCCTTATTTAGCGAAAGAAGAATACTATCGAGAGAAGAATTTTTGTTTCCAAAAAATAAACAGCTAAACATCAAAGACATTCGCTTCCTACAATACTGCTCAATTTCGCAATAACTTTCTTTCCAGAAGTTCTACTGTTCATTTGGACTTTCGTTCGTGATGTTTAAAGCCTCTGGCCAAGTGACATAAACGCATTACATTTTCCAATATTTTAAATCCAAACTGTAACAAATCAACAACTACAACAACAATAATAACACCTTTAATGACAGATAGTAAAATCTAGTAAATAAATGTTGTCATTTTCATCCTCATCAGCATCATTACAATTGCAAACAACAGCAGCAGTGACAACGGCAACAGCAACAGCAACAGCAACGGTAAGACAGCAATGATATTAAACAACAAATCAAGCTGCAACAGAAAAAACAACAAATGACAGACATGTCATGTCATGTCAGGCAAATACAGTCTGTCAATTTTTTTTTTCTTTTTTCTTTAAAACAGCAGCAGACACCAACACGTATAAAGAACACATACACAGGTTCAAACACACGCAGGCACTACTAACACGTACAAATAAACGAATACATGCTTTTATGCTCAGACACGGTGTATTTAATAATAAATATTGCTCTCGCTCTCTCTCTCTCTCTCTCTATAATGGTTTAGGTTTTGTTTTTTTATTGCACTGAATATCCTTTAGTTTCCGTTTCTTGTTTTGTTTTCTTTTTTTGTATAGTAAATGTTTATGTAAGTGTATGTCATACGTTGTATGTACGAATACATGTAGCGTAGACGTGATGGTATTTATCTTCTCTCTTTATTTCTGTCATTTCAATCATATTGAATTTCTTTCAATAATTTTTGTTTTTTAAATTTATTTTCACACTAAATAGAATTGTATCTACTTTGTTAAGAGAGTATAAAATAAATCATTATTTTAATCTCCACATAAATTTGAAGACTTTCAGACGCTATCTACAAATTGTTATGGATGTCAGCCACACTCACACACAAATACAAGCTCGGTAAGATATAAAAAATAATGTTTTATTAGATCATTTAGAAAAGAATTATGAGGATAATTTCTTATATACATACATACATCAAATGTATGTACATACATATGTAGTATATGACATATCGTAAGGGTTTTTATAAATGCTGAGAGACAAATAGTCTCTTGGGGTTTAGAACCCAAGTATATTCGGCAAATTTATATTCTTATAGAAGTGATGGTAAATTATGACTGTGATGACACTACAAAACTCTGAGAAACTTTCCAAGATCAACTTGCAATTAGAAGTGCTCTACGAGTAAATAAAATTACCAATTAAGTCGACTTTAAACTGTAGGTCAAGCCACTAATGTATAAAATTAACACACACAACAGAAGTGGAGTGAGAAGCTAGGTCGTAATCCAGACTGAAGGGTTGTTATGTTGCATTATGTATGCATTATGTATGCATTCATGTACGCCGTTTGAACTATTGAAGCTACTATTAGCCAAAGACCAGTCATCGCCGTACCCTTTGGTGTCATTTAGACCAGTACATAGCCTTTTTAGATATTCTGTCTAAAGGGCAGAGGTATACTTCTGTTTTCATCATAAGTTCCAATTCAAACATATGTACCTCAATTGAAACATTGATCTCGGTGTAGTCGATTGAGTAATTTCTAAAGAATGTAGCAGCACGAAGCCTCTTCCGAGTCAGGTTTTCGGCATTTCTGTACGGCAGGACATTCCGTACTGCTCAAGGAACTAAATTAATGTAATCAACTCATCTCGACTGTTAGCATGACGGAGCGAGTGTAATAGTACCTGGTAGATACCTGATGTCGCCGCAGTCTAGTAGGGAGTGTCTTGGCTTATTTTACGTGAGGCCACTGTTCAAACCCCAGGTCAGACATCTCCAGCAAAACGAAACGTGAAAAAATATTTCTTCGGATACTTTCTCTCAGCAGATTTCTGGCAAAAATTCTGAGAATAAATAAAATTACCATAACAAGTTTCTCATAAATCTGTTGTTTAGAGTCGACTTTAAACTGTAGGTCCCGCCACTCCTGTATAAAATTAACACACTTAATATAAGTGGTTTGAGAAACCAGTGGATTAAAAAAGAAACAAAAATGGAAAACGATTTCAATCTTGCATGAGGCTATACAGAAACAGCGTAAGAATAGGAAACCGTCTGATGAGATACTGTAAATAAAAACTAATCACAGAACAGAGAGGCGAAACCTAGAGCTTTAAAGACTGTTTCCAGCAACAGATTTTTGAGAATTCTTTCCGCGCCCATTTTATTAACAACCAGAGGTTTTGCTAGAAGACTATTGAAAGCAAGTCATACATACATAATTGGTCATTACAACCCTTCAGCCAGGATTATTGACCTAGTTTCTCACACCACTTATGTTGTGTGTGTTAATTTTATACATAAGTGGCGGGACCTACAGTTTAAAGTCGCCTCCGAACGACAGATTTTTTTGAGAAACTTTTCATGGCAATTTTTTTAACTCTCAGAGTTTTTGCCAGAAATCTGCTGAGAGGAAATCGCCGAAGAAATACTTTTTGTATTTTGTTTTGATGTCTGGCCTGGGGCTCGAACCCTGGCTTTACGTCTAATAAGCCAACACACTACCTACTAGACTACGGCGACTTCAAGTCATAGAATATTTTAATAACTCCTTAAAGAATTCCAAAATCAATTCTCATCAGCCACACGTCCAAAGTGGTGTGATGCATCAAATTTTGAAATTTCTTAGACTCTTAAATTTTTTTGTTTTTATATTTCGTTCTCATTTCTTCCCACAAGTTTTCTTGTATAGATTGGTTGTGTATTGTTGTTGTTTTATTTTTATGCCTTTTTTTATTTCACTGTACACTTCACTAAACAACGAGTGTCTGGTTGGTTTTATTTTTTTATTTTTATTTTTTTATTCTGCCATTTTAAATAAATTTAAAAAAAAGAAACCAACAAAAAATATTCATTCATGTGAAACTGTTACAGAAAAAGAGAAAAAAAAATCGAATCAAAAAAGAATACTAGGACTAGGCACTGAGAGAGATAGACACTTACAAGCAACATAACACACAAACTCATCATGTTTACAAAAGGAAAAGGAAATAGCAAGAACAACAGCAAATACATGTTCATCTATACATATACACCTTTGTACACATACATAGACATATACATACAATTTCATTGCATACATACATGCAGTTGCAATATATACAACGGACTTGCAGAAGAAACAAGAGAAGAGTATACAACTATTCATGGCCCAAGGGTAATATCACTTGTGTCAAGTCTAAAAATGTATGAATATGAAGTGCGTATGTACGTGCATATGAAACATTGTTCATTCAAAATCCGTTTAATACAAAAGACTATGGAATAATTGGTCTGGAGAGCCATTTGTCCAGCATGAAAACAACCCTTTAGCAAGGAAAAGTAAAAATCCGAGTGGCCGACCCCAGTCAGACTCCTATTGTAGCACCCCACTTGCTCCCAATCATGCTTACGATTAATTTGTATCTGTAGGATTGAGAATTAGACATAAGGCTTTTGTGATCCTTTAGTCTGATATATGTGCAGTGATCGTCAAAAGAAACTGTACACTAAGAATAAAATTCTAACAATCATTAAACTCAACTTTTATCACTTAAGGAGAGTGGCCGAAAAAATTTGCCAACATTTCGAAATTTTTTGTAATTTCTTTTTTTTTTGTTTCAATTTTAAAAACTGCCAATGAAACAATCTTAAAATAAAAATATAGGTAATTTATTAATGTATATTTTTTAATGTACAGTTTCTTTTGACGCTCACTGTATGTGCATCCCCATTCACAAGTGATAAGGGGATCAAAACTTTCCACATAAATTTAAAAGAAGAAACCTCTTGGAGGTTTCCCTTACTCCTGTGCGGTCATTACTTCCAAAGCTATACCTGATATTATTAAATCATCTGAATCTGGTTGCCAGTAACGTCACAATGATCCGGTAACCAGCATAATCCAATTCGATAATCATACATAAAATAGCTTAGCAACCTTTCATATTCCCAGGCTAAATGTGTCTTGAAAATATGTTCTCTCAAAGCTGTCAGAGTGGCCTGATTATCTAAATAAGTTGTTACTCTTGAGCTCTTGAGTATAAGTGTCCTGGCTAGTTTGAGGTCCTAATAACACCTAAAATTTTTGCCTGAAAAGTAATACATTCCGCTGGAACGACTACACTTTACTCAGATATTAGTTTCATGGATTAAGATACGTTTGTGCCCGTATGAATTTTGAACCCATCTGTGAGGATAGACCAGGTCATGAAGATATTATTTTAGCCTATCAAAAGCTTATTAACAGGTATTATTGCATTCGGCGAGAAGTCACTGTAGTCTAGCAAGTAGTGCATTGGCTTAATAGATTCGAAGTTCTATCCCTAGCTCACACATTTCGACCAAAACAAAACCAAAAACATATTTCTTCGGCGACTTCCTTTTAACGCTCTTCTGGAAAAAACATATACGTACATACATAATTAGTCATTACAACCCTTAAGTCGGTATTTCGACCAAGCTTCTCACATCACTTATATTGTGTGTGTTAATTTTATACATGAGAGGCGGGACCTACAGTTTAAAGCAGACTGCGAATGACAAATTTTTTGAGAAACTTTTCAAGGCAATTTTATTTTTGCCAGAAATCTGCTGAGAGGAAGTCGCCGAAGAAATATTTTGTCATATTTCATTTTGTTAGAAATGTCTGACTTGGGGTTAGAACCGAGGCCTTGTGTCTAATAAGCCAACACACTACCTACTGGACCACGGCGACTATCTTGACTCAAACGAAGTATAAAAAATATTTCTTAGGCGACTTCCTCTCAGCACTTTTCTATCAAAAACTCTGGGAATAAATAAAATTGCCACGAAAAGCTTTTCAAAAATTTGTTGTTCAGAATTCGTTCATTAAACGGTAAGTGCCAAGCCACTTATGGATGAAATTAACACACACACCACAGGTCGTGTGAGAAGCTAGGTTATAATCCCGATTAGAGGGAAGTAATAACCAATTAAGTAAGATTATATACTTGGTGCATAACAGAAATCAAATTTTGTGGCCATGTAATGTGTCCTTCTAGCAGTCGAAATGACGCCAGTTTAGCTAGTTCAGCAGTATCGATTGGCCTGCCCTGCAAGAACTCACTTGATTCAACTGCTCTTCAGTTTAAATTGTAAAATTGTTCCCTAATGATTTTCTAGAGTGTAACAAGATTTTGTGTGAACAATACTTTACATGTATAAGTTTTACATGCACATTTATGTGTGTGTAAACATTTGCATATTGTTTAAAATTTGTTTTAGATGTATTTGTGTTGTATTCGTTTAGTTTTTTAATTCTCTCTCTCTCCCCCTCTCTCTCTTGCACTTGTCGGTTTCTTTTCGTCTTTTATATCTTCGATTTGAACCATTTTTCCATTCATTGAGATGTCTAGATATATGCCCCCAAAAACCGCCGCTTCAATGTCATTTTTCTTTACCCTTTAATGTAGGGAGAGCAAGAGAAATCAGTTTAAAGTGCATTCTAATTTGTTCTCTAAATATGTATGTTTATGGTTTTATTACTTCTCTCTCTCTCTCTCTTGTATTGACTTTTACTCTGTGGTTTTTCTATAAAGATTTCTCACACTAAGGCACATATGTATGTATGTATGTACATACACCTGCATGGGAATTACATTTAATATCTCTTCATTTGTTCATTTAAACTTAATACCGATTGCAGACCCAAGTGTACACAGTATGCGTCAAAAGAAACTGTGCCCTAAAGATAAAATTCTAACAATGAAAAAGCTTAAGTTTTATCACTTAAGGAGATGGGCCGAAAAAAATTTAGCAATATTTCGAAATTTTTTATAAATATTTTTTGTTTCAATTTTAAAACTGGCAATGAAGCAATATTAAAATAAAAATAACGGTAAATTATTAATACATTGTTACTTTTTACCTTTTAAAAACGTTTAAAACATGAGCTCGTAGATTGCAAATAAAATAAAAATAAATTTGTGTTTAGTTTTAATTAAATTCTTTATTGTTCGCACAATTCTGTGTGCCACTGTTCACAACTTCACGTAAACAACAACAATTGCTTTGTTTGTTATTCCTTTAAGCACTCTTTTGCATAAACAATAACAATAGTTCGACAGATCTTTATAACGGAGCTCTTCAAACCATGATTATTCTCTTCAAACACCGCCCGTCTTTACTTTAGACTGACTGAATTTTGCTGAATCCGTTGCCTAGTTTGTCTTGCCTTTTATATGCCAACGTAAACAGTCTGATGAATGTTCTTGAAGGTGAACGTTCGTGGCTTCGCCTTCTCGAGATCTCTATAACTATAAACATCCTTGTTTCATTACTTTTGTTTGTGTATTTTGTTAACATATATTCTTGTGTGTTTGTTGTTGTATTTTTGTTTACGTGTTCATCCATATTTTTGTTTACTTGTTTATCATGTAAACAAGTTCACTGTTTTTGTAGCTTTTGTTTACAATTTAAACGATGTAAAAGCAAAATACCGTTTCCATTTTCGTAACAGTATAGTAGATAGTGCGTTGGCTTATTAGACGTAAAGCCACGGTTCAAACCCCAGGCTTGACATCAAAACGAAATATGAATAAATATTTCTTCGGCGACTTCCTCTCAGCAGATTTCTGGCGAAAACTCTGAGAGTAAATAAAATTGCCATGAAAAGTTTCTCAAAAATCTGTCATTCTGAGTCGACTTTAAACTGTGGGTCACACCACTCATGTATAAAATTAACACACACAACATAAGTGGTGTGAGAAGTTAGGTCGTAATTCTGTCTGAAGGGTTGTAATGACCAGTTATGTATGTATGTATATTTTTTTAATGTATAGTTTCTTTTGGCGCTCACTGTATAAACGTGTGTGTCAGCCATATTATAAATAAGTATGTGTGTGTGTTTTTTTCCACATTACATACTCATGATTTTTATTTTCGATTTTTTTCTTTCACATTTTTGTGTAAAGAAATCATTTTCTTTTTTAATTTTCGATTTGCGTCTGGCCGAAGTCTATTCTGTATTTCTTTTATTTTTTATTGTGCTGTTTTTGTTATCTTAATATTCCTATAAAGAAGCCAAGATATCAGACACATTTAAGTGCCATTTTTATATCTTTTTTTAATGTTTTATTACAAGAAAAAGCAAGTACAAGTGTTTAGCAAATATTTGTTGGGAAATTTATTATAAAGTTATCAGAGATGTTTTTAATTACATCAGTTAGACAAATTATAATTGGCCATAATGTACAGGTTATTAGAAAAGTTTTTTTTCCATAAATTTAAAAATTTATTTTCTAAAGGATACTTTTTACGACAGTTGTTTAAATAAGAAATTTTTCAAACAAAATATTGATAATTAATAATGAGACAAATGTCCTCAAACACAAACGTTCTCCTGCCACAGAGTATGGAAAATTTCAAAATTTGTTTAAGTTTTTACCCTCTTGCATGAATAATGATTGAAATTTATTTACAACAAGTAGACTATCACTTACACAAGGTTTCTGACTTTAGTTAGCAACCTATTAAATGTGACTTGAACATATGTCCTCTCAAAGCTATCAGAGTCCTGCCGCGATCAGACTCCTATTATAGTACTAAAGTAATGCTTACGCTTAGCTTGTACGGGCAGGATTGAGACTTAGCGCATGAGATTATACACTCCGATCTATGCATGTTTATCTCCATGCAAGAGTGTTAAGGGAAAAATTTAAAAAGAAGAAACCTCTTGAAGGTTTCACTTACTTCCAAACCTGATGCTGATCTTGCGAAATCACCTGCAACATTACTGGCAACCAGCAGTAATGTAACAATGATCAAGTATCCAGCGTAATCTAATTCGATAATCATACTAAATGTATCTTGAAAATATGTCTTCTTAAAGCTATCAGAGCGGTCTGATTATCTACATAAGTTGTTACTGTTGCTCTTGGTATAGGTTTTCTGGCTAGTCCGTGGCCTAATAACGCTTAAAATTTTCGTCTGAAAAGTAACAGAGGTTCAACTGACAGACGCATCAATGGGTACAGCTAACTTGAGTCCTACAATGCCCCATTGCAACACCGATATTATCTATTCAGTCATATAATTACAATTATTGGTTGGCATCTTACAACCATTACGAGTGATTTTCTTAAACTTTTTTTATCCAATCGCCTTTATTTATCTTTATCTTCTTCTAAGAGCCGGACAATTACAGAGAAAATGTTCTGTGGTTTCCTCTTTTTCACCTTAATACTGATCTCTCAGATAGAAGTTTGATACGTTTGATACAAATTCTACAAGTATCCAGGTAGAGCCATATCAGTCGGGTGTCTCTGTAATGGTGCCTTGTCAATGAACCTGAGCTCATTATCGCATATTATCTTTGCCAAAGAATTGAGGTGTCTGTAGTGACTTATATAGCATTGGGGATAGTAAACACCTGTTTGTCGCACGTATTTAATTTAAAATATATTTAAAGATGACGATTCGCAAGAAAATATAAGAACATACATACATAACCTACATAATTGGTCATTACAACCCTCTAGTTAGGATTACGACCTAGTTTCCCACACCATTTATGTTGTGTGTGTTAATTTTTATACATTAGTGGCGGAACCTACAGTTTAAAGTCGACTCCGAACAAAAGATTTTTTTGAGAAACTTTTCATAACAATTTTTATGTATTCACAGAGTTTTTGCTTGAAATCTGATGAGAGTAAGTTATCGAAGAAATATTTTTTCATATATTTTGTTTTGTTAGAGATGTCTTACCTAGGGTTTGGCCTCACATCTTATAAGGTGGCCTATTAGACTAAGTCGACTTCAATGCAACTACTTTTAACTTCAGGCATTTTGTTGTCTACTTATCTGATTCGCTCAATTTTAATCACATTCAATGGTCCCTCTAATGCTTAGTTTTCAACAATTTTAATATTTTTTTTTTCATTTCATTTTTATTGTTTTTGTTTTAGAAAATTAATTTTCATTTTCTCTTATATTCTTCCAAATCTCTGTCCCATTAACGATCTAATTTTGGATATCAAGTGGCAATTATTCAATTTTCTTTCATTTTATTCGCCAAAAGCCAAAAAATTTTCAATTGTATCATCAGCTGTTACAGGTAATTTATTGTAATTGAATTCATTATTCAAATATTTGGCACCTTTTGTGCATTGAAGCACTGGCACAAGCACTGGTACAGATTAAATGATTGCAATTGAAAATCGTTTATAATTAAATCTCGTTTTTATTTTTCTGAGAGTGTCATTTGCCAAAAAAACAAAAAAAAAGAAAAGCTTTGAAAGGCATTTGATACACGTATTTAACAGAAAATTCAATATTCATTTGAAAAACAACAAAAAAAAAGGAGGCCAAATAAATGACTCTCAAAGGTCACATAGAAGTGATTACGGGCCGATAATAAATATTCTGCAACAGCAGCACAACGTTGCTTTAATTTATTTTATTTTCCAACTCGACATACTAAATCATAGAAAATTAATTTGCAAAAAAATGTTTTGCCTGTGATTAGATTTATTATTTTGCTGCAGCACAAGCAATAAAATTGTAATACCGACTGTCATGAGACTCTAGCGAAAAATTAACACAAAAATTTTTAATAAATCTTTAAAATGATTAGAGAAATGAAATGAAACATTTTTAAATGAATTTCTAAACATGTTTTGCTTTGTAGGTGATTATTACAGAGAACAGGCGTTGAGAATATGTTTGGCATTTGGGGCCTATTACAATATTCTCTAAAGAGTTGTAAGCATAACACATGTAAGCATAACGTTTTTACCTCTTAAAAACGTTTAGAATATGAGCTCATAGATTGCAAATAAAATAAAAATAAATTTGTGTTTAGTTTTAATTAAAAGACTTTATTATTCACACAATTCTGTGTGCCACTGTTTACAACTTCATGTATACAACAACAATTGCTTTGTTTGTTATTTCTCTGTTTATTGTTCGACTGATCTTTGTTACGGAGATCTACAAACCACGATTAAATTCTCTAAAAACACGCCGCGTCTTCACACAAAACTGACCGAACTTTTACTGACCCCGTTACCTTCTTCGTCTTGCGTTTTATACATATGTCAACGTAAACAGTCTGATGAATGTTCTTGAAGGTGAATGTTCGTGGCGTCGCCTTCTCGAGATCTATATAAATGTAAACATCGTTGTTTCATTATTGCTGTTTGTGTATTTTGTTTACATTTATTCTTGTGGCGTTTGTTGGTATATTTATGTTTACTTGTTTATCACATTTTTTTATGCTGGTGTTTGTTGCTAAATTAAGCAGTGCGATAATTTGCAAACAAGTTCATTGTTTTTTGTCTTCGTAGCTTTTGTTTATAATTTAAAGTTAAACGATGTAAGAGCAAAACACCAGTATCTAGATTTTTCATTTTAGTAAAAATATCCTTCTTTCGAAACAGAAGTTTTCTGTTAAAAAAAATACTGAAGACTTTTGTAACTTCTACTGTTGACCATGAGTAAATAAGTATTGTGTACTATGAAATGAATGAGGTACTGAAAACAGGAGTTTTCTGTAGGAATATTCTGACACGCAAATGCTTTTAGAAGCACACTCTGAAGACCAATTGCCATGTCCCCAACACGAACAAGTCAATGGAAATAATCACCACAAGATTACGCAACAAAGTTGATTGTGAAATTTTTTCTGAACACTTTAAATTCTTAGTTCTTCGAAGATGTTTCCAATGTAGAGAAGTTAATAGAGAATTTTCAATTGTCCCTCTGCAGTTTCCAGAAATACCTTTATATTCCGGTACTCATATGATATTGATGTTCTACCGCTTCGTCATCTCGCTGGGAGATCCACACCGAACGTCTTTGAGTTCATTACACAAGAATACAGTGGGCTGACAGCCGTTTGGCTATCCGAAAGTGATATTCTTTTCAGAAATATTTACACCCTTAATAATCCTAATCGTAACCTGTAGCACCTTTACTTCAACCTGGATCTGATATTCTTATTCAATGGACTAGCCCTGCCAACACCGAAAAGATTCCACCAACCACAGTTGTATACAGTTTCACCCCTTCCGTGAAGATGCTCCCAATGCTCTATTTATGGTATGGAAGATCTGAACTTCTTCATAGTGTACTATCATATGATCAAAACTTTATATACAAGAGTTCCAAATTCCCTTAGGTTCTTCGATTTACCACCATAACTTACTCCAGAGGCGTTAATTTGTTGAAATTGCTAAGTCCTTACTGTAAAGCCACTACAAAATAAGATGAAGGCAGATTTTTATATCCATCGTATCAGATTAAGGGAGTGATTCCCATCATACCGGGAATCATACGTCTAACACTACTGTCATACTAATTCTGAGATTCTACTTGCATTATCCCACGTAAGGAGTAATGGAGACCCTTTACGTCCTGTTGAGAACATTCATTTTCCAGTAAAACTTCCTATCCAGAGTATGTCTCAAATTAATCAACTCCCCTGGGGAATCTCCATCGTTTGCAGCATTTACACCTAAGACGCAATCAGATATCTACTTGCGATCTTTTCTCCGAAAAATTTGCATTATGCCCCTAATAGAAACCGTAAATCTGTTAGTAATTGTAAGACATGTAAGGCCATGATACGCATTTGCAATTGTTCCACAACTTATCTTCTCCAAAATCACTACCAACTCTTTCATCATACGCATATCAGCTTATGGAACTCCTTTTCTCATTCTTCCATGGAGTAGTTTCAATATCCATCACCATGGTATCTTGTACTAATCGTTGTTGTGTACTTAATTGGTCATAGCCAGGACTACGACTTAGCTTCTCAAACAAATTTATTTATATATTTATTTTATACACGAGTGGCGGGACCAACAGTTTAAAGTCGACTTCAAATGACAGATTTTTGAGAAACTTCACGACAATTTTACTCAATCTCAGAATTATTGCCAGAAGACTGCTGAGAAGAAGTCGCCGAATGAAATGTTTTTTCATTTCCTTTTTGAATGTCTGATATGGGGTTTGAACCAAGGACTCTCTTCTTATGAGCCAAATTTAAATTTTTTTTTTTCAATTTTTTAAAAAGTTTACAGTTGTAATAAATACTTACAAAAATTTTTTATGTGTCATAATAATTATATTTTTGCAATACAAACTATTAAAACCACTTTAAAAACGTTTACTTTTACCTTTTATTACCTGTATTTAAACTTTAAAGATTTTCTTTTCCTTTCTCTTTACAGGTATGTTGACCAGAATTAAAAAAGAATAAAACTGAGAGACAATGAATTCTGTGGTAAGAACAGTCCTTTTCTTAATACCCAGTTAATATCCTTTATTTGTCGATTGTTTAGCGCGATTATGAATCTCATTAACAGTTTATAACAGAAAATATTCTTCCGACTGCTATGCTTTCATTTATTTAATACTTCAGAGCAATAAAAAAAAATTATAAAAAAAAAAATTTCAGAAGTTTTGAACTCATAATGGCTTTTAAAGTGTAAGAATAACGGAAAAAAGAGAAAAAGAAGTCATTAATCTTAATACCCAGTTTTTATTGAATATGTTGAAGCCTTTTTATGGATTTTTAAGTCGGTAACTGAATGCTATTATTTGAGTTTCTACTCTCTCCCCCTCTCTCTTCTTCTTTACCTTTTAAACGCCTGCATAAATCACAAGAAATTTTTTCTGCAAATGCGACTGTCACAATTACAGCCTTTTAAGAAATAATAAATGTTGGCAATGCCAACAAATGACAACAAAAAAACCAGTTGCAGCAGGAAAAACGAAATATGATATGTGAACTGACACACATACACAGAATAACAAGAAAATTATCGTGATTCGTTGTGAAAATACGAGCTGTTAAGGCGAAAATATTACTGCAAGGCGTTATTACAGGGAAAAAGAGAAACAACTGCATAAAAATGAAATGAAAACCAAACTAAATGATTGACAATAAATGAAATGAGTCAAATGGATAAGGGCTTTTGGATTAGCTAGTTGACAGCAGTGTTGCTAGCAATGATCAACATAAACGGAGAAGTGAACACATAAGAGGATATTTATCACACAAATGATAGGCAAAGAATATAAATTCGTAGCAACAAAGATCTCCAGAAATAGAAGAACCAGAGGACAGAAAGACCCGCTATGGGTACCTTCATTATTGCACATTAAACCAAAAGGGAAAGCAAAGCAGCGGGAAGAGAAGAGGAACAGAAAAAGAAAAAAGAAACGATTGAAATATAAGGAAAAAATAAGTACCAAAATTAAAAGGAGTATAAAACAAAGCATAGGAGTATATAAAGCAAACACCCAGCAAAGTTTATTGAGTCTTTAAAAGATAAAGTCTTAAACTACGCTTGCCTGTTTTTCCACAAACTCTGAAAAAAAATGTAGGCTTATGTCCCTCGAAGAAGTCGCCGTAGTCTAGGAGGTAGTGTGTTACCTTATTAGACGTAAGACAACTCAAACTCCAGGTCAGGCATCTCGATCAAAACGAAATATGAAAAAATATTACTTCGGCGACTTCCTCTCAGCAGATTTCTGGCAAGAACTCTGAGAGTAAGCAAAAATGGCAATGAAATGTTTCTCAAAAAAACTATCATTTGGACTCGAATATAAACTTTAGATCCCGGCACTCATGTGTAAAATTAACACGCACAACAAAAATGGTGTGAGAAGCTGACTAAGGGTTGTAATGTATGCTATGTATGTATATATGTATGTATAAAAGAGGTGGGGAGGAATACGAGTTTATTCCATAAGCTAATTGAAACTCCCTATGTTAAAATTCCAAACAGAGGCAACCTCCCAGCAAAGTAAATCATATCTTTAAAGTAGAGACCTAAACTCTGCTCATCGGCCTTTCAACAAACTCTGCAGAAAACATATTGGCTAACGTACCTCGAATTGCGCTTCATCTTCAAAGAAAAATTTCCAGATCTTTTACCAACGTTTACAACGTATTTAGTCTTAGAACTGTAGAGCCTGCCGGATAATAATAAAAAAATTCTGCATTATTCTAAACCCGGCAATAAAATGTGCACTCTTCGTCTCATCTATCAATAAGATCCCCCAAAGAAGTGTCCCAAGGGGGGTCTAATATTAATGTCGTGAAGAAGCCTTAGCCCTGCGACCATAAATTCTTTCACAAACATTCTAGAGTATACATATAATGTCTCCTCCAAGTCTATTCCCCGAAAAATTTCAAGATATAGCTCAGTATCAACAATCTCAATTCCCTGCCTAGTACCTGACGTACATCTAAAAGTGGTCTTCACAGAATCCGCATGTTGGATTAGAGACAAATCCCATTTTGAGTAAGTGTATTTTGAGCCTACATTAGCCTATCAAAAGAGCGGTTACCAACCTTAGGTTATTTTTTGATAGCCTGATACATGACTCCTATCTGTTGCAGTTTCCTAACAAAAGTTTAGTTTTTCTCAAACCCACTGGGTTTAAGAAAAGTCTTTGCCCCTCTTTAACTTCTCTTTCATTGAGCATAGCTTTTCACACATCCGCTCCTACTCCACAGAAGTATTCTGGTTCCATCAAGGGCGTAAATGTTCCTCATCCGCATACTTATTCCAAAATTCCCACACGATCGTGGACCTGACAGAGGATAACTTTATTCGCTCTACCTAGCCCATCCCGCTTTCACAGACAGTCCCATACTGTATTCGATTTAACCCCTTAAGAGTCAAGTGCTAAAATATCGGCCTGACTACTAGATAATATTGCTGTGTCCTGTCTTTGGTACCTCCTATCCAAGATGATTTGAGCATAACTTTTGATCGAATAGATTTCCGCTTTGAAAATACCCGCGAGTTTTTCCATGGGATCGTAATATTTTATTCTGTGACCAAAGGTCTGTTTCAGATCGCTTCTTCACCCATCTGTATAACACAAAATAGTGCCTCTTTTAAAAGAGTTTACAGCTTAAAGGTTACTCAATTCATTATTGTTGCTAAGTCTCGTTGCAAAGCCATTTCCAAAATCATCTGTCCAGAGAGCAATTAAGAAGTGAGCTGTTGGCCAATCGATTTCTTACGTCTCGAAATTCTGTTCTTGTTAAGGATGCCTAATAAACCACATCACTATTTCTACGCATTTCTCTTCGCCTTCTCTTGTCACCTTGTTTAAATTCTTATTGCTCCGAATGTAACAACACTTAAGAATCCAGCACAGAACTACTTTATACCTGTCCAAGAGCTTGCTGAGAGACTTTCTGCACACTGAAATCAGTCTTGAGCTGACGCAATGACTCGTTAATGAATTTAAGGCGCCCTGACTATTCATGTCACGAACTATTCTATCCATGTTCAGTTACCAAGATCAGTTCTACAAGTTCTCGGCTTTGAATAATATAATGTCCCATCAATAAATTTAAGGCGGCCTACTATATTTATCCGTATGCATACATACATACATACATACATACATACATACATACATACATAATTGGCCTTTAGTCAGGCTTACGACCTAGCTTCGGACACCATGAGTGGCAGGACCTAGAGTGGCAGGACCTAGAGTTTAAATTCGACTCCGAACGACAGATTTTTGAGAAACTTTTGATAGCAATTTTATTTTTACTCTCAGAGTTTTTGTCAGAAATCTGCTGAGAGGAAGTCGCCGAAAAAATATTTTTTTTTATTTCGATTCGTACGAGATGTCTGATTGTGGTTTGAATCAGACATTTAATCTAAGCTACACTTATCAGAGAGCCTGTGGGACATATTCACTGTATCCCCAAAGGAGATCTTGGCACCTCAGTTCTAAATCATTCCTGAAGATCGCACAACCAGCCAGTAACTTATGTAGACCTCTCTATTTGTTGAAATTCTATACCCCGACCATATAGTCCAGCTTTAGAGTCTCCTGTATGTAGAAAAATTGACAAATCAGGACTGTCCTTTGAATATGCTCAAATAGTTCCTTGCCGCTAGCTTCTTCGCCACCAAGGTAAGTGGTGCCAAGTTCATTGCCAACTACGTTAGAGAAGAGCTTCCCAAGATACCGGTTGTCCCTAAGGAGGCATTTCTTTCGATGAATTAACTCTCTTTGGCTTCGTATACATTTTCTGGACAACCAACAATTAAAACGGGAAGCATTTTAACAGCGATAATCATAATGAGCACACAATTAAGTAAAAATTTAAAAACGGTCATCCGGTTTTCTTTTTTTTTCGCCAATTCCCTTGAAAAACAAAAATGTTTTTGTGTGTATGTATGTGTGTCCACAAATTAAAAGTAATTAAAATAAATACGAAACGCCAGGCAATACAAAGGCAATAATAATGCAAGCGAACGTACACGACTGACTGACTGAAAACTGCAAAATGAACAACGAAAAACGGAAAAGATTAAAAATGAAAATGAAATGCCACGCAGGAATTATTCAATTTCAAGTCAAGCCGTACTACTAAAGCTGTATGGCAATAAAAAGGGCAAGAGGCTCTGCAGAGACGACTAATGAAAAATTGTAAATGCGGCCATTTGGAGTTCACAAAACAAAAAATGAAACAAAATGATACGAAACGAAACGAAAAGAAAAAAATCGGAAATTTTCAACCAAAAATGTTTCTCTCTTGTGCATAAAAAAGTTTATCATTATAAATGAACTTAAAATTAACTCTGCACTGTATGCTGCTTGCTGTATAGAGTTAAATAAACATTTAATTTTTGTTTAACTCTTGAAATATACACACTTTCACACTCAAAAATACATACATAGTATTTAATCCTGAAATGCGTTAAAAGTTTTCCCTTTTATTTCCAATTTAAATGGAGAAAAACTTAAAATTGTTTCTCTCAACAATTAAATTTGACAGCATCAGCAGTGCTGTAATGATTGTAAAAAATGTCGGTGATTTTTCTTCCTTTAATAGAGTAAAGTTTTTAAGCTTTAATAGAATTTTCCGATTTTAATTGAATTTTTTTTTGCTATAATATGGCAACCATGCAGCCTAAATGGTGGCAATGTTGGAGCGCTAGATTTTCTTTAAAAAAATAAATGGAAATTTTATATTTTTTGTGTTACATCTATATCCTCAATTTGAGTGTGATTCCTCACTCATTGGTGCTAATTTTAATTAAAAATTTGTGATAAATACGAACAAATTGACATACATAACCCACACGTGGTCTTATAGAAGCCACTGCACTCATTACGAGTGACTGTTTTGTGCGGCTTGTGGAGAGGAGGCATCATTGGCCCATATTTCTTTTTAAATGAGGGCGAAACAACCATTACGGTCAATGGAGACACCTATCGCACCATGATAAACGATTTTTTTGTATCCACTCTTCATGATATTGATGTGAACGATGTTTGGTTCCAACAGAATGGTGCAACTTTTCACACATCTCATGCCGCAATCGATTTATTGCGTCAAACGTTTGATAGCCCTTTAACTAGCTGAATTGGTGATGCCAATTGAACGCTAAGAAGCTGCGGTTGGACTATTTTCAGTGGGGAGCCGTTACAGAAATATTTTGTGCCGACAAACCAGAGACAATTGAGCATTTGAAGGCTAACATTTGTGATGCCATTGCCTAGATATGACCCCACACACTTGAGAAAGTGCATGAAAATTCATCCGATCGAATGAGGTACTGTGACGCCAGCCATATGAATGAGCAAACAAACTACGTCGCTGACTCCCGCAAATGCTTGCATTAAATACCCGTCTTGATGGAGAATTCTCTTCCATTCGAACGAGGTGGCCGAGCCCACGCAGCCTTTGAATGTAAATACGCAGATTGTTGAGCAGGTTGTTGAGCAGCTCATTGTTGGATCAAATGCGGAAATCATCGCCAGCTCGCACCGGACCGAAGATCTTGCTTGGGATTTTTCTCTCAGTGCTTAATAGTATCCATGCTTCTGGGCCCTAAAGAAGTACGGGGAGGATGAGCGTCTAGTAGAGCATTTGTTTCGTTTGATGCATAAATCCATTAATATTATTTGTAAAACATGATCATTAAAAATCTTTGATTAATTTTAAAGTAAACCTTAAATAAGGCTTTAAAGACATAAATAAATAACACTTTTCCTTTAGCGACTAGTTCAAAGGCATTACCCCTCAAAGCATATTTTTATTATAAGTACTGTGAGCTACTATTTATATTATTCTAGCCAACATAAGTCATGTGAATAAGTAATGAAAAACCGTTTTTTAATTCTTCTTTTTAAGGAGTTTCACCTTTTAACTGAACTCCTAACATTTATTCTCTGCATGCTTATGTACGTATTGCAGCTTACGAATTACTGGCGTCTGGTTTAATAAAATTAACCACAAAGGCCGTCTAAGTGTTAATTTTACTACTGTAGCAGCAGTAGAAGTTGGTTGAGTGGCTGGTTTTTATTTCCATGTGGTTTAATTTTGTTTTTTATTTTTTGTTTGCTTAAAACGTGCAGAAATTACTTTTGTTTGCAGTAAACCTATGCTGTTTTTTAGGTGAGAAAACTAAGCAAGGGATCTTACGCGGGAGGCCTTTATTATTCAAACTACGAAGAGCGCTTAAAGCAGGCAAACAGATAAAGTTACAATGCGATATTGTGATTGTGAGTAACTAAGATTCCCGCCTCTCATGCATAAAATTTACACACACAACATAAGTATGGTGTGAGAAGATAGGCTGTAATCCTGACTGAAGGATTCTAATGATCAAATTATGTGTGTATGTGTGTTTATACTCAAAGAGTACATATACAGAATAGGGATTGTCTCGAGTCCATTATGTAGATTGGGGGGTGGGCATTAAAGTTACAGTGTTTTTAAAACAGTTACGTTAAAATCAAATCCCTGACGAATATCGTCTCGACTTTTGTCCTCGTCCTTGAATATACTGAGGATTTCTCATTAAAATTTCGTATCATTTAAAGGTAACTCTGTGGTGTACAGTATGTATTCCAGGAAGTAAGAATATCTTCGAAAATCGCAATTTCGATGAAATGTACAGCTCCCATACGGAACTTTCAATCTACAATACGTTAAAAGGCCTAGGTACCCCGTCTAAGTGAAGTAGACTACGTATTTTCTCCTCCTTTTACAGAGACGTTCAACTTCTTTGGTAGCAGAAGGGAAAGTGCTCTACTGAGTCTGTATAGATAGGAAGTGAACTGTTTGTCTTTTGTACTTAAATTCCACAGTCGAGCATTATACAATTGCGATTCTCACAAGCCACTCTATTATTGAAAGCCGTGCAGATGGCCTTTCCTCAAAGACAGACAGAAACTGGTTATGATAAGGAAATTATCTTTTAGCTAAAGTCGGCCTTGACTGATATATTCTCGGGTTTGGATGAGAACTGATTGCTTTTTATCCCTAAATTGCCATCCATCATACAATTACAGTTCTTATGGGCGTACGGATAGATTTGGTATTCCTTTGCATTATTCTTTATGAGCTATGGGTTCGAGGAGAAAGAAGAGATTGTGTTTTACCTCCTGTGGCATTATATTGCTCTTGCCACGAATATCCTCTCACTTTCCGCTGACCTAGACTGAATTCTCCTATAAAATATTGCTACAGTATAGATTACTTCTGTATTCTAGAGTTGGTGTGTTTCACGCCCAGGCTTGGATACGAAGTTTGGTATCACAATGGGTCCATACACCAACCAAACCTCTCAATTTCTGCTATCATAGACTGAATTCTCCAATAAACTATTTCTGCAGTATAGCTTGCTTCTCCAATCTGGAGTTGCTATGTTTAAACCCCGGGTTTGAATACGAATTTTTGTATCGCAATGGGTCTATACGCTAACCTAGATGGAAACTTTTCCTTCAAATATGGTTCGTCACTTAACTCAAGCGGACCTAAACTATGGTTCTTTACAGAAGTTAACTATGGCCATTATAAACCTCACTTAAAAATAAAAAATATTTCTGGTGTATAGATTGGTTCTGTATTCTGGAGTCGCTATGTTTAAGCCCGGGATTTGGATATGAATTTTAGTATCGCAATGGTATCCCAAGGGTCGCTATGTTTGACCCCCGGGTTTGGGTAAAACTTTTGAATCGCATTGTGTCTATACGCCAACCAAACCTCTGGCTTTCTGCTATCCTTGACTGCAATTTCCAATTAAATAGTACTACAGTATAGATTGCTTCTGTATTCTGCAGTTCCCATATTTGGCCCCCAGGCTTGGATATAAATTGTTGTATCGCCAAGCTAAATGGAAACTTCAAATATGGTTCGTCACCTAACTTAACCTATAACCTAACCTAACTCATGATACCTTATACAACTTAACTAAGGCCACTAAGAACCTCCGTTTTGCAGAGTGAGTAATGATTTTGTATTCAAATTCATTTTCCTAAAAAGGCCCTCCTCACAGTTAATATCTCTCTCTCTAGTAAATAATTTTGTTTAACTTTTGCTTCTTTCCCCTATGCTTCAGAGGTGCCTTAAAAAATCACTTGAACATGTTTTTGTTTGAACATTGAACTTTTTGTTGTTGTTGTTTGTTTGTTTGTTTATTTCAATTTAAGTGTTGCATGCACCAAGTGCATCGTTTCAATTATGACTGCTACTACTATAGTTCTTTGTGTTGTGCAAATTGTTTCTACTTTTTTCGTGTTTTTTTTTCAGAGTTTTTGCTGAAAATTTCTTGAAAAAACAGTGTCTGGTTACTGGTAACTATTACGAGAGCAAGAGAAAATAAAAAAACAATTCAATTAATTTTCCGTATTATTTTCTTGGTCTTTTTCTTAAAGTTGCCACAGTTTATTTAAGCATAAGCAAATAATGACATTAAAGAGAAGCGATGATAAGGGAGTTTCATTACAAACTGTAAACAAGGGAAATAGACTTACGTTTCATGCGGGTAATGTTTTCTAGCAGGACATAGATTTTAATTTTAAATAAAATAAGTTTGATTGTTAAAACCAAAATTAACCAAATTATTGTAACATACTTTAGGGGGTTTAGCATGGTATAAATACTACATGTTTTCAACATTCCTTGTATTTGAATTTATTTTCTATGTTCTCTTCCTATTTACCTTTCCTTCCAATTGTCTGTGTGTATAGACAAGTTTTTCCTTTATTTGTATGTGAGTTTCCTTTTTCTTTTGCTGTTTTTCATTCTTTGCTTATATTTGAGTGCACTTTGGTGCCTTAGTATGCTTAAGAGCTGCACTTGTTTTGCATCGTCTTGAACAGCCTTATCTGTTTCCGATTCCAAGATTCTGAAATTTAAATAAAATAAAAAAATAACAACAACAACTTAAGCTAAGAAAATGCCATATTTTATGAAAAAAAAAGAAAACAACGAAAGAAAAGGAAACACTCTTAATATAAAGAAAGAAAATATCTTGTGTTCCTTATATTATCTGCTCTTTATTATTTATGTTCATTTTCTGTTAAGGAATTTTATTTGTGCCATGATTTTCCACAGCATTTGTTAAGCTATTAAAGCAATAATAATAACTGAATTATATTGTCAGTTTTCTTTTGTGTACAAAAAAATTAATAAGTACGAAAAATTTTTCTCTTTTCATAACCAATACTAGAGTAGAGTGGAGTACACACATAATATAAAAAATATTGCATACTTTGGAGGGAAGATACTTTGTATTGAAGTTCAATGTGAAGTCTTTAGTCTTGGGATGGTGAACATCTTTGAAGGTGCATACTTTTAGGAGCTTTATTAAATTTTTTTAAGTACATTTTTAAATTTTGAGGATATTTAAGGATATTTTGGGAGATTTGGGAATTTAAAGTAAATTTTATAATAAAAAACCATAAAATTTAATAAAATTGTTTTTTATTCAGGATAACTATCATATTTATAAATATATTTTTGACTGTAGTTCGATAAGAATAATTTTAATTTGAAACTTATTCAATTTAAAAAAATATTTTGTATAAACTTCTTTCAAACTTTTCTGTTTGCACCTTCAATACATGGGTATTCCATAGAATTTGTATCACCTGCTTTTAACGTTTGATTCACTTATGCAATGCGGTACTTGCTCTTGATGTTATTTAAATAAATCATTAGCTTAACAAAGCTTGATTCCACTTTAATGCCTGTAGGAAACTAACAATCTAAGCAAATTCATATAAAGTTAATACACACTAGAGCGGTTATACTGCTTCAAATAATTTTCAAAAGATACCTATTCTAAGTCATAGTTAGAGAGGCTAAGCAATAGACTTTAGGTTAGGTTAAGTTAGGTCGAAGCAGTGGCTTTGATTACTAAAGCTCACTTGAGCACGCATAGCGGTCCGTTATGACTCCATAGGTAAGCGCAGTCCCTATAACTAACCGCAGACGCCAGCGCAGGAGCTGCACACTAAAGCACGACTACCCTATGCTGGAAACTAGCTGAAAGTTTAATAAACAACTTCTAGAGATGGTTTCATATTAAAAAATATAACTTTACTCCTAATCATACACTGCACAGTTGCTAATCTATAGATACCACGTAGCTTGATGGCTTGACTGACATGCAATTCAATGCAGAAAATCTTTAGCGCTCACAGAAAGGAGAGCATATTGTGCCATCGCTCTATCTGCAACCAATCTCTCCTTGCAATTATGCTAAATACTCGTTGGACTTCCTTGATAAGCAAGGTATCTGTAGTACTTTAAGACGCCGTAGTCTATTATTTTGGCAAGAGCCCGTGGTTCAAATTCTAGCTCAAAAAATCTCAAACACAAGGAAAGAAAAAATATTTCTTTCGGCGATTTTAGTCTTAGCCAAAAACTCTGTCAAAAATTCTGAAAGTAAATAAAGTTGTCCTGAAAAGTTCCCCAAAAATCTGTCATTCGGAACCGACATTAAACTGTAGATCCCTCCACTTATAGATAAAATTAATGCGCACAACATACGTGGTATGAGAAACTACGTCGTAACCCTAACTGAAGGGTTGTAATGACCAATTAAGTAAGTAAATAAAATGGGTCAAGAACAAATCCTGATTCAGAAACAAGAGTTTTTGGTTCCAGAATGAAATGTTTTGAGCTTATTGGGAAATTTCGGGTTATCTTATCTCAATTTATGTGGGAATTCTCGTCAAGCAAGCAGACAAGCTTATGAGGAGGGGAACTACTACATGCATCAGACTATCCAGGAATAACCTAAGGTTGGTAAACACTCCTGTGATAGAACACTGTGAATTCAGGGTACATTTACTTCGAATGGAGCACACAACATGTAGATTCTATAACGATGAAAATGGATCTTAAAAACACTTTGTTGGAACTTGTAGGGCATTAATACATACCAGATGGAAACACCGCGGTACATATCAGGTGCTTGGCAGGGAATTGTCATTGTTGAAATCGAGCAGCGTCCTTAAGTTTGCCGGGGCAATAGGTTTGGAGGAGACATTGTAACATTTTAAATCTATAACACGTTTGTCACTCTTAAACATCAAAATGTATTAATAATCATTTGGAATGTAAATTGTTTCTCTTTTTTTCTTTTGAAAAAAAAAGAAAGAAGAAAATTCTTGAGAGAAAGGAAAATAATTTATCTGTGCTTGTAATTGTTTTGCTCTTTAAGTTAAAAGTTAAATGGTCGTCTTCTATTCATAAATCATAAATTATTGCCATGTGCCAAAATCCTGCTGTTTTAAAAATTCATTCAGTTTTTTTGCTTTTTATTTTATTTGTATTCATTTATTTCGCGTCTGTGTAGGTATTTGTGCATGTATGTATTTGTATTGGAATACATACTTATTATTGTAGGAGTTCTTATTTAAAATAAAAGAAAGACGGAGACGTAAGGAGTAGAAAGATTATTTCTTTATTTTACTTTTTCTCTTATGAAATAAATTATTTTCTACAATTCGTATGTATGTATGTGTGCTGTTTTTTATAAATTGAAATTTAATAAAATCTGTTAAAATAATTTAACTTTAAGCATATTGTCATAAATTATACGAATACAATAAAAAATAAGAAAAATATTTAAGAAATTATTTGCAAAAATCCAAAGAGACTAAAGGGTTTCCATGGATAAATCTAAATTGAAACCAATAAAATATAAGGTGGGCCATCTATCGGTTTAAATTTTAACCCTTTCGAATCTGGCAATACTTATGTCATTCTATTCTGTCACAAAATTCAGTATATTGTCCCCACTGAACGTAATGAATCGGTTTGCGCTTAAGCAACGTTGGAATTTATTGGAAATTTGGGTCAACGGGAAACTGCACGATAATATCGATTACGTCAAAAAAAATCATCTTTCCAGATGAAGCACATTTCCATTTTGGTGGGTACGTTAATAAGAAAACTTGCGGTATTCTGGGCTCAGAAAACACACACGTGGTCTAATAGAAGCCTATTCACTCATTACGAGTGACTGTTTGATATGGCATGTGGAGCGGAGGCTAATATTTCTTGTTCAATATTTCTTTGAAAATGAGGACGACGCAACCATTACGGTCAATGAAGACTAGTATCCCGCCATGATAGCCAATTTTTTTGTACCCGCTCTTCATGGCATTGATGTGAACGATGTTTGGTTTCAACAGGATTGTGCAAGTTGCCACGCATCTCATTTAAGCCATCAAAAGTTTGATGGCCGATTAATTAGCCGAAATGGTGATGTCAATTGGCCGCCATGAATCTTCGATTTGACACCGTTGGACTATTTTCGCCGTTAAAGAGAAGTGTTATGCAGACAAACCAGAGACAATTGAGCATTTGAAGACAAACATTCGTGCTGTCATTGCCAATATACTATCCCATATACTCGAAAAATTTAACGAAATTTGGTACGATCGAATGAGGTACTCTGAGGCCAGCCGCTGCAGCCATATGAATGAAATAATTTTCCATTTCCAACCGGAACAATTGTACTTTACAACAAAAAAAATAAATTTTGAAAAATTTCAAACTGTTTTTGTTTTATAGCTTTCTTAAACATAAACTTTAAAATGTCCCACCCTTATGTATGCATTTTTTCGTTTAGATTTCATAAAGAAATTTAAATGTAAGGCTAGTGTCGTATACGTAATATGCTATAAATTCGAATTAATATTAAGTATGCGCTGACATGGATGTTGTTATCGAGTTTAATTTGAAGAGTATTTAAGTAGGTATTGGTCAGTAAATTTAACTGTAAGTAGTATTATAAAAGGAAAATAACGTAATAATAAATGATTCTGGGTCTTCTATGACATACGTAGATAAACAATGTTTCAAAAATTAGTATTAATGACCTGAATGATAAGAAATTTTTCTAAGGTGGTAAGGCGTTTAGATAAGCCTCTATATAAACTTTAGTTTATATTGTAATCGCAGTGGATCCTTAATATACTCGGCAATTTATAATTACACTGGCAATATAAAATAATGTAGATAACTATACTTCCTGTAGGCTTCGTTACTCATGTATAAAATTGACACACACAACACAGGTGGTATGAGAAGCAAAGTCGTAATCCTATCTGAAGGGTGTAATGACCAAATTATGTGACCGTTGATTTGTTTGATGTATATCCGATGTGCAGAGATACTTGGTTTTTCATTGCTCCAGTGTTGTCAATATTGTCTTATTTTTGCATATCAAGGAAGAGTATAAAAAGCTGTTGCTTGTGTGTTAATGTGAACAATGCAATGGTGGACATTAGTTTGAGCAACATTTTCTCCTGAAGTCAGAGACTCAGAAAACTTTTAAAATTCTTTTCAGAAATAATTTCAAAATATCTTCGAAAAAAATTATTTTAGTTTGGCTTGCATAAAGAAACAAACTGTAATACAAGACTTACTAACTTTTTACATTGCAAGAAATCTCTTTGTACTACTTACCCCAAGGGGTTAAGTAAAACTTTACTTCAACTATAAAATCTACGCTTATTCGTATAAATTGAAAACAAACAAAACTTGGATGCATTTGTCCAAAAAAGTTTCTTAAAAATTTTCTTTTGTTTCTTTCGCCGAAACTTTCTTTAGGGTTTTACAACTTTTGCCAATCACTGTTTACATGCTTGAAAAAAAATATTTTTTGGCACCCAATTCAAATCTCCTGTACAACTAAACTACAAGCCACACAGACACCAAACAGCAGAACACCAAATCGTATTGTATGAAACATTTGTAGTTAAGCAGTGAATTTCTTCTTTACTCTGTGTACTTAGAGTATTGCAATCCATACACAATTTCATACAAAATATAGGCATAAACTACAACAACAACAGCAAAAAACAATAGCAAATAAAAAGCAAAAAATATAGTCTCGTTCTCATGCAACAATTGTAAAAACAAAGAGTGGGGAAAATGAGGAAACATTTTTGTTTTTTCGTAGAATAATTGTTGCATTGAAATGCAGTAGGCAGGCAAGCAAGCAGACAGGCTTGTTTCACTGTGGTCGTTACCAATAAGCATGTTTGAGTATGAGTATGAGCATGAGTACGAGTACTGTGAGTGTATTTTTGAAAGAGGCATGTACAACTGGCAGCAACAATATTATTATCATCGTTATTATCAGCATGATGATGGGGCAACAAAACAGCAATAATAACGACAGCAACATGAAAACCAAAACCAGCCTTATGAAGCCACAGAGATCAACCATATATTTCAACAGGCAACAAACAGCATGTGGCAGGCAACATACATATACATACAATCAAATGCATAGCCATTTACATAAACATGCTACTGCATATGAATGAACGACAATAAAAAATAAAAAAAAAACATGCATTTATCCTGCATATTGAACATGAAATCTCACTCTCTCAGTGGCAGTAACACACACACACACTGATATAATAGAAGTTGCTACAATTATAACATTGTTGACGTGCCTTTATGTTGCTGGAAACTAAAAAGCCACAAAATATGTAATTTCACCGCCACTTTTATACTCAATAAAACAAAACCTACTACTCTATGGAAGACATGTACTACGTATACAAACAAAAAATTGTGTATGTTGTATGGTATAGTGTTACATACTAATAAATATGTTTTCTTTTCTCATGTACAATTGCTTGTAATAGCCAACATCATTATCCAACGAGTTACGTGTTAAAAAAACAATAAAACAGCAATTTCAACTCCCTTAACACACTGAAATTAATTCTAAAAATTGTTTTCTGTACAGAAAACAAAAGAAAAATAAAAGTGGAAACTGGAGTAGCTTGGCTACTCCATTCGAAACCGCTTTAAAACAAAAAAGCCAGTTTTTCAATTAAATTCAAATGCATTCTATGAGGGGGGAATGCCAAATTATAGTTCGAAACCCTCTTTGCATAACCTTTCCATGCCAGTTTCCTTTCCAGCGCTATTCTTAGACATTTAAACTGCAATTGTGAAATCGCACCATATCGTGAGACATCAGAACGTGGCACAAATCGCTCTTGCAGAATATCCAATGTGGCAAGGCATGGGAGCTGTATGGTTGGTAGTCTCAACCTGTTGAAAACAAATATCGCTCGTATACAGATCATACACTCGCTGGTGTACAATGCTCGCGGTTTACAAGGATAGCCTGGCCAACGTCTTTCTCAAAGGAATATGTAACCGAAAATCTACGAACCGTCACTGTGCTACTCCCATACACCTGCGATTTAGGAAAACTCTACAGGAAAAAATCAACAGGTCAAATCGCTCGATCCCGAGTTCCAGTTAATATCACATCCACGTGAAACATGAGGCCGTGGTACAAATCGCTCTTGCAGAATATCCAATGTAGCATGGCATGAGAGCTGTGTGGCTGGTAGTGCCGTCCTGTTGAAACCACATATCGCTACAATTCAGTTCAAAAGAAGTTGACAACCATGGACCCATAATGCTCGCCGTTTACAAGGACAGCCTGGCCAATGTCGTTCTCAAAGGAATATGTAACCGATACATATAACCAGCCGAGAATCTATGCCAGACAGAGACTTCTTTGAGATGTATTTCGAATTTTCTAGGATCTCATGTGGATTTGTATCGGCCCAAAATTCAACAATTTTGTTTTTTCTCGAACCCAATCAAACAAATCAAGCTGGTTCTGCTATTGTTTCTTCAAATAAATATTTCATTCAATATGACACAATATTTTTTGGTTTTTCAAAATCCAACCCTTTAGAAAATCACTCGTTATAAACAGACATGAACGAATGTAGATTTTTCAAATCTATTGTATGCAAATAAGCCACAACATAGTTCATGCCCTCGATCAAAGTCACGCTAGAGTCATGAAAAGTTAGATAATTCGGATGAGCTCCACCCAAAGGAACCATGACTCACATTTAAACGTTGCTATATTCAACACATAATGACATCGATAGGTCTTTCAAACGTATAAAAAGTTTCGATCATACCTCAGACACACACCTTTTATTTTAATTTAAAGGTATTAATTAAATATGTGCACACATACATACGTACTATAGACGTGCAAAGTTGTAACTTAAAGTATTGTCAAAACAGCTATAACATGCACATCTCTGTTACAATGGATATAAATGACAGAATGAGTGTAACAGATGTTGTATGGTTTTCCTTTTGCACACTCACCATACTCTGCAAAACACAAGCAGTTGTTTATTGTTATGAGTAGAGATTGTTACAGCCTCTACTGTGTCTCTTCTCAAATAACTGTTGTAACTATAAGTATTTTCAATAATATTGTAGAGATTGTCACAGCCTATGACTCATAGCCTGTGACTCTTGTCAAATAACTGTTGTAACCATAAGTATTTCAAAAATATTGGTGGTGAAGCCTGTATACAAAAGAAATTTGGTGCGTTCAGTTTGAGTAGAGTATTGTGATGTTTTTGGTACGCAGGCTATTTTACTTGCCTGCCTGTTTTTGTTTGTGTTTTCCATGGAAACAGGCAGGCAAGTGAAATAGTCTGCGTTACAAATTTATTTGTTTATTGTTTCAAGCAGTGTTCGAACAAATATTGTTTACTTTTCGGAATAATAGAAATATTTCACTTATAAATTCAAAGAAAATTCTGTGAATTTTGCCCATTGTAAAGGATGGCAATATTTCATCAGGCAGAAAATATCATTATCGAAAGAATTTCATACATAATAATGTAAATAAATGCGAAATATATGACCTTAAAATATAACCCTTTGGAATATTCGAGCACCAAAATTTTTAATCTTCTGAATATATAGCCAGTGCAATTTTTTCAAACGAACGACGTTGGTATTTTTCGCACAAGTTTTTATGGATTTATAGCAAGAGTCATCATTACATACTGCAGGTACCTGCATATTTCAAAGGATTATATTTTATGGTCATCTGTTTCGCAAATGGTCATCAAAAAATTTTATACATTGTTATCAATGTAAATCTTTCCATAATGATGTTTGCTACCTGATGAAACATTTCATTTACAATGAGAAGCAGTTCTTGTGCAACTATGGTGCCGACGTCTGAAAATGACACAATAGAAAGCTTTGTGCATTACTTGAATATACATACATATCTGCTACAACTCATTCGTATGCAGAATTTTTATAAATACAATAAGTTACTTATTCAATACAATAAGTTACTTATTCAATACAATAAGTTACTTATTGTATTTCACCATCAACTACAAGTATTTGCTTGTGAGAAATATAGTAAAACCAATATGTTATACTCATTCTCTCTTTATCCACTCACACCACAACTGCTACAAATAATAACAATACCAACTTGTAACTGAAACACAAAATTACTCATCTATACGCACTCAGTTCAGTATACACATAGAAACATGTGCGAACAGTTGGAACTGTGCACGTCTTTAATACGTACTTAATTGGTCATTTCAACTCTTCAGTCAGATTTACAACCTAGCTTCTCCCACCACCCATGTTGAGTATGCTAATTTTATACATGAATGATGGGACGTACTTCAGAAACTTTTCATGGCAATTTTATTTATTCTCAAGGAAGTCGCCTTAAAATTATTCTCAGTTAGGTCTTGAACCACGGTATTCGTACCTGATTTCTTATTCGTTATATCGTAGTAAATCTTCAGTTTTCGTCTCTACAGTATCCATGCTTTTGAGTGATTATACTGCTTAAGAACATTTTGAAACTAGTGTTTAAGTGGCTCATAATAACCTTTTCAAAGCTCTCCTAAACGGTTCCAATTCATCATTGTTAAATTCTTGGTTGAACCAGATCTAACCCAATGCTAGTTCTGAGCCTCCAAATTAACTTTTGTACATTAAAATTGTAAGATAATATCCAGAATAAGGCTTTGTAGAAAATGCTGCACTTTAACAGCACAAATACATTACATAATTTATCATTACAAACCATCAGTCTGGATTACCTAGCTTCCCACACCACTTATGTTTTATGTGTTAATTTTTATACATGAGTGGCGGAACCTATAGTTTAACGTTGACGCCGAACGACAGATTTTTTGAGAAAATTGTTTTTGCCAATTTTATTTACTCTTCAGAGTTTTTGCCAGAAATCTGCTGAGAGATAGAAGCCGTAGAAATCTGTTGAGAGCCAGTTGCCGAAGAGATATTTTTTTATATTTGGTTTTGTTGGAGATGTTTGATCTGGTATTTTAACCGTGACCTTACATATTGTAAACCAACACACTGCCAACACACTAGACTACGTCAACTTCAATCAACTGCTACAGCTTGTTCACAAGGATCAAGAGGAATGCTCGCTCAATGCAAAAGAAGATAATGAGAAGCAACCACTTTACACTGACGATTTATTCCATCTCTGTACTGTGTTCTCAAGTTTCCTTGTAGAATAACTTCAATTTCTATTTTCTTTAGAAACAAATCAAAATTAAATTTCGGTTGTTTTATGATTTTCTATAAATTCTTTCTTTACCTTAAGTAACACCCCTCGTATTTCTACCAATCATATTATAAATTCGATTCGTTCGTTATTCTCTGTGATGCATACGAATGAATTTCGTAAAGTGAGTAAAATTTTCTAGTTTTGTTGACTTTAATTTCTTTTGACACATGAACACTTACACACACACACATAAACAGTTTAAAGTGTCTTCATTTAGACTGGAGACACATACTCGTGTATATTTAAATGTGTATAGAATATAAATAGAGATGTGTAAGCAGTTAAGATGGCATGTAAGTGAAAAGCAAATTTTAAGCAAATGTGGCCAACTCTAATTAAATTATCGAATATCTAAACAACAACAACTTAGTGTTGTGGCATAGAGAAGTATTTGATGACAATCAAATGGGGATTTTCGTACGACACACGCAAATTGTTCATTCAATAATACCATTTTGGGTTTGGAAATGTTTTGAAGTAAATGCATGAAAATCTACTGCAATTATGGTGATTAGAAAAGAGGAATAGGGATTGTGTAAAATTAAGGGACAAGCGAAATTGAATAAAATTGTAACTGGAGTAGCAATTTGCAAAAGAACTATTATAGCTTGGGGTATATATTCTTGCCTTAACTGGTATTTAATTAATGAAAATCGTATTGAAAATGTGAAAGAAAATACCAGAATTTAATTTCAATTTCAAATCTAAAAATCTATAAAATGTGGTTGGCTTTTTCACATTCCTGCCACATGTTGCATTTCTTTTCAATGGCTGTGGTGGTGGTGTTGGCGGTAATTTGTTTAATAATATTCTCAACAAGACTGCCATTGTCAACAACTAAGAAACACTTTAACACTCAAAATTTTATTAAAATGTACCGTACGTTGTGTATATGATACTATAAACACTTAACGGCCACATGCAATTCATACCACATGCGAGTTGAGTATACGAACGAATACTGATGATGATGATGATGCTGATAATGGCTTAAAGCAAACATTTAAATATTTAAACGACCACAAATATTTGTATGAATACTAGGCAGCAGCATATTGCCTTATTGCAGCCAACCAGTCAGCCAAGCTAAACTGTTGCACATTCATTCAACATATTTTTGTGCAGCATTTCTTTTGGTTTCTTGCCACAACCAACGGCAGTGCTTGCAAAAAATCTTTAAAATATTATTCTTTTTTTATTTATTTTTTTATCGCTTTTTAGTTGCTGACTGGACTCCCCTTTTATAGAAGAAAAAATTAATTTTAAATTGGTTTTGAATGGGTAGAGAGGGTGAAATTCTTTTTTTTTTCTTTCTGCTGTCGGTAAAAAGCCTTAAAGGCTTTACATATTTTTTACCCTTTCATCGCAAAATTTTTCTTTTTTAAATACAGCATCTGGTTGCTAAATAGTATCTCTAACCGAACTAAACTTCTGCCATTTACATGCGGAGATATAGGATAAGTTATACAACCAAACATAAGAAAGCATGTAAGCTCACTGGGGTTTACAATACTAGAAGTTGGAAAGAAAAAATCACAGTCAGGATTACAATGGAGTTTCTTACTCCACTCGTGTTTTATCCATGAGAGGCAGAACGTGTAGGTAGGTCATACAAAAGTTTAAATTCAAAAATTTAATGCATAATTTTTCGCCTTAACAAAGGACCCGAAAGACATTTCGATGTAAATAGTCATTTAAGGCTCAGAAGTTTGTTGTCTTCCTATTAGGACTTCCATTTTGGACTAAAGAGTCCTGTAGATTTGCTGTATATCTGCAAAGCACTGGAGCGTATAAGTAATAAAATAATAAGAAATACATATTAAGTATACGTCACCTTGTGAATGATTATGAATGTGGTAAATATTGAAAAAAATATAAAGAAACAACGAACATTAAAAAATTGAGAAAATAAAAAATTAAAAAATTGAGAAAATAAAACAAAATATATACAAATAAAAGAAATAGAAAATATAGAAATGAAACGAATATATAAAGGGTGGGCCATTTGAAAGTTTAAGTCTAATTATGCAATAAAACAAAAACTTTTTCTAAATTGTGCCAAATTTATTTCTTTGTTTTGAAGTAGAATTTTTCCAGTTAGAAATGGAAATATATTTCATTCATATGACAACCGCGGCTGGTCTGACAGTACCTCATTCGATTGGACCAATTTTCATGCACTTTTTCGAGTATATGGGATCTTATCTCTGTAACGACATCACGAATATTCACCTTCAAACCCTCAATTATCTCTGGTTTGTCGACATAACACTTTTCTTTAACGGCTCCCCACAGAAAATAGACCAACGGTGTCAAATCGCAGCTTCTTGGCGGCCAATTGACATTACCATTTCGGCTAATTAAATGGCCATAAGACGTTTGACGCAATAAATCGATTGTGACATGGTATGTGTGGCAAGTTGCACCATCCTGTTGAAACCAAACATCGTTCACATCAACATCATGAAGATCGGGTACAAAAAAATCCGTTATCATGGTGCGATAGGTATCTCCATTGACCGTAATGGTTGCGCCGTCCTAATTTTCAAAGAAATATGGGACAATAATGCCTCCGCTTCACAAGCCGCACCAATCACTCACTCGTAATGGGTGCTTTGGCTTCTGTAAGACAACGTGTGTTTCCTCCTAGGATCCATTAATGTCACATTAGTTCCAAGAATGTATTCTGGTGATTCATTTACATACATCGTAACACAATCTACATGTTGGGTTGGAAAAATCCCTCATTCAGAATAAATGTACTCTGAGTCTACAGAGCCGTGTCAAAAGACCGATTACCAACCCCAAGTTATTCCTGGATAGACTGGTGTACAACAAAGATCTCCTTTTATTGTAATTTTCGAACAACATTGCTGATTGCCTCAAAATAACTTGGTTTAAGAAGAGCCTGTTTTTTTATTCCTTTACGTTAAGCATACTTTTAGAACGCCGTAGTCTAGCGGGTAGTGTGTAGGCTTAATACACGTGAGGCCACGCTTCAAACATCATGTATATAACTTTAGAACAAGCTACAGTTGTTTGCTCTTTAGTCTTCACCTTTAATTGCAACTTAAATTATTAAGTCCATTAGGAGAAGTGGATTTGCCTTCAGGAGCGATGAAAAATAAAATGAACGAATAAGCAGCAGAAAATTAACTCTCTTAACAAATTAAAGAAAGATGGTTCGATAAATTGTTCTGCTTGATAGTGATACGTAAGCTATTGTCGGTCATTACACAATATAGGCGGAAGAAGGCTTTCATCTGCAGATTTCGAAGAAGCGAATAAGTGTTTGCCATGGAAGGACCAAATCGAGAAAGCCTTGTCATTGAATGGTGTGACCCACTGGCAAAGGCACTTAAGAAGCAAAGGCGCCTACAAGGAAGCGTTAAGGCAGGCCAAAATCTATTAATCGGGTTGTTAATGGTCAACTATGTAAGTAAGCAAGAATTATACGTAATGATTATCCTCTTGTTAATAATTTCAGGCTATCAAATAAAAATGTTCCTAAACAAAGAACTTCGTATAGTTTCCAACAAAAAGAGTATTTGTTAAGATAGACAATGTATTCCATTTTGTCCTCTTTACTAAATGGAGGAGCATTTATAACGCCTAACATTTGAATGTAGTATTACACAGGCAGTAGTGTTTCCCATTCAAGAGCAATAAAGAAATTCCTTTTTTTATTTCCGTTCTTTCCAAAAATTTTTTTATGCTTGGCATTCATTTGAAATTACCCCGTGCACTTAAATATCATCCCTTTTTGTTTTTGGTATTACTTAAAATGCCTTTATTGTTTGCTAATAATTTATGCACATCATTAAACAATTAAATATACTGCAAGCCCTTTTACAATTCGTAAAACAAAAAAAAAACAAAAAAAGAGAGAGAAAATCAGCAAAAATAACTCTCTTTTGATGCATTAATAACTTAAGCCGTGCACAAAATGAATTAAAATGCAAAATTGCCTACAAACACACACTCGCATTCATATACAATACACATACATACGCAAATACTCTCATGCATACAAAATAAATTTTGCGAACTATGTTTGCTCAACTTGTTGCATTATAAAGCGTTAAACATCAAGTCATTGAATAAACAAAACACAGCCAGACAAAACAGAAAGAGAAATTAACATACACAGGGAGAGAAAGAGAGAAAGCAAGAGAGAGGCATAGAAATTCCAACAAACATGAATGAATGCCTGAACAAATGAATAAAAAGAAACAAAAAAACTGAGAGAAATGATTCAATGAATGAATGGCAACATGCATACAAATTGTATGGCTTACAATACACTCATGCACACACACTAACACATACTCATACTCTTATGTATGTATGAGTATGGGTAAGTAGTCATAGGCTTCTACTATACATGTGCAGTATATCATTGAAAAGTGTATAGAATTTGTTGTAAAATGTCTTCTTATTACATATATCAACAATTTGTTTGCTAATCGCTTCCTACTCCTTCTCTAGCAGTCTCTATCTCTCGCTATGCTATTTATATTTTTTATACTCTTATAAACACAAATATACACACACATTAAATTGTAAGCATTATTAATAAAAAATGCATTTAAAATGCCCAATGCATACAAATAGAGGCAGAGATGCTGTTGAATGCGAGAGAGAAATCAAATAGAAAGAGAAATACAGTCATGGACAATCGTTTTATTACACTTAATTGTTTATTCTGAATTTTATTCCTTTAATATATTGTATGAGAAATGCTTATCAAATAAGACTAATTAGCCGCAATATTAAATGGACTAGGCTTACTTACGTAAGTAATTGGTCATTACAAGCCTATGGTCAGGATTACAACGAAGGTTTTCACACCACTTATGTTATGTGTGTGTTAATTTTATGCATGAGTGGCGGTACCTACAGTTTAAAGTCCATTCCGAACGATAGATTTTTTGGGAAAAATTTCATGGCAGTTTTATTCGCTCTCAGTGTTTTTGCCAGAAATCTGTTGAGAAGAAAATAACTTTTTTTCTATTTCGAATTATTTCTTTGTGCATGGAATATATACTCGAGACGCGAAAAAACATATATCCGTCTCATCTCATCCGCTAATATGTCTACCGGTATTGTCTTTGCCAATACCAGTCCCGCTTCATCAGATACTGTCCTGAAACCAAGAATGATAAACTAAAGATTACGCCATCACGCACACAAAATTAAAACTTTCTGCGCATGTTGAATCAATGACGTCACGCAGCTATTGTTTCTATTGGCTAATGATAATGTAAGTTATATTGCAGGGCTGCCAACTACTTTCACGTAGTGCACACATTTTTCAGAGAAATGTTAATTTTCACATATAAAAAAGACTTGGTAACCTTTAAAATAGCGCAACTACGTCATCTAACGGGAAAACATGCGCAAGGCGTAATCTTTAGTTTATCATTCTTGCCTGAAACCACTTATCTGTCTAATCGTGCTTAGGCGGTACATCGAGAACAGTTTCCTCCACGTCGTGCCCACGGAGAGTGCTTCCAACCATATCGGACAAGCATATAACATCGATATTATCGATGTTATAACACTCGATATAATCCTCGTCTTAAATGGATTTGGTGCTCCACTATTTATCATCATCGTCATGAAATATATTTCGACTGCACACAAACTAACGGCTCTGACTATAGTGGAAGCAAGAGAGTAGAACAAAAAATGCTTAAGCAAATAATGTATTGAATTGATGTACGTATGTATATTCCATTCATACATACGTCAAAGCAAGTGTGAATGCAATTTAAGCATTTCATATATTATAATTGTTGTTGGGTTTTTATACGGAATTTGTTGCATTTTTATTTTATTTTCTTTTTTTTTCGATTTTGTTTACATTTTATTATTTCAAGCGCAAAACAGCAATCATAGATGGGAGTGTTTAATTGGCTTTTAAATTAAACAAAATATGTTGGGCAATTGAAATGAAATTAATTTTAAACTATTTTTATATAATTTCCAAATGCTAATAATTATGATTGAAATTGACATATTAAACTCTGTTTATTAAAATCGTCAAAGGAGTTTAGGTAGCCGCAGTCTAGTAGATAGTGTGGTAAGTTATTAGACGTGAGGCCACGGTTCAAACACACTCCAATAAAACGAAATATGAAGAAATATTTCTTCGGCGACTACATCTCAGCAGATTTCTATCGTTCGGAGTAGACTTTAAACTGAAGGTCATCCGCCACTAATGTATTATAAAATCAACACACACAACATAAGCGGTGTGAGAAGCTAGGTCATTGTCCTGATTAAAGGATTGCAATGACCAATTATGTATGTAAGTAAGAAAGTAAGATCTTAGAAGAACTGCTACTATCAATTCAAAATACTTTGGCTGTGCGCTAACCGAGTGATGCAGGTGAATATTATAAACTGAGCGGTATGAGCCATACAATACGACCAATTTTAGCTTATTTCCAGAAAGAGTAATTTAACTCCTATGCGACGTAAATTGGCTGTCAAGATCATGCAGTTTGCCTTCGTTAGACTTTGTTTATGTTTGCTAAGTTATCGCCCGAAATGCAAGGAAAAGTGGTCAGTAACTATTTCAAAACAATTAACTGCTGAAACCAATATTTTTATCATTTAAATAACATTCCATTTCGTACAAAATGTTACATCGAAGTCGTAGATGAAATTCATTACAATATTTAAACGGTACAGACAACAAAATAAATTTGGTATATTGTTACGTTTTTATCTTTTAAAAACGTTTAAAATATGAACTCGTAGATTGCAACTAAAACAAAAATAAATTTTTGTTTAGTTTTAATTAAATTCTTTATTGTTCGCACAATTTCGCACAATATTGTGCCACTGTTCACAACTTGATGTAAACAACAACAATTGCTTTGTTTGTTATCCTTTTATTTACATTCTTTGCATTAACAATAACAATTATTAGTCAATTGTTCGACAGATTTTTGTAACGGAGATATTCAAACCACGATTACTGGCTTCAAACACACCATGCCTTCAAACAAGACTGACTGAACTTTTACTGACTCAGTTGCCTGCTTTGTCTTGCCTTTTGTATGGCAATGTAAACAGTCTAATAAATGTTCTTGAATGTTGAATGTGAATGTTCGTGGATTTGCCTTCCCGAGATCTCTATAAATGTAAACATCGTTGTTTCATTATCGTTTTTTGTGTGTTTCGTTTACATTTATTTTTGTAGTGTTCGTTGTTGGTATATTTTTGTTTACTTGTTTATCACTTTTTTATGCTGGTGTTTTGTTTTTATAGCTTTTGTTTCTAATTCTAATGTTAAGCAGTGTAAAAGCAGAACACCAGTATCTAGTTATCAGTATCCATTTACCAGAAAACGTTGTTGAAAGCCTTTCGTTTAATTTAAAATTGTCTACAACAACTTGAAAGATCTCTCTCTCTCTCTTACTCTCTTATTTTTCATTTAATTTTTTCTATTAAAATTTCATTTTGTAGCCTATTTTTTGTCTTTTTTTTTGTTGTTTTAATTTTCTCATATGGAACGAGCTTAATTGACCGACCTCTGCGTATTTAGTCCTTAAAACACTTTCACTCACTTAATGTTTAACTGGCATCTGTGCTCAATTCAAATTGTATTGAAATTATTGACTTTTAACCACAAAAAATTTTCCTTTTCTCACATTGACCCTCACACCGCTCCAACCTGCCCCTCTTACCCTTTGCATGAGCTGTTGTAGTAGGTGGGTAGGTATACATTATTCATACATACACTTTTATTTTCTCAATTTTCGAGCAATTGTTGTTAGAAAAATGCTTTAAATTGCATTAAAATGATGCCAAACAAATTGAGTTGCAATAAAATTTTGTGGTCCAAAAAAAAGAGGAAAAAACGAAATTTTTTTTATTTTAAATTGGATTTGAAAGCCAAGCTAAATGAGAGAAAAAGAAAAAAAAGGCAACTAAATTGGTCCCCATTGTATGGCATCAATCACTCACTCACTATGAAAGCAAGCCAAGTCAATATACAACACGTTGATCCATACACATACGAGTACCATCAGTGCGATACAATTTCTATTTCATTTTCCATTTGAATCTCCGTCCACAAAACATGTTCGAAATTCACTTGGATTTTATTGGTTGGTTGGTTGGTGCTACTGTACGTTGTATCTACTTTTGTGTTTGACATGCTTTTTTTTATTCTGACTGAGTACAAAGAGGCCATGAAAACTATTTTTAAAGGCCATGAGCATTGGCAAAAAGGTCAAATAAATGTAAAAGCGTTTTGTGAAGATTTTTTGTTTCTGCTTCCAGTTTCAGTCAATGTATGTGAAGGTATGTATGCGTGTGTGTTTTTTTATTGTTCAAATCGTATGTTGTAATGAAATAAATAGCTTTAAAATTGCTACGAGAAATTTAAATGTAATTGAAAGAAATTTCAGTTCTCGTCCTCTTCTTTCTGCTCTTCTCTTTTTGTATGAATCTTAAATTTTTTTGCAATCAATAGAAATTGTTTAGAATCTAATCAAATATTGATTACGTTACACATCAAATGGTTTAAATGGGTCACATGAAATTCTTTACAATGCAAGAAAACTAACTAGTCAACCTTATCGTAGCCTTTGCTGCACAAAATAGACGACCATCAAAGATCAAAAATTTTGGAAGCAGTGTGCCGCATTAATGCCGTTACTAGTGCAATGGTAATGCTGATAACATTTGTAAAGCAAAGGTCCATCTTTAGGAGTCACAACTGCAGTATTCTAACGTCATTACCAACTTGTAAACGCCTTTACATTGTACATATGTACATTACTTCATTACCTTCAGCCAGGATCACCACCTAGTTCCTCACACCACTTATATTGTATGTGTTAATTTTATCTATATATAGTAGCGGAAACTACAGTTAAAAGTCGACTTCAAACTACAGATTTTTGAGAAACTTTTCATGGAGATTTTTTTATTTGGCGGTCATCGAAGAAATATTTTCTTATATTTCGTTTTTGTTCGAGATGTCTGACGTGGTGCTTGAACCGTGGCCTAATGTCTAATAAGCCAACACACTACCTACTAGACTATGTCGACTACCATCTGTATTTACTCTGAAAAAATTTCTGAGAGGAGTTCGCCGAAAGAAATTCTTCTTATGTTTGGTTTTCTGCAAGATGTCTGAGCTAGGTTTTGAACCAATAAGCCAGGACACTGCCTACTAGACTACGATGATGTTCAATGATTATTGTTGAAAATCCAATCCAGGACACAATCATTTCTATACTTTTTAAGCTTCATATGCAACCGTTACCGAGTTGGAACGAACTTTTTAGCTGAAGAAAAATTTGTTCAAAAAAATTTAATACCAGTTGCGTTGTGAATGGTCAACGAACTTTAATTGTTGCATGTGTTGGCCCTTATACGGATAGAAATGCAAATTGAAATGCAAAATTCACCACTCTCGTAAAGGAGACTGAATTTGTACGAGTTCTACGGAAGAGACAAATTGGAATTATTCGCCACACTTTCTCTAACAGAAGTGATATTTTCATTTATTTTATGATGAAAATTTCTGACCCTGTATAAAATGCTTTATAATCTTTGAAATTCCTTACACAATAATGCAAAAAATATGTTCGGGACAGCCAAAAAAGTCTAAAAACCATAAATTGTTCGATCGGATCGCTCAATATTCGTGTCAGACACAAGAAAAGTCCAGTTAGGCATGACTTTAGCAGCCATTTCAAAGGAAATTGGAAGCCATATGGACTGAAGCCGAAAGACGTTTAAAGACGATTTTGCATTCCTGAAATGCTGTTTGATCCCGTTAAAAAAAAATCATTTTTGCATTAAATTATCATTGGCGATGAAAATTAGATTCATTACGACAACACCAAGTGCAAGTAATCATATGAGCAATGAGCAAGCACTACGGCAGAGTTGAATATTCATTATGCTAAGGTTAGGTTAGGTTAAGTCGAAGGGGTAGCTTTGATTGCCAAAGCTCAATTGAGCATGCATAACGGCCCGTAGTGATGCCATAGGTAAGCGCAGTCTCTGTACTAACCGAACTAGGTGGCGCCAAGGTAATGTTGTGTATTTACTTTGATCAGAAGAATGTGATCCATTTTAAGGCTGCTCAAACTAGGACACACTATAACATAATAATTTGTTTAAAGTGCGTTTTAGCTGAAAATCATACTGAGTATGCAACCAGACAAGAGCACATATTGCGGTAATCAAAATGTATTTGGAATACATACAGTGAATAGGAACTCTTATATTACTAAGCGCATAGTCCAGGCTTTGCCTCTTCTGGTTACCATTTGTTTCAATCAATGCAAAATGCTCTCATTGGAATACATTTAAATTCAGAGCAAATCCCGTACAGTGTAGTGCTGACAGTATATTAGAATTTTTTTTTGGTTCCTTTGCTGTCATTCTCATTGCCTTAGTTGTTCTATGAATACGAAGTGAATGGGTAGCAGATCCAAAACAATTTAATCTGCTTCGTTTAAAATAGTGTGAGAGTGTATTGGGCTCAACTATTTTACTCACGTTTAGTGTTGGGTAGTAGTTTCCTTTTTTTATTGTTCTGTGTACGCTCATTGCAAGACTTGTTTTTCATTGTTTTAAAGTCATTTTCATTTAAGGGACTTTGTTAACTGGTTTTCAGTTGGACTTTAAAGGAATATGGAGAATTCCCTGAGCAAAAAAAAAATTCAATTTCATTAGCATATCCTGTTAACTTAGAGAAGAGAAAAATGGAGTGCACATGAGCTTACATTGCTAACAGAGTTTTGGGAGTAGTTTTTAAAACAACAAACTATACAGAAGGATGGGTATAATTTTTGTTATTGTTGTATGCGGTTATAACATTTTTGTACTGACATTGATTTTGATTGTTAAAGAGTTTTGTTTGCCGATGATAATTAAAGAGGCTGGTACATCTTTATTGTAATTTTTTGGATTTAACAAGAGTAATTTATGGTTCTGTAGGATTTAGAACTAAGATGTCAGAACTATTTTTCAATTGAAATGTTAAAGAAACTTATGTCTTATGGCGAGAAATTGAGAATATGAAGCTGGACGATAAGTAGTTCGAACAGGATGGTGCTACTTTCCACATAGCCAACGAAGCAAGGGCTTTTCTACATGAGAAATTCAATGGCAGGGTGATCTTAAGTCATAGCTCTGGGGATTTTTGTAGAGAAAAAGTGTTTGTCAATGAGTCAGGGACAAATGAAGAGCTAAAGGATAAGATCCCTAGCCATATTAACGACTTTGAACCTCAATCATGTTTCAAAGCCAAAGAAAACATAGACCATCGGATAAAAATATGCCACCAAAGCAATGTCGAGCATTTAGCAAATATTTTGTTTCACATGTAATTTTCGTGGTTCGTTCTATCATAATAAACAATAGCGGGTGGGCCATCTATTAGTTTATATTTGAACCATCGGATATTTCGAATTCGGTAATACTTATGTCATTCTATTCAATCACAAAATTCAGTATATTATATCCACTGAACGTAATTAATCGATTTACATTTGAGCAGCGTTAGGATATATTAGGCCATCGAGAAACTGCTCAATGATGTGATTTTGCCAAAAAAAAACAAAAAATCATCTTTTCAGATGAAATTCATTTTCATCTTCGTGGCTACGTTAATAAGCAAAATTGCCGTATTTGAAGCTCAGAAACCCCACACGTGATCTTACAGAAGCCAATGCATTCATTACCAGTGACTGTTTGGTGCATCTTGCGGAGCGGAGGCATCATTGGCCCATATTTCTTTGAAAATGAGGACGGCGTAGCCATTACGGTTAAAGGAGACACCTATCGCATCATAATAACCAGTTTTTTGTATCCGCTCTTCACGGTATTAATGTGAACGATGTTTGGTTTCAAAAGGATGGTGCAACTTGCCAAACATCTCATGCCACAATCGATTTGTTGCATCAAACGTTTGATAACCGTTTACTTAGCCGAAATGGTGATGTTAATTGCCCACCAAGAAGCTGCGATTTGATACCGTTGGACTATTTCCTTTTGGGCGCCGTTAAAGAAAAGTGTTATCTGACAAACCAGAGACAATTGAGCATATGAAGGTCAACATTCGTGAAGCCATTGCCGAGATACAATGTGTACAAAAAATGGTTCGATCGAATGAGGTGCTGTGAGGGCAGCTGCGACAGCCGTATGTATGAAATATTATTCCATTCCTTACCAGAACAGTTGTACTACACAACAAAGAAATAAATTTGGCACAATTTACAAACCGCTTTTGTTTGTTTGTATTTTGAAATTTAAATCACCCACCATATATTAAAAAACTGTCTGAAAATTTTTTGTTTTATTTAAAATTGACATCTTAAGTTGTGGTTGGACCACCCGGTTTATTATCATTACAAAGTCGTAGTTAATACTTTTACGATTATTTAAATTATTATTTATTTTATGGATCTATTAACATAATGCTTTTGTCTGTAATATACCTCCCACAACAGTCCTCCATTGGACGTCAGTACCAGTATGTGTACATACCTACAAAGAAAGCAAAGTAAATGCAATGAGAACTTTTATGATTTTATTATTATGAATTTATTAATAAAACAATAACAATAATAATAAAGACAAACTGAATTTAATTTACAATTAAAACTGTTTCTAATTTTCTGCTTAATAACAACTGCAACAGCAACAACAACAACAGAAATTTACGAAATGGTCATAAATTTTCTTGCAAACAAATATTGAAATTGTTTATTAAAAACGATATTTTTGTTTGCAAATGTTTTAATTAAGTCGAGACGCACACATACACCCCCTAATGCATATTTTAAATTATAAAATACACACAAATCCTTACGCATACGTACACATATATACTTTTACAAACATAGAAAAAACATTTGAAATGCTCACTCTCACGCTCTCTCTCTCTCTGTTAATAAACCAATAAATTTTTCGAAAAACTAACAAAACTTGGTTGGCTGATGGCGTATAGCGTATACACCCGGTGCTTTAGAATTACGATGAAAAGTAGGCAAAGATAGAGAGAGAGAGACAGGCAGAGAGTGGAAAATAATATGCAAAATAAATTTATGTGTGAATGAGTCTTCCTATTTGAATAGAGTTGCTTTTATACATTCCATATATAAATTTCCACTAATAAACACGTGTACATCGTTGTGTTTGTGAAAGAGGAAGAGAGAGAGAAAGTGAGAGAGAGTGTGTATTTGTATTTGTATTGAATATTATTGCCTTCATTTCACTGGCATTTATAATTGAATTTTAATTATTGCAACAATTTCTCTAGAATTTGTTATGCTTCTTGTGTTTTTGTTTTTCGTTTTGGTTCGTTTTATTGTTATGCCTCCAAACAAATGCATCTCGCCTAGCATGCACTGCATGCCCTCATGATTTTCGAAAATTAATGATAATTTCGCAAAATATTTTATGCCACGAATTGTACTCGATATAGCTTCAGTTATAAGTGGAATTGTAAGAGTATTTTTGGTTGGAAATATTTTCACGTTTAAGCAGTCCATTTGTTACCAGCATAAATACTTTATGCTGCTGCACTTATTGTATACAATTTCACAAAATTTGTAAATTTATTGTTGCTGTTAGTGCTACTGTATACATACTCGTATAGTTTTCGAAACTAAAATGTATTTAAGTTTACTATTCTTAAACTTTAAAATTAACAGACCTTTACTTAAGTACAGGATTTGTTTGTTTATCGGAATAAATTATCACAACTTATCACAACAACCTGAGTATGGCATTCAAGATTTCATTTAAAGAACAAATGTCCCCAGAGCTTCCTGCCATTGAATTTTTAGTGTAAAAAAGCCATTGCTTCGTTGGCTGTGAGGTAAGGCTAAATGCTCACGACTACGGTGGCGTAATATTATCCGATGGTCCATGTTTTTGGTAACTCTGAGACATAATTGAACTTCAATATCATTAATATGTATGCCAAATGATTTCTTCCTTTAGCTCATGAATTGTTCTTGGTTTCTTCACAAGCACAAACACAAAAAATTCCCAAGATCCACTACGTAAGATATCCCTGCCATTGAATTTCTCGTAAAGAAAAAGCGTTGGCAAATGTGGACTAAGTGGCAAATGTTACCATTCTGTTCGAACCACATATCGTCCAGCTTCATATCCTCAATTTCTGTTCAAAAGACATACGTTTCTTTAATATTTCAATTGAAAAATAGTTCTGGCATCTAAGTCTTAAATGCTACAGAACAATAAGTTACTCTTGTTAAATCGAAAAAAAATTTACAAAGAAGATGTAGCAGCCTTTTTAAATATCATCGGCAAATCAAACTCTTTAACAATCAAAATCAATGTCAGTACAAAAATTTACAACCACATACAACAATAACAAAAATAAAAAAATTATAACCCTCCTTCTGTATAGTTTGTTGTCTTAAAAACTACTCCTAAATCTCTGTTAGCAATGTAAGCTTATCTGCACTCCATTTTTCTCTTCTCTAAGTTAGCAGGATATGCTAATGAAACTGGTATCTCGCGATTGTGGTAACCATTTAAGGCAACTGCTTGGTCAATCTCATTTTTGAACAAGTACGGCCCGATGACTTCTTCAGCCCTTAAACTGGAACAAACAGTCACTCTTTGTGGATGTATCGACTTTTCAACAATCACTTGTGAATTTTCATTTGCCGAAATGCGGCAATTGAAACGAATCAACCTGAGGGGAAAGGGTGTTTCGTCGCTGAATACTATATTCTTTGTAAAGTCACCGTAGTCTAGTAGGTAGTGTGTTGGGGGTGGTGTGAGAAACTAGGTCTTAATCCTGACTAAAGAGTTGTAATGACCAATATGTATGTATGTATGTCTGTTGTAAAGTCACCATTCACTTCTGTCAGTTTAATCAACCACTCGGCGTATTTATGACACCTAAAATGGTGAATAGGCTTCAGCCATTGAGTCAATTGAACATTTCCATACACTGCTTTCCAAATAATTTTTGACCATCGCCGCAAATTATGGCCGAGTGTTGTCATGACGGAATATTGCGGTATCTGGTTGCATATTTAGGGCGTGTTTCGGCCAATGTTCGCTTCAAACGCAGGAATTATTGCCTGTACAGGTCAGAACAATTTGAACCTTCTTGTTGATCTCAACAACTCAGCTTCACTTATGACCATTTCTCACAACCCTGTCCGCAATATTACTTCGTTGATAGTAATATTTTGCAAATACGCTCTGTAAACTATCGCAAATAAGACATTAAATTTTATGCGTTTACTACACATATTGACATTGAAAAATTTAATAGCTTTCATCCACTCTAACTCAGCTTTCCCTGAACTTGTCATAGTAAATCTTAGAAAAGTTCTATAAAATATTTCCTGTTGCTTGTTCCTTCCTTCCTTGTTTCTGTTCCGTAAGTTTCTGCAGTTTGCCAATGTGCTTCAGTCATTTTTATGATTTCATCATTATAACCGCCTTAATTTAAGGGGCCTTAATAAAACACGAAGCCTTTGTTTTTACGATGATATTGTCACAGGTTTTTATGGTCTTTATTGGGTTTAACTGAAGTTATGTGGAGAAGAGCAGCAAAAAGGTAAAACGAATGTTGACTGTTTATGACGACATTGGAATTTATTATGATTTTTATGGCAATTGCCTTAATCTTCATGAATAAAATACAGAAGTTTTTCACCTGCTCTATATAGACGTCGCCATCGTTCCTTTTTTTCTGTTGCTCATATTGTTTAAGATTTGTGTGAATGAAGACATAAAAGAGCCAACTGAAATGGGGGTAAATATTTAATATTTGTTTTTATCAGCCTATAAATATGCAATAGTCTAGATTTTTGTTTGCTTAAATGCCTTAAGATATGCAATAAAATCGTGAATTGATTTAAAATGTTAATAAACAATATGAAAAATAAATTAAAATTTTTAAGTTATGAAGCCTTTAAATGTGAAAATAGGTTGTGGTTTTCAATACCTATTATGCTTTCCAATACTTAGTAGAGATGCTCTATTACCATCTGGCTTGGTGAGACATTGCAATAAAAGAAAATTATTTAAGTAGTGCAATAAAAATTGCTATTAATTAAATCTGAAAATGCGTTAATGATAATGACGCACATATAATTACTTATAACCTTTACAAGGCTTCCTCTCAGGCATAAGTGGTGGTATGTATCTTGAACTGTTTCTCAGACTTCTTTCATTCTGTTTTTCTTTCTTTTTCTCTACTTCTTATGGTTTCTGTAATAATAATAGCATGGAATGCCAAGTTCAAAATGCTTAAATTTATATGACATGTAAACAATTTGTTACGCTTGAATACCAACACAAGTACAATTATTTGAAAGAATACATAAGCAATCATATATACACATGTACACATATATGTTACATGTACGTAAATAAATAGATTTCTAACGTAATATATTGACCTTCTTTGTAAGTACAGTTAAAGAAAAAGTTTACTTACACCACTGTATCAAACTGAAAAAATGCCAAAGCGTTGTTAAAGGCAAGGCATTTACAATTAAGAATGTGAAAAGGAAAAGCAAATACAAAAAAATCCCATACTGTATGTAGACTATTTTCTTTGACTGTATATTTCTTGTAGTATGTCTTGAAAATAATTTTTCTTCTTTGTGTTTTCTCTCAAATGGTGTAGCAAAAAGGGGAATTATTCCGTATAAACAAAGGTTAATTTTATTAGCAAAGAATTGCTCTTCGAATAGATATGATGGATCTACACCAAGTCAGCCACTGGGTCAAAAATTTAGTTCTGAACGTACGAGTTTCATTATTTTTGAAAGCCTCTTAGCAATAAGTTACTAAGCTAGGTAACTAATACGGCTGAATCAGGTCCTAAGCAATTAATAGTCCATTAAGCTTTAATGCACGTAGGATCACTTCATCCTTCATGAAAACTCCTACTTAGGAGCCACTTCTCAAACCTGGACAACCCAAAATATTGGTAAAAAAAAAAACAGTGATCAATAGTTTCATTCTCTTTCAAATTCTAAAATTCTCACGAGCTAACAGCCGTTTAAAAAATAATCCGACCGAGAATGAATTAGGCTTCCTTCATACGTGAGCCGATAACTCAAAATCTATTCCGAGGTTTCGCATAAAGAAAAGAGTGAAAGTACGGATTATGGACAAGATATTCAAACCTACTGATTCAATAGAATTAAAAAGAGCTCAAATAAAAAATTTCACGTTTTTACACTTGGGACCTTTTAGACTTACACCAATGGATACGAACTGTAGTATAGGATACTCGTATTAAACTTTCCTATTGCCTATCTGATCTGCAGAGTTTTCCAGTAGGAGGTTATAGTCATTTAAAAAGCGGCGCACTGCTTGCTGTCTGGCGGGATTTTGTGGAATTAAATCCCTAACGAAAGTCAATGTCACTCCTCGTTCATGAAAGCCAAGGATATTCCAAAGGTAAAGGTTTAAAGGTAAATCTTCTATTATTTCCAGGATATCCTCGATGCTCCGATCACAATCTGCGATATTTTATAGGCATAAATATTCCAGTTGGCTTAGTTACTCTAGATATTATTCTCTGATTTTATAGTGCTGGTTTCAAGTTGGTTTCCTTGAGGTAATGTTCGAATTGATATTAATTGTGGTAAGCAACTGCGACTAGACACTGGCATACATAAGTAGTTCCTTCAAGGAGAGTCTGCCTGCTAACCTAACGTACTTAGTACTTGTCTTTTTCAAAGAGAATTTCATATTCATTCGTAGTCGAATGATCACTCTATATATAACGAAGAGAATTCATTTCTTTGGGGCACTACTTGTATATGGTTTTGCTTTTCAGCAAAAATTTTCCCCTCAACCTTTGCACAGGAGACTGTGGACCGTTACGAGTTATCACCCACACTACCATAAGTTGGTGTCTATTTGCAATAATATTCGGTGTTGTGGAAAGACCCACAGTTACCTTCTGGAGAAACATTTTGTGATATTAGAAGCTATTGGAGCATATTAAAAGTAAGTCACCAATTTGGTAGTTTAAATGTGAATGTTCATTGTGGTAATACATTAATTTCAAGGTCCTCTTTTCAATGTTTTCAAGTACTTATTGAAATATAACGCTTTGACACTTTTTTAAAGATTTCTTCACATACCAGATCATCATTTGACAATACATCAAGACAGTAACGACTAGGTTCATTCTTCTCAGCTGTAAATCATTACCATTGTAAATTACCCTACTTTACTTCAGACATTTACTTTTTAACATCAACGACTGTTTTTGTAGAAAACCCCTATAAGGCTCTCTCTGTATATACATACGAAATTCAAATTCTTACTTATTTTGTCTGTCTAAGACAACATAAAAATGTAACATAGAAATACTTCAGTTTTAATATCATATACAATATTATGTTTATTACATCTAACACTATTATTATTTAAATGCGAGGGTTGTATTCTAATTACCACAATGAATGAAATACAATCGAGAATTATTTGTTTTACATTTTATTAATGAAATCCTGTGTCTATTTGTAAGTAAATATTAAAATATTACATATTTATTTACGACTGAATGTGTTTTGTTGTAAACATATTGTAAAATTAATTTCATAATTTTATTTTCCCACTCCTCGTATTTGATTTTCATTATATATACATCGCATCGTATAGTTATTTTATTTTTCTCCCTCCTGTTTGTATGCTATACATTATTTTATTTTTCTTCCCCCCCTGTTTGTATGCTACACTTATTTATTTGCTTAAGTGTCATGGTAGTTGTATGATTTTAAATACAATTGCGATGTATACATATGTACATACATATGTATTTATGTATATGTGAGTGTCTACTTATACTCTCTTTTTAACACTTTCTTACCCACTCTGTCTCATTATGCTTCTGTCTCACAATTTGCAAGTGTTAACAAGCAAGATAGTTGCAGTTGGTTAAACCCGATTATTTAATGCCCTACAGCATAATGGAAGTGTTTCAGAAAACAACGTGTTGAGGAGAAAAGTATACAGGGTCTTCTGAGAAAAGATTTATTTTGAGCTGGAAAAAAATAACTTCTTTGCGTATTTGATAAGACGATGCTGAGGCTCAAAAAATCGGAGTGTAGTTACGCTCGTCTTGGGAGTTTGAACAAAAGGTCTGTAGAATTGGAATATCTGGCTGCCCTCCGAAGTTATCTCAGTGTTTACTGACGACTTTAATACGAAAACGGGTCAGGATCGGTTATTTATTTCGCAAAACTTGACCTATCGATAACTCTGAGATTGCCCAAAAAGCGCAATACCAAAAGGTATTCAGAAAGAAAAGCATTCGCAGACACTCAAGCCTCACAAATAATGAGCAGATATTTGCATTATATTCCCAACACTAAATATCTTTGTGCCATCTATGACAGTGTAGGGTGCATAAAAATTCTCTTGTTACCCACAAAGTGCTGCTTTTAATGTGCTTTTCAAGTATCCATTCATGCCTAATAAAAGCTAAACAAAGTACTTGTTATTGTTGTCCTTTTGTCCTTTCTCTTCTTTATCTCTTCATTTCTCTATAAACATACATACATACATACATACATACATGCTCCTCATTATGCGTTAGCGTGGTGATATAAATATGTATATGCAAGTGTGTTAAATAGTGTGTTAGTATGTGAGAGTTTGTATAGTAAATAAAGCAAGTGCAAAAGTGTAGAATAATTTCTTTTAATTTAATAAATTTTATTTGTTGTTTTTTCTGTTTTTGTTTTTATTTTTATTTACTTTGAATTTGAATAAATAAGTGGAGGTTATGTACTTAAGAAACTGTTCAAATAAACAGAGAGAGAGAGAGGAATATATTCTTGTATAATAAATTTAATTTTTACGTTTTTTTTTTGGTAAAAACTATTCAAATAATTAGAATTTATTTGTTTATTGTAAAATATTTAATTTACGTTTAGTATTGATTATGGAATAATTCTCAAATTTAACACTTTATCTTCATCACTTTTTCATCAATCTTAAAATCGATTATTAAAGTCAAAGTCTGCAACGTAAGCTTTAATCGAGGAGCCCTCTTCAAAAATATTTTACTGCCAAATTTGGACATTAGGGCTTTAGGTAAGGCCCTTGCTGTTGATGCCCTACTGTCGTTACTCTCCGAAAGAAGGAGCCAGTAAATTCAATGATTTGATAAGAGAAAGATTGTAGCTCTAGACATTATTACAGAGTTTGACACGACACACCTGTATAGAAATGTATAGTTTTTGGTGTCAAAAGCTGTTCCTGTAAATCTAATCAAGCCAAGATAGGCAGCCATCAGACCAGTTCAGATTAAATTCTGAAGACCTTAACGCTTTGTTCTATCTCCAACAATTTCCCTACATTTTAGTGATCTTCTCTTTTCTACTCCTACTCCTATCTACTTTTTTACAGATGACAGTAATATTTGTGATTCATATTCTTTCGATCAGACACCATGCTCTTGGGAAAATGAGGCGAAAAGACTTAATACGAATGACTTACTTACATCCGACCTACAGTCGTGGCAATAGGGTTCATTTCCCACGTTCTTTGCCGAAAGAAGCATTCAAGTGCCTCGACTTCTTACGACAATGCAAGTAAAACTTCACTTCATGTAATATCCATGCTATTTACACAACTTTTATCAATATTTACGTATCGTTAGATATTTCGAAATCTTTGTTTTGTCTTCAATACAGCATACAAAAGGGTGCTCATTAATGATGGGTATCCAACTCTATTGATTTATTGACTAACTTTCGCATTGTGGCTTGGGTTTCATTATTTTATCGTTAGTTCTCTAGTGATATGAAGGATCTTGTGCCTGAAAATCATACATTCCTACGTAAAACCTGTCTTTTCGATGGGCAGTAAAAGGCACTACATATGTATCATAAGGAAAATTTATTCTTCAGCCGCTCTAGTATTTCTAGGAATATTGCTGTTCACAAATAAAGTCTAGAATATAGTTCTTAAAAACGACAAACTACTGACTAGAACAATGGAAGCTGGAATAAGCCTTGAAAATCCCTCGCTAAAGAGCGATAAGAAGATAATGTTGGATTTACAAATTCGGTTAAATGAATTTGACTATGCATAAGATATTTAGCGTTTGGTAAATGGCTATCAGATCTTATTGGAAGCAGCAAATCGTAAAGACGAAAACTCTGTGTATCAATGTGGCCCTACGGAAGTAATTCGTAATAGGCACAAACGAAAGAGAGGCTGTAAACCAGCTCTATTATATTGGGAGCATTATATCCTCCTAAGAGGATCGGGTGAGGATTGTAACAATCGTTAACAAAAAGCCTGACACACATTTTGCCGGTTTAGAGGCAGACGACTATGGTACAGTTGCAAACTATTAAATGCTGCCACTTGTGGCATACGAAAGATGCAAATATTCATAAACCTCTGAATTCGAAAGGCCGTCGGTGTTTTCTAAACGAGAACATAGTTCAGTCAGAAGTTCTGGCAAAACCCAGACTTCGTATAAAGCTTTTTAAAAGCTTAGTTCTTGCGGTTTCATCAGCAATTTGGTCCCGGAGCCGAAGTTTAGAGCTGGTGATGAAACTTATGGAGCGGTTATAAAAGCTAAGTTCAGAAATAAATGTCCTTTACTTTATTCTTTACAGGTCATGAAGGAAGTAAAAGTCGTTGGTAATTCTTTGCTTCAAATAATTTAAATACGGCTTCAACAGTAAAGTCAAGAAGAGTTGTAAAAATTGGAAATATCAACGATAAGAATTCTGAAGCCTGTTCCCTATGACATAAGATAAACAAATACATTTTCGAACGTATTAAAATGCTTATTTTGCAAAACCAGAGTAAAAGTATGAATTTTGCTTTCGAATTTTAAATCAAATTCAAGCGAATCAATATAACAAAAGAACATTTTGTTTAAGTAACTTATTTATGAAATCGTTTAATTACCAATAAAACTGATGGCATTTTATAAGATTTTAACAGTCAATGACTGAATTTTACAGCCATTGCCAGACCAACAAAGTCACTTCAAAAAGAATAAAAGGAAAACAAATTTTCTTTCATTTTCTTAAGAAATTTTTGCCACAAATGAAAGCATTTATTTGCATATTTTCATTGCTTTTTTTTTAACCACAATAAACCCTCGAATTATTCATTGAAGACGAACGTTATTTTGCAATGTAGATTTGAATTTTTCTTGTTCTGGTCTTAATTTGGCATTTTTGCAAAATCCCTGCCGTGGACATTTTATTTTAAGGGGGTTAATATTACCCATCGAACTACGCTTAACAACAATTGAAATTCAAATGAGTTTTTTTTTTTGAAAAAATAACAAATAACAGTAGAAATAACAGAAAACGAGAAGAAATATCATAAAATAACAAAGCAATGCTGGCATAACTAGAAATATTTGAATAAAATTTATAAATCAAGCGAAAATACTCGCAGACTGGCTTTCGTCTTGAAGGATATGATGTAAAAAGAAGCTGAAGTAGTGGCACACCAACAAGTGGACAGAATAAATGCGTGAAGTCTGAAACTTGAATTACTTACAATACACATCCCAGTACTTTATAGGAAACATATACGATAGAAAGATATTTTGAATTCCCAAATTACGGAACAACAAAGAATAAAAAATAAAAACTAGGGACCTGTAATATTTTAAACTAGGTCAGGTAAATCTACACAGAATTTAAACTGACCTATTGTTAACACGTCCTAGAGGACGGAGTGAAGGAGATAAAAAAAATTGGAAAAGTAGAAAAGGATATAAAAGACGGAGGAAAAAAATAAACCACAAACACACAATAGAGCGCGACTACAATCTCGATCCCCTAGCACTTTTCAAGCAGCTCAACCTTTTTATGAATCTATGGAGAGCCCTAATGTCGGCTCTCGACAAAGAGTCCAAACCTTGAAAGAAGTCCCAACACAGGGTCCTCAATCTCAACCTACTAAGGGCTGGACAGTTGCTGAGGAGGTGTTCAATAGTTTCCAACTCCTCTCATTGCAATAGCCCAGCTGGCATCTGTTCCAGATCCCAGTCAGTGATCTAATCTCGCAGTGTCCTGTACTGAACACAATAGCTAGCCTCAGATTGGCCCTATCTAATCCCAGTAGCAAATCTGTTCTATTTAGGCCATAGACACCTATACACATAACATCTCGATCCACCATCCAACGCCTCTGCTCTTCCTCCCTGACCCATCCAGTGATGTGGATGTGATGAAGAAATGACAGATTAGGGGATAATGTTTTGAACTAAGAAATCGCAGTGGTCTAGTAGGCAGTGTGTTGGCTTATTAGACGTGAGGCCTCGGTTCAAACGAAACTATGAAAAAATATTTCATTGGCGACTTCCTCTCAGCAGATTTCTAGCAAAAACTGTGAAAGTAAATAAAATTGCTATGAAAAGTTTCTCAAAAATCTGTCGTTCAGAATCGACTTTAAACTGTAGATCCCTCCACTCATGCATAAAATTAACACACACAACATCAGTGGTAAGAGAAGCTAGATCGTAAACCTGACTGAAGGATTGTAATATGTATGTTATGTAAGGAGTGCGCACAAACAAATTTGGCAACGAAAATAATTGGCATTACTTAGTTTTTTTTGTAATCATTAGCCCCAGTAAGAGTCGACGTAGCCTCGTAGGTAGTGTGTAGGCCTATTAGATGAGAGCCCGTAGTTCAAACCCCAGCTCAAACATCTCAAACGGAAAGGAACAAAATGAATCTAAACGTGTGCACCTACCCCAATTCAATTATTTGTTTTTGCTTTAACTCTTCCAAATCAACAGTAAATAACTTGAAGATAATTTTGTTTAAAAAAAATTAATAGAGAAAGATAACAATAACAATAACAACAACTACGACAAATAGCTGAATAAAATACAAAAACGAAAATTGCAAACGACAGACATGGCAATAGGAAATGCCATTTTCGTAACATTTTTATTAAGGCAACTTGGCAACTTCTGGTTGCTCTACCTTAAGTCCTTAAGGACTGGAAGAAAACCTCAGAAAGTACAAAAAAAATTGAAAGAAACCTTCACTCACATACAGAAAACGTGACCAACAAGAGTTCAGTACAGAGGCTGGAGAGAAAAACAGAGAGAAAGGATTATTTTTTGTTGTATTTTATCTTTCACTATTTACATTTTATGTTGTTGTTGTTTTCTTCCTTTTTTCATTTTACTCACACTAACTTCATTTGCAAATTCTTAAGATTTTGTTGTGGAAAGCTACTTGCTCTCTTCCTCTCTCTCTCTCTCTCTATTACTGTTTTTTGGTAGAACATTAGAAAGCATAGAGTGTACATCGAGTATTGCAAATAAAATTTACATTTTATGTTCTAATCGTAATAAAAATTTACTTTTACAAGCATAAAATATTGACCATTTCAAAAAGGAGATACAAAGGAGATATACAGCCCGATATACAGACAGTGCTGGTTTGAGAATTTGTATTCCTAAAACTGTTAAAAAAAGGGTTTTTTTGAGTGGATGGGGTTTGGCAAATGTTCATGACTGTAAATAAAATCATTACAGAATTACGGTAAGAGAGAACATGTTTAGAATTTCTATACGAAATTAAAGCAGATTTTACAAACGTAAACAAATTAGTTTTATTAGCGGCATAATTTTAGCTCATCCCATAATCTATGATTACGAAGTTATTTTTTTATTTCGTTTAATAAGAGGATTTTGTAGAAATTTTGTTGTGTGTGTTAATTTTATACATGAGTGACAAGTCCTTCAGTTTAAAGTCGATTCCGAATGAAAGATTTTTGAGAAACTTTTCATGGGAATTTTATTTACTCTCAGAGTTTTTGCCAGAAATCTGCTGTGAGTAAGTAGCCGAAGAAATATTTCCTCATATTTCATTTAGTTGGAGATGTCTGACTTTAAACCGAGCACCACGTCTAATAACCCAACACATTACCTACTAAAATACGGCGTCTCATCATCATTTCATTCACATCATCACAAAATCTATACCCTTATTCGATACAAGAGTACATTAACTCTACACTGCCTGATAAACGACCAGTTACTAAACTCAGGTACTCCTGGATAGTTTGATACTCCTCCAATTATAATAGCCCAACATAAGATTTGATTTGCCTCAAACCCATTTAGGTTTTCTTTATCTCGCATTACTTTACCCTTCCAAACATCTATTCCTACTCCATAGAAAAGTTTTCGCCTTGTCAGCGGGGTGGAAGCTTGCCTCCTCAGAAGGCCTTCTGCCTACCATGAATTCCCATGTGTCCAGTTGAGTTCAACCCTATATTTCCTCCAACTACTTCAACTTGATTCATAAACGCCGAATCCGTATGACCCATTCTTCGGATCTCCCATCTAAGTTGAAAAGAGCACATCTTTCGATGGCAAGTACTTTAGCTTGGAAGATACATTTCTATCCTAAAAACCGTTCTTTACCTACACGTATACCACAAAACAGAATCTAGCCTCTAAAGTACTCCATTCAATTTTATTACCAAGTCTAATTACAAAATATTTTCCAAAATAATAGAGTCTACTGGTTCTGTCCAGGCAAGAGTTAAAGAGGAAGCTGCCGGCTCTTCCATTAATCAGGTCACGAAATCGCCTAATAGATCTCTTGTTAGACTTGTTCTCACCATTCTAAACATAATGTCTGGTCTTCACTACCATTTGCAATGGATTTAAATCCAACAGATCTTCCTGAAGCGCTGTAGGTCAGATTTTTATTATACCAGTTATAGCAACACACGTATAACTGCAATTAAACTATTTTACATCTGTTCTGTATGCTCAAACAATAACACCCAAAGGTTACTATGGCTCTGACTATCATGACATAAATACATCCAGTGCAGAATTTCTGATTTACATCCCCACCACTGATCACTTCTGAAATACTAAGTATAACCTTTATTTTGCAGTAGGATATTGCTCTTTACTTTAAACAATCTTGCATAGATTATAATCATACGTAGCAGTGGTGTAACTCTATAATTTTTTTCTCTGCTTCAAATCCATTTTATACCTCCAATTAAAATTGTATGCTGACCACTTTTGTGTTCATACAAGAATTAATTAAAATTTTCTCTTGTAAGTAGCTCTGCACGTAGTGCATATTAAATTTTAAAACAACTAAATTATACAAGTTTATTAGTCTACTTTATATTGTTTAAATTACATGAAAATTTACAAGCCTACTTTTAGGTACACATGTAATCTCACCCTTTACATATGCTACATATGTATATACGTAACACATGTTACCAATATTATCTTTATCTTTAGAATTTATTATAATTTTTATGAATTTTTTATTAAAGTCCATAGTTTATGCAATCATTTAAAAAACACAGGAGGAATAGAGGGAGGTTGTAACAATTTCAAAAAATAAAAAGAAAGTTTGTTAGAGAAAAAAATAATAAATTGGCAAGTTTTAATACATTACACTTGTGCCTAGAGATAGTCTGTATTTTTATGTCATTGGTTTGCCCAAACTGAAAAAATTCAAATGAGAAAAATTTCCTGGTCTGGCAAATCCTGTGAGAGAAACTAATTGTCATCAAATATCTCTTCAAACTGGCTTTCAAACTAAGTTTTATCGCTCGTGTATAAAATTTACACACTTGGTATGGCTTATGTGAGAATTACGTATATGAGGCAGACACATAAAAAGCTGTATCTTTTTTTTGGTGTTAAACGAGGCCTAGGTGTCTAGTTTGGGTCTTGCCATTCATATTAAATTAATTTAATGATTTATATTATCAGGCTTGTGTCTTTTAATTTATTGCCTACTTTCAGGGTTTTTATAAGTGTTTTTACCACAATTTCTTATTAAAGGCACACAAAATTTTTTAAATTTTTAAAAAGCAGGTGTCCAGGTTCGTGGAATATTTTAAATTATACTTCACAAAAGTTGAAGTAGCCGTAGTCTAGTAAGTAGCGTGTTGGCTTATTTGAAATGATGCCTCGGTTAAACCCAGGCAAGATTACTTTAAGCATTCGTTTGACATCTATTTAGCAGGATGAAGGTCTGGTAAACACCTTTCAAAGCCTTTAGGCCCATTAGGCTACCCATAAGGAACAAAATATCTTACCCGCGTATACGGAAACACATTACCTAGTTCACAACTGTCAAAGTTGTAAAAACAACGCTTTGGAGTATACTGCATTCATCCATTAGGCTGAAGCTAATGCTAGAACCCGTTTCTCTCAAATCTCTCTTCTCTTTTATTAATATTTTGATTTCATCGTTAAAAATAGAAAATATAACAAACATCTGGGCACACTATTTATTTTTACATATCGTATCATAAATCTCTGCATATTTGTGTGCAAAATAGTTTCCCTAAGTGTATGTTAATATTTCCTTTCGTTACTTTTAATACGTGTAAACATACGAGAGTGTCTACATAAATTCCCATCACACATGCATTAGTTTTTTCTCTTTTTTTTTGGTAGACTACTTACTACAAAACTTTTGGCCTTAATGTAGGCTATAAAAATCATTTAAAAAATTTGTTTTTGTTTTTTTACTCAAGCAGTTCAAATATTGTGATTAAAAACACTTGCAGTAGTAGTGGAATTTTGCCAGGCTCGTTGCCTGTTCTTTTTGCGAACGTTTCCTTTATCGGCAGGGTGCAAAACTATGTTTTACAAGCGTTTTGAGAGTGCTGGCAATTGTAGGGCAATCCATAGTTATAAGACAATAAAACATTTAAGATGAAATACAGAGTGATAAAAAATAACAATAAAGTTCATAAATTTAAATATAATTGTGGTTGGTTTTTATGTTGCTCATTACTAAGGCTTTTAATTTTTTGCGAATAAAATTTAATGGGTTTTAATCAGTTTTATTAGGCATGAGATTAGAGTTAATAAAAACATTTAAGATGTGCCCACTATTCTTTGCATTATGTAAACTAATTATAATATTTTAATGCTTTGCAGAGAACAAATTAAAGCATGTTGTGATGCATGATGAAATGGTGTTCTAATGCTTGAGTACTGTAACTATAAGTTTCTGGAAATGTGGTTCTTGAACTTGCTTAAAAAGTGATAAAATATCATTTTCTATAACTCCTGAAATAAAACCCTCCAGATCCAAAACTTACTTACTTACTTAATTATTCATTATAGCTATTTAGTCATGACTACGACCTAGCTTCTCACACCACCCAAGTTATGTTTGTTAATTATATCCAGGAGTGGTGGGACTACAGTTTAAAGTCCTCTTCGAGTGACAAATTTTATATATTTACTCTCAGAGTTTCTGCTAGAAAGTAAGTCTTCAAACAAATATTTTCTGTGACATCTGTGTGGAATTTTGAACCGCAACCTCACGTCTAATAAGCGAACACACTATCTACTAGACTACGGCGCCGGATTCGAAACATCACAAAGTTTTTGTAGAAACTTCTCCACAAGCCAAAGCAAAAACGAAGAACATTTTAACATTTTCACAAATCCTGAAGAAATAACGGATGCCTATGATCTGTTAGCAGGCCTTTCGTGAAGTGCACAAAGCCTGGTTGAAACAAATTATTTAGAACGTTATAGATTTTCTAATCAGATTCAGCACCTATTATGTTAAAGAATGCTGGATTCTATACCATAGGGAGGCCTAAAAGACCACTCCACCAGATGTACGTATTTCATCACGCGTTCTCTTACCAGCTCATCTGAAATCTTATCACCTTCTATGTGTAAATGGTCCGAAACCCAGCATAGGACTAGCCAGTACTTCTTCAATAGCTTTCCTAACCTAAATCAGCCTTAAACTAACATAAAGTTTAGTCAATGCTTTAAAGGCAGTAACCTCAATATCTACCATAATTCGCTCCTAATCCAGCTATGCTGCCTTGGTAATCACGGTCATATTTATTCAAGAGCTTTCCTGCAGTCTGAAAACAGCCTTAAATTGACCTAAAGTCCAGTCACTGCAGGCAATGGGTTACATTGTCTAATACATTTCCCTGCCTAATCAGATATTCTACCTTTGTAGTCGCGTTCATATTTGTATAAAAGATACTGTGTTTATTTATTTATGTATATCACCACCCCCAAAGTAGACCTCGACATATTTCAATACAGCTTTACACCACGCCACTGGATTTTATTTAAAATTACCTTCAAACAGCTTGTCGAAATCACATACCTTTACTACGTAGTCAGTAGAATCATGTAACAAACTCAGGCCGTTTGCGTGACAATCCTTAAAATTCTGGCATGGAATGACCAAACTCTCATATACTAACAGAACTGCCTTCAAATAACCTCATAAAGTTCCTTGCCGTTAATTGTTTAATACTAATAGGCAAAAACAATGAAAATGTTTAGGGTTAGATTAGACTTATTCTTCCAGATAAGATCAGGCTACAAAGTACCAACCTACATATGCCATATTCCCCATAAATTAGAAATTTATTTAAAAAATATAAAAAAAAAAAAAAACATTTTTTTAGTTTTTATTTCGAAATATCTTTCAATTGATTAATTTTCAGTCTTTCTCTCTTCCTCTTTCTTTTCAATTCTTTATTATTTTATTTCCAAAAAGACAAGAAGAGGTTGTAACTTCTTGTTTTTAAGAAAACTATTTTTAAACATTGACTTTAACTAGTTGACTTGTTTCTGTTGCTATAAAATTAAACTAATCAAATTCAATTAATGATCCCAACCCTGAAAACATAAATTTTGTGGTTACTGGATATTTAGTTCGTAGAGAAGACTTTCATTGTGTTATTGAAACCAATGCACTGAATTGTATTTCAGTTTTACGCCAAGTTGGCTAAAGAAAATAACAGGAACAACAACAACAACAATAACAACAAAATGCATTTTGTGTATGTAACAAGTTGCTTCAATAGGGTGGTGTAAAATTAAGGTGGTTTTTCTTAAATTTTAATTCACGTAAACAGCGTCAAGTAGTATAAGGAAAAACTATGTCTAATAGGTCAAGTCGCACAAATTGAGGAATTTGAGGATATTATTCGGATTTATTTGCATTATTGCCAATTCCACTTCTTTAGTCCTTTTTTAGTCCTTTCCTTTATTTAGGATTACTACCTAGTTTCTCACACCTCTTATGTTGTTTGGGTTAATTTTTATACATGAGCGGCGGGACCTACAGTTTAAAGTCGATTCCGAATGACAGATTTTTGACAAATTTTTCATGGCAATTTTATTTACTCTCAGAGTTTTTGCCAGAAATCTGCTGAGAGGAAGTCGCCAAAGTAATATTTTTTTCATATTTCGTTTTGATGTCTGATCTGGCATTATCACTAATCAGTGTCGTGCTAAAGCAAACCTTCAATCTAGTCGCACCCCTTCATTTATGGATTTTGAGCAACCTAGTAATCTGACAGCAGTCGATTGCTCACATATGAAATGTCTTTCCACAATATAATTAGATGATTGCTTTTAAATAGAGACCAACGGAGATGGAACTGGGGCGTAGGATCAAAGGGCCGATTTGTTTAATCAATCGTTCCAATAGACATTACGATGTCCAGGAATTCAAACAAGAGTCTTTTCAAATGATAGACAAGAAATGTTCGATATGCTGCAGCACTTTCTTGCCATCCAAGATTTGAGAACAAAGAGGACCACACCAAGCTTTTCACGCAAAGGCACCTCCGCACTTGGTTGCTAAAAGAATATAATAATGAAGAGGTGTTAGTAAAAGCGCTGATCTCCGCCTTACAGGCGTCTAATACTTAGAAGGAATGTCTATCCAATGAAAGATTTCATACCTAGCAAATCCAGATAAATCTAAAAGTACCTTAAGAATCTGACCACGAACACATACTCTAATCCTCCATACTTCACTGCACTCCAAATCGTTACCGCAAGGACACACACATCTATTGGTTCATCATCATATTGAGGGCCTCAAAAAGACAAGTAAACTCTGCCTCAAGCCCCCTTTTCTAACCGATCTATCGAGGAATATCTGAAGATCTTTTTTGCATACATAGGATAAAAAACAAGGGAGTGGAGGATCATCATATTGAGAGCCTCAAAAGACTACTCGTAGTACAAGCTGCTCTAATGTCTATATTCTGACCGATCTACAGAGGAATATCTGCAGATCTCTTTTGCATACATAGGATAGAGTAGAAAGGAGTGGTAGTTTCACCGAAAACAAAATCGGTTGTGATACCAGATGAAGTGATGCTTCTGATGATCTTCTGCTAACCGATAAGCCCTACTTAACCAGTTATCAGCAACAGATCTTCGAATTAAAGAAGGAGTAAAAATTATTAAGTCGCCCAGTCTCGTAGGTAGTGTGTTGGCTTATAAAGGCGGTGGTTCAACCCTCGGCTCTGACATCTCACACAAAACGAAATCTGAAAAAATATACTTCTTCCGACCATTTCTTCTCAGCAAATTTCTGGTAAAAACTCTGAGAGTAACTAAAAAAATTGCCGATCAAAAGTTTCCCAAAAAAATCTGTAATTCGGAGTTCGACGAACTGTAGGACCCTTGACTTATGAATAAAATTAGAACACAGAACATAGGTGGTGTGAGAAGCTAGGTCATAATCCTGACTAAAGAATTGTAATGACCAATTATGTATGTATGTGTGTATGAATTATTATTTCTTTGTTTAAATTTTAAAGGAATTTCTATACCCAGCTTTTTATAAACAAATCCGTCTGATGTTCATTTTTAACACTCAGTTTTCGTTTACCCTGTTTATTTTCATTCTGTTTCTTCTCAAACCCTTTGTGAATTTGAACGTATAAACGAAAAGTTTTGCAACAGTTTTTCAAATTGCTGATATTGTAACTTTGTCTAGATGTACTCCCTCTCTCTCTCTCTCTCTCTTTCTATTGTTTTCAATTGTAAGGTTGCCTGTAGCGAAGTATCCTTAGAGTTCAGCGCACATTAATCTTTTGTGGTAGACTGTACGTGCGTAAAAGAGAGAGAAAGAGAGAGAGAGGGCGGATATTTTGTATTTTAAAAAGGAGTTTCTTTAATTATGTTTTAACATTTACGTTAATTAAACAAAATTAAAAAGTTATCTGCCAAGTATAGAAAATAAAATTGAAAATAAAGAGAGAGAGAGGGAGAGAGAGCAAACAGATACAACTACAACACAAGCTTATACAGGCAAATACACTCAGCAAACAATTGAATACTTGAAGAAACACTTTCTCACACATACTTATACTCCCCCTAAGCACACAGGCATTCTAGTACACTCATTGTGTTTAAATATTATATTGTATTTGCTTCTCTTTCTTGCTCTCTACCTCGCTCTCTCTCTTTCAATCTCCTTTTTGATTAAGTATAATAACCCATTTGGTTTACAAAGTTTCTAAATAAAGAAGAAATAATTGAATACAGCAACAGCAAATATTTATTGAGTTATTGTATCTCTCTCTCTCTCTTTACCTCTCTTTCCTTTCATCATTTTTTTTTTTACTTTTCTTTCTCTACTTAAAATGGAATAAGTATTGATGATGATTAAAATGGAAAATAAATATTTAAATGCCAATAAATAAAGAAAAAAGAGAAAAAAGCAAATACAAGTTCAAAGAAATAAATTCTAAAGAAGTACGCTCTATAAGCGGAAGACGCAGAAGACATTAAGAAAAGTTTCAATTAGAAATGGAGAGTTAATAAAATGACAAGCAAGTTGGCTTTAATCGAACTAATTTTTCTTTTTTTTTTAAGACAAATTAAGTTAATTTTAGAAACTTGTTCACAAAAACAAAAAATTGTGGAAAACTCAAGCAACATTAAGCAGCAGTAAACTGAAGAGTTAAGAAGTATGTATGTTTCGACTTTAAACTGGAAGTCCCGCCACTCATGTATAAAATTAACACACACACTGAAAGTGGTATGAGAAACTAGGTTGTAATCCTGGCTGAAGGGTTATAATGACCAATTATGTGTGTATGCATGTAATATAGGGTGGACCATTTAAAGGTTTAAATTTAAAAATGCAGTAAAACAAAAACGGTTTAAAATTTTTCCAAAATTATTCCCTTGTTGTGAAGTACAATTGTTCCGGTTAGAAATGGAATATTATTTCTTTCATAAGACTGCCTCAGCTGGCTACACAGTACCTCAGTCGATCGGACCAATTTTCGTGCACTTTTCCGAGTATATGAGGTCGTACCTCGGCAATGGCATTACGAATCTTGGCATCAAATGCTCTCCAGTTTGTCGGCACAACACTTTTCTTTAACGGCGACCCACAGAAACTGGTCCAACGGTGTCAAATCTCAACTTCTTGGCGGCCAATTGACATCACTATTTCGACTAATAAAACAGCCATCAATCGTATGACTATGATAAATCGATTGTGGCATGAGTTGTGTGGCATATTTCAGCATCCTGTTGAAACCAAACCTCGTTCACATCAATACCATGAAGAGCGGGTACACAAAAATCAATTATCACGGTGCGAAAGGTATCTCCATTACACGTAATGGTTGATCCATCCTCATCAAAGAAATATTTGCCAATGATGCCTCCGCTTTTCAAGGCGTACCAAACAGTCTCTCGTAATAGGTGCGTTGGCTTCTGTAACATTACGTGTAGGTTTTCTGAGTCCCAAATATGCCAATTTTGCTTATTGACGTACCCACAAAGATAAAAATGAGCTTCATCCGAAAAGATATTTTTTTTTCAAAATCGACATCATCGTGCGATTCCTCGTTGGCCCAATAAATTCCAATTTTGCTTAAGCGTAAATCGATTTATTACGTCTAGTGGAGATAATATACTGAATTTTGTGCCAGAAGAGAATGACTTAAGTATTGCCAGATTCAAAATAACCGATGCTTCCAATTTAAACCGATAGAAGGCCTACCCGATGCACCACCCGCTCCTCGTTTTATTGAAGAAAACTCGTAATAAAGTCAACAATACTTGCTTGTCTTCCATTCCTACATTTTATTTCATTTTCCTTTACTTTTATTCTTCTCAATCAAACAAACATAAAAAAAACTGGTCAATCACTCATCCTTCAAGCACAAACTGCTTGATGACTATTGTTCTTAAAGCATAGTCTGTAGCTAATAAAGTGTCTGACAATAAGTAACCACCAACATTAATCGAGGGAACAAACGTTACTTAAGATTTGAGGGGAAATTTGTACTGTATTAGTACAACTCTATGTACGTATGTGTGTCCCCAAGTACATGTAAATGTATTGTGAAGCTTATTCAGTGTCTCATGCATGCATTAACACTTCAATATTATTACATGTATACACAGTGAATTACAGCTCAGTATGTGAGTGTGCTTACTAAATACACAAGCAAAGAAACAAGCCACACTAAAAACAAACACACACACACACTCATACATTTGCAATTATTGTAGAATATGTGCTTACAATAGGTGTGTTTTAAGAATAACAGTACAATACAGCAACACAAATCCACACACACTTTCTTTCATTCCTAATCACAAGGTATTGCTCTTTATTGCTTGAAAAGAAGCAATTCGCTTCAAATCATTACTAGTGTACTGATGTGTTTGTTAGCAAGTGTAGTTGTATATGTAAGTAATACAGCGAGATGGAGATAAAGAGGCATTGAGTAAGAGAAAGTGTATGTAAATTGAGTGTATGAGTGTTTGCATTAAAGGCAATTGCTTAATAATGAGATTTTACACTCTTTTTTCATTCAGCATTTATGTTTCTTCCATTTTGTTCCAAGTGTTTATGAGCATATGAGTTTGTATATATGAGAGTGTATTACAAATGCTTTATATGTATGGATATGTGTGGAGTAGTATTGTTTGTATTTCTATTTAAATTTTTGGCAATTTTGTGCGATTAGTTACGCTTCATGTATGCGGGTAACATTTAATTAAATTTCTAATAAATTTCAAGAACTCAAATCGTTATTACTTGCGAGACATTGTGGAAGAGGAATTGGGAAAATTGAAGATTAAGGGTTTCTAAACACAAAGCGTTTCTAGTTTATTTTTCATTTTTATTTAGGTTATCAATATTTCTATGGAATGTATACCGTGTGAAGTCATCGTAATCTATAAAGTTGTGTGTTAGCTTATTAGACATGGCTTCGCCTTCTCGAGATCTCCATAAATGTAAAAATCGTTGTTTCATTGTTGTTTGCGTATTTTGTTTACATTGTTTGTAGTTGCATTTTCGTTTACTTGTTTAGTCCCTTTTTTTACTGAGGTTGTTGGTATATTTTTGTTTACTTGTTTATCATGTAAACAAGTTCATTGCTTTCGTTTTTGTAGCTTTTGTTTATCATTTTAATGTTAAACGATGTAACACCATTTTCATTTTCGTAACAATATTAATCAGGCTTTTGTGGATTAAAAAGTGGTTTGGCCACATTAGCAGGTTTTAGGTTTTTTATCTGTTCCATCTACATAGACAGAATATCCTTTGTGAAATACATGTACATTCTGTTCCTCTATATGGTATAATGATGATGATGATTGAGTTCCATTCTTTTACAAGGGGTAAAAGATAATATAGCCCTTGGTGATGGTATCTTCAACGGGGTGGGAAAGGCTTATTTAAAGGAATTTAAAGTATTTTTGTGTCCTTTATTAGAAAATTTTCAATCAAATTATTTTTGGAAAGATTGTATTAAAAAGTTATAAACAAATGTATTGTAATGTCTTAAACTCTCAAATTTGTTTTCAACTATTTTAAAAGAAAATTTAAAACTTTGCTTTTGCTTTTTAACCCTAAAACTTAAATTTTTTTTTGCAGTTTCACAACCTTAACTGCCCCCAATTTCTTTGCCCATAAGAGCAACCAGTTTAAGTTTAATTATGAAAATATTTTCTAGCAAACTAAACCTTCTTCTGTTCTATTTTGTTTTGTTTTTTCTGTTGAAATATTCTTATAAAAAATTTAAGCAAAGTTTACATGACTTTTACTGCCATTTCCACTCAACCACACCCTTATACTCGGACTGTAACGCATTGCATTTGGTATGAATAAATTAATGAAAAATCATGGACAGAACACTTCAATACATACATGAGTGTTCAGGAAATCACACACAAACAAACAAACACTAACACATTGACTCATAATAAATCATATGGGAGTTGGCTCAACTCTCTAAATGTTGTAGTCACAGTAATAATGGTCAGTGTTGAGTTTCTCTGATTTTCAGGCCAAAAAGTGATAAATATGAGATGGACTGTGTGTGTATGAGAGTGTTTTCTTTTGTTTTTGTTTTAGTTTTTAATAGAAACCAGCAAGCCTTTAGATTTAAATTAAATGCTTAAGGAAACAAATTTTAAATATTAAAAGTAATCTCATTTATTTTAGACAGAGAAAGATGAAATAATTTTTTAATTAGAGAAACGAATTTACAAACTAGAGTTAGGGCTAATAGCAACTAATTTTAAGTTGCCTATTATAAGAAGCAAGGTAAACCCTAAAGTATTTCATTATTGTGCCCTTTATCCGTAATCGTCTGCCAAACACTATAAGTATATAAAATAACAATTAAAACCTTAAAAAATTTGTCGTTCGAGGTACCCTAAGTGCACTTAATACTTAGGGTAGAGTGAGTGGCTCAGCGACTGAGAACTGGAAATCAGGTTAAAAACATACAATTCAGAGAATACATAAGAAAAATGGAATATTTTGTGGAGCAAGAACCTAAGAAAATACCTTGCTATTGCTGCCGTTATCAATCTCTGCAGCGTTAGACGAAGGGCAGCGAACAAAACTGTAAATCCCTTAAATACATACATAAATGGTTATTACAACCCTTCAGTCAGGATTACGACCTAGCTTCTTACACCACTTATATTGTGTGCGTTAATTTTATACATGAGTAGCGAGACCTACTACCTACTAGACTACGGTGGCCCATCTATCGGTTTAAATTTGAACGATTCGCTTATTTTTAATCTGGCAATACTTATATCATTCTATTCAGTCACAAAATTCAGTATATTATCTCCACTGAACATAGTGAATCAATTTACGCTTGAGGGATGTTGGGATTTATTGGCCCAACTGCATTATGATGTTCATTTTTCCAAAAAAAAATCATCTTTTTAGATGAAGCTTATTTTCATCTTGTTCGGTATGTTAATAAGCAAAATTGCGTGGAAAATGCACCCATTACGAGTGACTGTTTGGTGCGGCTTGTGGAGTGGAGGCATCATTAGCGCATATTTCTTTGAAAATGACGACGGCTTAACCATTACGGTCAATGGAGACACCTATCGCACCATGATAACCGATTTTTTGTACCCGGTCTGCATGGTATTGATGTGAACGATGTTTGGTTTCAACAGGATGGTGCAACTTGTCACACAACTCATGCCACAATCGATTTATTGCGTCAAACTTTCGATGGCCGTTTAATTAGACGAAATGGTGATCTCAATTGACTGCAAAGAAGTTGCGATTCGACACTGTTGGCCCATTTTCTGTAGGTCGCCGTTTGAGAAAAGTGTTATGCCGACAAACTAGAGACAATTAGGCATTTGAAGGCCAACATTCGTAATGCCATTGTCGAGATACGTCCCCATATAATCGAAAAAGTGCAGGAAAATTGATCCGATTGAATGAGGTACTGTGAGGCCAGTTGAGCTTGCCATATGAATGAAATAATATTCCTTTTCAAAGCGAAACAATTGTAGTTCACAATGAAAATAAATAAATTTGACAAAATTTAAAATCGGTTTTGTTTTATTGCATTTTAAAATTTAATCCTGTGAATTGCACATCCTATATATTCATTATTTCTGTAGCAAATTAACAATAGGCCTTCGATAGGAAATAATTATGAACTACTCGGGTTTCGTGGTGTAGTGGTTTAAGTGCTTGACTGTGAACACAAGTAATTAGTTTCAAGTTCCAAAAGAGGCGCAAAAAATTCATCATGGTTTACGAATGAATAAAATTAAGAGATTTCAATCACCTTTATAACATCCAACTGGAAAGGAATTATTAAATTCAACTCAATTTCAAAATATTCACGGGTTTATTAACAATTTTAACGTGTATGTGTGCTATATGAGATTTTGCATTTTATATCAACTTTCTCTCTCTATAGATGTACATATGTGTGTTAAATAAGTATATATTTTAAGTGTATAAGTGTGTGTATGTGAGTGTTTAAATACGAAATGAGAATGCATAATTAATGTTTAAATTTGTATGATAAAATGTGTCAAAATACAAAATTTATGTGCATGTGTGTACGTATGGATGTATGAGTGTGTATGTTCGACTGTCATCATAATATTCCACATAGAAATGAAGGATTATAAAATATAAATTTCCATTTCTGTTGGTTTTTCCCTCTTCTCTCTATCTCGTATTATCTCTCCCTTTCCCTTTCGTTCACTATCTACTATCATTACTGCCAACAAATCGGCCACAAAAATAGGAAAAAAATAACAGAATTAATGAGTTTCATTGCACATTTCAGCTCATTTCATTACAAATGGTTTGCCAAAACGCCCTCATAAACGGCCTCTATCATTGTCAAAATCATCAAACTATGTGATCTTATGCAACATTTATTGGGCATCACATATTAAATAACGTGACAATTGACCACATTTTTTTTTTCCAATACAATAACACATTGGCACACACGTACACACACACACATAAATAATGCATGTAAAGTTAATATTCACATATTGCACATGCCTAGCAATGGATGGGTATTATTAGTATGTGCGATTGAAGGATTCTTACATCAATTTTTTTTTTTTTGAAATCTAGGCTTGAAATATATTTTAAATGCACTCCGAGGCAGAGAATGTTGATTGTAGTGCATGATTCACTCTTTTCTTTTGTTTAAGTTTGATTAGCCGAAAAATTTAAATATTTTTCTTCTTCTTCTATTGTCAACCATTAACGATAATGAAGTCCTTCGGGTGTGTAAACTAAAAATGTGTTTTCTTTTCATAAGTGGCATAAAAAATACGTCAAATTTATAAATTATATTATAGTTTGAGCAAATATATGCTCAAATTGAGGCGTTTGGGGGCATATTTACCGTGATAAGATAATTGAAATAGCGACGGCGTCTGAATGTTACAGATTTTTGCAATTTTTTTAATGTTTAAACAACACAAGATCTCATAAAATTTGTCAACGAAATAATTTGTTGAAGTCTAGCAAGCATTAAAGCATTTTTTTTATAACATTTTGGATTGTTTTTGAAATAGTACATAACACATAGTACAATAATACATACATAATTTGTACATTATAAACCTTCAGTCAGAGTTACGACCTAGCTTCTTACACAACTTATGCTGTGTGTGTTCATTTTTTTACACATGCGTGGCGGGACCTACGACAGATTTTTGATAAACTTTTCATGGAAATTTTATTTTATTTACTCTCAGAGTTTTTGCCAGAAATCTGCTTCAAAAAAGTCGCCGAAGAAATATTTTTTCGTATTTCGTTTCGTTGCAGATGTCTGTCCTGGGGTTTGAACCGTGGCCTCACGTCTAATAAGCCAAGACACTACCTACTAGACTACGACGATTCCTTGATGGCGACTTACTCGATATACATTTTGTATTGATACATTCATGATCACAAGTCTAAGTGGTAAAGATGGTTTGTATTTAAATTACTGAATAAAAGACGGTATTCACATTCTCTAAAATGCAAGTCGCAATTTTAAACGCACTCTACTAGAAATTTCAAGACAACTTCGAAAATCCCACAGTGGTTGGGAGATCAATGTTATTTGTTTTCCAACTATCGGAACAAACTTTACACCCCTAATTATTGCAATCACACAACCGAAGCGGCCTTAGCTTGCTGTATATACACAATATTTTCCATCTCAATCTGAATAAAGCCAAAGGTACATATAAGTACAGTATATAGTGCTTATGGAACTGTGCTGACTTGAATATTATCTTTAAGAGTGGACGGTTACCGAATCTAGTTGTATTATTCTACCCGAAGCAAGTAGAATTGAATAGACATCGAAACTCGCATAAGGCAGAGTTATATTTTAACGTGTGGCTAATAGCCGTAATACAATGGATTTCGATCATATCAAGTGGAATTTCTGAAGCCTTAGCAAATGAGCAAAAGACCTCAACTATGGCGATGGCAACATTTAGATGAATCACAGTCTAATGCAGACAGAGTATACTGTGCTATACATGCATAAATACATAACTGGTCATTACAATTCTTCAGTCAGGATTACATCCTAGTTTCTCACACCACCCATGTTGAAATTGATTTTTTAATCAAAATTAAGGCCAGTTCTCAACTGCTTCAAAGCCTATTGAGCGACCACTTGTCGTTGTTTATGGTCCACATGTATCCGTCCGTGGTGACTGATTGACAGATGTAGCTTCAACAAGAAGACCGCTTTTTAACTGTAAAAATTTGGAAGTCCTCTTTTAGCACATGGCTTTACATTTTGCATTGTTAGCAGGGTTTCAGGCATAACATCTCCATTACAATCTTTTCAGTAACTTTAGACTGAAATGAGGACGAAACTGCGTAACATGCTGTGTTATAAGTAGAATAAAATGTAATGGAGGTGATGCTACTTCTCAAAAGAAACTCGTATACGTCATAGAATTTAATTAAAGCAGTGAACGAATGTGAATCATAGTACGCTGCTATCGAGAATATAAGTTAAAATTTTCACTACGGAAAATTGCGCATTTTAAATGACGTATTGTAGAGACAAATTGAAAACGTTCAAGGAACTTGTAGGTAGAATTGGCACACTTAGGAAACTTAATCGCAGTATTATTATAGTCAATATAGAAAGGAATCCCAGAAGTTGAAGCTATGGAGATTACATCAAGCCTTATGGGTTCATCAGAACTTTAAAATATTTTAGTCATGATCAGGTTACAACATCTAGAATATTTTAAATTTAAAATCTCGAAAAGAAATCAGTCCAGTCATAATATGAATTTGATCAAATGATGCCATAGACAGAAACGGTTTCTAAGAATTGGATTCGGGTGCCCAGGTTGAATACATATTGCATACACATACAATCATAATTGGTCGTTACAACCCTTCAGTTAGGATTACGACCTAGTTTCTCGCATCACATATATTGTTTGTGTTGATTTTTTTTTCATATTGCATTTTGTTGGAGATATTTGACCTGGGGTTTGAACAGTGGCCTCACGTCTACTAAGCCAACATACTACCCACTAGACTACGGCGACTACACACATTGTAGTCGATTATTCTCCTGTTTTTAAGACCCAGTTGAGGATTTCTATGCTTTTTCTAGCTGCTAAGATTAATCCATAATATTTTTGATTTTTTATGCTGAAATATCTACATGGTTTGGTCATTTAAAAATTCGATATAAATTTGTATATAAAATTCCTAATAGAAAAAATTTTTTGCTGTTTTATCACTAAAACTTTTTGTTTTTCCAAATATTGTCAACAAATCCCTTTATCCTATAGAAATTGAATTTTTAATTTATAAGCTTTTATTTTAACTCTGTTTTAATAGTTTTTTTATTGTATTTTAAATTGTTTTCAACTTATTTCTTTTCGCTTTTTGTTGTTGTCCTTTTTTTGCAATTTCAACCTTTTTTGCAGAGATTTTGTATTTCAAATGTTATGTTTTGAGAATTTGCTTTATAAATTATTGAAGCATGCATGCATTCAAACGCGCACGCATACAAACACAAAAACACAATACCAATCAAATTTAAGCGAACACACAAATACACTTGCAGTTAAAAAAAACGACTCACAAATACCTTAATGTAGTAGTGTAGAGAGTGTTACATATACACTCAAACTTGACCTGTTATATAGTTAAACAAATAACACGGGATTCAAATTCAATTCAAGGTAAAAATCATCCAACAACAACAATACCAACAATATAAAAAAGGACAGTAAAACAACACAGAACACAGCAATTGTAAAATAAAAATGAGAGTGTATGAGTTAGTGGTGAGTGGTGTTTGAGTCGTAACACAAAGCGTTAATGAAATGATTTAAAGCCAACGAATTGTTCATTCTGTTTTGTTAGCTGTTGCCAACATTTAAAAAACGCCACAGAAACCATTTAAAGGCCATTTACATGCAAACACAAACGCACAAAACAAACAACCATCAAACACAATCAAACCCACCAAAATGTAGATGCATACACACTCAGAAGAAAATTGCCGAAATCGGTATGAAGTCATATTGTAAACATGTTTGTGTTGCGTGTGTGGACACACTCTCACATATGCATCTGAAACGAACACAATTTGAATTTGTTACTCAATATGTGTGACGAATATGTGAGGCTATTATTGGTGTATTGAATTTAAGGAGGCCTCTTGTTAGGTTGTTCAGTAAGAATCCTGTTCTGAGTCAAATAAATCACATGGGTTTTGTACAATTGAGAACTAATAGGCCGAATATTCTACTTGGAATTCTCCTTCTGTCTGAATCACGCTGAAAGCTTTTGAAATTCTAAAAGGCCCTACAGGCATGTGATATCCTAGATCTACCAGTTCATCGAGAACGCTTCCGCACAGGAATCTAGTTCTATTGCTAGCAACTGCTCAACAGACTCTAGAACGCAGTTAGAGTTACACACTGAAAAATTAAGACATAAACGCCTCTAACTAGATTGATAGGTTAGTTTAGGTAAGGTGGCAGACCCCCCTGAAAGGGGAGGTCCCACTGAGGCCACTCTTTAGGGCCATTGTGATGCCGCAATAAATATTCAATCAGAGAATCAAATATTTTCCAGAGGAAACCAAAATAAATCCTTGCTATCTTTATATAAGAGAGCTCAGTCAAGAAGCTTAGAAAGTGAGAGGTTAAAAACCTTTTGTGACAAGAACAGGGCACTGATACAGTCTCTACCTCCTGCTCAAACCCACAGCTCCTGCCAAAATCATATACGGGAATGCTTAGTTTTTCGTCATGCCTACCTGCAGGACTGTGACACGTGAGAATCGTTATTATGTGATGGATACCCACGCAATTGAAGGCTAGAAGTGAATCCGTTCCCTTTTCATTCATACGTCCATACCATCCAGGGCCAGCAACGAGATTGAGCCTCGCTGTAAAACGAGTGGCTAATATCCAATTTAACTGAGGCAATCGTGTTGTCTTAGTATAGTAGTTAGTGTGCTGGCTTATTAGACGTGAGGCCTAAGTTCAAAACCCAGGTTAGACATCTCCAACTAAACAAAATATGAACGAAAATATTTCTTTGGCGTCCGCCTCTCAGCAGATTCTGGCAAAAATTCTAAGTGTAAATAAAATTGTCATTTAAAGGTTCTCAAAAATTTGTTATTTGGAGTAGACTTTAAACTGTATGTCCAGCCACTCATGTACAAAATTAACACACACCGACCAAAGGTTTGTAATGACCAATTATGTATGTATGTGTGAATGTAAACGGTATATCTATGCCTTGTAAGATGTCGGACATTCCAAGCTCCCTATCGGCTTTAGCTAACTCATCAGCAATGCAATTCCCAACGATATCTCTTTGTCGCGAAACCCATATAAGATTTACCTTTGAATGATCCGAAATTTCCTTGAGATATCCTCGGAATTCAAAACTATCACGGACGTTGAAATTACATTATTTATGGACTTAATCGAATCCTGGCTACTCGAGACCATCAAGAGATTTTCAAGAAAAATTCACTCTACACTCTACACTACACTAGCCTAGACCCCTGCTTGGTAAATAGTATTGTGGTCAGTCAGCCCACAAGAAAGTTTTATATCAGGACCCCTAATAAATATAATCCACACTTCAAACTGTCATGCATCTTTAAGACATCAGTATAAACCTCAAGCGTCTCGCTGGAAACCTTTGGATCGTTTACAAGAAGTCCCCAGTTGGAATTCTAATATCGAGATTTCTATTCACAAAGTTATAAGGAATTATACTGGGATGTATTAACAGCAGCAGGACCATAGTTAAGGTTAGGCCCGGCATTAACTGCATTGAGTTTTACTGCCACCAACTCAACCCTTTGCTTTAAAAAAGATCCGAGGGGAACTTTTCGCAGTATGAGCTCGTAGATTGCAAATAAAATAAAAGTAAACCTGTGTTTAGTTTTAATTAAAATTCTTTATTATTCGCACAATTCTGTGGGCAACTGTTCACAACTTGATGTAAACAACAACAATTGCTTTGTTTGTTATTCCTCTGTTTACAAGCTTTGCATATACAATAACACTTACTAGACAATTGTTCGACAGATCTTTGTAACGGAGATCTTCAAACCACGATAACTCTCTTCAAGTACACCGCGTCCTCACATAAGACTGTCTGAACTTCACTAAGTCATTCGCCTACTTTACCTTGCATTTTATATGGCAGGGTAAACAATCTGATGAATGGTTTTGAAGGCGAATGTGACATCGCCTTTTCGAAATCTCTATAAATGTAAACATCATTCATTATTGTTATTTGTGTATTTTGTTTACATTTTTATGCTGGTATTTGTTGTTATATTTTTGTTTACTTGTTTACCATTTTTAATGCTGGTGTTTTTGTTATATTAAGCAGTACGATAATTTGTAAACAGTTTTGTTTACTGCATTGTTTTGTTTTTGTAGCTTTTGTTTATAATTTTAATGTTAAGCGATTCAAAAGCAAAACTCCAGTATCTTGATATCTCATTTTCGTTATAATATGTTTCGTTGTGTTGTAAATCACAGTGATCTCGAAAATAAATTGAAAATAAATTATGGTTTCTGTCGTTCCAACATCAAAAAATTCAAAAAATTCAATTCCAGGCAGTCGTCAAGCTTGCAAATACATTTTTGAAAGCCGCCCTAACGTTTACATCTAAAAATGTATGCATGAGTGCGTGTTTATATATGTAAAATTAAATATGTTTGTATTTATGTATGTACACATGTTTGCGGGAGTTTGGGCATTAAACCCTCTGTGTTGTAAGTTATTTCGTTAATATTGTTTTGACCCAGTTTTCACTCACTTCGAAAATAACTGGCATATACACATGGCAACTATAATCTAAACATACATACATGTGTATGTATGTGCATACAGGTACGAATTATACTGGAAAATACACACTTGCACCTGCATTACTAAAATATGTTTGAGGTACACACACACAAATAGACTTGCCACACATATTTACAAAGCCAAACGGTATTAGATTGACATTTAATTTTACTGCTGCCGCCGCCATCACAACCACCATCACCACTACTACTACAACTGCCACTGCTTGTAGTTTTCTACTGCAGTTCCTGCTCTTATATTTTAAAGAGTGAAAGTGTGAGTATATGTATGTGTGTGTGTTAATAGTGTTGCTAATATTTTTGCCAGTTTTCACAAACATTGGCAATAAAACTGCAAGTCAAAGTCAAATTTACTTTTCATAAAATTTTCGAGTATGTTTTCTGTTTGTTTAACAGTTGTGCGTGTATGCATGTATGGAGATGTGTTTGTGGGTGCTTATATACATATGTATAAAGGAAAATAGATTTTAATATGGATTTCCTACAACATCAAACGTAATCTCTCTAAAAGTAATACAGTGAAGGTATTGGTTTTACATACGATATGCTACAGACTAAGAAAGTTTGGAGATCAAAAAAGAAAGATTTTTACAGAGAAATACAGAAACATATGGAAAAAAACAAGAACTACCACTCTTTTGAGAGTGCAACCCCTGCGCTGACCAACTTCTTCGATGGAATTGGTCGAATTCGGTCAGTACAGGGATTGTGCTTACCTGTGAACGGACCGGTATACGTGTGCTTATTAATGTACTTTGGTAATAAGAGCTACCATTTCAACCAAACCTAACCTCTTTTGAGGAATCGAACCAATTTCTGATATCCTGTTCTAAAGTAATGCATATTCCAGTGAGAAAGTTCCGCTTCAATCCAAATAGTTGGTGATCAGAAGAGGCAAGTTCTGGACTATATCGCGCGTGAGGTAAAACTTCTCATCCACTGTTTTCCAAAGAGTTTTTAACCGGTGCCGCAATATGTATTCGAGCCTTTTCGTATCTGGTTGCTTATGCAGGGCGTCTTTCGCCTAATGCCAGCTTCAAACGAAATAATTGTTGTTTGTACAAGTCTCACGTGAAAGTCTACCCAAGATTTAGTAGCTCATAATGTGCAACCACTTCTGATCATACCAACTGCACAGTATTACCTGGGCACAATGGATATTCTGCTTGGAAGTAGATTTTGTTGATTGACCGCGTTTACATGTAATTTCTTGAGCTTGGAGTTGTCGTAATGAAATCATTTTTCATCGCCAGTGATAATTGGATGCACAAATAGTATCTTTTTAACGCGATCAAATAGCATTTCGATCATGTAACATCGCCCTCAACGTCTCTTGGCTTCAGTTCATATGGCACCCAATTTCCTTAAATTTTAATGAATCCCGCTCTTTTAAATACTTTGAAATCGCTGCTTGAGTCACGCCTAATCATTATTCAAGATCTTCTTATATCGGACACAAATTTTGATTGAGTAATACATATTTCCAATCTTTGGTCTTTAAAGTTTATTTTTGCTGTACCAGGTTCCCTGTATCTTTGAAGTCATAATCATCATTTTTAAAACACACAAATCACTTAATATACTGAGTTTTCAACAGAGCGTGATACATATATAATTGATAATTACAATTCTTCAGCTAGGAATACGATCTAGTTTCTCACACCACTTATATTGTGTGCGAATTTTATACATGAGTAGCGGGGAAACCTACAATTTGATGTTGACTTCGAACGACAGATTATTAATAAAGCTTTCATGGCAAATTCTTTTACTCGCTAGGTTTTTCCCAGAAATCTAATGAGAGGAAGTCGCCGATGAACTTTTCATTTTGTTGGAAATGTGTGCCCTGGGGTATGAAACGCGGCTTAACGACTAATAAGTCAATACACTACTTACTAGACTACATCAACTTCGACTGTATAATCCCACAAGAAATGAAGACTCATACGTGTTCAGTTTTCTTCGTAAAAAAGTGATGCAACAAAGCTACCGTCATATGCTGTTTTTTCGGCAGCTTGAAAAATTTTCCATCGCTAAAAAAAGTGTTGATGTGCACGATCATACCAAACAATGTTGACTGATTTTGACGGCTCAAGAATCGTTCCTTCAAAAGACGTTAATGGTACATAGTTGACACAAAGGGGCGCATAAGCTAGTGGTGTCATCCAAGGTTAATGACAGATTTCAAGTTGTATCAACAATACAAAAGTATTTTGTGAAGTTTATTTGGAAAGTAATCTATTAGAACGTGAAGCCGCCTTTCAAGCCACAGATCCGATATCTCCACCAAAACGAAATACGAAAAATATTTCTGCGGCGACTTCCTCTCAGCAGTTGTCTGGCAGAGCTCTGAGAATAAAATGAAATTGCCATGAAAAGTTTCCTTTAAATCTGTTGTTCAAAGTCAACTTTAAACTGTAGATCCGACACTCCTGTATAAAATTAACACACACAACATAAGTGGTGTGAGAAGCTAGTTCGTAATCCTGACACAAGGGATGTAATAAACATTTATGTACGTATGTAATTGTATGTCAGATCGCACTCGAAAGCACCATAGAGAGCCTTTTAAATTCGTTTCAACCGAATCTATTACTTTTTGTTTACATTACCTTGTGTTTCTATAAAATTCACAACAAAATGCTGAAATATTTTTAAAACAAAGACCATATGAATTATATTTTATGTATGAATGATTTTTCAATAGTTGTTGTTTTGTTGTAATATTGCATTTCAAACCTGCTTTCATATTTATTCTATCATTGTGATTGTGATACGCAACAAACCATTCAATCGTAACTGGCAGACATACGTACATGCTTGTAACCTTGTCCTCAACTCATTTTATTTATCATATTCTGTATTGTAAAAATATTGTTATTGTTACTGTTATTATTTATACATTATTAATATGTAAATTCATAAATTCATTTTGTTTGCAGATTTAAATTATTTTTTTTTTTAATTTTAATTTTTAATGAGTTTTAATCACTGCACATGACAAGCCATTTGCTCCATTAATTGTTCAAAGAAAAGGGAAATTTTTTTCATGTGAAAATGAAAGTTATGCCAGACGCTTTAGTTACGAGTGCCTTTGTTTAAAGCAAAGAATAATTTATTGAAAAACATAAGCTAAGCTATAGTTTTTTTATCAAAAATATTTAGGCTCACAAAAAAGTTCGGTTACAAATATTGTTACCATTTCATTCCGTCTGGTATAAAACTACAGTAGTTGAATAGAAAGGGTAGCTAAGTTGAAGGAGACGACAGCAACCAAGGATATCATGCTTATTAACACATACACCCTTCAGTCAGGCTTACGATCTAGCTCCTCATACCACTTATGTTGGGGGACCTAAAAGTTTAAACTCGACTCCGAACGACAGATTTTCGAGAAACTTTTTCATGACAATTTTTATTCATTCACAGAGTTTTGTTAGAAATCTGCTGAGAGGATATTTCGATTTGATCGAGATGTCTAACCTGGAATTTAAACCGTTTCCTCATGTCTAATAAGCCAACACACTGCCTACTAGACTACGGCGACTTCAATATACACCTAAGCAGCCTTGCTCCGGGCTAACCATTAAGGATACCACATTATTTTCTATAAAAAGCCAGTATCTTGTACAAACTTCTTTAACTTCTTTCAACCCACTCCTCTGAGACGAATTATGTCTAGTACAGTGTTATGTCCCAAAATATTGGGATCTCAAGCTTATGAAAGCAGGGACAATCATACTAACAGTGCTTCATAGTCTGCACCTCACATGCCCTGCATTCATTATTTTCCACCACACCAGTGCGTTTCAGGTGTTCATATATGTAGGTCGAAGTGTCCTGTAAGTAGTGTGCTAGTGTTATCATTAGTGTGCTCAGCTTGCCTTTATTTAGTTTTAAAATATTCATGGTTCTCTTGTGATTATGATTGTCCTAAAAGTGTTTTTGTAATTCTTCCTATTGAATCATTATTCCACAATAATTAATGTAACATTTCCGACAATTTTCTTTTATGGGTCTTCAATGCACTGAAAAACATTGGATTATCCAAGCTTAATACTCTGGCTCTATTATATTTATTAAAATATTTCTTTCCTCATTTCTAATCACTTTATGAAGACTAGGAAACCAAATAATGCGTACTGCATGTTTATCGCCTTTTTACACTACAGGACGATCTTTGACACCGTATACCTCGATGTTATTGTCTTAATTTGTCATTTGACTGTTTGTAGACCAAACTTACCAAATGATTATTAGCCCAGATCACACATTCCCTAATCTCTTAAAAAACCATATTGTTACGTTTTTACATTTTAAAAACGTTTAAAATATGAGCTCGTAGATTGCAAATAAAATAAAAAGAAATTTGTGTTTAGTTTAGTTCACAACTTGATGTAACAACAACAATTGCTTTGTTTGTTTTCCTTTGTTTACACCCTTTGTGTAAACAATAACAATTGTTTGACAGATCTTTATAACGGAAATTTCAATCCACGATTATTCTCTTCAAACGCAACTTTTACTCACTCCGTTGCCTGCTTTGCCTTAAATTTTACATGGCAACATAAACAGTCTGATGAATGATCTTGAAGTGGAATGTTCGTGGCTTCGCCTTCTTGAGATCTCTATAAATGTAAATATCACAGTTTATGTATTTTTATTTACATTTATTCTTGTAGTGTTTATGTTGCATTTTTGTTTACTTGTTTATCATTTTTTATGCTGGTGTTTTTGCTATATTTTTGTTTACTTGTTTATCATGTAAGCAAGTCCATTGTTTTTATTTATAATTTTAATGTTAAACGATATAAAAGCAAAACACCTTTTACATTTTCGTAACAATATGAATGTCTGTTAGCCAGAAGTAAAGTTTTCTTTCTGATTCTTCTATATGGAAGCCAAGTCCTGTTCTCATTCGTATAGAAACTAGTCGCCACTGGCATCTGTTTCAGGGATCCATTTGACTAATAAAATCCATCAAGTATTAGAGGGATGCAATTGGTTATTATTGAAGTGTTGGGCATCATGATAACCGCACGTCAAACGAGAGATCATCCAATATTTGATTGTGATTTCTGACTATGTTTTATCAATCCCCCCAAAAGCCTGAAGGCGATACTCCATAATTGTCGCTTCATATCGAATCCATATCTCTATCATTTGGATGAGAAATATTGCTTACAATGCCTTACTTACCCTTAAACACCACATTCGTCGAACTAATTATTCTAATATTTTATTTCCTCTCCATCAATGTCTACCATACGACTGAAACTCAGGTTGGAACAATTCTAATCATGCTGCTACGCTACGTACACATTAGGTGGCTAGGTTGTAATCCTGTCCGTAGTGGTTGTAATGACCCATTAAATAAGTAAGTAAGTACATCCATAAAAATGTTTCCCCTATTAATTCTTAGCGCCTACAAATACAATTTCTTGCTTAGAGGCCTATTGCATTAATTTATAATTACTTTTGTATTCAAAACAGAACATAATCCCACCCACTTATAAACACTTTAATGTTCTTCTACTCGATTTCCCTTCTAATTTAGCCATTTATTGGCAATTCTCTTATCAGTATTCAAAATAATTAATCATGAAACAAAAAATTTTTTGACAGTTTATAAACTCATTAAAACTCAAACACCCCTTCCTTAACCCCCCGTCCCCGTATTACGAGTACAATTACTCACGCACTCTCATAAAAACATCATAAACAAATTTTGCCATAATTACTGTGTTTTACAGCACCAGCAATAATAACAACAATGACAATAATCATTAGTTAAAAACAAATCAAGAAGAAACAACAACAACAACAAAAGCAAATAAAAATGGCAAAAAAGGCAAAAACTATTTGTCTAACTGTGCTCTGCTATATACTCAAGCCAAGCATTTTTGCTCTCTATATATGGGTGACTCATTAGCCTAATGTTAGACAAACAAAAATTATAACAACAATGACAAGAACAGTACATTTAAGGACTACAACAATGGCTGTAAAAATCTCATAACAATACTTCCATAATAACAACACACACGACACACAAGCAAATAACAAAAATTTGTTTTTTTTTTTTGCAAATGTAAAGCAAATATTTTATAATTCACACTTTCTCTATCTCTCTCTCTCTCACTCTCTCTGTCTATATGGATGTCTCTACTAAATTTTTCTCTATGTGTTCTTCTTTTTTCTTTTTTTTATTCCATGAAATAATTGTTGTTATTATCACTAGTATTTCAACTAGTTGTTGTTGTCGGTGTTTCAACGCTTTGTGTAGTCGAGTTTACACAGCGCATAAGGGCGTATGTATTTCAACAATAATAATAAACAAACAATTGACAGTTAAAAATAATGATTTCACAACAAAATTTTTAACGGTAATTGCACACAAATACAAAATGAAACAATTTTTGAACACAGTTTTTCGCAAATACACCAGACAAATTCAGTGTAAACACACACATGCACATTAATTTGTACACAAAAAATTTTAGAATCTTAACACTCACATTCATTGTGATTATGAGTGCATGTTCAAATGCATGTGAATGTAAACGCTTATGTGGATGTGTGTGTGATAGAGACACTGTAGTGTTTTAAGTGTATTACAATATCTGATTGTTGGAATTCTATTTTTCAGTTGGATGACTGTTTGTTATTCTCTTTCTCTTTCTGTGTAGAGTATTTGAAATAATAAAAATGAAATGTTGAAATATTTACAGCCAAGATAAATGAAATAGCACAAGCGCGAGAAGTATAAAATATTTTTTGAGAAAGATTTAAGATCGATATATTTACTTACACCAAATTATACTCTATACTCTGTGGGACCGTAGAGCCACCCTAATTGTCCTCTCAATTAAAAAAAAATTATCGAAAATCTATCAAACGGGTGTAAAACAATGTCTTAAATTTTAAATAAATACCCACACAGAACGAAGGCAACATTTCTTTACTTTCCAACCAACTGCAGGAAATCACAAAAATCTGTAGGCATATTTACTATCTTCTACAAGCGAAATTCTACAAGAGATGTAATCACAGATATTCCAACTGACTCAGCACTTGTAACCACTTTACATAAAATAACAATAGGGAAGAGATCCGCAATGAATTTTAAAGATGTAGTTCCCAGTACCCTTGCAGAAGTTTTAATACTTTTTATCAGAAGAGCTTGACGAAGCAGCAACATTATACTGGGAAGATGGAGTTAGTACAACGATAAACACTCTGTAGCAATTTGCCTGGAATCAACTTTTTACCGCCATTGATAAAGTGATTATTATTAGTGGCGTGAAGAGGTGCCTTAGTACTACTATCATAAATTATATTGTACTCATATCTATTCTAAGTCTATTGTCATGACAAACCTCAGTATGCTGTTTGGTGTTAACAATGAGCATTCCCTGCCTAGCATCTGATATGTACTCAAGTGTTTCTTTCTGAAATGCATAAATGCCTCTTAAGTTCCAAGAAAGTTCAGATGAGATATTTTCAACGGTAAAAAATGGGGAGTAAACATATATTGCCTATCTAGCTAACTCAGCTTCCTTAGACAGTTGCATACTATCCTATATTTAATGTCATATGAGCCGAATGCTTGAATGGCGATCTAATTGTTAGATAGATTGCTATGTCCTGTCTTTTATATCTCATATCCAAGTTTAATTGAGCACATCTTCCGATGGAAGATTCTCGAGAGTTTAGTCTCGAAATTTTTCATTCTGTGTTCAAAAATTCCTACTCCTATTTCAAGATCAAATCTTGACCCATCTGTATACCACAAATAGTCAGTTTTTTTAAAATCGAATGCAGCTTATTTTACTTCATTCTATTACTTCATCCATTTTTATTACAAGTTTTGTTAGGAAGCACTTTACAAATGCATACAGTTTAATTGTTCTGTCCAGGGGATTGTTAAGGAGGCAGTTATCAGCCGATGGATTCCTTAGATCTCGAAATCCACTAATAAATTTCTTATTAGATTCTTCTCCCGGTAATCTCACCATAGTCTTTAAAACTAGGTTCGTCACTACCATAAGCAGCGGACTTTAACCCAACAAAGCTCCGAGTGCCGCTGTAGTATAGGTTTTCATTGTCCCTATTAAGTCACACATGTTGTTGATAAAGTGATGGCAGTAGTTTTAAAATCACTTGTTACAGACGCTAGCAATGTAAGAAAATTCTATTAAGACGGAAAAACGAAACGTGCTCCTTAGTGGCTGCTCAAATTGTACATTGCTAGCAAGCTGGTTTTAATCAAGGACGTGATCATTATACCATCACTTTACGCTTTATAACAAAAATAAACCGTTATTGATTATTGTTGGACTGTGTAGTCGAAAAAAAAAAAACAAAAAAAGGCTCTTCAGGTTTTGCCAATCATCAAGCTATTATGCTCGACGTTGACAGTGTTGGCCTAGCCAGCATTGTACTCAAAGAAATATGGACCGATAATGATTCTTAAAAATCTGTCGTTCGGTGCCCACTTTAATAAGTAGGTCCTGCCACTCATGTATAAAATTAACACACACAACATAATTGGTGTGAGAAACTAAATCGTAATTCTGACTGGAGGACCAATTATGTATGTAATGCCTCCGGCCCAAAATCCTTGAATTAGCTGTGCGAAGTTTAAAGTTCAAAGATTAAACAGCTTTTGTTTACAGCAAATGGAATTAATTTTTTCACTCTTTTCTCACAAAAATGCCTTAATAGCTGCTATTATTTTCAACACAATTGTTCTTTTTTCTATAAAACTGAATAAATATTTTAAAACGTCCTTTGCAAATGATTTAGTGTCAAACATAAAATGGATTTTTGAAGTGTTATTTGCTTTAAATTAGCAAAATTCTCTCGCATTTTTCCTTTTTAAAACATAGTTTTTCGACTTAACACAGGACCCGAAGGACATTTCAATGTAAATAGTCATTTAAGACTCAAAAGTTTGTTTTCTTAATAGTAGGATTATTTGCCCCCATTTTGGACTAAAGAGTTTTGTAGATTTGCTGTATATCTTCAAAGCACTGGAGCGCATAAGTATTAAAAATAATAAGAAATAAATATTAAGTATACGTCACCTTGTGAATGATTATTAAAAGAAGCGGGTGCCTTGTGGTAAATATTGAATGTAAGAGAATGAAGAACATTAAAAAATAAAATAAAAAACCGAACATTAAAAAAATTATAAAAAAAATAAAACAATAAAAGAAAAGAAATAAAAGAAAAGGAAAATATAGAAATGAAACGAATATGTAAAGGGTGGGCCATTTAAAACTTTACATTTAAAAATGCAATAAAACCAAAAACGGTTTGAAATTTTGGCAATTTTTTTTTTTTTTTTTTTTGTTGTGAAATACAATTGTTCCGGTTACAATATGAATATTACTTCATTCATAAGGCTGCCGTGGCTGGCTTCGCAGAACCTCATTCGATCGCGCAAAATTTTCGTTCACTTTTCCGAGTGTATGGTGTCGTATCTCGTAATGCCATATTTGAATGTTGACTTTAAAATGCTTAATTGTCTCTGGTTTGCCGGTATAACACTTTTCTTTATGGCGCCTCACAGAAAATAGTTCAACGGTGTCAAATCGCATCTCTTGGCGACCAATAGAAGTCACCATTTCGGCAAATTAATCAAACGTTTGACGCAATAAATCAATTGTGACATGAGATGTATGGCAAGTTGCACCATTCTGCTGAAACCAAACATCGTTCACATCAATACTATGCGGAGCGGGTACAAAAAAATCGGTTATCATGGTGCGATATGTTTCTCCATTTTAAAGAAATATTGGCCAATTATCTCTCCGCTTCACAAGTTGTACTAAATAGTCACTCATACTCATGGGTGCACTGGCTTCTGTAAGACTACGTGTGATTTTTCTGAGACTCGAATATGGCAATTTTGCTTATTAAAGTACACACCAAAATGAAAATGAGCTTAATCCAAACATACTCAATAAAGTTGCGTATACCGGGCAGTATTAGTCCTTCTCCAGAATTTCCGACCAATTATCTTTGTTTGGAAATAAATTTCCAATAATTCCAAACATTGCACAAGCGAAAATCGATTCATTACGTTCAGTGGAGATAATATACTGAATAATGTGAGAGAATAGAATGGCATAAGAATTGTCCACCCGATACAAATGCGCAAAGCATTAATTAATGTGTCCACTGGCGACGAAGAGTTTCTCAAAAACATGTCGTTTGGGGTCGACTTTAAGCTGTAAATGCCGCCACGCATATATACAATTAACAGACACAATTTGTAATTACCAATTATGTATGTATGTTTTCATGAATCTTGCTTTAGAGTAAGATTTTGTCCACTGCCAATCAATATTGCTACGAAAATGGAAAAAACTAGATGTTGGTGTTTTGCTTTTACATCGTTTAACATTAAATCATAATAATAAACAAAAGCTACAAAAACAATGAAATTGTTTATAAATTATAGCACTGCATAATATACCAACAAACACCAGCATAAAAAAATGGTAAACAAGTAAACAAAAATCCACAAACAACACTACAAGAGTAAATGTAAACAAAATACACAAACAACAATAAAAAACGGAAACAACAGTGTTTATCTTTATAGAGATCTTGAGAAGGCGAGATTCAAGAAGGCGAGATACAAGGACATTCATCAGACTGTTTATGTTGTCATATAAAAGGCAAGGCAAAGCAGGCAACGCAGTTAGTAAAGGTTTAGTCAGTCTTGTGTGAAGAGAATAATCGTGGTATGAAGATCTCCGTTACAAAGATCAGACGAACAATTCTTTAGTGATTGTTATTGTTTATGCAAAGGATATAAACAGAGAAATGACCAAGAAAAGCAATTGTTGTTGTATGCATCAAGTTGTGAACAGTGACTCACAGAATTGTGCGAACAATAAAGAATTTTAATTAAAACTAACCACAAATTTATTTTTATTTTATTTGCAATCTACGAGCTCATATTTTGAACGTTTTTAAAAGATAAAAACGTAACAATATCTTTGTCTAATGGATAGGTTAAGGCTGGTAAATACAAAATTCTAACACCTATTTAAACATAACGGAACATAATTGTGCTCAATGATCAGTTCCATCTGTGCTTAATATAGGCTTTGGCAAACGTTTTGAGCATCGAAATTTAAAAATTTCTCTTTAAGTCATTTTATACCGCAATCGAGAATTTCATTGAATTAAAATTACGCCATTTTCATAATTTTTCATTTCTAGAAAGCTGCCAAGGACCACACGAAAAACGTTTACTTAACCACCTTTTATCCACCTACAATACCTTAGAGCGACCAGTGGCCAATGAATCAGAACCTTTGGAAGTTAAATTTGGTCTGACGTTACAGCAGATAATCGATGTGGTGAGTTAAACAAATTCCATTTCATTTTTTTTAATCTTAATTTCCTTTGTATTTAATAAGTCTAAAAAAATAATTCTTTTATAACAAAAAAAAACTGAAAAAAATTCAAACGCGTTTTTAGATAAAAAAAAAAAAAAAACAAAAACAAAAAATACTTCTGGTATATTTCCTTTTGAATAAAAACTAAGTACGAAAAGATAATTAAAAACCGAAAACTATATTTCATTATAGGATGAAAAGAATCAGATTCTGACCACAAATGCGTGGTTAAATTTGGTAAGTGACATGTACCCGTAAAATTGTTTTCAATCAATTTGAAAATAATAATAATAAGAAAACCATGAGATGTTTTACTTTCTTTGAAATTTTGTTAAAATATCTCATTTTTTAATGAATACAAAAACACTTGAGTTTGAAACCTTTTTTTATTTTATTTTCTTTATCAACAACATAATGAAAAAGCGACTTCAAAGATTCTTTTTTTGGTTACCGATTTTTATGTTGATTTTTATGTTTTATAAACAATATTTGAATTAATTACTCTTGCTTTTCTTTTAAAGAAAATGTGTGTTTTAGTTTATAAATGTGTGTGTTATTTAGTAATAATAAATTCAAATCTGTGTGTCTCACAATGAAATATTTATTCTATAACAAACAACAAAATAGCAATTAAAGTTAATGAAATTACTTATAAAATAAAAAAAAAAAAAAACATTAAATACAGAACTAAACTACAATAAAATAGTTTTTTCTTTTTATTATTTATTTATTTATTTATTATTTTTTTTTTTTTTTTTTTTTTTTGAAAACTATAATATTGTGCTGATTGAAATGAAGTATGTATATGCCTTTAGGCGCCTACAACCTTACATAATATTCTCTGCTCCACTTTCCACCTCAAGAATAATTAAGAGATGACAATATTTTCGACACATAAGTATACATATCCTGTATCCTGTATACCACCCTCACAAATTACAGACTCCGAAACGATGTAAGCACTGAATACACGTTCCATGTCCACACAAAAGTTATGATCGATAGAAATATACAGCTTCATGACTGCGTTGAAACCACTCCATTAAATGTGTTCCAGATTGTACATCCATTAACTTTTCGGTGCCCTTCTTCAATATTTCCATATCTTACTTTAATCAACGGAGACTGTCTGTATTAAATCTTTGTACAATGCCTTAGCCAACATGTCAATGAGTATTAGCTTACTCTCAAGGCGGTAATTCTATGCACATCCCCTTTTCTATTACTACCGCAATATTTGTACTGACAGTACATGTTAGACATTATTTCAGCAATCGCTTTACACGTTATATTTCCCTTCTCCCTTTGATATTCTGTATACTGTCTAAAGGGCAATCACTAACCTTAGGCACTTCAGACAGAGCTCTGCTGGATATTTTAGTACATCCACCATATACCACGAATCGTCCATTTTCAAATTATTATTTGTTACGGTCCTCTCTCAACGGTGTAAATTTAATTCCGTAATTGGATCTACACATACATACTTAACATAATTGGTTATTACAATCTTTCAGTCAGGATTACGACCTAGCTTCTCACACCCCTTATGTTGTGTGCGTTAATTTTATACATGAGTGATGATATACATGAGTCTAAAGTCGACTCCGAACGACAGATTTTTGTCAAGCTTTTCATGGCAATTTTATTTACTCTCAGAGTTTTTGCCAGAAATCTGCTGAAAGGAAGTCTCCGAAGAAATATTTTCATATTTTAGTTTTGATGCCTGACCTGGGGTTTGAACTCGGGCCTTCAGTCTAATAAGCCAACACACTACCTACTAGACTACGGTGACTTCATATTGATGATATTAATATTAATTGGATCTACAACGATTGAATAATGGCTTCAACCCAACGACAACTAAATGTTATCGATCAAGGGGGGCATATATTTCGTTTATTAAATTTTATATGATGTTTGGTCCTTCAAAGTTTGGACTATCTTCAAAGTCAGCGAAGTCTAGTAGATAATGTGCTGGCCTCTTAAACGAGAAGTTGTGATTCGAACCCCAGCTTAAACATGTCTAACAAAACATATCCTGCAAAAATAAGGAGAATAAATAAAACTGTTGTAAATGGCCACGTCACTCAAGGATAAAATTTAACACTCACAACATGAATGGTGCAAGATGCTAGGTTGTGAACCTGACTAAAGAGTTGTAGTGACCAATTAATTAGGTAAATATCTTCAAAATTCTGCACCTCTGCACCTCTTTATGGGATACAAAGTACTTAAAATAGAATACGTTTAGCAATTACAATTTCTCCGATGCTATATTCTCCTGCTCTGTTTGCTTATGTTTATCATTATCAGTCTCTTTATCACGCTATCCTTTTCAAGACTTCCAACAAATATTATTTAGGTTCGATTGACCAATTTTGTATTCTTTTTCTAACAAAAATTAATCATTTTCTTACTAAAAATTTCAAATGCTACTTCCCCTTTATATGATGTGACATACAATATCTGAGTATTCCAATTATAAAATCCACTCACCTAAAATGCAAATACGTTACTTCTTTATTTCAACGAAAGGTTTATAAACAATATTTCTCTATCACTCTCTCTCTCCCTCTCTCCGCGGAGTTGTCTATTAAATCGGTTTATTGAAACCTGTCAGATTTGTGCCGCCGTAAAATATTAAAATATACGCCAACAGTTTTGTGTTTTTAAGCCTTTTTTAATGGTGGCTATATTTTATTACAACAACATCATGTTGTTGTTGCTGTTGATTTATATTTTGGTTTATATTGCCAAAAAACGTTACAAATAGTCAGATGACCGTAAAAAAACGGTGGTTTGCCAAAATAAGATTTACGATACGTTTACCTATTCATGGAAAAGGAGATTTGAACATAAACAAACAAAAAAGCGAGAATGAAAATGAAAATGAAAATTTATACAAAAACAAAAAAGTGAAAATAAATAATAAAAAAAACCGACATAAATTGATAAACAAAAAACAACGACGTTGAAAAAAAAATAAAAAAGAAAAATATTTTTGTTTAGTTTGGCCAATATGATCATAAAAAATTGTTTTCCTTGTTGTTTTCGTTTTTTGTGGTGGCAGGTGTACATGGTAGAGAAAGAAGAAGATTTAAATGTTATAAATAATGTATAAGTGGTTTATTGAAAGGCTATTAAAAATAACTGACAAACAGTTTTATGGTTTAAACAATTTCTTTTAAAAGGCAAATGAATAAAATCCTTAAAAATGATTCGTAAAATGCTTCCAAATTATTCTCAGATTTTGGGTTTAATATCGTAATTATCATGCTTTCTTTGTGTCAAGGATGGAACCATGGTAGATATGTAGATTCAAAGAAATTGGATGCACAGCTACCTCTACCTATACCTTTACCTACAGCTACAGAAAAAAAAATGAAAATTAGTCAATCGAACCTAAATCATATATGTACATACATTTGAATTCTTGAAAAGGATAGTAAGTTAAAGAGACTAACAATGAAAAACTGATGCAAATAGATCAGGTGAAGACGTATCCCATTTTTAATACATACTTTGTATCCCACAAACGCGGTGTAGTAGGTGCATAATTTTGAAGATAATTATTTAATTAATTGCACACTATACCTCTTTAGTCAGGTTTACAACCCAGCTTCTCGCATCAATCATGTTGTGAATGTTAAATTTTATCCCCAGCCTTATTTGCTCTTGTCGTTTTGTTCGAAATGTTTGCGCTGGAGTTTGATCACAACTTCTCACCTAATAAGCCTACACACCATCTACTAGACTTCTCCGACTTCAAAAATCACATGAATTTTTTTTATATTTGCCACAAGTTTAATAAACAAAATATATGTCGCCTTGATCGATATTATTCAATCATTGTAGTTCCAATTACGGAATTAAATTTACACCATTAAGAGAGGACCAAAACAAATAATAATCTGAAGATGTAAGATTCGTGGTATATGATGAATGTATTAAAATATCCAGGCAATCTCTCTACTCTATCAGCACCTACATATCTACCTATAACAAAGACCACAGTTTTCCATCATTCTCTAGTCTCGGAACCACTCGGAGCTTCTGATGACGATTCTCAGACTGTTAGTGTCAATGCGTGAAAGCTGCTCCAGATTATCAATATGGTAGGCACCCTGGTGTAATTTTCTGTACTGACAATAGTGTACCCAATAGATGAACAAAAGTCTTCTTATGAAGTCTTCTTCCTCTCTACCAGTAAAAGACCAGTGCGACTTGCACGCGTTCCCAAATGCTAAAGCCTTATAATGACTCCGACAACAATACTGAACATAGTTTTTTTTTGAGTTTAATTAGACTTACCGTGTGCCCTCTATCCAGTTTTGATTAAATTATCCGCCCCATTCTGCTCGTATCCAATGCCATCTATCCGGCAATGACGGAATTCATGACCACATTGTATATATACGTTCTTCTTATTTATGCTTACACTGATGCCGATAAGAGTACCACAAAATAATAATAATTGGCCATTACAACACTTTTAAATTGTTGCTTGAGCCACGCCTATTCATTTGTCAAGTTCTTCTAGGGTCAGACATGAATTTGGGTTGATTAATGTTTCCAATTTATGGTCTTCAAAGATTTTTGGCTGTCCCAGATGCTCCGTGTCTTTGAAGTCATAATCACCACTTTTAAAACGTACAAACCAATCAATACACTGCTTTTTTGGTAGAGCGTGTTGACCGTACACATATGTATATAATTGGTCATTACAACCCTTCAGCTAGGAATACGACCTAGTTTCTCACATGTTGTGTTTGTTAAATTTATAAATGGGAAGTGGGACCTACAATACAAAATCAACTCCGAACGACAGATTTTTTTGAGAAACTTTTCATAGTAATTTTTTATTTCACATTCACAGTTTTTGCCAGAAATCTGCTAAGAGGAAGTCGCCAAAGGAATATTTTTTTTTTATATTTCATTTTGTTGAAAATGTCTGACCTGGAGTGTGAACCGTCGTGGCCTTACGTCTAATAGGTTAACACACTGCCTTTGCCAGAAACCTGCTGAGAAGAAGTCGCCAAAGAAATATTTGTTTCACATGGCGCTTTGATGAATATGTCTGACTTGGGGCTTGAGCCTACTAGACACCGGCGACTTCAAATGATTTCTATACTGAGAGTATATTGTCAGAAATGCAGATTACTGTCTTTCTTCCCTGTGTTTAAAGAGTACATAGATCACTATGGATCTAGAGGTTGCAAAATGATTGTACACGACTGAGTTAGCTTTAGAACCATGTGTGCATATAAATGCACTCTTTTCTGCTCTCTACTGTAACTCTTGTGTTATTAGAAAACATAATTTATGAAAAACTGTCATGATTCTGTTACTTTTATGTGGCATTTTCAAAATGCATATGAAATGAAAAATTAAAATTTTAAGCATTTTTATGGCATTTAAATAAATTTCATATATGCAACAGTTTTTTTTTTTGTAAGGAAATTTCATTTCCATTGAATTTCTATTAAATTAGCCATGAACTTTTCAACAAATAAAGCACAATATTATGTATGGTTTGGCATATCAAATGCAAAATATTATTTTTGTTTTTGTTTTTTTTTTTTGCTTATTTTAAATGCATATTATTATTATTAAATATAAATAATATTGAAAACATAAAGGCATACATTTTATTTAAATTTCATTTAATTTTTATTTCGATGATTTAGATCAACACATGTTCAATAAACAATTTTATTGTTATTGTTTTCATATCAAATTGTTTTTATTTAAAGTGTAGGAACATTGAACATTTAAAAAAAAAACGTAGTAAAAAAATTTAATATTAAATTATAACCAGAAAAAACAACAAACAATAGATATTAAATATGAAATAATAACAAAATTAACAAAAAACAAAATACTAAAAACCTATAAAAAAAAAACAATGAAAACAGCGAGAAACCACAAAGAATGGCTAATTTCAATGGAAAAAAATATAAAAATTATTTAAAAAATCTCACTTGCCCTTCAATAAATAAAACAAATACCACCACAACACAACTAAAAAAAATTAAAAAAAAATATTAAAAATAGAAACAAAAAAAAATTAAAACATTTTCTGTACATGTTCTATGCAAATTTATATAGGCAAACATTTATTTGTTGTTTCGTGAAATTCATTCCTCTTTTTTTTTTTTTTTGTCCCGAGCCTATATTTAACATGTTTTTACACGATAAAATATTTTTTAAACATCAAAAAAGAAATTTTAAATTTTTATTAAAAAAAAAAGAAATTAATTACTTCCCTCTCACTCGAAATCTATATTTTCCAATTTAATGCTTTGCTATAAATACAACAATAACATTCCAAATGCTATAAAAATTACAAATTCAAGCTTTTTTCACGCTAAAGAAAAGGTCTTAATAAACGTTTAATAACAGTATAGTATTCATAAACCACTTAACATATATAAGTTTTTCTTTTTAAATTCAATAAAATTAACTTTTTAACTACAAATGAAATTATTTAAAATATTTATGTGTGTATTGGTGTGTGTCTGTCTAAGTTTCTGTGTGTGTGCGTGTTTAGAAATTGTATGAATTAATGTCGTATTACTTAAAACAACAATTTAAATATTTATTTTTTTGTTTATAATTTATTTCTGTTTGTTGTTGTTGTTCTTTTTTTTAAGAATACTTTAGACATGATTTTGTTTTTTTATCATTTAATTACTTAATTAGTCATTACAACCCTTTAATTAGAAAAAGAATTAAAGTTCTGCACCTACATCTATGAATGGCGGGACCTATAGTTTAAGGTCGCCTCAATTTCATAAACTTTTTGTGGTCGTTTTTGCAGAAGACTGCTGAAAATATTTCGTTTTCTCCGAGTTGTCTGAGCTGGAGTTAGATTAATAATTACTAGCTCTCTCTAACATTATATCTCCTATAATTTACACAATTTGAAAATTGTTCGTTTCGATTGTAGCAAAAGACAATAAATTTTTAAATTTCAACCTTAAAAAAGAAAAAAAAAATTTTTTGTTCAAAAAGTGTACATGCTCGTTTAGACAAAAATATCATTCAAAATGATCACCATAACATATTACTTCCAATTGCATCCAAACTATTTCAAAAATCAACACTTAAATAAAACTCACAGTCATTCTGCCCTTTCGGCTGCCCTGAAGATTCCATTCCATGAACAGTTTCGCTACGTCATTATAGGGATTTTACAAAGCTTCTGCTTCCCATAATTTCCTTTATAAACAAAACGTGACGTGATGCTTGCTATTATTATTATTGTGGTAAATATGTGCACTAGAACTGCTAACATACGATCTCTTTTCAACAACTCCAGTTCTCTGCATGCCGCTAAGCATCCAAGTGTATCCTTCTGAAATGCAAAAATCCCTCTCACACATACATACATAATTGGTCATTACAACCCTTCAGTCAGGATCACACCACTTATGTTGTGTGCGTTAATTTTATACATGAATGGCAGGACCTACAGTTTAAAGTCGACTCCGAACGACAGATTGTTGAGAAACTTTTTCATGGCAATTTTATTTACTCTCAGAGTTTTTGCCAGAAATCTGCTGAGAGGAAGGCCCAGAAGAAATATTTTTTCATAATTCGTCTTTGTTGGAGATACCTGAATTATTAATTGGCTTAAACCGTGCCCTCACGTCTGAGGGCAGAAATCTGCTGAGAGGAAGTCGCCGAAGAAATATTTTCATATTTTCGTTTTGATGTCTGACCTGGGGTTTAAACTCGGGCCTTCAGTCTAATAAGCCAACACACTACCTAATAGACTACGGCGACTTCAAAAAAATGCCTCTCAGGTTATCGAAATGTGATCCGAAGATTTTTTCTCATCTTCACAGAATCTACATGTTGCTCCGAACACAATCCTCACCCTGAATAAGTGTACTCCGGGTGCACAGTGCTCTGTCAAAAGGCTGGTTATCAACCTCGTTTTATTTCATGATAGTCTAATGCAAAACACAGATCTCTTTTCATTATAATTTCCCAAATGGTTTGAGAAAAGTCTCTCCCTCTCTTTATTTCACCCGACGTTGAGTATATCTTTCCCCACTTCGCAGAAGGGTTCTGAATGCATGCTCCCTGCATTATAATTTTCCAATTCATTTGAAAAGAGTGACTTTATTTTCCCTAACGTTGAGCATACCTTTCTACCACTTCACAGAAGCGTTCTGGCTCTATCAACGGCGTGAAAGCTTCCTGCTCATCTCATCTTATTGCTCATTGCCGAGAAAGCTTGTATGACGTCAACAAAATGGTAACCTTATTCAGTTCTCTCTCCGTTTAACATACTTGTAGCCAATATACGAAAAGATATTCTTTATAGACTTACATAAATGGCCATTACAAGGCTTTAAATAGGATTACAACCTAGCTTTTCACACCACCCTTATTGTTGTGTGTGTTAATTTTATCTATGGGTAGCTGTCCATACATTTTAACTGCGAACAATAGATTTTTGAGAAACTATTCATGCGCAACTGCACAAAAAACATCACCTAAAGCAACATTTATTTATATTTCATCGATATGTCTGAGCTGAGGTTTGAAACACAGGATCTTGTCTAGCAAGCCAATACACTACCTACTGGACTACGGCCATTTTAATGTATTCATTACAGGTGAGTTACATATGGCAGTTTGCGTGTTTGTAGAGATATGTATGTGGACATCGCCTGTAGCAGCTTTGTGGACAACCGGATTGAATTGTAAGCATACAGCTGAGATAGTAAAAGATTATAAAATCCTCATCCTTAGCACAACCAATTTGAAAGCTTGCTTTATTATGAGCATAATTCGAATAACTTTTTTCCGATGACAAGCTTGCTAGCTCACTCTATATCCCTCCGTTTGTCCAGAATCCAGATTACAATGTCTAAAAGCCTTGTAATAAATCCTGATATTATTTCTTTTGGCATGGATAAGATACTTATAAAACACAATTCAGAATAACATGGAACAGTTAGGGGAAGACAAATCATGCTAGTTTTAATAGGAATCGGTCGTGTGCAAGTATGACCAAAAATTACATAGAGTGTAAAGCGTTTTTCTTCCGTCAAAATTGGTTTTCTCAATCTTAATACCAATTAATTACATCACATAAATTCAATTTCATTTTTCTGCTTAGGCGTTAGGTGTCCCACGGTCCGCATATATTAACCCTACTATGTTATGAACTTTATTTCACAAATCAATAAATAAAAATTTTTATTTTTTTGGTTTTTAATTTATAGTTCCCCCATAAAATACTATTTATTTGATGCAATAGTTTATTATTATTTTCTTTTATTTATAGTTTATTATTATTTTCTTTATATTAAGGTTTAAATGTCGCAAAAAACAAAATATAAAGTACTTGTATTTGTTTAAACTAAAACTAAACATGTCTAATATAATAATAATTAATGAAAATAAATAATTAAATAATAAATGTTTTCTTTTTGTTGTATATTTTGTGTTCTAACATTTTTATGATTTCACCTCTTCTATTTAATTGCTGGGTACATGTCATAATGTGATTAATAACTAATAATAAACAATTAAAATTAAATTTAAATTAAAACTTAATAATTAACGATTAAAATAAAAATAAATGCTAATAAAAATCTATTAATAATACACGTATTTAAATAAAAATAATAAAAAACTCAAAAAGTCAATTGCATGATTATATTTATGTATGTATTAAACACTAATGTTATTATTATTATTGTTATTTATATTATTATTACTATTAATTAATTAATTAAGTATTAAATATTTATATTAAATATTTATTTAAAATATAAAAAATAAAACATACAAATTACAAAATAACAACAGCCTAAGTGTTCGTTGAAAAAAGTTTTCCTCAAAATAAAAACAAAATATTTAAATAATTTAAGTCCTTTTTCCAACTTATTTGATCAATTGTTTAGGCAAACAAATTGCGGAAGTGGTCAATTTCAACATATTGTTATGAAAATGGAAATGATGTTATGCTTTTACATCGTTTAACATTAAAATTGTAAACAAAAGTTACAAAAACAAAAAAAAATGAACTTGTTTACATGATAAACAAGTAAACAAAAATATACCAACAAACATCAGGATAAAAAAGTGATAGACAAGTAAACAAAAATGCAACAACAAACACTGCAAGAACAAATGTAAACAAAATATTATATAATATAAACAACATGTTTACATTTATAGAGGTTTCGAGAAGGCGAAGATAAAAACATAACAATATGAATTCTATGTGCTAATGAATACTAATGAATTTTCTACATCTGCATGGTTTCCCTCGGTACTCCTAAACCATGCACAACATCTGAGATATGGCATCTTAAATCCTGCGAATTTCATTCTATGGCTGCACAGGCAATTAATGTTTGCAATTTTCTCAATGTGCGGCAATATCAACTTACTACTTGTATACCTACATAATTGGTCATAACAAACCTTTAGTCAGGATTACAACCTAGCTTCTCACGTCACTCCTGTTGTTTGTGTAAATTGTATTCATGAGTGGCGGGACCTACAGTTTAAGGTAGACTCCCAACGGCAGATTTTTTGAGAAACTTTTCATAGCAATTTTTATTTCCTCTCAGAATTTTTACCAAAAATCTGCTGAGAGGAAGTCACCATTGTTTTACCCATGTAAACGCTGAGATAATTTACTTTGTAAAAAAATAATTATTTTCGACCAATTCCAAGTGAAAATTCCGATTCCGGCCTGATGATGGCCTTTTAGCTTTGTTTCCTGTTCAAACTCTGTTTGATAAACTAGCTAGACAGGACTCTTACATAAAATGTTCTACATATTTGAAGACATTTCACTTCAGCATTTTCTATCAGACTTCAATGTTACTTACTTGGTCCCTATAGATCTATAGTCAGGATTACAATCTATCTTCTCACACCAATCATGTTGTGTGTGAGTATTTTACTCATGAATAGTAAATTAACGTCGATTTTGAACCACAGGTTTTTGAGAAGACTTTCATGACAATTTTATTTTACTCTCCGAGTTTTTGCCATAAAACTGCTGAATCGAAGTAGTCGAAGAAACATTGTTCGAGATGCCTCAGCTGTGGTTTGAACCACTGCCAACACAGTAATTGCTAGCCTACGGCGACTATAATCAACACCAGCAATATTCTCCATGGTATGGATATTTCTTTGTCCTGTTGATCGAGAAGAGTAAAAATAGAAGAAAAAAGGTACTAGTTTCCCAGATATGGTAAAAACACACCAGAGGCCAATCTATTAAATGGTTCTGATGTGTTAATAACAGAAAGAAAAATAAATATTTATTGAAATATTTCTGTTAAAACGTTTACAACATTCACACACAATACCAAAACCTTCTTATTTATTGTATTTCCTACACTAATTGTATGCCACTCTTCCTTCCTACACATCACAGCAAACTTATCACACTCAACAATTTGTGATGGCAAAATTAATCATCTGCGCCATAAATCATTTGGCTGCAATTAATTCTGAAATATCAAATCATCTCATACCTTGACAATTGTGACCTTAAGCAGCAATTTGAGTTCAAATGTTTTCATTTTTGAAATGATATTTTTAGCTTTTTCAACATTTAAATGGGGGTTCAAAGCATCATTGCTTCGAATGACAAAATTTTATTAATTAATTGCATTGCTTTACATGTTCACATATGTATGTATATGCGTACACCTATAGTTTATGTTAAAGTATCATCATTATGAATATGAAATATTATTATGAATAAATAAACAAATGTAAACTATAAGTATTTATGTGTATGCAAGTGTGTGTATAAGCATAAGTGCATATGTAAATTAGGGATACAACTTTTAGTGAATTTTGCAAAGACATTTTGAAAAACATATCTTGAGCTGATCTCGATTAAAATAAGGTCTGCCAGAGTCTCTTTAATGCGGTAATGAATGCCGGTTATCAGAAATATTTTTAGATCATTCGTCTCTTCTTTTAACAGATTACATTAGACCATCTTCTAGGAAAATGTAATTGGTCATTACATCCGTTTAGTTTGGATTACGACCTAGCTTCTTCGGAGTCGACTTTAAACTGTATGTCCCACCACTCATGTTTAAAATTAACACACACAAAATGAGTGGTGTGAGAAGCTAGGTCGTAAACCTGACTACAGGGTTGTAATGACCAATTATGTAAGTAACTAAGCATATGGAAATGAAGAGGTAACTGTAGAGGAGAAGGAGGTTGTATACCTTAGGAGAGGGTTTTATTTATGTTCCTCCAATATTATACTCATTGAGCTGGTTAAGGGACGTGTTTTCATTCTCTCATATTTAATGCCTCAGTCTTGTGTTCTGCACTCTTTTACCACTCTCTCTATCAGAATAGCCTCCATGTGCTTTGGTGTTTGCCACTATGGCTATACCCGCCCTTAAACCTATTTGTATATGAGTTTTCGTAATTATTTGGAAAAAAAATTTGTTTTGAATTCAGCTTCAAGACATCCGTTTTATAACCTAAAAAATTATTCATTTATAACGGATAATTTAAAAATATATATTCTACAAACATACGAGTATGCAATAATATTGTAACTGTTTCTATACTTTTGCCCATTACTGTAACATGTAATCTAATATGATTAGATATCTCACAAAAATAATATGATTATTTATGCACCATAAATCAAAGTAATTCAATTAATTTGTAACATTTGATTTGTTGTTATTTTTATTATCATGAATGAATTAGAGAAGCCAATAACAAATTGAACTTTAACTCATATTTTATTCGTCGTGCAATATTTTTCGTATATATTTTATTCATGAAAATTTTTATTTCGTTTTTATTTTAAGAGCTTAACTTTATATTCTATTATACAACCTTAACATACATTTTAACCTACGTACATACATACATGCAATTATATTTTATGACATTTATATGTATGTACATAAATATGTATGTACATATGTATTTATGTACTTACGTATAATTATCAAAATTTATAATTCGCAACTCATTACGTTGCATACACCCACTTGTACGAGTTTAGTTTTGTTTTGTTTTGAGAGTGAATTTTGTGTGGGAATGACTGGGGGGCTGATTGATAATTATGCAAATCCTGACTGGTGCCATTGATGAGCTGATGCAAGTGCAACCTGAAATATTTATTTTATAGTGTCAAGGTAAATTTCACTTGAAATAAAAAAATGAAAGAAATAAATGGCAATCAGTAATCAATCATTCTGCCATAATACTTGAAAATGAAAGGCGATATTTTATGTGAAATGAAACAAGAGTGTGACAAATTGAGATTATTTTTTCTATGATTACTTGTTTTTACCCCTTTTTTTTGGTGGACAATAAAGGGTAACTAATTAATGAGAAATGTTAAAAGTGCACTTAACTTGAATATAAATTAATTAGAATTTGTTTCAAATCTTAAGGTCTGAGTGCATTTTGAGGAAAGGAGTGTGAAGAATGATGAAACTCATTTTCATCTTGGTGGGTACGTTAATACGCAAAATTGCCATATTTGGGGATAAGAAAACCCGCATTTGGTCTTACAGAAGCCAATGCTATCATTACGAGTTTGACTGTTTGGTGCAACGTGTGGTGCGGTCATATTTCTTTGAAAATGAGGACAGTACAACCATTACGGAAAATGGAGACATTTATCGCACCATGATAACCGATATTTTTGTACCCGCTCTTCATGTTATTGATATGAACGATATTTGGTTTCAACAGGATGCTGCAACTTGCCATTCATCTCATGCCACAATCGATTTTGACGTAACGTTTGATGGCAGTTTAATTAGCCGAAATTGTGATGTCAATTAGTTGGCAAAAAGTAGCGATTTGACACCGTTGGACTATTGTCTGGGGCGTCATTAAAGAAAATTGTTATGCCGACAAGCCAGAGACAATTGAGCATTTGAAGGCCAACATTTGTGATGCCATTGCCGAGATACGATCCCTTACACACGAAAAAAATGCACGAAAATTGATCCGACTGAATAAGACACTGTAAGGTCAGTTGCGGCAGCCGTATGAGTAAAATAATTTTCCATTTCTAACCGGAACACTTGCATTTCACAACAAACAAAAATAAATTTAATTAAATTTCAAACGTTTTTGTTTTATAGCATTTCTAAATTTAAAATTTTAAATGGCCCACCCTATATTTCATTTTGTTGGAGATGTCTGACCTGGGGTTTGAACCATGGCCTCATGTTCAATAAGCCAACACACTACCAACTAGATTACACCGAGTATCACTGGAACTGTCCTATCGTAAAAAATGAAACTATAGAGCTTGTTTATCAACCAGTTTGACGTCTGGCCTAAGTAAGGCCTACACCTGAAAGTGACCTTATCTAAACTATCGCACAAAAGATCGAAATTACAATAAAAAATTAAAATAAAAAACATTCCATATTTTGAAACAGTTCATCAGGATATTTTCGTTTCAATTGAATTTCTCTTAAATGTTAAACAAAAGCTTGCAATTTTTATTCTTTTAAATTTTATGTTTAAATTGGCCTGTTTTACTATAAAAATTCATAAATGGCTGAGTTTAATAAATTAAATTTCCCCACTTTTTTTTTAATAGTTTTCTACGGCCGCATATCCATTAATTTCAATTTATTGTAAAGTGGCTCCAATTGAAATTAAAATAAAAAAAGATTTTAACGAAATCATTAAATTAATTTCAATTAAACGCTTAAATGTGTTGCAAGGAAAATAACAATGAAAATAAAAATAAATTAATAATTAAACATTTTTATCAATTTGTCACATTTTTATCAAGATATATACGCTCGCTGCTTATACGCTGTGGAAATACAGCTCTTCCGCACTTTAAAACATTGAAAAATATTGAAAAATAAAGAAACATTTTTTGTTATACAGTGTGAATTGAAATTGTTAATACCAGGGTTTTCAGAGAGTAAAATATTTTGTTTCACCTTACCACACAAGATTGCAAAAGCGTTCACTTTACAGTTTCGTGTTCATTTGTTGGTCAAGCTCCTTCAGAAATCATATCAACTGATATTCGCACAAGTATGTAGTGTAAGGACTACTACAAGCGCAGAAAAGAGTCAAATAGCACGCAACACCATTACTTTGGTGCAGTCCAATGGCCGGCAAGATCATGAGGTTTGACCCTACCAGACTTTTTTTTCTGGGGGACACCGACAGACAGCCACAATTTCTAGTCCTGGGAGACAACAATGTCGCCAATTATTAATTGAAGTCGCCGTAGCCTAGTAGGTAGTGTGTTGGCTTATTAGACTTATTCAAGTCCCAGGTCAGACAAAAAACTCGAACGAAAATGTTTCTCCGCCGACTGCCTCTCAGCAGATTTCTGGTAAAAACTGTAGTACCACCCGCCACTCATGTATAAAATTAACACTGAAGGGTTTTAATATATGTATGTACATTGTATGTATGTAATCTCAAAAAAGTGAAAGCAAAGGACAATATATTCCCCCAATTAAAATTCCATTAACTTTTGCAAATTTTTTGAGTCGTTTTTAATTTTCAATCGTAGACACTACAACACGCATTAACAAATCCTGGTTTATTCCGAAATCCAGTATAAAATCTTATCTTACCAATGCGATCAAAATGGAAGTCTTAGCGATTCTGCAAATATAGGAAATACTGAGTCTGCTGTTCCGATGTGAGAGGATATAGTGCTGGTGGATTTCCATTTCCAGCTGTGATATTTCAAGGATCTCAAGGCCTCGATGTGACTGTGGAGGAATATTAAAACTTCTGAAGATCGTCCGTCCGCATACACTGTTCTTTTAGGCGATGGGTACACCTATAGAGGAAATAAGATTACTCCAGAATCATTCCTTAAAATGTCAGAGAATGTTGGTAAAATGCCTCAAACGTAGGGAATTAATTGACTCAGTTCCACTAAAGCCTAACACCATTATATTCCATGATCTTGGTTATTAATTGGTAATCAATCTTTCTGGAAACAAAATTGCCCGTGTTTCGTGTGGCTTGTAATATCGTCTTGTTAATCCACATGCCCCCCAGCTCATAATTCTACACTGCAGACAAAACAAATCTCCATTTTTATATAGCCATAGCGCTCAGAATTGGCGTTAATGGTTCTTTCAGATTCATTACTGTACCTCTGTGTCCTCAGCATCTTCATATAGGCTTTAGGAATAAAAAATATACCTGTTCCATCTGTTAATTAGGCGTCTAACGGAACCATGTCGCTTTAGGGTAACAAACGGTCTCTGCATTTGGTTTGAAACAAACATTTTAGAGTGCTTCGAACCCCATATGCAGACGTAACTACCTAGTGAATGGGATCCTTCGATATCTCATATACCTGCTCCATTTATTGATCATGAGTCTAAAGGAACTAAACAGTCTATGCAATTGGTTTGAAACAAACACTTCAGAGTGCTTCGAATACCATTGGTAGACGGAACTACCTAGTGAATGGGATCCTCAGTGACTTTTCTGTGTATAGACAGCTCAGAGTGGCTGCTTTTAAATTGTACGAACAATTTTTCCTCTCACTCTCTGACAACTGCAACAAAAGCTGAAGCAGAAAAAAAAGTTCAATTTAAACACACTCTCCAACAGTTGATCATTATTTTTCATGCAGGAGCCAACACATGTGTAACACAATCATGTTCACAACCATGCGATACAAAAAAGAAAACTTTATAAATCACTATTCTACCTCTCCCTCTCACTCACTCTCTCTCTATCTTCTTTTACATTTCTGTTAATTTTACTAACACATATGTACATACATACGTATGTATGCTTTCTGGCAAATACAAGCAACAGTATTTGTTTACATTTATTAATAATTTCTCTTCTCTTTTGTTTTGTTTCCTTTTTTTTTCAATTCTTTTTCGTTTATAATTATATTTTTCATATCCTGTCTGTCGTTTGCTCGCTATCTCTTTCTCGCTCTGCTTACTCTCTGGATTAATATATTTGTATGCGTATGTACATGCAGTGGGTGTCAAAAGAAACTGTACATTAAAGATAAAATTCTAACAATTACAAAACTCAACTTTTACTACTTAAGGAGAGTGGCCGAAAAAATTTGACAATATGTATTTCGAAATTTTGTGTATTCTTATTTTTGTTTCAATTTTAAAAACTGGCAATGAAATAATTTGAAAATACAAATAACAGTAATTTATTAATATTTAGTTTGTTTAATGTACAGTTTCTTTTGACGCTCACGGTATATGTGAGTTTCCATATGTTTTGGCTAACTGTGCTGTTGGTGTTGTCTTAAACCATACAAATTACAGTTGGCAACATAAATCAATGTCATCAAGTGACAATGTTTTTTTTCCTGCTCTCCCTTTCTCTCTAACTCTTCCTGTGTGTGCTGCCCTCTTTTTTATTTTGCTTTAATGCTGGCTTTAGCAGAAAAGAACTTTTTTTTTTTACAAAAATATTAAATTTTTTGCAATTATTTTTTCTTCTTAATTGTAATAATTAATTGTAAAATTATAACGGTACATACATGGCTGTGTGTATATGCTTGTGGACTTATAACAGCCCCCACTTACACATGTGCACATATGATATAAAACAGTGGCATGTCATGATTTATAAACCACCTCAAGTCATATTTCATGTGGCAAGTACAAGGGACATCAGGCACAACCAATTGCAATTTCCAATGCAATGCTGGTTAATTATTTTTATTTCAGAAGAAATCTCTGCATTCGTTCGTTTTTTTTTCCTGTAATTAAAATATTTTAAATCTCATTATGAATTGTGAAAATTTTCTTTACTTATAAGCTTAGCCTTGAAAGTAATTTTTCCCCACAAAGTCAAGCTATACTTAGAAAATCTGTTACTCATATAAACCTCCCTTGCTCTCTCGCGGTTCTTATCGCGCTGTCATTAGCTAGAAAAGAAAAGTTATTAACATTTTATGCTTCTTCTTTCTGTGCTTCCGCTTGTTTTTCTACCACCTATTTACCTAGTTTTTCCCTACGTATACTGTTAATATCAACGATAATAATGACGGTGATGACAATATTAAGTACATGATGACTTAATGCCAACGAAAAACTGAAGAACAACCTGCAAAAAAAACCAAGTTTTTTTGCTTAACAGCTACAAGGTTAGAAAAAGAGACGCCATTTCATATACAATATTTTTGTTGCTTTTTTTTTCTCTAAAGTAAATATTATAGTTTTGTAAATACACACACTATTATAGGGTATGACATATATTAGATACATTTAGTATCAGGAAATATGTGGCCTGTATGTAAAACTAAGGGAAAAATGCGACTATTAAACCACAGATTTTTGGTATTAGGTGGGCTCCTACTTTTATAGACATGAACTAGTTTCTAAGGCCACAGTAAATAACGTAACTTATCTCCAATCAGATTAATTACAAGCCCATTGAAGTTCACATTTTGTACCTATCCATCAAAGCAGAGATGTAATGAAATGATCTCCTACAAACATAACATAACTCATTTAGGAAGGAAAGATAAGAATATGAAATCATATGTATGAAGTCTAGAAAAGTTTAATCCGTTTTGGATACATAAAGAGGAAAATTTTGTTTCAAATCTAAATAGAATTCATCTTAAAACCCTCATTGCAGACATAATGGAACACAGCCCAGATACTGGAAATACCTCAAAACGATTTCTGCAGAAACTGTAATGATAAATAGAGGGTAAAGAAAGCTGCAAGAGGAGACAAAATAAAGTTTTTGCAACGACCAGCAATGACAGCAGAGAAAACAGCTCGCCAGAACAACATCAGCAGATTATACCAGACTATAAACTGTCTCACCAATCGTAAGTGTAACAGGTCCCAAGCAGTCGCTGATTGCAGTGGAGCACCAATAACGATTAATGATGCACAAACACAAAGGTGGAGAGAACATTTCAAGGAAATCAGTAACATCATCACAAATGCAACAACTGAACAAAACAAATTTGAAGACAAGAGCCCTGCGTAAAATAAGTTACGAATATCATACAACCCTCCTAGTAAAAGTGAAATAAAAGAGGCCATTGGCAAGTTAAGGGACATAAAGACAGCAGGCGAAAATATAATATCTTCTGCGTGTAGATATTGAAGACACAGCAGATCTTCTACGAGCTCATGTCACTTTTCAATCTGGGAAGAAGAAAGGCTACCTTCAACCTGGAAGAAAGGCTGCTTAACATAATATATAAGATACTGGCAATCATCATACAGGCAAGACTTCAAAGTAAGATGGAGGAAAATCTAAACAGGATAAACAGGAGCTGCGTAGGCCAAGTCGACACTCTACACATTATAATAAAACAATCTCTTGAATGGCGTACTCTCCTGTACCTACTGTTCGTAGATTTCAACAAAGCCTTCGATACCATCAGACGAACCGCCATATGGAAATTATTGAGAAAAAAAGTAGTACCCCAGAAAATAATATGAGTCATCAGAGCTATGTACGAGAATGCAAAACTCTTAGTTCTTCACAACGGCATTTCACACAAATGCTGGAGTAATCAAGGATGTCCCCTATCATCTCAGCCCACGAAATCTATGACACTTAAGAATCCAAAGCAAAAAATTACTGCGCTCTAAGAATTTATTGACAGAACGTATCAAGCTACATGTGATTTGGTTAAAATCCACACATAATTGGTCATTACAAACCTTCAGTCACATCACCTATGTTGTGTGTGTTAATTTCATACATGAGTGGCGGGGGTCCTACAGTTTACGTACGATGAATTTTTTGAGAAACTTTTCAAGGTAATTTTATTTTCTCTCACAGCTTTTACCAGAAGTCTGCGGAAAGGCAGTCGCCGAAGAAATATTTTTTCTTATTTGTTTTGTAGGACCTGTCTGACCTGGGATTTGAACCGAGGCCACTTGTCTAATAATCCATCATTCTACCTACTAGACTACGTCGACTACATGTCGACATGTACATGTTAAATATGCCACTTTTTCAAGCAATTTTTAAGTTTTGTTTCCTGCCTTTGAGAATCCCACTTTAATTATGCATTTAGGTTACCATAAAAATTGATGCCACCTTAATACTAACCTATCAACAAATGCATTAAAACACACAGTGCATATGGGTATATGTGTGTGTATATTCACATGTATATACCGTTAGTTATTGCATTGATAAAACTGTTTACATTATAACGGTAATTGCTTCATCACTAATTTTTTTTTGTTTTTTTTTTTTTTTTTGTATGCCAGACACATCTGCCACATGTTACTCAGCCATAACAAGTAATGACTTGAGTAAAGCAAATAAAACAATTACAACAACAACAAAAGTAAACTGATGGTAATGAAACTAAAATAATGTAGAAAGTAAAGTAAAATACCGATAAAATGGACACATAAAGTAATCAAAATTGTTTAAAAAAAATTGCCTTGTTTTGCAACATCATACTCAATGTTGTCTAGCTTAAAAGGCTTAAACATGTTACCTGTTTTCACCTACAACCATCAAGTGAAAATATAAATTTTCATCTCCATTTTTATGTTATTTTTTTGAGAAATTAAAAACTTTCAATAGCATCAACCAAGCAACACCTTTAGACTTATGACCGTATTACACTACGTAGTATTTAAAAATTTTCTTTTGCCATGTTCTAGAGAAAATGCAACTTTAATCTTCAGCTTAACATGTTATTAAATTACACAAAATTTTTCGTATGTTTCCCCTTCCTTACAGAGATATTTTCCATTTTTTCGTAGGCAGACATAAACTCTTGTGCTTGAAACCAACTTTAATGAGTTGCCTTGGTTATGGGCTTTGCTACTAAGAAGGTCATGGTACTCTCACTTGGAACTGGTCGAAAAGTTAGATGAGAATTTCATTTTTTATTTTTTTTTTATTTAACGGCCTGGCAAGTAATATTAAGCCCTCATGAAGAGTAGTGGCATTAGTAATGAAAACTTTGTTGAAAGGTTAACAAAATGGTGGCATTAAAAAGTGAAAGTTAAAAGTTGAAAGGACGCTTTTGCCTAAAGTCATAAAAGAAAAGAGATTTTATATTTTTCTTATTTTTCTTATTTTTTTTTTAAACATAGTTTTTTTTAAATGTCTACCACTCCCTGCAAAAGGCTTTCAGTTGAAAAGTATTTTTAACAGAAACTTTTCTTGTGAGACAAGTAGAGCAGAGTGTTAAATAAGCTTTTGAGTAAAACTAGTTGTTGTACTATTGCTCCCGTATTTTTGGGGGAACGGGATTTCAATCAAGTCTTATAAACAATGAAATTATTTTGAGTTTGAAAAGCTTTGGTGTGTTTAAAAACAAGAATTCTATTCCAGACTCTTCTGTTTTTCGTATAAGAGGTTCATAACGGAGTTGTTTAGAGATTCATAAATGAGTTGTTCAGAGTTTCGTAACTAAATAGTTCACAGGTTCATAACTGAGTTGTTCAGAGATTCGTAACTAAGTAGTTCAAAGATTCATAACTTAGATGCAAAATTGCTTTGTTTGGCAACCGATTTAATAGCTAACAGTTAGGCTTTGTTCAGTTTAGTTTGACATTTCATTGTGGACAGGCTTACACAAGAGCAACGCCTGCAAATTGTTGAAATTTGTTTATCAAAATAATAGTTCTGTTCGTCAAATGTATCGCGCAATTCGACTATTTTATGGTGTACATATGCGACCTTGAAACCGATTAATTCGAATGACAATGGATTGTTTTCGGATCACATACACTCTTACCGATAATGTGCATCCCTCGAGAGGGCGAACAGTACGCACTGAAGAAGCTTTAGTCGCTGTAAAGACAAGAAGATCCAATTCAATCAATTCGTGGCCATTCTCAGTAACTGGAGTTGTTTCGCTCCACTTTATGGAAGAGTTCACAAAGCGATGTTGGCTTAAACATTTTCAAAATACAATACGCGAATGAATTAAAACTAAGCTACCGACCATTGTTTGTGCTGCCTATTGGGTGAATAGGCAAAGCCATGACCGGATATTGATATTGAATTGGTGTAAGGATACGTAAATAAGCAGAATGGTCACATTTTGAGGGAGCATTATCTACAGGCTTTGGTTCAAACGCCATTACATCCACAGTGAATTACAGTTTTGTGCGTTTAATAAGCTGGCTCAGACATTGGTCCATATGATCTCACAAATGATGCCGAATGTTGCTGTCAATGTTAAATGACACATCGGCACGACTAAACATTTTTTCGTACCTCAATTGACTAACATTAGTTTAATTTCGCTGACGTGAGGCTCCAACAGGTCGAAGCTACATGCCACACAACGCTCGCTGCGGTTGATTTGCTCCTGATGAAGAAGTGATTCCACGTAATAATTCTAGTAATTGGTCACCAAGATTTTTTGATTTAATTCTATTGGATTATTTCCTTTGGGCCACACATATATAAGCAGGGGATTTCTTGGAGTAATGATAAGCGTCTGTGATGGTTTCACTTCATCTGAGTTATTTTAGTAAAGAATTCTTTCTTTATTCCTCCGGTATTGATTCTTCTGGTATTTTCTTCCATCTTTTTTGTTCCGTTGCTATTGAAGCTTCTATCCCAAACTGTGTATGCTCACCGGTACATAACAAAATTGGTCACTAAAACCTTTCAGTCAGTATTACCACTCAAACCACTTATGTTGTGTGTGTTAATTTTATACATGAGCGGGGGGACTTACAGTTTGAAGTCGACTCCGAACGACAGATTTTTGAGAAACTTTTCATGGCAATTTTATTTACTCTCCGAGTTTTTGCCAGAAATCTGTTGAGACGAAGTCGTCGAGAAATATTTTTTTAAATTTTAATTTGATGGGGATTTCTGACCTGGAGTTTGAAGTGTGGCCCTGTTTACTGTTCCTTATCTTTGAGAACGTCTGAGTTCGATCTCAATTTAAATTTCAGTAGAACAAGAATTTTTTCGCCACTTTTTCGGCTTTCCCATTCCGTACTATGTTCTACAAAACTAGTAAAAGGACCATCTGTTCCTTTATTTCATGGTGGGCACTGTTGAGTACCTTAACGTAATCCAAGAGACTAGTGCTCATTGGCCCCAATGTTTTAAAGTTATCGCTTACCAGTGGGTATGTATTTCCATTCTTCCACTAGAACTAGACATTTAGCCAATAGGAAAACAATAGTGTTCTCTTCTTCCTCGTCTCTACTGCTGCAGCAGAAAATGCTTGCCATATGGCTCATAACACAATGTCTAGCAAACATACTGAGAATGCTGCTTTAAAGTTTGAGCAGACTTGACCTGAGTATTCTATTCTACTTTGACTAGACCTTATGCAATATTCTGCCTGTATCCGAAGCCACCCAAAAACCCTTGACGGAATGTAGAGAACTCACCGGAGACATCGATGATTATTCTGTTCCTGGCCATTTCATATGCTATAGAGTGACCTGGAATATGGCTAAGTCCCAGTACTTATAGGATGTGATCAGATTTTCTGCTCTATTTTGCCTGTATCTAAAGTCACCCACACACTGTTAGCAGAATACAATCCTGCATTATAAATTATAATCTTGCAGATCTGCAAAGAGGTTTCGAGTTTAGCGAACTTACAGAAACGTTCGCTGATTGTGCCACGCCTAGCCAGTTCATCTCCTCTACAGTAATTTGGTCCACTAAGTCATCGTATTCGTATGATATGAATGTGTTACTGCTCCGCAAACTTATTGAAAGACTCGCGTAACCATACATCTTATATTTGGCTTAGTTGCACGCATTGTAGTAATAACTGCTACAGCTGAAATTATTTGAAATTTTCTTTTGTCTGTTATTAAACATTACAAATCCATCACTTGACATTTCGACCCATGTATACCCCCTACAGTTTACAGTTAGAGCAGGCTCAGAGCTGGCTAAGGGGTGGTAGATAGGGTGGGCATGTTGCCAAAGCAAATAACAATCGTATTGTAAACTTTACACAACACTTAGCACAACAAAACAGATGTCATACAACATCAAATAGAAAATTGCAACAACAACAGCAACCATAACAAGTAAGAGAACAACATAAGCAAGCAACAGCCATACACGTTCATCATATATCTGTAGATGCAACATAAAATATTTAGACAGTTGAAAAGACCCGTAAAAAAATAATAAAAAAAATACATTCATTCAACATCAACAACAATTGTATTGCTTTTGTATAACGAGTCTTGCAACAACATTTTGTAGTTGTTGTTGTGGTAGTTGTCGTTGTAGTTGTGCCATTTAGTGATGCATGTAAGTAACGACAAATAGAAGAGCTTCAAAGAAGCCAAAAATAATGAAAAAAAATGAATTGAAACCAGGGGACAACCCTTAGATCATTCATTCGAGTGTAAAAAAAAATGTCAACACAATTGTTGTGGCAATATAAATGCTATTATCAACAGTTTTGCTATTGCAACACAACTATCACCATCAATGTCTTCAACTTAAAACTCCCTTAACTCGTGTTACGATAAAGACACACACACTCTGACATGGAGATGGCAAGATAATATGGCTAAAAGCCAAAAACGATTCATAATAAAAAAGAAAATAAAAAAAATGTTACAACAAATTTTAGTGGTTTTACAATTCTATTGGACATTCGGAGTTGCAGCCATCCATACACATACACTTACCCTCGCTCTGAGCTTGTAATGTAAACCAATTTCTTACATTCCATTTTCAAATCCAACAAATTCAGCATGAAAGAAGAAAATAAAAAACGAAATAAAAATAAAATTTTTTTATAAAGAAATACAATAAATATAATAAAAGAATAACAAAGTGTTACAAGATTGATGTGGCATATAAAAAATACAGAAAAAAAATAAAATATGAAATTGAATTTTATGGTAAAAGCAATAATCACTTGCCAAAAATTCCATTTTGGATGTTTTTATTAGATTATCATGCAGCCGTTAAAGGAGTTGGAGTTTTACAGTTGTTAAATCCAATGATAATGCAGTTTAGTAGAGCTTACAATTATCAATTTAGCTTAGGTACAGTAGAGTCAAAATCGAATGGGCCGTCTATCGGTTTAAATTTGAGCAGTTATTTCAAATCTAGCAAAACGTATGTCATTCTATTCTGTCACAAAATTCAGCATATTATCCCCGCTGACTGTAATGAATCGACTTACGCTTAAGCAACGTTGGGATTTATTGGAAATTTGGGCCAACGGGAAACCGCACGATGATATCGATTTTGACAATAAAATAAAGCTCATTTTCATCTTGTTGGGTACGTTAATAAGCAAAATTGCCGTATTTTGGACTCAAAAAACCCACACGTGATCTTACAGGAGCCAATAAACCCATTATGAGCGACTGATTGGTGCGGCTTGTAAATCAAAGTCATATGGCCCATATTTCTTTAAAAATGAGAACGGCGCAACCATTACGGTCAATGGAGACACCTATCGCACCATGATATCCGATTTGCTTGTACCTGCTCTTCATGGTATTGATGTGAAGGATATTTGGCTTCAACAGAATGGTGTAACTTGCCACACATCTCATCCCACAATCGATTTATTGCGTCAAACATTTAATGGCCGTTTAATTAGCCGAAATGGTGATGTTCATTGGCCGCCAAGAAGCTACGATTTGACACCGTTGGACTAATTTCTGTGGAGCGGCCCGTTAAAGAAAAGTTTGATGCCGACAAACCAGACTCAATTGAGCATTTGAAGGCCAACATTCGTAATGTCATTGCCGAGATACGACCCCATACACCCCAAAAAGTGCACGAAAATTGGTACAATCCAAGTGTGAGGCCAGCTGCGACCGCCATTTGAATGAAATAATATTATATTTCTAACAAAACAATTAATTTGTCAAAATTTCACACAGTTTTCGTTTTGTTGCATTTTTAAATTAAAACTTTTAAATGGCCCAGCCTTTATGTATGCTGTTATTTTTTCGTTTAGATTCCATAAAGAAATGTATGGCTTGTGCCGTATACGTAATATACAATTAATTATAATTATATATTAAGTATACGCTGTTATGCTATGGTTTTATGCGTGTACATACATACATATGTATATAGGTATTGAGTTTATTTTGAAGAAATTAAAAAAGGCATTTTCTTGGTGCGTGGCTATACATTATTCGATAAAGGTTAAAATAAACAATTGGGCGAAACGGCATCAGCATTGCCAACGAAATATTTGAAGCCTCCGTTAACCAAAATCGTACTTCAAACAAGCAAAAATGTTGAATATTGTTATCACTCTATTAGTTGAGTGACTATCATTACTGGTGTCTTAATAGATTTTGAGAGAGCTCATGACCTCTATCTTACTGGACTATAATCTACCATTGGATAATATGCAATATTGCGTAGCTCCTAGAAGGAACAAAGAATCATTTCTTCCAATCGGTTCAGTTGTTTGATTTACCTTCATCTTTGACGAATTTTTTTGATATCGAATTAAGTTTGTCTGTTTCATGTATGCGATGGGCAAAAAACTTTATGTGTTTTCCCAACAGATTCCAGTTTATGGCAGTTCTTGTCACATTAAGGCCATATAAGACCTAATGTGATACCATAGTTATACATTTTCTCTAGTCCTATTAAAACAACTTAGAATCCTGCTCTCCTTTACTGACAGATCATTTCCATCCTTTACATAATAGACAGCAAACTGCTTTCGAGTTCCCCCTCACAGCGCTGAAAATATACTAAATAGGTAAAAAAAAAACATTTCCTCCTCTTTCTCGTCTCTACATAGAAATATCTGTCATGTGTCCAAGACCAATATGTCTCACTTGTGTGCGCATAACTCAATGTCCAATAATGTCTCTAACATACAAATTTTCTATGAGCCCTCCATCCATATTTTCCTAAATTGTCTGAGCCACATACACGGTTGTTGGAATCAATAACTACATTGTCAATTATAAGCTCTCAAGCCTTTAAATTAGTTTTCAATGCAGAAAACTTACCTGAGAGTAAGAGGGTTGTAGCACGTCTGACAAGTACGTCCGCTCTACAGCTATCTGGTATATCGCCAATTTTCATACCCTTATGAATATCATACTGTTCCGTTATTTTATTAAGAGGCTCACATCAATCATAACCGTCTTTTTCGTTACAAAGTTTTCAAACGATCTTCAAAGAGTGTAGGCACTTCAGCACCATTTACAATCAACAATGTAATGTAGTTCCTATTCCTGTTGCCCAAACAAATTTCAATGAATTTCGCTGGCAATAAGAGTAACTGCCTGTCTGGTACTCAACCTGTATTAAGGTATTTCCTTCTGGAACGATTCACGTATACAAGTATATGTTCTGCTAATTCGAACTCATATAAGTTTTATTCTCGCTCCTTAGAAAGATTCCATCAGTTCTTGCAAGCTTTTCTTCCAGCGATCCTACTGAGAGAGACCCTATTTGCCCTTCTTAAATAATTCAACTTTCCCAACAGTCCAATTGTACTCTTAAGTCAACCTCAAAGACGCTAAGTGAGGGGAGAAAGGCCTGATTAAAGATAGTATTGCTATGTCTCGTTTTATCAAAGTTGAATTGAATATGTCTTTTGTTGACATAAATTTTCGCAAGTTCCTGCACGAAAGAGACTCCGTAAATTTTACTCTAGAAACGAAAGCCTCCGCTCTTGTCCCACTATATGTTATTGATCTATCTGTACCACAGAACGAGGTTTCTTTCAATAGAGGAACCAAATTGATGCATTCTCTTTTATTACTGAGTTCCATTGAAAAATTAGAGAGTGTTCTGATTCTGCCTATATCTATGATAATTTTGGTGTTGGACTTGTCTCCCATTATCCTAATCTGGTTTTCATTACCATACCAACGGGCTTAAGTCCTACAAAACCCCTACTGTATATACATCCCTGTCTCTATATCTTATCCAACTCCCATTAAACAGTTTTCAAATTCGTTCTGCATGGCCAGACATTATTCTTGTATTCTTTTGCAAGCTTTGTGTACGTCATTATAGAATATTTCTTGAAATCTTCTATATAGGAGCCTCCAAGTTAGTCTGCTTTCCAATACTATTGACTGTCCTCTTAGTCGTACCGTGAATAATTTAAATACTGTTTAGCGATTATAGGAATTAATTATGTTCTCCAAATTACACAAAATATTTTTTGTTTCAGCTTAAGCGTAGAGTACTGTTTGACAAATATGGCCGCTCCTCCCCACTTACCAAAAGTATTTGAAATATAAAATTTATTTAATTTTTAACACAAAGGAAATTAGTCGCTAATTACATTTGAACAGCGGGAATAATTTGAATATATTTTTGACAATTTAATTTCCCTTTTACGTGAGTTTTTAAAAATACAATCATTTTTATATGACACCTCTCAGTAAATGAACAAACACACACAGCCACATGTGAATTAAATGTTTATAATTACACAAAGGATCATATCCTTTGAAGTGAAAAATATTTATTTTTATTATTGGGTCATATAAAAGTTATCTACAGTTTTTTGATTCATTTTTGAAGTGAAGTTTTCGTTACGCAAAAACAAATTTTGTAAGGTACGTATTTGTCGTTTTCATTTACTATTCATAGAGCCGACATGGTGTAGTAGTTAAAGTGCTTGTCTAGAAACATTAACAATCCCGATTCAGAACCCCAGAGAGGTTAACAAAAAGCAATACATGAAGATGAGACATTGCCTCTTCTAGAGAAAGCGTTGGAGACAAAGCTACTCACCCTATACACCCAATATGTTCACAACCACATCTTCCTTGGACCTGGTACAGTAAACCAATCATCTCCAGCTAAACAGACTTCATTAATAAAACTGTAAAAAGGGAAAGAAATAGTAAGGAAATGGGGAAAGGTTCTTTGTGACATTCCAATATTCTTTGAAAGAAGGATAAGAGAGTATCTACACAATACCACACATTATTGGACTACACAGTCCTTTAGTTAGGCCCGTTTAATTGTATTTTTTTATACTCAACTGGCAGGTTTTAGAAACTGTTTCATTGCAAATACAGATTTTCTTATTTCTAGTTTTTCTCTTTCAAAATGTCGATATTGAGGTCTGAACTCAGGACCCTTGTCTAGGTAGCCAACAAACTACATAAAAGCTTACGATGACCATTCAATGTCAATATCATTGTAGCTATCTTGGAAGAACCCTACTTACTTAATTGGTCATTACAACCATTTGCCAGGATTACCATTAATTTTATACATGAGCGGCGTTACCTACAGTTTAAAGTCGTTTCCGAGGGAACAATTTTTGAAAGCTTCTCATTGCAATTTTATTAACTCTGAGACCTGGAGCTGCTGGGAGGAAATCAGAGAAAGAAAGAAATATTTTTTCTGTGCTGGTGTTTAGAGCACGGGCTCGCATCTAATAACTTTTCTTCCTGGAAGAACCCTTACCATCAATTCAGAGCGGTATGATGTATGAAATACAAATTATTTGGCCTGCAATTGATGGTCATGAACTCGACGATATGTAGTCTCAATAAGACGGTGTCATAAGCTACACAATTCTGCTGCTTTTGGCTATTTTGCAGAAAGATTCATCATGAAAGATTTGCAAAAAGATTGATCGTGAATTGAGAAAAAATTTGACATGATTTGACACCGCTGGACTTTTCTTGTTGGGCGAAGCCATGTCTACTCTGATAATTGCCTAGCGTTGTAGCATTTCAAAAAAAATATACATCAAGTTATTGCCAAGATTCTGTACAAAATCTGTGGAAAAAAAGGAAAACTGCTTCACATAGGCCAATTGCTGCAATCGGTTATTAACCCTTCAAACTCGCGTGTATTTGACACAATCAAATAGTGCAGAATCTCCACTGCTATTGTTTACATGACCCAACATATATTTGATATACATATTTAACACTTAAAAAATTTCTAAAAATAACCCTTTTAAGTAATTGAGTTTACCCCAGACATTATTAGTTTAATTTCAAATTAAAATGAATTTTCCTTTGAAAAAAATTGTTTCTTATTTAACACTTTAAAATTCATATTCATTAACATCAGGTACATATTATAACATTATTTAACGTGATTTTTAAGCGTTTATTAAAACTGAAAACAAACATCTTGTCATCCTCTGGTCTATTCCTTATTATACGTTAAAATGTTTTCAAAAACATTCATTTTTAACACTTTATCAAACTTTTCACCAAAAATAAAGAAAAATAAAGTGAATAAATGTCACATTTTGTGAGATACTCATGAACCTTTAACCAGTAAGAGACTCAACAGAAAGAAAAAAACTAAAATTCCACTCAACAACATTTGCCTTGACAGTAACGATGAATAAAATTGAAAATGAAAGTGAAAGTACTGAGATTGAATGTGTGTTTTTTTGTAGAGAGGTAAACTTTACAAATGTAGGTATATGTATAGGCATACATGTATGGTATGTGTGTAAACTCTTAGACATACACTTTGTTAAACATGCTGAATAACTCCATCACACTTGTAATATTTCTATTACACAAGCAAATAAGAAGAGAAGAAAAAAACACAAATTTCTCACAATCTTAAGCATCATTAATGTTTTAGGAAAATTTTTGTATAAGTACAGGTACACGGGGAGAGATTGAATGCAGAGAGACTAGGAGCAAAAGGTTTGTTTACTTGCTAATATATTGGACGAATTCACATAGGGAAAGTTGGTTGATTGCTTGTTTTTTTAAATGTTTTCCATACTCAATCCTTTTGCTTTTAACTCACTGTCTCTCTCTCTCTCTCTCTTACTCCCTCTCTCACCATGCTGTGCTCTCACAGACCTTTGAATTTTTTTAATATGTAACCGTTGTACTTGTCTTCATTTACATTTGTGTGCGAATACGAGTACATATGTATATGCGTGCGTATGTATGTCTGTGTGTTGAATTACTAACGAATTGTTCAAATTTGTTTGTGGCAATTTTAAAAAAAAAGATTAAAAATGAACACACATGAATTCAAGAGTTTTTCTGTTGCAAAATTTGAAAAAGAAAACGAGAGAAAGAGAAACCGAAAGAAAAATTTTAAATTTGCAAAAAAAAGCGAATTACAACATGTCACATACAAATTGTGGCAACGAAAGATGGATGTTTTATTTAAAAAAATTATTGCAGAGATTGTTAAGATAAATACTCTTAGCAGAGCAACTGAGCTCAATTGAAAACAAAATCAGGTTTTCATAAAATGGTGAAAACAAGGCAATTAATTGAAAATTATATAAAATTAATATCAGATTTTAATGGATGACACCACTTAATACGCAAACATGAATCACTTAAACGTTTAAGACAGCTGTATCAGGAAATAAATCAACAGAATACACTTACAATTGGTCTTTACAACCCTTCAGTTAGGATTACTTTCTAGCTTATCACACCGCTTATGTTTTGTGTGAATTTGATACATGCGTAGCGGGGAACCTACTGTTTAAAGTCGGCCACGAACAACAGATTTTCGAGAAACTTTTTCATGACAGAAATTTGCTGAGAGGCAGTCGCCGAAGAAATATTTTTTTATATTTCGTTTTGTTTGAGATATCTGACCTGGAGTTTGAACCGTGACCTCACGTCCAATAAGCCAACACACTACCTATTAGACTACAGCGACTACATTCAACAGAAAACCTCAAAAAAAAATGTTTTCGAACGTAATTTTTAATTTCACATCTTTTTATATTCGATCGGTTCGATTCGATAAAGTTAAAAAAACACACATGAAGCTGTAGTTTCGTTAAAGCTTTTTTTCATAAGATCACTTGAGACTTATTATGTGCTTAAAAAAATTTCATTAGATAAGCGCATCTAAATTGGTTACAGCAGTTTTTCCCAAATTTCTGATGGTATTTTTACTGCATCCTAATAAATGCTGGTTTCCGTTAAGAGATTATCCGCGTAGACACTATTTTTAATACCTCTTCACATAAAAATTACAAACTTCGTGAAATCGCACGATATTCATGACCAATTGACATCTCCAAAGTATGAAATTTCTCTAATCTGTGCTTAGGCTTTATTTTTTCCACAATATTACTTTCGTCACCTACCTTGCCTCTTGAAACCATATATCATGAATGGCTCAATGCTAAACTAATGTTAATACTCTCTCAAAAAACCCTGTGAAGGCTACAAACATTTCACAACACAGTAGTCAAATACGTTGGCATACCTTCCAATAAAACGATTTACTGGCAGAAAAGAATCAATCCTGTCCTCATCCATATCAGTCCAGCAGAGTGTAGCAATATTGGACGTAGCTTCCTGCTGCCAACAAAGTTGACCGTCCTTATAAAACACACAGAGAATAGATAGCTTAATTGAAAATGAAAGCTCCGTACCGGCCCTGGCCAGTTCATTAGCAATTTCGACGACATCCCTGGGTTCTGGGTTCCATATAAGAGTTGCCTTTAAATAATTCGAAATTTCCTTAAAAAATCCTTAGGACGAATGCCAAAACGACATTCGTAAATGATTTAATCAAGTTATTAGAGTAAATCAAGAGATCTTTGGGGAAAACTTACTGGGCTTAAGCCGTGCTGATTCGCAGAAACTTAGGTTTGTAGAGTTGTATGCTCCGAGTTCTTTGAAAACCTGTTGAAATTTTAATGTTTCAAATAGCGCTCTTATAACCTCAGTTCCAACTGGGTTTATTAGAAATTGTTGTTGTTTAATTTCAGCGATAAAGTTGCTCAACCTTGCTTAACTTAATTGATCATTGCAATCCTTTTAAAGTTGTCGTAGTCTAGTAGGTAGTACATTGGCTTATTAGACGAGAGGCCACGGCTCAAATGACAGGTCAGACATTTCCAACAAAACAAAATATGAAAAAATATTTCTGCGACGACATCCTCTCAGCAGACTTCTGGCAAAAACGCTGAGAGTAAATAAAATTGCAATGAAAAATTTCTCCAAAAAAAACTGTTGTTCGTAGTCGACTTTAAACTGTAGGTCCCTTCACTCTTGTATAAAATTAACACACACAACATAAATGATGTGAGAAGCTAGATTGTAATCCTGACTGAAGGGTTGTAATGACCAGTTATGTATATAAGTAATCCTTTAGTCAAGATTACAACCTATATTCTCCAACCATTCATATTATGAGTATTAATTTCATCCATGGGTGATGGGCCCTACTATTTAATGTCGACTCCGAACGACAGATTTAAGGACCATAGTTTCAACATATTTTACCCTGTAATAAATATAATTTTCTCAACTAAAAACAATTACATGTAACGCGAGGATAATGGATTCAATATTTCAAAACATATTTTAGAAACATTAATAATAATTTAAAATCTACATACTTGTATATGTACACATACTTAGAAACATAAACGATTATGGCCTGCCTAAGAAAAAAATGTTCAAACAAATATTTGATCGACATCAATAAGCTTAAAAATGTTAAAAACTTGTTGACTAAGTGCCTAACTTTATAAACGAAATGTAAATAAAGTTTTACACACGAACAATATATTTTTTTTCTTTTTTTGAATGCCATATGACACCTTCCCGAAAAGATCAAATTTGAGGCATTAAAACCATTTTTCATTGGCAAGCTTAAACCAAACGGTTTATGTTACCAACAGCTGTTGCCGTGGAAACAGCAATAGCGCGGGTACATTGAATGGATATTTATGACTCGTATTTGTAAGGGAGTTGTGAATATAAATTTTTCTTTGGAAACAAGTTTTTTCGTTCTTTCTTTTCTTTCTTCCCTTCCGAGATATATTCACACATTAAAATTGTAAATATTTAAATGTCAAAAAAGGGAGAAAAAATTTATATTGACAAACCTGCACATAAAGTTAAAGGTGTCAACAGCAAATAACAACAAAAAATACTGTAAGGTAAAAAATTTATTTTCGGGTTCGTTTTTTTAAACAAACATTGACAAAAACAAGGACTTTTTTTTGAAAAGCCAAATATTTGTTTGACTTGGATGTGTGAATATTCACAAAAAAAGCAGAGAAATATTGTATATGAGAAAAACAGGAAACCGGAAATAAAAAATAACAACACATACAAGGGAATACATACATACACATTAATGTTGATGATTTGTTTCTTACTTGCTGGTGATGTGTTGTTGACATATGTTCGTCTGTGTAACTGACACTTGTTAAACGACTTTAGATGCCATAAAGCTTCACAATATTTTGTTAAAAGAAAACAATTTTTTTTACTTTCATTTATTCCAACATGATTCGTTTTTCGGTTGCCAAAACAACCCAGCATGCATGCATAAGCCAAACTTTTTTCGTGTACCCAACATATGTAGATAAATTTGTCAATTTTATTGAGAAATATCGAAGACGTACACATTTTTCTCTTTCTCTCTATTGTTGCTGTGGTAACAACCAACAATCAGTGGAGAACGAAATAATGTTGATAGCCGAGCATCATGTCATTAACAGTCATGTGTATTCGTACACAGTATGATGGCAAAATGACTGGATTTTTCGTCCTTTTTTTGGCATTTAATACCCCATAATTTTTTAATGGTTGTCATTGAAAGTTTTTAGCATCATCGTTAACATTAATTTGTAATTGTACACACGGGTATTGGTTTCTTTTCTCTTCTTCTTTTTTTTTTTCAATGCATAATGTGACCAAAGCCATAAAAATCTGGAAAAAATTCAGAAATTGGTGGTAAAATTTTTTTGGAACATCACACGATCGTTAATTGGCATTGAGGGCTTATATACTCTTACACATGTACATAATTGGTCATTACCACCCTTCAGTCAGGATTACGACGAAGCTTCTCACACCACTTACATTGTGTGTGTTAATTTTTTACATGAATGGCGGGACCTACTCCGAACAACAGATTTTTGAGAAACTTTTCATGGCAACTTTATTAACTCTGACAGATTTTGTCAGAAGTCTTAGAAGAAATATTTTTTAATACTTCGTTTTGTTAGCGATTTCTGACTTGGAGTTTTAACCCAACCTAACCTACTAGAGAGCTCATATAGAGGCTACAAATTCTATTAAAAGAGGATCCAATCTGTGGTGTTAGGATAGGTCGTTATTGCAACAGTACCGGGAGTTTTCTGTTACCAGAGTGAAATATTCCAAGCTCATGAGGAAGCTTGCAGGCATCTTCCAAGCAAAATTTTATGCCGCACATCATGTCAGTACTCAAAGTAATAAACAGGCAGGTAAGCTTCCCAGCCACTGGTGTGGCTACAACTTTTCGGTCGAGTAGGAAGTGAAAGAGAAAATAGAGAAAGACAAAGACTCTTCTCAAACTAAATAGACTCGAGGCAATCAAAACTTTCATTGGATAACCTAAGGCGTTAATAACCAACCTTTTGAAAGAGTACTGTAAATTCAAAGTACATTAGTCCTTTATGAGGATCGTTCGTGACAATGTATAGTTTATATTTTAATAGGAATCAATCATCAGAACACGTACTTGCAACATTAAGATATCAAAACACTTAAGATATGAAGATATTGCTGTACTTAATAGAACTGAAGTGTTGAAAAGGTCGGACTGGCTGTAGTATATTTATCTGGTATTAAGCTCTCATAAAGGCCTAACCAGTGCAATGTTTTCAAAGCGAAGGTCATAGACATTTCGAGAGGAATGGATATCTCACAAATATCTCGGCAACAAAACCAGCTCCAGGATACCTAACATACATACATAATTGGTCATTACAAACCTTCAGTCAGGATTATGACCAAGCTTCTCACAACACTTACATATGTTGTGAGTGTGAATTTTTTATATTTATATGTATGAGTGGCGACTCCGAACAACAGAATTTTGAGAAACATTTTCATGGCAATTTTATTCACTCTCAGAGTTTTTGCCAGAAATTTGCTGAGAGGAAGTCAACGAAGAAATATGTCTGACATGGAGCTTGAACAGTGTGTTCACGTCAAATAATCCAACACACTACAGCGACTTCAATTGTCGAAATTCTAATGAACTGACCAGAGCCGGTACGGAACTCATGGTGTTTTATATGGCATAAGTTTTCCAATTGTCTCAGTTAGGAATAGCTAGCCATTTTACAGAATGGAAGTTGCATACAATATTGCTGGACTCTACTGCACTTGCATGAATTAGAAGAAGTTATCATATGTCCTTAAATTTCATGGCCATTAAACGCAAAATTGCGATTCTTACCGTCCATTATCTTATTAGAAGGCATGTTGATAGACTTGATGTTCGATCGAATGATTTCTGTGGGAGTTGAGGGGGTGCAAGAACCTACTTTTTTGTCGTGAACCAGTGCCCAGCTCTTGCACTGAAGAGACGGACGGAAGTCTTCATCATAAAGGAGATTCAGATTTTGGAATCAAGTCTGTTTCCTTCAGGAAATGTTTGGCAACCACAATGGGCCCAGACGTCGGCCTAAGTGGAACTTTGTCCTTCAAGTAAGGTCCCCCACATAACCTATTGCGACTAATGTAACATTCAGATGGGATAAGAAATTCTCATTTAATGGCAAGACTAATGTTGTATTCAAATGCTGCTCTTCTCTGTCATGCTGATAGGCTTGATATTCGATCGAATGACTTCTGCGGGAGCTAAGGAAGTGGTAGAACCTACCTTTCACATCATAAGCCAATATCCTGCTCTTGCACTGAAGAGGCGGAATGAACTCTCCACTATAAGAGATTTCTACTGTACAAAGACTGATTCTGGAATCAAGTCTGTTTCCTTTAGGAAATGTTTGACACCACAATAGTCCCAGACGTCGGCCTAAAAGGAACTTTATTCTTCAAGTAGTGTCCACCATCTAAACGACCTAGTTTCTCACATCACTCATGCCGTGTGTGTTAATTTTATACGTAAGTGGTGAGACCTACAGTTTCAAGTAAACTACGAACGACAGATTCTTGAGAAACTTTTATGGCAATTTTATTTACTCTCAGAGTCTTTTGCCAGAAATTTGCTGAGAGGATGTCGCCGAAAAAATATTTTTTTGTATTTTCATTTTGTTGGAAATGTCTCACCTGGGATTTGAACCGCTTCCTAACGTCTAATAAACCAACACACTACCGACCACCTAACCTAAGCTAATACAACTGATCTAGAGGCTTAGATGTGATGATAACTTCACACTCTTTGGCAAGACATCCGTTGCATTCAAATACTTGATTTTTCAGGGTTAAAAATATTATTGCTGCGATGAATTAAAGTCCTTTGAGAGTCATTTTGTAAGAATTGAATTAAATCGAAGATGGGAATTATCATGAGTTAAACGTTTCTTAAGCCTTGCAATTTAAAATATACACCAAAAATGTTTCGTAAATTTAACATTACGGTCACGTTTACCTTTCAAAGTAATTGCATTTAAATTCTATCAAAAATTTTTTTGGTGATTTCTTGAGCATAATTTGTCGTTTTCTTTCTGTCTCTCTTCACAAAAATATACTGCAAGAAAAGTAATATTTAATATCGAATACTTTTTAACACATGTATACATACATACATACATACATGCATACACAAACACTTTTTAAATGCTCTCTTCATGACACAAGGCAAAGGAACAAACAGGAATTCGTTGATAAAGAAAACCTCCATTGAAACCATGAGAGAGAGAGAAAAGGCAAAAAAAAGAAGAAAATTCATCAGAGTTTATGTTTTTTGCCATGTTTTCATAAGAATGTGTTGTATATGCAAAATGTTTATGACATTTTAATGACTCACGTCGTTACAATATTTAGACACGTTGCACATCAGCTGCTGGAGATGTATAGGGAAGGTAGGTGGTTGTCATTATCGTAATGCCACTGCCACGTAATTCTTTTGATGCGACATTGAATTACGTTACAATTTTTATAAATAATTTTATTTTTTCTTCTTTTCTTTTAAAGGTTTTTTTTTAAATATAATACACCACGTGTCATGACATAGTTTTGTAGCCATAGTTGCATGCAACCTGAGATATACAGGAACATGCACACACAAACAGCCATATACTTTCACTTTCATACACCACACCAACCGTTTTAAGTTGAAAGTTATTAAATACTTGGGTATATTTCATCACGACTGTAAATGTATGGACGTGAAAGAGAAACAGAGAGAGAAACAGTAAGATATTGCTTATGTATGTGTTGACAAATGATGATGGCTTTGGCTTTTCATGAAATTGCATCCACATACATGGCATACAAGCGTATGTGTGTGTGTTGTGTTAACGGTTTTGGTTGTTCACAAAAATTTCGAGTTTATCGCTCAATAATGATGAGCCTGTTCCCGATGACAAGGACAATAATTTTGTATTTCATGGCATGGCATGGTTTTTTTTTTTAATACCAGCCCTTAAGCTATATCAGCATTTCCTTTTCGCCTTTATTGATGATGCACTTTTTACATGCCAGTCTTTTATTGGAAATTAATATTTCAATACTTTTGCATACAAGCACACTTTTGTACTGTACAGTGATAAATTTCCCATAAAACCATACGCATTATATAGAAAACAGTGAAGAACAAAATAAATCTTGCTATTGCAGAAATTGTGAGTCCAAAAACCTCTGCCTCTTTATGATAAAATCAGGACACTGATACATAAGGAGGAAAACAATAGCTTCCTCCTCCTAAGACCCAAAGCTCCTACAAAAATCATTTGCCGGAATACCGAGTCTTTCGGCATGCCTACTAAAAGAATAGTGGCCCCTAGGAATCGCTAATGTGCAATGGCACAAGTAAGTCAGTTCTCTACGTATCCAATATGTAGGCTAAACAGTCTCGCAATATTGCATCTACCCTCTTGCTGTAACATTGCGGAGATTGTGAACTCCATACCAGCTATGCCTGGCGTTGCCATAGTCTAGTATTTAGTGTGTTGGCTTGTGAGACATTTTATATCCAAAGTTCTCCACCAACTCCTGTTATATCTGCCTTAAACATCCAGTCGCCGTAGTCTAGTATTTAGTGTGTTGGATTATTAAACATGAGGTCACGGTTCAAACCTCAGGTCAGACATCTCCAACAAAATATAAGAAAAAATATTTCTCCGGCGACTTCCTCTCAGCAGATTCCAGACAAAAACTCTGAGAGTAAATAAAACTGGTATGAAAAGTTTATCCAAAAATCTGTAGTTCGGAGTCGACTTTACACTGTAGGTCCTCCGCCACTTACGTATAAAATTAACACAAGATAAGTGGTATGAGGAACTATGTCGCAATTCTGACTGAAGGGTTGTAAAGCCTAACTCCGTATGTTTACTGGCCCTGGCTGGCTCATCAGCAAAGCAATTTCCAACGATATTGCTATGTCCCGGTACCCATATAAGAGTTACCTTTGAGTGATCTGAAATTTCTTTGGGAAATCCTTAGCATTCATGAACAAGGACGATCATTGAAACTACGTTCGTTAGGGTCTTAAACGCAGCCTGGCTCTGCGAGTAAATCAAGACATTTTCAGAGAAAATTCCAGCCACGGAATAAGCATTTCCATGACCTATGTTTGGAAAACATTGCAGTAATCAGCCGGCCTATGAGAAAGTTTAATAACAAAACCTTTAACATATATATTACGGCCCACCCTGTCGCTGGGATCTTCAGACCAGAAGTCCCTAGTTAGAGTTCTAAAATTGAATGTTCGATTTAAAATGGTGCAAGATATCATATAAGAGAGCGCGACTACAACCAGGTCAACCTACTTATGAGTCTCTGCAGAACCTTAATGTCAGCTCTCGAAAAAGATTCCAAATCTTCGAAGAAAACTCTGCCCTACTAAGGGTTGGACAGTTTCAGAGGAGGTGTTTGATAGTTTCGAACTCCGCCTCGTGGCAACATACCCTGCAATAGTCCGACTGGGATCTGTTACAGATCCTTGTCAGCTATCTAAACTCGCAGTACACTGTAATGAATACATTAACTAACCTCAGACCGGCCTTATCTAAGCCCAACAGCAAACCTGTTCTATAGCAGGCCATAGACACCTAGAAACATAAAATCCCCATCCATTCTCCCAACGCCTCTGCTCTTCCCACGGACCCATCCAGTGATAAGGTCGTAAAGGTGCCATATTAGAGGATCAGGACCAACTATCAATTCGGCCTCAGAGAGTAAACGTAATCTAGCGAGAGCATCCGCCGTCTCTTTACCAAGAATGCCGCGATGTTCCGGAACCCAGCATGGACGGAAGAAATCATATAATCGACCCTGATTCGTCCATGTCTTGTCCAGATTAAACCTGGATTTGATTACATTAAGTCTTACTGCCATCAACTTTGCGTTCTGCATACATAGGAAGACAAGGGAGAGTCAAATGAGTATAGAAAACAGTGATTTAGTTGAAGCTCAACAAAGCACATTGGTGTTCAGGACACCTGACTACCGGCATACTTTGTCTATCAGTTTGCAGAGTCATTGGTGTCCACACACCAGTCGTGAGACCTGTAAATTAAGATTGGCTGCACCACTGCCCTATAGAACCAGTAGTAAGCCTACAAATAGTGTCACGACCCTTTTACGTAAATAAATCGCTAAGAATGCTTTCTTTTACTCTCTCAATTATGTTATCTTCCCATGCGAGCTTGAGTTCCAGAATAAACGGCAACTAAGGATAGTTAAGCCCTTACTTAGGATTTGTATTGCATTTTAAATTTAAAAATTATTTTCTCTTTAAACTTTCATGGTCTATTTACACATACATAGACACAGACTGGCAACCATTCACGCATTTACGCGCATACATATGCAAAGTGCTTCTTCAAAGTGCTTTATAATCCTGCGCTCACATATGTATTTATACAAACACATGACAATCACAAATATAGACGTGGAAATGTATTGTTATGTACCAGTGTTTGCAAGTGTAAATATTGTTAAATACATATACTATTACTGATAAAAACACACACATGGCTAAAGTTTAATCAACATTCTCTTATACTCATACAACCAACCTATACATAAAAAAACATACATACATACAGGAGATGCAAAATTATATTTAATGTTTCAGGTTTTAAACGCACAGCATATCCGTTGATTTCCGTTTGATGACTGACGTTGATAAATTATTCAAAACCTATTCATATTCGAATCTCATCACCGTCAATTTCTGTATGGTATAGTATGTGTTTGTATGTTTTTTATTGTTTTTGTTTGTTTTTTATTTAATATTTCGTTTATTAATAAATTGTCTCCTCATCCGTTGACATTGAACATTTCCTAGCTAATGAATTAAAAGTAAATATTTAAACACCATGCCTGGCATGGCTTATACCATGCGAGTATTGTTAATGAAAATTTCAAGAGCATGTTAATGAAAATATAAACCACACACCATCGATTTTAAGTAATTTAAAGACAGAGTTTCGTCAAAATTAAAACTACTGTAGGAAGTTATGTGGAATAGTTTTCTAAATTTAAACCCAGTGAGCATACATTAAATTGTGGTAGTTGGGAAGTTTTACGATATTGGTGGTCATGGCGGTCATATTTTTGAAAACAATACTTAGTCAGTTGACGCCTAATCAATTTCTATAAAATTCTCAAAGAGTTTTGGGCTAAGTGGGGCTTACAACTTATCAGTGACGCTTAAGAGTCACGTTTTAATTATCTGAAGTAGATTTCGATCTTTTTATTTAAATCAATTCTTTATTATTCGAACAATTGTGTGTGCCACTGTTCACAACTTGATGTAAACAACAACAATTACTTTGTTTGTTTTTCCTCTTTGCACTCTTTTGCGTAAACAATAACAATTATTAGTCAATTAGTTCGACAGATCTTTTTAACGGAGATCCTTACACCACGATTACTTTCTTCAATCGCTCCGCGTCTTCACACAAGACTGACTGAATTTTTTTGGACCATCTATCAGTTTAAATTTGAATCATCGATTATTTCGAATCTGGCAATACATATGTCATTCTATTCTGTCACAAAAATTAGTAAAGGATCGATTTACGCTTGAGCAACGTTGGGATTTATTGGGCCAACGAGTAACTGCACGATGATAACGATTTTGCAAAAAAAAAAAAAAAACATCTCTACGGATGAAGCTCAATTTCATCATGGTGGGTACGTTAATAACCAAAATTTCCGTATTTGGCAAGTTGTCCTATTACAATTGACTGTTTTGTGCGGCTTGTGGAGCGACGGCAACATTGGCCCACATTTCTTGGGAAATTAGGACTACAGTCAATGGAGGCACCTATCGCACTATGATAACCGAGTTTCTGGCACCCGCTCTTCATGGACGATGTTTGATTTCAACAGGATGGTACAACTGCCAACACACCTGATGCCACAATCGATTTCTTGCATCAAACGTTTGATGGCCGTTTAATTAAACGAAACGGTGAAATCAATTGTCCGCCAAGAAACTGCCATTTGACACAGTTAGATTATTTTCTGTGGAGCGCCATTAAAGAAAACTATTATGTCGACAAACCTGAGATAATTGAGCATTTGAAGTGCAACATTCGTTACGCCAGCACATACACTCGGAAAAGTGCACGATTGATACAATCGAATGGTAGTGCACAGTAGGTAGAAAGAAAAGGAATGGGAGAGGAGGAGACAATCTTCACTTTTGCTTTATAAATATACTGAGTTTTGAATTATACGTCTGTCTAGCTTGTACTATCAATATCCGGCCTTCTGTCCCGTCAGTGAAGGCCTAAAGGATATTTGTTCAGCCAATGTTAAGATTATATGATGAGGAAAACGAATCAGCAGAATACATATACAGAATATTTCAGATTGAAACATATGGCTACTTATTAAGAAGTAGACAGGGAATTATAATTATTCACACTGAACAGCATCTTAAGATTAATCACAATAATTTGTGGACAATCCAGTAGACCATCTCATGCCATTGCTTTAGTACCTCTAAACAGCTATAACTCTCTATTGAAAAATTACCGTTCCTTCCTATAACAACTGTCTAGCGTAGCATTCCTCTTTTACATTATTTTTGAAACACAATCCACGTGCTTATTTAAACAAATTATGTTTTAAATACCTCAATAAATATTAAAAAATGTTCCTCATAATCATGAAAGCCACATCATCAACGTTGATATATGCAAATGTGTCATTTACACACAACATTTTTTGAAAATTATCAAAAAGAAAGAAAGAAATTTTAAGAAATTTCCATAAAAAATTAAATTTCTTCCTACTTTTACAAAAAAACAAAAAATCATAAAAAGGGATTTCATTTCCTCCAAAGAAATCAGCAACATTTAGGCAAAAAGTCAACGTCAAATGAAACATTTGTTTGTGTCAAAAACAATTTTATTTTTTTTTTCGAACCCTCAGCGTTGATGTATTTTTTCGTCTACGTCTTGTTTTTCTTGTAGCAACAAATTTTTCTTTCATCATTTACTTTTTAAGACAAAACCAAAACAATTTCAGAAAAAAATCAAAAAAAAAGTAGGAAAAAATTGAGTTTGGGAATGGCAAACATAAGAGCGAAGAGAGAGAGAGAGCACGCTGCTAACCTAAAAGAATTTCCTAAAAACAAATGCACACTTGTGTGTGCGTGTGTTTTCACTTCCAGTTCCTATTTTTGTAGGTAAAAAAGCCTAAAAACAAAAGCAGGGAGTGTAAGATTTCGAGCATGTGATGTTGGTTACACATACATTACATATACACAGTGTTGGTCAAAACTTTTCGAACAAAATTTAATATACAATACATTAACGCGTTTAACTGAAATATACCAATAAGAAACTGAAAATTTTCTTGGATCATAATGAAATCAAGTACTAGGAGCCCTTTTAAAGCAGTGAGTAGTCCACTGTCAATCTGCGAATAACACAACTACAGAGCCTACTACTTACTTACTTACTTAATTGGCCATTAATAAACCGATTAACGGATTTCGACCTGATTTAACACATCCTTCGAGGCGTCTCTGCTTCTTGCGCGCTTACGCCAGTTGGTCACACCAATCGATGACAGGGTTTCCTCGATTTGGTCCTTCCAACGCAAATTCCACAAAATCCCTTCATTAAGTACCCGTCTCGCAGGAGCATTCTTCTCCATTCGAATGAAATGGCCGAGCCAAAGCAGCCGCTAGATATTAATACTATGTACAACGTCCATGTTGTTAAGGAGCTCACACATCTCACTGTTGGGTCGGTTGGGGCAATCATCGCCAACTCTTACTGGACCGAAGATCTTACGTAGAACTTTTCTTTCGAATAATCGCAAGGCTGCTGCCTCAGTGCTTAATAGTGTCCATGCCTCTAATAATATAATACTCTTGTAGAGTATTAGAGGAACGTCTTGTTGTACGAGAGAGGTCTCTGCTACTCAATTGCCTATTGAGACGATAGTAGCAGCTGTTGGCAAAAGTGATCCGGCACTTGATCTCTAGACAGACAATATTTTTGGTGGTACAGCACAGCCTACTGCAGTTTTGTCAAAATGCAGTTCTTGATGACAATTAATTGTCTCTCTGAACTTTCCTTAGCGATTGTATTTTTTAGTTACTGCTTACCACAAATTTTCTATGAAAGTAAAGTCGAAGAATTGTGCACCGTGCCCACTAATTTTTTACATCTTTTGAAGCATGCTGTGAGGTCTATATTTTTAATTGATCATTACAACCATTTAGCAAGGATTACGACCTTACTTCTCGTAATCCACGTAGAAATTCTAAGGTATTTTCTATGCTTAAGTTATCGCCATCGAAAGATGTGCCCAATTCTTCTTGGATAGGAAGTATTTAGGCCAGACCATAGTATCTGACAATCTGATCTCAGGCTATGTGCCGAAATCCTGAGAGATTGATACGAGGAAAGATAGATACGAGTGGATATTCAGGGTAAATGGACAGGAAGCTAAATGTTCCACTTTGGAAGCCTCTACAAAGATGATGAGGTGTTTTTGTGAAAAGAGATCAAGTATTTGAAAGGGTTTTCTCAGCAAAAGGACGAATAGAGAGAGGTAGACTCTTCCCAAGCCAGACAGGTTAGAGACAATTTATACTTTTTATGGATGATTATAACGAGAAGAGAATTGGGAATTGTAACCGTCATTCTAACTGGACATTGTAGACTCATAGAATATTTATAAAAGGTTTGAGCGTAATATTAGGATAGTGCTCATCAAAATTACAACTTCACTTCGAACTACATCATCTAAACCGATGTTTACTATCTTTAACTAGCTACCACAAGACATGATGCTGAAACAAGACGCTGATAACTTAGCAATAACACACAAGCTGAGCACCACAAGAGCATGGAAGTACAGAAGCTATTGCAATGAGAAAAAATTGGAAATAGTTGATCTGGATATTTCAATTGATTACACATTTCCAGAGGTAGCGTTTTCGATCCTGGTTTTATGCCCATTATGTTTATATAGTTATGATCCCAAAGACCATCATCCTGGTATTCACTTAAGGATACAGTGAATCTAAAAACTTTAGCAATTTTTAGATTGCTTTTTAGAATAACCCGTTATTGTAGTTCTATTCAGGCTGAAATATTGACTAAAAAGACAGTTACCATATGAATCCAGTATCAGCATACATCGGGTAAGGATATACGCATATTTGCTATGAGTAAAGTGGCCATTAGGTCCTTATATGGTGTATACATCAAAAATACCTCTGGCAGTTAAACCGTAGTAACGACTATTTGCAGAGACTGATACAACAAATAACAGATTCTGAACACCGAAGGTAGAAACAAAACTAAAACAGTTGCATAGGTTTCTTTAGAACAAAATTTTAATGATATAGGTAAGACCAACATTCCTCTGTAGAAAGGCAAACAAATAATCACACCTAAATTTTACTCATTTGTAAGGACATATGGGATTATTAATCCACTTTTAATCCACTTGACCAGACAATTCTGACCCGCAATGGATATTTAAATTCCATACTGAGGATCTCATAGCAGTTTTAATGCGATCTTGGTATACATGCCCAGAAGTTACAAAAATATTTCACAATGATATTGTAAAAGATTTAACGACGAGGAAAAAGAGAAACCCCAAAACATATTTTCTAAACAAAATTCGTTGCTTTCTTATCACCTACATTCCATTGGATTTAATATTTTGGAGATATTTTTCTTCCATAGATTGACGTTTCAAATAAAGTTTTGTTGATTTTGTTTTGATCGACACTGTACATACGCATATGCACTAATAAATGAACATGTGTGGGTGTTCAAATGTTATTTCAAAGGAGCGAAAAAAATCCGACATTTTTCTCTTCCTTTTTTTTTTTGTCATCTGTTGTTTTGACATTTTCTACATGTTTGTCAACACTTTTGACAGACACTTACTCGTATGTATGTTTGCAGCAGCAATAGAAGTTTTAAGGCATTCCATTTGCTTTGGTTTTAATTTTTTTTCTCAAATAACGTTTTGGAATATTTTATTTGTGTGTTACAGTGTAGTTGGGTAGATATGTGTGTGGATAATTGCCGGATTATAAAAATATATATATAAAATATATATATATATATAAACACACACACACACTCTATGACATATTTGTACTCATACTCTTACATTATTAACGGCGGAGGCTTATATTCTCTCACTTTCATTTCATTCGCATAATAATGAAGACAGTAATGAAGTTATTATAAAAGTAATGACTTAATTAAGCTGGAAATGTTTCATTGTGGCAGAATAAAAAAAGCAAAAGAATTTCATAAATTAAAAAATAAAGAAAATATTAAAAAATGTTCATAGTATTACAGGGCCTCTATGATAATTTATGCTTGATAGAAAGGCTACACGCTTTAGGTCCATCATAGGATAGAGAAAAAATTAATTGCAATAACAAATCAACAGTATAATGTCTAGAAGTTGCCAGACAAGTTGGTAAAGTGAAACTATGACATGTAAATTATTCACCACGGCTACATACAATTAAGCTCGTTTATAAGACTCCTTCTTGACCTTCATTCTCGTGACTTTCGGCATATTTTAATCAAATTTAGAAAATTCTTGTATTATTAACCCAAAAATTGCTCGAGAATACTAAGAAAAGTAAGTTTTAAAATTAATACATGCCAATTAAGTATTTAAAATAAAATTTGATTGACTCCCACTTTACCTTTATTTATTTTCACCTTTTTATTCTATTAAAAATTTCTCTCCGCAAATTTCCAATTTTCCCATTTTGTTTACGTTCCACAAAACTTTCGTCGAACGAAACTTGTTTGTGTTGTTTGTGATCATTTATCACACGCTTAAATTGTTTTACGCATAAACATGCAACTTTTCTCAAAGACACACTTGTACCCGAACGTTTAGCAGGCGAAATACTGACAAAGACTTTTTACTATCCCCCTCTCTTCCACAATATTTACCGGTTACAACTAAGACAACATTCCTGGCAATGGCAGAAATGGGATGTTTATTTTCAACTATAAAGTTAAATTTTTTTTGAAATAAAATTTCTACTTCATAATGAGTTTGTAATGAGACAACGGTTGTCGCTTGTAATGTATGAGCGAAAAAGAACAGAAAGAAGGAGACAAAAAAGTAGAAGAAGACAAAAGATATGAGTTGAGAGTGTTTTATAATAGATGAGTCGGTAATTTGGTAACTTTATCAATCAATGGATGGTAAAAAATAGGGAGAAAAAATTGATTAAGTTGATGGCATGAGTGAAAGAAAAAACTAATTTTTTGATCAACGAACACTTTGGATAAAAGTTTGAAACTGATTTAAGGAAGATATTTAGAGTATTACGTAGTGGGTTGATAAAGGATATTGCTGTGGAACCTGATCATTAACAAGCTACTTACGAAACTCTTAACAAATGGATTTAAGATGGCAGTTATGATGATGCTTAGGATGGCTCTGGAATCCTGTGATAGTAGAGCAGATGAAACAATCTGAGTGTAAGTCCATAAAAGGCCAAAAAGTATCACATCCTTAGATTCCCACACCACCACGATCATATATCCAGTAGTAATCCTCGATTTGAAACTCTTATAGAGCAGAATATAATTGAAAAGACTTGGACCGCTTAAGTGACTCTCCTTACCTACAAACAGACAGTATAACTACAAGAATCTAGACGGCCTCAGAAGGCTGTCCAGACTCTGCTGGACACGTATGGACAGGAAGAGGAATGTCCAACTTCTGTCCTTAAATCGTAAGACCAGCTATTGCACAATAGCGTTCTTTACCGGCCATTTTCCTTTTGGTTGTCATGCTGAAAGCCTCGGCATTCGAACTAATGACTTCTGCAGGAGCTATGAATCTGAGAAGTAGAAAGAGACTGTCTTTCACCTTATGTATCAGTACACTGCTTTTGTCACGAAGTTTCATGTCATGTGTCAGTGCCCTGATCTTGTCCTGAAGAGATGGAAGTTTCTGACCTCTCATTACACTGACATCGTTGACTAAGCTCTTTAATATAAATATTGCTGCAAAAGTAAGATATTCTTTGGACTTGGGATGGTTTTCTATAGGAAATGGTTAAGTCCCGGATAGAATTAACTGTTAGAATTGGACCTAAATACTGGCCTTAATGGGAACTATTCTTTCGAAGGCAGTTTTACATTCTTATCGCTAATGCTCTAAGGACCATATTGAATTGGCTTTACGCCATTTTGAGTTGGCTAAACTTCTCTAAGCTAAGCTTTTTCTACCGTAAGCAACTCTTTTTACATACTAGAGTTTTAAACCCTTACACCCCAATGCCCAGACCTACTGTTATAATCCTATCGTATAAGGAGTATACTCCTGTTATGTATATAAGGAGTATAACATCACTCAATGCCGTCCACGGATTCTCTGTGTAAACCAATTCCGAAATGTTAAATTTTCCATGTTTTCGAGACGCAGCGAACGCATTCTGATCACATGTCGATTGGTGCACGAACTCCTTCTTTTAGAAATGAGCCCTATAGCTAAAGACGTTTTTCGATGAAAATTAGGGCCAGTACCCAGTTAGAGCACACTATAATTGTCCGTGAGGATTTGTCAAAACTGTCAAAAATGACAATTAATTTGACAGATGTAGCTTACACATAGTGGCCGTTATCAACTGTCAAATTTATGAAGACCCTATATATTGAGCTATTGTATTTCGACAAATGGTGAAGGACCTATTCTAAAAGATGGAGTTTCCGGACCCTCGATTATTGTACTGCGTTGTCACCCTGGATTATTTCCTTAAATTTTCATAAAGCTAAGGACTTTAAAATAAAACAGTTTTCTGATGTATTAGAAAATGGGATGCTTGATTTTATAGTCGAATATAATAAACCATGCCACCTCTCCAATAAAACAAATATAACCCAGTAGACATTATGGCAATATTTATAAGACTCCTTAGGAAATTGGTTTTTCCTATATATTTTTTGAGAACCGAATATCTACTGCTTGATGAATGAACAACAAGATTGAACAAGACTTTGTTAAAAAATCTTATCTTTTTGTGCAACCACAACTTCTAATGGGTTTTTCTTTTAAAAAATTAGAAAAAAAACTTTTTATTTCGTTTTTATTTCTCTACTTAAATTATAAAAACTACTTCAACTAATTGATTTCTATTCTTTTTTCTTCATTTTAATAGACACAATAAAACTTTAAAAATTTCCAGAAAATTATTTGGAAAAATTGTGTTTTTTTTTTCTTGAATGAAATTTTATTTTTATTGCAGAAAATTTGTCTTTTTTCATTCGGTATTAAGTTAACAACACTTGGAAAACTAAAGAAACTATGACAGAACAATAAGCAAAACTAAAATAATGAAACTCAATTAAAAACTAAAACATTTTGCATAACTCCCATCCCTACTGGCAAAGCAAGCCAAGCCAACCAACCACCCAAACAGAGAGAAAGGGTGGGTGTTTTAGAATAATGAAATAATTTTGAAATGTAAATCAAGTGTATTGAAATAAAATTAAACTAAACTAACCCACAAAAAGTATGTGTAATAATTAAAGATAATAATCGTAAAACTATGGCTCTATTCTCTAAGAGATGGCTTAGGGTGGCCATCAGAAAAAATTTGTTTTGAATTTTGATGTAATGTTTATAAAATTAAACAAGAAATATTTAAAAAAAATAAAAAAAATAATTGAAAATGGTCACCTTATTATATTTTATTTTATAAAACCATTAAAAAATTTTAGCATATTGCACTACAGGGCCTATTTACAAAAATAATAGACCAACTAAATGGCAAACAAGAAAAAGAGAAATTTTGATTTTCCAAAAAAATTTATTTGAAAACTCTTTAGAAAACGATTACAATTGATTGAATAAAATAAAATCAAATAATAATTTTTCATGCTATGGACAACGATAACATGCACTAGCAAGCATAACAGATGTTATCAACTGAAGCAGTATTGTAAGCATTTGTAGCATGAAATATTGTAAAGATTAAATTAAACGAAAGAAAAACTAAAAAATTTTTGAATATTTTCAAACAAAAGCCAAAAAGAAAAATTAAAATTAGTTGTGAATGCTAAAGCAACTGATACAAATCAAAGAAATTAGTTCTTGAAGTTGTGCCAAACAAAAAACGAGTCAAAGTAATAAGTTTTGAACACAGAATTAAAAAAAAAAAACTTTTATACCGTCTCCAAAGATACTCTTCACGTGGCAACATCAAAAATAACAGATTCAAAATCCGTTAGGTTAGGTTACGTTAGGAGGTAAGGTCCCCCTTATAATATATGTTCGGTCCAACACGATAATCGAACAGTACCAATAAAAAAAACCAATTCCATTGCTACTGGGTTTTTTTTTATTTTTGAGAGTTCAATGAAATATGATGGGAAATGAAAGACTAAGTAGCTGCATTTTATCGTGGCATGAGCTGGACTCTGACACTGACACATTGAGTGAGAGATAGTCTTTTTTCTTTCTATTAGTAGCTCCTGCAGAAGTCATGCAAGGGAATGCCGAGTTCATCGAATGTCCTCCATTAAATGACTTACGAGAGAAGCAATAGTTCGATTAAAGAAGAGAAATCATTCTGTCTTATCCAAATCAATCCAGCAGATCATTCCAATAAATGAATGCCCAGTTCCATTAAGGCAATCGGAAGACCTAAATGTGGTCTAAACTTTTGAACTCTTTACGCGCACTGTCCATCTCATCAGCAACCTTAAACTTCCTGTGTCCTGATACACAAATAAGAGTTATTTTTGAACAGAGACTTGCATGTGTTGGCATAACAGGGCCAATGACAACTTGTCCTACAGCAGAGCCGGAGGCTGTGTTGGATTTAAGTCCGCTGTAAATAATAGTGAAGATTGAAGCCATGGAGTATATGGTTATATTGATAAGTGACATGAAATTCCTTCGTCGATTTTGGAACCTATAAATCGATTAGTTGACAGCTCCCTCCTTAACTACCTCCTAGACCGGACCAATAGACTCGATAATTTTGGAAAGTGCTTTGCAACGAGATTTAGTAACAAAATTAATGGAGTAATTTGGAAATTGTATACTCTTCAAAAAGAGGGACTAATATGTGGTATACAGATAGATCAGAAACGGATCTTGGAACAGAAGCAGGAACTTTTGGTCAGACAGTGAAATATATCGACACTATGGGAAAACTTGCTGGTATCTTCTTAAGTGCAAATATGTGCCCAATTTACTTTGAATAGGAGGTACAAAAGAAAATTTGAGCTCTCGGCTGTTATGAGGTAAAATCGAAGGTAGTAGGTCACCGTTTGGGGAAGCTGAAAGATCCAAGTCGCTAATCACACTATCCAGGAATAACTTGAGTCCGGTAATTAGTCTTTTGCCAGGGTACTGTAGACTAAGAGTACTTCTATTCAGAACGGGGCTGATCTCGAGCTCAACATGTAAATTCTGTGAGAATAAATCATGAGAACACATTATTTGAAACCTGTGGGACATTAGAGAATCCCAAGAAAATACACCTGGACACATAGTGCTAAGCAGGGAATTGTCGTTGTTCATATCGATCAGCATCCTGAAAGGCTTGGAGGAGGATACCCTAGAAACTTTGTGGGGAGTACAACAGATTGCATGGTTGCAATGCTCCAATATATCCTTAAAAATCACCGCCATCCATTGACAAGGACAGACATCGACATTCATTAGGAATTTAATGGCAGTAAATGAGTGATCATGACTTTCGTGAGGATTGTGAAGCTATCGGTATAAACCTAAAGGATTCTTGAAATCTTATAATGTTAAGTGTAGAATACTCCAGTTGGAATTCCAAAATCAAATTTCCTATTCAGAAAGTTATAAGGAACCATATAACTATCAGAGCCGCCAGTTTAACATTCTGTTGAAAAGAAGATCAGAGGGTAGCAAAATCAGTATAGCAAAGAATGTATTAGTTGGAGTGGAACAGAAGACATTGGTGATCAAAGCAGTTGACTGCCTGAACACTCTGTCTATTATTCTGCTATGAAATTGGTATATGGACACCTCTCACCAACCGTTAGAAAAGTTAGCTGCACAAAGACTCAATAGAGCTATTATGTGATGGCGGGTCTAAGCTCCCACTTGTGGTCTTTAATAAGTTCCTGATATTTTACACTCTTATATAAGGGCAATTGAATTTTTTCAGGGATAGGGAAGTAATGGCATGTGAAAGTGTCAACTCTGTTTTAGAAGTATTAACGCTTAAACCTTCCATTCTGTTATATGCTTAAAGGCGTAGTTGCACCACAACTAGAAAGTGTACGGATTAAAGTTTCTTTGATTTAAACATTTTCTAAAATCTTTTTAAAACTAATTTTCAATGTAAATTTAAAAAGTACTTTAATTTCATGCTCTCAAAAAAAGTACCAACATTTCTTTTATCTCCCTAAAGCATAGCTTTTGTTCTAAATACTCCCATATAACGTGGAGCATTACTTCTTCCTTTACATTCCCGTATACTAATCTTTACTTTGTTTTTTCCTATTTCTGGATTTAAAAATTTTCTTGGCTCTGTGCCTGCCTACCATATCTCTGACTGGAATGACTGGCTGACTTTTCTTATGTTCACCAAAGCCAAACAAAAATAACAAAGGGAATGTGATTTTAAGACTACGAGAGAAATTACTTCAAAAAAATAAAGAGAGAGAAAGAGTGAGAGAGAAAACAAGTTCAAACAAATTTACCAACTTCTGGTTTAAATTTCAAAAATTAAATGGAAATATCAGGATGACAAAAATGGCAAAAACACAATAAGAAACGAAGAAAAGACAAAAAAAAGTTAAGCCTTTGCCGTTACCGAAAAACCAACACCACATAAAGAGCTAAAAACTTAAAGAAATTGCAACAAAAATAAGAGGGAAAGAAAAGCACCAAATAAAAAGAGCAGGAGCAGTAGTAGTCAACAGTAGCTCTGGAATTGTTTTCGTTTTTACTTAATAAAATACAAACAGAGTGTGACAGCATGTTTGTTGAAAAAATATTCTTGCCAATGCAAAGGATTTAAACTTCTTCTATGAAGTTTTTTCTTTCCAGTCTTTCTTTAACTTGGTTTTGGCGCTTAAGATTTTGTTGTTATTGTCGTTGTCGTTGTTGCCAAGTCATCTTAAGTTGTCATAGTTATAATTTTTGTTTTTGCGAATATTAATTTCATAACAAAAAAAATTTCTTTTGAAGATTAAATAACGACTGAGTTTAAGGCAAATGGAATTCCTGAAGGAAAAAAAATAACAAAAAAAAAAAGAAAAACTCGAAAGAACAGTTAAAATAAATGTTATTTTGTAATTTGATGTTTTAAAATTAAAAAGAAATAAAATAAATACACTATATATATATGTATATACATACACATACAATATATATACATATAAATAAAACTAAATATACTATGTGTAGATGGCGCTGTATGCAATAGTCAAATAATAAAAAATATTTTTTCGTTTACTTTTTAATTTAATTTTTTTTTTCTTGATTTTGTTTTTAGTTACTCCTTAAATTATGTTATTATTATGTTTATTAGGCCCCAGGTCAGACATCTTAAACGAAACGAAATGTGAAAAAATATTATTAAAATTAAATCAAAAGACCTATGCTACAATGTGCGTTCTACAATCGATAATTACAACGACGTATTCCAGAACAAATTATATCAAGGAAGTATGATGTAGTCGCCGTAGTCTAGTAGGTAGTGTGTTGGCTTATTAGACGTGAGACCACCGTTCAAACTCCAGGTCAGACATCTCCAACAATATTTCTACTGCGACTTCCTCTCAGTAGATTTCTGGCAACTCTAAGAGTAAATAATATTATCATGAACAGTTTTTTTAAATCTGTCACACACAACACAAGTGGTGTGAGGAGCTGGGTCGTAATCCTGACTGAAGGGTTGTAATGACCAATTATGTGTGTATGGTGGCAACCATTCACAAAGAGTATACGACATAACGCCGCGGCATTTTTGTGAAATCTTGTGTGAACCAGAAACAGTTCGTAAACTTAAATTCGAGATTTAATGCGACAACTCTGTAAGAATGTTCTGTCAAATTTCAAAATAGGGGTAATGTTCTGTCATCAGAGTCGTAGAGGAACATGTCTTTTTTAACAAATAATAAAAAATCACAGTTAAATCAAAAAATACGCTGTGTTGACCTTTAAAATGTACAATTCTTAATTAAAGTTTAATAAGTTATAGTATATATAAAGGCATTACTTTTTGTCTGTGTCGAACAAACACATTACCTAATAGACTATGGCGATTTTATCAAGGAATAACTTGATCATCGGAACATTGTGTTCTGTTACTTATATGAGATTATGAGCTCCATGCTGGCCAGGTCTAGTTCATCAGCAATGTAGTTTCCAATTTATTGACGGAGACGGAAGAGACTGTTACAGCCTCTTTGAAGGTGTTACTTATTTTGTTGAGGAAGTATTTCTCTCTCTAAGAGATTCTTGAGGAAGACAATGTTGAAAAAATAAATTTTTTTAATGCAACTCACTTTCTCATTTCATATCTACATTGGCGGGGTATTACATGACAATAATACATGTTTACAGATTACAGCTTTCGCAGTGTTAGTTTAGCCAATTTTTTGAGATGTAGAATACACGGGTTTTGTAGGTATCTAACCCAGGAGGATTTAAAATGGTCTAGCAACTATTTTTAGACTATATTGCTTAATAAGGCCGTTCAATTCGATTGTTTCCTTCCCTGAATATATTTTTTCAAAAAATATTTTTTGTTTTATTTTTATTTCATTGAATTAATATTGATAATTAATTGTTAATAAAAATAAACTAAAGAATACTTTAGAGATTTTTTTATTTTATTTTTATTCTTTTACAGTTTCTTTTTATTTATTTTTTTTAAATTTATTTAAAATTTTTTATAATTTTTTTTTAATTTTATCTTAATTTCAGTGAATTAATATTGGTAATTAATTGTTAATAAAAAAGACTAAAGCAGACTTTATAAATATTTAATTTTTTTATTTATTTTATTCCAATAAATAATTTATTTTGTGTCTGTCCAGCCGCCATCTGCACTTAAATAAGTGTTGTTATGTATTCTTAAATAATAATAAAAAGTAAATAAATTTTATATAAATTAATAATTAATTAATAAACAAAATTAAAAACTTAAAACGTGTTATAAACAGTTTGCTAAATAAAAATATTTGTTGTTATGTTCTCTGTTTCGTTTTTTTTTTTTACCAAAACAAAAACAAAATTCTACGCTCTTCTTCTTTTTTATAAATCCGTTATTCTGTTTTCATTTATTTTTCCACAATTTAAAATGTCCTTTTTTTGTACATATAATTTAATTCTTTATTTATTAAACTCTACCGCTCTATTATTTCTTGTGTTGTTTATTTATTTCAATTTTCTTTTATGATTTTCAATTAATTCTTCTAAAACTGAAAATAAAATCCCTTAAAAAATCAAAACAAAACAAAAACAACTACTGTAGGACGAGAAAAATCAACTACTCATAACAAATCTTTGGCTTTCGTTGGTAAGTTTCCCTCCCTACTGTAAAACAAAACAAAAACAAAAAATCTATTAAAGAAAGTAATTTTTAAAAATTTTAATTCGTTTAATTCCGTAAATCCTGTTCTTTTCTTAATAATAATAGCAATATTTTTTTTTTAATTAGAAATAATTAGAAATAGTTCAACTCAATTACTAATCCAAGTACAAACATTTTTGTTTTTTGTATTCTTAACTCCTTTAATTTTTAATTGCACACGACTGTAATTTTTTTTCTAATACTTCTTTAATAATTTACAATTCTAATGCTTTCTAACAATACAAATGCTTTTTTTGAATCTCTACGTTTTTTTAGACTCTACTGTAGAGCCCGTTTTTTGTATACAACTCTGCCCGTTCTTTTTCTAACATTTCTTAAGTATTTTATTCTCTTCTTATTAATTATTCCAATTATTTACAAATTTATGCTTATTATTGTAGTTTTCCCTTTCTTCATTATTTTGTATTTCATTAAGTACTGGAAAGTAGTATGCAAAAAGTACCAAAATATTTATAACTAAAGGTACCAAAAGACAATATTTAAAATAATATTTTATTTAAAATTACCATCTTTTAATACTTATTAACATATATTATTAAATTTTAACAAGGATATCACAAAGTTAAAAAAAGTCCCCCTGTCAAAAAAGTAACAACTCAATTTATGAGTTGAATTACATTGACACCTCTTAGAGGCATTCCAAAACTAACTTGAAACAAGTTCATCTCATATTATTCGCCATTCCCTGTTCGATTAAGAATACTACTTTTTACACATAAGGTCCAAAGACTAAAAAGTACCAAAGTATTTTAATTAATAGCATTTAAATTATATTTTCAAAAATTGTTACGTATCGTTTTTGAAGTTTTTTGAACAAAGGTTTTTATCCCTTATATTCGGTTAGTTTAGATAAAAAGCTCGTTGCATTTGTGATTCTAAAATGCATTGTATTAATTCCTCCCGATCCAAGCAGTGGTTCATGTAAAACCATTTCTATGTACCATTTCAATTGGTACTACTTCCGTATTTTCTAAGCGCAGAACTAATCCTATTGTGATTTGCTGGCATCTAAGCAAAATGAACTTACATTAGATCTACAAAAATTGAAACATAAGATAATTTTTTGGCGCAATTTTAAGCTTGTGTTGTGGATGCATCAAAACTCAGCATCATGATGGAACTCTACACCTTTACTGGCAATCAATTTTGTAGAAATCAGAATAAACCGTTTGACCGCTGATGACAGCTTACGCTGCATTGTTTTTCTTGGTGTCAACTCTAACATTGACACAGTCTACCAAGATTTGCTTTGGTTCGTCCATGATCACATAATGAAAAAATTTAAAGGAGTCAAATCGCACGATATCGGTGGTTAGTGTTTCTTTTATAGGCTTAAAACCAAAGCAAGAACTGTACTTGTCTAATTTATTGGTCCCCCACAATCTAAGATACCCATGCGCTCTAATCGCTCGCGTAGAATATTCAATGTGTCACGCCACGCCATCCTGTTGAAACCATATGTCGTTGTTGTCGATATCATCCAATTCAGATCAAAAGAATGTGGCAATCATCAACCATTATGAATCGTAAGATGGCCTCGCCACATTTTCTCTAACAGCAGCGATATATTCGACTTGGAGATGTTAAACAGTCCTACCCATATAGGTAACACTTGCAGTCTCTTCGAATTTCTTTATAATCCTGTCCATTGTTTACGCAGTAGATCGACCATAATCTACTCGTAATGTTCGAAAACGAAAACGGCTGTGTTTGAACCACCATTTCTGTTGCAAGCTTTATCTATTTTTAGGCATCCTTTGGTAGTTAAACGCGCCTTAAATACATTACCACCCTTTAGTCATGATTACGACCTAGCTTCTCACACTACTTATTTTGTGCTCATTAATTGTTTTTCAAATAAATAACTGATGAAGGCGTATGATGAATATTTATGGCAGTTAACAAATATCACTTATACGCCTCAATAGATTGTGTGTTAATTTTATACATGAGTGGCGTGTCCTACAGTTTAAAGTCGACTCTGAAAGACAGACTTTTAGAGAAACTTTTCATGACAAAAATTTGCAGAGAGGCAGTCGCCGAAGAAATATTTCTTTTTATATTTCATTTTTTTTTTTTTTTTGGAGCTGTCTTATTTGATGGTTTGAACCGTAACCTCAGTTCTATTAAGTCAACACACTACCTACTAGACTACGACGACTGCACGTACTCACTTAACAAAAGACTTTTCATATGAAAGATATTTGGCACCTGATAGCCTTGCTAGATCGATAGTTTTAAAATCACTTAACAGATTAGCTGGATTACTGTCTTTAGTTTACTTTCCAATGTGCAATGCCTACAATAGATTTGGACTTTTTAGCAGTTTCAAACTGTTGTTAAACGTAAATATTAAATTCAATTTATTAAATTAAATAAAATGAAAAATATTTGTAGCATACTTTTAGACGCTTTAACTAAAATTGATTGTTTTATTATCGGAAATTAATTAAAAAACTTCTATTAATCACTAGAAATAAAACGAATTGTGCAGAAAAATATTGTCGTGTGCAAGAAAAAAATTTTCCAGTGAATTTTTCTTTCTAATAAAAAACAAAACGAAAATAATTAAACGTTTGTTGAATAGAATTAGACTAGATGAGAAACAGTTGTAGAAAACTCTAGAGTAGTGTTGTTAAAAAACAAAAACAATTTTTAATTAAATCTAGAACAATTGTTATTATTTTTATTGAGATTTGGTTTTATTTTTTTTTTTTTTGCTTTTTTCCCCCATTTTATAACTATAAAATGTACATATGAATTGTTTTTATTTTATTTTAATTTAAAATTTCTTTGTAATAACACTTTTGTTTATTTTTTAATACCTTTTTATGCAATAAAAAATAAAACTCTTGTTAAATTCAAAATTAAATAAAACGTATAAAGCTTAAAAACGTATTTTAAAATATATTTTAACAAAAGAAAACCTTGAAATTGTGCATGATTTCTATAAACAATACCTATTGATTGTTTCTCTCTTTTATTTTTTTATGTTTTGTGCAAAATAACATGAATATTTTTTATTTTAATAAATATTTATTACAAATAAATAAACAAAAAATCATAAAAAAAATAAATTAAAAACGCATACCTACACACATAGTATATTGGATATGCTTCATGCATATGCTGTGTATACTAAAAAAAAAAGCAAGAAAAAAAAAACAACCAACAACAGAATTTTTATTAATCGTATGATATGCTGGTGTTGAGATTTAACCATTGCCTGTTATGGTATGCTGTTGTGGAGTGAATGCCTCTGAGAACAATGGCCACAGAAAATATGTATGATTGTGATGAAATGTTTTGTTGCATACTTTATGGAGTAAATGTTTTTTTATTAACGCAAAATTTATTGCATGTAAATATGTCCACAGCTACATATACCTCAATATGTAGGCGTGGTAGTATCATAAATATTATTGTTTTTTATTTTCTACCTTTTTAACAAATAATAACAATATTTTTTTATTTATTTTACTTCTCTTCACTCTTGTTATGATTGTTATGTTATTTGTTTTCACACATTAATTTTTAGGGCTTAATCATAAAGCCTACTTTTAGGTGTTCACAATGAAATTATTTTTTTATGGATTACTTTTTGGCAGTAAAAAATAATATTTAAATAAATAAAAGATTATATACAAAACATTTGAAAGTCAAAGGTGAAAATGAATCATAAACTGATTGGAAAGCATACTTTTGGGAGCAAAATTTTTGTTTAACAACACTTCCCAAAATTTTGTATTGCATACTTTTGGACATTTAATAATATAATTTCTTTGCATACTGATTAATATAAATATTTATCATTTAAAGCAAACGAAAGTGTAATTATTTGGAATTTTATTTTATTATCACATAAAAGTACAGCTTTTGTCTATAATTTACTACAAATTTAAATGTATCGCTCTTCAAAAATTTAAAATGAGACAAAACAAGTGTAAAAACCAGATAGGTGTTCAATAGCAAGAGTCTATACAATGTAACGTTCGGTAACATACATATTAAATATTTTCATATGGATGCTAAGTCGAAGCTATCAATCTAGTCTTAAATTTTTCTTTTGGTTAATGATTGAGGATTTTCTAAACTTTTGGTGTCCTCTGGATTCCAGCATCGAGTTAAGTGTGTAACACCATACTGAGATTGTATTCTCCCCTCAATTGGCGTAGAAATCACAAGAATGAAAAATATATCCTAAAAGGACCCACCATATTCAAGCTGAAAGCTTTTGTTCCTTCCGGTCAGACATCGTAGTATAAATTGTACCACCAGTCGAGTTCACAATATCCCTGTTGTGGTGACCATTACCTCTCATGTAGCAAAGTTTTTGCAAGGACTTCATATTGAGTTACATAACAACACAGAAATATCAGCGATCTATAATGCCCCGGTGAAATGCTGTAAATAATAAAAATGCAAAAGACTTTGACTTCCCAATCGACTTTAACTCGCCAACGATCTTAAGGCGCTGTTCTGTACTGTTTCTTATCAGTTCCACTCTTCTCTTGACGGTCAACTGCATAAATTAGGCCCCTATTTTGTAGGAATGTGTTATATGAAGTACTCGCTCGAGTCCTATGCTATGACAGATGCAACATCTGCAAAACATACGCTAGCATAGAGCCCAGATATGTATGTCCTGGGACCCAAATAACAGAGGGATTTCAAAAATTCATCATTTCCAGGAGAGACAGGTGGCATTTATAGACAAACTCAGACGTCGACATGACATACAAAAAACTGTCCAATTATTTCTGTACACTCTCAGAGTATATTTTACCACTAAGATACATTCTCGTTTGGAAAACAATGGAGCGATCTGATATTTTATGTAAATTCCTGATATTTAAGTTCTTGACATAAACACTATACACTTTCGATACTGGAATACATTCCGTTATGCCGCTGTAGTGAAAATTTTCCATAAAGCAGAATGGTTTATGATGTCGAATGCCTTCTTAAAGGTAACGAATACCACGTGTAATGAAGATCGCCAGTTATCTGTTTGTGATGTGATTATGTGATAGCATGCTATGGCATATTTATTAATGGCTCTGATATTATGTTATCTTGACAGCTGTCTAACCACTGCAATCTTTTCCAGGCATTTAATGCCTCTGAAAGTATCTTGATTCGCCCGTACAGTTAGACTGCGAGTTTGTCCCTAACGAACATCTTTTTGTTGTCCGTCCTTGGCTTTGAATGCCCAGGATTTCGCAACAAAATTTCATATAATTTGACTCAATTACATTGGCAGTAGCTTTGCTATATTGTTATAGGTAGGACGAAGACTGATTCACTTCTACACTCAAATCGCATCATTATCCATTGCATGAAAGTGATTCTCATGGATCACCGTTCTCTTGGTAGGCATGTCGATAAGCTTGGCATTCTGTCAAATTATTTCTGCAAGAGGTGTGACTTTGAAGGGAAGTTAAGACTATCTTTCACTTCGTATATCAATGAACTAGAGATGAGCGATATTTTCAAAACTGTGATTTAATCACGGTGATTGATAATTCACTGGTAACTAGAGTGATTGAAATTGCCAAATAACAGTTACTAATAATGTCGTTCTTTCAAAATTTTTATATACTCAAATTTATTCCATTTTATTTTGAGCGAGGCAGAATTACTATTAGATGATGCTGATTATTTACTTTTGTCTTTTATACATGAACTTTCTGTGAAACTTAATTGTCAAACTTCATATAAAAAAAAAATTACATTAAAAATAATAACATTGATGACACCACTTTGATTTTGTTTAGTAGTCTTTTCGTAGTATGTATCTAGTTGTCTCTTTCTTACGACTTAATAAAATACGTTATTGTCATTATTGTATTATTGGAATATTGTGATCACAATCACTGTTTTAAAGAACAGTGATTAACAAATTACGTTCACTGAGAACAACGTTCATCAAAAATCACTGGATCGCTCATCTCTACCCTGAACTCTCTAGTATTACTTCAATAGTCAAGTTTATTTGGAGCCTGGTTGGTTTCCCTTAAAGAATGTTTAATACTCGAATCCAATGCTGGCCTAAATGGAACCTTGTCTTATCTTTGCTACCTATTATTTTCTAGTCGTAAACGAAAGAAGAATCTCTCTCAGAGTATAAACTCTAGCCGAGGTTGGTTCGAACCATTCAAATGACCTGGAAGTGGCTTACATTCTAATGTCTACTCTATGAGACTATGAGATTCAAATATCTATTTAGGTAATCACTCTCGTATTGACATAACATACCCAACAGTTAATCGCATTAACCTACATTGAAATTTTATTTTAATACCAATGACTTACAGTAAATTACCTTCCCCTGCTTTAATGTTAATTATCCATAAATCCTTAACACAAATAGTGTAAAGGATTCCACATCGATAAAAACAACACCAAAAACAACAAAAATATATACTCAATTATTATCACGTAATGTGGTTTAATTTATTAGTAAATAATACTCTTTTTGATAGTTTAAGCGGATTTAATAAATATTAAAAACTCTCACTTGATAATAATAAAAAATTTTCGTTTTTTTTTCAATTTATTTTTTAATTGACAGTCCAGAGTGAATTTGACCAGCAGCAGCTGTCAACAAAGTAGTTGTCATATGACACATAATTTGATGGATGGTTGGTTGTTTTGCGAGTGGTTGTTGTAACTGCTGGTGCAGTTGTTTATGGGCGAATTATTACAGTTATTGATGGCAACCAGCCATCAATGTTTATGACACCAGAATAGATAAAATGCTCGCTGATAAACAAAAAAAACACTGACAGGCGAATGTACATATAAAGTACTTATAAACGTATTAAACCCAATAAGGGTTTATTTTATTTTCTCTTTTTTTTTTTTTTTTTTGTAAGCCAAACGTAAATTTTTAATTAACATTTCAGTGGAGTAGTATCGGTCATCAATATTAAACAATCAGGTCAGCCAGTATCAGTGTATTAACGAAATAAAATTGAAAAAAAAAAATAAAAAAAATTTTTCAAAGTTCGTTTACATGGTAACGCCCCGTTGGTTTTTATAGGAACCATAAATTAAGTGAGCGGGTGTATGTGTTTGTGTGTGTATTTCTACACAATTTATTAATGCATGTAAAACATGGTTTTTATGTTTTTTTGATGTTTCACAAAAAAAAAAAGAAAAATTGGTAAAAAAGCAAGTGATGTGGATAGTGTGGGTTTTTTCGGATGTCATAATATATGCTTTAAAAAAATTAACTCCTAAGAGTATACTTTAGTATTTCAACAGCTTTTGTCGGTATTAAAAAAAACGACATATACAAACTGTACTCTACTAAATTTTCAATTATTCATGATTTATTAGCCAGAGTGCAGTAATGGAGAAGATTTCAAAATAAAAATTTCTTTTTAAGTTGCCAATAAAAAATGGACACCATGGTTGTTAACATAAAAAATAAAAAATGTCTATTGAAATAAGGACACCGAAGTTTAAAAATAATCCAAAATAGTTAAAAAATAACTAGAAATTCAAGATATTTTCATCAATATACAAATAAAGGTCCGTTGGGCACAAGGCAGTAACATTAACAAGACAAATGAAAAGGTGGAACGTGTCAGGTAGGCATAGATAACATGCCGGACAAGGCATGTCCCGTGAACAATCGTATTTCGATAGGAATTGAGGATGCCGGAATTTATCTGTGCCAGGATTGGTCTTATTTTTCTTGGTATCTATTTCTCACTGTCTTAAATACTAGATAGGGGTGCATTAAGTATTCTGTTGCATCTGTAGTTGTTTATAGCCGACTGATGCAACATTCGCTACGTGTTTAGTTCCTATTGAATTAAGGGCAGAAGGTCTCGCAATAAAGTTTGGTTATGCTTCAAACATTACCCGTGTAGTGTACGTTCATTTTATCCACGAGTAATGGGAGCGACAATCTGAACGACAAATCTGAGAAGCTCTTTCTACGCAATGAGTTTTTGCCAGAAGACGGTTGACAACATGTCCTACAGACTATAACACAATACCAGAATACATTAACCTAATCGACAGCATAATGGATATAGAAGCATAATTAGTACCTGTAAGGATTGCGTCTACTCAACATAATTATCCGGGTTGTAATTGAAACTAGAAGCCCATATGAGATTAATACCAAACTGACGCAAAAGTGGTCAAGGGTGTGGCAACAGATGCCAAACAGTTTAGATGTGAAAGATGCAACTGGAAGAGATTTTATTGCCGCATGACTGTTAGAAAATATAGATATAAAAGTAATAGGATTTATATCTATTTCCTCGGTCCGAAACTCAGTACAATAATCGGAGAAGCGGACAGATATCTCAAGACTGAAAATTAACACATTCAACGTGGTTGGGGGAAAAAGCTAGGTTGTAATCTTGACTAAAGAGTTGTAATAATCAATTAAGTACGTACTTTATTAGTATAAAAATCAGTGTCTACTTTTGGAAGCATTGTGGACTTTAGAAATTGTATATAGATTGCATTAGAGGCTTATAAAACGTATTCCAGATTCTTATTTCCCACAGAGTTTTTAATGCAACCTAAGATTTCTTTACTTATACTATACAATAAGTTGTATAGAAAAGGATGTTAAGTTTTTCATGAGTTTGTTTGAGTAATATTTTTATTGCCTATCTTAAGGAACACAATTGTTTTACTACTTTTGGCAAAGATCATTAATTCGCAAACATTTTTCCTATCTTCCACAAGCACATATTCACCTGAAGAGATACAGGGAGACTGAAATTACCTAAAAGAATTCAATCTTTTAAAAGGTTTTTAAAAAAAACTATATTAAGTATCTGCATAAAAGTTTTATACATTTTTTATAAAAACATAATATGCTTTGAAATTATGTATATTCTTTTGTTTTAAAGAATAGAAATAAAAAAGTTATTGGTTGCATACGTAAGTAGTAGTATCATTTAAAAAACTATTGCCTAGTTTAAGGGAGTTAAACCATATGCACAAAATTAAAAACAAAAGTTTAAATGAAAATTAATTTTTTTTTTCGTTTCTTTTTTTCAGTTTGTGAGTGATTGTTTCTCTTTTAGTGGTTGACAATAAAGACTCTCATCATCTTCTTCAGCAGTGAGGTGTCTGAAAGAAACAAAAGTTTTATTCTTTTATTTTTATTTGCTCTGGCACAAAAACTCTTTGGAATTGTTTACAGTTGTTGGTACTTTTAAATACATTGTTGTCATTTGTGGTCATAGTGGTTTAAGTTTTAAACAGTATTTTTCTATATTTCTTTTAATTTTTGTTTTATTTTCAATTCTACTGCTCTCTTCTTCTGGGAGAGAGAGAGAAAGAAAGAGAATGAAAAAAGTTAAATGGCAAACGAAAAGTTTTGTGTATAAACTTTTGTGGTTAAGTAAATAACATGTTTATAAAGAGAAACAAAAGAGAAAACAAACAAAAAACGAAAACCAAAAAAAAAACAAATAAAAATTATTGCCTATTTAAAGGCTCATTAAATTTGTGGCAAAATTTGCACATACTTTTTAGCATATTCAAAGCAAATGTTTAAAGAAATTAACAACTTTTTTAATTATAAATATAAAACAAAAAAATCTTAATTAAACAAGTTTTTTGTCTATTTTACGGTTCATAAATTTGTTAATAAAATATGAAATTAATGAACCTTTAAAACTGTTATTGCAAGTGAATGATAATTTTGCAGCGTTTTTATGTAATATTTTATTACCTCACTCTCTCGCCCTCTCTCTCTTTCTCTCACTCTCTCTCTCTAGCTACTTCCCATAGTAAGCCAAGTAGCTATTGTCAGAAAGCTGGGATAATGTGGGAAGTAGAGAAATAATAGAAGAATAAATTGTAGCTGTAGACAATACATTTTGTTTTTAAGGTGGTTTTGAAATTATCAGGAGTCGTCAGGAATGTCGTCATTTACAGAATATCCCAGATGATCTGTCCTTCTCTCACGTGGTGTTATTATTCTTATCGTCAAGAACTGGGATGCATTATCGTTACAGAATCTATATGTTGGGCGCGCGACAACCCCAATAAATATATAAATAAGCGTAGTCTGTGTCCACAATAAACTGTCAAAAGATCGGCTACCAACATGATTCAAGACTCAGGTCTCCTCTTCATTACCGAAGATTCTTACATGAACTGGATCGTAAAAGGGGATAACCTTATTTTCTAGGTATTTCAGCTTTTCCAGACAGTCCCATACTATCTCCGATTCAATAATACTGAGTTAAGCATTCACACAATTCTTATATAAATTGTCTAGTAAATAAAACGCATCTTTCCAATACCGCCTAGAGTTTCAAATTAATTTCTCTTTACTTCACCGTAAACCTTAAATCTTTAATTTCTGTTTCGATTCCTTTAAAATTATTCATTACTTCCTTCATAATGAATTTTGTATCCAGATAAATTTCATTGCCTACTTTTAGGAGCAGTATACTGTTACTTATTCATTTGCCATGTTTAATCACTTTTGGAAAATTTACTGCCTACCTTAAGGGGTATTAATTATCATTTAATCATTTATTTCATTTATTTTGTAACCATTTTTCTCTTTCCAGCGTTAAGGGTCATTAACTCCTTAACGTTTCTCTTTTCGTTATTGAATTTCAGTGCATTTTGGTGAATTAAATTTAAGGATTTTCTTACTGTTAAATTCCCACCTGTGCTGGAGTATTTAATTTGATTTATTATTAATTATTCAACATTGGCTCTGTTGGTATATACATTACAGAGATATTCATCATTTACAGGGATTTCAACCAATAAAATTGTATACCATTTATAGCCTATACATACAAAAAAAAAAGACTCTTTATTGAACACTATATTCATAATTTATTACTTGCAGCAGTAAATCTCTCTTCTCTCATTTTTTATAACGCATTTTTTCCTTTACAACATAATGTATAGCAACAGGCTTGCATGAAATGAATAAGAAGAAAAGAGAACAAATAACTGCGATGTAATCCCGTTAGTTTGCTTTCAATAAAACAATAAATAATAAATTTATCGAATATTTTTTATTCATTGTTTTTATTTTTAGGTAATTTATTGCTGTTAGTAAAGTGCTGAAAAGTGGCTGAGAAACTGAGTAGAGTATATAATTAGGCATTGGCCAAAAGAATTGGTTTATTTAATGGAGTATTATAGTTATAGGGGAAAAGACAACATATTGAACATGTTTTATAAATATAAATACTATTTATATTGTAGTAAAAATAAGACAAGTAGTATCAGTTGCATCAAAAAGTATATCATACATCAAGGATCGTTTAAAGAAATTTTTTGTAAAACTTATTTGGAGTTTTGCATTTTCAAAAGTTTCCATTAATAAGCTTCTTGATCTGAAAACGTTTGCCTACTTTAGGGAATTTTAAGAAAGAACAGTGCACTCGGGAAAACGTCAACTAATTAATTAATTAATTGTATTGACGTTTAACAAATTGTTGACGTTTATGAATGTAAAAAATTTGAATAAAAAACATATTGATAGTGTGCTTTAAAACGGTTTTATTGACTATAAACTAAAACCAAACAAAAAAAGAAACAAAAAAGGCTTTCAGCCTAGCTAAAACTAAAAGAATACATTTTAAATGAGATCATATTGTTACGTTTTTACCTTTTAAAAACGTTAAAAATATGAGCTCGTAGATTGCAAATAAAATAAAAATAAATCTGTGTTTAATTTTTAATTAATTCTTTATTTTCTGCACAACCTTCGTGCCACTGTTCGAACTTATTCTACGCATACAATGATAATTTCCACAATATGTGCTTGTTCGCGATATTTCTCTGCTTATAACCTTTTTTATAAGCAACAACAACACTTGTTAGTTATTCTTCTTTGCTCACAACCTTTTCTGTAAGCACCACACTAACAACTGTGTTCTCAAACGCAACTTGTCTCCACACAAGTCTGACTGGATTATACTCGATCTCGTCACTTCGCACACCACTGGTTGAATTCTCACTCAATTCAACGCGACGTCGTCACACGACTAACTTCACTCGTACTCTGAGAATAACGTGTCTTCATACACGACTGACTGAATTCTAACTGAATCATCGTTGCTCGCTTTATCTTGCCTTTTATATCACTCGATCAACAGTGTGATGGATGCCCTTGAAGGATGATGACGACCTTCGGGAACAATCCAAAAATGTAAACAACTTATTTCCATTTTCGTAACACTGCCGCCCACTTAAGCCTGTTCGTCCCGAATAGGCTCATTATCTCCTCTCCTGTAAATAACCTTGACGGTTGATCTAGCTGTGGGATCATGCATCGCAGATGGATACGCCAGTAGATACCTCGAAATGTGTTCATCCCAGTCTCTTTGTTGCTTGATCACTACGTTTCTCGAGTATTCCTCCAGGCTTCGACCAAATTGTTCTACCATTCCGTATGACTCACACATTCCCTTGAATACGTCTGGCTCGAACTTCTGCCTCGGAGTGTAGCTCTATTGGCACCTAGTAGCAGCATTCCCAGTGGCTCACAAAAACCCTTTTCTACTGTGTTCGCCTCTTGATTGGGTATGGCATACACTTCCGGCCATTAGCTGAAGTAATCCGTCTCGACGAGAATATACCGTTTTCTGGCAATACAAAGGTTCTGCTGTTGTTATTCGCTCCAAAAGTGCGCTCGACTTATATTGTGCAGCTGACCTCGACTTAGCTTTACTGGGCATTGGGGGATCTCGCTTCTAGGAAACCAGCACTTGCCCCTCTGTAGATGATGATGGCTGGTCTCCCGCCCATTTGATGGTGAGTCGGATCTTGACCTTCCTCGTGGCTCGTTCCAGTTTCTTCGGGACGTGACCGCTCTTTCCACAGTTGAGGAGCCTCAGATTGACCTTTCGCCCGGCTTCTGCCACAACTTGCCTTAACAACTTCTTGATGTTACTTAACAGGCGTCCTTTTTCCTCCACGATTTCCACTCCTCGAGCTTTTCTTGCTTCTGCTGTAGAAATCGTGCAAGCGGTCTCCTGGGCTAATACGAAGGCCACGATCTCTTCAAAGATGGTCTCTCGTGCAGTCCACACCGCCAATCTGACATCATCGGCGCGTATACCATTTACACACGCCTCGGTCTTACAATTGTCTACGAGTGGACGGTTTTCTCCCGGGCATGTGGGCTGCACTAATCTGTCGTCCTCCACTACAAGGGCTTGCAGTGACTCATTACCCTTTTGCGCACGGCACCCCAACTCCATAGGGTACAGTTCTCTTTCGTGCTCGTCGCCAAATTCACGCTGTAGCGCCATCATTAATTCGTTGTAGTCGTTTCTGCAGCTGGCTGGCATAGTTTCTAAAATCTCGGCGGCGGCACCTTTCAATACCAAAACCAGTTCCAATGCCTTCTCCTCATCGTCCCATCCGTTTCTGTTTGCTTCCGTCTCAAATTGGACTTTAAATACGGATAGGGGCGAGCTACCATCAAAGCAAGGTGCTTCTATCCTGCCGGTACCTTCTGATTCGGCTTGTACTGCTTCCGGTCGCAGGCTCTTCTCTTCCATCATGACGAGTTTGCCCTCCACGGACTCTTCCAAGTTACTTACTTCCGTGTCAACGGCCTCTTCTACACTTGACACCTCTTCGGCGACACTTGTAACTCTTCCGCCGAATGACTCAATTATTTCATCTAGCGTCTCATCATACGCATCTAGTTTGTCTTCAAGTTTTGCAAATAGCTTTTTGTTCTCTTCCTGCGCTTTCTGGTTATCGGCTATAGAAGCTTCGAATAGCTTTTTGTTCTCTTCCTGCGCTTTCTGGTTTTCGGCTCTAGAGGTTTCCAATAGGTTTTTGTTCTCTTCCTGCGCTTTCTGGTTTTCGGCTCTAGAGGCTTCGAATAGCTTTTTATTCTCTTCCTGCATTTCTCGCATTTGTTCCATTAGTGCGGCTAGCACCGAACTCATGTCCAGACCGCTGGGGGTTGCAGGAGCCTGTAACTCACGTTCCTCTTCGTCTTCGAAGTCGTAAGTAAGCTCTTCCCTTAACCGCCTTTGGAGTTCATTCTTCGTGCCCATAGTTGGTAGCGCTAGTTTATTCAATTCTTGTTTGAGCCGCTCCACTCTTAACTCGGCGAGTTTCATCTTGATTTATTTTTATTTTTAAATTTTGCAATCCCACTTCTGACACCAATTGTTACGTTTTTACCTTTTAAAAACGTTAAAAATATGAGCTCGTAGATTGCAAATAAAATAAAAATAAATCTGTGTTTAATTTTTAATTAATTCTTTATTTTCTGCACAACCTTCGTGCCACTGTTCGAACTTATTCTACGCATACAATGATAATTTCCACAATATGTGCTTGTTCGCGATATTTCTCTGCTTATAACCTTTTTTATAAGCAACAACAACACTTGTTAGTTATTCTTCTTTGCTCACAACCTTTTCTGTAAGCACCACACTAACAACTGTGTTCTCAAACGCAACTTGTCTCCACACAAGTCTGACTGGATTATACTCGATCTCGTCACTTCGCACACCACTGGTTGAATTCTCACTCAATTCAACGCGACGTCGTCACACGACTAACTTCACTCGTACTCTGAGAATAACGTGTCTTCATACACGACTGACTGAATTCTAACTGAATCATCGTTGCTCGCTTTATCTTGCCTTTTATATCACTCGATCAACAGTGTGATGGATGCCCTTGAAGGATGATGACGACCTTCGGGAACAATCCAAAAATGTAAACAACTTATTTCCATTTTCGTAACAATATTTTTAATTTCACATACTTATGCATCTAAAAAAAATCCGTCATTTTTTTCTATTGTTTTTTCCTTTCTAATACTTGGAAGAGAGCTTTCTCTCGCAAACGTCTTAATACATTTAAGTCATTTTGCTCAACATTCTCGCATTGAGCCCAATCCAAAGCCCGGTTAAATATTTTATTTTTATTTTTTTATTTATTTTATTTATTTATTTGTTTATTCAATTCCTGTACAACAAGATTTAATCTTATATTTAAAGTACAAGAAAGAAGTGTTCATAAACAACATTTGGAGATCAAACTTTTCTAATGAATAAAGTATTTCGACAGCTTCGTTTGGTTTTATTATCTGCACATTTGTACTTGTATTCATCATCGGTCATTATTACCCAGTAGAACTGAACAGATTTCTTTTCTACTCTACATACTTATTCCCCCGAATTTCTGAACTAATTTCATAAAATAACTGAGTGTGTGCACAAATCTGTGTATTTTAACTGTTGCTAAATTCAGAATTTTCTTTTATTTAAAGTTGACGTTTTAGAGCTTTGTGATTTGGTTGACGTTTTAGAGTAGACAATGTAAAAAATTAAGGGTTGACGTTTTGGGATGTCGATGTAAACGAGTGTTGACGTTTTCCCGAATGCACTGTAATACTTTTTGACAATGTTTTATTTTAAACGATAGTGACTTTTTTAGATCAAAACACAACTAAATAAAATATTAAGAAAGTTTAATCATACAGAAATAAGTATTGCATACTTCGAAGGGATTAAGAGAAATTATTGGTAAAAATAATTCATTTGGACGCATATTAATCATAAACAAAAAGTTTTGCATACTTTCGGGCATTTTGAATAGTTGATACTCAATAATTTGACAAAATTTACCGCCTAAAAGTAATCATATTTTTTTAATATTATTGCTTTTTAATACTTTTTAAACTTTTTATTTTCAACACACTTTCAAGTGAACTTTTTGATTTTTGCAATTTAAAAATATGTATTGTGTTGGGAATTTCATACTAAATATTATTTACGCTCTTATTTTATCCGATACTAAATACTTTTTGAACAGATATCAAGTACCACTTTCCGTCTAAAAGATTTTAATTGAGTGTTTTAAATATATTGCATACTTTTAGGATTTTTTGTTTTATATTTAAAGCATACAATTAAATAGATTTAATTATTATATTGACTTCGTTTTTAATAGCCCTATATTAATATGAAAATGCTTATAAACTTTTATTGAATTGTTTTTCTATCTTTTTTAATTTAAACCTTAAGTTATGCTTTATTTTAACCATAGAAATAAAATATTGTTGCATATTTCTACTGGTCAGCACCTTTGTAAAATAGTAACAGTAATTTATATTTAAATTCATGCTATATGCCTATATGTATGCTATACAATTGAAGTAAATTGTTTCTGTATTTTTATTTTTCAATTTAATAGCATTTAATTTAATTTTTATTGTTAATGTCAATCTGTTTTATATTTAATTTTTGTTGTTTTTTCTTATTTTAACTTTATTATCTGTTTTGTAACTTTTTAATTTGGCATAAATTTAGTGGTTTATTTTAATGCATTAATTAGATTACGTTTAGAGAAAACAAAAAATAAAAACATATCTTTTAAATTATATAATTTTTGAGGTTGCAAAAATGTTATTAATTTAATTAGTTTTACAATAGTATTACAAATATATTTTGTATGCAAATTATTTACATAGTATATGAGCCTTTTACACTAAAAGCGTTACAAATTACAAAAAAAAAATTTATGTAATGCATTAGTACATAACTTATCAGCTTCGTAATTGCTTCTATTTAATGTTAATCATGATATTACAAAAATGAAGAATGCATTAAGAAGCATACAGTAGAAAAAGTGTTAAATGCAAATAACAACCCAAAAATGTTTATTTTTTTAAAACCGGATAAAAGAGGCAAGTCAAGTTATGGATGCACAAGTCTTTTATCCGTGGTCCACAAGTTTTACACAATTACACAAAAAGTGTTTAGTGCTCTGCAGAATTGATTTCAGCTCATGGGTGTAGTCTAAGTAGACTTAAGTCGAAAGTTGTCCGCCATATATCCACAAAGAGCTAGTTTGTCTGATCTCCCTACAAGTATTCTTTTTTGAGTTTGCGCGAACATCCCTATATCCCCATATCTTCTTTCAGAGATCACAGCGAACCAGGTTCAATTAAGCCAAAAAAATATTCGTAATGCCCTGTTAAGTTTAAGTTAACAAGACTATTGAACGTAAATTATTACAAATCAATTAAATTAGGACAAGTTCCAAATTTAGCCCAATCGTTGACCTACATACACACATACATACATACATACATACATAATTGATCATTACAATCCTTCAGTCAGGATTCCGACATAGCTTCGCATACCATTTATGTTTAAAGTCGACTCCGAACGGTAGATTTTTGAGAAACTTTTTCATAGCAGTTTTATTTACTGTTAGAGTTTTTGCCGTAAATCTGCTGAGAGCAAGTAGCCGAAGCAATATTTTTTCATATTTCGTTTGATTCGAGATGTTCGGGATGGGGTTTTGAACCCTGGCCTCACTTCTACTAAGCCAACACTACCTAATCATATTGTGTAAAAGCATTTTTATAAGTAAAATATTTTCAAGCATGCTTCAATTTTAGAATAAAAGGCTCTTATATTTTCTTAATTAACATAAAAGAGTTTTTAATTTACTTGAATTATACTTTTTAATAATTAAACTACTGTCGCCATTTTCATTTAACACTCAAAAACATTAATTATACAAAATTTATTTAATTTAAAACAAATAATTGCTTATAATAATGTTTCATTATATACTACAGAGGAGAGAAAATGGAAAAATAAAAAAAAATTCTATTAACAGAAACAAAATGGTTTTAAAAGTAATTTTTTGAAATAATTTACAAAAAACTCTTAAGCATAAATTAGGCTAAATCACTTTGGCATCGACCTGCAACTTAAGAAAACCCCATAAGAAAAAAATCAAATCGCATGATCTTGATGACCAGTCCACATCACCTCCACTTGAGATGATCATGCTCTCAATTCGCTCGTAGGACTTTTCTCTGAAACACTCTCAGTGCTTAATAGTGTCCTTGTCTCTGCGCCATAAAGAAGCTCTTAGAGCATAAGCGTCTTGTAGAGTACACTGTGTATTCCCATAGCTGATATTTCTGGTCATAGCTTTTGATAGCCTGTGTAAAATGTGACCAATGTAGTAACAAATGCGTTACTTAATATCTCCTTCGACTGGAAATTATAATGTGTTTGTCATTCAGTGCTGATATTTGGCCATAAAATATGCAAAATTTTAGGATGTTGCACTCAAACAGTTTCACAGCCCTCGAGCAGTACTCATCTCACTATGCCGCAGACTAAGTCGCTTATGCTGTCCAACGTTTTACAGTTGACTTCGTACATTGGTTTACTCATAAGAGGAGAGGAGTCTATTAAATAAACCCTGACATACAGTGGGCGTCAAAAGAAACTGTACATTAAAGATCTATACATTAATAAATTACCGTTATTTTTATTTTAAAATTGTTTGATTGTGAGGTTTTAAAATTGAAACAAACAAAAAAATTACAAAATATTTCAAAATAATGTAAAATTTTTTCGGACACTCTCCCTAAATGGTGAAAGTTGAGTTTGTTGATTGTTAGAATTTTAGCCATAATGTACAGTTTCTTTTAGCGTTCGCTGTATTTCAAGAACTTGTAAGATTTACTTTGAAATGAATCATACAAGATGCATTAGGCTGTCTGGTGATATAAATGGTGAATTTGCATCAGGGAGATTAGCTGTGAAGTGAGTGTTTTTGGTAAGATTCTTTGATCTGACTTGATAGAGACCTGTCAAGCTTAGAGTCGTCTTTAAGCAGTATTAGTGCAACAATTTCGAAACATTACAACGCATTCCAGGCCTTACATGTTGCCTTGATGATTATGTATTATTTTTATGATTACGTACTATTCCTTGGTTAAATGTTCCTTAAGTTAAATTGATTAATGAAAACTTTATGCTAAGGGGTTAAGCAAACAATTGATAATGATAATGAAAAAGTTCTCTCAAAATTTTAACAAAAAAGAAAAAGGACTGTAAAGTCTCTCTCTCTGCTTCTCTCCTCTGAACTGTGAAGTATAATGAAATGTTATTATAAAAGCTTGGTACTAAAAAGAGAAGCATAAAATTTTTAATAATTTTTTTCTTTTTGTTTCTACAAAAACTTTCACTTTCTTTGAAATTTTTTGCGTGAAAAAAAAATTAATTTACGCTGCTTACAAACAACAACAAAAATAAAAAAGGAGTGGAATGACTATAATTTAAGATGGAATGACTCAGAGTATGGTGGTGTAAAAGATCTGCGTATAACACCCAATAAACTATGGAAACCGGATGTGCTGATGTACAACAGGTAAGTTTGAATGACTAAAAAAGAGAGAAAAAAATAAAAATAAAAAAATTAAGAGAGGAATTTTAAAGGAAAAGTTTTAATTAAATTCAAACAAATAAAAAAAAGGGTTATAAAATATATTTTTAAAGACAAAATAATTAATAAAAAAAAAAATTTAAATTTCTTAATAAGTTTCTTTTTGTATAGAAAGCAAAAATTTATAGGTATTTTGCGTACAAAGTGTACATTTATAAGTATTTTTAATTTTATAAGAAATGTAAACCTCAAAGCTGGGTATTTAGTATAATTACAAGCAAACTAAACAGGTAAGAAACAAAAAACAAAAAAATTATTATTTTATTGAAAAAGCAAAAAACATTTTTTTTTTTTTTGTAAAAATAAATGGCTTTTTAGTTTTATAGTTATGGTTTGTTTTTATGGAATTTTTTAAGTTTGTATATGAGCTTTTAAACCAGCACCTTTTGTATTATATTATGTAACATAAACCATAAAAAAAATAATAAACCTGTCACCGAAAACAGGAAAAAGATAAAAATTAGTTTTACTAACATTATTTAAATTTAAAAAAAAATTCATCAAAATTCAACAACATTTTTTATCATTTCCAACAAAAAAAAAGCTTTCCAAAGCATTTTTCATTTCAACATTTTGCTTAAAACAATAATTTTTTTTTTAATTTTGTTTAAAAAAAACAAATAATTTCCTTTAATTAAATCAAAACAAAAACTTAAATTTATTTAAAAAAAAATAAAACATTTCAATAAGAGTAGTTTACACACGCAGTGGTCATCAAAGAAAATCTTACAACATCTGCTTCAAAAGACAAAAAAAAAACCAAAAAAAAAAAAGAAAGAAAAAGTGGGAGTGTACATTGTCAGCTTGCCGTTTATGTGGGCCTTACATTGTAAAATCATCGAAATCAATAAAAACCATTGAAAAAAGAAAACCGCTTACAAAATTATTTCACAAAATATCCCCTTAAAGCCTTACAGAAAACCTAATAAACTTGCTCCCTATCTCCTAAACTCCTTTATTAAGTTTAACCAGCAAAATATTGCTTTTCAAAATTCTTCTCTTCCCCTCTATTTAATCCAAGATTTTTTTCTCTACAACCTTACAAGAAAACTATTAAAAAAAAATTCCAAAATAATTACAAACAATAAGCTGGTGTAATATAACTGGTTAAACCTCACAATGCTTGGTGTTTATTTAGCCCCTTTCTTTATCCAGAATTTGAAAAGATTATTAAAAAATTTTAATAACAATTTCTTTTTTTGTATATTTTATTCCAATTTCTTTGTTTTTTAAAAATGTTTTGTTTCCACAAATTCTTATTAATTCCAATCTTTTTTATTTACACACTCCCTAGGGGCCAAATAAATTCCAAGTATTGCTGAGAAAAACAACAATTTAATAAAAAAAAAATGTTTAAAGAAAAATATTTAAAAATAATGTGCAGCATAAATGAAATCCAATCCCTCAATCACCAATAGTTATGCAATTTTAAATTAGATTTAAAATTAATAAATAAAACAAGCAGAATCATTTTAATTAAGTATTGAAATTAATTTTACATTCTCGTTAATATTAAAACAATAATAAATAAAGCAAATAAAATAACAAATTAATTTGAACACAATAACCCTTTAAGTATAAGGAAATGTTACACTAACATTACTTATTAACTTCAAATACGATATAACAGCGATTTGATCTCATATCAAATTTTGAAAGATCATCTTGAACCTGATACTTCCATCAGAATTTTGGCCTTACTCTTCGTCGTTTAAATACATACATACGTAATTGGTCGTTACAAACCTGCAGTCAGGATTACAACCTAGCTTCACATACCACTTATGTTATGTGTGTTAATTTTATTCATAAAAGACGATTTCTAAGTAGCTTTTTGTGACAATTTTTCTTACTCTCAAAGTTTTTGCCAGAAATTTGTTGAGAGGTAGTTGCCGAAGAAATATTTTTTTACATTTCGTTTTGTTGAAGACTAGAGGTTCGAACCATGACTACTTCCCGTTTAATAAACCAACACACTACCTACTAGACTGCAACTATTTCTTTTCTTCATCAATTCCCTCCGGCAAATTAGCAAAACATGTTTTCGCAGGAGCACTCTCATGTATGCGCTCGATATAATGTATTGAGCTAAATCCATAAGATCATAAGTAATCCCATCAACGTTGCCAGATTTTTTTTTTTTAAAACTTTATTTCTGGAAAAAATCTTTTTTTTTTTACAAAAAAACTTGTTTTCTACAAAAGTACCAACATTTTTAAAGGAATTTCCGGAACCCGGTGCCCTCTGTTGGTGTCCGGGGCTAATAAAATACACAATATTTTATTTAAAAATGTAAATATTTCCTGTTTAAATACTGAATTTATTGAAAAAAATTTTAAATTTATTTTTGTCGAAAAAACTTGTTTTGTTAGAAAACAAATTTATTGAAAACTTTTTCACATCTCCAAAAACTTGAAAAAAAGGGATAACTTGGCAAATGGCAACACTGAATCCCATGTATGTAATCGCCGACAATGTATTTGACCCTTGAAAGCACCAAATTCTGCTAAATCTTCTGTCCATCTTTGCTTTCTATCTTTAGTTTTAAGTAAAACAAAGGGTGTATGAGATATCATTGAAGTTTAATATTCAATTGAAACATCTATTGGTGTCAATATGTATCCACCAAGACTTCTCTTGGTAGAGTGTTTCCGAAATGTTAAATTATTCATGACTCTAGAGCATAAATCAGTCTCGATTCGAATTCGACCAATGGCATGATTTATGTTAACTTTGAGAACCATTGCGGTTTGTAGCTTTTTGGCGTTCATTTCCGACTTAAGAAAACCCAGCAATAAAAAGTCTAATGGGGTCAAATCGCACGATCTCGGTGACCAATTCACATCACCTCGAAGTGAGATGACTATGTCCTCTAATCGCTGCATGGCACGTAGTACCCTGTCGAAACTACATCTCGTTGGTATCCAAATCATCAAATTCAAACCAAATTTAGATGTTAATCATCGGCCTATAGTGCTCGCCGTTGATAGTGATGTACTTGCCAACATCGCCCTCAAAGAAATATGAATTCATTGGTATTGTATGGATTAGTATCATCCCAAATTCAACAACAAATCAACCAATTGATGTCAAAAGTGCTCTCCGTTGACAGTGATGTACTGGCCAATGTCGTTCTTAAATAAATACGGACCGATGACGCTGGCGGTCCAAAATCCACACCAAGCAGCGACTTTTTCGGGATGCCTTGAACGCTCTTGGATATCAGTACATTGCTATCGCCAAAAATTCTAAAATTTGGTTTGTTCACGTGCCCATTCATCCAGAATTGAGTGCGATTGCAGAAAATTATTTTTTGATGTAAATTGATGTCAATTTTCACCTGATCCAGTGTCTATTCAGGGAACGCAAATCGCTGTCAATGATCGCCCAATATGGTTTGGAAAAACATACAAAAAAGACTACTTTAGTCATGATTACGACCTATCTCCTCACACCACTTATTTTATTTTATTGTTATATTGAGTGTGTCAATTTTGTACATGAGTGGCGGGACTTACAGTTTAATATCGACTCCGAACGACAGGTGTTTGAGAAACTTTTAATGGCAAATTTGATTTACTCTCAGAGTTTTAGCCAGAAATCTGCTGAGAGGAAGTCGACGAAGAGATATTTTTTTATATTTTTGTTTTGATGCCTGACCTGGGGTTTCACACGTTGCCTTACGTCTAATAAGCCAACACACTACCTATAAGACTACGGCGACTTCTTGTCTCTCATTAGCCTAACCAAAGTTAGCAAAGCTCGGCAGTTCATTACCATGTGCAACGGACTTATGTTCATTCATCTGAACTTTTAGTGCGCTCTGTTGGTCAGAGTTTCATTGATCAACAAATGCTGGTCTTATGTTGTGTCCAACTCTATTTGAGCTGTCTTTAAGCTTAATCTGTCTATCCAATTAATTACTAGTGGTAGGTTCTAAAGAAGTTGCTGCAATAGTTTATATTCCAAGCAGTGTGGAGAAGATCTTGCAGACACATTCTTTCAATGAAGCTTCTTATACTTAAAGGGTTTAAAAAGATCAGAAAATTATTAGAAATAAATAAAAAAATATGCTTAAAATTAAAAAATAATTTTCCGAAGTGGTATTAATGTTTAATAAAACCTGAAGACATTTATTTCAAATTCGATTAACGGCAAAACTTGAACGTTGATATATTTAATATTGCGCAATTAATTGTATTAAAAATTTTAAAAATCTTGATGTTATTGTTATTCAAAAATATTAATACCATTTTGTTAATTTAAATAATTAAATTTAAAATAAAAATAAAATTTCAAAAATAATTACAAATCATTCTTTAATGAATAAGTTCATCATATAAATGTTTTTAGTGTTACCAATTAGCATATCAATCAATCATTATTGATTAGTTTTAAATTAATATTACCGTTATTATTATTATTGTTGAATAAATTAATTCCATATTTAATGTCACTTTACAAAATCATGAAAATATTTGATTTATTTATCATATGTCCGCAACATAAATTATTAATTTATATGAAAAAAAAAAAAAAACAAAAAATAAAATAATTATTTATGACAATCAAAATTATTATTATTATAATCATATAAATATATGTATGTCTGTGTGCATTATCATGTATGTATGTTTGTTAAATTAGCAACAAACACCAGCTCAAATATTGTACAAAATTGTTTGTCAAACTGTTGTTATTAAATGTGCATTTGCCTTAGCATTTTCACTTAAATGTGTAAGCGTGTGTAATAACATTTTCTTTTTTTAAGGAAAACAATAAAATATAATTAAATATCTTAAATAAACCAATTAAAATAATAATTAGAAACTAAAAATTTATATGCTTTTTATGGCAGCCGCATCATATAGTCATAATTAAACAAATAAATGTTAAGAAAATAATATGAAAACTTTTAAAAGCTTCAAATTATTTTCCTTTCAAATCAAGCTTAACTTAACTTAACACATACAATTCTCTCATGTCCATTAATTTAATAAAAAAATTACAATAAATTACAAAACCATTATTTGATATTAAATAAAACGATTAAATAACGGAAATTACATAAATTTCGTAATAATTTTTTAATAGTCAATTAAATAAGTTTATAAATTAATTAATTTTAATGACTATAATGAAGAAAAAAATTAAAAAAAAAAAAAAAACAAAATGAAAAATTAAAAATTAAAATCCATGACATTTAAGCCCACCTCAATAACAAACAGATTAAACCACAATCATAAATCACAAAACAACCTGTCATTTTCTGTTAAAAAACTAAATAAAAATAAGAATTAAAAAAATAATTTCCTTAAATTTTAAATTTTTTTTAATTAACACCAGCTTTTTATTATTTTTTTAGTACTTTTTGGTTTACAAATATTGCTTTGGCTTTTTAAAAACAAGAAGAAGAACTTTATTTAAATAAAATTGAAATAAAAAAATAGTACAGGAGTCTGATATTGGGTCTTGCATAGAACGCTTTCTTTCTTTTAATTAAAAAAAAAAAAAAAAGCGTGTATGTTATGTCATCGAAATTATTTATTCGTTTGAAATACGTTTTTGTATGGAATATGCATACATGCATACATAATTGGTCATTACAACCCATTAGTCAGCTTCTCACACCACTTATATTGTGAGTGTTAATTTTATACATGAGTGGCAGGAATGCAGTTTAAAGTCTACTCCAAAGGACACATTTTTGACAAACTTTTTCTTGGCAATTTTTATTTGCTGAGAGGAAGTCGCCGTAGAATATAATATCGTTCAAATGTCCACCGCGTCTTCCTCGATGCAGCGCAACTAAATTGTTCAATTGTCCATGATTCTGGTATATAACTCAGTCCGAATTTGACGGATGGCATAGGTTATGTTGGGTTTGACGACTGCAAGTTAAGGAAACGACACAAAAAGAAGTCTAACGGTCTAATCTCCCAACAATATAGCATTTTCCGTAAATTAAAAAAATTAAATGGATGTTAATAGATTTGTATATTTGGTTAGCGAGGGAAGCATTAAACAGGACATACTAGGTCGCACACCAACGTTACGTTCGACATTCGTCAAGCTACGTAATGTGGGGCCTGCAAATAACATCGACAATGGAACTAAATAGCGAATTTTTTAAAACCGCAAAATATTGCTCGTGGTGGCCTTAGGAGAATTTATTGGAGAATAACCCAATAGCAGAATGAACCCGGTGGAGAGTTCACATTATTTCCACATGACATGGCAATGCCCTCAAATCACTCATGCATAATATCTAACGCGGTGTGAGCTGTGTGAACTGTTGCAATCATATGTCGTTGGTATCAAGATATCATCCAATTCAGGCTCAAAGAAGTTGACAATTATCGACCTATAGTGCTCGCCGTTGACAGTGATTGTCTGGCCATTATCGTTCTCATAGAAATATTGACAAATTATGCCACCAGCTCAAAATCTATACCAAACAGTGATTTTTTGGGAATGCATTGGACACTCATGAATCTCCTATGGATTGGTATCGTCCCAAATTCGACAATTTTGTTTGATCCGGTACCCATTCGTCCGAAAATAGGTCGCAGTTACCAACTGCTCTCGAGCCCATCCAGCGAAGGTACAACTTTGTCTATGGCCGCTTAACTGCTGCGCTTAACTTGTGGTCTGCGAAAGTCAAATTGTGATTTGACAAAATAGTTTGAATAAATAACAACTAATTTGATAGATAGCATTTATCAACTGTCAAAGTTCGAGTTAGTTTATGAGTCAATAAACACATTAACATCAGCTTCACTCGCTCTACCCCATAGGGTATTTGACTTGGATGCATAAGGATCATTAGTATTTCCAAAGAGTTCGGTCTACAATCGAGAGAAATGAATATGAAAGACATCTACAAAAGAGTAGTTAGCAGTAGAAGTTTAAAAGGCAGAGAGTCATTAATAACAACAACAGGTTACCTATAGGGCAAAGAATACGTGCTGCCTATATAAATATTTCACAAACTGATAACATATTGCACACTTTTGAAAACAAAACTCGAACATAAAGTATTGCTGCTGGATTGAGAGTTAGGTAGCTTCGGTCTTAACAGATTCTACTCTGGGAAACTGGACCTGAACATTTACCTCCGACTGCCGTATTATTGAACCGTTTTTCAGGCGAAAGTAATGGACCTCTACGGGGTTGATTAACAGTGTTCCTTTCACCCGTATCTTGATTTTTTCTGATAGTCAGGCTGCCATAAGATCTCTGTCAAACATTGTGAATAACTCCAGGATCGTCAGGGAATGTCGCCGCTGTCTCGACGTTCTTTTTGGGCGCTTCTCTGACACACTTATCTGGGTCCGCGGGCACAGTAATATTCCAGGAAACGGCAGAGCCGACGGGCTACCATCCGTTGATGTCAAGGATATACATAGCTTCGTTTAAAACACTTTCGGCCTGGTTTTCCAGCGTTGAGTAGTCGTGCTTTAAAAGTGCAGCCCTTTCGCTGACCAACTTCTTCTTCTTCCCTGGTTTGGAAGAACTTGATCAGTACAGGCACTGCGTTCAACTGTGGCGTCACAAAGGCCCGTGACGTCACAAAGGCTCAAGTGAGCTTTTGGTATCAAAGTTGCCACTCCAACCTACCTACCTTAGCTTAATATAATTTTTAAATGAAATAATAAATTTTTAAAAAATAAAATTCGCCGTAGTCTAGTAGGTAGTGTGTTGGCTTATTAGACGTAAGGCCACGGTTCAAACCCCAGGTCAGAGATCAAAACGAAAATATGAAAAAAATATTTCTTCGGTGACGTCCTCTCAGCAGATTTCTGGCAAAAACTCAGAGAGCAAAAAAAATTGCCAGGAAAAGTTTCTCAAAAATCTGCCGTTCGGAGTCGAGTTTAAACTGTAGCTCCCGCCACTCATATATAAAATTAACACTCACAACATAAGTGGCGTGAGAAACTAGATCCATAATCCTTATAAAGCTCTTCTTAAAAAGAACTTCCTTCCTTTCCTTTATTTTTATTTGCCTTTTAATTCTTGAACACTCTTCTTCTAAACTTTTTATATTCCTTAAACAAAAACAACATTTGAAAACTTAATATAACAAAAATACAAAATAGGTAAGCTTAAATGTATTGTATTTTAGACAAAAACAAAAAATATTTGTTGTTTTAATTTTAATTTTATTAAAATTTTTTGTTTTATTTTAAAGAAATCATACGCCAAAAAATTAATTTATTTGTCACAATAATTCAATGAATTCAAGTAATTGATATATAAATGTATGTGTGCTTGTATTAAAAAAAAAATTCATAAAAATTTTCATAAAAATTATGAAATTTCGACAAAAACTATTGGAAACGTAACCTTACACAGCATTCGACGACGTCAATAAATGAATTTGAAATAAGAACACATTTGTTTGTCTACGTGCCAATGTGATTTGTTTCTGTCGCTCTAGCGCTGTGTATGTGTTTTGAATTTCAAATATAAAAAATTCTGATCAAATTTAAATATTCTAAACAAATTTTGCAAAAGAAAACAACAACAAAAACAATTCGGCGTTTGAAATTTAATCAAAAAAAAAAATACAAGAAATCAAATTACATTTACTATTACAACTAACAACTACAAACATACATGCATAAATACGTTCAAACATCAATGTGCTACAGCTGCAAAAAATATTCAAAAATATTTCGCTGATTTTAATTTTAAATTTATTTTTTGTTTTCAAAAAAAAAAACCGAAAAAAGAGTCAATTTTATGTGATAGAGAGAATCAATCTAAGGTCAAACTACAAATGGTAAGATTAGTTGTGTAAGTCATGTTTAAACTAATTTATTAAAATTACAACAGCTTATAACAAGAAAAAAAGGAATTAAATTAAAAAATAATGCTTTCAATCGATATAACAATTTACGAAAAATATTGTCTGCTCACGAATGCGTTCAACGTCTCATGGAATAGGCCACAAAGTATAGTATATAAAGGGTGGGTTATTTAAAAGTTTAAATTTAAAAATGCAATTACAGAAAAACGGTTACCAAATTGATTTTTTTTTTTTAAGTGCAACTGTTCCGATTAGAATTGTCAAATTGCAGCTTTTTGGCGGCCTATTTTGGCTAATTAAACGATTGTGGCATGAGATGTATGGCAAGTTGCACCATCCTATTGAAACCAAACATGAACCATGAAGAGCGGGTACAAAAAAAATCGTTTATAATGGTGCAATAGGTGTCTCTATTGAAATATGAAAGAAAAATGGTCCAATGATGCCTTCGCTCCACAAGCTGCACCAAACAGCCACTCGTAATGGGTGCATTGATAGGTTTTCGGAGCTTCAAATACAGCAATTTTGCTTATTAACGTACCCACCAAGGTGAAAATGAACTTCATCCCAACAAATCATTTTGTTTTTTTTTTGCAACACCGACATTATCGTACAGTTTCTCGTTGGCCCACCTAGCGAAGCGAAAACGAAACGGATAGTTATGAGACTTCAACTCTTGAACCAATTGAACTTTGTAAGGCGTCATACCCATATCTTTTCGCACCTGAACTGGTGCGTGAAATTTTCAATTCATGAGAACGATGATAAGTTGATGTTGATGGATTCTCACACACACTCTCAGCCAGGGCTGAAATCGATTCATTACGTTCAGTGGATATAATATATTGAATTTTGGGACAGAATAGAATGACATAAGTATTGCCAGACTTAACCGATAGTTCAAATTTAAACCGATAGAGGGCCCACCCTATAGAATGTAAGTCCAAAGAATGGTGAGACCTGGAAATTTTGTCACGTGGTGTTACATTCGATTTAGGCATCTAAGCGTGACGAATTAAGTCGGATGTCACTCTAACCTAACTTGTGTTCTGTGAAGTTGCCACTATCAGGGATGAGTTTTTCATATCAAATAATATTAACAACTCATCTCCTCACATACATCAGATATGAGAATATTTTCATTTATCATCATCGATATGTTTTGACCAATGCTTAAGGAATTTACAAAAGTTCATTCACCCTGTAAGTGAGTTAAGCAAAAAAACTGACCCTTTCTAATATACATGTAATCTCTTCGTTTGTAACTAAGTTCTAAATTCTACACCCTAATCTAGAACAACTCCTGAACTATTAAAAACAAATCCCAGCACTTGAAGGCCATCCAGAAACTAAAGAACTTAAACGCACAGGTTTAGCTCCAAAAACATAACAGCAGCAGTTACAAACCCTAAAATGTACCTTAGAGTAATGGAATTAACAAAAAAATAACAACAAAAAACAGAAAAAGTACCAACCAAAAAAAATTAAAACACTCTGGCAACGAATTTAAGTTGAAAGCGGGGTAGTTTTGCTTGCAAACCATTTGGATAAACTTTTTTCTGTTTTTTTTTTTATTGTTTATTGTTTTGTTGTTGTTGTTGGCAATTTTATCATAAACTTTTGTAAATACCTTTTGGCTAAAGTACTCACATTTATGTAGTGTTTAATGCCTCTTTTCCCCTTTACTTTCTATTTTTTCTCAATTTTTTTTTTTTTTGTTGTAACCTTCAGTTTAAGTGGCAGATTTTTACCGTGTCATTTAGCAAAGTGCGTGAGTTTGGTTTGAGTTTTAAGAAGAAAAAAAACAATAATTTTACTGTTGTTCTGTGTACTTTTTTAAGTATTACTTTTAATGTCTACATATGGCCGTATGGTTATTTTTTTCGGGGTACTTTAGACAGATAAGCTTAGATATGCTTGAGAGAAAAAACGGGCATTAAGAGAAAGGTAATGTGTAGTGCAGGAAATTTCATTCATGTTCAAATAAGCTGCACTTTAAATGTCATCTAAAATGTTTAAAATAAAAATAAAAAAAAATAAAATAAAACCTGTACATACTTTTGGTACTTTTCTGCCATCCCCTCTCCAAGAGTTTTTATGTGCTTTGCGTTTTTCATATGCTGCTCTGTGACAGGAGACGTTTTGCTTTATGTGTTGCCATCTTTTTTTTTTACATGTTTAAGATAAAAATGCACTTAAAAACTTTAGTTTTATCTTCTAAAACTGAAACTTAAACTAAAGAAATTGGTAAAGGATTATTGAGGGGCAAAGAAAGGTGAAAAAGTTAAGTATTCTATAAAAGAAAAGTACTTTTTCTTTGTCTTTATGAAGAGCAGAACAAAGAAATAAAAAATGTGTGTAAACTTTAAATAACCTGACATCTGTACAAAATTTTTAAATCCATAAATTTTAGCCTGTAGTGCAAGCATAAGATTTCAAAAGTCTATGTTTCATACCAATTTGTTACATTGTATGCCTAATTTTTAAGCATTTTCCTGTGCAACACCTTTGTTTCTTAACCCCTTTGTTTAATATTTAGGAAAAGAATTTTCAGAAATAGTTGGCTTACAAGAAGTTAAGAAATATATGACTTATTAGCTATCACGACCATTGAGTACGCCTAGTGGCTTGGCTTCTCACTCTACGCAAAAAAAGAGAAACATATTTTAAGTTGTCAAAGCTGAGATTCGAACTCTCGAGACCTTATCTAATAAGCCAGCTCAGCATTCGTGAGACTACTGAAACCACAATAGCGTGATGCTATCCTTAACTCTCAAATAAGAGAGTAAGCTGGCTTTAGACCGAACAAGTTCTGTCATATTTATAGCATCCGAGTTATTGCTACAATCCATTACCCAATATATGTAAAAAACCCGGAATATGTCCGCTAAAGCACTGAACACTTTGCAAGTATGAGAAAATTTTAGAAATTTTTTGGTCCCATACCCATTAGGTAGTTAAAGTCAAACCTTCTTGGAAATATGCAATGGATTAAGCACGCATTACATTAACAACCCGCAGATATTAATCGCAAAGCAACTAATCAGTTACATCAGCAGATGTTAATCGCAATCTAACTAATCAGTAATGAAATTCAAACCCTATTGGAGATACAATAAACCAAATGGTGATGGATTAGCCACTCGTTACGTAAACAACCCAGAGATGTTAATCGCAATGTAACTGACTAGCATCCACCTGGTATTAGAGGATGAGAACGTTCTGCTCCCGCATGACGTAGACATCTATCAGGAGTTCAGTGCAGAGTTAAGAAGATATTAAGAACCTCACACCAAGAAGAATCGTTTGACAAAATTTAATCAAAGCCTTATGCTTTCTTTATAGAAGTAAGAGCCGAATGGCGCTCACATTTGTATACATACATACATAATTGGTCATTACAACCTTCAGTCAAGATTACAACCTAGGTTCTCACACCACTTATGTTGTGTGTGTTAATTTAATACATACATAAGTGGTGGGCCCTACAGTTTAAATTGGACTCCCAACGAATGATTTTTGTGAAACTTTTCATGACATTTCTATTTACTTTCAGAGTTTTTGTCAGAAATTTGCTGAGAGAAGAGATATTTTTTATTTTTGGTTTTGTTCAAGATATCTACCCTGGAGTTTAAACCGTGGCCTTAAGTCTAATAAACCAACACACTACCTACTAGACTACGAGGACTATCACTCTGATAGTTTTCCATGTTTAGAGAGATAAAGAAGAAATTGTGTAGCATTTTAAAGTGCTATTTTGGTAGCAAATTGTGATGTCCCGCTGTAATCATATGTTATGTATGGCAACCGCTTCGCTGCGTTTAACAGAAGTCTTAGCAATTTCGATCTGATTTGAAAAAAAATAAAACCCATTCAAGATGGCCGACTTTAAAATATGATGTGAAATGTGATTAGCTACTCCTAGTGATTTCATTTCTTTCCTTAAGATCGCATTCACATTCACTAAGTTCCAAACACTATACTTTACTCTAGAATCACAATTCTCTGGAAGTCTTCTAATTCTTTAAGTATAAATTTTTCATCAACAGTGTTGTACGAAATAATTAAGATTGGAATCTTGGCAATGTTACAAAAATCAATGTTAAGTCAGGTTAGGTTAGCGCTTATTCATAGGCAAGTTCATTCACTGTTACGTAACGTAACAAACAATGTATGTATAGTTAGAAACAAAATTTATCTCAGTTAAATATCTCCTATCTTAACAGTTACACCTTAATTACACGATAAAATTATTTACCTTGTTTAAGCATCTCAATTTCATTTAAATCCCAGGCATTTAATACCTTTTGCAATGCAAAACATTTAATTGCTCTCTTCTTTTTATTTTTGGAAAAATATTATTTAAAAAAAAACTCTGGTTTCATTACTGAAATACAAGAATTTTCTTTTTCTTTTTTTGTAAACATTTAATTCGTTCTGAGTTTTTTTTTTTTTTTTATTTATTATTCTCTAAAGAGGGATTTGTTGCCTTGTAAGGCAGGATTAAGGATTTTAAAATTGTGTTTCAGAAGTAGTAAAACAGAGAGCAATTTCTGTGTATCTTTTGCTGGTTAAGTTTTGTGTTTGTGTGTGTAATTTTATTCATATGTTTAAGTAAGAATTGTTACAAAATAAAATAAAATAAAATCGAGTTTGTTTGTCACAAATAGAAAAACTATATTTACATACTTATATGAGCATAATTAGCCACAAGAGCTGTTTAAAATTAAAATGTAATCAGGTGTACGTTATAGTTAAAAGAGACAAGAAAGCTATTTAAAACAAGAATACAAAAATGGAATTAAATAAGATAAACAATTGAGAAAATGTGGCTCACAAGAAACATCTGAATTAAAAAATTAAAATTAAAATTTACAAAAAATTTAAAAGGTTGGCATTCAGAACATGAAACAGTTGGTAAGCTATTGCCTACGGAATGTTCTACACTTTTCCATGGGTCGAGAACATGGTGTGGTTAGGTGTTGCCCCTCCTAGAAGAGTAAAGTCATCAGGCTAGAGGTTATTTCCATTGAATTATTATCCAACCTGAGGATCAAAAAATCGCAATAGGAGGATGACAACGCTTCGCTGCCATTTGACAAAGACATCTATCAGGTGGTCAAAGAAGATCTGACAAGATATTAAGAATCTCACATGAAGAAGAATTTTTTGAATAAATCTAATCGAAATAAACCTTATGCTTTCTTTATAAAAGTAAGAACAGAATGGCATTCAGATTTACACAAATACATAATTGGTCATTACAACCCTACAGTCAGGATTATGACCTAGCTTCTATCACCACTTATTTTGTGTGTGTTTATTTAATGCATGGGTAGCGGGAGCTACAGTTTAAAGTCGACTCCGAACGACAGATTTTTGAGAAACTTTTCATGGCAATTTTATTTACTCTCAGAGTTTGGTCAGCGATCTGCTGAGATGAAGACGCCGCAGAAATATTTTTTCATATTTTCGTTTTGATGTCTGACCTAGAGTTTGAACGGTGCCCTAAGTCTAATAAGCCAACACACTATCTACTAGACTACGGCGACTTAATTATAATAAAAATTTCCAATAGGAAACTATTTGACTATTGGAGCTTTCAGTGAAAAACGACAGCAATTAAGAACCCAAAAACTTCGGACGTTCCATGACAAAAACATGTCACTGCCATACGAAGTAAACAATAGTCTGCAAAAGTTATACAATAGAATGTCATGTCTATCAGCATACAGATAAAAATTGCAACAACAAATCAACAGTAAGGTTCTAGAAGTTGCCAACCGACAACCAATGAAGTATAAATCGATCGAAATGTAAGTTTGTCAATCAGACAAGAGGTATTTTTCGAGGGATTTAACCCTTAAGTTTAGCTTCCTTAAAAGCTTCCTTTCTATTATGGCTTGAAACAAGAGTGCAACATTTAGTGATCTGTTTTCCTACGTTTGCTTCTTCAACGTAAAAATTAAAACCGAATATGAAGTTCCATAATATTTTAAAAAAAATGTGACAGTGACTTCCATCAGGAAAAGCTAATTTAACAAAATTTTATGACATGTTCTTGAGGAAACACTGCATATAATTTTAATATAAAAACAATTAGTATAAATTAGGCATCCAAAAAAGCTATTTTCCCTTTTAAAATTAAATCTAAATTGTAAAAAGCGTAAGAAATAATTGTTTTCATATTATTTGAATATCAACTCCCAAAAGAGAATAATGAACTGGATCGTGTACGAATTATTAAAATATCTCTTCCTAAACAAAAATTTCTTTCTTATTCCTTCAAATTCTTTACTCACGATTTATTAACTCTTATCCCTTCTTCACTGACCTAGACCTCAATATCCTTTAAAGATGAAGTCAAGTAATTAATAACCGTTTCAATATTGTACTTTATTTTCCTACAAAATAACTTTGTAACCATCATTCTTCTGTTCTCCTCATTTATGAAAACAGTTTTTGAACGACAGGAAGGACACGTTTTGAAAATGCCAACAATCAAAACATCTGATGATGATGATCATTATCTTCATATCTTTGAAAAAGGGAAAGCAGAAAACAATGTGGGGAAAAAACCGCCATCATTAAACGAAACAAAAGAATAATATTTTCCAATAGAATAAAATCGTGAAAAAGGGGAAAAAAACATTTGTTTTCTTTAGAAAAACTTGCAAAACAGAAAGCTTTTAGATTAATTGCTTTCAAAATAAAAACAGAAAAAAACTGAAACCAATACATTGAAAAGAAATGAAAGAGTACAGCGAAATAAAAGAAGAAAAACCCAGAAATCGACCTTAAAGTATGCTTTACGAAAGACAACATTCGTAACTTACTTTTATTTATAGCGGCTAAACAACATTTACAACATTTACAGTGCTTTCCAATTTCTCTTTCTTTTATATTTTTTCGCTTCATTAAAAATTACTTCTTACAACCACAATATATCCCCACGCTTTGTTTAGCCTTAAAGTAGGCTTTATTTGATTTTCCACGCAATATTTTTGTTATACAAAGCAGGAATTTTTATGTTTTTAATGGTAAAATTCTTAGCTGGCCTATAAAACCATTAATTCTAATAAAGCATGGCAATGACTTTATTCTTGTAGCTGGGCTACGTGCATTTAACCAAAAAAAATGTTTTGATATAAAAAACACATCTCGGACTCTTTAAAAATAAAGAAACTGCGAAACAGAGAAAGCGAGATAGAAAACTTTCCTTTTATACTCTCTCCAAATTCATCTCTCGTTTATGGTCAGCTATCCTTTACTAACTGTTTCACTCAGTCGTAACTCCAGTTCTTTTGTATTTTTTTAATGGTAATTAGCTTAATGGATTGTAAATTCTTGTAAAAATAAATAAATATGATACACAACAACAACAAACAAAGGAAAACTTGAAAGTAAATAAATTTTCCTTATTTCTGGCAAGAAAACAACTTATTTCAAGTATGCTTTAATTTAATTTTAACAAATTACACCTAAAAGTATGCTAAATTTCCTTTGTTAAGAACTTTTTGTGTATAAATTTCTTGTAAATTTGTTAAAACTTAAAGAAATCGAATAAATATTAAATAATATTATGCCTGAAAATATGCAATATATTGAATAATGACCGCGCCAAAGAATATACTTTAAAAAGTTCAATTTTCAATTCTTTATTTCCAAGTAATATATACATTCTTTTTCATCTAGAAAATAATATACATATAATAAATAGTTCAAGTTATACAACTTTTTCTTCTTAATAGTTAATAGTTATTTACAAAATTATAATAAGTATATATTAATAATAGTATTGGAGGCAAAATTTTAAAAAACCTATTTGAATGACTTTAAAAAGTTAAAGCCTAAAAATATGCTATGAATTTTAAAATCTAGGCAAATAAATTTAATTTGTAAAACTTTCATTCTATTAAACCAGATGTTTAAGGTTTAATAGAATGAAAGCCACACCTTAGCTAGGGTTGGGCATTACTCCTCTTTATTTAATGATTATGTATGTTGCTCTGTATGTTTACGATTTCCACAAGAGGCAGCGAGCGCAACCAAGAACAAGACAGCAATATAAGAACTCACCCGTTCGTGATGTATTCGAAAATCTAAACTTAAGTTCACATGATCAGTTTCCTAAATGGCCTGATGGCACACGATCACAACCTATTAGATACAAACGATACTGCAAATATACTTGGTAACGCAATTTGATATCAAATAGCAAGCTCAAGGAGAACGACCATAGAGTATGTAAAAATAGGAGAAACATTATCTTGAACACTGTCATAATAGAAAATCTTTCTGTAACTGGATGTGCGAGTCATCATTTGCTTGTGGAATTAAACGATAAGTGCGCTCTATCAAAATCACAATGTCACAAGCAGTAAGTGTGCTTCACAAATGGTGCTTTTAATGAATTAATTTAATGGTGAATTCATTGTGCATGCCCGAAATGCTGTTTTATCGCTTTAAAAAGGAATTATTTTTGCATCGAAGTATCACTGATGGCGAAAAGAGGATTCATTACGACAACTCCAAGCGCAATAAATCACATGTGACGCATGGGCAAGGAGCAAAACCTACCAAGGCAAGCGGAATCTCCATTAAGCCAAGGTATTGCTGTGTATTTAGATCAAAAGAGTGTAATCAACTATGAGCACCTAAAATCAAACTAGACTAAATCGGGGGACATGTACATAAAAAATTCTTTGAATTGTGCATTTTTCAAAAAACGTCCTGAATATGCAATCAGACATGAGAGCGTAATTTTCCATCGGCCACACTTTGCGGTGCTGATTAAAAACTGTTTGTAGAACTGTGGATGGTAAATTTTACCTCATACGCGGTATAGCACAGTTCTAGACCTTTTTGACTACCATTTGTTTCGGTTGATGGCGAACGCTCACTGGAATACGTTTCACTTCAGAACAGTTTATCAAAAATTGGCTCGATTCAAGTGTTTATAAATATTTTTGTATCAGAGCCATTAAATGCTTTCAAAATTCCCCGTAAAAATCATGGAAAAATTGCTTTCTTTATATTAAAGGAAAATTTTGAAACGAATTGATTTTGATTAACTTATTGACTATAAAAATTGATTTACGAAAAAAAAAATGTACCTCAATACCTTTTAACATCGGCTTCTGGCATTTGAATTTGATTAAAAACCTTAAATCTCAGCATTAATGTGTCACTCATTAACAATGTAATGAGACAGAGACCAAAGGAACTACACAATTTATAACAATTTCACTTTAAGGATTAAATTACGGCCTCACACACAGATAGGGGGGCTCAAAACCAATAACAAAATTGTTGGATTTGTAATAACAAAACCACTATCAATCCAATGAAACGTCGTAAGCACTCTTGTTACCAAAACAAACATTGTTGGCATATTAAATATGCCCGATTTATAGAGTAAGGTAATGGTTGTTTTAGCCAGAAGAACAAAAAAAATAAAAAGAAAACAAATCAGGTACCCTTTGCTAATTCCCTAAAGTTCATTAGCAAATTTATTCAACAACCGAATATTTCGATATTCAAACGAAAAGTATAAGAAAATCTTTGGGTTACAAAAAAAAAACACAAAAAAAGAATACACATGTGATGCTAAAGTCTCTAAAGAAAACAATACACATAAATACATATACTCATATGCATAAGAGATATGCTGTGGAGTATGTTGTTATCGATAAGAAGATACAAATACACAGGGATATTGGATATCTAATACACGTGTATGTATACAGTTATTATCCTACAGCCCCTATAGGTAGGCAACACATAAAATTCTTATGTATTCAGTTGTTTATTTGCCAAAATCTAAATCTCTCTCCCTCTCCTTCTGTCTCTCTCTCTTTCTCTTTGAATTTGTATTTGTATTTGTTTATTTATTTGTTTGTATTGGTGTATTTTGTGTATTTATTTTGCACAGAGTAATTTTCCCTTTAAGTTTATTTCCCATTTGCCTGTTGTTATTAACAGAAGATAAAGATTTAATTTCTGTGCATGCATATGTATGCGTTTACATATGTAGTATTTGGTTTACGTGTTCAATTTACCTTAAGATGAGGGTTATCATCAGAAGCTGCTCCCAGTATTTTTTGTCTAATTTAAAGTCTTTACAACTATTAACTTTTTGCCAATCAATCTAATGAAGATTTTCAATTCTCTATTTGAATTTCAAATACAAATATAAACAGAAACGATTGTAAGCATAGTTTGGGATTGTAATAAGAGGCTTAAAAAATTTCCATTTCGTATAAGAAATTTTAAATATTTTTTTTGTACCAAAAAAAGAAGAAAAAAAGGTTGCTTCCCAAGATGCTGGCAAGTTTATCTGTTCAGAAAATAAATATTTGAAGAGTAATACTAAATAACCTGAGGCAAAAAAAGATTTTTTTTCTTTGGGAATGTTTAAATTGTTTTACCACTTTTTAAAATTAAAAGGGTCATCTAAGGGATATTTATTTAAGAAAACAGTTTGTTTTTATTAAAAAATAATTACTTTACAAAAAAAAAAATTGTAAGAAATTTTTTAAATTTCGTCCAAAAATTCAACCAAAATCAGTACAATGATTTATAAGCCAATGTACCATTAGATTATGTTCACTGAAGTTGTATTTCTACGAATTTATTGAGCATATCCTAAGATAATTATGGCAGAGGGCATAGGTATACCAATAATTCGCTCCCTAAGAATATATCTCACTGTGATTTCACTTTGATATCCTTATAAGGTGAACTGATTGAAGCTGCCATTTTAAATTCAAATTTCGCAACTTTAATCTTTGTATTACATACATACATATTTGGTCATTACAACGCTTCAGTCAGGATAACGACCTAGCTTCTGAAGCCATGTATTTTGAGCGTGTCAATTTTTATAATGCCGATTTCGATTTTTAAGAAACTTTTTCATGGCAATTTCACTCTCAAAGTTTTTGTCAGAAAGCTGCTGAGAGGATGTCGTCGAAGAAATATTTTTTCAATAATTCGAGGTTTGAATCGTGGCCTAACTTCTAATAAGCCAACACACTGCCTACTAGACTACATTGATAGTGTACCAACACTGTTTCCGAACCATAACTCCTAGGTATCACCAAATCAGTGCTCTGTCAAAAAACTGTAAGTGCCCGAACATCCTTCGTCTCAAATCCTCAAGTGCCGGAAGTGTTTCTCCTTAATCACCATTACAGAAGAATCTCGCTATCTCCTCCGGAGACACCCGACATTCTTGAAAGCTGATTATGTCTATATTGTGGAAAACTCCTTCTATTTGCTGCAGCCAGTTACCCACGACAATAATAGTTTCTTAATCTGCTTAATCGTTCTACACTTTCTAACTGAAGCAGCGCACAATAAATGGAAAGCTGTCACAAGAAGCACAATACCTGATTGTATCATAGCGTCCCTATTAAGGAATCTTATCGTTACTGCATCCTGACGAAGATCAACATCTAACTGTTGTTTTGGATTCCAAGCCAATATTCAAATTCAAAAAGTTTAAGTCTGAAAAACTTTCACAGGACTATTTATTATGTAATATCACCGTAATAGACAGCGAATGACACCTCCCAAATGACTCCATACAGATCTTTAGGAATGGTTAGAGACTTGATGAGGCTGTATTTAAAGTGATCTTTTCATAATCGGTGGATATTACTCACTCGATAAAAACAAGTGAGACAGTATGTATTTCAAGAAGAATTGTCGTCTGTCTAAAGTGAGCTGATGATTACTTATGATGGCGATATCTCTCTGACGATACATTAGGATACTTTCTGATAATTAAACTGTCCTTAAGTCCGGCTATTTTCGGCTGATGTGAGTCTATCAACGAGATAACTAAAATACATTGGTATTCTAGGTATTCTAGGACGAGCATATGCGGCCTAATTAATGAACTTTCTGGTCGATTCTTTATATAAAAAATCCCATAGAGCACCTGCTCTTTTTGGAAATACAATGTAGTAATAGATTTAGGCAAGATATCGCATCAAATCTGTTTAAGGTTAGATAGAGGGTACAAAGTTAGAAATAAGTCTGTTGAAACTCCAAAAGAGCACGCTGAGCATAGTCGTCGAAGTCATTACTGGGCACTGCGTTCTGGGTACTCAGACGAGATCAATCGATCTTGGTCGTCTTGTCCTTGAAGAAGTTCTAGAGACGAGGAATAAGAGGAAACTGATATTCACCCATACTCCGCGTGATGATGTAGAAGAAGGAAGCACGTAGTCTTCTACTATGCATCCTTCGATGATGAAGATTGAGAAACTAAGAAAATGAACAACTTAAGTATCACAATAGGCCATAATCGGCACAAGTGTGCCTATCTCTTCGAGTCCGTATACTCACCTAAGTATTAAAAACATAGCCAATGCATTTATATTAAAAAACAATTATAATTAACTCAGTGACTGAATTGTTAAAAAAATCAAATTTTTCCACTATTTAAGCCTTCCGTTTTGAATTCTTTAAACCGTTAAACCCACTCACTGTTACACTATAAATCTTTAAATCTTTTCTTATTCCTTCCTCCTAAACCAATTCTTGTCTTAACCACCCAAGGAGACAAATGACTGTTTTTTATGTTAAACTTCCAAAATGCTGTGTGCACTTGCAATTGAAAAACTGAAAAACTCTTACAGGCAACAAATTGTTGAACAACGCCCACTTGTTTGTTGAAGACGTATGTTCATATGTACCTTCACATACGCTTCGTATGTTTTGCAACCGAATGTTGAAGACAGAAAAAGGAAAACAAGAAAAAAAAAGAGGAATTGTTGAAATACAAATACGAATACAAATACAAAATGTTTTGTAATTGATAGTAATGACATGTCATACCTCAAGGAACTCGTGTTGGGAAATGTTAATGTCATCCACACAAGTATTGAAAGGTAGGGCAAGAAAGTGAAATCGAATTTGGTAGTTAAAGTTTTGGAAAAGATTTCATTTTGAATATTTAAATTTAAATAAATTGTGTGTGGATATTTGTTATGGAATTGGGGATTTAGAAATACGCAAGATTTTCAAACAAAAGTAAAAAGAAACTGAAAGAAACTCTAAAATCCTTTTCTCAGGGGCAAATTTTGGGAGCACAGTACAATTTGAAATTTTTAAATTTATTTGTTTGGGATTTTTGTACAAATTTTTACAGTAATTTGTGAAATTTTTACCGAAATTTATGAAAAAAATTTGATCAGAGCTTCTAATTGTTGAAGGCCATTTATATAGGCTGTTCGGTCGAAGAAAATTTCTCTCAACATAATGTAAGGTAAATTTCCACTTAATTCTTTTATGTAGACTTTAGAGTTTTTCACATCAACAGCAACCATCACCATAGAAAAGTAGTTCACTTATTGTTATTGTCCACTACATTTCCTGATTATTGTGTCTCTATTCAGGCTAATATTATGGTTATACAGATTGCCACTGTGCGAATTCGGTATTGGAATATATCGAATGAAGATCTATGCTCATTTACTGACAGTAATATGGTCAATCGATCCCTAGAAAGTACATACACCACAAGAATGCCGGGCTCTCTGGAAACGATAGCGAGTTAGCGAAGATTGGTTTCTATAGGCAGGAACATTGAAAGTATTAACAAAGTCAACGCGGTTGCAAAGGCTGGTACAACAGCAGTTTTAATTGAATTCGTATTTGAGGCTAGCGTTACTCTGCACAAGGTCAAACAAATTGCTCCACACAAACTTCACTCTTCTGCAAAGGTTAGCTTGGATAATGAATCTCCTTGTAGGAAATCTAGACAAACGTGGCCTGTTATGAATACATATAAGCAGAGAAGAATTTGTGTTAAACCAGACCAGAGTTTATCTTGGAATACTGATAGCAGTTATAACGATACACTGAGCTCTAGGTGCACATCCATGAGCGCTGGCAATACCTCACAACAAATTCTGCAGAAGCGGTAATGATTAGAACGAACAGGAGCCCGCTGAACACTTTCGCTGACATTGTCTTGTACTTATGAACCTGTGACGAAGGTTTTGTGAACAGCCAGTGTTTGTTTTTCTGCAGAAGCTGTAATAATTAGGAAGAAGAGGTGCCAATCTGTTCTGGCATTGTTCAGCATTTATCAACTTAGGACGAAGAACGTGACTAGGTAAAGGTGATTTGAATAGAATTCACATCTTCATTAAACCATCGGTATAGTTGAAAAGAATAGATACCACGATTGTTCTTTTTGAAGTAAACGTACGCGGCCTATTTATGAGAACTCAGAATATGTTTCTGAAATAAGATTTTCTTATAAACCCCAACTTTAATAACAACAACAGTTTTTAACTTGTTGCATCATTGTTGTTCACATCCATCAGGTGTTTTTTGAGTTACACATGAATAGTCACCACAACCCTTCAACCAGGCTTGCGACCAAGCATCTCTCCCTTGTGTGTGTTAATTTTATAAATGAGTGGCGTAAGCTACAGTTTGAATTCGACTCCGAAAGACAGATTTTTTAAGAAACTTTTTCTTGGCAATTTTTTTTTACTCTTAGAGTTTTTGTCAGAAACCTGCTGGGAAGCAGTTGCCGAAGAAATAGTTTTTCATGTTTCGTTTCGTTTGGGATGTCTGACCTGGGGTTTGATCCGTGCGTCACGTTTTAGAAGCCAACACACTACTTATTAGACTATGACGACTTGTTTCAATTGTTTAGTACAAAATCTGGAGTTTTGAAAAATAAAAAGTAATTCGTTTACAACGCCTTTTGTACTTGATTTAAACCAAAATAAAATACGTTGAATTCAAATGAATCTTTGTAATGTAGGCGTATAAGTGATATTTGTTAACTATAATAAATATTCATCATACGCTTTCAATAAGTGATTTATAAACCAATTAAAAACAACCTTCATCAGTTATTCATTGTATTTTATGAACAATTAATGACCACAACGAAAACAAAAACCTTTATGTGGTAAAAAAAATACAACTTAATGGTCATCATCATCATCACCGCCGTAAAAGGCTGAATAACAAATCACTACAAACAACAAACGAAGGGCACAAAAAACCGGCTTGTTAAAGTGCTCAAATCACAAATAAATCCTTACACAAATAAACGACAGCTTAAATTGAGTGAAAATCAAAATGATATCAAAACGATACTTGAACAAATCACGGTTTGAATATGAGAAAACAAAAATTAAAAACATTATACAGAAAATCGTTATTGTAATTGATTATCTTATGCAAATATAATATAATTTGAGTGAAAAACAGGTCTAAAACTCAACTTTATAAACCAACGAGCCCATAATTGACAGCTGCTCAAACCGAACAGTTAATTTAGAGCCTATTTTTTAAATTTGTGTATTTTTCAAAAGTGAAACACAAAAAGTAGGATTGAAACACACAAATAAAAAAATAATACCCAAATTTAGGTATGTTCCCCAAAGCTTTATAGTGAAACCTAATGTCTGTAAGCATTTTAATATGTTTTTGCAAATTTTTTCATTTTTTTAATAATTCCACAGAAAACCCAAATATATGTTAAACAAAACGAACACAATTTGTAATTTTTTTATACTGATTCTGATTTGTTTTCTATTTTTTTTCTACTCCATTTTGAATACAATATTGCCCACAAAAATAAACTGAGCGGAAACAATATGGCGCACTTAACATGGTCAATGTAATAAAAATGATTTATGTATGCGTGTTTTAGCATGTGTAGCCAGTTCTCTATATCAATTTGGTATTCGAAAAGCAAAAAAAAAAAACTAAAGCAATAAAAACTTTATATGTTATCCTGTGTATGGGGAAAAAGTCTAAAAAAATTATTTGAAAATGATTAAAAGAGCGTAATAATGATAAGAAATATATTATATTTGCAAAACTTTTAGGAACTTTTTTTTGTGAAGCAAGAAAGTAAAACAAACTGTTATACTCTTTCCAGCATTCTTATAACTCTTATATTCTTATAAGAAAGCAAGATTGCTTTGGTTGTGCTAAGGATAGGAGTTAACACGACCACCTTAAGCAATTTCTGTAAAAGAAGAATATTCGCCTTAGCTGGTAATTGGTAATTTTTGATCAAACAATTTTTTGAAACTATAAAAAGTTATTGATTGAGAGAACTATCGTTTTGAAAAGTATTTACCGAATATAAAAATCCATAGCCCCCAAAAAAATTTAAAGTTGGGTTGCTTAGATTTATCCATACAAATGAAACTAAATGATTTTCGGTAGATAGGTATGTTACTTTCCCATCATCCAAACATAATATCCTGTCTTCCTGGCATAAACATATGTATATATCTAGACAATCATTTCGGTCCGTTTTACGCTTACCAATGACAGACGCTGAGCATCACCCCTCGTCAAATTTGAAACGATATCAATTCACATGAGAGTCAAGAGCGTCTAATGTATTCCGATAAAGTTACTGTTTCCCGATTTTAGGCTGGCGGTGTCATCTGTTCATATTTCTTTGAGAACGATATCTATCAACCCATCAGTGTCAACGGAGAGCACAATAAGTCGATGATTTTCAACTTCTTTTGTTGATGGTCTGAACACCAAAGGCATATGGTTTCAAGAAAATTATGCTACGTGTCACAAAGCTTATGATCATTTTTCTGTTTGTGTCATTTTGTTTACCGTACGATGCGTGTGTTTTGTTTTTCTTTCCGTGTATCTTCAGGTTTTTATTTGTATCATTCTGTTTACCGTACGATATGTGCTTTTCTTCCCGTATATTCTAATATTTTTGTTTGTGTACTTCTATGTACCGTACGATGTGTGCATTTTGTTGTTGTCATATTAATTTTTATTGAGTTTAGTTCGTTTTTATTGTCGTAACAACATTTACAATTTTTTTGTGCCTTTTTTGATCTTATTTGCGATTACTGACACTTTCCTTCCAGAGTAGTATGTTAAAAGGTCATCGGCATAAAATATTGCCTTAACATCTTTATATAAGTTATCAAAAATATTACCAAAGCTTATAAAAATAAGGCTCATACTTAATAACACTGGCCGAATTTTTACGATGTCTGTGGGGGTGAGCGGGGAGAGAATAAAATAAAATATTTGGCGAGAATTGGGGTAAATGAAATACAAAAGTATTAGTTCCAAAAATAATTAAATATTATTTATTTGTCGTACAAAAACGTACCTTTCGGGTTGGGGGGTTGATCGGGTAATGATCTCTTTTCTTTAATTCTTTACAATTCACAATAATAGAAACGTAAGAACAGGGGTGGTTTATACACTTAAACTAAACTTATATCTAAGGCTTAAAAGTAGGGTGGCCAGCGTGAACAATGTCTTTTTGTTCTTCTGTAGACCGTATTTTTAAGAGAATGGATGACAGTTTCTTTCGGTGCTATGCATTTAGGTTCATAGGTTTACACGGTATCCCTATAATGTGTCCTCCAAGCCTATTGCCTTAACAAATCTCTGAATGCTAATTCCTTCATCCGAACTTGGTATATAGCTGGTAGTTTTTTTTTTAGAATGCATTAATACCCCACAGATTACAAGCATGTTATTTATTAATTCATTCTCATCATTAAAGAATCCACACATTGGCTTCGAAATAACCCCTATTCTGAGTAAGTGTTTTCAAAGTCTAAAGTGCCCATAAAATCGATTATCAACCTCAGGTTATTTCATGATAGTCTGATGCATAATAACACACATCTTCTCTTTTTGTAATTTCCAACAAAATTTTAAATTACCTTACAGATATTTGAGAAAAATACTTGCCTCTATCCATCTTCCCTTTCGTTGAGCTTCCCTTTCCAAATCTTCGTCTTCGCTCCACTGAAGGTTTCTGACCCGATCAAAGGCGTGGAAGCCCTTCTCCCCACAAGCTTATCTGCTTTTTCAGTGCCGAGAATTCAAACATAACCTGGGACACAGTAAAAGTATTGTATGGCCTCTCATACTATTTATTTTGTGTGTGTTAATTTTATACATGAGTGGCGGGAGCTACTGTTTCGATTCCGACCGATAGATTTTTAAGCAACTTTTCATGACAATTTTATTTACTGAGGAAGTCGCCGAAGAAATATTTTTTCGAATTTCATTTTGTTGGAGCTGTCTAACCTGGGTTTTGAATCATGGTCTCACGTCTAATAAGCCAACACACTACTTACTAGACTAGGGCGACTTAAACTGTCAGATAGAATTGCTAATTGAACGACGAATTTTTTGCATTTATCTCCAAAACGTAAGCTGAATGGAGCAATTCTGTGGTCTGATTCCAATTATAGCATAGCATAGCATACCAAAAACTTCAGAAAAGTGTGATTCTTATATAAGCCTTGAATAAATCGAAAACAAAATAAATAAAAATTATTTTTTCGTAAATTAATTTAGAAAGCATTATTAAAATCCCTTATAAACCATAAGATATCTTAAAAGAAAATTTTCTAAATATTGCCTTAACCTTAAGTATTGTTTAAGTATGTTAAGTGCTATAGTTAATACGATAATAATAAGTATACGACTTAAGTATGTTGTTCTGTAAGTATTTTATTTAATATAAGAAAGTTTTAACCCTTCTTTTTCATAGGAAATAATAAACTAAATGTAGCTGTAAGCCTTAAGCAGTATTTAATAGAAATATTTACCACTTCAAATAACCCTTACAGGAGGCACTTATTATTAAAATCCTTTAAGCCTTTGAAAAGTAGAAAAACAAAACAAACAAAAAAGTAAGGAAAAATAAAATCAAAATATAATAACAACAGATTATCGAATCTCTCATTTTATCATCTATAAATGTACGTATGTATGTATGTATGTGTACAATTACAATAATAACTTTTACGATTAGTTTAGATTTACCAGTATGCAATAAATTATTTATAAACAAAACATAGATTCGATATATACTCGTACAATGATATATGTATATATTTATTATGTATATGTGTATATGTATTAATAAAAAATAAATAAAATAAAAAATAATAAAACTTTAGTGCGGATGAGGGATTCGATGGCACGTATCACACCAACATTGTGGTCAAACATAACGGCAGTTGTCTGTACGTGCCCCCTGGTATCTTCAAGAGCACATGCAAGATAGACATCACGTGGTTCCCATTCGATGACCAACACTGCGAAATGAAATTCGGTAGTTGGACTTATGATGGAAATCAGGTAAAGTGTGTGTGTATGTATGTATATATACAAATATACAAATAAAAAACAAAACAAACGAGAACTTTATAAACTCCAAACATGTATTGGTAATGTAAGCCAGCCAACGAACCAATACATAAAACCCTATAAACAATAATAAAAAAATTTAAATCTCAAGAACAGCACAAGAGAGTATAAAAACAAAAGAGAAATACATTAAATTTAAAAAACATTCACTTACTTACTTAACAACAACTACCATAACCAACAAAATAACATAAAAAAAAATTACAAAAACAGAGAAACAGAAAGAAAAGAAAACAAAGTAACAGTAACAGTAAATAAAAACAAAATACGACAGAAACAATATAAAATACATGCCCATTAATCATCATTATGAGTGGATAGATAGACAGAAAGAGAGAGAGAGAGTAAGAAAGAACCAGAAAGTATGAAAAAAACATAATTGAAGTTTTAAATTCAAATTGAATTGGGCTTTTCAATAAATTCCAATAAAAGAGATCAATTTTAAGTAATAAAATAAAATTTAAAAAACAATCTCCATAAAAAGTTAATGAATTATAGTCTTTTCAAATTCTATTATTCAACAATATATAAAATTTTTCGTAAGTCATACTGCTAGGAAGTAACCATAATTGTAAGCATGTCATGGGGAAAACTCTAAAATTTCTTTTAAAAAACTGAATGAAAAATATAAAGAAATCCCTGCATTCCATTCTGCACGGAATTACCACACACATACAAAATTAGTCATTACAACCCTTCAGTCGGGATTACAACGTAGCTTCTTACAACAGTAGCTTCTGCCAACAGTGATCCGTATGAATCTATATTGTGCCGTGGATGGCCATAGATTAAGCTTCTCTGTAAAACTAGAGGTTAACATCCAAACAAACAAAGGCAATCGAAATACACTGTAACATGTCGCGAATTGCAAGCTCCATACCATCTCTGGTCCGCTTATCAGCAATACAAATTCCTATGATATCCCTATTATCTTTGTCCCGGAACCCACATAAGAATTTCATTTGAATGATGCGAAATTCTCAAAAATCCTTGATATTCAAAGACATGGACGGATATTGAATAAAAGTTCGTTTGGGACTTAATCGCAGTCTGGCTGTCCAAGAAAAATTTTTATTTCTTATTTATTAATTACAATATAATTACAAATTAATTTAATTATTAACGAGCTGAGTAACTGCGACCTTATGCTCTGTATAGTGTAACAGACCAGTGTCTCTAGTGGAAACCGAACCTACAAACCTCATGCTAATAGCACACTATCCACTAGACTACCAGTTCACACAGTTGTCTGAGTAAATCAAAAGATTTTTGCAGAAGATTTCGGCTTGGTACCTTTAACCCAAAACGTGTTCCTTGCGGGTTGTGAAAAAGTAAAATAATGGGTGACTAACAGACACGCTTTCTAGCAATCGAGATTAACTCTGAATCAGTTGTCTTTAGTCTTCGCTTTGTAATGTAATGCCCGTATTGGTACCTTCAACCCATAACTAATATATTGCGGGTTGTAAAGAAGTAAAATAATGGGTGATTGATAGACAAGGTTTCTTGATTGCAATCGAGATTAACTCTGAACCAGTTTATTTTGACAGTGTAAGCCGGCTATAATAGAATTACTCGCAATAAGAAAAGTATAAAAAAGACAAGCGAGACTTTAAAATGCTCAAATGTAGTTGTGTTTTATCTTTTATGCTTGTCAAGTATTTGAAATTTATAGTTCCGTAAAATTATAACAATTTAACAGTTATTGTTTGTGAAACAAAATTTTGCTCTTTCTTACTCTCTTTTCTGTATTTCTGCATATCCATTATCAATGACTACTCGTATTATCATCAGCACTATAATTTTCTAATGAAAACAGAATTAACACTAAAAACTAAACAACAAATAAACGCTGTATCTTTTATAAAACCAATCACACTCTACTATTTTATGGTTTCACCTTGATTTTTCACTTCTTTTTTTGTTTCTTAATAATAAAAAAATATTGTTTTTTTTCGCTCTTTTATACTCTTTTATTTATGTTTTGTTTTGCCTTGAAAAAAGAAAAAGTACGACATGAAAAAAATCTCTAAAAAAACAAAAATTAATAACAATTCACTGCGTTTTTGTGAATTGCAAAACCAGATTTATTTTTCAATTGAAATTCAACAAAAACTGAAAAAAAAAAACAGAAATTATTTTTAAAAACCAATACAAAGAAATACACAAAAATACACAACAACAAATAAAAACAACAACAAATAAAAACAACACAAATAAATTTAGTGTTGCATAGAAAAAGGGGAATTGAAATATTTTTAATTAATATTTAAAAATAAATACAACTTGACTCTATGCAATGCTAAATAAAAAATAAATAAAATAAAACAAAACACCACAGACAGGCTAAAAACAAAAGAAATCCTACAAAATTAAATTCCAAAAAAAAAACGAAAAAAAAAACAAAACCGAACTACTGAAAATCTAAAACGTAACGATTAAAGAGGTCCTGATTGGAATCATGTGAGAAATAATTTTTTTTCGCAATGATTTGTGAAACAAATTTAAAGAAAAAATAGAAAAAAATTTCATTTCAACTATTTTGCATGATGGCAAACGAAATAAAAAAATGAATGAAAATGAACAAAAAACAACAAAGCCGGCCACTATTAAAAATTTTGTTGCCAAAAAAAAATTTTTTTTTAACTGAAAAAATTCGTAATTGGTTTACAAAATTTTTAACGTTTGTAAAGACTCTTAATGAAATTATTAACACCTGCACATAACACACTAACACGAACACGTTTTTTTGTAGCTACACACCGAGAAAAAGGCTTATTTTTTAAATTTGAAATTTTTGAAAAATAAGTCTTAAATTAATTTTTATTTTCATTTTTTCTTTTTATTTTTTTTTATTTTTATTTACGAAAACATAATTAAATATTTAAAAAAATAAACATAATTTTTTAATCTTAAAACTAACAAAAACATATTTTCTTCAATTTTATTTCCTTTTTGGTTTAATTTTCCAAAAAATAAAAAATAAAATCCTAAAAAATTTTTCTAACATCCTGCGAAAATATGTTTTTGCCTGTGTCTTGCTGTGATTTTCATTGACAAAAAACAAAAAAAAATTTAAAATTGTTCACATGAAATATCATTATCAAACACAGTTGGATTTGGTTTTGAATTCCGAAGATGGAGGGGATCTTTCCGATTTTATAACAAATGGCGAATGGTATTTAATCGGTTAGTAATTTATTAACTTTTATCTCTTCACTTTTCTCCCACCTTTTTAACTGTCTATTTAACTGTTCTATTGTGTTTTTCCTAAATGTCTATTTAAAAAACAACAATTAACTGCCTATCTGTAACACTCTTTTGTTTCACTTAAAATTATAAATATTAAGTTTTCTAAATGTTTTATATGTTAATTTGCAAAGATTTATTTAAAAATCGTACTATAACTACTTAAACAAACAAATACTAAATAAAAATTTTTAAAAAAAATTATAAAATACGATCAGGACTTACCCTCCACATATAATCTGCAAATATTGTAGCGTTCTTTTAATATCAACTGATATAGACTGATCCAACTAGGCTCGTATTCAACTTTAGTTAAGATAATATACTCTTAAATTGTTAACTTTAAGAGAAAACACCTTCTTTAAGTACATTTCATACTTTAAGGATTTTTAAAAAAATTTTAATTTTAGCATACGTTAAGGTTTTCGTTAAGTACGAACTCAAGCAAAAATTTTTTTAAGATTCCCACATATTTAAAAAGATTTGATAAATTAGTTTATCAAGATCCAAAAGTTTTCTTCATTTCTCTCATTCTTGAGTTCTTACAAAAACTTAAATTTTTTTTCGAAATCTCTGCATAATTGAAAGCGTTTGTCTTCGAAAGAGTTCTGATCCATTTCAATAGGCAATACCATCCATTTAGTCTCTGCTCTTTGAAGAAAGCTGAATTTGTTTCAAAAACAATCGATCTACCTGATGCTCTATCTTGCGATAGCCGTTCTAAAGAGCGTAGAATATCTTACCTGTGTCCTATAAGATCCCTTTGTACTAGCTGGCATCTCTCACCCCTCCCGATGGTTTAGAATGGTGTAGATTGGCTAGACACGTTCTGTAAATTAATTTTGGGTGCTTAAAAATTCATCGTCTCATGTTTACATTTGCCCGCAATGATAGAGATTGCTCAGTGAGTAAGAAATCTTCTTCTTTCGCACTATTACAGCTTTTACAAAAGTTGTTATAAAACATTCCCACTCCGAACGAATATACTTAGAGTCCCATTATAACTCTTCTGAGACCCTTAACTTAGACTCTGAATAGGTATGATTAACACAAACTTTTTTTACCATATATCCATATCAGGCCAGATCTGTCCTTTAGTCTAAAGCCTAATGGTCACTTAATACGAGCTACAGGGTTTGCTCTTTCTTACTCAAACAGTTTCTTAAATAAAAACAAAAATATCCAAATACTACTTCGATTATGTTTGCACAAAGATTCCACATCTTCACATTATACACAGATATTTGGCAAACGAACTGCCTCGTGATGTGTTTCTCTCACATCATATACAGGCGTCCTGTGTAAGGCTCACAGAAACTCTAAAGTACTGTACTTAGCCCAACAAAATTTTAGAAATATGCTTTCGACTTCCATAACGTAATAACTTCAGATTAAAGTGGAGGGTAGACAATAATTAAAAAAGAAAAAGAAATTTATAATCTTAAACAAAAATCAAATTAAATCTATTAGCAGGCTTATTAGCTAAACTCTAATAAAATTTCATTTCTCAGTATATATTTAAAATTATTGGTTAAGCTCTTTGCCTGTTTCTTAAAATAAAACAAAAAATCTTTAAAAAATTTAACCCTTAAACTAACTTAGCAGGCGGTAACTGTGTTGTAATGTGCCTGTTAGTTGGTTAGTTTAACAATTAATTCTTCATTGTTTATAAATATTACGGAAGATCAATTAATATCTTCTATAAACAATTATTTTGTGTTAAAAAAAAATAATATTTTATTTTAATATTTTTATTTTTAAAAATAATCACCATAATTTTAAATTTTTAGTTTTGAATCACTATTTTCGGTTTTTGGTTTTTTTTTTTTTTGGGTTTTATATCATGGCATCATCTTTTAAGGGTCATGTATTTATATATAAAGGAATGTGTACAATTTTTTAAAGCGTATTTTAGAAAATTTGTTGTTTTTTATGTTTAATAAAACAGAATAAATTGCATGTTATATTTATATTATTGATTAGGTGTAGATGTAGTAGATTAGATAGGTGGTACCATTTCCAGTTTCTTCCCCATTTACCATCGCACCTACTGATTTCTCTACTTTTGGGAGTGTGAGAAATGACGCAATTACTATTGTTGATGTTTATGCAATCGAAGCAATATTATCCACCTAGTCAAACAATTGACAACTGATGTATGTATTACAAATTATGTTAACTGTAGTGACAACTAATTCTTTCAACATTCTATAGGCCATCACTTTGCAGAAAACCTCTGACAGTGCAAAATTTTTAGTTGTGAATTCAGCAGCTTTCTAGTGCCCCTAATTATTGTTGAAAGTTATTTGACAAGATAGTTTTTGAGCGGCTCATTTCGCTGTAAAATATCATATGTTTGTTTAAAATCTTCTCAAGAATTTGTCTACTTTCTTAAATACTGGTACTTAGGTGCTTATTACAATCCTTTAACCAGGATTACAACATAGCTTCTCACACCACCAATGTTTTCTGTGTGTTAATTTTATCCATAAGTGGCGGGACCTATAGTTTAGCGGCAACTCCGAACGACAGATTTGTGAAACTTTTCATGGCAATTTAATTTTACTCTCAGAGTTTTTGCTATAACCCTGCTGAGAGGCTATGAAAGATGAATTTTTATTCAAATTTCGTTCTGTTCGAAACGTTTGAGCTGATGTTTGAACTACGTACAATAAGCCAACACACTTCCTATTAGACTATGGCAACTACTAAAATCTGAAAACTTGTTCAATTGCAAAGCAAACAGATATGAAACCGAATTGGTGTAGACAAACCCAAAGAGGATCTATGAATCTACTCTTAGCCGAATGTTGACCAAATTAAAATGGCAAATTATTTAAACTGTCCCTGACAGACCCAGAAAATAGTGAAAGGGGGCAAAATTGGTATATTAATATAATGATCCAACTTAAAGTATAAATAAGATTAAATCAAGAGGCATTACATAGAACTAATATAAATCGTTATTATAACAGATTTTTAATTTTTATTGCATGATTTTGTAGTCATAATTTTCTAAAAAATTTTCTTGATTTTTTTTAATTACAACACATAGTCTTAAGCAAGAAATTATAACAATTTAAAATAATTTTATTATTAAAATTATTTTTTTTTTTTAATATTAAAACAAATTGTAGAAGGAATATCTTTTGAACTTAAACGCCACCTAAAAAATTGTTAATTTTGTATAATATTTTATGGAAAGGAAGACTCTAAAGGATCAATCACAGAAAATTTTTAATTGAACGAATTATTAATAATTTTTAATGAATCAATGCCATGGGTTAAATTCAAACCGATTTGTGCTCCAGAGTCTTGGAAAAATTTAAATTTCAGATGCGTTCCACAAAGGCCAGACAATTAAAAAATTTCAATGATATCTCCAACATACTTTGTTTCATTTAGATTTAAAAATAGAAAGACTTTAATGAAAGATCTTATATACCTATGCTTAAATATTTAAATATTATTTTCAGATTTTATGTGAACATTGCTTTACTGATTTAACCATTAGTAATCAGTATAAAATTAAAACCTCAATTATTAATTATTATAACATTTCATGAAGCTAACAATGTATATTTAAGTGTTATTAGGCTGTAAAACTATAATTGAGCATTCGCGCAAAAATGTTTACGTTATTATAGTGCCATAATAAATTATTACAAGTCGTGTATAAATTATACAAACTGTTCAATTGAATTATAACATGTCAATAAGCCTTGGCTATAAATTCCTTCTACAATAAATGGCTAGCGATTGAGAAAAACTTTGGTTTTGAATGTATGAATTGTTTTTGTGTTTTTTATTATTTTTATTGTATTTGTAAACATTTAATATAAAATTTAATTTTTTTTTTTTTGATACGTTCAATTAAATGTGTGTGAAAGTAAATTTGTTGATATATTTTGCTGAATTTCTGTATTTGTGTTTGAGTATATGTGTGTTTCGAAATTAACCATTGTATTGTATGTGTGTGTGTGTTAAATCCCAAAAAAAAATATATTGAAATGGAGAATTTTTTAAAAACATAATTTTACTAATTAATTTTATTGCAACACTCAAATCCTCTTTACGCCATAAAAAAAATAAAAAAAAAATCTTATAATACCCGCCACACCATAACATTGGCTTATGTAATGCATATACATACACGTACGTGCAGCCATGCCGGGAAAGAAGAATACCATCGTATATGCCTGCTGTCCGGAACCATATGTGGATGTAACATTTACAATACAAATACGAAGACGTACTTTATATTATTTTTTTAATTTAATTGTACCATGTGTGCTGATATCATCGATGGCTTTATTAGGATTTACATTACCACCCGATTCGGGTGAAAAACTAACATTAGGTATGTATATACAACAATTAATTTACTTTTAATTATACTTCTTACTTTAAATTTTATTATTATTAAATAAGAAGATATTATTATTATTATTATTGGTATTTTAATTTCTGTTCCAAGTATAACATGATTTTCTTATAAATTTTTTTAAACAAAATAAAAGAAAAATTTTTATTGCAGCTGTTCATATGAAAATGAATGAAATTTTTTAAAATTTTTTTACAAATTTTTGTAATTAAGCCTTTACAGGTCTAGGTCTATAAAAAATGGTTTAAAACAACGAAAATTTTTTGAAAAAAATATGAAAAAAGCTAAAAAAAAACTTATTACCAGCTGTACTAAGCGGTAGCGAAATGAGGAAATGCTGGATTGTGTATTTTAACTAAAAAAAATGTCATAGAAAAATAAAAACAAAACAAATATAAAAAACATTAAAAAATTACAATAAAAAAATATTAAAAAAAAGTGTTAAAAACTTTTACCTTAAATTTAAACTAAAAAAGATTTGCATGTTTTTGCTTTCAGTTTATAAAATTAAATACCGTGAAACAAAATTATATTTTAAAAGTCATGGCAAGCGAAAAAAATTCGTCGGATTTGCATAAAATTTTTATGTTGAATGACAATGAAAATATCTTTTATTTTGCCTCCCGAAAGCCTAAAATTAAAATTTGATCAATAAAATAATAACAGCTGAGTTAGGTTTTATATAGAAAATGTACACCTTTAACTGAATCCTGATTTTAATAAAAACTTTCAAATGAAAATCTTAAACTTTCAACATAATGTTCGCATTTCTGTTTTTTGTATATTTATTTGCTTTTATGGATTAAATAACCCTACAGACTCTTGAAGAAAAAGTACCGTTACACGAAGAACCACTTGGAGGCCATTGTTTCTAGGCAACGATCAATGACAGCCCCATTATCCTACATCTTTCTACAGCAAACTAATCACCTGCTTAGCTGGGACAACAAAAATAGATTAAAGAAACTGAAAGAGGCCATAAATTCTTTGTGGAATCCATATGCTCCCAAAACAATACATACATATAGGGTGGGTCATTTAAAAATTTTAAGTTAAAAATGCAATGAAACAAAAACGATTTGAAATTTTGCCAAATTTATTTATTTGTTGTAAAGTACAGTTGTTCCGGTTAGTAATGGAATATTATTTCATTCATATAGCTGCCGCGGCAGACCTCACAGTACTGCATTCGATTGGACCAATTTTTGTGCACTTTTTCGAGTGTATGAGGTCATATCTCGGCAATGGCATCGCGAATGTTGGTCTCTGGTTTGTAAGCATAACACTTTTCTTTAACGGCGCCAGATAGAAAATAGTCCAACGGTGTTCTTGGCGACCAATTGACATTCCGCTTTCAGACATCAAACGTTTGACACAATAAATTGATTGTGCATGATATGTGTGGCAAGTTGCACCATCCTGTTGAAACGTAACATCGTTCACATCATTTTTCATGATTTGGTAGGTGTCTCCATTGACCGTAATGGTTGCGCCATCCTCATTTTCAAAGAAATATGGGCCAATGATGCCTCCTCTCCACAATCCGCACTAAATAGTCACTCGTAATGGGTACATTGGCTTCTGTAAACCCACTTGTGACTTTTCTGAGCCACAAATACGGCAATTTTGCTTATTAACGTAGCCACCAAAGTGATAATGAGCTTAATCCGAATACAAGCAATAAACTTGCGTATAACGGGCACTGTTGATCCTTCTCCAAATTTTGTACGACATTTGCGTGCAATTTCCGACCAATTGTCTTTGTTTTGGAAATAAATTTCCAATAAATCCCAACGTTGCTCAAGCGTAAATCGATTCATTACGTTCAGTGGAGATAATATACTGAATTTTGTGACCGAATAGAATGACATAACTATTGCCACATTCGAAATAACCGATGGTTCAAAATTAAACCGATAGATGGTCCACCCAATATTTTCCCTTTGATCCTGTTAGGAACATAGAACCTTAACAAATCGGATGGTGAACGTATTCATACCCTTACTTACTTAATTGATAACAAACATAACATAACATAACAAACCCTTAAACAGGACTACAACTTAGCTTCCCCTAATGTGAGCGTGTTTATTTTATCCACGAGTGTCGATACCTACAGTTTAACATCGATTCCCATCGACATGGCATTTTTTGATTTCACTTTCAACGATGTTGCCAGAAGATTGCCTAAAGAAATATATGCAGTGTATTAAATTGAAAAAGGTGTTATAGCGTTGTTTAAGGCAATTACAATTAAGAATGTTTAAAGATAAAATCGAGTATCAAAAATATAACATAGAAATTATTGGAAAAAAAACAAACAAAAATTAGAGGTGTATGTAGACTTTTTTTCTGTGACTGTATTTTACATATTTCATTTAGTTTAAGATATCTGCGCTGACCATGACTTTTAAAATATACTTTAAAACAAATAAATTTAAAAGAAAATAAAAAAAATTTAAAAACCACAATGAAAACTCTTTAAAAGTTAGAAATGGAATGCAAAAACCCAAAAAACTAAAAAACAAAATCTTAATTTAAAACCAAACTAACATTTAAATATTATTAAATTAAACTGTAATTGTGTGTGTATTTTATTTGTTTTCTTCTTTTTTGTTGTTTTAGATAAAATTTATTTAATTTAATTTGTGTTGTTATTTCAGGCGTTACTATTCTACTCTCACTAACAGTTTTTCTAAATCTTGTTGCTGAATCCATGCCGACAACGTCGGATGCTGTTCCTCTTATAGGTACACAAGATCACAAAATAGTGAAATTAAAAAAAAAACAAAAAATTCGATAATTTTTTTTTAATTTTTCTTATTTTTTTATACAATATTTATGGTTTGCCTTAGAGAAATGAAAATGATTAGAAAATCAAGGAAAGAAAAAGCAATTTAAAAACAAAAAATTCAAGGAAAATTTGTAAATTAGACGTAACAAACGTAACAAAATTTAAAAATTCCGATACCAAATTTCAATTAAAACTGCTTAAATGGCTTTTTTTCCTTACACCCATGATTTTATTTTTATTTTAGTATTGTAGTATCATTTAGAATCAAGTCAAATATACAAATTTGATCATCGAACACCTTTCTTTTTTAAAAACAGTGTAGTTTTAATAATGCATAGATATCCTCTTTTTTTAATTTGTAATTTCATAAGAATGGAATGCCTAGTGAATAGTATAAATCTCTCAAGACAATTTGTAAATTCAAGAAATCAACAAAAAAATCTTTTTAAAGTCTATTTAGTTATACTATACTGTAAACACTGAGATTTTATTCTGGAAGAAAAAAACGAGAAAATTAGCCATTAAATTAACAAAGACATTATTTTAACATTGGATTACAATAACAAAACAACTACAAAATACCTTAAATTGGGATAAAATAAATTCAAGTTACAGTAACAAAACTACATGGATACAATAAGATTCTCGAAGTTACCAACCATAAAATACGCTATTTGCTAAGAAAACATGTACTCCTGAAGCTGGCCATATTAAAGACTGCCACAATAATATGCAATAAGCATCGTTAGATAGAATGTAGTGATCTTTTATTTTATTAAAATTGATATCTTGGCACACCATTATATTTAGAGTATTTTTCCAGAAAAAAACCAGAGAAACAAATGAAGTTCATACGAACAACAAACGAATCAAAATGGTAGGATCTAAATATTCTTGTATTCAGAGCAATATATCAGCAGAACTAAACATACTGCGGCAAATGTCTTAGTATATAAGACTTCCAAATAATTTTGTGAAGTTGACATTTGTCTCAAAGGACAGTCAAATTTCTTGCAATATCTGGAATTTCTATTGTTTTGCTTAAAATATCAAAAGAACTAAGCCTTGTTAGTACTTGTTGAATATGATATCGCTCATCAGAGGTTGCATGTTATTTACCCCAGCATAGTCCAGAAAATGATTTGTGTGGGTATGCTTAAATAACTTAGGGAAATAATGTGCGGATAATAATAACCTTTTTAAATTAAGGTTTTAGAAAGTGCATTAAGATTTCAAAGTTAGAACTCTCTGACGGTAGGAAATACTCAGGGTATGGTCAATGAAGATTATTCAAAATTTTCCGAGTTAAAGCAAGTCTATGTTCCCTATGGAATTTAAATATTGTAAAATGTGTTACACGCATACATACAAAATTGCTCATTACAACCCTTCAGACAGGATTACGACCTAGCTTCTAATACGATTTATGTTGCGTGTGTTAATTTTATACGTGATTGGCAGAGCCTACAGTTTAAAGTCGACTCCGAACGACAGATCTTTGAGAAACTTTATCAAGGCAATTTTTTGGCAGATATCTACTGAGAGGAAGACGCCGAAGAAATATTTTTTCATATTTCGCTTTGTTGGAGATGTCTGACATGGTGTTTAAATTGGCATTCAATTTCAATTTTTCAATAGAATTTTTTGATTTTGCTTAAGCTCGTGATATATAATATAGAAGAGAGATATAGAATAGATCTTAATCAGAGATTAATAAAACAAATTTAATATTTCCTTAAATTAACATTTTTATTTAAAATAATACAAAGGCTTTCCTGAATGAGTTGATATTTAATTACAGACTTTATTCCCACACATTAAATCGAATCAATGATAATAAGAAAAATATTTTCATTTCTTAAATAACCCAGCAAACCACAAAATGTTCTTACAATTATAGATGTACATTTTGTTTGTCACAATACTTCAACTACACTTACACAAAAAAATATATCTGAAATGCGTTTTTTGTTTCTTTTTTTCCTTTTTAATACTCAATACACTTAAACCCACACAATGGATATAGAAAAGTGAACAACTTGTTAACAAATTTAGATGTTCTTATAATTTTTTTTAAGTGCATTTTTATAATTTTCTTTATTTTTTTGTTTTTTTGCATATGATTTTAAAAACTCTATATGTTTAATGCTTTACAAAACCAAAAAAAAAAAAATGAAAACAAAATTAGAAAATTCGAAATCATTGATTGTTTGTTATCTCAATGTTATGTTCGAAATTATGTTTTTCATAAAAACAAAAAAAAATTAAAATTATAATCAGAAATCTTTCATTTCATTTATTAAAATTTTTTTGTTTAACAAAAACTTCCATACATTTTTGCTTTTTATTTAAAAAAATCATTGTTTTTTGAGCTCAACAACATAACCTCTCAAACAGGCTAGGAAACAAATATGAACAAAAAATATACCAAACTTTCTAGCTAGGGCTTATGCTAAAGCTTATTTTATTGCTTTAGGTTGTATATAAAAAAATAAATTAATTTTTTCTGTTCGTTTTTGTTTTAATTTCTTTAAGTTTTCTTAGCCTCAAATAAATGCATTTTAAGTAACTTTAATAACAAAACAATATTAATAAAAAATAAATCTTAATAAACGTAGAGCTCTGCTTTCTTGCCTTCAGTTAACTAAGTAGTGATTAAAAACAATATTTAAAAAAAATAAACTCTAGTAAAAAATTTGAATGCCATTTACTAAACTTATCAAACAAATCAAAAGCAAAACTTAATAAACAACAAAAATAATAGAAATCCATCCAAAAAAACCTTTATTTCGCTACCAAATCATATTAAAAACAAAAATTTAAAAAGTTAAACAAAAATTCTTTACAAAACTCATTGAAATTTAATAAACGTTACAAATTGTTGTTCAAATATAAACTACAATAACCGTAATGGCTCCCTATGAAAGTCAAGTATACATACTTACATATGTATAAATAAATCATCATTATTATTTATGATACTTGACTTTTAATTCAGCAATAAATAGTTTTAATTTTTTTAGAAAAATAATTTTTTTTTTTACAAAACCATGTCATTTTTGATTGAAATCTTGAAATGAATACAGAAATACTGTATTATACTTAAGTGTTGTAAGCTGCGTTGGTAGGTATTTATTATATTCATACAAAAATCTATTACTCACTATTATTATTATTCATTACTCTTAAGCTATCATTTAAAAATCTAATTTTTTTTATTTAATATTCATAAAGAGACAATTATGAGATCATAACTATAGCCTTATACATACATACGTACATACATAATTCGTCATTGCAATCGTTCAGTCAGGATTACAATCTAACTTCTCACACCACTTATGTTGTGTGTGTTAATTTTACACATGAGTGCTGGGACCTACAATATAAAGTCGACTCCGAACAACAGATTTTTGAGAAACTTTTTCATGGCAATTTTATTTACTGTCAGAGTCTTTGCCAGCAATCTGCTGATTATTCCAATTATAAATTATATTAAAAAATACATTTAAAATTAGATTTTTATCGCAGTTATACTTGATTATCAATATAGGTTAGGTTGGTTTACAAAGGATGACATACCACAGTATTCTCAATGGCACTTCTTTACTCGGAGGCCCATTCTTTCATTGTAAAAGAGAAATCGTTCAGTAAAGAAATGAGAACAGATAATAAAGTGATATGTAAACAGAGAAAGGTGGAGAGGAAAAAATTAGATAATATTATAAAAAAGCGAAGAAAAAAAGTAAAAAACGAAGTAATAAGTGAGTAGAGAAAAGATAGATGGAAAGGTATTGAAGAAAAGAAAGGAAAAAACTGAAAAGAAACGTAAAGGGAGATGTCGCTTAACAATCATACTTAATATGACACCATACCAAGCTATATATATCCCGTTTACCAACCTTATTGGTTCCTCAATATCTTCAGATCTTCCAATCCCTTAACAAATTTTCTAGCCATTTTGGCCAGTATATTATACACTATTTCTTCTGCTCATCACATAATTTACAGAAATCCAAAATATCCCATATTATCTGTTGATCCTATGTCTAATTCCTCTTGTTTATTCTTAAGATAAGTTTCGTAGCTCTACGATTTTAACCTCAGTTCTTATGCAACAGAATTTATTATTTTCAAACTTACATACATATATACATAATTTGATTACAACCAGCTTCTCACACCACTTACGTTGTGTGTGTTAATTATATACATAAGAGGAAGGACCTACAGTTTAAAGTCGCCTCCAACCGACAGATTTTGTGAGAAACATTTCATGGAAGTTTTATTTACTCTCAGAGTTTCTCACGTCTAATAAGTCAACTCACTACCTACTAGACTAAGGCGACTACGCCTTCGTAAATTTCACAATTAGTTGCAGTGGCCTTCAATGCATTGTTACCATTCGGTAATGCCCCGAATTTTCTCTCATGCTTAAAACTTTGCACGGAATAACGTGGATCAAATCAAAAAATTCTAATTAAAATAATGAAACTTATCTGATTTAAACTGACAGATAAGAAATTAAACATTGCCTCATTGAAAATTTTACAGTGATGACCCTAATGTGGCCTACTAATACTTTTATGATTAATACTTCTTTCCAGAACTGTATGATAGGATTGAAATTGAAAATTGATATTACAATTTACTTCGTTTGCACTATTGTTCAAATGAGTTTATCTGTCGTAAGAAGTAAAACGTCTCAATTCCGGACTCCGGATCAAATGTTCAAAGTACTTCAAAAATCCTTTAGAATGCCCAAGTTAAAAACTCCTTCCTGCTCCTTTTTGCTCCATCCTATGGTGGGAAAAATGTATGTTTTTTATTAAATTTTATAACTTTAAAACCATAAATAAAATGACTTCACCAAAGTCTTTTGATAACACTTTTGAAAATAGTTGTCCAGTTAACATTCCCTGATGCAAGCTTTTAGAAATACTTTTTTTTACAAAATTCAGAATTTAATTGTTATGATCTCATAAATACAAGCTTAACAAAAAAATGTTATTATTTTTGATCCGGATCATTTAAGAAATCTATTTAAGTGAAACACCATTTCCAAAAAAAATTTATGGAATTGGATTGTATATTTTGTAACAAATAATTAACAAAATACACTGTAAATATAAGACAAAATAAATGAACATCATAAAAAATTAATATAAAAAAATGTTAACATTTATAATTGTCATGTAAGTACATAAACATTAATCAAACCAATAAACAAACAAATAAACAAACAAATAATCAAAATAAAATCAAAAAAACAACCAAATCAATGACAAATCAAAAAAAATCACAACTAATTTAGTCACCATATAACCCAGCAAACAATAAGCATGAACATAAGAAAACAAATTTCATGAAAAATGCACAGAAATATTTATAAAAGAAAAAGACACTAAAAATCAAAAAAAAACAATACAAATTTAAAAGTAGAAATACAATTTACTAAAGATAACAAAAATAAATAAAAAAAACTCATTAACAACACCGCTGTATATGGTGTTTACATAGTAAAATTTTCATTTCATGCAAATTTTAAAAAATATAAACACCATATTAATTATAAAACAATACTCCTTAATAAAAATCATTAAAAAACTTAAAACAAACAAAATAACTCAAACTGAAATTAAACAATTTATTTTTTATTTTTAAACTAAAAAAAACTAATAAAAATATTGAATAAAAAAACGCACTTAAAACCTCTTTTTTTACTATAAAAACATCTTTTAAAAAATCTATTCTTTTTCTTTTAACCGGAAAAAAAACAAAACTTTTTTTCTTAAACCATTTTTAATTAAAAAAATAAAATCTAAAATTCTAAAAACTACTTTTAAAACCATTAAATAAACGCTTGTAATCTTTTTACTAAAATAAAAAAAAAACAAATCATTAAAATTAAAACTAAAATCCAATCAATAAACTTAATCATGAAAATTGAATATCAAATTTCAAATTTCATTTTCAAAAAACCAAAAAAAAAATTACGCGCAGTAGATGGTAGAGTTGCAACTCCACATAATAGGATGTCATCATTGTCATCTATTATGTCATGTTTATCAAAAATCTAAAAAAAAAATAGAACATCTCAGATTCTATGAATCACAAAATCAAAATTTATTCATTAAAAACATACTTTTAGTGGAAAAACATTAAAACACTTTGCAACCACCTTCCTTCCAACTACACCATTTACATGATAAAACTCTTCTAAGCCAGCAAACATTTACAAATACGGGCAACAAACTTAATACAAGAGAGGAAATATACAAAAACAGTTGGTTCAAAAGACATTCTATTATAACAGAAGATTTTTCAATTATGCTGACACATCTTTATTAATTCCTATAAAAAAAATTTCTTATATTAAATGGATTAGATATGTAGCTATCAATAACCATATCTGTGTGACCTTCGCGATACTGGCAAATTTCATAATTATTAACGAATCTTAGAAATCAATCTTTCACATCTCAGATCAAAAATATAACCCTTGTTTATTGGTATAGCGTTTGAAGGATTCATAAGATCATATTTTCTATAATACATACATACATACATAATTTGTCATTACTACCCTTCAGTCAGGATTACAACCTAGCTTCCACACCACTTATATTGTGTGTCTTAATTTTATACATGAGTGGAGAGGGACCTAAAGTTTAAAGACGACTCCGAATGACAGATTTTTTAAGAAACTTTTCATGGCAATTTTATTTCACTCTCATAGTTTTTACAAGAAGACAGCTGAGAGAAAGTGGCTGAAAATTTTTTATATTTTCGTTTTGTTTAAGATGTCTGAGCTGGTGTTTGAACATCTATTTCTTATATGCAGTTGTCCATAACATAACAAGGCCATACATTTTAATAAAAATGAAAAATAGGATTTCACGAATATCTTATTTACTTAACTTGCCTTAACAACCTGACTGCTTACCTTAGCATTTCCTTCTACACACTTCGGTAGCATTAGTTGCAGGAATTCTTCAAGTTGGTCGTTCTCTACATCAACGCTTGCTAACTCTCTCGTCAAATACGTATTTCGCCTGAAGAACCTTTTCTATCCGCCTGATATTAAGATTTCCAATGTGTTGGTATACTTAATTTAATATTTTCAAACTTGGATACATATTTTTTGATACATTTCTTTCGATAAGATGCACCAACGCTGTGTTTGTAAGCAACAAGTGATAAATGATATACCGTTGAAGCTCAAAGCATTTATTTGAACTCGTTTAATGTCTTTTTTTGCGGCGGCGTGGTGTAGGGATCAAAACAGCTTGTGTACAAGCCCAGGTTCGGATCCCAACGGAGTTAAAAAACAAACCAAGATTCACCACCACTACTAGGCAACGATAGATGGCAGCCCCACTATCTTAGAACTTGCTACACCAGATCAATCACCTGCTTAAACGGAAACAAGACAGAAATTCTGAAAGCTATATGCTCTCAAGACAGGTACTGTAAAAAAATGTAAATAATTAGTTCTGAAGGTTACATACATTTTTTATAAAAATCAATAAAGGTAGATGATGAATTCAGCACTAAGAAGAAAAACAAAATTGACTCGCAAAACTGAAGCAAATTTGTAAGCTCCAGGTCAACATAGGTTTTCTTTTATTCATTTTTAGCTCTATTATTTGCATTAATAAGTGGTTTACGAACCTTTAATCGCTTTAGCAATTTTAGTCATTTTATAGCTTTCCTAGCTTACCTAGTCAAACTTTATACCAAAAAGTGCTGACAGTAAAAATTTAATCAATTAAACTTTATTCTTCTTCTTCATTTAATAATCCCTACACCAAACAAAAATTGTCTTCATTTGCAATAGCATAGTGTCTCCCCAATGCAGCATTTTATGCGTCAACGCCAAATATTTTCAACAATTTTTATTTGCCGCTAAGAAAAAAAGAATAAAAGAAAGAACGAAATCACTTATACGCTACCCCATCAGTCATGGTTTACATATGTATGCGCAATTGTTGTTTGTAATGATGCTGGCTATCCGTCCATGATTAAAACAGAAATGAATTTTCATGAATCTGATTTTAATGTTATCGCGCATACTACTGCTACCACTACTTCTACTGTTCAACCATATGCAGCACACACTCGTCATTTCCGTTTAAAGAAACCATGGCCACAAAGTACCATTAAAACTTGGACGCACACACACACACACAGATGAGGTACTTATTCGAGTACATTAATACATAAACGATCAGATGTTTGCTACCGCACATACATTTACGCGAATCGCTTGTACGTGCGTATTGACGTTTGATAGTTTTTCACACTGTCCACATTGGCCATTGTCCAGTGCCGGTGGACAAACATTTCAAACATCTGCATTTTACTATTGCCACACCATGCATTACCATGCAAGGCAATGTATATACACGGTACGTACAAGCAATATGGTAGGTAACGCAACACAGTGCCGTGTAACTCTCAGTCATTTATTCACTTTAATATTTAATGGTAGCAAAAAAAAGCAACAACAACACAAACAACCACTGGTATGAAAATGTGGGTGTGTTTGTGTATGTGTGTGGGCGAGTTTTGTGTAGTGAGTGAATAAAACAACATGTCATGTTTTAACCAAATACGAACGTGTTATTTTGCACGTTTTATATTCGTGTTCAGTTAAAGTTTATGGGCATGGCAAATGGTTGCCACAACAACGGCAACGGCAATGGCCATAAGTAAGAATTAAAAGCAACTTTTGCCAATAAATGTGGTCTTAAGTTGATGTGAGCGACTGATTTATATAAAAGCAAAATAATTGGTAATCAAGAAAATTTTAAATTGGTGATACAAATTTCAGCCTATGGGCCCAGAAATATGTTGTTGGCTTTAAAAGAATATTCATACATGTATGATGTACAGTACGTATAAGCAATATTTTTTTAAATACTATATAAGCAGGTATTGGACAGTATGGTTAATATTAATTACAATACAAATAATATTCATCATACGTCTCTTGGGGAAAAACATTGTACATATTCTGTTAGAAAACAAAAATCCAAAATTTCTAAAACAAAGAACGTAACTTTATAAACCGAAATTTTCAACATTGTGGTCATATAGGGTGGGCCATTTAAAAATTTAAATTTAAAAATTCAATAAAACAAAAACGGTTCGAAATTTTGCCAAATTTATGTTTTTTTGTGAAGTACAATTATTCCGGTAAGAAATGGAATATTATTTCACTCATACGGCTGGCGCGGCTGGCCCCTCAGTAGCGCATTCGATCGGTCCAATTTTTGTATACTTTTTCGAGTGTATATGGTGGTATCTCACGAATGTCATAAAACATTTGACGCAATAAATCGATTGTGGCATGAGTTGTGTGAGAAGTTGCATCATCCTGTTGAAACCAAACATCGTTCACATCAATACAAAGAAGAGCCAGTACAAAATAATTAGTTATCATGGTGCGACAAGTGTCTCCATTGGCCGTAATGGTTTCGCCGTCCTCATTGTCAAAGAAATATGGCCCAATGATGCTTCCGCTCCACAAGCCGCACCAAACAGTCACTCGTAATGGGTGCATTGGCGTATGCAAGATCACGAGTGGGTTTTCGGAGCCCCAAATATGGCATTTTGCTTACTAACGTACCCACAAAGATGAAAATGAGCTTCATTCGAAAAGATGACATTTTTCGGCAAAATCATTGTGCAGTTTCTCGTTGGCCCATCTAGCGAAGCGAAAACGAGGTGGATGGTCATGCAGCTTCAACTCTTGAACCGATTGAACTTTATAAGGCTAGGTATGACGCCGCTTTTCACAAAATTCGACTTAAACTCGTGCGTGAAATGATCAATTCTTAAGAACGAAGACTAGTTGATGTTGATGGACTCTCAAACACACTCTCATCCACGGCAGCAGTTTAATGAGCTCTTGCAATAAACTTGCGTATACCATATCTGCGACCAAATTCTGTACGACATTTTCTTATAATTTCCGACCAATTTTCTTTGTTTTTTTTTATGAAACCAGCACTCAGGCGATGGCCCCTACTCATGCAGAATGGAAATAAATTTCCAATAAAATCCAACGTTGCTCAAGCGTAAATCGATTAAATGACTTAACTGTTGCCAAATTCGAAATAACCGATCGTTCAAATTTAAAGCGATAGATGGCTCACCCGATACATACATACGTACATACATAATTGGTCTTACAACCCTTCAGTCATGACTACTACCTCGCTTCTGGCACCACTTATGGTTTGTGTGTTAATTTTATAAATGAGTACAAAAATATCCTCGTTTCAAAAGGCAGTCTTGAAGAACTCAATTTAAAGCACCAGTAATTTTGGAAATATTATAATGCAATAACAATCGTTAGTTCTTTAGTTCTAGTTTAAGAACTGTAAGTGTAATAACTGGATCATAAGATCAAGATTGCTTTTATACATACATACATACGTAATTGGTCATTACAACACTTCAGTCAGGATTACGGCCTAGCTTCTCACACTAGCTTTTACACAACAGCAATATAATTTGGGAAAGCAACCAATTCTTTATGTCTTCTTATTGATTGTCTTATCTTTTGTTAAAGTGAGGTTTGAATCCTGAAGTCCACGATTATTAGCGAAGCTGGCTACTGTTCTAATCCGTAGTTAGGTTATAAAGATTACATAACCTAAGGTGTAGTCTTAAAAGCCACTTTTTAAAAATTTTGAATAAATTTTACAATTCTCCAAACCCCTATGAAATGTAAGTTTTCACAATTGTTTGCTCTTCTCTTTGTTTTCTCCGAAACTTTCGGATTCTATTCCCCAGTCTTATATTGATTTCGTTGTTAAAATCTATTAATTTTTCTCCCTCTTTTATAGTCCATTCAATATCGCAAAACACTAAACATTTCTTCTTGTATTTCTTTATTCTTGTTTTTTAGTTGTGTTGCTAACAGAAAATCCTTTTGAAAACTTGCCATAAAAGTTTTTGTTTTGTTGACTGGTTGCATGTATTTAGCCAACGGCATAGTTGGTCGTTTGTGTTGGCTGGTCAGTTAGTGCAAATCTCTTTAGAGTAACTGTCGTTACAGTTGTTATCACACTGCTGTTGACATTGCTCACTGTACGCAATATGTAGATTTTTCTTTCACTGGCATCCAAACAAAAAATTTCTAAGAGTTGTTACAATAGTTGTTGGTTTTTCGTTTCGTTGTGTGTGTAGTGGAGAAATGACCAACATTTTGTGCAACATTGTCACTACATTTTAGCGTGATCCTTTGCCACTAGCTCATATACATATATACTACAATAGTTAGGAAAAAACTAAAGCAGACAACCAAGTAATATTGGTTGTAAGTTTAAATTACACATAATTTTAATGTTTTTTTTTTTTTTTTGGTTCGGTTTGGACTTACTTACAGTCAGTACTATACTGTATGAGTGTAATAGTAATTCACTGAGATTTGTAAATATTTATGGTTGAAAGTTTTATTTTATGGTTTTAGGATTTTGAATCGAAAGAGATTTAGAACTAAAGTCAATGTAAGGCAAAATAATATTTTGTTTTAAATTTAAAAATAAAATGATGTACAAAAGTATACATCAAATATTGTGTAACTCTTTATAAAGAAGACTAATACAAATTATTGCTGTATGGTTAATCAAATAAAATAATTTTCGTAATTAAGGTATCATCAGAAACCAATAAACAATGTTTGAAAACAATTGCTTTTAAGGTTAGTCCAATTCCATCATCCTTGTATTCCGCATAATTAAAAATCGAAGATTAAGTATGTTACCAGACTCGACTTAATGTGATGTTACAATTGTAGCATAACACTTTAAATTTACATTCTTGCATTGGCAACCAATTTGCTACTAGTTTGTAAAAAGTATTATATTCGATTTGTTCAAAACGATCTAAATCCGACGCGCAACTCTGTGAAAATGTCATGAAAAATTTCAAGACAAGGGTAATGTTCTGTCATCAGAGTTGTAGAGAGAGCTAATAAAAAAAATCACATATATATACATATATTCATACATTAATGGACATTACAGGATCACTACCTTCAGTCAGGATCACTACCAAGTTTCTCACACCACTTATGTTGTGTGGGTTAATTTTATACATGAGTGGCGGGACCTACAGTTTAAAGTCACCTCCGAAGAAGCTTTTCATGGCAATTTTATTTACTCTCAAAGTTTTTGCCAGAAATCTGCTGAGAGGAAGTCGCCGAAGAAATATTTTCATATTTTCGGTTTGATGTCTGACCTGGGGTTTGAACTCGGGCCTTCAGTCTAATAAGCTAACACACTACCTACTAGACTACGGTAAATTCCTGTAGTATTGCATGTCTTTAATACATTAAACCTAACTTCAATTATCCACAAGCTGAACAACAGCATTCTGAGTACTCGACCAAGAGATTACACCCGCACCTATCACATCGAATGGTGGTTTACTAAGTCATGCTTTCTTTTCACTATGGAAAATTATGACTTTGCATTAATGCTGCTTTACTTTACTAATGCCTTGTTTACACGACAAATTAGTGTGAGAATGTACGATTTTGAAAGAAAATACGAATTAAAATTTTTCAAAAACACTTACACTTCATGTTTTCATTGCACTTCGTTTTGATGTTGTATTAATGGTCGGTTGTATAATTTTAAAAATGCGGATGGAGTTCTGTAATAATTTCCCCCTGACTTTTAGTACGTAACCACTTATGGTGTAAACTGAAATGGGATGGAATTAAATAAAAACTAGTTTTACACATACATAATTGGTCATTACAACCCTTCAGTCAGGATTACGATCTAGCTTCGCACACTACTTATTTTGTGTGTGCTAATTTTATACATGAGTGGCAGAACCTAAAGAGTAAAGCCGATTTTTTTTGGGAAAATTTTCATGGCAATTTTATTTACTCTCAGAGTTTTCACCTGAAAACTGCTGAGAGGAACATATATTTTATTAAATTTAATTTAGTTGAAGATGTCTGACCAGGGGTTCGAACTAAGGCCTCATGTCTAATAAACCAATACACTACCTACTAGACTACGGCAACTTCAAACTAGCTTTAGGAAACCTAAAGATTTACTTATCACTTCGAATCTTATTTACTCTATTTATTAACTATTTAGGAGGAGAAAATTTATGGTCTAAGATATAATGTGATGTGGTGTTTGACTATAATTTCCTCAATTGTTTTTTAATGAATAAATACATTGCAAGAGAAGAAGGAATATGTATAAATCATGGAATCCTTTTCCAGTTGCCTTAAAAAACTAATTGTTTTGTATATTTCCTCTAAATATAGTTAATACACAAACCAAACTGAACATTAAACAATATGAACAAATTTATTAAATATCTTTTAACATACATATCAAAGTGCAAACATAATAATATTAAGCATAATATGAACAGCATTTAACAGCCATTAAAAATAATAAAAAAAAACAAATAAACATTATAAACTAACAACTCAACTCAAACGCAATTAAAACAATTACACACAAATTCTATTTAAAAAAAAAAGAATTAAGAAACATACAAAACGATATAAAAATAAAACTTTTTAGGATAATAACTTTATTTCCTTCTTCAATACCTATTTTAATTTGTTACTTACTAAACCACTTTTTTTTCTTGATTTTTTTTTTTTTTTTTTTGAAAATCTTTTAATTATTTTATGAAAAAAAGAAAATAATATTTTTTCTTTTCTTTTTTTATACTTATACGACAAACAAAACAACAACAGAAAATAGAAAAAAAAGAAATATCTTGTGTTATTTATTGTTTTTTGCAGGAGTTACAATTCTTCTATCGCTCACAGTGTTTCTCAACCTTGTAGCTGAGACATTGCCCCAAGTATCTGATGCAATCCCCTTGTTAGGTAGCGATTGCATTTAAAAATTTTCTTTAAATAAATGCATATATATTATTATATATATATTATATATATTAAACAAAAATAAATTATATACTACTACTACTACTCTACTCTACTCTTAAACTACTACTACTACTCTTATACCAATACTACTACTATTACTATTACAACTTATACTAATTACAAATTATATATATAAATATATAACTTAAAACAATATATTTATAATTATTATTCTATTACTAATTAATATATTATATATGTTTTATAATTTTCATAAGCTTTTAAAAATTTTTTTAATTTTTAAAATTTTTTTTTGTTTTGAATTCAAATTTTTGTTGTGTATTTGTATTAATTGTTGTTGTTTTTGTTGTTGTTAATTTTTCTTTAATTTTTCTCCTTGCAAAGCAAATGAAAAACAGTATATAATATACATATATATAGTATGTATGTATTCATTCATTATATACTTGCTTTTCATCTTAATGCTATATTTTTATATATATTTGTAAAACGTAACTACATAACCTCAAAAAGAATACAAAAAAAATATTAAATTAAACAATATATTTTCCTTAAATATTTTCCAACAAAAAAACAAAAAATTGTTCCAAAATAAATTTTAAATGTGTTTTACTCTGTGTGTGTGTATCACTATTGTAACTTCTACTATAATTAAAATGCAATATGCAAAATGCAAAAGTATCAAATACAATAAATAAAATATTGCTACTAAATCTAATACTATTACAACTACTACTACTAAAATCTATAGTTAGTTTTTATTTCTTTTTTTAAAAACTTTTTTGTTACAAATAAATTTTATTTTATTTTATTTTATTTTATTTTTTTATTTATTTCCGTTGCTTATACATAATTTTACCTTGTCTATGTATTTGTTTCATTTTATCAAATCTAATCTTTTTTAAATGCTATCGTTATCAAGTTTCTATTCTTCAAACGATTTCATTGGAAAATAATAAATATAAATCCGCAATAACTTCTAGCCAAGTTTCTGCTCCAACATGAATGTGTGTGAGATAATGTCGAAATTTTTTATTTGCTTAAAAGACCTATTGATGCCATTATGTGTGGAATATAAATTCGTTGGTGGCTTATGGCTTACTCATACCAGTTGCGCAGAAGATCCTACCTGACATAAATTGTGTGGAACGTAGTGCCCTCCTATTGAAATCACTTGCCGTTGGTATCCCAAACATCCAACTCAGACCGAAAGAAGTTGGTGATGGTCTTGCCAAAATCATTCTTGAAGACGATTGCATACATATAAACATAATTGGTCATGACAACCCTTTAGTCAGGATTACGACCTAGCTTCTCACACCGCTTATGTTGTGTGTGATAATTTTATGCATGATTGGCGAGGCCTACAATTTAAAGTCTACACCGCACGACAGTTTCTTTAGAAACTTTTCATGGTAATTTTATTTATTCTCAGAGCTTTTGCCAGAAATCTGCTGAGAGGAAGTCGCCGAAGAAATATTTTGTCATATTTCGTGTTTTGTTGGAGATGTCTGGCCTTGGGTTTGAACCGTGGTCTCACGTCTAATAAGCCAACACACTACCTTCTAGTCTACGTCGACTACGACTACAGCGTTGAAGATAATTTTTGGATAAAAATCTCGGTTCGTTTCCCGAGTAGAATACCCATTTTGATAAAATTGGATGGATGAATGTTCTGTTGAATGTTACATCTATCCGTCAACAACAAATGACAACTAAATGTCAACTAATTACACAGAAGTGGCTTCGACAAAATGGATTTATCAACTGTCAAACTTTGTCTCTCCCTTTGAGAGACCTTGCAACAGGTAATAGGTAAGATAGACAAATGCCAGCAATGTATTGTCATCAGTCTCTTCATGACAATAGATGAGCACTGATTCATGTAGTGAAGGATTAACAGCTCGTGCAGAAGTCATGTTTGGGAAAACCGAATATTATGGCCATCATTCAATGAAAAGTTTAGAACTAGGCTTTCGGTCTTTATGAAAGGTTATCTATTTTGAAACTTTTATTTCATTAAAATGCTTAGACATTTAAACTTTAGGACGTAGTTTCGCACTGTTTTTCCCACATTTAGGTTGGTGTCTCTGCGATAATTTGACGAATTTTGGTTTTCAAATGCTCCAACCACTATTACCACTATATATCCGCATAGACACGCATTTTGACGTAATCTCTTTAGAAAAGAGTCTAATTGACTGATGTCTGTAAAACGTGAAATTATTTTTTCCGATAACTTCTCATGCATTAAACTCAAAATCTGTTATCTTGTAGAAATCAAGTAGACTCTAGTTCATAATCGCCTCCGTCATTTTCGAAAATATTACGTACAATAACACTTCCAGACCATAAATTACATCAAACAGTCATTTTTTCCAGATGCAATGGTGTTGCCCAACTTCGCATTTGGATTCTCCGAGCTTCGAGCCTTGTGAATAATCAGCCGGCTTTAATTGTAAAGTAAGTAAGACTTACTACAGTTATAGCTATCATTGCAAAGATATTTGACAGTTGATGGCATTGTCAAACCGGTGGTTTTGAGGCCACTAACGGGATAACGCTGCATTGCATTGCAAATTCTGGCACACAACAAACATTATGCCGCCTTAGAGAAGTAAATGTTTTGTTTTGATAATAAAAATATCTCTAAAAACCAATGAAATCGCCTTCTAGTATACGTCCCCTACTTTTTAACCCCTATACCCTATTTTAAAAACAAATAACATTTATTTTTAATTACAAAAGATACTTATGAGACAGATTTCAATACAAGTGAATTTGGGAAATAACTTGTGACATTAAACATTAACAAATAAAAAAAGAGAGCTTTTTAATATACAAATAAGTTTGATTAAAATTCATTTATTTCATTTTGGCTTTAAGTTTTATTACGCAAAAAAATGCTGTCATAAATTCACGAAAATTTAAGGAAAACCTCATGCCAAATTCACTTCAAAAATCGTGTACTTCATACAGATCACTCGTTTGCTTTCAAAACATTTCAAAGCAATTTTCAAAACTAAATTTCAAATAAATTTTCTATATTTTTTTTTTCTCTTTTTTCTATTTATTTAGTATTTTACTAAACTTTTTCTCTCATTTATTGCTTTTACTTCCTGTTTCTTATATTTTTTAATTAATTTTTCTTTTCTATTTATTCTGAATATTTCTCTATTTAACACAGAGTACCCATTTTTTGGAATGATATTTAAAAAGTTAAATAAAAAATGAATTTATTTTTAATGAACCTATTGATTGTAACAGAATTTGTATAATTTATGAAAATTGAAATTTTTTTAATTTTTAAAAACATCGGTTCACAAATATTACAAAAATGTTTCTACAAAAATATCATTCTTAATTGTATTTGTTTTGCCATTTATTTATAAATAAATACGTTCCGTTAGAAAAAAATGGGTCTTTGTTGTATGTATTTGTGAATCGTTTTAAGTTCATATTTAATTACAATTTTAAATAAATTTCACACTTAAATTAAATAAATTTAAATTAATTTTTACTACTAAATTATGCAACCTTGCCTTGTTCATACATTAACAATGTTGCATTTTTCGCCTACTACATGCACATACACACACACAGTTGCATTTTCAATATACATTCACTCAGTTAACAAGGTTGCCAGATTTGGTAGTTTTATTTTGATGTCAGCTTTCATTTTGAAAACAATTTTATTGTCTGTTATCAAATGCACTTTAATTTCAAGCTTTTTCCTGCTTATCACTACGTTTTTTATAACATTTTAAATATTTTTAATATACATATATTTGTAGATTTTGTTGTATTTCAAATGTATTGTATTTTTATTATTAAATGCTATATTATTTAGAAAATGGTTCATTAAAGCTTTAAAGAAAACATATTTAAAATATATTCCAAAAGAAGGGTTTCTCTGTCTACGTACTACAAATTGTCATAAATTTTGTTATAAAAAATATTTTTTTATAAATTTAATATTTACGCAAATAACGGTGTCGAGTACAAAGTTAAATAATAATAATTGACCTTTACAACAATTTAGTCAGGATCACAACCTAGCTTCTCACATCAATGCTTTATTCACAAGTGGCAGGATCTACGTTGATTTGAGAAGCTCTTTCATGGCAACAAGTTAATCCCAGAGTATTTGCTAAGAGACTGCTTAGAAGAAGACGCTGAAAAAAATTGTATTATTTTTTTTTTTTAAGACGTCAGTGATTTTAGCTCTTAGGCTCTCTAGAGTACGATGACCTCAAGTTAAAGAATCCACAGCATATTTAATTCATTACCATGCTCTGAACTTACCATTATATATGAAATACAATGTCATTTTGATGGCGGTCTCTGAATTAGTTGCACCAGTCGTTCATTTTATTGTTATATTCGACAACTTTCATACTCATTTCCAGTGGCTTCTCTGTGATAACTTGACTAATTACTTTAGAAATTGACCTTGACCTAGCACTACAAAAAAGCTAACAACGTCAGGTCATAAAAAGTAATTTCTATAGTGCTCTGAATTAATAGCAGCGATTCTTCAAGGGATGTTTTCGAAAAAATATGTTTCAATAACAACTTCTGATCATAATGGGCATACATATGTACATATATAATTGATCATTACAACCCTTCAGTCAGGATTACGACCTAGCTTCTCATATCACTTATGTTGTTTGGGTTACTTTTATACATGAGCGGCGGAACCTACAGTTTAAAATGGATTCCGAACGACAGATTATATGTGAAACTTTTCATGACAATTTTTTTTACTCTCAGAGTTTTTGCCAGAACCTGCTGAGAGGAAGTCGCCGAAATAATATTTTTTGTCTGACATGAGATTTGAACCGATGCCTCACGTCCAATAAGCCAACACACTACTTACTAGACTACGACGACTTCACTGAGAAGAATTCAAACTTTTTCCAAATGAAAATGGCAAATTTTCGATCACATCTGTTTTTTCGAAGTCTTATGTGCGACTTTTTTGTCCTTAACGCAACCACCTAGTGAAAAATGGGTTCCATTGCTGAAGATAGATTTTTCGAAAAATCATAATGGGAAGTCTATTGCCAGTCACATAATTTCCCTTTAGTTGACTTAGTTTGCCCCATCCAATAATTATCAAGTTTACAGGTATTTTTATGTGTGTGTAGAAACCGAACCGTTTGGACATACATAAGCTTTTATGTCCAAAAGGAGTACGTTTAACATTCGTAAGATGAAAATAAGTGTCAAAGTTGAGTTGAATTAAAAATAAAGCAAAATTTATGACAATTTGTTATAATTTCCAAATATGCAATAAATCCCTAAACGTTAAATTTAAAATGAAAACTTTAAATTTCAAACACCATAAATAGGCTGCCACCGATTTATTTTTAAAGAAAAAAACATCCCAGCAATGTCTCCAGCAACAAACCAACTAAAAAAACAAACTTAAAATTGTTAATAATTTATGTATTTAAATTTTTTATTACGATTAATTTTCTTACAGGTGTTACCATCTTATTATCACAAACCGTATTTTCACTATTGGTTGGTAATGTTATCACCAAAACTAGTGAGGCCGTGCCACTGTTAGGTACTAGTTTTCAAACTTCATTATTAAACAAAATTATTAAAGTTTTAAAACAAACAAAAATATAGAAAATTTTGTAAAATCAAATCATCAAATTCTAATGCTATAAACCTATAAACCAATTCTGCTCTTATTGCTCCTAGACTCTTATAACTATAATTCTCTAAGTTAAATCATTTAATCAAATAACAACAACAACTTTACTAACCATTTTAAAATGACAATAATAATATTATTTACTTTAAATACCATTCTCTATTTCTTTCCATTTTGATAAAATAAAAAAAAACCGAAAAACTTAGATAAACTTTTGAAAACCAAAACGTTTTGTAGTTGCCTGTTAAAAAAATTATAAAAAAAAAAAAAATATGAAAATATACTCACCAGAAACAAAAATTTTGTTTAACAATAAAACCAAAATAAAAAAACTATTTTAGAAGTGCATTGAACAATCAATAAAGAAAATACTTATAAACTGTATAAAACAAAAATTAAATTCAAAATAAAACAAAACTTTACATAGATAATTAAATAATGAAAACAAAATTAAAATGAAAGTTTTCTTAAACTGTTTACCAACATTTAACAAACGCATGTAATTTTTAAAATATCCTCAAAGACCCTTATAATTTGCTTTAAGGAAAACTAAATTAAATTTCACAAAAGCTTTGATGAACCTTTTCTGTAAGTTTATATTGAAAAAAAAAACAGTAATAATTTTAGTAAATATTTCATTCTTTTGTTTATGTTTTTTTTATTTTATAAATTAAAATAAAGTTCCTTTACTAAAGCTTTTTAAAAACATTGTTTTAACGCTTTCAAATCTGTAAATTTTTAACTAAAGGCGACTTAAAATGTAAAACTTGTAATGATTTGAAGCTTTTCATTTACGTTCGAACTTAGCATTGTGTTCATAAGCTTTATTTAAATTAGCAGTAAGCCTTTGGAAATAACCTCTTAATAAGCAAAACTTTTATTAAAAAAATTTTCCAGGAAATTATCATTTTGATAGCCAAGTAGTGAGCCTTTTTATTGAACAATATTCTTAAAAATGGAAATTTTTCAAAAACAAGCTAACACAGATCTTGAATCGTCCTTATTTTTTTTTAATATACAACGAATTGGATTGACTGATCCTTTCGCGAGCAGTTTAAGCCGGTAATAACCCGACAACATTGGTTTTCAAATTCTCCTACATTAGTGGATCATCAGCGTAACCACGGTTTTATACTGTTGGTGATAAAAATCGAAATCAAATTAAGCCGTAATTAGCCGCAAGATAGGCCAAATTTCTAAACATGGCTAACTCGGAGTATCCACTACAATTTATCTAGAAGAAACGATATATTCTTTAGTACATACATTACAATAATGCGCAGGTTTTTCCACATCTGTAACGTATACAGTCTTCAAATTTCATTATAATCTTTCTAGTTCCTTGTAAAGTAGATCGATTATGACGGCTATCGTCACCCCATAATACTTTAATAGTGGCGACATTTGAAGAACGAATGACACGAAGAAGAATAGTTAGAACTTATTAAAAAATATTGGTTAAAATTTTGCCACTCACATACATACATAATTGATCATTACAATCCTTCAATCAGGATTACGACCTAGCTTCTCACAGCACTTATGTTGTGTGTGTTAATTTTATACATGAATCGTGGGACCTACAGTTTAAATTCGATTCCAAACGACATATTTTTTTTAAAAACTTTTCATAACAATTTTATTTTCTCTAAGAGTTTTTACGAGAAACGTGCTGAGAGGAAGTCGCAGAAGAAATATTTTTTCAGATTTCGTTTTGTTGCAGTTGTATGGCCTGGGCTTTGAACCGTGGGCTTACATCTAATAAACCAACGCACTATCTACTAGACTACGACGACTTCCTCTCTCTCTAGCCATTATTTCAGCCTAAATCTAACAATCAAAGCTTTGACTGTTCCGAAAAACTGTTGTTTGGAATACTCGTATATAAACCGTTATCATATCCGTTATTTGCTTTATAAAACGAGGGTCGTAAGCGGCTTCAGGTATTCTTTGGCCAATAGGGAAATGCAGATCAATTATGTCAAAGTCTTTAATACAGCTCTATTATTGTTTCCCTATTGTTTTGATGGTTAGTCATTGATTGTTAGACTTTGATGTTTCGTCAACATGTTTGATGGTAGTTAAGAATTGTAAATAATTTCTTAGAAGTACAGTGCACGCGCTCTAATGTGAACTAATTAAAACTGGCGTTGTTCACTTTTGCGAATTGTTCACATGTCTGAATACCGAAAATTTTAAAACAGAATTATACCATCTTTTTAGCAAAAATCATTATTTATAAATTTTTTTATAATTTAATCTGCATATATATACATATATAATCTTATAATTTAATCTTCACAAACTTTCTTCACAGTATCTAAATAGCAAATAAAGAATAAATATGCAAGCAGATGTACTAACACATACATATATATATGTACACCTAAAATGGGGATTCCTGCAACTAATAAACACAGAATTTTAATGTTTCAAATTAAAAACAAAAAAATTCAGTTCAAATTATAGGGCCTTTTACTTTTTTCATCTTTTAGAGTAGTCAATGAAGCAAAAAAAATTTTCACCTTAAGCGGTGTTCACATTAGCGCGCGTGCACTGTAGATATGCTCTTAGATCTGTCATCATGATTTCTACCATATTACGCTGAAATTGGAATATTCTTCAAGATCAACCATCAAACCACTACTCGGTACAGCAGCTACTGCCTCATTGGTTTTCGATTGTGTATTCATATTTCAATTTTGTTTGTCGTCCATTATATTTGACAATATTAGACAGAGTGAGTTCTGCTCCGTTCAACACTGAGTCCACATTCGTTGCCGTATTTAGATAATAATATTAGTATACATTTCAGAATATCAGATGGCAGGTTCTGCCAAAAATTTAACTGTTTTGGAATGAACATCCTTAATCCTTACACAGAATAGAATAGTTTTTTTTTTCAAAAATTATCAGTGTTATCAGTTTTAAAAATTCCAAAACAACTGGCATATGTTAAGGGAATAAATATAAAATATTTTATAACATACTTTTGGGCTTAAATATTTCAAATTTAAAAATATAATAGAAAGCTTCAAAAGGGAACTTTATTGTTAATTTTTATAGTAATTTCGTTAGGTAACTAAATATTTTTCATTTTATTTTTAAAATATTTTCTTTTGTTAAACTAAACTGCAGCATTGCAACACAATTACACGAAATTTAAACAAATAAATTTAAATTAAAAATGAAAAATTTAAATACGAAATTAAAACTAAATAAATTTTAAACATAAAGTCATATCATTGAACAATTTAAACTAAATCATTAATTAAGTAAAACATTTAATATTAAAACGTAAATCAATAAAATAATAAAAGAACTAAAAACAGCAGCAGCTTTTTATACTTAAACTCTTAATATAACCACTACTACTTGCCCTTACTTATTGAAACGGCCAAAGAAACGTAGTTTTTGTTTGCCAAATATTAGAAAATTTTTCCAAATATCAAAAATGACTTTCCGATAATGTTTTTTTCTTCATAATTCTTCTACTAAATAAATAAAAGTTCATTCATTTGTTAGCTTTTAGCATAACTTTTACGATTTGTTTTTTATATAAAAAAATAGATCCTTTTAAAACTAAGATTAACATTTATTCAAACTCTTGATTCATTATTATAATTTATTTCTATTCATTTAATCATTCATTCAATATACGATATTGTAATCGATTAGTAATGCTCCCATAATGCATGAAGTAAGTAGAGTGTAGTTACAATGCAAAAGGAAAACTAATTAAATTATTACAATTTTTTCTTTTTTATAAACTGAGAACTTATTATTAAATGTTGCAGAAAATTATCCGTCTATCTTTGTTTGAAGATCCGTCCGTCTTTGTATGAAAACTTATAATCCCAAACCTTAATTTCAAATGTAATGGAATATATTTTAAGCAATTTGCCAATCTTTAAATTTAATTTTAAATTAAACAAAAAGTGTGTATCATTCGTTTGAAAGGCCTATTGATGTTGTTATGTCTGCGATATAACGATATTTTAAATACCCTATCTGACATTAGTCTCGAGAGGTAAATCGATATCGTGAAAAAAGGACAATTATCCCTCTGCTTTGCGGAGGATAGAGAAGATAAATTTCTTAAATTTTACAATCATTGGAAGGTTTACATCCCTACACAATTAGTATTTATATACAATACATATTTCATTTATCGATTCCTATCTCTAAATTTGAATAAAACAAAATTTGTGTCAGATAACATCCAAATGCAATATGTGTGGCCTTGTGAAACGCTGCGGTTTGTGGCTTTTTCGCATATGAAACCACTTAAGAAAACACTGAAGAACACCCAGTTTGATATGAACTATCTGAACGTACCGTTAACCTGTTGAAATCACATGCCATTGGTGTCCAGATCATCCAAATCAGGCCAAAAAAGTTGGTTGTCATCGACAATGTTGACCTAGCCAATGTTATTTTCAATGAAATATGGTTCGTTGTCGACACCAGCGGAAAATTCACAACAAACAGTGGCATTTTCGGGATCCTATGCACGTTCTTGGATCTCATATCGATTCGACAATTTTATTTGTTTACATAACCATTCATACTGAAATTGTCCTTTTGGTTGACGACGATTTTTCTATGAAAATTATGATAATTTTCCAAATGCTACTGTTTGTTTGTTTTTCTTTTTAGCCTATCAGTGATTACACGTCGTCTGAGTCTTTTGTATTTTGTACGAATGCGCCAAATGTAAAATTCTCAAAAGTATTGTCTACAAATTCTTGTGAACGACGAGAAACCGACCACAGATTTTGGCAGATAAAGAGTTTATTCGTGTATTGATCGATGTTAATGAAACAGTGGACTAAAATTAGGTTAGAGGACGTGTACTTCTCAGTTAAGACAAGTACAGTACCCGAAGGTCGAAATTGACCCATTTTACAAAAAATTATTTAAAATTTATCCACCATATGCGAATAGTTCCCTCGTCAGGACAATTATGGTGATCGTAAAATGGACGATTCGTGCGGTGCATTACCTGAACAGAGCACCCCTTTTGATAAAACAGTTTTATCATTTCCACAAGCTATTGAATAAATAAATGAAAACTCATTTGACAGATAGAGCTTAAAAAGATCACACTTTAATAAAAAGTTCTCTGTAAAATCTATGATTTATGATTTTTTTTATTTTGTTTTTTTTTCTTTTTAGCATATCATCTTCTTTTTAACTACAAAATGTTATTTTGCTTGAGTACAATTAAACAGCATGAGCATGATTTTATGAAATAAATAAGAAAACACCGTGTTTTATTGAAAATTACAAATTGAAAATTTATTTTAAAAATTATTTAAAAATCACTTAAAACACCATTCACTCACTCTATTCGAAAACACCCTTTTAGTAGTTACAGTTTAAAAAATATATTTTTTTCTATAAAATAATAAAATTACATACTGACATACAAACATTTTTAAATAAAAAACATTTTTAAATAATTTTTTTTTTTCAAATTTCCATAAGTTGTCTATGTACATTTGTTGTGTCTGTGTGTGTGTCTATTAATAACGTTTACTGTTACACAAAAAACTTTAATAAACTTTTATTTTTTCTATTTCATTTTTTGAATCTGTGTTTTTTAACAAACAAACAAACGAAAAAAAACAATAATAATAACTCCCTAGGTACCTATTTCAATTGTATTATGTTTATGGTTGCATCTTCTGTGGTCCTAACGGTGGTGGTATTAAATTACCATCATCGCACAGCAGATATACATGAAATGCCACCTTGGGTAAGTTAACCATTCTTTCTAAACTAAAATTCTATATTTTTTTATTTAATATTTTTAAATTCAATCATAATAATATTCTAACTGCTATACCTCCCTCTAGATACGTTCGGTTTTTTTACAATGGCTGCCATGGATTTTACGTATGAGTCGTCCGGGACGTAAAATCACTAGAAAACATATTTTATTAACGAATCGCATGAAAGAATTAGAATTAAAAGAGCGTTCTTCCAAGTCATTACTAGCCAATGTTTTAGATATTGATGATGATTTTCGGCATACAGTATCGGGGTCACAGACAGCCATTGGCTCATCAGCGTATGTTAAACAAAACAAACAGTTTTCTTTAAAAGTATCCGTCTATCTTTATTTGTTAATAATTTAATTTTTTTTTTTATTTTATTTATAAACAACAATAAAATAGGAGTTTCGGTCGTCCAACGACGGTGGAAGAGCATCATAATGCCATTGGCTGTAATCATAAGGATTTACATTTGATTCTTAAAGAATTACAATTTATAACGGCGCGCATGCGTAAAGCTGATGATGAGGCTGAGTTAATAAGCGATTGGAAATTCGCGGCAATGGTTGTGGATCGGTAAGTAACATGTTTAAATAATTAAACACTCATTCAAATTTATTTCCAAGACGAGTCGAATCTCCAATGCAGACAAGGTACTCACTTAGACAGAGTACTCCTTTTAATACAATCCTTTGCGTTACATGCAGTCAAGTTATCTTCTCGATTGAAAATCTTCTCTGTAATACAGGTTTGTGATTTTAATAGCAGTTTGATCTTCTGACAACATTAAAGTAGTTACGTGTGTTTGGTTGAGGTCTGACTCAGTTGGACAGCTTAAGTAGATCAGATAGATCATTGTATATTAGCCTGGTAACACCTTTTTCGCCAAAAAAAAAAAAAAAACTACAACCTCAAAGAGAAAATTAATTCATATTTGCATCTGTCGCTGTTTTTCGGATAATGTAGCTTATACCTTAGGATGTAATTAATCAAACACCATGAGTTCTGTTATCAAACTCAATTTGCTTTTATTATAATATTCTTAATAAGCTAACTTACAGCTAAATACATTTAATGTGTGGAGTTGCGACGTAGACTCGCAGACCGTGGGAAATGATTAGTCAGCACTAAAGGGTTTAGTCTGGTTTCATCATGGGAACCAGACAATATTAGCCAAGTGAAATATAAGCTAATTCACCCTACTGACTAACCGTTGGTGTTATGACAACTAGTCGCGAGAGTACGTCACAAGGAGGTATGGACCTGGGTCATTGCATTGTACAGCTGTTGTTGTGAAAAGGTACAGCAACCTTACGATCTATTGTAGTCTCCTCAAAATTTATAGGGCACACCTACAATATCTTCTGCAAGCCTATTGCCCTTAGTACAGCGAACTTACGATCTATTCTACTCCCCTCAAACTTTATAGGGTATCTCTACAATATCTTTCTCAAAACCTATTGCCCTGACAAATTTAACGATGCTGCTCGGTGTCAACAATGACATTTCTTTGCATGGCACTTGATATGGATGCAGTTTCCAAAATATATTTCGATAATCCATTACCATCCTTACTGAATCTAGATGTTCGGCTCGATACAACCAACGTTATAAAAGCCTATAGTGCCATGTCAAAATATCGGTTACCAACCTCAGGTTATGACAACAAAAATATTAATTTTAAATCCAGTTGGTTTTCGAAAAGTCCTTGTCTCTCTTTATCTTGTGGAAGTTCTTCTGTTTGTTCAATGTCGAGTATTTCCACATGACCTGGGACCCAACAGATATCAACCTTATTCTGTCTACCTAGCTGATGCAGACCGTCAATATAATTTTCGATTTAAACTCACAAGATGTTCTGTCTTTTGCACATCCTACCCAAGTTGAATAGGCTCGGAGACCAAGAACTTATGCTCCTATTCCAAGATCCGTTCTTTATCCATCCGTATAACACACAATAGTCCTTCTTTTAAGATAGTATGCAGATTCCAGAATTATTCATCATAGAGTCTACTGGTTCTATTCAGGGAACTCTTAAAGGAAGAGTTGGCAGCCAATCGATTCCTTAGATCCCGAAATCCAATAATAAATTGTATGTTAGACTTTGCTTTGGTCTTCACTTCTAAGCTTTGGTCTTCACTTCTGTATGCAGTGGATTTAATCTAACAGTGTCAGCACCGCTATATGGTAGACTTTCATAGCTCCTGTTATTCCTGCAAACAATTAACCGATAAGTCACTATTGATGGGTCCCTATTGATAATTCCTTGATACTATGATATTTCAACAAAAAAAAAAAACTCTAACGATTACTATTTAGAGTTTAGAGTGATTAAGCAGTATTCGCTATATAGAGAGATCACTTTATTGGAAATTCACATCACCGGGAGTATACTGTATTTAGGTTTCTGTACAAGGGAAACCTATGTTACCTTTTCTGGTCCATTGGAACAGAATATCACGTGTATAACTTATAATTTTATTGTAATAAAATAATTAACGATATTAAATTTCTATTTTTTATTTTCTTTACAGATTTTGTTTAATTGTTTTTACCCTATTTACGATAATAGCAACAGTGACAGTTTTACTGTCGGCACCCCATATAATTGTGCAATAAAAACTACACAATAGCAACAACACTTAACAAGGATACTGCAATTTAATTATAATTTCAAAAATATTTATTTTTGTTAATAACAAAAACCAAAGACTCTTTTAATGAGAAATTACAAGAAGAAAAGGGGGAAAATAAAAACTAAAAAAATAAAAAATAGATTTAAAAACCAATTTAAAACAATTTTACTATACATTATAGTACCATAGGAAATAAAAACGGATGAATGGATGGATGATGACGATGATGAAGGTAATAAAAGGCAGAGAACGACAGGAGCATAGCATATATGAAAAGCAAAAACAAAAAAGAATTAATAAAACTAATTAGTTATAAATTAAATTTAAACTGTTAAATAGTTTTTAAGAAGTAACAAAAAAAGTAAAACAAAGAATAAAAAATACACGTGAAATAATGAAAAGGTTTATTAAATATTAAACAAAAAATAAAAAGAATAAAAAAATTAAAACAAATTCTTACAACTGCCGTTTAAAAATTCAAAATAAAAATCAGTTAGAAAAAATAAAAATTAAAAATAAAAAACTGTTTAAAACAAAATGAAAGTAATTTATTAAAAATAAAAATAAATTTAAGCAAACAATTTAGGTCAATAATTACAAACGATAAGGAAAGCAAAATAATATCAATTTAGTTGATTAAAAAATAAAATAAAAAGAAATAATGAAAATACATATATTGAAATTAAAAAATAATTTTTAAAATATTAATTTAGAGAAAATTAATTAAATACAGAAAAATAATTGATAAAAAAAAATAGACAGTGATTGTTCCTACACTTACAGATTATGAAAACAAAAAACAAAAAAACTCTGAAAGAAACCGTTTAATTTTTAAAATAAAAAAAAAATAATAAAAATAAAAACTTTTAAAAATTCACTTACAGTAACAGTAAAAAAACAACAAGGCAAACTACTTTAATTATATTATTCTTATATTCCAACAAAAAAAATAAAATAAAATGAAAATTAATAAAAAATAAAAGCAGGTAGAACGAGACAAATATAAGATCTATTCTTAATTAAATACTTTCGTAAAGAACTACGATCTTATACTAAGAAAATTAATGAAAAGACGAAATTCACACAAAAAAATAAAGGGAGCGCAACGGCAACAAAAAGTATGAAAATGATGATACAAAATGATAAAAAAAAAATAAATAAAACAAAATGAACATATTTTTTATGAGCATATATTTATATTGATTTTTTAATTAAAAATAAACACAAAAAAAAATACAAAAAAAAATAATTAAAAATTAAAAAAATATTGTTAAACATTATAATAGAAATTAAACCTAAAAGTAAAATAAAAACAACAACAAAAAAATTAAAATATTCTCTAATGGTGCAACATTTAATTTAAATTTAAAAACTAACTAACAGTATTAGTTTTTGTAAAACGTTAATACTACAACAATATAAAAAGAAAAACAACAATATACAATAAAAATTAATAATAATTTAACAAAATAATCTGGGAAATACCAAAAATTATCAATCCGTTTAAGATTTTCATTCTTCATTTTCATTTAAAAAGCTGTCTTTCACATCAGTTTGAAATAAGGCTCTGATAAAACTTAGCACCTCACAATAGGACTTAATAGCATCGTATTGTCATTAGACTAAAGGGATATGTATTAACCAAAGCAATAATTGTTACTTACTTACTTACTTAATTGGTCACTGGTCAATACTTTAGTCAGGATTACAACTAAAATTTAATTGGGACGCGCTTAATGCGAAATTATCTAATAGAACGTTAGAACATATCAATTTCGACTTTTCTTTAGCTTTTTTGGTGAAATAGATCATTACCCGTGGCGACTTATTGCTACACGGATGGCATTAAACAAGGAGATAGGAAGCGATGAGGTTCTATATAGCAAATCCAGAAACCATATAGGGTTTCGAAGCAGAGGCACGTACCATCAGAGTGCATATCGCTCCTTTATTGCAACATAGTCATATCTCAAAAAATTAAAAATTTGTAGTTACTTAAGCAAAACTGCTCTTTTAGACCTTCTGTACATGTTGAAAAAAAATCAGTTTTATATCCCAAGCTAAACCGAAGTTATAGCAAAAAGTGTTTGCGGCAATTAGATCATAGGACTTATGTCTTGAAAACTTAAATCGCATTTTGCCAAGTTCAAGTTTTTTTGAGATATGACTATGTTGTAATAAAGGAGCGATATGGTCTGGGCTAGTGCAAATTTCGCAAACTTTAGGAAAGGTTCTTGAATATCTTTAGGTTAGATTACCGGATCACAGACAAGTTCACTTGGTGGCCTATTGGGTTACACAGGTAACCCTTGGTAGTCCCCCTTGTCATAATGCATTAACACCAGTTTTAGTTCCCTTAGTGGCACGTTTGCCATCACGCCCAGAATTCCAAACGTTCTGTCATCCAAAAACCAATTACATCTTTCTTGAAGTACAAGACACTCACATAGAATGTGTTGTACCGATTCCGTTTCTTCCACATTAAATATCTTTACTAATAAGCAAATAACAATTAGGGCAATAGTATCTAGGGATACGTTAACGATGATTATTCTGGAATGTGAAAGGTTTATTAAAAATTCTTACAGGTATGGCACAGCACGAAATAAGTGAACGTAATCGAGGATTCTAATTGCAAAGTACAAACCTGGATAACCCAATACTTTTTACTGTATTGAAGATCTGGTTACAATATAGAACGTAGAATATAGAATATAGTTTTTCAATTTCATGCGTCATCTTATAATGCGTAATTTTTATAGTGAAGTTTGTATTTCTGTACTTTGTTCCCTTATACTTAAATCAATAAAGGATTAAATTATTGTCCTTTTCACAAATTCCCCTTTTTTTCTCGTATTCTCAAGCGACTTCTTTTTAAAAATATAACAACCCTTCGATTTCAAAAATTAATGGTATGGACAACATTGTTCTGAAGGACAATATAAGGAATAACCAGAATACACTTTACATGCCTTATCCTAAACCGATACAAAAACAAAACTCTTTTACACAAAGCTGATTGACCTGGTCCAATATCTCATATGACAGACAGTAAGACAATGAAAAATTATGTGACCAGTTTAGTGTAAAAAACTTTACAATGAAAATGTAAAATTTCCGCTTTTTGGTATTATCCAGATATTAATGCATGACAACAATTCAAATTTCAGCATATTTTTTCTTTTAAATCAATTGTTAAACTAACACACAGACATAAACACATCTAATTAGTTGAAGGTAAAGAATACCTATAAAAAAATATTTAGTAATTTAAATTAAATTATTTTTTATAAAAAACAAAAAAGAAAAAACGAAAAAAATAAAAAACAAAGTATAATTAATAGGTTTATTGTAAATTTTGTTAAAAAGTGAAAAAAGAATGGAAAAACAAATGCAAATATGAACTTACAACATACTATCTAAATCCATGCTGTGGTTAAATATTTCCTTTATTTATTATTTTTTTTCAATGATCCTAAAATCCTAAAAGAAAAAACAAAATGAAAATAATTTACTGAAAATTAAAAAAAAAAAATATTAAATAATTACTAACTGTTAAAATACAACTATTTATTCCACTAAATTCCACCTATTTTTAGTTCCAATGCGGTCTTTTTTTCTCAGAATTCAATTTTTCAAATACAATTATTTCCAGTTCCTGTGTGAACCAAATAAACAGTCAAAATACGCAAATATTTGAGGTAATTAATTAGGGCAAATATTAGTTTGAGCCTTCAAAAATTTGTGAGGGGAAAGCGTCCATTAATATTTTAATTTTATTTTAGTGTTTTAAAAATTCTTCTGTCACACCTAGTAAGTGTCTTTAGAAATTTTAAATTTGCATATTATTTAACAAATATTTCCATATTGTGACTGTAATATTAGGGCGATAGTAAATTCCATGCTCGCACCTGACATGCTTCCAGGTGTTTCCTTCTGATTCATTAATATTGTCTAAGTTCCAAATATGTGTTCCTATATATAATAGATTCGAAACGATCTCAATCCCGAACAACTGTTCTCTTAGCCTCCAGTCTGTATGTCAAAAGGTCTGTCAATAACCTCAGGATATTTCTGAATAATCGTAATTAAAATCTGTTCTATTGTAAATACCCAACAAAAGTTTAGATTCTCAAACCCATTTGATTTGCTAATAGTCTCTGCCTCTCTCTATCATTTCCTAAATATATCCTTCCAAACAACTCTTTCCAATCCACAGAAAGGTTCTACAGCTCATCTGTCCGTTTATTGCCATGAACTTCCACATAACCTGAGATCGAACAGATGTCGACCCTTTAGACGTTTAAGGAGGGAGCTGTCAGTCATTCGATTTGTTAGATTTCGAAGAACGCTGATGAATCCCGCATAAAACTTGACTCTTATTATTATAACCTAGTCTTATTATTATAGCTCTAGTCTTTACTACTATATTCAAAGGACTTAAATCTGAAAGTGTTTCTATCGCCACTGAAGAGCAGCTTTACATAGTCACTGTTATGCTAATGAAGTCGCCGTAGTCTAGTAAATACTAGCGTGTTGGTTTATTAGACGGGAGAGTTCGGTTCAAACCCCAGTTCAGATATCTCCAGCAAAAGGGAATATGAAAAAATATATCTTCAGAGACTTCTTCTCATAAGATTTCTAGCAAAAACTCTGAGAGTAAATAAAAATTGCCATGAAAAAGCTTCACAAAAATCTGTCATTCGGCGTCGACTTTAAATTGTAGGTCCCGCCACTGTATAAAATTAAAGCACTCAACATAAGTGGTGTGAGAAAATAGGTCGTACGTCGTTGTCACGATCAATTGAATCTTCGTAGGCGTATGAGTTATATTTCTATACTGAAATAAATATTCATCATACGCTTTCAGTGAGTGATTTATAAACCAATTAAAAACAACAATTAAGTTGTGATAAATGTTTAGCTTTAATCGTATTGAATACAAGGGATCATGGTTAAGGTAATGTAAATAAAATTACAATAAAAAGTTTCTCGAAAATATGTCGTTCGTAGTCGAGTTTAAACTTTAGGTCCCGCCACTTGTGGATAATATTAATACAGACAATAATATGGTGTGAGAAGCTAGGTCGTAATCCTATTTGAAGGGTTGTAATGATCGATTATGTATGTTATGCTAACTCATACTAGTCTCTGTACCTAGTTCAAATCCGTATTGTTTAGAGTCGTATACAAACCGTTTAACTACTTTAACAATTTATATCTTCATATAGAGAATGCTTGATAACTTTTTGTGGTCCTTCACATTCTGTGGATTCTTCTCATGCTTATCTTCCGATCTACAATAGAGTTATCTTACTTTACATGCCTACGAAAACGATGAATGATTTTCAGTAAATTATTTTTATAAAAATATATAAAAAATGTGATATTTCATAATGTTATGCTATATTCTTCTGTACTCTACCGTAGAAATCCTTTTTAATAATTTCATTTTTTTTCTTTTACAAATTAACTACAGTTTACTAAATATTCAAACAAGCTTCCCAACTATTAAAACCCACCTAACGTGTATAATTGTAAACTATAAAAATAAAAAAAAAAAAATTAATAATTATTATATATTTTAAGAATAAAGAGATCCCTTTGTAAAAACAAAATTATATTTTTTAATAAACAAAAAAAGAAAATAAATAAAAGCCTACCTCTTACATAAAGAAAAGTTATAAAACAAAAGAAAACATATAATAAAAAAGAAAAACACTGCCGTTTTTTTTTTTTTTTTTTTTTTTTTTTTTTTTTATTTAATTATTGTAATAAAAAAAGAAGAAAAAAAGAAAAAGTACTCAAAACTTTAACCGGCAGCATGGATTTAATACAAAAATACTTACTATTCTAAAATTATAATTAAAATCTACTTACATACATATATTTCTTCCATACTTGTAATTTTATGAAACTAAAACAAAAAACAATTTAATATTTAAAAAAAGAAATGAAAGAAAATTTATTTTTTTTTCTTTTGCATAAATAAGATCGAATTTTAGCAACACAAAATCGTAAAACCACAAAACAAAAAATAGAAACAATTATAAAGTAAGTAGTTATTATTCAAAAAGAAGAAGAAAATAACAATTAAAAAATAAAACTAAAAAATAAGAACGTAAACCACAAATTACTTTAACGAAAACTGAATATAAAAAATAAAAACCAAAAATTAATAATAAAAAACTAAACTAAAAAGTCTATACTACGGCTTAAGAAAATCAAGATTTTTTTCACTATAAAACATATTTTTCACAATGTAGTTAGAAGTATTAGATGTTATTGTTTTAATTTTTTTTTTCTTTGTTTTTATTAAATTTAAAAAAAGGAAAATCTAAACTAATTAAACTAAAGCCAAATTACAAAAAAAAAAAAAAAAACAAAAACAAAATTAATATTATCATCTATATGTAGATGGCCAATTACATTCTACTGTATTTTATTTTTTTTTGTTTTGTTTTAAAATTTTAGTCTAGACAACAAATACTACATAGTTACATACTTTATTTTAATATGTAAAACTTAAAGTAATAAACGTATATGTTTAATATATACGTTAGTCCTTTTGATAACACCTTACTTACCGGCGTTTTATACTACATACATATTTCCCAATATAAACCAATTTCTTTGACAATTTTCTCAAACTCTAGACCAATACTTTTTACACGTATTTTAGAAAACATAAAGGTTGTTTAAACTTCATTTATTTTATATTCTTTTTTATTTTACTATTATTTTATTTAATTTTATTTTATTAAAAAATATATATACATACTGCCAATAAAATGTTATTTTATTGAAAGGATTTTATTTTATTATTTATACATGATTTAAATTTTTAATATAAAATTAAAAAAGAATCTCAAAAAAGCAAGTCACTTTTCGATGTAACCAATTCTTTACAATTTTTAAAATTTTTTCCAAGAAATATTTCCATTCAAAATCGATCGATTATCCGAGGCTAGCAATATTGTCAGATGTGGCAGTTGATTGACAAGGGAAAATCGGCATTATCGGTTCTAAACCAAACCAATGAAAGTCCTGAACATATCCTCCAAGTTAATTTTATTTACTTTACTTTTTATTCTCTTAATTAAGATAAGCCTGTCGTAAAGTTTCATATTCATGAGCTTGGTATTCAGGTACTGTGTTAGGCTCTCACCTGTTATGCCTGTGCTGCACAAAAAACAAAATTCTTCATATACATGCAAGTCCAGCATCTCAAAATTCAAATATAAATATAAACCCCAGCGTGCTATAGTTCCAAATAAAAAGAAAAAATTCTGAGAAATATTTGAAAAAAAAAAACTGCTATTATAAGTAAAATCCCTGAATCAATGAATAAAAAATATAGAAAAAAATTTCATTCATCATTTCATAATAATACTACCTGACTTTTTTAGGGTATGATTCTCTCTAGGGGGCCACTGCTCACGGGCTTTCTAATGATAGAAGCCTATTAATTTTGAAATCCATGATTCCCCTTGTCCCGAATTTAAAGCTTAATTGCTCGGGTTTGCTGTCAATTGGCTAAAATGCCACTACACCAAGCGATTCCACATATTTTCGTCTTAAAAATATTTGACATTTGTTTTGTGAAAATAGAAAATCAAATAATATGTTTTGAAATATAAAGTATTATAGAATTATGGACCTATTTTGATTGTATTTCTTAGGTTCGTGTGTTGGATATTTAAGTAGAATTTAATTATAGATAGATAGGTTGAAGGGTAAGAAATCAACATAACAGCGTTCGTTCGTTGTTATGCGCTCAACTATTAAGGGATAGCCTTTCTTCTTCAGTTGGTCCTAGAGAGAGTTAATGATGTGGTGATCATCTCTGTGTTTTAGTCGCCGTAGTCTAGTATGTAGTGTATTGGTTTATTAGACGTGAGTTCACGGTTCAACAGGTCAGACATTCTCCAATAAAACGAAATATGAAATAAAATATTTCTTCGGCGTCTGCCTCTCTGAGAGTTAATAAAATTGCCATGAAATGTTTCTTAAAATATCTGTCGTTCCCAGTCGACATTAAACTGTAGGTCTTCCGCCACTCATACATACACTACACAACGTCAGTGGTGTGAGAAACTAAGTAGTAATCCTGACTGCAATTTTGCATGTATGTACATATGTATCATGCTTATATGTCCTCCCATTGGATGTTTTATCAATTTTAAAGAGGACAGTTTTGAACACAAAGAAAGCCATATCTTTCGTCCTAACAAGACTGTTCATAAGGTCCTGGTCTATGCCTAATACAGGCAGAGTTTCATGCTCTTCCTTATGGGACACTTGCCATTTCTCTACGTATAAGTTCACTGTTTTATTTGCCAAGGAAGTTAAGTATGCCATACGTTCACATACACGGATGGTTTAAAGAGCGTTTGTCGTGTTTTTCTCCACTTGTTCCAGCTTGCCACCGTTCCATGGACGTGAGTGTTTTAACACGATTGTGATGCTTGCTTCAGCATCAAGAGAGCCCTTTTAAACTAATAACCACTGTTGGAGTATTTTCGATTGCTTGCAATGCAATGTTCCATTGTTGAGCTTAAAGGTTATGTTCACTCAGAGCAATTTCTTTAAATTTCGAAAAGTTGAGTTGAAAAATACGGTTTATTTCTAAAGATTATGTTATAATTTTAATAATTTTGTTCTTAATTAAAGTAAACGGGTTTTATTTATGCTCACTACTCCCTGACTGACATTTATTTATATTTTATTTTAAAAAATTTAACAAAATATATACGAATTTAAAAGGTAACCTTTAATACAAAACAAATACAGTTTTTTCTTCTATAAAAAATAAAACAAAAAAAAAACTTTTGTAACAAATAAACAAAATTTGCTATAATAACTCTTTTTTGATATAATTTACATATAATTTTAAAGCAATTAACTATTAAGCTTTCTCTTATAAATTATTACTTAAAAAAAGGAAATTAGGATAAAATTTTTGAAATTCAAAAGAAATAAAAAAATTATAAGAAAACACATCACACACTAACTAAGTAACAATTATGAAAAGGTAAAAAAATATTCCAAAAGAAAAACAAAACAAAACTTAGTTAAAAATTAAAAAAAAATGGATGAAAAATTTCAAAATAGCAAAAAAAAAACAAAAAAATGAAAACAGATCTGAAATTAAAAACCAATTGTTACTACAAAAGAAACCAAAAAAAAAAAATAAAATAATTGTGTATAATAAATATAAATATATATAAAGTAATAGTTGTTAAAACTACACAAAAAAGGAATTGTTTTATTGTTTTATACTTTATTTTTTCTTTCTTCTTTATACTCGTATATTTTGCATGGCATACAGAAATTAATTATACAAAAAGAAAATAAAAAGCCCCCCTATTAATAGTAGCTCAAAAATATATAGAAAATATAAAGAAAAAGCAAAGAAAAACACCTAAATGTTAATAAATAATGAATTAGTTGATAAAAGAAAATTAAAAAAATTAAAAACAAAAAAAAACTCATTATTTCCCACTCTCAACCCGTCCCCCTAACCTTGTACTCGAGAACAAACTCCATTTAAAGAAAATTTCAATGTTTTCATTTTATTTCTCCTTAACTCATGTAATATAATTCAGAAATAAAAACAGAAGAAAAATAAGGAAACTTAAAGAATAAAACTTAATAAACCAACTTACAAAATTTAAACAAAAAAAATATAACTAAGTTAATAATAAATATAAATAAATTAAATAAGTCTGTTTTCGATATATACAAAATGTTATTAACAGACATTTAAAACAACTTTCGTCACATTGACGAATTAAATTATTATATTAAATTAATAATAATTATTATTAATAAAACCCAAAAAACCAAAAAAACAAAACAAAAAATATTAAAATAAATAAAAAACAAAATAAATTGCAAATGAAAATAAATTTAAAATTTAAGTATAAATAATTTCATAGTATAATAAAAATAAACCAAACTAATTTATGAATGATGAATTGAATAAATGAAAAGAAAGAAACAAAAACAAACAAATAAAATAAAAAAATGAAATATTTTGAAAAATATACCACTTTGTGTTTTATTTTATTGTGCAAGCCTGCAAGCACCTCTTATTGCTCCCTCTTGATTAGTTTCTTAGAATTTTTCATTTCGTTAACCATCAATCTAGGTTTTGGGGTCTTTATCGTACTTACATAAAATCTTTATCAATCTCGTGCTGGTCTTGTCTTTCATTATTCCACCTATATTTTCTATACTTTGACCTTCACTATCACATGCCAAGAACTTAAGTCTAACAGAGACTTTTGCGCTGTTGTACTAAAAGTTACCACTGCGTTGGTTGTGTTGGAGCACGGTAGCTTCTATATATTATCTAACTTTGTCTGAATTGTTTCCTACCCACCCATACAGTGATCCGTAAAAAAAGGCTTGACCATAGCGGTATGCATACATATATACTGAGGCGTGATAGAGTAAACTATTGTATATTTATTAAGGGTTCTGATATTAAAGTTCCTTATAGGCTGTCTGACAACTGAAGTATTTTCCAGGCGGAGTTAATGGCTATTATAAAAGTGTCGCAATACCCTGAAAATCTCTTGATTTACTCTAACATCCCATCTGTGAATGTAGTTTCAACATCCGTCCTTATCCATGAACGCCGAGGATTTCTCTGAGAAATTTCAGATCAAGTAACTCTTAGATGGGTTCACATAGGGATATCGTTGGAAATTACATTGCTTATGAGCAGGGCATAACCGATATAGAGCATGCAATCTCCGATCCACTGGCAGCAAGAAGATACATGCAATATTGCTAGACTCTGTTGAAAACGTATGGATAAGAAGCTAAGCGCTTCACTTCGCAATGGTGATTCTCACGATCCACTAGCCTTTTGGTGGGCATGCCGAAAGGCTTGGTATTGAGGAGGAGGAAAAAGCACCTCATGTGTCAGTGCCGTGCTCTTGTTATAACAAGGCAAAGGTTTTTGACCCCTCCCGTTTTGAAATCCTTGACCGAGCTCTCTAACATAAAGATTCCAACAATACCAAGATTTATTTTGGACTCGGTTTCCACTGAGATGAAAGGGTAATTGATAAAAGTGGAAACGTGTAGCGTGCTAAAAAGTTTAGATTATGATGCAGAAGCAGACTGAAACAGCTGCTATTGGTACTGGGGATCAATAGAAGATCGTTCACTTACCACTCAAATGAATTTTCCAGGGCTGAAAAGCAGAAAGATCAGCTGCAACAGCATCAAATGAATCCCGTTCTAACAAAAGCAAAATTTGTCAAATACAAAATTTATCAACAACAACAATGTAATATCCATACATATGTTACATACATTAAAAAAAAACCAAAAAAGCATGTTTGCGACAGATGTAAACATAAACAGATTTCCTCATAAAATGTACAAATAATAATGCGGAATTTATTATATTTTATTTTTTTTTTTTTTTGTGCTATGTGAAGAGAATTTCCTTTATTTACTTAATAACTTGATACATAATTGTAAATCGTATAAAAAAATTTTCAATTAATTCTAAACAATTTTTATTTACATTTAATATATTTTTTTTCACAATATTTGTGCAATATATGTAAGCACGGTAGTACATTTATACTAAGTTTCAGTATTTCTAGTATTTACTATTAAAAACATTAAAAAAATTAAAACAAAAGCTTAATTTGTTTTTTAAATATGTTCTCTGCAATATTATTATTATTACATAATTAGTATTTAACTCAATACCTCCACCAGTATCTCAATAAGTGAACATAATACTTAATTTATATTTCTAAAAACATTCTACGTTAAAAAAGATTTTCAGCAAATCAATGGTTAAATGCCTTGTCATTATTATTTATTAAAGCTATTGCACATCACAATTAAAATTTATAAAATTTTGCAAGAAAGTTATCTTTTTTGACAAATACAAAAGACAAATTAAAATATTAGAGTATAAAAAACATTTCGTTCATAAAACTTAATTAAATATTAACATTTACAATCAATTGTTGACGAAACACATGCATTAAGATCAAAAATATTAAATCAATTACAAAATGATACAAAAATAAAAACACATTTCAATGGATTCTAGTGCCTAATTTAGGAATAGAAGAAAATAATTCCTTACGTTCTTCGGCGCAAGCAAGAAAGTCCATACCGTAATGTAAGATGAGTTTCGTTAGAATTTCAACATCAGATTCGGCTCGATGCAAATTTTTAGGTTCTTCAGCAAAACAACGCTGATAAATCGTGCCCAATTTATATTCTCCTTTTTTAGGATATTTGTTTTTTGGCGTAAAATCATCCGAAAACAAAGAACGACAAGCTTTAAACTTTTTACACTGATTCTCCTTTAATACGGTTGAAAAATTAGAGTCCTCAGACGTTGCTGCATCATTACTGCGTTTGCTTGTTTTATTTACTACTTTAGGGGTAGTCTCGTTATTTGCTTGCCAATTAATAAGTGCATTTTCTTCCAATGGATCACTTGTAACGGAAATTTCTGGCAAATTTTCTTGGCTTTCTATTGTAATTTCAACCTTTCCTTCTTTTTCTTGTTTTAATTTTTCACGTTTCTCATCGATTTCACGAAAAATATTTAACGAATCTACACAGTACACTGAGGACGGCAAAGACTGTAATTATATATAAAGCATTATAAATGAATTTACTATTGCTGTAATGCATAGTAGTATTTACCATTTCGATTCTGTCGTAAACATAACGTAAAATTGGAAAATCAAAATGTTTTCCATTGTGTGCCACCAGACAAATGGGATGCTCCAGACGATTAAGAAAATTATTTAAACATTCTGCAGTATTTTTATCAAACGATGATTCATGTTCGAGCAGCTCATTGGAAAGTCCTGTTTTTAAAAAAATATTTACGTGATTAAAAAATATTACAAAATTTATTTAACAACATTTAAATTATAATTCCACAATAATACTTAAAATTTAATTCCGTAATGAAAAATAATAAGGATCCTATAAATATATGTTATGCTAGTCTTTTAGAAGGTATGATAACTAAATAATTTGGAACAATTGTTATATGTCTCAAATAAATGTACTCCACTTGTCTAAAGATCGTGACACAAAGAATTCGTGATACGTTATACTTTGACTTTTTCAGCCAACAGTAAATTAACACATCAGGTCAAAGGTTAAAGTTGCCTAAACTTGAGTTACGGTAACAGAGCAGTATCAAATGGAACACTACTAAGTCCCGTTGCAAAGCATTTATTGGTTTTGCCCAGGGAACAGTTAAGGATAGAGTGGTCAGCCACTCGCTTCTTTAGGTCACGAAATCCCATGATGAAATTTTCGTTATGTTATGTTAGACTTGTCTCGTAACTACCATGTTCAGCGGACTTGGAGTTTCCAACCCCGTTGTTGGACAGGTTTTCATCGTACTGTTCAACTCCATTTGAGCTGTTTTCAGATTTGTTATCTTTCTAGAGAATTCCCCTATAAATCACTATTGGTCTGACCATCTTGTTTCCATAATCCTGTGAACACCCCAAAAAATTTACCTTCAAGCCTTCTGCATATCATGTACTTTTTCACTTTATAATAATAAGACTTCATTGGGACATTGGGAACTATTATAAGTAGAGCTGTTTCAAAGAATTCGTTACGAAATTGCCGAGAGGAGACTAAAATTTTAACCAATGGTGTTGAAGCTTTATATTAAATTCCATTCGAAATATTAAATTTGTATTCGAAAGAGCAGGCTTATATTGTGGACCATACACGTTGTGATTAATTATACAACAAGATGAATCAACGTTTGGTCGTCTTCTCACTCGTTTCTCTTTTTTACCAACACAATCCCATAAATTTCAAATTGGTCAGTAGGGCCTGTTCGTAAATGCATCACTGCGCTGCATAATATGATTATTTTGAGCTCACACTGCTAATCACATGTTGCTGATGCTTCTTTTTGCTGATTTATTTGTTTGCGTTTACGAACGAACAAACACTGCAGAAAAGGAAAAATTATTAATAAATATGATTTTTGAACTGGACGATAAAACAAATGACAAAATGTTGTTAAATAATGCACAAAAAAGGAGACATTTAAGGAAGAAAAAAAGAAAACTAATTGTTAAAACTCCCAATTTCTCTCTCTCACTCATTCAATGCATCAGCCATTTTTATGATTAGTGTTTTGTGTTTATTTGCGCATAATATGATTTAACGTTGCATTTACGAACATTTGACAGCTGCAGTCCTGCCAAGGTTTGCATTTATGAACATGGTGCGCATAATAATGCAACGCAGTGATACATTTACGAACAGGCCCTTAATTTGATCTGTGACCATGCAACTTATGGATTGGTTGTACACAATTATGAAGTTGTAGGTAGAACCTACATAAGACTTGCATCAAAGGCCATTAGTAGAATGTGAAGTCCCCTTATTAAAAAATCATGAGTAATCACAATTGTAATCCTAATATTACAAACTAATTTATGAATCATATTCCTAAGCCTTACCTGTTACTTTCTCGGCATCTGGATGTATGGCTCGTAATGGATTCACCATCATGGTCAACTTATGTAAACAACGAGGCAATTCTGGAGAGCGTTCAACAAGTTCTTCCACTCCTGCTTCGACATCTTTTAGAATTTTCTTAGTACCGCTGCCTACATTGTAAACATTATTTACCGAAAATCCATACAACGATATTTCAGTTATGGAGCATTTATTGAATTGATGGCATGGTAATCCATTGGTTTCCAAATCAAAAACAACAAAAGTTTTAATATTTTTATCAGGCATTTCTCACTAACAAAAAAATTGTAAATTTCACTATTAGTGGTGGTGGACAGAACAATTACTGGAACACAGTGTTGAAAAATTTAGTACTTTTGTATTTTTTCAGTACTTTTTCATTTCAAAAATACCGCAATACCACCGCCAAGCCTTTCAGTACTATTTTCATCAAATTTGTTTTTTTGTTCGTTCAAAAAATAAAAAATAATAATTCGCACATTCTTTTTCCGTTTCCGTGTTTATTAAGTAAGAATTAAGCCCCGTTTGTTTAATGTATATGTGGTCGGTCTCTCTCTCTGTCTAATAAGTTAGTTAGTTTACAAGTTAAATAAATTAGTAGCCTTATTTAATAGAGGTCCAACGTCCACTGTTCAAACCCCAGGTCAGACAAAACGAAAACAATAACGGCGTAATTAATATGTGTTGGTTGAATGAATGAATGTTGTAGATAGATAGAGAGAGTTAGTTAGAGTGGGTGGTAAAAAAAAAAGGTTTTGTTATTAGAGTTGTTATGATGCTCACCAAAAGGAGGGCCCCCGGTTCGGACAAAACGAAAATAAACACATAAAAGGAGGGGAGGAGAGGAGGAGGATGTTGTTGTGGAACAGCAAAAGTTTGTTCGTTGTAGTTAGTTGCTCGCTGAGAGCAAAAAAAATGTAATTTTTTTGAAGCGTGTGGTGAATTTTGTAGTTGTGGTGAGTTTCTAGTGTGGTGAGTTTTTACAAAATGTGGTGAATTTATCCGGTGTGGTGAATAAAATCGAAACTCACCAAAGTGCCGTTATTCGAAATGAATACTGTATTACCATAAATCATGTACTGTACATCGTGATTTGGACGGTGTGTGTCTAGAATAAGTAATTTTCACATCTGTTAGTGCAGGCATTCACCGATATGTCTGGTTACTGCATTAAAACAATGTTGCCATTGATTGTGTCATTCAATTCCATTTAATATTCTAAAAAATTAAAATTAGAAAAATAATAAATTTAAATTATTTTGTAAATGAATTGTTGAATAAAATTTCTTTCTTTCTTAGTATCGGATCTAAATTTAACATCAAGAAAAATTATTATATTCATTTTTTCAGAAGTACAGATTTTTTGTTTCCTGGCAACATTTTTCAATTACAAAAAAAAACATTTCAGTACTTTTTTATTTTACAATTTTATGGTTTAGGCTAATTAATAATGTTAAAGGTCTATTAGCCCCGGTTAGCCAGGGGCTAACGTATGTATTATGTTCGCTTTTAGATTACGAAAAGCAATGACATTTTTGACTAAACCTTTACGTTTCGAATCAACTGTTTTTGTTTTGTATATGAGAAACATGTATGTAGTTAGTTTTTCTATTCCATTTTCCGTATGTTAAGTAAATAAATATAATTTCATAAAACTACCATTTGATGCAAAAAAGTACTCTTTCAGTTATAGTTTAGTACTATTTCAAAATTTCAATTTAGCAACACTGCTGGAGCACCTTATCTCCAAACTTTTTTTATAAACATAAACCGCAAATTATTTCACAAAAACAAGTATTCATAGTGGGATGATAACACTCATAAAACTTTATTCTCTCATTTAATCAGTTTTCCATTTGCATTGTTCACACAGGCTTAAGCTGAGATTAAAAAAACTTGTCACCAAGTTATCCCTTATCTTTCATAAAAAATGTATTTTATTTTATGGAATGAAAAAAATTTTATTGGAAAAATTGTTAAAGTTGAAAATTATACCAACAAAAATTTGAGCAATTAAAATTGCTTAATGTAATTTCGATCTTACAGTTAAATAAACAACACCAAATTTTGACTCATCCTGTTTCATTATGTTTTAATGCCACATTCACTCTACATTGATAACACTGTATCGTATTCTTCAAAACTAAAATTTCAAGCGAATTTAATTAAAACGAACCGCAATAACAGCAAATTAAAATTATTTTGTTTACAACAACAGTTGGCATTGAGAGATACTCTATTAATTGAAACATTTGTTGTTTGTTTTCAAATTTTATATCGTCTGCAAGAAAAATATTTGGGGAAATTGTCTATAAGTATTTGATAATCGTAACAAATTAAAGGAAAATACAAATAACAGAATGCCTAGTGAAATAATTACTTTACAGTTAGGCCAGTGCGGTAACCAAAGTAAGTTTTTATAACAATATTCCAAAAAATTGAATTGAGCGCCTTATTTTGTGGGTGCGGCATTCTTGGAATCAGCAATTTAAAAATATTTTATTTTGTTTTACTTAGTTGGTTTTGAGTTTTGGAAACGTTTGTGCTTAGAACATGGTATTTCACCGAGTGGAGTATTGGAAGATTTCGCTACAGATGGTGTAGACCGGAAGGATGTTTTCTTTTACCAAGCAGATGATGATCATTATATACCACGCGCTGTGCTTTTGGATTTAGAGCCTAGAGTTATTCATACTATAATGAGTTCCCCGTATGCCAAAGTAAGCAGTCGTCAATGTCCTTTATGGTCACTGTTTTAAGGTTATGTTTGAAATCTAAGACGTTTTCTTGTTTTTAGTTATATAATCCTGAAAATGTTTATTTGTCTAAACATGGAGGCGGCGCTGGCAATAACTGGGCTTCTGGCTACAGTCAGGGTGAAAAATTACAGGAAGAAGTGTTTGATATTATTGATCGCGAGGCCGATGGTAGTGATTCCTTAGAAGGATTTGTTCTTTGTCATTCTATAGCTGGTGGTACCGGCTCTGGCATGGGCTCGTACATTATGGAACGTTTATCCGATCGTTTCCCTAAGAAACTTATACAAACATATAGCGTCTTTCCAAATCAAGATGAAATCAGTGATGTTGTTGTACAACCGTATAATTCTTTGTTGACATTAAGACGTCTTACAAGCTGTGCTGATTGTGTAGTGGTTTTAGATAATACTGCTTTAAATCGTATAGCCACTGATCGTCTGCATATACAAAATCCAAGTTTTTCTCAAATTAATACATTAGTGTCTACCATAATGTCAGTTAGTACAACAACATTGCGCTATCCTTCGTATATGAACAATAACTTAATCGGCTTGACAGCTCCCTTAATACCAACACCACAACTACATTTCCTAATGACTGGCTATACTCCGCTGACAACAGACAATGATGTAAGTATGCGAGATTTTTCTTTATATTTTACTAAAGAGCAGAAACTGCGAGATAGACTTGTATTTATCAGAAGGAAATTTGGGGTTATTATGAATTTCGATTGAAAAAAATCATTCGAACCTATGCTGTCTTTCGAAATCTTGAAATAACAACCTTATCTTAATCAGTTAAAAAAAAGGAAGTTGCAGTTAATCAATATTATATAATATATAAATTTTAAATCTAAATCGTGTTTATAACATATAAATTGTTTTAAAATTAAACTTATTCATATTTCAGCAAACCGTCAACGTACGTAAAACTACTGTTCTGGATGTGATGCGGCGTTTATTGCAACCAAAAAATATGATGGTATCCACTGGTCCAGATAAGACAAATCATCATTGCTATATATCCATATTGAATATCATTCAGGGCGAAGTGGATCCCACACAAGTACACAAATCTCTGCAACGCATACGAGAACGTAAACTAGCCCAGTTTATTCCATGGGGTCCCACAAGTATACAGGTGGCGTTGTCCCGTTCATCACCCTATGTGCAGAGTAATCATCGCGTTTCAGGCCTTATGCTTGCCAATCATACTAGTATTTGTTCCCTGTTCGAGCGAGCGTTAAGTCAGTACGATAAACTCAAAAAACGTGGTGCCTTTTTGGATCAGTTTCGTCGTGAGGATATTTTTAAAGATGATCTTTCCGAATTAGATGATTCTCGTGATGTTGTAGATTGTTTGGTACAGGAATATGAAGCTGCAACACAGCCCAACTATTTGCAATGGTCGGCCAAGAAGGGCCAGGAGGAATAAGCTATCAACACATCAGTTTTTTTTTGTTCATTTAACCACTGACTAAATATAACTTATTTAAACTTAATTTTGCCATATTTTAATAAATTTTTTGTAGGTTTATTTATTATAAGGCGTTATTACAAATGCTTTCTAATACTCTTTAATTTTTGTGTTTTGTTTTTGCAATTACCTTTAAATGCATGTTCGAATTTTGTATTTGTAATTACAAAGAAATATAATAAAATTGTTAATATTAATCAAATTTGTTTGACTTTGGTTCCAGCATTTTAAAGCAATTAATTGTCTAAATTGTTTCCTAATAACGTGAAATATTTTTTCTACGCATTCAAATCTACACAGAGTTTCGTAGAGAGGGTTTTTAATTGATTAAGTTCCACTCTTTTACAAAAGTTAGCTTTGCTTGATTTTGCTATGATGTTATATGATGTACGAATCCACTTCCCATCTTTAAGTGAAGTGTTTAATTATCAGTTTAGAACATATTTTTTACGATACTGAATGTATGCGTGTGCCCCAATACCCATTCAATCACAATTCTTATTAAAACAATCTTCGAATTATATATTACGCGAGTAAAGTATTTTTTATTTATGATTTTGTATTTCTGTTTTGTTTGTTTTATATTTATATATATTTTCTTTTTTTAATTTAAAAATGTGGTTATCATTTTTATTACAAGTTTATAATATATTTTTTAAATTTAACTCTAAATTATAAAACACATTTCCGCTTAGATATTATGACTGTACAAAGTAGACACTAGGATAGATAGATGGATATAATGTACAAAAAAAGGAAATTTCTTTTTATTAATTACGAGCGACTTAAAGGCTACGGATGAATGATATAAGAGTAAATTATTTTATGATTATTGGCTAAGATTCAATGAGAAAACTTTGATTTTTGGAAAATACATATTTTTTTCTTTTATTGATAAATAAAATATAATAATATGTAACCAAAGTTTAGAAGAATGTAAAACTTGAGAAATATAATTTGGTTTTTTAATTTGCTAAAGTAATTCAATAAAAACTTTTTGTGAAATTTATTCAAAGGTCCATAGGATTTGTTCAGTTTTTGGTTTAATAATGAATAGAAAAAAAGAAACAAATAGTTTTCAAAAGTTAATAAATGTTACAATTTTCGTTTGAAACAAGTACTTTTTTTTTGTAAATTTTCTTTTTATTAGGTGTTAAAAATTCCAATTTGGAATTTAATAAGTATTTTGTATAAATAAATGTTGTTTGTGTTTATAGAAATGTCCTTAGCTTAACTTAAATGTACTTTATACAGCATTTTGTAGAAATTATATATATTCTATATTTCTAAACCATTTGTTGTATTATTTATAAGAAAATAACTTAAAATAGGCTTAAGAAAAGTTTAAATAAAAAACCTAAATGAAATGATTTTCAGTTTAAAACGATGTGGATGCAGTAAAAAAAATTGTTTACAATTGTAATTTTCTTGTGATTGGCTAGCAATAGGATTTGCTTAATAGCAGTATTATATACTAAATACAACATACACATATTTTTTACTCTATACATAATAGTAAATACAAGTATCTATGTATAATGATTTACACAATGAATATATATTATAGTATTTAAAAGTACTATTTGCACATAGTTGAGAGATATTTTAAAGATGGTAAATATAAAAATATTTATTTTTAAAGAAAAATGGAAACAAAAAACCCGTTTAGAATTTGTTGGTTATTATTTGCTTGTAAGATCTAGTCTTCTTTTGGTAAACATTATGTTTGTGGTGGTGGCGGCCGACGATCATATTCAACATTGGAAACATTAGAACCAGGGACTCCAGGAGGTGCCGTGTTGACACCTCCGCCACTTCGCCTATAGGTTTCTGGAGGATATTCACGAGACCAATCCCCATGATAACGTGGATCGCCAGTATTACCGCCTCTAGCGCTGCCCGCACCATAACCGCCATGAGGGCCCATAACAGGTGGTATCACTCCATTTGGTGGCATATTGTAATATGGAGGCATATAATGATTCGGATAACCATGCGGAGGTGGGTGAGGTGGCGGATATCTAAAATGAAAATTGTCAGAAGAATTTAATTAATTTATTTTCATAGATTTATAATCTCTTGTAATATTAGAAACAAATTTTTTCTATTATACAAGCACAAGATACTATTTTAGAAGTATCCATTATCAAATCAAGCACACATTTTCTTATTGAAATGACTCTCTTAATATATACTTTTCCTTTGTTAATAAATTACCTTCTTTTATCCACTCGTCTATCCCTATCACGATCTCTATGGTCACGGTGGTAACCACCACCAGGGGTTCTATTGTTATAGCTGTCGTAACGTTCTCGCTTGTAATCAGAATTACCATATCTAGTCAAAATATGTATAAAATTATTTAAAGCATGTGTAATTTGTTTAAATTTTCAACATACCGATCGCGATTATGATTCCATCGATCACTACTACTTGAGCCGCCTTCAACGTACGGTGATGACGTGCCAGGCGGCAGACGAGGATTGCTGGGATGCATACGATTGTTTGGCGTTGATGGAGAGTTTATTGACGTTCGACGATCATTTGCACCTGGACCACCACCACTAACTCTGCTGGTGTTAAGGGCGTCATGACTGTTGCCTCCACCATAATAATCTTCACGGCGCTGTTTGCTGCGATCTTCACGTTTTCTGAAATAACAGATTTTAGTCATTAGAATTAAAAGAGTAAATCAAATAACTACAAGTTTAAGTTACCTTCCCTGACCACCATCCATATTCAGTCTTTTATATGACATCGATTTTACGTCTCCCTGTCCAACATCATTTTCATCCCGTTTTCGTTTCATAGGTGAGTTTCCTGTCATTGTCCGCATTGGAGGTTTACTGTTACCCTGATCTATTTTCATAAACCTTTCAGATTTCGGTTTATCTTTGTCTTTCTCCTTATCTTTATCTTTTTTCTTCTTTTTAACTGATTTATTTTTATCATCGTTACCATTTTGTGTTAGACCATCTTTAGATTTCTTAACTGGCGACGAGTGTGAGGGTTTGTTATTTTTATCCGGACTGGCAGTTTTATTAGATTCTTTAAGATCTTTCGATGCCGTTTTATACATTTTGAAAAGTTTTTTAGCATCAAATTCTGATAAATGAAATTATAAAATACTGATTACATTATTGTTTATTTACATATAAATTTATATCTTAATTACCTGTAAATTTCGAAACGAAATACCAAAGATTTGAACGCCATTCTTTTTTTTCCGTTTCTTTGCTATATGCTTCCAGACAAACATCGATTTGTTTTCCTATTGATATTAGACAATCTCTTGTATGTTTTACTTGATCTTGCGTAGATAAACTGGAGTCAGGGCGATCTAAAGCTTTGAGAGCTTTTTTTACCGGCCTCATTTTTTCCTTACATTCGTTGAATATATTAGGATCTAAATCACCCAAAACTTCTAATGCTCTTGGTTCATTATTTGCCGTAAAATGCATTGGTTTGTTTGTTGAATCTGAACCAGATTTTTTTGATTTACTTGACGATTTACCTGAGTTGTCTTTATCTTTAGCTGATCCTTTTTGTTTCTTCTTAGTTGTGGCGTTAGACGCATCCACATCATTAGAAGTTGCATCTTCAGACGCATCTGGTTTCGACTGACTTTCCTTTCTATCTTTGCGAGATCTTTTTTCCGTTGTTAAGGTGCTATCTCCCGTCTGCGATGCTTCGTCTACTTCAGAAGCGAGGCGAGGCTTACGTTCCGGTGTGGCATTATGAGTCACTGCCGTAACCGATGCTTTTGTCTCTCTGGGTTTTCTAGGTTTTCGTTGTTTGCGTTCTGCACCTTTTTTAGTTTCGACATTTTTCTTTATTATCTTCAGTAAGTATTCAGCCCTCGACTGTAAGTGTTTTGCTTGTGGCTTACGATCATCATTGTGAAGAATTTTTTCGGTCAACTTCAGACTAGGATCCATTTTCATCTGTTCCCAAGATCCAATACCATATTGATATATTCCACATAAAAGTTTAGAATCTTCTTCATCACCCCATTCTACATCAAAATTAGCAGGTCGAGTCTTAATGTTTAGAGACCAATTAAGTCTTTCAGTTACTGTGGCAGGTATAACGTCATTTAAGGGTTTTAATTCTTCCTCGCACGATAGGAGCGTTTTCGCATTAAACGATACCCCTCCTAATTTTACCGAAAATGTAGCTCGACTGCGCTTTTGTTTATTAGCCGTTTCATCTTGCACACTCGCGTCTGTTTGCTTCTTAGCTGCTGCACTTCCTGTTAACTCATCCTTATGTTCATCCAAAAATTGTACACAACGATCATGTAGCATTTCTCCAATGCGCTTTAGCTCAGCTAATGGTTTTTCTTGCAGCTCAGCATCACAAGCAATAGCTTCTAAACGTTCTAATGGGGCGGGGAATTTTTTATAGGATTTAATAAAACGTCTTATTTCCGTATCAGTAAAGCCATCTATTTTTTCCTTCATAGCTGGCCTACCACGTTTGGATTTCGTTTTTCCATCAGCTTCATTACCTGAATCAGAACCCATATCATAATCGGATTCATTTGAGTCGTCAGCTTGGTTCTTTTTCCCACCTCTTCTGTTTGGCGTATCGTTTTGACTGTTAGCTGCAGTCTTTCTTCTGGGCGGTAAATACAAATCTTCCATTTCCTTAGCTTTTTCTTCACTTTCCACAACTCTGCGAAAATCTTCCGGAATGATGTCATCCCAATCTTTTGTATCTTCTTCAATGGCCTGATTATCATTATCCTTGGTTGATGTATCGGGTTCTTCTTCAAATGCAGCTATACTAGCTACTTTAAATGCCGATAGAAGATCGTCGCCAGGCATTTCGGGATCTTCGTTACGCGTTTCAGCCCTCCGTAGAATTTCATCAATATCACATACTAAATCCTCATCATTTTCCTGTTCATCTTTAAACAATTCTTCAGCACCAAATTTCAGAATAGCTGAGAGATCATCTTTATTAAATGGTGTATTGTTGGAAGAACCTGAACTACCACGATCCAGAACTGTACGTCCGGTTGTATCCATACGTTGGATAACCAAATGATCTAAGACCATTTTCTGTTTAGCCCTTTCTACAATTTGTTCCTCAACTGATCGAGCTGTTACTAAGCGGTATATGTTTACTTGATTCTTTTGTCCTATACGGTGAGCTCGAGCCTGTGCTTGCAAATCATTTTGTGGATTCCAATCAGAATCAAAAATTATCACAGTATCAGCAGTAGCCAAATTGATACCTAAACCTCCAGCTCTTGTTGAGAGCAGGAAACAAAAATCCTGAGAGCCTTCCGCATTAAAATGATCTAATGCTTGCCTTCGAATTTCTCCCTTAATGCTACCATCTAACCGTTGGAATGAAAAATGTCGCTTCTGTAAATAATCTGCTAATATATCCAACATTCGTACCATTTGAGAGAAAATTAACACTCTATGGCCTGTCTCCTTAAGTCGACATAGCAATTTATCCAACAATACCAGTTTACCCGAGCCTCTTAAAAGAGTTTGTAAAGCTTCATCCTGTTGCATTCCAAGCAGTTCAAATTCAGAAGGCCTTATAAGGGCCGCATGATTACAACATTTCTTCAACTCTATAACAATATTCAAAAATGTAGACGTTGAGCCCTTTTTACCTTTGCGTAAAGCATCAAAATTTTTTGTGAGTATCCATTTGTAATATTGTTTTTGCAGTGAAGTCATTTCAACACGTAATATTTGTTCAACTTTGGCCGGTAGAGATTTTTCCACATCTTTTTTGACACGTCTTAAAATGTAGGGTTCCAATTGTTGATGTAGTTTTGTGTAACCTTTGTCGGCTGCATTACCGTGTTCAATTTCAAAATCTTCCCAGGTTACGAATTTTTCGGGCATTATAAAATGCAGTAAAGCCCAAAGCTCTTTGAGAGAATTTTGCAATGGTGTACCTGTTATTAATAATCTATGATTGGTTTCAAACTCTTTGAGCGTTTTGTAAAGTAGAGAATCATCGTTTTTTAAACGATGAGCCTCGTCGACAAGCAATGCTGCCCATTGCAATGTACCGAGGAAAAATTTATCCTGAAAATAATTTAATTAACTAAGTAAGTAAATATTGCCGTATTTGGTATATACATTTTATTGTGTATATAAAAGAAATAATAAAAAAAAGTAATTAAGGATTTAGTTTTACATTTTGTTACGACGATATACGAGCGGAATTAATTTCAGATATTAGATACATTTTTGATATAAGAAGAATGTAAACTTGAGAGTAAACATACGAGATAAAATGATTTAAGTGAGTGTCTTTTATTATCGTTTTAGTGACATGTCCAAAATGTCGTAATAATTGCCTCCTGAGGAGGATGACATGGTGACACCAGTCACAAAAGGAAATTTAAGATCGCGCATTACAAAGATAAATTAATATAATTTTCATAATTATTATTAAAAACCCAACAAATAAATAAATATTTAATTGAAAAATTGCACTTACCTTTAATACAATCTCATATGTAGTGAGAATGCAGTTAAATTTCAGTCTTTTAGAACCTTCAAATGTCCATTCATATTGACGTATCATTTCACGCGATTTGACATCACCTAAATACGTAACAACATTCATGTCTGGAGCCCAGAGTTCAAATTCTCGCTGCCAAGCAGTCATTGTTGATAGTGGCACCACACACAAAAATGGACCATATAAATGATGCACTTTAAAAAGCGAATACAAGAAGCAAATAGTTTGGATTGTTTTACCCAAACCCATTTCATCCGCTAATATTACAGAATTCTGTTTACACCACGAGTGCAAAAGCCAATTCAAACCATCCATTTGATAATCTCTTAGTATTAAGCCATCCTGTAGAAAATCAGGTTGATCTTTAATCTTATAAAATTTTGGACGATATTTGAGAACTTTACAATGGCGCGATGGCGTACACTTGGAATTTTCTCGTTCATTGAAATGATCAATACAATATTTCCATTTACGCATTACCAAATTGGCATCCTCCCAAGTGGCTTCTGAATATGGTAATGACTGCCACTTACATAAATATTCACTATCACCTTCAGCCTTCTCGTTACGTGATATGATGCGATCAACGCTATTATATGATTTAATTAAATCATTTTGTAATTCCTTTTGGCATTCATAGTAGTCAATGTCCTCCGGTCCGGCATGGCGCATCCAATATTCTTGCTCTTGTTCTTTTTTTATAAAATTGTCCAGTTTCTTCATGCCTTTCACTTTTTGTTCTTTTAGTGTGTTTTCGGATTCCCAGGTATTGTGTATATAAGACCATCCTTTCCATTTTATTAAATATTGCGTTTCCGTGGTTTCAAAATTATTTTCATCAACACCCTCATTGGGATCACAGCCGTTTTCTTCAATAGCATATACAGTAGTTTGATTCCCTGTGCAACCTCTTTTACCTTGACGTCTGGACAAAATCCGTTCAATTGTTTCACATTTCTCATCTTCTTCTGCAGCCAATGCTGCTGCTTCAGCTTGACTTTCATCATATTCCACTTCTAGAAGATCCTCTGAGTCTGTTTTATCGTCTTCTGAAGCTTCTTTATAACTAACAGCCGCTGCAGCCCGACGTGTGCCAAATCTAATACGTATAAATAAATCAATTTTAAATTAAATTTTTATTTCATTGTACATATATGATATGAAAAATATGCACAAAATAATTACGTACCGTTTTTCATCATTGCTATCATCGGAAGTAGACGTTTTTTTAATACGTTTTTGTTGCTTAGTTTGTTTCGAGGCAGATTGTTTTCGTCTGGGCGGCGTTGAACCTTCACTATCGCCATCACTTTCATCACTTCCCTCGGAATCCCAACTAAAAAATTTGTATGCCAATTAAAATTTGCATTATTTAGGATTACTTTTGTTATAATTAAATTACTTTTGTTGTTTCTTTTTCTTTTTCAACGGTTTCTTAACTTTTTCGGCAGGTGCTGGCTTACGACTATGACGGGCTGAACTTCTTTTAGGCTGATAATCATCTTCCGTATCTTCCTGTGAATTTATTCAAATTTCTTATATTTTTCTATAAACATCTAGACTTTTATTTAAACCTACACTACTGCTGCTACTTGATTCCGAAACTGATTGATCAGATGAATTAGATGATTTTGAAAATCCTTCCGACTCAGAGGCATCATCATCATAATCGCTTTGATTTTTTATTGCTTCAGACGTCTGGGCCGTCGTCTTTGTTGTAGACTCTTTAACAATTGAATTTGTCTGACGTTTTTCTTGATCACTAAAGGATTCATCATCATCGTTTGAGTCATTTGATTCATCTTCATAATTTGTGGCGTGTGAGGTATTGTTATCAGTGGTGGCAGATGTCGTTGTGGTATTATTGGTAGTATTGTGCTGTTGCAGTCGACAATCACCATTTCCATCTTTTTCAGTTCCTGTGCCATCGGACTGGTGGTGTTTTGTTTTTTCCTGCCCTTCTTCTTCGTCTTCATCATTCGACGAATTCGAATCTGAGTTGCTACCACTCTCACTACCGCTTTCATTGTCATCGGAATAGCCATTGGTTTTAGTATCCTCCTGTGCATCCATGGCTGTTGGTGGAAGTCCAGCTTCTGTATTCTGTTTTTGTACAACATAATTGCTTTCTTGCTCTCTCTGATGAATTTGCGACAGATGGTGTCCATCTCTTGCGTTTTCATCGTTTTCTGGTCTATCGGGTGGTTCTGGTGATGAATGTCCGTCACTAGAATTTGAGGATGATGATGAACTGTCTGAATCGGAATCAGATTCTGAAGAACTACCACTTCCACTTCCTGAACCATTATGGTCTTCGCGTGTATCTTCGTTATCCTCCGATTCTATACTATTAAAGGATTCATTGTGTTCCTGAAAAGTCAAACAGTTTCATAAGCACAATACAAAATATTTAATGTACAAACATACTATGATAAAAATATATTTTTTTGTTTGTATTGAAAACTAACTCATGCATACATACACAAAATTAGCATTATTACGCAAGTGAATTATTTAATGTTATTTATTTGATAAATTTCCATTAATAAATCTATAACTTTTACTTTGATTGTGGAATGTAAACCGTTAATTAGCTTATATTACATAACGCAAGTCCTGGTTTTGTGCTTATAACATTCGCTTAACACGCGGAAGACCCTTAATTCAATCCCGGGCGAAAACTTTTGTTATGGATCTATGACTCCGTAGCCTTTCTAGTGACTGTCCAGCATGGTGGGATGCCTTGAGAAGGATGAGCGGATACTCTGGTATTCTAAACATCTTCTTTTCAGGAGGGGAGAATGGACTTCTAAATTGAAACATCAATCATATTATGACCGTTGTTTCTGCAGATTCTCATCCCGGAGAGGTCACTCTGGTACGGAGGGACATTCCAGAGGCGAAGTGGTATACCCATCTTCACTCGTGTCCTTTGTAAGAATCTCGAGATGTAAATTGGATGATTACTGTAGCATCTATCAAGCAAAAGATTTTTGGCTTTTGAGCCAGTAGCTGACCCAACTTCTGCAAACACAGAATATTATTTGATATCTGTTGACGGTCAAACTGCCCTGAGATCTGAAAGTCACGACTGGTTTGTGATTGTAAGAACTCATAAGTCTTTGGACCAGATCGAAAACGTCTCTGCTGATGCTCTTTAGCTTAATTTCACTTGTTAGTTGGTCGTAGTCCTGCAAACTGCTAAATCTATAGACTTATCGGAAAATGGGCCATGTAGAAGGAGCAGGAACGTTCGAAGCATAGTTCGGGATCTTATCTGCCCAGGAGACCTTGACCTTCTATAGACGAGGATAGAGAAAAGGGTTGCTGCTGAGGTTGGATAAATTAGCGTGAGGTTGGTTACTGGATTTTTCACATTACGAGGTCATTACATTACGAGGTCAGATCGCTGCAAGGATCTTAGACCGATTCCAGACGGAATATTTCAGGGAATGTTATGATGAGTGGGTATTAGAAACTATAGAACACCTTCCCTACAATTGTCCAACCCTTGATAGGGTGGGGTTGAAAATCTCTTTTAGTTTAAACACTCTGCAGAGGGCTCACACTAGCGTTCTCTTGAGTTGTTTGCGTAGCTTATCCGTTTACTCATTGGTTTTTTGTTTTCTGACATCTATTCACTTTTTGTTCATCTCTACTTTTTTTCCTAACTCTTTCTTCTTCTTTTTCACTTTATCTTATTCTTCTTTAAGACGATCATAATTGGTCCAATAGTCTAACCTAACCTATACTGCAGGAAAGTATTTATAAAAATCAAATTTTGTAAATAGAAAATCGCTCTTATAAATTGAGCTTGTATTTTATATTTTATTATAACTTTCAGCTTGAAAGCTTTCTTTTTTATCAAAATGACTGGAACGGACAACGAAAAATAAATTGCCAAGTTCCTGTTACAATTTTTGAAGGGCATTGAAAAAGTATTGAGTCAAGGAATAATAAAACAAAAGATAGTTTAAGCAAATATAAAATCGTATCTTTTCAACGCCACCTAGCGTAATTCATTCGTACAAAGCCTCTATATTGTAGAAATAACAATTTAATTCGTGAAGGACTGTTTTGATCTGGTTCGTAGCCTCCATTTAAATAACAAAAAAAATAATTTTTTATAATAATAAATAACTTTCACTCACACTTAATTAACTTGAACTTTTATAATAAGGCTAAATATACAGAGATCTTTCATCAAATTTTCATTAAATACTTGTTTAAAAAACAAGGTAAACATTTGCGAACACTTTTTAACAATCCGGTTATAATTTTTCCACTAAAGAAATAGAATTAAAAAAATATAGCAACAAATCTACATAATTAATTTTTCAATTGATTGCTGTTGTTCAATTTTAAAATCATTCTTATTAAATTAAAGATTAATAGTCGTTAATGTTTAATAATTCGGTTTTTAGTTTTTTTTTTTCTAATATTTATATTAATCGAAATTTGCACTTGAAGTTACCATAAGCTCTTCGATATTTATTTATTCCTCGAAATTATTTCTTAAAACTGTAGTTATTATAAAATTTAGTTTAAAGCTTAGCCTTGTCCTGAAGGCTAATAACATATTAAGAATTTTAGGAACCCTACGGTAAAACATATTTGTTACAAAAACATTCCAAAATTTTACCTAGTATTTAAGTTTTAATAAAAGCAATAAAATTCAATCACAAATAAAAAAACTACCGATTAGGAATTAGAAATTTAAGGCTAAAATAAGATCAAATCCGTACTTTCAGAGGTTTTATGTATTTTAGTCGATCTCTAGCCTAAAGCGCAAAAATTCCCTTATAACGATAATCATTAAAACAAATTTTAAAATCTATTCCGAAATTATCCTTCGCAAAATTTTGATATGGTTTATTGTCTTATAATGTTTAATAAGGAATGCATAAAATTTAGTTTTATTATTTGGACACCCTTTCTTTGAAATTTAATTATATCCTGATCTTAAAGCACAAAAATATGTTTTATCCCTATACTATCCTACTAAAATTTACCTTTTTTGTATTATATAACTTAAAATTCCAGGTCTAGGAAAGAAGAAATAATAAAATTTTGTTAATTATTGCCAAAGGAATGAAAGGAAACGAAAGGAAAGTTCTTCTAACCAATAACTTTTCTGAAAATCATATGGAACATGTTGAAAATCAATTCATTATTTAGAACCATACGAAATTTGGAGAAAAAACTGAGAAATTTTCCATTTAAATCGACTGTTAGAACGCTTCTAAAAGTTTTGTTTGCTAAATTCCAATTTGAGAAGATTATATTGTCCATATCGCTTAAGGAAGTTCCAATATAGTCCATGTACCTGCTAAGATCTGTATAAAAATTCCATTTTTCTGCAAAATGGGTGCATATTCTCCGATCCTGGGACAGATTTAATCGTTTTTATGTTGATTCCAATGAAGAAATTGGTAAGAATTGAACATAAAGTAAAATAATTATAAAATTTTTTTAAAATCACAAGGAATATATAAGGAATTCAGTTTACTTATTGAATATCATTCAAAATTTTCGGTTAAAATTGAGAAATTCCCGAAAAAATCCAATTGTGACCACTTTTGAAAAATTTTCCATACAGAAACTGATTACGTAATCAATGAAAATTTTTTAAAAATTACACATTTTGACAAAAAGGACATACTTTTTTATACGATTTCTCACAAAATTGACTTAAAATACACCAAAATATTGAATTTTAAGTTAAATTTACTAAAATGGGTCCCTCATGGATTTTCAAAATTTTTACGTTTTAGGGTTCCTAGGTCCATCTAGAATCTAAATCCATCGAGAAAATTGTGAAACATTAAGGATAAAGTAAAAATTTTTCAAAATTTGTAACATCGCCTCTAATAATATAGAATAATAGCAAAATTACCCATTGGAGTCTCAGTTGAGACTCCCAATTTTAATCTTCATTTGCAGCCACACCCAATGAGGGGAACAAAAGATTTTTGTTAAAATTAATAAAATATGTTATTTTTTATTGAAATAAATAAAAACAATCAAAATATTTACATTTTTACCGCCAAAATTACAAAAATTAAAAACAATTTCACATTTTAGATATAACACTCACCTGGCTCATGATATATTTTAATCGAGATACAAGTTTTTCTTATAGCAGACATTAATTATTCACTTATTTTGCAAAATATATTTTATTTTCTAATATTTAAACACTTTTTTTAATATTTAAAGTTTTGAAAAAAATTTTCTCCAACTCAGCACACAAAAAAATTTTCACGTCGTCTTCGTCCTCCATTCACAAGTCATTTGTCGAAAATCGCCATTTTGTTTTCGTAATAAGAGTACCGTGCTTCATGTGGTTGCCATATTTTCTTACGCATTATTTTGAGGGTCACCAGAGTTGCATTAAAGGTTTTTCGAACATTACGCTCATATATGGTGTTCTGATTATATTTTTCTATTCTTTTTTTCCTTTACACGATACTAAATTTTTGCATGAAGTTTTTTCCATCACTTTTAGTTTAAAATGCACAATTATTCCGTTCCACTTTCACATATTTTCACTTTAATCCAGTTAATTAAAATTTGTTGTTACAAATTAGAATTTTTTTTATTTATTAAATGTGATTCTTATTTATTTAGTTTTGCGAATTTATTTCAGCTTGACTTTTACTATGCAGCCATTTTGTACAAATAATTACGAATAACATATAGAGATGCCAGATTGCTAAATATCTATTAGGTGATAGCGTTGCCTGATAAGTTATGTTTAGGTATTCTCAAAAAATTTATAAAATGTGCTTCTTAATATATGTAATTTAAACGCAATATCTAAAATATCACATTCCAGATTTATAACCTAAAGGATTTTAAGTTCTAAAAGATGTATTGTTTGTGTTCATTTAAATTAAGGCTTTTAACATCTTTATTGAATCCATTTATATTTAAAATCTAACCAATCCTGGGAAAATAAATTCAATATATTCGTGAAGTAAAAATTCTTTTTCCATAAGAAGAGTTTTTGCTAGCCTTTTTAGTGCGTATTTAATTCTATAGACACCTTATTAAATATTCCTGTAAAAATAGTAAAGTTATGTTAACTTTTAATTCTTAAAACATTTCAGTTATGCATCATATTTATTTTTTATTTTTAATCTGGCAATACTTTTGGCTGTAACTATTTCCAATCAAATGTCAAATATATTTGTTTGTATTATTATTTAGCGGTATATTCAAAACAATAACAAACTAGCAAAAATGGTTAGTTGGTTCTGTTCTAATAATTATTTTTCTAAATATAATAATCTTTGTATTTTTCTGTAACAGCGACGCAGCTTGGCACCCAGCCAGAATCCTGCAAATAAGTTCAAACCGAGCCTTAATTTCACAACACCTTTTCAAAATAAGCGAAAACGAACATGTGCACAAGAAAGAATCCAAATACAGCGATTTCCTGAGCTATCACATACAACATCTTTAATATCAATGGTGCAAAGTGATTATGAACTAGCTATATCTAAAATATTGGCAAAACCGTTTAAAGTACCCATAGCCAATTATGTGCCCGACTATAATAGTGGTAATAGATGTTTGGGTTTAAGAAGGTCAACCGTACGAAAGCCACTGCATGATCCTTGCGTCTGTAATGCTCTGGTTCTTTATACCCCACCTAACTACACGGAACATGAACGCTTGTCTATGGATCCCAATAAAATACAGGTGCATGTAGTAGTTGATCCCATATTAAGTAATATTTTGCGGCCGCATCAAAGAGAAGGCGTAAGATTTATGTACGAATGTGTGGAAGGCAAAAAAGGCCAGTTTAATGGCTGTATAATGGCGGATGAAATGGGTTTGGGTAAAACACTCCAGTGTGTTACTTTAGCGTGGACGCTGCTAAGGCAGGGTCCTGATTGCAAACCCACCATATCAAAAGTCATTATAGTCTGTCCTTCCTCTTTGGTAAAGAATTGGGAAAAGGAATTTCATAAGTGGCTACAGGGTCGTATGCATTGCTTGGCAATGGAAGGCGGTTCTAAAGAAGACACAACGCGATCTCTCGAACAGTTCTCATACAATAGTAGCCAACGTTGTGGCACTCCTGTACTGATTATATCCTATGAAAGCTTTCGCAGTTATGCTGAAATTTTATGTCGCAATGAAATTGGCATGGTTATATGTGATGAAGGTCATCGTCTGAAAAACAGTGATAACTTGACCTACCAAGCACTTATGGGTTTGAAAACAAAACGACGTGTTCTATTGTCGGGAACTCCTATACAAAATGATCTAACAGAATATTTTAGTTTAGTAAGCTTTGTTAATCCCAACATGTTAGGCACGTCTTCGGAATTTAAAAGAAATTATGAACATGCTATTTTGAGGGGTCAAAATGCTGATTCAAGCGAAAAGGAAAGACAACGTGCAGTAGAGAAAACGCAAGAGCTTATAGCCATTGTGAATCAGTGTATTATTAGACGGACAAACCAAATATTAACAAAATACTTGCCGGTTAAATTTGAAATGGTTATTTGTGCGAAAATGACACCCATGCAGTTGGCTTTGTACAGAAACTTCTTGAAATCGGATAAAATTCGGAAAAGCTTGCAAGGTAAAGAAATATTTAAGTTTACATAAATATCATATAAAATATATTTCCTTTTAAGATTGTAATGAAAAGGCTTCAACTTTAACGGCTTTGGCCGATATAACTACTTTAAAAAAATTATGCTGTCACCCGGATCTGATTTTTGATAAAATACAAGCTCGAGAAAAAGGCTTTGAAAACTCACTAAATATTTTGCCGGCTAACTACAGCACAAAGTAAGCATGGTTTTAAATTAAAAACGTAAAACTATGGTTCTTAATGTAAATGTTATTGGTTTCAGAGAATTCAAGCCAGAAATAAGTGGAAAATTTATGTTATTAGATTTTATGTTGGCCACAATTAGAGCAAATACTGATGACAAAGTTGTTTTAATTTCAAATTATACACAAACATTGGATTTATTTGAACAATTGGCTAGAAAAAGGTACACACTGTCAACTATTTGTAAAAAAAGAATGTTGAATTTATTGTTTTCACCAAATATTTCAGAAAATATCCTTTTGTTAGACTAGACGGTACTATGACCATTAAAAAGCGCAGCAAAGTTGTTGATCAATTCAATGATCCTAGCGTTGATTGCTTTTTATTTATGTTAAGTTCTAAAGCCGGCGGGTGTGGTTTAAATTTAATTGGAGCAAATCGTTTGTTCATGTTTGATCCAGACTGGAATCCAGCCAATGACGAGCAAGCCATGGCGCGTATATGGAGAGATGGTCAGAAGAAAGCTTGTTTTATCTATCGTCTAGTTGCGGTAAATATTACTTTGAATAAAAAAAAAAATGATTTACCATTAAAAAAATATTATTACAACAGACTGGTTCAATTGAGGAGAAAATACTACAACGACAAACCCATAAGAAATCCTTATCAAGTACAATTATTGATAATAATGAAAGTGAAGAAAAGCATTTCACACGCGAGGATTTAAAAGATCTTTTTAGTTATGAGGACAACATTTTGTCAGATACACACAATAAGTAATAATTTTGGCGTTTTTGAATATAATTTTCCATATGCTAATCGTAAACACATTGCCCTTTATTTCTAGGCTTAAATGCAAACGTTGTGTTAATAATTTACAAACTCAACCACCACCAGAAGACTCAGATTGCACTTCGCATTTATCGCAATGGTATCATTGTTCCAACAATAAGGGTTTGCCCGATAGCACTTTGTCTCAAGCTTGGCAAACAAGTAAATGCATATCTTTTGTATTCCATCATCGTTCTCAGGGTGAAATTAAAGCTAAAACTGTATCTGCTGAAAATGAAGAACACTCTCAATCTTTAGTCAAAGAAAATGATAAATTTAATAAATTTGCTTCAGGCGATGAATATTCTGATGAAGTTGATAACGATGATAGTAAAGATAGTGATTTTGAATAGAGTATAAATATTTTGTTTGTTGTTGTTTTCTAAATAATTTTTTGTAAATAAATAAATAAAATAAATACATTAAATATTATTAACACTCTACCTTAAAGTGAAAAGAATGAATGTTGACTTCAGTAATACTATGCCAATTAAAACACGATTGGTAAGTTTATTATATCTTTAATAATTGCTTTGAGGTGTTCATTAAATTGAATACTTTATTTTAAAAATTTTTCGTTTACCAATATAATTTTAATTAAAATATTTACATTTTAAAGCTTTTTAATAATAGATTTTGTTTACTGATATCCCACAGCCTCTCTCTTTATAACAAAAATAATATTTTCTACATGAGATCATTAAATAACTTTCATCAGTAGATCCCAATTACATATGTATGTATATAACAAGTTTTTTGCAATTATTAACAAACTAATTTGGCAGTTAAAAATAATTAAGCATTATATTAAATTGAAGGTTAATAGGAAGTTTAAAGTTAGAGAACTAATTTTATTTAACTGTAGGGGGCTTTTGTTCTTTAGTTGCATGTAGGTATGTCTGTATATGTATAGATGATATATATATATATATATATATAAATATTTAAACATAATAGTTATATTAAAATGTAAAATATAAAGAATTAAAACTCGATTAAAAATGCTTTGTTCTTAACAAAATGTAAGAAAAATTAGTTAATAGAAAACTTAACAGTAATTATTAAGAAACATATTAAACATCTTGTATTTCGTTCCAAACGTTACTCTTTTCTGGTGGCTTCTCAAGAGGTGGTACAATATTTTTACATTCATTAAGAAATGTCTTTATACTTTGGTAGTAGCTGCAATGGAAAGAATTAAATATTGGGAATTAAAAGTAAAAATTATTAATAACTTGAAAGAAAAATGAATTAAGAAATGAGTACATTCTATGTATGTATAAGTATGTATGACACTATTAAAAAATTTCAGACTCTTCCTACAAGAATCTAGAAGGCTATAGAGTGCACTATTAGTATAAAACCATAGTTTTTAAATTGCTCGAATTTTTTGGTCTATCATCAGGTCAAAGACTTAGCATTATTTTATATTACTAAAATTTGGTCTAATCTCTGTTAGACTTTCTCAAAGCAAATAACTCTCTCATTTTAAAATGTTTTTTTTATAAGCTAGTAGGATGGCATAGAACAATATCAAGAATAATACAAACATTCAAATATATAAAGACTTACCCATCCACAATCCATGTATCGTTATGCGAACCACCAACAAACTCTAATATACGTTTTCGATCACTTCCGCATGCTGAATATAAGGCTCGCATCATGCGAGGTGGCACTAAGTTATCTGCTAAACCGGATATAAATAAAAATGGCACAGAACATTTTGAAATTTTCGATAACGAATGAAACTGAAATGTATAACAATTTATATATCATAATTAAAAAAGTAATATTTAATAAACAAAAGATTAAAATACCTTATTTTTATACAGCAAATGTGGTATATATTTTACTGATGGATGTACTAATTCCACAGCCATTTCTGGTATGCTGGTAAACGTATTTTCCACAATAGCACACATAATTTTTTGCCCATACACTGTGTCGGCAGCAACATCAATAGCTACAGCACCACCTAAAGATCGACCAAAAACCACAATTTGTGTGTGGTCTAAGTCGTGACGTGTGTATAGGTAATCTATTGCTGCTCGGGCATCCGTTACTAGCCCCTTTTCACTAGGTGCACCAGTTGATAGACCGTAACCCCTGTATTCTACCATTAATATATTACAATTCAAATGATAAAAGATACCCCACACATTTTGCATCCGGTGACCCATATTGCCAGCATTACCGTGAAAGTATACAAAGGTAGGAACGCTTTTTGAGCGTTCTTCCGGCTGACTGACCCAGAATGCATGAAGAGTAATCTTGTCCGGTGTTCTTATGCTAACTGTCTCATGAGGTAGATTATGCATAGTAGGTATGGGTATATAAATACGTGAATTAGCCGGCAAATCGGGATGATAGAGCAAAACATCTTGAGCATAATAAAAAATTCCTATTTGAAATCGAAATTTTTAATAACATTCTTTAACATAGAAACACAAAATATACTTGCCTAATAAAACGGAGGCCACTAAGGCCATGGTTAAATAACCACCATAGAAATAGTAAAATATAAAGCACAAAAGAAATGAGGCCATACATATTGCCCACACACTGCGTGATTGTGGCAGTTTGACCATGGCAATTTCCTTATTTATAGACATCTTCAAGTATTTTTTATGCTAATGAAATCTATTTTACAACTTAATTATTTTTACGTTATCACGGTAGCACATGTCCACATTTGAGAATCAATATCTTTCCTAAATTTTAATTTTTGGCAATATTTCTTTTATTTACAAATATCGATTCTTATTACACACCATCATTACTTAAATATTCGTTAAATATAGAATATTATAGTTGAATATATTTATAGAAGATTATCATGTATTTATAGAGTTATAGTGAGAATTAAATCTTTGGTTAATAAATATTGTTGAAAAGTTTGATTTAATTAGTTATTAAGAGAGAAAAATATTTTTTATTTACAAACTTCTTTTTAATTTGTCAGCTGTTTATTGAGGTATTGCCAGTGGCGATTTTTTTTTGTACAATACTAGGAACAGATTAATAGTTGACATAGATGCCATGTTGCCAGATGTATTATATAATTGTTGTTTTAGCGATTTTCTTTCTTTTTTTTTTGTTAGGCTAAAAGGCCGTCACATAAAATCCGTCATACGCTGTAATTCTACTTTTTCAACTGACAGCAAAGCAACAACGTATGAACAACGTAAGTTAAATATGAATTCATACAACAGAAAATTTTAAAGGCAAGCGGGTAAAACAAATCAGCCGTAACCTACCGCAGAACTCAGTCTGCCTTCACAGCAAAAGCAAATCAAGAGAGAGAGAGAGAGAACATATAAAAAATAACATATGTGTCCGCTGTTGGAATTGATATGTAAGAATCAAGTATTTAATGTCAGCAGAGAGGGAAAGAATTAAGTTTTCTTTTAAAAAATAAAATAAATCCATTTACATATTGATATATCATATTTTGAACATCTCTAACTATTCCCACTTACAATACAACTCTGAATATTGCAATAATACCATCTGACGTCTACCCCCAATTACAGTTAAAGCAGAACTAGTTGAGTTGTCATTAGAAAAGTAAAAATATCTCCACTTTATCTAAAAAAGTCTAAAATGCGATAAAAATATAAAACTTTTTATATCATTTTGCTAATCAAATAAATTTTCAAGTCTTAGATTAGTTCTTCAATGAGAATCAATAAAATTAATTCTTCGGTTAAACTAAAAAATTATAAAGATTACTTAGTGCAAAATACGACAGGCAAAAGTAGTGACACATTTGTGAAAATATACAGAGAGCCTTCTTCACCTTTTGAAGGAATAATAAAATTAAATATTTCGGAAAACTTAAATTGTAACAAATATTAATGGTGTGATAGTAATAAACAAACTAAGAAATTTTCTTATCTTTATAAAATGATGGAAACGTAATTTTTTATACATACATATATCATTGGAGTACGATTAGTGCGATTTCCCTTTCTTTTATTGTTTTTTGTCTTTGTTTTAATAAAACAAGTGTTATTTTTTTTTACATTTTAAAAACTAATACCATATTATTTTCAATTACAACAGTTAATAATATATCAAATATATAATAAAAATGAATAAATTTAAAAAGAAATTTTTATTTTAACCACAACGTTAAACAACAACAATTAAAAAGTTTAACTTGAAACAATAAAACACGTTCAAAGTAAAGGTCAATGCAACCAACTATCAATTAATAATAAATACTGTAATACGAGAAATACACGCCGCAAAAAAGTTATAATTTCAACACTTTCAAAAGTTCATTAATATTTGGAATATAAATTTGTAATAATTGCTTAAAAATTCTCTGTATGTATTAGAATGACTAAATCGTTGAAGTCTGCAGGCAACAATTGTGTCAAACAATCCATAAGAAACATATCAAAATTTGCCGCAAATTCTTCCGCTTCCATAATGACGCCCTTGAAGATTACAATTTCCATACTAATGGCTTTAGGCCTTTTTGCCGCTATGGTCATTTGCGAAACCATTCCAACACAGAATATGTCTAATAAAGAACGAGAAGCATTAAGGTATTTATTTTTGTTACTACATAAAATGAAAAGCGGGTATTCCAATAGGAACGAAGCGATGTTGACATTCACTTATAAGTTCGTTACAACCAACAAGGCCACCGGAACACCTAACAGCTTCACGATTATGCAGCTTATTGAAATATTTTACAACTATTGTCGCGATAAGACAGTCGTTTTAGTTATTATAGGAAATAGAAAATACAGTCCTTTTTATCCTACAGTCCTTCACATCCTGATGAGAGAAAGTGTGTTGCTATTACACTATCAACGCAAATATCAAAAATATTAGATATTCATCAGGTCAAGTTTGCAAACAGAAATTTTGCCCTATTGCCCCTAGATGGATGGCTAGTATAACAGCCGCTTAAGGAATAGCTCTAAAAAGGCTACACATTTGTCAACTCAGCGTATTTAAGAGTAACTGGGTGTATCTGCAATCGCCACATTGCGAATTCATATAAATATTTAGGACTTTTGCCTGACTACTTCACTATATAGGTTCGAGTACAGACGCTGTCGCTGTTGCAATTTTCTAGTTCCTTTAGCCCTATTCTCTTTTTAGGAAAATATAGAAACGATAAGATATAGACAAATTTATAGACGCGAATAGTAGTCTGTTTTTGATAGTACCATAAAAACTTAATTATTAAGAACATCAAGCCCACTCATGCATGATCACGTTTCAACCGCCCGAATCGCTCTTATTGGAAAATTATATCTATTTTATTTTACACGGATGTTATTATAGATTTTATTGTAAGTTAATATCTCTTTTAACATTTTTTTATAGGGAAGAAGCTCGTGATATGTTTTATCATGCGTATCATGCATATATGGATAATGCTTATCCAGCTGATGAACTTATGCCCCTATCTTGCAAAGGACGTTATAGAGGGGTTACACCCTCTCGAGGTGATATGGATGATATTTTGGGAAAGTGAGTATACTAATTCATTTATGTCTTATTGAATATTATTTACATTTGTATACGATTTGTATTATTTTAATAATTTTTGCCATATAAATAAATTTGGTTAAAATTTATTTTTACATCCTTCCATTACGTTGGTAGAAGACTCCATAGGTGATGTTAATTGCTAATAAATTGCTTTCATTAGTTAAAACGTGTCTTGGATTCTCTTCACCGGAATTGATAGTTGTTCTAGTGAAGCCACGAAATTGAATGAATACTAATGGATCTACAGAAATAATTCCAATTGAAAGTAATGTTTTTAACGCAAAAAATTGAACATTGAAAACAGTAAACATAGAAATTAAATTTTAAGGTTTAAAATACAGTTGAGCATTAAACAAATGTGATAAATAGCAATGCCTATCTTAGAAAGTTAAATATCTTATCGGTAGAAATCATAAAATATGTACATACATATGTATGTTTGAAAGTAATTAAACAATTAATATTTCGCGATAAAACTTTATGCATAAGATGTTAAAGCGCAATTTAATTTCCTTAAGCAGATACGAGGAAAACATAAATTAATGAAAATTTCTTTAAAAATGTGTTATTTACAGCTTTTCTATGACATTAGTTGATACACTTGATACGTTAGTTGTACTGGGAGATTTTGCCGAGTTTGAACATGGAGTTAAACTCGTTATACGAGATGTACAATTTGACAATGATATTATTGTATCAGTTTTTGAAACTAATATCCGAATGATAGGTGGCCTACTGTCGGCCCATATTTTGGCTGAATACATACAAAAGAAAGCACAGGTTATGCACTGGTATAAAGGTGAGCTTTTAGAAATGGCAAGAGATTTAGGATATCGTCTATTACCTGCATTTAACACATCGACCGGCATACCCCATGCACGTGTGAATTTGCGTTATGGCATGAAAGATGAACAATTAAAGAAATCAAGAGAAACATGTACTGCATGTGCAGGCACAATACTGCTAGAGTTTGCAGCATTATCCAGGTTAACAGGTAAGTTAATTAAAAAGTAAAATATATATCTATATCCAGCAGATTGTAAACAGGATATTCTTGTTATATATTTAGGTGATCCAATCTTTGAGGCTAGAGCTCACGCTGCCATGGATGCTTTATGGAAATTACGCCATCGGGGGTCAGATCTTATGGGAACAGTTTTAAATGTTCATTCTGGTGATTGGGTTCGCCGCGATTCAGGCGTGGGTGCTGGTATTGATTCCTATTATGAGTATCTTTTTAAATCGTATGTTTTATTGGGCGATGATAAATATTTGGCACGTTTCAATCGCCACTACAATGCAGTTATGAAATACGTCAGTGAGGGCCCTATGCTATTGGATGTACTAATGCATAGACCCCATGCAAAATCACGTAATTTTATGGATGCTTTATTAGCCTTCTGGCCTGGATTACAAGTTTTGTCTGGCGATCTGAAGCCGGCCGTACAAACTCATGAAATGTTATATCAAGTTATGCAAATGCACACGTTTATACCTGAGGCCTTTACAGTCGACTTCCAAATACATTGGGGCCAACATCATTTAAGGCCAGAGTTTATAGAATCCACATACTTCTTATATCGTGCTACCGGAGATCATCACTATCTTCAAGTTGGTAAAAAGGCTTTAAAAGCTTTACAACAATACGCTAAAGTTCCGTGTGGTTATGCCGCTGTAAATGATGTCCGCACGGGTAAACATGAAGATCGTATGGACTCTTTCGTGCTTTCGGAAACATTTAAATATCTTTATTTACTATTCACTGATCCACAAGATTTAATATTAAACATAGATGAATTCGTTTTTACAACCGAAGCTCATTTACTGCCTCTTTCCTTAGCCCAATTAGGAAATTCATCTTACAGTAAGTGGAAATTAGGCCTAAATCTTTTTTATTATTTAATATTATTTGTTTAATTTTCAAGATTTCCGTCAGTCGGAAGAGCATAATGTTTTGGACTTTATGCGTACGTGCCCTTCATCCAACAAGCTTTTTCCTGAGAAAGTACGCAAGCCTCTACGAAACTTCATTACCGGTTCGTGTCCGCGTACGCCGTCGACAAAACGTTTACGGGCATTGGACTTTCAAGCAAGTAATGCTGATCATTTACGAGCTGTTTATGACATGGGCATCACAATGGTTTCGTTAGGCGATGGAAAGGTGCGACTGTTTCATAGTTTTTATAATGTGAGTTATCATTTCCCTTTTTAGTTTCTTCTGCAATTTAATGTATGTATGTATATAGTTCTTTTTATAATTTGGTTTTCCTTTTGGCTTTGTATTTGTATTCATTAGTGCAAGAGTGTTTTTTCTTTATTTTGTTTTATCCTTATAACAATACGTATTTTACTTTCGTCGTTATATAGGCTAAATCACCAGAAGATGGTGAAATGGGGTTATTATTTATGCAGGAAATGTTAGAATTAACTAAACTTCAATCATTGAACCAATTGGCACAATTACAGGTAATTTTTTTATTTTATTTGTAATATTTTACGTCCAATAATCTCTGCACTGTGTTGAAAGCTCTGATATTAAATTTTGTAATTATTTTTGTAACAATGTTAATTTTTAATTAAAAGCTTACAGTTATGCTAAGTAACGTAACCACTCACAGAGTATAATGGTTATCGGACGTAAATTTTTGAATTATTCTCAATTCTTATATATGTACATACATACATAACAATCACATATTACCTATAGGCCGTTGCTTACACCGTTGATGATAAATCTACCGAATGGACAGCTTTAATGGCTGGACCCTCACATTTCACACCTGAATTGATTGATGATGAATTTGTTGAGGGTGAAATTATCATGGCAGAACCGCTAAAGGCATGCGAAGAAACTTTGAAGAACGAGGAACAAGTTCGGGGTAAAATATTAGTAGCTGAACGCGGCGAATGTACATTTGTGAGTAAAGCACGTTTGGCACAAAAATCTGGCGCTTTAGCGCTAATTGTCTGTGATAATGTACCCGGTTCTTCGGGTGAAACGCAACCTATGTTTGCTATGTCCGGAGATGGCAATAATGATGTTAAAATACCAGTAGTTTTTATGTACTCACAAGAGTTTAGTAAACTATCGTCTGTGATGCAAAGAAAGCCAAATTTGAAAGTGCGTTTAATGCAAATGATTGAATTTAAACGATGGCAATTATCGAAAGAAACAAAGGCGAACGAAACTACGACAGAAGCAATGACCACCGCTGCCCCAGCAACCAAGAAATCTAAACCTGATAAAGAATTGTAGTGATTACTTTAAATATCTTTACACTTTCTTTGTACACACATATTTTGTTTGTTAAGAAATTGAATTTGGAAATCTAACTACATACTAAATCCCATAAAACCTAGTTTATTTTTATTTTATATATAATTTCCTTATGTTTTGTTTTTCTACTATAATAACGTGATCTTATAGATATGTATAAATAACAATATTTAAAGCTTTAATTTCCTTTTTTCGATTGAAAAAGTGCCTATACAATATAAAATTTTTTTCGCTATTGTGATATTTTTTGTATATTAAAATATTTAAAAGAATATGTATAAAAAATATTTCTTCCAAGGTCTAAAAGTTTTATATTGTTGAAAGGCTTGTAAATTTATTAGTATGTTATACGGATTTATTACTCAAGCAGTAATATGTCTAGCCAAACATTTATCATTTATTTTATAAAAGAAAACTGCAATATTGTACGTCTTTTCTTTCCAAATTGAAAATTGTTAATTTAAATCTAATTTTTGTAAATGAATTTGATGAATTGTTATGTTTATTTTGTAAATTTTTTTATAAATTCAATAACAAAATTTAGAGTTAAGCCTTATGCTTTTGAAATTAAATACTTAGTGAAGAGTTGATATTAAATTAACTGATTTTAAGTGTATACTATAAAATTTAAAATATACATACATAGTTGTAAATTTATTATTTTTTAATTAAATGGAAAATAATAAATAAAGAAAAAGGAAAACTATTAGAAAATTATATGTAAATTAGGATTATTATTACATTAAGCAAATTTATAATAAAATAATACATAGAATTTAAAAACTACTATGAAAGTAATATCCTTATTGAGTACATGGGCGATGTAGCGTGTCACAATTCTAAATGGGTAAATTGATGTAAATTCACAACAGTCTACAATAATTTGCCCGTCAAATCCAAAAAACAATGTTAGAATATGAATATTTTATCTTTTAACATTGCAATTAATATGTTAATAGTTTATACAATATGCTTTACAATTTGTTACAAATGCAAGTAAATAACTTTAAATTTTTTTAAGGAAGAAAACAAAAAATTTTAAAGGAAAGTTTCTGCCAGATAGTTGATAGTTGGTTAAAGTACTCGACTACAAAAACCTAGTATTCGAAGAAATTTACAATCAGTATGGAGCAGCCATTCTATTCTGTGGAACCGGGTTCGTATCGAATGCAAAAACTATAGTTGTTCCTTAACAAGCGCTTTAGAGTCATAAGCAGATTATGGATATTTTGGCCCTACACCGTCAATAACACGAACCATTCTAAAATAAATTGAATGGAGACAATGGAAGTAAAAACCGTAAGACTGAAGAAAACGTGGTTGAACAGAAAACACCTGCTGACACACGATACTTTAAGAGCTGGGAAAATGCAACCACACAACCAAATTTGTTGCACCACTTGAATTCTTAAATACATATGTATATAATAGCCGCAAAATTCCTCAAATACTTCAAGCAAAAACAAAAAAAAAAAATAATTGTTAAGGATATTACAATATATTTTGCAATTTATGTTCAACATTATTTTTTTTTTAAAATATCGACATTCGACCTATAGTGTTGACAATAAAAATTAATAGTTGAATACATAATTATTTCAAACTTTACTGCGCGTGCAAACCAGATTATCGGATTAACATTATCAATGATTGTAGGAGGATTTTAAATTGGATATTTTATAAAATATTCTAGATTAAAATTTATAATTACACCACAAAAGGAAAATGTATACAACGTATGTATTTTTATGTACATTCAATTTTATTGACTTCAAGAGTTTGTTTTATGTTTTTTTATAGTTACTAAATTAATATTAAATATTAAAACTAACTGGGTGAATAAAAAATTAGAAAAACAATGAAAATTAATTTATGTTTAATTATATGTACATATATAAGAACAACTATTTTAAGTTATAAAATTTTATAAATTATGGCAAAAATATTTAAAAAACTAAGGATATTAAAATTTTTTGGATAGTATTTTTGAGACCCAAACTAATAAAAAGTGTAAACGATTTTTATATGCCATTGGATGATGCAACAGAATTACAGAGTATATGTTAAATTTTAATTTTATACGTTTTATTAGCAGTGAATTTAATACATACAAAAATGATAAACAAAAGGTATTATTACATACATATATGTGTATGTATATTCATATATGTATATAAGGGGATTTGTTAAGAAAAATATACGAAAACTACATTTAAAACATTTAAGAATACATCTCTTTAAATTGTTTGTATTAAGAAAGTATTAGATTATTTGATTAAAATTAATTTTATTTTAAAAAAAAAAAAAAAAAAAACAATATAATTATTCGTTGCATCCTGGTTCATTTAATAGATGACACTTTGTAAGATCTTTGTTGTTGCTTCAATGGTTGTAATATGTTTAAAGAAAGAAAAGGAAGTAATAAATTAAGAAAATATAAAAGATAACTTAAAATAGTACAGTTGAGAAAATGGTGTCTTAGACACATTTCATGTTTTTCTTTTAATGTAAATTTTAAAATAGTTTACCACTAAAATTTCTTTTTACATTTTAAATATGGATATATTTAAGGGAAAAAATACATTTTTTATTACACACATTTTTATATTTTTATATATATGTATATTATATCTAATATTTTAATTACACGTTAAATTATACACTGAAATTAGAGTGAATTAAGAAAACTACATTTCTAATAATATAAAGCCAAAAGAAAAAAAAAACAAATTTCATTTAATTTAATTAGTAAGACTATAGAACGAACTCTTAACAAAATTTTGTTTTAAACAATTTTTATAACAAGCCAACAAAAAATTAACGAAGTTTTTTTTTACATTCTTAAATAACCCCAAAAAGATTAAGCAAACTTTTCGAAGATATTAAGTTACAAACTAAATAATTTATTAAACCATTTAATTTAATGTTTTATCAGCTGCTAATTGCAAAAGATAGTTTGTCAACGAATTGACATTTAGACTTTCGTCAGTCAGCTCAATTAGCAGTGATCTTTCTCGATTATAAAAGCGCTTAATATTCTGTGTACCGGGTATAATAGTAATTGATGTTGGATTAGTTGCACTTATCCATAGTTCATCATCATTTTCTCCGGCTATGACCAAATGATCACTAGTATTGACTGCACTTTTTACAACATTAAAAGCTGGTGAGGGTAAATTTATTTCCTGTAGTACCCGATATGAAGGTTGGGTATGTGTTACTGTACACGCTATGGTCATTAGTACTGGTGCGGTATTATTTTCGGGCTCATGATACTGATGTAAGATTAATATATTATTTTGTTCCATATCTTGACTTGAGAAGTACATTGAACCAAGGTTTTTACCCATTGGTATTTCGAGATCATAATTCATATATACATCACCACTGCGATGATCCCAAATAGTTACTTGAGTATCACCAAAGCCAATTAATTTATCATCTGAAATACAATAAAAATATTATTATTTAAGGTCTGCGATCGAAAGGTTATCAAATAGTAGCATGTTTATTTTAAAAGAAATGTTCAAATATTCTTTTAGATTATTACAGGCCTATGGAAAGATATCGTTTCACATCACAGTATTATTGCTTTGTAATTTTAGTTTGTAATAGTTAATGAAACACGATATTTAAGATGCTTGATGTACATAGGTATACACATTTTTCTATAATTTTTTATGAGAAAAAACGCTGCATATTTACTTAAAAATATGCTCTTGCAGAGCTGAACTCATGTTATGTAAATTCAAAAACAATAATTATATATAACTTGTGTTGTATTTACGAACACAAAACTATAAATTTTGTTATAATTTTTGATTTTTATATTGGTCTTACCATTCAAACACTGTAAATAGCGTATTGTATGACGAAAATTTTTAAATTCTCTAATGCTAGCTAGCGTATCCAATTGTGGCGTCAGAGAATATTTACATAAGCCGGAACGTGTTTTTCCAAGAGGATTTTCTTGTGGCCAAGTCATTATAAAATATCGAGAGTGATTTAGAGTGGTGTAGTTGACATATTTTACGTCACTGTAAATAGTTTTAATAGAAAATACATTTTATTTTTACTTAATTTATAAAATCGAATCGAAATACCTTTGTATAGTATCCAACTCTATTGAGTTACATTTAGCAATCATATCTTCATCGTGATAATAATAAATGTTTATATACATAGACAGCAAATTACAATCCCGATGATTTTTAGGTAGTTGTTGAGCACGCATTTCTAAATAGATCGGTGTGGAATTGTGCAGGCAAATGCGATTTGAAAAAGGAATTGCAATTTCCGTATCTTAAAATTAAAATAAATTACTCTATTAAACAGTAAATGTTAAACAAATTCACTTATTCACCATAATTAAGACGTCGCAATTCACCCAATTGTATCCATTCCACAGAAGAATTTGCATTCGTTAATATGGATAAGGATGCAGGCTGACGAACTTGATTGTTACAATAATTTTCCGTGTTGTGGTCTTTGGGAGAAGTTGTTTCAGGATTTATTTGAGGGTTACAGTTAGATTTGTTTGATGGAAATAGTGTTAAAATATTTATCAATTTGGAATATTTCCAAAAGCTAACTAAACGTTCTTGTATAACTATCAATATGTCCAATTCGTGGTAAATGTACAGAACGCTACCGTAATCCATTTTTAAAGGATTCCTCATAGACTGTTTGGATGAAGATGAACTGTTCAGGTATTGTATGGTGTTACTAAGATTGCATTGTGAAAATTGTTCTTTGGTTTCTATTGACGAGGGTGTGATAACATACGAAGCACTGTTATAAATGGATCCTAAAGTTATAGGTGATTGTGTGACGACCAATGCGTCATTAGATGGTCTTTCATCATAGGTATTTGTTGTAGAAGACACAACAACATTATCATTGTCTGCAACTGATATAGTTTGGGGCAATTTATCTATTTGTAAGTCTTTATTTTCAGGCTCACTTCCATAAACATTTGGAGCTAAAAAAGATGGTAAGCGCTCGGTTACAGGTTTTATAATTTGTGTCTTTGTACTATGTAACAGTAGATTTGATCCTTGCGCTTTGGGCATTACTTTAGATTTACATGTTGTTAAATTCCCCCGGCTTCGTAGTGTCAAACGTCTAGATCTTTCAAGTAATGCAGATGCTTTAGCCATTATTCGTGTCTTTCTCTGATTATAATGACAATTAACAAAAAGGTCCAAATCATTTGTTTCCGTTTGCACGGTGCGATAACTCTTTGTCTCACAACATTCTGGGTGAATATCTGTTTTAGGGTTATCTGTATTTGACTGCTTAATTTTAGGCGATGAACGAAGTTCTCTTTTAAATTTAGACGACTTTGTGTAAGACTTTAGCTTTGGTTTTACAGTTTTTATAACAATAATTTTACGTTTGCGCAATTGTCGCTTGGAGGTGGGATACTTTCTTCCTCTACGTTTTTTATACATATTTTTTATTTCATTCTTTTTATAATTTTTACCTAAATCACTTCGAGACTGTGTTGCATCAACTTGGACTTTATCTTCATCAAGTCCTTTGTTAGGTGCTAGTCCACTATCATTCTCTGTTTGTTGTAATTTACTTGAGATATCTTTCTGACATTCTATTGATTGCACAATAAAAATACTTGGTTTGGATTTTCTAGATTCTTCTAATGCCATCTTAATTTTTTGTTGAATGATATTGGGACTTGATGACGTTAAGTTTTTAGATGGCTTGAATACGTTTCTATCGTTATCTACACTTACATCATCGGTTCTGTAAGAATCTTCTTGTTTTATAAATGGACTAGCACTATTTCCTGAACTTTTTGTTGTGGACATCGTATCAGCAGCTGTTTCAGTTTTATATGCTATTTGAGATTGTTGTCCTCTTCTTGAATATGCTTTCGAAGATAATAATTCATCGCTTCCCAAACAATCAGTCTTTATTTCTTTCTTAGTTAGAATACATTTACTACTTATGCAACGCTCGCTTTTATTCTCTTCTTGATCCACAATGTTAGTTTCACTCAATTCTGAGAGTTTGCTTGAATTAATTTGTTTTGCGCGTCTCATTAAAATTTCTCTAATTGGTTGTGTGATTTCTTTTACACATTCCTTAGAAATTCTTTCGACATCCTCCTTTTTATTTGTGGATATATGACAAAGGATTTTTATTTCAGGTTCCTTCTTTATAATAGTCACAGAATGTGGAGATATTATTGACGAATTTCTCTTCAAAATATTACTAATATCCTTTTTCGTCTCTTTAAATGTTTCCTCTGATGTCTGAGAATAGGAGCTGAAACAAAACGGATTAAAAATTAATTAATATTTTGTTTGAACCTATAAAAGCATTAACCATACCTGTCTTCACTTTTTATTACTGTTCCTAAGCTGTAAGTTTCTAACTGCGTCACATTCTCGCAAACTCCTTTCTCACGCTTTCGGAAATCGGTTTGTTTTTTCAATTTTAAACTTTCCAATTCACGTTCTTCCTTAGCAGTTTTATCCTTACGCTCCTTTTGTTGGCGTAAGACACGCATAGATCTTCGTGTTAAATTACACTGAGCCAATTCAGCAACTGCATTAGCCATTGCCGTTGCTGTTGACATACCAGTTAAGCCTAAGTAATTACAAAACTCATGTTGTTGATGATATACTCCATCGACATCATTATGTTCAGAATTTTTGTCCACCTTTTTATAACTGACCTCACTTTTATCCTCGGAAACTACTCCAGAGGAATTTCTTTTTGTACAATTCACTGTTTCTAGTGAATCTTGGCTTTTTGTAGGGGAAATATTAGTGTGTCTTGTGTTATTCAAAGTAGGAGAATGATTTGCTAAATACTTTTGGGGTACAATTGGAGTTTTAAAAACTTCTTGCTTCTTTTCCGTCAACAGTTCAGTTTTATTCTCATTTGCAAAATCTAAACGCATTTGTATTATACTGTTCGGCTTTTCATCTTTTCCATTTAGAGTTGAAATACTTTGATGTTTATCTCTTTCACGGTTTAATCGGTGTAGCCGAAAAACCGAATCAATTTCCTCATCAGGTAAAGCACACGAGTTTTTTGCAGGTGTTTTATTTTGGTTAGTTTTTTTAGGTGAGAGAGAAGACTTATTTGGCGACTTTTTGCGTAAATTCTTTAAATTATTTTGTGCAATCTTATTATTTGCTTTCGAAAGTATATGTGTAGGTACGTCTTGGCTAATGGCTTCTTCAGAACTGCTGGGACATAACAATTTATCATGATTATTTGTTTTGTGAAAAAAATCTCTCTCATTGTCTGAAGATGATGTTTGAGGTGGGGTTGTAGAGTTTTGATTTCTCTTTTGGGTTTCTTTTACAAGACGTTTCTTATATTCTCCAGTTTCAGCATTGCCTTGAATTTTTGAACGTCTTTGCTGTAGTTGTTGCTGTGCTACAGCCGATGTTGATGGTCGTTCATCCACATGTATAACGCTTTTACTTGATTCACTGCCCGATGTTTCCAAACACTTACTACCAAGTACAATTGTGCTCCCTTGTCCAACAGCGTTAAATTTTTGATTTTTTTGTTCTTTCATGTTGCTAAGAATTTTTTGACGAAATGTGAGAAAATCATAATTTTTCATTTCATTGTCTTTTAAACGGCTACTTTTTTCTCTTTGTTTTAGTTCTAATTTTTTCTGCTTTTCTAAGCGTTTAAATTCTTCATCGAATTTATTAACATCGTCAACATCACTCAGTTCATCATCACAGTCCCATGATTGTATTTTTTCTGCTAGAGTCATTTGAGGATTACAGGCGGCAATCATTGCTAGTTGACGTTCAAACGAATCGGCTGGTAAAGTGTTTTTCAATAAAGGTGGTCGCGGTGGATATTTTCCACCTCTTGGTTGTTGTGGATTTGATGGTGAACTGACTGGAAATTCACTTGTTGATTCTGTCGAACACTTATTTGGATTATTATTGAATTTATGAGGCTGTTGCTGACTTAGATTTATTTGGTATTTATTATTAATTTGTTGTCTCTTCTGTTTCATAGAATTTGTAGTTGAGTCCGAATTAATTTCAACTATCTGGTCGGGTGTTGTATTTAAATGCTGCGGTAAGATATCTAGAATAGAAAAAAAATTATAAATTAGAGAAAATAATAGCTTTATATTAACAACATAAACATAAACAAAAACTAAGTCATACTTTTGCTAAATAAAAATACCGTCCGTTAGTGCTTCATTAAAACATTACACATAGGAGAACTGCGCTTACCATTTAAATGATGATCTTCCTTATCCTTTTTTTTACGTTTACTAGGAGTATGAGGCTCACATTTATACATTTGCGACTTTTTTGGCGTTATTTCCTCTCTAGACTGATAGAACATAATTTCATTGTTGCCGATAGAAATTTCTTCATCATCATCTACTTCGATTGCTTCAACAACTCCTTCCGAATCTTCAAAATAATTATTAAAATCTGTACTAGATAAGCGCTTCAAAAAATTATTTGATAGATTGTGTTCGTTCTGACTGATATCATTTATAAATCCGCTACTGTTTGGGGTGGTGTAATCATCAAATCCTTCAAAATCTTCTGTTTCGCCTGATGACACATTTGTAATTTCTTCCTCTATAGTATTCTGTTCAGTGACTAGCTCATCCTCATCACTAGATGATATGGTATGTATTTGTTGTTGTTCCGTTGATTTGGAAAGCAGTTGTTGGTTACTGGTATTTAAAGTTTTTTGTTCAGGACTATTAGATTTGGATCGCATCGCTACAGGTAATTTACTTGGTAAAGGAGTTGCTTGTATGACTGCTGATAAGTGATGTCGCTGTTGTGATGATTGTTGTACTGTAGATGGTGATGTTACATAGTCGTTATAACAATCATCCATTGCTCCGGAATAGACATATTCTGCGGCAAGTAAGCGGGGCATACCTATAATTAATTTTAGAAAATTCATAAGCATTTTTTCTGTAACACAACATCTCTAACAAACCTTTCTCTCAAACAAATTATTATAAATTAATTTTTTCGTAGTTTCTTGTGTTTTACTCTTGGTGGCGCCTTTTTTCTATTCACTACTTTTCAGAACTTAATTTGTATGGGGCTAAATAAGAAATTTTTATATTTTTACTTTCCATACGCTTTGAGTAGCAATAATGTGCGATTTCTTCGTATTTCTTGTTAAAGTAATATTTTCCTAAACAATTTCATAATTTTATTGTACCCAGATACTATTTTTTTAATTTTTTACACTAATTTTTAGGATTTTCACACAAGAATACTTCAAAAGATGTCTAAATTTTTTCTTGTTGTTCGTGTCTCTTTTTCATATAGTTGTTATTGTATTAATGTCAAAACAATAATCAAACAACAGGGTGAGTAAGTGACAATATAAAAACATTTTAATTGACACAATTCAAATATTTAATATATTTTAACAAATTGTACAGTTTAAAGATATATATGTATATGAATGTATATTATGAATTACTTTAAGAAAAAGATAACTTTTTCAAGTGGTTCGTTAAACTGTTATTTAAAGTTTATTTAAATTTTTCAGACAAATAAGCTTTTAAAAATATTTCGAATAAAAATAAGTCTCATTCTTACTTTAAAATTACTTTACAAAACAAATCTGTTGTTAAATGTAAAGAAAAGATCGCATTTCTAAATATTCTGAAGTGTGACCGTATTTGAGTCATTCAGTAGAACTCTAAAATATATGTTAGTTATATCGTAAAAATATTTTTTATATGAAACATTCTGTTATTATTTACACTATTGTGAATTGTTTTTTTTTGCTGCATTTCTTAAAGCAAAAAGAGAATCCCCTAAGTTTTGTCATAAAATATCGGATAAAACACCGGCCGTTCATTGATTGCAATTACTGTATTAATTGTGAAATTATTGAATATTAACTAATCACAGACAACTTTTTACAATTCGTTGTGAAATTGTAAATATATAAATATAACCAACAAGGAAAAGTCATCACATCAACATGGTAGTCAGACCCTATAACGAGGAATTAAAATATTTGGAAAAAATCAGCGATTGCTGCTGGCGAATCAAAAAGGGTTTCCAGCCCAACATGAACGTAGAAGGATGCTTCTATGTCAACGACAAACTGGAAAAACTGATGTTGGAAGAATTGAAGAACTCATGCCGACCAGGTGCAGTGGGTGGCTTTTTGCCGGGCGTTAAACAAATTGCTAATGTAGCAGCTTTGCCTGGAATTGTCGGCAGATCAATTGGTTTACCTGATATACATTCTGGCTACGGCTTTGCCATTGGTAATATGGCTGCATTTGACATGGATAATCCTCTATCGATTGTTAGTCCTGGAGGCGTTGGCTTCGATATTAATTGCGGAGTACGTTTGTTGAGAACTAACCTCTTTGAAAAGGATGTTCAACCTGTTAAGGAACAACTAGCACAATCATTATTCGATCATATCCCTGTTGGTGTTGGCTCTAAGGGTATTATACCTATGAATGCTCATGACTTGGAGGAGGCTTTAGAAATGGGCATGGACTGGAGTTTAAGAGAAGGCTATGTCTGGGCAGAGGATAAAGAACATTGTGAGGAGTATGGCAGAATGTTAAATGCCGATCCATCTAAGGTCAGTTTAAGAGCTAAAAAAAGAGGCTTGCCACAGTTAGGCACTTTAGGCGCTGGTAATCATTACGCGGAAATCCAAGTAGTCGATGAAATCTATGACAAATGGAGTGCCTCCAAGATGGGCATAGAAGAGAAGGGGCAAGTGTGCGTCATGATCCACTCCGGCTCGAGAGGCTTTGGCCATCAAGTAGCCACTGATGCTTTAGTACAAATGGAAAAGGCCATGAAAAGAGATAATATTGAAACAAATGATCGGCAGTTGGCTTGTGCTAGAATCAATTCTCCCGAAGGACAGGATTACCTGAAAGCAATGGCTGCTGCTGCCAATTTTGCTTGGGTGAATCGTAGTTCTATGACTTTTCTTACACGCCAGGCATTTGCAAAAATGTTCCATACCACACCCGATGATCTGGACATGCATGTCATTTACGATGTCTCACATAATATAGCTAAAATTGAAAACCATATGGTTGATGGCAAAGAGAAAAAGTTATTGGTACATCGTAAAGGTTCCACACGAGCTTTCCCACCTCACCACCCCTTGATACCTGTAGATTATCAATTAACCGGTCAGCCAGTTTTGGTAGGTGGTACTATGGGTACTTGCTCTTATGTTCTGACTGGTACAGAGAAGGGCATGCAAGAAACTTTTGGCTCTACCTGCCACGGAGCGGTAAGAAATTTACTATCTACCAGAATAGAATTGAAAATAATTTAAATTTTCTCGAAACATTTTTAGGGTCGAGCACTATCTCGTGCCAAATCTCGTCGTAATATAGATTATAAGGAAGTTTTGGAAAGATTGGAAGAAATTGGTATAGCTATTCGTGTTGCTTCTCCCAAATTGGTTATGGAAGAAGCTCCTGAGTCCTATAAAGATGTAACCGACGTAGTTGATACTTGTCATGCCGCTGGCATTAGTAAAAAATGTATTAAACTCCGCCCTATTGCCGTAATTAAGGGTTAATTTATATTTTGGATTATGTTTTGAAAGTAGAATTTAATTTATTATTCGATTTTTTTACGTTTTTAATTATTTAAAGCTAAATATTGTAAATTATGTTTCAATATAAACATATGAATCTACTTTATGACTTGAAAATAAATTTTTTTTATATTTGAAACATAATTGAGTGTGTATGTTTAGACTTCAGCTTGTAATTATGTATGCATCTAATCTGCATCTAACTCAACAGAGGGTCTGAGCAATTACGTTTTATGGCAATGCGACAGTAAAATGGTGTCGAAATATAGATGCGGAATATAAATTCTTAGTGCTTTATATAGTTATATTTGGAATTCAAATTGTATTGTAATAAAAACGCGTAACATAATTAATAATTCATATTTTGCTTGTATAAATGCCATAGAAACTTAGAGAACTGCATATGATAATTGAAATACGTTCATATACACTCATCAATCTATTTGTGTGTTCAAAAACCTTAAATAGCATAGACTTAAAAAATCTTAAGCTCGTCTTATTCATGCTTCATTTCGGCACTTTGAATTTATTTATAAGTTGCATCACAACTCTAATTTCGGGTGTCTATTGGTTTGAATCAAAAATGATTATTCGTTCGAAGCGTTCTTTTTGATCAGTATCAAGTTTTTGTATGAAGAATAAATTGCAAAAACCAAAAATGATATGTAAATAAACAAATCAACATGAAATGGTATAGAAGCAAATCAAAAGGCCGTAATAATAGCGAAGAGATCTTCGCTTTCATATTATTTAGCATTTTACATTTTTAATACAATTGGCAAACCTTATCAATTCTGGGCGATATCGTTTACTCAAACATGTTTGATCACACAACTCATACTAACACTAGCGATGTGTTCGTAAGTACGATTACGATTTTATTGCACATTGAGTATTGTTGAATGAATAATGGCCTGAATAATTTGAATTAAAATTGTCGATCCACTAACTCATTACCCTTCAGTAAAAACATTCGGCAATATGATCATAATTTTATTGAACATTCATGATTAAATGTGGATAAGAATTTTAGTGTATGATTTAATCATGAAATGCAACGAATAAATATGCGAGTGCAGTAAAGTTTTACTTATATTGTTCTAGGTACATACATATGTATTACAGCGTTCGACATAATTTTGAGTGCAACCTCAGATCTTAAACCACTTTGCAAAAAACAAATATAAAATAAATATTTCCTTCAAGCACCTCTACGCAACAGTCTTCTGTCATAAACTCTGCGGATAATTTGTCGTTCGAAGTAGACGTTAAACTGTAGTAAGCTACGCTTTAATTTTTTCAGTAGGGTTGTAATTGCGAATAATGTACATATGTATTACCATCGAAAGAATGTTGTTGAATATTTACCTTTATAAAGGAATAGCAAGAAAAGTAAAACACAATTGATAATCATCGTTAGCATTCAAATTAGAAATTTCTTTATTAATATTCTTATTGAGTTCTCATCGTTTTATCATCTGTTTATTTTTGATATATTTTCATTTAAGTAATATTTTTGTTTTCATTATTATTATTATTATGAAATGAGTTGTACACATTTATAAATATGCTTTAAATTGTTTACTTTCTTTTCAGTATTTTCTTTTTTTTAATTAATAAGTTTTTTGCCTATGATTAAATGTAATCCCTTCTCAATTAGTTTTTATATCTGGGATTATGAAACGTTAGTTTAATTTTTTTGGTTTTACAATAATAAACAAACAAAACTAAGGTAAATTAATAAAGTGGCAGCGGTTTTAAAATGTAAATACCAAAGAGGGTTTGTATTTTTTTTTCAAAGGTCTAAGAGAAAATGTGTTTGTCAACAACAATTCATGTTATATGAAGGAAGGAAGTTAAAGTTGAATAAATCTAAGGGTATATGTAGTTTATAATTTGTTGTTGTTGTTGTTTTTGTGTGTTTATGTTAAGGCTTATAGTTGTTAATAGAAGGTATATGGGGTATATAGGTGATAATTATTTGGTTTATGCAAAAGCGTTTCTAAAGACAAGTTTGGTTATGTAGTTATTAGTTTATAAACGTCGTTTATTTCATTATTTTATTTTTTTTAACAATTAAATTGTTTTTGTTTTTAAGCAATTAATATATAAACTTTAGAAAATTATATAAGCTTATAAATTTCTCTCTTTTTATTTTTCGTGTTGCATTATTAATAAGAAATAAATTCTCTGTAGTTCAAAATTAACTACAAATATAAGCTTTTATAAAGTGTTGGTTTTTTTATATAATATTCATGTCGTAATTAAATGAATTATTTGTTTGCTTGTTTGTTTGTTTGTATGTCGTATATGTATATAATAATAAATAATTAAGCTAATTGTTTTGTTATTTGTTTGGTTAATGAATATAGTTTTTTTTTCAATTATACATAATTTACCAGCAAATTATTTTAAAATTTTGAAAAATAAATTATTAATTTGTTTTGTTTTTCTTTCATTTTAATTTATTTGTTATTATATAATATTATTTTTGTTTTCTAAAGTAATTTCGGTTTAAATTATTATCATTTTTTTTTCTTATTTATTATTATTATTATAAATATCTATATCAATTTTTCTTTTTTTCATGAAATTTTTTATGAAATTTTCATTTATTTTTTCCTTTGTAATATAAGATTAAATAGACAAAATATTTTTATTTTATTAATTTCAATATATATTCTTTAATTTGAAAACGTTTAATTTCGTTTTGCTTATTCTTTTCTTTTCATTTAATTTTATTTTTTTTTTGGTAAAGTATAAAAAATTAAAAACTTTTTTTGTCCTTAAATGGCTAGAAAAATTTTATGTTGTTTATTGGTTTGTTTTTTTTTTTTTTATTAAATATTTAGTTTTTGTTTTGTTTAATCCAGAGAAATAAAACTCATTAGTTGTTTTTTTGTTTGTTTAAATAATGTTTTATTGATTTTTTTGAAGCATTTTATTTATATATTTCTTTTTATTAAAAAGGACTTACACAAATATTTATATTTAAAATAATAATTAAATGAATATAAAATCTATGGAAAGGAATAAAATAATATGGTTTACTTAACATTAGAAAATAATAAAACATAAAATTATTTCAAACACTTTTAATAGATACATAGAAAAAAGCTAGGCCTGTTAGAAAAATATTAATAAAAACCCAGTTAAAAATAATGAAAAAAAATCATTAATAATACTTAAAAATTTATGTATGTATGTTTAGTCTTCAGGAACTTAATTGAAATAAAAAAGTTCCTAAAGTTGGGACACTAAAATTGAAAGTTCTTTTTGTTATTTTGTTTTTTTTTTTGTTTAGCATAACGACCGACTCAATTGCATTTTGATTAACAGAGGTTGGTTGGTTTAAATATGAGTTGCCCTGGTAATTTGTTGAACAATATTTTTACAAACAAAACAACTCATATACATAATTACATTTGATGGTAATTTGAATGGAGTGCTGCTGAACATTATCTAATTCTGTCGTTTTGCTTGCAATTCATTATTCAAAAATATATAAATATGTGCCAAAATTGCAATATGTTTCCTGCCTTTAAAATAAATTAATTTAATGCAAAACAGGTATATATGTATGTACTTCCTTTGTTTAAAAGTGTGATTTCTTCCAGTTGTTAGTGTTTCAATTTCTTTTTTTAATAATAATTAATATCAGCTTTTTTTTTGTAGTTAATGAGTTAATTTTTGTTTTTTTTTTGTTTTTATATAATAATTGTTAATGAAAAATATAATTATTTTTTTAATGTTTTTTTTAGTATTATTATTTTGTTTTGTAATAATTAATAGTTAGAGAGAGTTAGAGAGAGGGGGATTATATGCATTCCATGTTTGTTTGTATCTTTTAAATTGTTTTCTTTTTTTTTTGGAGTATATGGTTTATTTGCTTTTCTTAAACTTTAATTAAACGGTTTTTGTTTATTAGCAGTTAAATGATTTTGTTTTGTGTGTGTTATTCAATGAAAATCTTAAAAGATTTCAAAATAAGATCTCTAATTCTTTTCTTTTTATTTTTTATTGTTTTAAATTAATTTTCTTTTCTTGAAGCAGTTTCATAGTGCTGTTTACGTTTTTTTCTTTTTCTTTTAAATTTATGTAATAATTTTTAAATTGTTCTTATTAATGTTGTTGTTGTTGTTGCTGTTGCTGTTGGGTATTCTTCTAGCCGGATGAGGCAATGGCTGTGGACAAGTTATCCTCGCACAATTGTTGAGGCTGCGCGGCAGCCTTGTTTTGACGTACCAATTCAGCACGACGTTCCTACGAATATATAAATAAAATTGTATTAACAGAATAGTTTAATATACATATTTATCTCATATACATATGTATGTATATGTATGTATGTAGTATGTAAGCTTTCTTTAATTGAATAACTATTTACTTAACGTCGGATACTGAGAGCAGGTTATATGTATACATACACTTTATATAAAAACAATCTAAGAAACAATCTCTAAAAGCTAGTCAAATTAAGTCGGCATATCAATAGGAAATTAATCTTTTTAAAAATAATAAAAATTACCATCGAATGAAATAATACTACGCCAGCGAGCATATAAAATCGATAAACTATTTTTATAATATTAAGTAAAATTTTAGATAGGTTCCCCGACACAGCATTGTTCTAGCTTTCTAGAAAGTTAGTTAAATTTCACAGTTGTTCTTCTATATATAAAGAGATTCGCACAGCATACATAATTGGTCATTACAATCCTTCAGTTAGGAATACGACCTAGCTTCTCACTCCACTTATCTTGTGTGGGTCAATTTTATACATGAGTGGCGGAACCTACAGTTTGAAGTCGACTCCGTACGACAGATTTTTTGAGAATCTTTTTAAGATAATTTTATTTACTCTCAGAGTTTTTGCCAGAAATCTGGTGAGAGGTAGTTGCCGAAGAAATATTTTTTCATATTATTTTAATATTTTATATTAAATAAATTAATATTTTATATTAGACCTAATTACAGCAGAGATTAAGGTTTAAACTATAAAGCATTGATTTGTTTCTTTTCAAAGAATTACTCCAAAGGATTAAGACATATTTTACTTTTGATAGGTGCCACGTTAATCAAACGAAATCAGTTTCACACGAGAACATAGCAGATAGATCTCGTAATAAGCGACTATAAGTTGCGACCAAAGTTGCACTAATCGTCATAATTTCGAATTGATTCTGAACAAACATAAAAGTAATATGTTTTCGGTAAGTAAACTAAAAATTCCATTGCTGTAAGTGAAAATATGGATGTTGCATTGTTAAGCTGAAAAAATAGTTTGCTTAGATGAATATTTTTGCCATTTTAATCGAAATATTACGCCAATATGTGGAGAAACGTGTACATTTCTTCCGTGTTACAGTTTCGTTTACAACTACCTATATACATACATAGTTGGTCAGTACAACCCTTCAGTTAGGATTACGACTTAGCTTCTCACACCACTTCCGTTGTGTGTGCTAAAATTTTATACATGAATGGCGGGACCTACAGTTTGAAGCCTACTCCGAACGACAGATTTTTGAGAAACTGTTCATGGCAATTTTATTTACCCTCAGAGCTTTTGCCAGAAATTTGCTGAGAGGAAGTGGGCAAAGAATTATATTTTCATATTTCGTTTTGATGTCTGACCTGGAGTTTGAATCGTGGCCTTAAGTCTAATAAGCCAACACACTATCTACTAAACTACAGCTACTTGTTGACAATTAGGTTCGTGGTTATCACTAAACCATATTTTTTTATGCAGTTCTTTGCTAACATAGATTCTAACTATATGACGTTTTCACAAAACACAGTACGGTATAAATTCATTGCAAATAAGGCTTCTGATACAGATATGACACTAAATAGCGACATTCACACTTCTATTTTTACTGATGACACTGGCTTCCCCAGAATATTTGGGAATTCCCAATCTCGGTACTTGCAGAAACACATTTTCCAATTAGAAAACGTCCATCATAGGAAAACATGCTTCCCCATTCAAATAGATTAGCAGGTAGTGTCTTAACAATCATATGTAAAATATTTTGGTAAACAAAACAGTTCCTATTTTTAAAATTTTACCATTTAATATACTTGACAGTTTTTAATATATTTCTCCTACTTGTTATGTGTAACAACGTCAGAAATTAATTGCAATAAAATGACCTTCGAAGCTTGAAAAAATTATGAAAAATTCCCCGTTGCTTAAAAAGCTTCTAAATTTTCTTACGGTTCTCTAAAACTAATTAGATAAAATTAAGATTATTTGAAAGAAAAACAAAAACACATTTGAGTAAAGAAACACATTTACAAAATTACAATAAAATAACTCCTCTACATTAATGAATGATGTACTAAACAGATGAGGAAAAATAAATAAAATTGAAAAGAAGCCATGATGTAAAAAAAAATAAATAAATAAATAAAAACAAGAATAATCAATACGTTTTAAATCATTTCAAGCCTAAAATTGGTTTAAACACATCACAACAACAATAAGAAATAAAGTTAATGATATATAATGTATTAAATGAGTATGTTTTTCTTTTTTTTTTTTTGCTTTTTTTTAGTTAATTTAAATAAAAAACAGAAATGAACGTACGAGTTTATGAACTTTTTCAATTTTCTTTTGTATCTCCTTTTCACGATTTTGTTCAGCGGTATATAATTTATTTTCAATAATGCGGGCCTTCTCCTCGTTTTTTTGTGATTCCAATTGATCAATTTGATTTTTGATTTCAGCAATTTTGACAGTGTTCTAAAATTATTTAAAAATTAAATTTCAATGAAAAAAGAAACAAATGAAATAATGGAAAATAAACAAAAAGAAGAAGAAATGAAATACATTTACAAGAGATTTTTTATTATATCAATTATTTAGTAAGTGTGTTAGTGGTGGCGGTGGTGGTGGTGGTAAGGTGAAAATGTAAAGAGGAGATGTGGTTTGTGAGGGAAATTAAATTGTTCGGATAAAGGCTATCTGATGTAAAATAAAATTTTCGAAAAAACACTTTTTTTAAACGGATGGGTGGTGTAGTAAAAAGAAATCCATTATTTTTCCAATAGACTAGCTTTAGTAAACTGTATCTCGTGTTGTATAATGGCAGAAAAAGCGGCTGGTAGTCTCACGCAATTTCAGCGGACAAAAATGATAGACGAGACAATAGGATTTTGTACTTGGTTAACTGATTAGCCAATCGCGTGTAATTTTTAATTCTTTGATTTTGCGTCGGTATTTTGATGCTAAAGATGCACCGCTCTCTGGGAGACCTATTGTGCTAAATATTGATCGTTGCGACCGAACGTTATGGAAGCTTTATTTCGTTTGAAAATGAGCTAAACTTTCATAAAAGAAGTTTAGAATGCCTTTGAATAAGGCTGAATACAGAAAAACTTCTTGAAATAAATTTTAATCTGCGAACCGTTGCTGAATATCGAAATTCTAAAGCGGCTGGAGAAGAAAAATGGATCAATGATTAGCGAAAATAGTGGCCGGTTAGTAGGGGTATTTTTTGGTGCTACAGTGGGTGGGGTGGGAATCATTTCTTTCATATCCAAATCGCCACTGAATAGTACAAGAATGAAGCTATTCCCGAAAAGGGCAAAGAGTGGCGAAAAGTTACGACATCGGACTTGGTGAAACTGCCATACAAAGTGCAATCAACTCGGAATTGATATTTAGAAAGTTTTGTAGTGTGTTTACTGGAATTGAAAGGAAACCACATAATAAGAGTTGGACATTTGGTTGTACATTTTTTTCTATTTGAATAAAATAAGGCTGGCCATATACAGCGATAGTGATTCTGCTGAAGTTTAGGAAATTTGAAGAGTGATTACCAGCAGTCCCTGTCGAAAATTTTTATTGTCTGTACAAATCCGCTTCAAAAGCTTGTAAAATTCGATTGCTCTATTTTTTATTATCAATATCGACTTAGGGTTCCATAAGAGAGATCCATAACGTTATGATAGAATATTTGTTGGAAAAATTATTGGAATTTCTTTTCACTACTTTTGAGATCTTAACCTGTAAAAAACTCAAAAAGTATTCAAAAGAAAAATAAAATTCAATTCTATATAAGTAAACATACACTTTACGGTTAGTTTTTAAGTTAACTTCGTTATAATAGAGAATTTTCTACCAGAGTATTTTGTGTTTTAAAGATTTTAATCGAATAGTACATATATATTTTTTTAATACTTTAGGTTAGTTTATCTAATATGAAAAGACAAGCTTTAACTATTTTTGTATCTAAAGTAAGAAAGTATATGAGTTCTTAATTATTTACAATGATTGCTATTTCTTTTAGGATGAGGTGGTCCAGTGCTAACGGACGTGCATTGGTTATTTATTTTAAATACATTTTTTTTAGCTTTTCTTAGAAAAACTTACATGTTCCTTTAGACGTTCCAACATTTTCTTGATATTTTCATCACGCAAAGTTTGAGCAGATTTTAATTTCTCCTCAATAGCAATTTTTTCTATGTATTTTTGTTGTTCCAATTGTTCGCGAGTTTTTTCAATTTCTTGAGAATGAATCTGAAAAAGAAAATTTAAAAATTTTTCATTATGTTTTGTTATAAATAAAAAAAGAAGATATTGTTTGTATTATTCTAAACCCAAATTATTGATGTTTATAATATAGAAGAAATTTTTAAAGAAGCGTTAGTTTCCTTTAAACTTCAAATTTCGAATGTAAATTCAAACTTTAGTCTGTAACTGTATGCATGCGTACATAATTGATCATTACAACTTCTTCACACCACTTATGTTGTGTGTATTAATTTTATTTACGAGTGGCGGGACCTACAAGTCGCCTCCTAACGACAGATTTTTGAGAAACTTTCTCATGACAATTTTATTTACTCTCCGAGTTTTTACCAGAAATCTGCTGAGAGGAAGTCGCCGAAGAACCCTGGCCTTATGTCTAATAAGCTAACAGACTACCTACTAGAATACAGCGACTTCTAACTATATATGTATGTATATGAATATACGATGTGGTAAAACGATATCCATTATTTTTACTAAACACATCCCATCGAGAATTCATCATTACCTTCTGTGACTTGTTGTAATTAATTAAAAAAACATTAGCCTCATTGGTAAACCACTAGAACAACAGATTTCTTCTTTCTTGTCTTCTTCTGATTTGAAGCTTTTACAAAGAAAATTTGATAGGAAAACATAGTCATCACTTTGTGTCCACTCTGGGTTACAAAATCAAAAATCCGGTAGCATATTGGTATCATATTTTTCTCCTATTGATCAAATCTTTCTGCTTGATGGCAATTGCTTAGTACACACAAATTAATTGTTGAGAGTATAATTTTGACTAAGAATTCAGGCATAGTGCAGTATCTCATACTAGATAATTTCCTGACAAATCCAACAAACTTGGCTAAACCGTCAGTTTTGATTATCTTAATTTTTATTTGAAGTTATCCATTTATTTCTGAAATATTGTGTATAAAACTTCTCTTTGCATTCAATCTTATTTAAACGTCTCACACCTTTCTTGTTTAGTACATGACTATGGCTAGCGATTGTATGTATTATTTTTTATCAACAATTGGTCTATCCGGAAGTAGTTGATTTCGGACATAAAAAACACTGGAATGGACTATACGAAATGTTAATTTGTTGCTACGGTGTCGGAACCAAAAACCATATGCACATTTTATGCCACCTTATGTGCATTATTTTCTTTGCCATAGAAACTCTGTAAAATATGATTAAACCTGCTTCTAACTTTCGTCTTTAAACCATACTTAGTCAAGCATTTGCATATATTTTTAACTCTACCTAACGTCATCAAATTGTTCTAGATTAGTAAACCCATCTGTAGAATGCATAATGTATGCCTTTTTTAAATAAAAGTTACTACCAAAAATATTATATTAATTCGTGTTTATACACATACCTTCAATTTTTCTTTCAAATCGCTAATAATGGCTTCTCGCTTCTCAACATGTTGTTCCATTTTTGATTCCAATTGTTCTTTAGTTTGATTAATGAATTCATTAGTAATTTCATCCTTTTTGCGTGTGGCCTCTTCGATTTTAGCCAATTTGTAAGATAAATCGGCCATTTTCTTTTGTTCCAAAGACTGTAAAAAATCAAAGGTGAAAGAAGTTAATGTGTTTTGATATCTTTCGCAAAATATTTGATAATAAACTGTCTGTTACTTACAATACGTCTTTCCTCGGCTGCCTTTAATTTTTGCTCAATCTCTTCGGCTGAGACATTTTTGCCGGGTGTTACGGGCTTCTTGGGTACGGTAACATTGGGAGCTGGTTCAGCCAAAATAACTTCATAACTCAAACCGCCACGAGATTTTTCCTGGCAGCGAATTTCAGTAGCTGTAAGAGAAAAATAAGAAAATACATTTTGTTAAGACCAAGCAACAGAAACAAATAAAAAGAAATATATTTTTAAGTTCAGACAATTGCCCTTCTTTCCCTTATCACAGATTAAAAGTGAATATTTCATATGTGCACCAAAAGGACACACGTCACATCAAGAGGAAATTTTTTCACGATAAGATAGAATGAATATGTAATCGGAACAATATAGGAGAAGGTATGCAGTAAATTTACAAAATTTTTGTATTTGATAAACACTTGGCTTACGTGTTTAAACACTTGGTATTTAAAATGTTGGTTTTAAATCTGGACAATGTTAAAATTTGTTTTTTCTTTGAAGTTGATCGATGTTATTGTATTAACTTTCTTTTACAATATTTTCCAAAACATTTATTTTCCATAATAGCTTTTAAAACCATATAGACAGGGGCAGGCATGTGGTTGTTGAGCATTTGTAATATTAAACATGTTAACAATGCCCAAGTTTAAGGTCTATCTTTACTTGACCATTAAACGTGATTGATGAAACATATTGAAAAATTAAATGGAAAATTGTTGAAATAAATTTACATACACCAAATATTTATTTTAATAGCATTGGTTATGAGAAAAATTAACACACGCAGTGAAGATTTTTTCATATTTAAAGGAATTAAAATTGATGGTTGAAAGCGAAAAAGGAGCAATGTTTAGGGATATTAGAATTGAGCTGCGTTTGATGAAATATTTAACATGATTACTAGAGCTAAACTACTACACTATATAGTAGTTTTTTGATACCGCGAACATTCGATTCAGTGACCATCGAATACACAAAATTTTTTCCACTGATAAAGAACTGGATAGAACTGGAATTCAGGATCCTAAAATAATACCGGAAGATGCCATTAAGCCTTGTGATATTTGTATTAAATGGGCTCAACAAAACAAAATTAGTATCTCAAATTTAATGTGTGTGAATGTGAATGTTAACATAATTGGATTATTTGGAAAAGTGAGGAAACTCGATTAAACCCGGAGATATAACCGACGAAGCCACCTTTGTTTTCAAATTGGCAAAAAACAAGTGCTCTATATAAATCGGGGAAAAATGGACTTAGTGGGCCAAATAGACCTGGACTGGTCTAGATATTCATAGTCCAAAACTGGTTTTCTTAGAGCTGGGCGTTAATTGAGACCGCAGATATAAGCGTCGAAGCTTTTCGTCAAATGAGCAAAAAAAGTTCTCTATATAAAGCGGGCAAAATTGTCAGTATCTTCCGTTTTTTTGTCGATGACTTGCACTTTTTGTTGATGGCTTCCATTTTATTGAGCGATGACTTGCAGTTTTTGGTCAATGACTTGCATTTTGCCGGTCGATGAATTGCATTGTTTTGGTTGATGACTTGTATTTTTAGTCGATTACTTGAATTTTTCTAGTCGATTACTTGCATTTTTCTAGTCGATTACTTGCATTATTTTGGTCGATGATAAAGATATTAGCTTCAGCACCTATATTAGCTTCCTTACCGATATCCCCGGTCCTAAATAATGCTCGACCGTAGCAGAAACTGTTTTGGGAATCCTTGATACCAGGCCTATCCAGCCCAGGAGGCTCATTTTCCTCACAATTTTATTTGCAGATCATCAGAAGGTTTCTCCCGTGGATTTAGGAATTTGGCAGATAATCATCCATCATCAATGATCTTCTTCCTTGCAGTAATTCTAAATTCAATTAAATCGTCTGAAGGAAGTAGTTGCGCCCCAAAGTACAGGTTTGGACAAGAGAAAATAAATTGGATTTTATCAGGACAATGCCAGGCACTACAAATCAATTATTACACGCCTAAATCTCGTGGAGCAAAGTTTTGACATAAAATTTGATTTTTTAAACGACAAGCTGCTCACATTATTAAATACTGTTTGGTTCGATGTTGATAACTTTTTTAGATAACTTGACTTAACATGATTATAAACATCAGTTTTTTAACAAGAAGAAAAAAATAAAAATTGAAATAAATCTTTATAAAAACATCATGCTTCCTTGCTTTATCTGATTCTTAACAATACATATTAACAGTAAAACTAAGTAGTTTATTATCTTCTAAGTTATTTCCTTCTGTTGTTAGCACGAAACAATATAAAATAACTGAAGAGAGTAAGTAACCTTATTATGTAGGTCGGAATGTGTAGGCTGCTGGCTATTAAATTCAGTGCTGATAATACTTAAGAAAATAAAGAAAAAAACAAAGATTTGAAAGCTACTTAAGAAAATTACTCAGGAAGCAGCCATGAAAAGAACAAATGGCATGGAATTCCACAACAAGTAACAATGAATTCAACGAGTTGGTAAAAAAAATCTTCTTTCAACAATATATGCGGAGGATTATAAAAAGAAAAATAATCGTAAAGAAATTTAATTTTACCTTTTTTTTCTTGTAGATAAATGACAAAACAACAGAATAACTAAAACTGTAATGAAGATTAATACGAGGGAATAAACACTACACTGCACCAGGTGTTACAAAAGTAATGTTATTTTTTGGTTTGTTGGAAATTAAAATAAAAACAAAATGTGTTGTCACGAATGTCATGATTTGCGGATGTAAAATTTATGGTATTTGGTTTCGGAATTGTGGCTTGAAGCTTACAAGTCATGTAAGACTATCACTCGGAGAGTTAATGTGGTGCTATTTCAAAGGGCTGAAGTTTTTTTTTGAGTCTTCGTAAAATCCAGTATTTGGCCTAGTCTGTTGTAGAGACAACCATTGGCCATCTTCTTCCGATACGTGGTTGCTGTACGGTGGGCCACGCTTCAATGCTGCATGAAGTAGGACCGAAATCACCCAGGTTTTAGATGTGACGGAGACCCTTTTCGGGACGAACATACAAGGCTCACTCACGGTGCAACACCTTTTATGCGAGTGCCCTGCTCTTCAGAGCAGATGTCATCAGTTTTTGGTTGACAGAACGTAAGAAAATCTGGACATGGTGGCGAATGTGTCACTAAGGGACAGGTTTCTTTCAAAGCTCGTTCCATTAGCGGATCATGGCAAGGGAGCTTACCTCACACTGGATAGCACAATGGACCATATATGGCAACCGAGTGAACTTGCCTGTGAACGGCAAGCTATCCGCTAACCTAACCTAGTCTGTGTTGGCGGCTAGTACAGGCATTAAATCATGAACAGTTTTATAGGGACAGTGTGGTAGTTACACGTCTCAAACCAAAACGTCTATCATAGCATAGGTACGTCGTGGGTTTGAAGATAATCAGTTGAAAATATGTTTGTATCCAAGGAAAGACACTGAAGAGTACAGCTGATACTCAGATGGAAACATTAGGCTAAAGGCGATATTTTGAAACTCTGTGTGAGAAATTATAAGAAAAGCGCATAAAATCGAGGCCATTAAATCATTAACCACTTCACTTTAGGTTTGTAACGTTCCAAAGCTTGTTGGTTTATCAATTCTCCGTCTGCCAACCAATTGAGTTTCACAGCAGGAACACTAAATCGACTCTACACACAACTTTATTTCTTCGCCACCCGGTGTAAATAAAGGAAACAATATCGACTGTGAGAGGAATATTGAAAACTTAAAAGCAAAATCATGTTTTCTATTAAAATTACAAAAGTTTTCAGGGAAATAGTGAACAAAAGCGAAATGTTAATTAATGTTTCTATTAAAAAACTAACGTTTCCTTGTTTTTTTTTTGTTTGTTGTTGTTCTAATTAAAAAGGTAGTATTGAAAACATTCTATGGTTTTAATATCCTGCTTCAATTAACAACCGTATCTGTAGTAGTCTACAAAATGATTGAAATGTAGAATTTATTTTTAATTTACGCGTTTGTTTTTATAAAAAATAAATTTTTCCTCTCTTAATATTCTCATTTTATATTTTTATATAGAAACTAATGGTGGAAAAAATGTGCTTTAAACAAAAGTTTTATAGAAAATTCTAACGTTTATGCACAACATTTGTTTCTCAAAAAAGCAGTGTACGAAGAATATAAAGGCCCCCCATTTTTTTATATTCACTATGGAATTTGTTTTAGTGAAAATGTGTCACCTAGAAATCTAAATACAAAAACAAAATGACTGGATTTAAATGAAAACCATAAGCTATAGAAATGAAATTTCTAAGGGACATTATTAAATGCACACAACAGAGGACTTCTATAAATATTTCCATACAATTTTAGTCCACTAAATGGCAAATACTGATTAAACAGATTTTTAATTCAAATTTATTTATTTTATTTATTTTATTTTAATTTATTAAAAGTAAATTAATTTACATTTAATAATAAATTAAGGAACTAGCTGCAAAGGCCTTCGTCCTCTATATAGCACACAAAAAGTATATATATATATATATGTATATATACATACATATGTATGTATGTATACTTATTTACATAAAAATAATATAGTATAATAATATAATTATAATACTCATATTTATTTTATTAAAATATAAATAGTGGATATTTTTATGATTATATTTTATCTATTATATCTTGTGGTAAATGTCTTCCTAAATTTTCGTAATCGAAGTTCTGTATGGATTCCTTCAGTGTATATTATTTTTTTAAATTAAATTTAATTACTTGGTGGTTTGTTTGCATTAAAATTTCACATTAGATTTCAACTTGAAAGATGTTTTTTTTTTTTTGCAATTTGAAAATAAAGTTCTAATAAAAAATCTACTTCATTACATAATTATTCGCCACAGACGGAAACTAGTCATAAACAATTTATGGAAGATTTGGATTATTGTCAGCGTTTTACATAAAAGTCCTCATTTACCTCGTTAAGGAAAATCAACTTTCATAAGCTTCTATTGAGAAGATTCTTTTTTTATTTAAAAAAAATCCCCCATAGACAGAAATTAATGGGAATCACTTGATGGCATAAGATGAATGCATACAAATCGAAAATTACAAAGCTTTACGAGTAGAATACCCTTTCTTAGAGAAAACTTATGCTTAGCGTTGTTCGGACAAAACAGAATTCTTATAATATAAGTTAAAACAGTTTGCCAGTTTGTTGACAATATATTTTAAAGTTATGGGTCTAGCCGTGGAACAACTCGTAGTATACGATTCCTATCGCATAACACACACAACAAAACGTTCCTGATAAACAATTCTGATTTTATCACCATTTGCATTGTCTTTCCGTGATTCGTCTTCGACCAATTTGTCCTTGTCTTTATATCTCCAATCAGCAATCCGAAGTGGATTAGTTTTATTGCGATTTGAAAATGGACATTCGGTGAATGAATTTTTGTTTTAGTGTTAACTCTCGTACATAATGCTTAGTTTCTGACGAATTAAAGCAGTGCTCAGTTGGCTTATTTATACTTTAGGTAGGATTACAGCCTTGCTTCTTACACCATCTATGGTGTGTGTTAATTTTATTCAAGAGTGGCAAATCCTACAGTTTAGTGTCGACTCCAAACGCCAGATTTAAGACATTTTTCATGGCAATTCTATTTACTCTTAGAGTTTTTGTCAAAACAAAATACAGACGGGGCGTTTTGCGTATGCCGGCTAAATCCGGCGCTGGTAACGAAAGAGTTAAAATTGAAGACATATACCGGTGAGGTGAACAAAATATCTGTATTATACGGCAAAAACACTTTTGATTTCCAAAAATCCTGTACCACACACCCTTCCTAATATGATAATTGTTGTCTTTCGTCATTTTGTATACAGATAGCATATTATTGAATTTATTCAGTAAAGAATAGCAATTTTTCTTTAACTAGGTTTAGATTTTATTTCCATTGTCGCGTTTCAGTTACATTAATCGAGTTTAATAAAGTTAAGCAGGTGTACAGTAGTAGTTCCTAGGACAAAAGAGTTGCCATCCTAAACATAATGCCCTCTGTGAAAATGTATTAAGTTTGTTGTATAGCGGGTGTAATGGTGAGAAACATTTCTCATTGAGTGTTATACACTCATAACATTTCTTGTTGATGATATTCTCATTGGAGGGATCAGCCTTCTGGATGAATTATTTGTAGGGTGAATAAAGTCTCTTCATTTTTTAAAAAGTTGTTGTCTTCAGTTGTTTCAATTCGAAATTTGGAAAAAAATTTAAAACAAGTGCTGATTTTACGACGATAGGGTACAAATAAAAAAAATGGCATGAATTGTAGTCCATCTAGCTTCGTACTGTCATCTAGCTTCGTACAATATAAAAAAAAGAATTTTTAAAACTGAAACCATAATAGCTGTGCCTTTGCACCACAGCAGAAAATACAGCAGAGAAGCAACTTATTAATTGTAATATTAACCCATCCCCCTCCCTCTTAATAATTTGATTTAATTAAAAGCCTTAATATTATGGGTAGAAATAACCATATTAAGTTGATGGCATTGATTTAAACTGGTCATTTCCATTTAATATGTTCATATATTGTGGTTTATTTAAAATATTTTTTTTTAATATTAAAACCGAAGCATAAAACCAACACAAAAGCAAAAAAAAAAAAAAGAAAAACTGATGCCATCAGCATTACGGCATAACATAATTTTTAATTAAAATTTGTGGAGTTTAAATGAAAAAAAAACGAGAACTACTAATTACTGGTGGTTTGGTATGTTGAAATATGGTACAAAAGTGACACAGTCATTAACATAATACGTGAAGAGCTTTTCATTTTGTTTGTGTATGTTTGGAATGAACGGTTTCGCTTTCTTTTTTTTAATTTTTTTTTAAAAACTTAAAATGCCGTATAAATTGGTACAAGGCAAACACACTCTAACCAAGCAACTTTCATTCCACCTTCTCTTTCATTATTCCATTCTATGGTTTTGCCATACAAAAGGATATTATTATGTTATGAATATTAACAATAATAAAATAAAAGGGAAAGAAAATAATACACTGAAACATTCTTGAAATGGTTTTTCATTTTCATTTTTTTCCCATTTGAATTTAAATGACTTTTTAAAAAATGAAATTGCAATTCTTGTAAATTGAGCAAGAGAGCGAGTATAAGTAAGAATTGAATAATTAAAACAGAAAAATTTCTGAAGTATGTAAATTGTCAAGTGGGAAAAAGTAAAAGAAATAAATAAAACATTAAGGACTTTTCTTAACGTTTACATAAGAGTACTTTTTTAAAATATTTCAGGGTTTAACACACAAGAACTTCACAACATAAATTAACGAGTATGTATTGCGTTGTATTTTCCATAACAAGGACTCCTGTGTTTCGAAATTAAATAATTGCTTGTTGCAGAAGAGTAAAGCAACAAGAAATTCTTTTTGCTGCGGCACAAAAGCTTGTGACATTAATTGGGAGTTTATAGCAGATTATATTTCTTACGTTTTCACCTTTAGTAAAGGATTATTTTTTGTGGATTTAAACATGATTACTTTTTGTCTGTTGTTATCATTTTATTTAAACAAATCCGTTTTTTTTCAAATTAATAACACACTGTCATCAATTACTATTACGAGTACACGATCTTTTTACCACAAAGCTTAAACTGTCGAATAAAATATAAAGTACGACAATATTTACAGATCATGCCTTTTACTATAACTGCACAAGCAACGTTCCTCTTTGTTCTATTTATACTTTTTCTTTTTGGGTCTGGCAACTTCCAGAAGTTTATTATTGCTATTCTCTTCATTTCTTTCTTTCATGGTCTTTCTACATAGTTTTGTTATCGTAATTTAATCATTGTTTCTACCAATTCTCTTAGGTTTCTTAGCTTTGTTATTGTAATTCTCTGTTAACAAAACTTCTTTGTTATTTCTGTTTTCCTAGTTCTTTTCTGTCTTTACAACAATATATTTTTTATTTGGTATAATAATATACGCCTCTAAAACTTGATCTCTAGACGAGAAGAGACTACAAGCATTAGTAGCACTACCTTTTTAAATGCCCAGCAACTCTATTATTATTACAAATTAAGTTATAAAACATAAAACTAAGAATTCACAAACATTCAAATTCATGCATGTTTAAGTACGCCGTTAATAAATTGTCGAAACAAGGTCTCTTTATTAATAAAATTACAAAATTACCTTCTCTATGCTACAGTTATATTGTCACTTAGCCCGTATTTTAGCCTTAAAATATGTGACATTTATTAAGTTTTCGAAAAAAAAAAAAATATATTTCACAAGTGCTATACATAATTTTCCACCATTTCGCCCATATTTATGCAGTTATTTTTGGAAAAATTTCTTACTAAGCGTTGGTAACTTTGTTTCTCTTTGAAAATAAAGCAATTTTAATATTCATAAAAGCATTTTAATTTACATTTAATTAAATTACTTAGCGGCACTCAACATGGCAGACACGAGAAAGGAAAAAAAAGATGTCTGTTGCTGCCGCCATTGCAAATTAAACGAATGACAACAAGGTGACTTCTTCTTGCTTACTTTTGCTCTAACAAAATTTTTCATAGATAAATACGTTAGGGAGAAATAATGGGATGTGTTTCATAAAGCTAGTGTTTACGGGCATGGGTATCTTTGGCAGTTTCCGTGTAACTTTGTAACAAGTTTGCATGTTTAAAGTAGACACGCACACAAACATACACAAATAAAACATGAAAACAAGTTGTAGTGAAAACATCACGTTATTATTTTGTAGCATAAGCTTAAGGGGATTTTTGTATTCTTTTTTTTGCTTTTCTGAGTTACAGACTATGATGAGTTATGCATGGATCTTGTTCACTTGTAATAGATAAAATTTTTTTTAAGTCTTACATATTTAAACTTGTAATAGGGGTATTTTTAAAGGTAAGCTAAATGCAATTTTTCCATAGTGCATGTGTCTAATTTTATGCTTCAATATTTTTATATTTAAAATTGTGTTTAAAGGTATTCCAGATATTGACATACACAGAGCGCCATAAGTGAATCAACACCCACTATAATTTTAAATTTTCTATTATAAAAGATATACTTGTAACACAACAATAATTTTTGCGATTTTTTTGTTTTAACATTTTATAAGTAATAAATAAACGATTTTAATTTATGGAAATTTATTCGACTATTCTCATTTACTTTTCTCGCTATCCTAAGAAAATGAATTATTTAAGCGGTGTTTACTCACTTTTGACACTCATTGTATGTTGAAAGAAAACATGTTTTCATATCATATCGAAAAATTTTTATATTTGTGATTGAAATGATTACATATGAATTTCTAAAATTAAATTTATGGACTGACGCCCGTATTATGGGTAATCAGGGTAATATCGGCAGTTCCGGATTATTGTACGTCACAACTGCATACCACCACGAGTTATATTTTGCATTTATAAATGGCTTTGAAAAGCAAATATTGGGTTGATTTGGACAACTTTAAGTTCCTACGATGACGACATAACTAGAAAACACGTTGTGTTTCAATGTTTGAGATTTGGGGAACACTGAGCAGATCCTTTACAGGTCAAATAAACAATGTACTAAATATAATGCTACTGTCCGAGAGAAACTGGGATGGGGTTAACAAGTTCGTCAAGATAGCCAGCGAACTTCTGAGGTTAGAAGAGGATATCTTCAAGTTTATTCTTGTAACATAGCTCGCCTAGGGCGACTAATACCAGAGTACCCAGGAAGCTGATCACCTATTCGTAAGAAAAATACGATAGCAGACGGTAATTTAATTATGTATATCACGATTTGCACTTTCCGAGCTTTCAATCAAAGAGCTCAGGTAGAAACAGTATAGTCCGTATTGAAAATTCAAGATTTAGAAACGAATAACTTTTTTTGTTAAGGAACTGAAAACCTGATTTATTATTCACTCGGCAGCGTAAATTTGAGTCGATTGAAAAAAAAAAAGAAAATTTCCTGTATAATAAGTATTGTTAATCCCACAATGAGTAATTTTTTACTGTCACCTCTACATATTTACTTTAAACGCAAGTGGCCTCCTAGATTTTATGGTTTAGATAATGAGGAACTTAATCTCCTTCAGCATAAGGGGCATTGGTAATTTAGGGGTACTTTTACGTCGTTTTTAGGATAAGTGACACCTCAATAGTATTTCAGATTTTTAATCAAGAAGTTATGAAATTGAATTTATCTCATCACGAGGAGTAGACGTTTGTAATGATAATTTACTTAGTGGATGCTATCTAAGAACAAGTCCAATGTTTTTAAGGTTAAACTGGTTTTAGCCCCTGCTTTTTCACGAAAAAAAAGAAGGAAATGCCAACTCTCTTTTATTTTCACATATTGCCTTAAATCATGAAGATGATGATAAAACACGTCCCTTTTTGCTATTTCTACTTCTTGAATATTTCCGCATGAAGTAGGCCATGGTAAACTCTTTTATGAAAATGAAATAAGTAAACGGAGATATTTGATTCATCTTATATATCAATGCCTTGCACAGGCAGTCATAGTTTTTGGATAAAAGAAACGTTGATAGTCGTATAGACGTTTCATTCAAGACGTTGAGGAATTTAATTTCATTCATTTCGTAGCAGATAGTTCTATTACTAACTCACTCCCTGAATGCAATCTATTAGCTTTACAAGCTTTAGCTTTACTCTTTTTGATGAGTATTCTCACTACGGTTAAGTTAAGAAGAGAGGAGACAGTGACTCATCTTTATATTCTACATTCTCGCGTGTAGCGTATAAGACACAAAATCTTTAGCTAACGATCTAGAGAAGTGGGTGGCTAATATATTTCCCAAACTGGTTCGGTTTTTAAAGTTTAATCAGCAGTTTTGCGATGTTCAGATCACTAAAACGAATAGGCTGCTTTCTCTTCTTTTTTATTCCTAGTTATTCTTTTTAATTCTACAGACAGCACACTATGACTTTTCTTGAACGACTAAAGAAATTGTTTTTCAGTCCCAAGTATTATCGAGTCTTGCCTATAAAGTTTTTAATTAAATATTACGGATACAAGTTGTGATCTAGATATGTACATACATATGTATGTATATGAATATGCAAAAAACTATATTAATTTTTTGGGCAAAATCTGAAATTGTTGTAAAGTAGACGTATATATAGATGTATAGTATAGAATAGTTAATTAAATTCAAATACGTTTCCGGACATGTGTATTATTAAATACCCCACTGCAAGGATAAAGATTAAAGAGAGAGAGAGAAGACCATTCATTTGCTTGGAAAATTTCCGATTTATTTAACACAATCATTTGTAGTTACTCATAAAACAAAACTGATTTTTAATTTAATTTTTAATAGTTTTATTTTCTAAACTATAAAGAGAGACACGTGTCAAAAAGAAGTGTACGTGTTCAAAATCATATTGCATGCCTTTATAGATAAAAACTCTTTAGCACGAAAGACCTATTAAAATCGAGAAAAAATGAAATTGCACACGAAGGATTTGTAATTTTTTTTTCAATATCGATTATTTTTTTTCTATTCAATTATGGCTTTAAAAACAATAGGAATTTTTTAACGGTATAGACATACCCATACACTGTTACATCTACTACCTATGTATATGCAATAGTATATATGAAACACCCTGTGAATGGAAAAAGCTAATATAAAAAAATGAAATTGCAACGTTATATTGCAATTTATGAATATAATAATCGAATAAACAATTTTGTTTTCAATATAATATGAATTCATATAATATTAATTCAATAATGAAAATAATTTTTAAAAATTGTTAATAATTTATTAAATTAATTAAAATCAAACTCACAATTATTAATAGCAACCATTTTGAGTAGTAGATAAGTCTTAATTTGTTAAAACTGCACTGGCTTTTGATTTGTTTTATAGTTTTAAAGGCACTAAAGGATTTATTTTTACTGTTTCTTATTTGCTTGTTTGAACACTTTATTTTTTTCTTTTATTGCTTTTAAAATATTTTTGTTTTTTTGGTTAAGTGTGACTGTAATAATAAAATCTTAAAATCTTTTTTACAATTTTCTTTTATTGGTTAAAATTCCAAAATGGAAAAATACTTGCAGCACAAACGGTAACCACGCGACTGTTGCAATTGAACTACTGATGGCTCTGAATACCAAAATGTTCTACACAATAACGAGACGATGTGTGGTGTATGACGACGATGACGACATAACGTCTACGGGCCGATGGAAATATACCGAGAAAAAAGGATTTAAAAAAAAAAAAAAAACAAAAAGTTAAAAACAACAATAACAAAACAAGTAATCTATTAAAATATTGCATATTTTTTTTTGGCATGTGTTCATGTCTATTTCATTTTACCATTCATTCACTGTACTTATTTGTTATTGTTACTTTTTTACCATGACCAGTGTAGTAGTGGCCAAAAACAAAAAAGAAAAAGAAAGGTTTTCGTGTTGCCAACTATAAAAATGTATATCAAGCTCGGTTTTTATATCACAATTTATAAACAAATTTTTGTTGTTGTTTTTTTACAGGCCAAAAGAGAAAAAAAACAAATTTAAAATTACCATTTATATATTAAAAAAAAAAACCGTTTTTTGTTGTTTTAATTCTTCTTCGTTGGTTGCCTTTCAACGCCGGTATTTGTGGAAGCCAAGTAAGTGGTGGTTCATTGGTGGTGCTCGATCATGCTTGAAGCAAATTGTTTGTTTTTGTTGGGTTTATCATTGAACCGTAGAGTTTGTTACCGGGACAATTAGTAAATTTGTTTAGTTTTCATCAGCAAGCAGCAGGCCACCACCAAAAAAAAAGGAGGAGAAAACAAAAAACTAGAGGAAATATGGGAAAAATTTTATATGTTGCCTTGGGTGAGGCCACACATGTCTAGCTTCAATTGAAGCTGCCAAACGTGGCTGAAAGGTTTTTTTTGGTAGAAATTGCCTTTATTTGCCTCGAAAACACAGTGCTATAGAGTTCATAATGTTACTGGTTTGGTCCTTAAAGGTTGTTGCTTTTAAAGGCAACAAAATTAAAAAAACATGTTTGCAGAATGTTAAGGGGATTAAAAAAGGGAAAAAGAGCAATAAAGAGAAAAAGAAAGCTGTTATTAAGAATTTTATATACATATTTTCATTTATGTTATAAAGGTTTGTGTCTTAACTAAATGCTTCGGTTGCATATATGTATTTTGCTTATCTTGTTAATAAATAAATTCATATTAGGAAATTTATTTATAACACATGGATATTTTTTATAGAGATTTTTTATTTTTACAATAGACTGCATGTAACATACAAATGCTTGCCGAAATTACATTACGGTTCGGTAATCTCTCTCATCGCGTACGTTCCGTGAACATTCGGCTAATTCTACCCATGTTGTGTGTATTAATTTTATGGATGAGAGGCGGGTCCTATCGTTTACATAATAATTAGCTACTCACAGGGCTTTTGCTAGAATACTGATAAAAGAGGGTAGACGAAAAGCATATTTTTTTTGCACGATATTAGCGCTGAGGTTTTAATTTGAAGCTCTTGTCTTATACACTACCCACTCGACTAATGCGACCACCAAACTTAAAGATACATACAGTACTTGACAAAACAATAGAAACTTTTTCAAAAATTAAAATTTTTCAAAAAATTAAAAAAATGACAAAATATTTGTGTAGTTACGCACTGCAATTAACATTTATGTATTTTTAAAATATTAAAAAACTTTATAATTGATAAATTTCAGAAAATAATTTAAAACTATTCACTTTTGTTAACAAAACAATGTAATATTTTATGATTTCGCACGAAATATATCGATAAAAAAATTAATAATAATTCATTATGATTACCGTTATTTATTGTTTTTTTACTTTTTTTTAATATTTATTTTTAAATTTTTTCTTGCACATTCAAATACTAAAAGTGGCCAAACATTTAAAAATTAGCATAAAAGAGATACAAAATTAAAAAAAATAAACAATTTTAATACGGGAAAATAAAAAATAAATTGTGATAAATTTGGATAGTTTTAAAATTATTAAAAAAATTTGTGTCTCGATAAACTACATCAAGACAGTCCATAAGATTAAACTTCATAAATATTTTTCCAATTTCTTAAAAAGATTTTTAAATTTTCGTCCGATTAGAACACATAAATGAATTTTTGAAAAGTTTCCATTCTTTTGTCAAGCACTGTATATAACTCTAGAATTATATTCAATTCAGTTATATCGAAGTTGGCTACTCTACTCATTATTAGTTCTCAAAGGAAATAACACAATAATTGCAACAGCTTTATCCTCTACCTATGCCTTATTGCTTAACAAAATTAAAGGAAACTAAACATATTCTTTAAAAGAAGTCTCAATATAATCAGAATTATATGAATTATATTATTTTTTTAAAGAAGAAAGTTTCGTTAAATTAGTAACTGTCTATTAGAGAAACGTTAGCTAGGTTCCATCTTTTTATTTTGTTTCCATTGATTTATATCGTTTTAGTTCTGTTAATCAAGATTTTTCCAGCTAAGCAGGCGATTGATATACTGTAGCATATCCTAGCGATGTCTGTGACATGACAAATTCTGTATCAATAAGCTTTAAGTATACCAAGCCTTATCATTTTCCTCTTGGTGTAACAAGCGTAGGTTTGAAAGTGGTTTTTAATCTCAAACTAACTAATTACTCTTATAAAAAAGCTGTATAAAGGCAATTTTAAAAAGTTTAATTAAACCTGATTAAAACGAATTCAAAAAATTTCAATTCCATATATATTACCTTCAAAATAATATTAATATTCAAAATATTTTTTAAATGCATTGTTAAGCTAATTGATTTTTGTTCTCAATAAATAAATGAAAAAAATCTCTATAAAATAATTTTATTTAATAGAAATTGTAAAAAAGCTCTAAATTAATACTTTTCCATTGTATTGAGTTGAAGATTGGTAACTTTAAACTTAATTAAATTTCATAAAAATTTATTTTGCTTTAAACTGGCTTGTAATAACTAAGAGGTTACTGTTTCAATGATAAAAATACAATTCTTCTATTGTTTTACTAATTAGTTGTTTCTAATGGCATTTTTTTTCCTTTTTAAATTGTTAAAGTGAACTCAAATAAGCCTAGTATGGAAAAAAAATGTTGGCAACTAAAATTGTTTAGCTGTTTGCTTAAGTTTATGCATGTTGCCATTGACTACCACAAACTATCAGACAGACGCCAATGTGGAGTACGAAGGAGAAAAATTAAAAAAAAAAAAACGAAGCAGTGTTAAGGAAAGAGAAGTAAAATAAAACGAGTAAAGTGAAGTACAAATACAAATGCAATAAGAAAACCGGAGACGACGATGAAAAACAGCTGTAAAATTGTTGCTATTGCAGCTGGATGAATCATCGTTGGAAAACCTAAAAATCAGCTGTGTATAACGGTACAATGCAGTTATTTTTTTGAACACCACACCACATTGTGTATATGAATAGTTAACAGCATATAGAAATACCGTTATTATATGAATGATTTGGTAGCATACTTACATTACGCTCTCGCAACAGAAAGTTAAAGAGAGAAAATGGCAAAATAGACTTACCTAAAAAGAGAGAGAGAGAGAAAGAGAAATACAAAAGATTAATTATAGGTTTTAGTGAAATAAATTAAGAAGAGTATCAGAACAAAATTAAAAACACTGTGATGACAAATGGCTTCAATTAGTTTTGCAAATTTTAGGCTAAAAAAAACAGAGACAAATAGGCAACAAAATAAAAATTCCGTTAATCTTTAATAGTAGTTTTTTGCTTTACTGAATTTAGATTTTTTTTCTAATAAAAAAATTAGGTTGCCTTGGAAGGCCTTTTATTTGTCGAACATTAAAATACCTTGAGCAGTATAGTATGTGGTAAATAATATACACTTGCATTTATTAGAAAATCAATAGTACATTAGCCTTTCTTTAGCTGCATAGCTTACGCCATAAGGTATGCTTTACAATACAGACATATACAATTTACTAAGGTAATTTAAGGAGCACATACACACGTTTAACAGAAATGGCTTGCATGTAAGTCCTCCACTAGACTTGAATAAAATTTATTGCAGTATGAAAAACTACACATAAACTCTATGTAAATATAACATACACTCGCCTTTACAAATAAAAAGAAGAACCTTAAGAAGTCACCTAGAAGTATGCTTCATTGCTTGTATGATTTGTTAAAGTGTAGCATAAAGTAAAGGAGCAAATAAAAACTATATATACATATGTATGTACATACATAGTTGTACGTCGTACACTTATATAATTTCTATTTACTCGAATACATAACTAAAATAAAAAACAGGATGTGTATATAAATGGTACATAGCTTATACCGGCAAATTGCTATGTATAAAGTATAACGATAATATAGTTTTGTTAGTAACCATGCGCCACTATAATGCGGCAATGGAAAATTAAATAAAAAAAAAAACAAAAATAAAGAAAACACTATAAACCTAAAATTGTTGTCACGAACATGTGTTTGTCAAAATAAAAATCAACTACAAAAAATAAATAAAAAATCTTTTTAAAAACTTTCAACTGAACGTAGCATATCGTTTGAAAAGTTCTAACGGGAACTTTACTGGCAACTTTGTTGCGTCTTTCAAATATCTTGAAGAATTAAGCGAAACTGTCAACGTAAGTTGCATTTGGGAAACTTTTATGAAATATGTCTTCAATCAAGAAAATTAATCGATAACAGAATATGTACTGTCTCTGTATTTTACAAAATTTCATAATTTTTCTTAGCAAGTTTTGACAACAAATGATAGTTTATGTTTAGATTAGAGAATACAAAAGAAATATACAGGATTATTTTTGTTCTCCATTTATTTAATTAATTTTCAGGGTATACGTTATCTTGAGGTTTCTAGTTGCGAAAGCATCGAGTTATCGAGTAGTGGTTTCAAAAATGATCAGTTTTCGATTGCTACTTGTGACTATAGTTGGCATAATATCAAGGAATTTGCCAAGAATGTAAATAAATTTTTTAAGAAAGGAAGCGTTACAGACATCAGTCAGTCCAGCAGATTTTTGTAATTCTCTGGTGGGCATTGTGAACTGAGCCGTATTTTTTCTAAAATAGCCTCAGAAAATTATTACCATTAATTCAGAGCTTTGTGGTCAGAGCACAGTTTTTTGGTCTGCAAGTGAAGATTGTAACCGGATGGCATGTAGTTTCTACAACACGGTGGCCCGAGCAGGTCACACATAAGTCACCATAAAAAACATTATGAATGGTTTTCTTTGCCAATAGAGAAGAGGCAAATATGTTTCCAATTGTTCTTTTTCTTAGATAAATCGGATTTGGGCAATTTATTGTAGACTAAACAGGAGAGAAGAGATGGTGCAGTAAAGAGTTTATCTGCAAGCAATAGGAGTACGAAAGTGATGATATTTGTGGATGGAGTTAGTTTTGCTAGACGTCGAATGCTTTGGCTTAGCAACTGTTAATAATATTGCAGTAAAACTTGCCTTTAACCAAAGGCAGGATTTTAACGGGCAGATAATTTATTTTTCATTATTATAAGTGGACAATAAGTGAGTGTTATGCTTAAGTGAAGGTCATCCTACCTGAAAGTTTTAAAGTAAAGTTTAAGTCGCCGTAGTCTTATAGGTAGTGTGTTGGCCTATTAGACGTAAAGCCCGGGTTCGTATCCCATGTCAGGCATCAAAACGAAATATGAAAAAATATTTCTTCGGCGATTTCCTCTCAGCAGATTTCTGGCAAAAACTCTGAGAGTAAATAAACCTGCCATGAAAAAGTTTCTCAAAAATCTGTCGTTCGGAGTCGACGTTAAACTGTAGGTCCCTCCACTCACGTATAAAATTAAGGCACACAACATGGTTGGTGTAAGAAGCTAGGCCGTGATCCTGACTGAAGGGTTGTAATGGCCAATTATGTATGTGTGTATGTATGTATCGACATTGCTCCGGCACTGCCATATTTTTGAAAAAGTTAACTTTATTTTGTCTGTAGGTTGTAATAACGAAAATAAGTTAAAGGTGACTTTAAAGTTCACTTTAGCTAAAGTTACCTTTTACTAAACCCAACTTTAACGGCAATTTGAAATAATGGCCCTTACAGTACGTACATCTTTTAAAAAACGGTAAATATTGTACGTATTTTAAATATTCGAACTGTTGTTTGAAGTAGATTTGTGGATAGAAAATTTAAATTTATGAACTTTAAGAAAGTTTGCTCTATAAATCGACATCGTTAAGTTTAAATTTAAATACCTGTCCACCCACCATATGCCAATCTATACAATTTCAATTTCAAGTAATTTCCTATGAACGTCATGATTAAAAATCCAAAGTTTAAACACACACACTATAATTAAATTGTAAAATTGTAGCAAAAGGTAAATCATAACAACGGGGTTATAACACTGTTTAGCAACGCTTGTCGAGGAATCGAAACAACAACAACAACCACAACAACAAAATCCATTCAAAAAAGGGGAAGAAACAATACCTATGTAAACAAGAAGTACAAACAAAAGTCACAACCAGGTAAACAAGGTTATTGAAATATAACTTGGTTAAGTTGTTATAGACGAATGTTGTTGTTGTTCTTTTTTGCCGCAGCCGTCATCGTCACCGTAATGTTATAGTTGTTTCTCTTTACGTCCCTCTGTCTGTTGCAACAAAGGCAAATTTAAATTTCTAAACAATGGTAAACAAAACCACTTTGTAAGTGTATTGTGTGTCCTTTTTTACTTGGCTGGTTTCGGTGTACGCTGGCTGCTCATATTTTCAACGTAGCAAGACCACCATAGACTCGACTTGTTTTCTGCTCTTTATTGTTATTTGTTAGCCAAGTCATAATATTTTGTATACAATATTGGCACACTTCCGTTTGATGAAACAATATTTTACAAAAATAACAAGAAAATTAATGGAATTTTTTGTACATTTCTTTCCGTTCTAAATAAAGCAACAATACAAGGCGAAATGGTGGTTTGTGGAGTGAACCATACAAATTGGTAGCGGAGTGTAGTGTAGTGTTATAAAGCTTTCACCTTTTTCTTTAGAGAGTTGCATATATTAAATGCAACAGACACGCAATATTATAAGTTAGAGTTTCCTTATTTAGTAATCGTGATTAGATAGCCGGGGTTTTTCACTAGAAGTCAGTTATGCTTACGAGAAAGCAAAGTCTGGTTATGCATTCTAAAATACGATCAGGTTTGTTTTGTTCTTAAAAATACGTTCGGTCATATAGTTGGATGAAATGAACCAACAAAACAATCATTCAAGTTCATGAAATGCTCATTAAAATTTTAAGAGAATACTTTTTATTGCTTATTACAAATTTTAATTCAAATTTTATGGTAAGCACTTCTGAAATGAGATAGGAATACATGAAATTGAATTATGGGATCCTCTCATTCATGGGTATATACAGAAAAAAATGGCAGGCGGAGCAATTGAAATGTTTACTTTAACCTTGAAGGAAATTGCTTCTAGTTCTTAACTACGTTAACGCAGTATTATAATGGGTAATTTGACGGGTAGGATATAGCGGCTATAAATAATCTAGGGAATGTCAATAAAGATGTTGATGTTTTGTGTTCTTTCAATCTTCCTTTATAGAACTATTACTTACAGGCAATGTGAGTGAATTTTACCCGATTACAATTGGTTAAAGACATGGAGTTGCTAATTATTCCAACAGCTAGGATACTTGATACTTCTTCATACTAAATTATTCAACATTGATTTCTAATGATATTGACTACACTGAACTCCTTGACGTAAACCATTCAAAACACGTTTATGCTTCCATCAATTGGTTTTTGCTAAACGGGAGGAATTATGTCCAGAACTTTAAGATCAGATTTCATATAAACTGCTTTAGTTTGGAACACTACCGCTGGACAGAGGGTCCTTAGATTACCGCGTGTAAACATGAGTCCCTTCGTTAATTAGGTATAAAGCTAGTTAAGCGAAAATTTGATAGGAAGGATATGTACGACTATTTCATATTTCTGTAGATGGGTCTTATACGAGAGTAACGAATCATACTTTGCGATTAGAACATTCAGTTTTGTTACATAAACGATTCCGAACAGTAGAATGGCAACATTACATTTATTGAGTACAAAAATTCTTTCCTAGATGAATAAGTAACTACATTAACTTGAGTGCTCTTCTACTACTAATCACTCAATATGAGCCTAAACTGTTAACAATTGTTCCGTCTAATGAAAAGAGAGGCTGAAAACCCAACAACTTTGGCCAATAGGAGAGGAATTATATTTCGTAAGAATAATGCACAGTTTATTATAGTGACGTGTCAGAAATTCCCTGATGGTTGGAACTTGCTTGTGTATTCACTATGAATATCTCCTGTTCCCGTTTACGTCGAATTAAAAAAAATTGTCTCTGAAGTGGATTGTTGGCAATGAATTGTTTCAGTTTTTATCTCCTGTTCCTATTTACGGCAAATTAAGAAAAATTCGTCTCAGTAGAAGATTGTTGGCAATGAATTGTTTCAGTTCGTAGTCAATAGTATTGTAGATTTGTATGGGAGAGTGACTGCCTTTCAAATGGCTTGACGATACCGTAAAAAAGGTGCATTTTTTGACTTAAAAGCCCTCATTCTAAATCTGCGAAATAAAGCCAACGAATTCACTCAATTGTAGAAAAAGAAATAACTTGTATCACTTACAAATTTGGAATTCTTAGTACCCAAGAAAAAAATTCCCTTTTCCTAATATTTTACAAATAACGTTTTAATTGTTGAAACAATAATTGTGTAAAAATGCAATTGTCGTATTTGGCACCCATACATACATAATTGGACGTTACAACCCTTCAGTCAGGATAGCGACCTAGTTTCTTAAGCCACTTATGTTGTGTGTATTAATTTTACCATAAGTGGCGGGACCTACAGTTCAAAGTCGACCCTGAACGACAGATTTTTGGAGAAACTTTTCATTGCGATTTTATTTTATTCTTACGGTTTTTGCCAGAAATCTGCTGAGAGGAACTCGTCTAAGAAATATTTGTTAATATTTTGTTTTGTTGGAGATGTCTGACCTGGGGTTTGATTTGTGGCCTCACGTCCAATAAGCCAACAAACTACCTACTTTGTCACGATTAAAAAAGTTCTATCTAAAAACATCAATATTTGAAACAAAAAACAACATTAAAAAGTGTGATCGACAGTTTCTGTGTTTTTAACCACCCATTTAAATACGTCCTATGCAAATTTGTAAGTGTATTAAAAATTCAAAATTTCATTTGAGCAATTCAGAAATGTAGAGAGTAATTAAAACAAAAAAAAAGAACTTTGTTTTTCCTCCTTTATTTATTTCATTTTTGTTCTTACATTTGCCCTTAAGTCATGCTTCAATAACCAAGACCATCAATGTTACTTTGTTAATAAAAAAAATTTCAAAAGCTTTTTGGTTTAAATAAATACTTGAATTATTTTCTTCTAAAAACCTTTCTTGCAATTTGTATTTATTTATGCTAAAATTTTGTCAAATAAGATCCTTTTTTGTTAGACAAATAATATCAAATCAGGGCAACGAGAACAGCAAGCAAGTCAAGAGTCTAGTCAGGCGTAAATCATACTTACAATAAATAAGAAAAGAAAAAAACAAACCCCAAAAAATTTCTATGGGCCTAATGATGTTGATGATAAACCCCTTTTTTTGGGTTTTATTTTCTTTGGGAAACTTTTAGACTTTAATTAGCTTTTATTTATCATTTGCGTTCTTTTGCAAAAGAAAAAAAAGGAAGGAAAATAAGTATTTTATCTTATGGCTTAAGTGTCTATGGCTTCTTAATGGCATTCAGGTTGAGTGACTCACAACAAACAGCAGAGGCGGTCAAGAGCTTCTGTGATAATCACTGGTGGTTGACAAAGATATCGCGTAGCTGTGTACCCTTATTGACGACAACAATGCTAGTTAATAGGCCGTATGTGTTATAAGAAAAAAGTGATGAGTAATTTTCTCTTTCTTCGACGACTCTTTGTAGTATAAAATAAATAAATTGACTACGTCAGCAGCATTTGTCGATTTAATTAGTCTTTCCATTATTCAATACGATACGATAGTCTACCGATACCGAACACAGCAGTGGAGGTAATGAAAAATAATCAATAATCCACATGATTTTTATTTCAAATCATTGGAAGGGAGAAAAATGAAAACATTTGATATTAAAAGAGTACAATAAGAGACAAAAATTAATCAGGATATTAATTAAAATAAATAAAGAGAGTGTTTTGTCTTAGAAAATTACGTCTTTCAGAACTATTGCGTCGTTTGAAATGACTTTTACTCCGCAATTTGTAGCACGACTTTGTGGTACGTGGTCCTTAAGCACAGGACTACCCCATGAATTTCACGGAACTTCAGGGGACTCAATAAGGACGTTATCTGCTATTCCACTCTTAGGTGAGGTCTCTTATGGAATATTATGCCACTTAAACGATTCAATTATTGGGAGCATAGGTACGAATTAATAGTTTGCCCTGAGAGAAATAGCCCATAGTAAATGATTCTATATTAGTTCTACCAAAGTTATAGTCGATCCGTTGCCACCCTTACTCGCTTTATGTCTGCTGTCATCAGGCATATGGGTATCCTATATTTCTGTAAATTATGTGAGGGACCAGAGGAAACAGTGGATAATTTTCTATGCCACCGTCGTTGTTTACAGATGCGTAGGCAGAGATGACTAGCTAGTCGATTTGTTAAAAAACTGGTAGATGTTAAAGACTACAAACTTGAGGATTTAATAGGTTTCATAAACGGGATTGACTGGCTATGGGGATATTTTTAGAGATAGAAATTTATCTATGGGTGCCATAATGGCAAATTGCCATTTTTCACCTTTCTTTCCTCTATTCTTTTCTTCTTTTTCCCCTTCTTCTCTTCCTCCTTTTCCTCTTTCCTTTTCTCCTTATTGAAGGGTCAAAATGAAAGAATGAAGCATCTTCCTTGCAACCTAACCTAACTTAATAATTTCTTTCAGAAGCTAACAAATTTTGTTGAGGCCTTATTTTGTATTGATAGAACAAAATTCTGCTTCTACTAGTCTCAGCTGACCTCTTGGATTTTTGATTATTAACAGTACATATTACATATTAAGAAGCCATAGTAGAAGATTCTCAGAAATCTTTCTACATGCCGAGAAAATTCTTGGCATCAGCTAGGCCTTTATCATTAGTCTCTATCTGCTTTAGAAATAAATCAACTTTATTATGCATCAGCAGTAATTTAGATGGACATACGAACTATTAAATCGTTTTAAGACAGCCAGCATTATCCTATTTTCGGCTAAAAACGGCAGCTAACTCGATCAATATTTGTTCATACATAAAAACCTTGTTGGCTTGTTATTTCTGAATATAAATATTCCAGGTTCAATAAGAATTGTGACTAAAGATCGGTTCAGTGATTAAATATTATGCAGGATTTACTTGAATAACGCCAGTCTATGGATGAACGAACATGAAAGCTTTAGTATTCTCAAGTCATTTAATTACCTCTAACTTCGTCAGTCTTTTGTGTCGTTTTGCAGACTAATTGTTATGGTATCTGCATATTTGTAAAATTGATAATTGAAATGGTACTGGACGTTAGGCAATTAATATATTCGATGATACTTTGGCTGCGATACGAACATGGGTTGCCTTCGCATTAAAGAGAGGATATATGTTCAAGGTACTTAGAGTTGCTGAAAAAAGAGAGGATTGGGCAGAATAAGCTATTTGGGTGATTGTGTACTTTGCAACATTATCAGAATTTGTGATTGTAGCTTCGGAAAGTCAAATCTGATTGCATAGAAATTGTAATAAGTCCAGTTTGGAGGAAAAATAGAGAATATTTTCACAGTACGCCTGACTTTGAGAATGTAGGAACTATGTAGTGATCTTTAATCAGGTGGGAATCAGAATTTTAAGATAAATTTATGAAGGTCAACCGATCGATATTGGCTGATTTTTAAATAAAAAATAAAGTGTGAATTGCATATAAACGATATTTAATAAGCCCTTAGCATTGCAAAAATTGACGTTACTTTGGTCACATAAAGCAAATCTGCGGTCAAATTCCTTTCAAATTAAAAAAAAGGAAAAATATATGCAAATTGTAGCTCTCTTGTCAGGATGTTTGTGTTATATCTAGGCTTTGATCCTTAAAGTTTTACTGAAGTACGTTTCGAAATTAACAACTGATTATTATTCCTTAGCTTAAGGCCAAATGTTGGGTACATATAGGAAAATTACAATTTGAAACTAATCATCATCATCACAACAATTTGCCATGCTTAACCACAAATTTCATTATTGAAGTTGACAAACAATTCCGTTTTGTTATTATTGTTTTTAAACTTAAACTCCCATCCCATGGCACGTTTATCCTTTAAATGTGGGCTTATACCACATACGCCATATTTGTTTTCGCCTGTATTTGTTGAAATCAAACATTTAAAATTTGAATTTGTTGACGTTTTACTCAAAACACAATCAAATCAATATTTAAATTGTAAAATTCGAATATTATTCAAATGTTTTTGTGGTTTTTTTTTTCGTAGTTAAAATAAAAAAGTTTTTATTGAAATAAAATTGGATTTAGAGGGGATTATTTATTTTCAAATTCGTAACAATTGGATTTTTAATTAGACAGACTAAATATTGATAGAGGTTTTAAATAGAATTGATAAAAAAAAAAAAAAAATAATAATTGAATTGATTGTCGATTTGTCGGCAGCTGCTTGTGTGCTGTCGTATCTTAAATTAAAAATCGCTTCATATCAGCATGACCAATCATCGTAAATGATAGTCGTAGTGGACGTTTGAACGATGTTATGTTCTACACATAAAGGCATCAATAGATCCTTCAAATGAATATAAAATTTCGATGAAGTCACACACACACTTCCTTTTATTGAAATATAATGAAAAAAAAAAAAAGCTTAATTAAAGACCCTATATTTCGATATGTGGTAAGTGTAGACCCTATAAACTGAAGTTGCAAATATCGTAACAAGACTTTGGAAGAAAGTCTTGTTCTATTACCGAGTATCTGATACTCAGAACGGCACAAAGTATCTAAAAATTGTCTTCAGAATGAATGGGGTGGTCTTGGTTATACAGTGGCTCCCAGATTATTTCAACCAGCACCTTTAAAAAAAATTTAATAAGAGTTTATAGAATATGTTTAAAAATTAAACAAAAAAGTTTTATTCAGTCTCAAATTTATGGGCAATTTGTGATCAAAACGTCCCCCAACACCAGATTTCAATTTACAAGAATGACCTTATAGCAGCTCTGAAAAAGGAATGGGCAAAAATAACTCCCCAAACCACTAGAAAGTGGAATCAATGCAAAAAAGGCTGAAAGCTGTAATTAGCAAATAGGAGGTCATACTAAATTTTGAAATTAAAACTATTAGTTAATTAATCATTTAATTGTTTGTTTATAGTAAGTGGTTGAAATAAGCTGTGACTAATTGGGTTCCTATATTTTTGGTTTTTAGTTTGGAAGTTTATATTTGAGACTGAATAAAACTTTTTTTCTTAATTTTTAAACTATTTAAACTATTCTATAAACTCTTATTCAAATTTTTTTAATATCTTGTTTCGTTTCGAATTTATACGAGCTTAATTTTTTTTAAAGGTGCTGGTTGAAATAAGCTGGGAGCCACTGTATGTAGGGTTGGCAAAGCTTCCAGTTAACAATTTATATTTTTAAAATGATTCCGCAGTAGAGGGCCGGGTATTGTAATGATGAAAGTTATGAGCTTGTGACTGGCCACATATTCCGGCTCTTTCAAACTGTTCAATTGTATGTAGTGCAGAATTTTTAACAGATCGAAACAGAAGCATTTCCTGTTGAATTGATATTCGAATTCATATACTTTTTATAGCCTTTATAATTCTATAAGAAAATTAATTTGTTGTGTAATGTTGAAGAGGTCTTCAGGTTACGATAAATCTTTTTTCAACATTTATTGTCTTCAGTACTCGTATGTGTAGCAAGCAACATAACATACATATTCTGAACGTCACGAAATACTTATTTAATGTACTCGAAATGGCTCTTAAAAGCAATCTTAATTCTTCATCCTCAAGTTCGATTCCAGTTTGATATCAAGGTGATACCAATCCAGATCAGATTCAAAAGCATCTTTAGCGTACCGAAAAAATCACTATGTGGTTTAGATTTTGAGCCATATTTCTTTGAGAACGACCTTGGCCATGCCATCATTATCAACGGCGAATACTATAAGCCGATGATTACCATCTTCTTTTGGCTTGGGCGATCTGACTATCAAATACATGTGGTCTCAACAGGTCGGTGTTATATAATATACAGCTCATGCCACATTGGATATTTTGTACACGGGATATTTTGTACATGGTGATCTCACATGGCGGCGGTGTGAAATAGCCACCGAGATCGTACGTTGCGACCACGTTAGACTTTTTCTTTTGAGGTTTTCTTAAGTCACAGGTGTAGGAGAATAACACAGCGTCACACGCACACTATGTTTTATTTAAATCTAATGATAGGAAGAGCTTAATTAAAGACCCAAATTTCGACATATGGCGAGTCTAGACCGTATAAACTCTTTTCGTAACTGTTACAATTTTATCGAACATCTGAACATCCCAGAAAAATGAAGGAAACAGTTAAAATCGTTGTTAGGTTGCTGCGATCATAATATATGACTTAGAGCCAAGGTAATTATTGCCACAGGGTGGAGCTGTCAATAAGGAATAATTAGACAAAGGCTGCATGACATAAAAAACTTAAGATTGCATAGAAACTTCTTAAGCAGCGGGAACGCATATCATCTTCCTGTGATTGTGATGTTGAGAAGAACTGTAGACCTTTTCCCGGGGATTTTTTTTTCAAATTAAAAAAGTGTTATAGCGTTCTTTAAGGCAGTCACAATTAAGAATGTTTGAAGACGAAATCGAATATAGTAAAATATAAACTAGAAATTATTAGAAAAAACCAAAAAAATTAGCGGGAAAAAAGTTATACACCGTTGTATGTAGACTTTTTTGTTTGACTGTACTTATGGATTTTTACTACCTGAATTGCAGATATCATAGTTCTCTTCTCCTTTGGAACTTCGTGCTGATTCAAACTAAAGCATATCAGGTTCGATAACATATGAAAATAAGTAATTTTTTAACAGAAAGGATAACATCAACAATAAATACCAATAGAAACCTTACCCATCGATGGCTCGATGCAAGTAAGACTCAATTATCGAGATTTCTCGCCTCTAGACCATATCTGATTTAATTTTCGTAGAGGGCGTTGTTTTAGGCAACTACAGATGTGACAACTCTAAGATCATAGAATTTGTTAAAGGGAATAAGGAGGTGGGCAACAACCCTATGCTCTTTAAAGTTACTAAAGGAATAATAGTAAATAATAATTATTTTAATAAAGAAATATCGAGGGTTTTAACAACTTTTTTTATTAGTTTTTAACAATTTTTAATAATTAAATTATTTCTCTTTATAATATTTAAAAAAAAAGTTTCAAGAATTTTTGTATTGGTTTTTTTCCACAATATAATTAAAAACCCTTTAACAAACAATATGAAGCAATAAATTTTTAATGAAGTAAATTGTTTTCTACAAACTGCAATAAAAGTAAAATAAAATGAACTCTCTCTCAACTGTACTATTATTTTACTCTTTCAGTTTAACTGTACTTTATACACAAAATATATACAAAAAGAAAAAAAGATTGTTTTTAAACTTCAAATTTAAAACCCTTTTCTTAAAGCATCAGAGAAGAGAGCATTGCTACACTCCTTTTTCTCCATTTTTGTATTTTGAAAATGTAATTTTCAGTGCCATTTTGAAAAGATTCATAATGAATGTAATTTTATTTTTAATCAAGTTAACTTTACTTCCACATTTACAATCTATTCATGCCATGGCATGGCATCAGTAAAGAATATTATGACTAGCATGGGTTGGTTGGCTGGCTATTAAACAGCAGCTGGAAGGACCATAACGAACAAAATTGTAATGGATTTTTTATTGTGCCCCATGGTGGGTAGATGAAAAAAAAAAATGAAAAAAAAACTCAGGAAAAGAAGAGAATAAATAAAAAAGAGTATAGAAAGGCAGAAGAAAAAATCATTCATGCTTTGAAATGTTGTGGAGCAGTAGACGATTAAATATGAAATAAGCAGGTGTTGCTGAGGAAAAATGAAAATCTGTTTCACCGTGGCAACATATTGGCTTTATGTTAGCTGTTTCACTCTGTTTTGTTGGCAATTTTAACTTAATTTGTAAAAAAATAGAGAATAATTTCCGTCAGATAATTGATGTAATATTTATACAAAAGAGTCGCGAAAAATCCAGAGAAATATTTTTCAATAAATTTAAATGACATGTCAAGCCATATTGAGAGATTTAAAATAATAATTTAACAACATTTTAATTCTATTCCATGAAATTATTCCATATTTATTTTACTGAAACACTCGGGGGTTTGTCCGGTACTTGAAAATAAAATAATCAAAAACTACAAATTTTCTCAGTAATAAATAATAAAAATATTCCAATTATTAAAAATCCAAAACCATGGAGAGATAAATAATTTAAATTGGACAGAACAAACAATCAAATTACGTATGAAGGAAAAAATTGTTTTATTTTTCCCAATTTTCTTTCTCTTCTTTTTTTTTGTGGCAAATGTGTTTGTAATTTTCCATTTATTATGTACATATAATATTTCATTTAACTGGCGTCGTCCAGACGATTTTAAACGTTTTATTACTGTTTTGCCACAACAAAAACAAAAAAAAAAATTAAATAAAATACTGGCACATCACGAACTTCCATTGTTATGAGTCATTCCTTTTGTCATCAACACCAACACCAACGTCTAACCATGTCCATTTTGTTCGTAGCAACTCAGACATAGAGCACACCAATTATTCCGAATTTTATTTTCTCTGGTTGGGAGTTTGATGAGTTCAAAATCGTTCCATTTTTAGATTTACAATTGCCCGTTATCGTTCACTTTATTGTCTTTTAGCTTTTTGGAACAAAGAAAAGTTCTTATCGAGCATTGTTGGCTGAACGCCAAATGAAATTGAATGAACAACATACACGTTCTAAACAAGAGAATACTATTATAAGTATTTTATGTTTAATATAATATTTTGAAAAATTAATTTAATTAATTACGGAAAATCTGTAATTTTATATAAAATTTTCGACACATCTTTTTTGAATTCGGTTCATGTTTTCATATCGAATGAGATTTAAAGTAAAATTATTAATTTTGATTTTTAAAAATCTGGATACGTAAATCCAAAAGCCCATATGTATCTAAAAACTAGAGAGCACGGAAAAGCACACCTCTCGCTCTTTCCTATTTTCCTTTATTTAACAACATTTTTTCTTGTGTATTGGAATTTCTATACTTTCCTATTGGCTCTTATTGTTTTCTTTTTGGTTCTTTACCTTTTTCCGATGCCCTTAAGGTAAATGAATTTCGATTTTTAATGTTATCATATCAATTTTATTGTCAATGGTCGATAAATATGAAAAGAATTCAAAATTGAGATGGCAATTGGTCAACACTGTCGTACTGTAGAAGATACCTGCTTCAAATTTGACACCAACAACAGACTTGTTAAAAATTTCTCCTGAATATATAGTATATCATAATGGTGATGATCACCAGCATGGGGCTGTTGTGGAATTAATGCAAATGGAGTTGACAGTGTTACACAGGCTAGGTGTTCGGGCCCAGAATGAAATATTCGAAACCCATTGTAAAAATCGTATTTTTGGAACGGAAGATTTTCCAATCAATACATACATACATATGTACATAATTGGTCATTACAACCCTTCAGTCAGGATTTCGACCTAGCTTCTCACACCACTTATGTTGTGTGCGTTAATTTTATACATGAGTGGCGAGACCTACAGTTTAAAGTCGACTCCGAAGGACAGATTTTTGAAAGCTGCTGAGAGGAAGTCGCCGAAGAAATATTTTCATATTTTCGTTTTGATGTCTGATCTGGGGTTTGAAATCGGGCCTTCAGTCTAATAAGCCAACACACTACCTACTAGACTACGGCGACTTTTACCAGAGCCCAGGTCATGTGGGAATTCGTGGTAATGAGTGGCCAGATCAACTTACTTCCCCACCGCTAATGAGTCCAGAATTTTTGTGTGGAATTAGAAGACTGGTTTGAAATGGTATACTTAACGAAAGAGAAAATAAAAAGGTATGAGGAGACAATTTAAGGTTTTGGTAAGACAATTGAGTTTTGAATTAGACTATGCCGAAATAGCCTCAGAGTAATCAGATATTGTAGACTCGAAGCATATTTCTACAGAATTTTAATCGTTTTAAACCCAATGTGCTGATTTTGGTATGAGGAAGACAGATTGCAAAATCACATACCATACCGTAATTGGAACACGTGTGGCGTTAATGCATTTCAAAAGGGAAAACCTGGGTTTTTATCAGGTACTAGGCACGAAGTTCTCTTTACTCATATCGGACGTCATACTGCGATTCGTCAGAGCAAAGGGGTTGAGCGAGACATGGGAGAGAGTGGTTGAGCGTGACATTGGAGATATTAGGCTAAGAAAATTGAATTGAAATTGTTATTAAAAATGTCGTCTTTTTATTGCGAAGCAGTGTTAAGCTTAAGTAATGCTAATATTTCTAAATGAATTTAATTTAAATACTCGAAAATTTAGGGGGCACATAAAACCTCTCCGTTTTCGATATTAAATGTCAAATACATACATAATACATAACGATACATAAATTAATTAATTATTTATTAATTTTAGCATAATTAAATAGTATTGTGAGAGCAAATAGGTTTATGCCATAATCAATGCTTCATTGTAACAGCTAATTATGATGAATGATATGTATTTTTATTGCAAAAAATATTGAAAAAAGTTTAAAAATGCCAAAGTTATGGTCAGGATACAGTTCTTTTTTTTTTAAATTTTCATCGCACAGCATTTTTATAAAATAAATTTAACAAGAAACGATTTTTCAATTCTTCACACACAAATTTATCGTTTCCACATGAATAAAAACAAAATTAACCATCACACACACTGGCAACCAAAAGTTGTTCTGGCATAAAATCCAATTGTCAGTTAAAAAATATTATCTGTGAAAAATTATATGAAACACTCGTGTCGTTTTGACACCAACACCAATACATACATACATACACACACAAGCATGCATGTATACAATCTATGTGGTGGAGAATAAAATATGAATGTGTTATAATTTAAACAAAAACAAAAAAAAAGTAAAATTTAAATATACATATATGTATATAATTGTAACAATAATACGATTTCAAATGGTAATTTCAACAATGAATACTTATACATACAACAACAACCACTGTAAATCGAAGAGAAGAGAGAGAGTGCGAGAGAGCGAGCAATGTTTCCATAGTAGTTAGTATGAAGGAAGATATCGAAAAATTTAATGATTTTAATAAAATTTATGAATGCATAGTAGTGTAAATGAAAAAAATAGTTTTAAGTCCTGTTTAATGCTGTTTAAATGCTTAAATGTATATGCATTTATTATTTGAAAAACATTTGCATAAATAAATACATACAATCGCATAAAGATTTACTTTATAGTGTGTTATTTGTGTCCATCCACATATTGAAATTGCAAATGACTCTAACACGACTATAAACAACAACAACACCAGCAGCAGCAGCAATAAACAACAACAGTTGAGACGGAAGTGTACATTTTATACACTTTTTATTTTGAATGTGTTGAACATACATAGAGTAAAACGTGTTAAACGATTATGTATTGGTTAAGGTTGAAAGTTATTTCGTAAAAAATTAAAGTTTCACGTTAGAATGAAAAGTTATTTCTTAGTTCAAGCTCCCTAAATAACAACGCCTAAGGAAAGTTGTAAGCGAAAATGGTATAAACTCTGTTTTGTTATGTTACTTATGCCGGCAGAATAATTCTTAAAAGAGTGCGCGAGTCCATGTTTAGTGGCAGTATTATGAAGACGTTCAGTATAAAATTATCAATCTGAATGAAATATATTGGCGGGCAATTTGACTTGTATAGTTAATTGCACAGAGAATCCGTGGCAATGGAGGACTACACAACCTAGTTTTTTAGGCCGATACGGTGGCTTTAGACAGTATCACCACTGGTTAAACTAGTAAAATCCTTGAGCAGATTGTACCATTATTTGATTGATAAAATATGCAGAACATGTTATCAATATTGGTTCTAGTTTTAAAAGCGAAAATAGTTTCTTCCGAGGCAATTTTTAACTGCAAGAGGAATATATATGTATACATATGTACATAGTTAGTCATTACAAACCTTCAATCAGGTTTACGATCTAGTTTCTCACACCACTTACGTTGTGTGTGTTAATTTTGTACATGAATGGCGGGTCCTACAGTTTACAATCAACTCCGGACGACAGAGTTTTGAGAAATTTTTCATTTCAATTTTATTTACTCTCAGAGTTTTTGGCAGAAATCTGCTGAGACGCAGTCGCCGAAGAAATATTTATTCATATTTCATTTTGTTGGACATTTCTGATCTGGGGTTTACACACTAACATACTACCTACTAGACTATGGCGACTGCAAAAGGAGTGGAGTGAATAAAATCACACAGTTGATTAACAGATTAACTTACAAGCTCGATCATGACCGAAAAGCTTTCGGCAACAGGAGAGAAATGATGTTTAATCAATACAATGGCAGGCTACAACACAACGATTGAAACTTGACTGATATTTCGAGAGTTTTTATTTTTTTAGAATGTTTTTAAGCAATAAACTTGCAGTCTGAAAATGATACCGAAAGGTACATATAATTACAGTTGAGTGTAGGACTATCAAAAATATCAGCAAATATACAGTGGTGCATAGGTTCATATATACTTTCCTATGAATGTTGTATTGACGCTGTCAAATTCACATTGGCTAAGGATAAAAGTTTTTTCGCTACACTAATTTTATGAAAATAATTTCCATATGTACTGCAAATTGTACTTAATTTCAGCTCTTGACTTGCTTTCGCCCCCTGTAACAATGGCTGAACTTCTCCTATTTTTTTTCTCCCATTTTAGAGTCATATTTTACAATTACAGGAAATTCAGCCATTTTTAGATGCCATTTTTGCAGAAAATAGAACGCCAGAAACAATACGAATCTGTAATAAAATGTCACATGTAATGTGTCATTATCACAACAACAATAGTGTATCGTGTTAAAGTTAAAATAAAACAGCAACAACAACAATAACAATAATAATGCATACAAACATTAAAGTTGTCAACTATTTTTAATGTGAATGAATGTTATTTGTACAGAGAAAGAGACTAAAAACAGTTAAATGAAAACAAAAACAACAATAACATTAAACAGTGTTTTTGTGTTATAGTGACAGAAATCTAAAGCAAAAATGTAGTACGACGACAACAAGCAGCCATGTTCTTATACACATACCTATAAACTCACATAGTTGAACATAAAACTGACAAGAGTTTTTCCTGTTCTCTGTTGTTTATGCTCTAAAAATGTCCTCATACAATGAGAATGGGTGTGTATGTGTGTGTTTGCACTAAATGTTTATTGTTGTAGTTGTTGCTATTCTGTTGTTTACTTTTGCATAAAGTACTTCCTGTGTTTGTTAGTATTTTTTTTCTGTTGTATTTAACATTTCAAAGTGTTTTTTATGTTGCTCTCAAGTTGTATAAGTGAGTGAGAGAAGTGTGGGTATTATTTCCGTTTTTACTTAACTAGTCGTTTTCTTTCTCTCTCTCTCTTTTTTTCGTTTTCATACTCTTGCATGATGTTCAGAGTGTTTTTGTGTTTGTGTAAGTAGCATTATGCAGCAGTAGTAGTGGTAGTCATTTGTTGATGTTTTTGTTCTCTCATTTGCTTTGTTTTTATTTCTTTTGTGGTTCATTATTAAAGTCCACAGATGTACAACATATTGTGTTATTTGTTAATAACATGCATACATACAAACTAAAGTGTATACATATATCTGGATGAAAATGTACATTATAAGAAAGACTGCGTAGTTGAATACAGTGGTGCAAAAAATTTGAGCAGCAATTTATAATTTTATTTGGTTTACAAAAATTGTAGAAATGAAGACAATAAATACAAGGTTTTCTTGAAGCAAATAGAAGAGGCAGTTGATAGTTATTTCTTTGCTTTATTTCCATTTCATGAATCAAGCTAGTCATTTTGATTGATTGGCCTACTGCAGCAGGCCATACGATAATGAGGTGGCCAGCAAAAGGTTATTGCATCAGTATTTTAGAATGCTTACGATATAATATTGTTACGAAAGTGAAAAATCTAGATACTGGTGTTTTGCTTTTACATTGCTTAACATTAAAATTATAAACAAAAGGTACAAAAACAAAACAATGCAGTAAACAAACTTGTTTACAAACTATCGTACTGCTTAATATAACAACAAACAATAGCATAAAAAATGGTAAACAAATAAACAAAAATAGAACAACAACACTACAATAATAAATGTAAACAACTATGTTTACCTTTATAGAGATTTCGAGAAGGCGAAGTCATGAACATTCGCTTTTAAGAACATTCATCAGACAGATTACTTTGCCATATAAAAGGCAAGGCAAAGCAGTCGATTGAGTTAGTGAAGTTCAGTCAGTCTTGTGTGAAGACGCGGTGCGTTTGAAGAGAGTATTCATGGTTTGAAGATCACCGTTAAAAAGATCTGTCGAATAATTGTCTAGTATTTGTTATTGTTTATGCAAAGTGTATATACAGAGGAATAACAAAGAAAAGCAATTGTTGTTGTATACATAAAGTTGTGAACAGTGGCCCACAGAATTGTGCGGATAATAAAGAATTTTAATTAAAACTATACGCAAATTTATTTTTTCACTTTATTTGCAATCTACGAGCTCATAATGGCGCTAACTTTTTTATTTTAGAATGATTCATTTTTCATTGCTATTATTGTGCCCATTAGTGTTTACACTTACATTTGAGCTAATTTAATGCCATTTCATTTGTTTTTCTTGTTAAATGTAATCGTTTAAAATTCGTGCCACACAGCAACAATAAAGATTCTGATTTTTTTTTTGTTTTTTCATGATGCTATTGCTGCTTGTGACAGTTGGCTTTTCGAGTATGAAATTTTTATGTTCAAATAATAGCAACAAATGTTTTTCTTGCGATTTAATTAAATTCAAAAAAATTTTCATTTTAAGACGTCTTGCTTCAAACTAAAATGTTAAGTTAATTAGATAACCTTAAAACATGATTATTGTTTAGCAGCTACATGTAAATACTACTTAAAATTAATTCATTTAATTACACAAGTTTAATTTTGTTAAAGAGTATATTTTGTGGTATTTACAAATTAATAAAGTTTGAAGCATTTTTGAAAGCCTAGAAATATTCCTCAATTGTCAACTAATAACTATAGCCTAAAAGTATGCTAAATGTACTTTTCTTTTAACAATTTCAGCAATAAGAATAATCAAATTGAAAAGATGAGTAATGGTTGTGTTATGTTTTTAAAAACTCAAAATAAATATTGTTTGAAAAAAGGTCTACTTAAAGAATATTTTTCATTGTTTGTTTATGATAAGAAGATTGTAGCTTAGGTTATTAAAGCGCTCTTTAACAGAGGATTATGGTATTTAAGTTTTAATGGAATATTCAAATGGCGTCTATTAAAACTTTTTATCTAAACACTCAGCGCAATAGTATTAATATTCAAACTAAAAGTTTGCTAATTTTCCAAATAGGGAAAGAATTAAATTTAATTTGCTTATGATAAGATTAAAGCATATTTTAGGGGATTATAAACATTAATTCGCTTAAGTATATTTTTAGGACTACAAATAAAGTTTAATGGATTGAATAGGGACGTTTCAACAAATATCAAATCAAATATTATTTTTTTTTGTTAAATTTAAAATCACATACCACAATAAGGATGCCAGGATATTTAAAAAGTGATTTACAATGTATGTGGTAAAGTAATTCATAATCTAAATTAATAAAATGGGGTCTATCGCCTGTTTAATAAAAATTTATGACTAAACTTTGAAACTATCTAAGAGGTCTATATTATCTAAGCAATTAAAAAAGTGATTTAAATATTAAAGCCCAGATTTTTAAAGTGGACGGACTGGAGTAGATTAGATTTAAACTCTTAGCTGACTAAGTAACCGTATCGCTATCTAATGTAAGTTGTTGAAGACTTTTAGCAATTTGAACTAATCAACACAAGAAGGTGTTTTCCTTATCCTGTTGTAACTCTGAGATCGGAATCTACCCGACACTGCACTGGGCCATTAATATTCTCTGTAACTTAATTAAACACATTTTCTGAGGCTTCTTCATTTTTATTATATTTTTCCGTATTTTTAGCAGTTTTTATACCCTTGCAACCAGGAAAAACAAACTGATGCGCACTCATACTCCATATGCACTTATTTTGACTTTTCTTTACGATCTCGATTGTGATCAACTTTATATATTTCGTAGCCGTTCAGCTATTAGCCTCAGTCAAGGGGAAACTCATTCCATGAGTTGGAGAAGCATCAAAAGATGGTACGTAAAAAATAATACCTAATTGTTTAGAATCGTCTAAACATACTAAACATTTTCGTATTTCTATTTGTAATCCGTCTCAGGAGGCAGAAACAATAGTTATTGCGGTTACCTTTAACAATATAAGCGGAACAGTACTTTCCAGCTTCACCCATATAATGGATCGAAAAAACGAACAAAAGAGTACCTTACACATTCACCATACATTGGAATCGATAGGACGACTAAAAGCAATAAAGATGGTTGAAAAGGTAAAAATATTATCCCAACAACATGGAGGAATCCAAAAAATAGTTTCAATTTGACAGGTCACGGAAAATATGGCATATTCTTTCTGTATGCATTGGTCATAATAAATACTATGTTGTAGCAACGAGCATTATTCATAAAATGAGAGACTTTGGAGACAAATATCATTTCCCAGAGCCAATTATTTAGGTTAGGAAAAAAAGAAAATTCATGGTGTCTAAATTGGAAGAACATGGCGGAACAGGGAGCAATTACTAGCCTCATTTATAGAATTTTGCTACGGAAATTGCGCATGTATTTCTAGTCTAATATTTTTCCCCGCGTTTATTCTCTTAACATCTTCTAGAGTGATGGCGTGTTCCTTAGAAATTCTTCAACACATAAATCGTTTTTTTTTTGAAACTTGACTCTAGAATCTGCAGTTATTATTCGTGATCTGTGATTGTAGGGGGCTGTAGCGTGTTCTTCTTCAAAAATAGAAATTAGCAAAAAGAAAAAATGTCGTAGAGTCTGCCCAATGGGCCAAACAGTTCCTGGAAAGTAGTATCTTGGAAATGTGAATAACACTGACGAAAATAAAGATGTGCCAACCTATTGTTCTGCAGATGTCACCTGGCATAATCGAGAGATGTGTACCTCAAAAAGCAGCAGCAGATGTAAATTTTTTTAAGGCACTTGGAATCGTTTAAGAATAAGGCAAGCTTCCGATATACTTATTAAAGACAGCCACCTTAAAAAGTTACTATACTTTGCCTACTTTTAGGCAATATTTTTAACCTAAAAAGCTAATTTAATTTCTATTTAAGTCCTATAAATACACTTTTACGGAAATGCTTTTAGTAAATCATCTCTAAAGATGTCAATTAAACAATACTTGTAAATCCTTTTATAGATAATTAACTTGAAATCTAAATCAAGTGTATATCAACGTTTTTTTCTTAATTAATTCCTGTTGTCTTGCTCGCTTAAAAGCTTTATTTTTAAATCATCAATTAATTCGTCTACTCAAAGTTACGTACATTAATTGCCTATTTTTAGGCATACACTGTAAAGATTGAACAAGACGTATAAGTGACAATTATTTTTCTTCCTGGAAAATCCTTTTTACAAAAATAAATTTGTGTGTATATGTTTTTCAGAGAAATATTGCAATTTGTGAGCGTTTTTATATGTTAAAAAAAGGTGAAAAATAGTATATAAGATATAAAACATATAGTATATTTATACCTACATACATCTGTGCAGTATTAATTAATACTTACTGATAAATTTGACTTTCTTCGATAGCCTTGGTTGTTTGGAACGAATTTTATTGGCTTTCTTAATTGGTGCCTGTCTCCTTGATACTATAAAATTTGAATTTTTTTTTACAGGAAAAAAATATTTCCAATTAAAATTTGAAAATATTTTAACGAAAGTAAAAATAATAAAAATGTACAGAGAAAACGAAAAATATATGGAGATAAAAATTACAAGTGGAAGAGAAGAAAAAGAAAGAGAGAAAAAACATTTTTTTGGAGTTAATTAAAAGCTGTATACAATTTTTACAAGATTTTCGTTTATTATTATTTTCTATACACAATTTTCTTCTTTAAATAAATATTATAAAAAAAGTATATTCTTCCAAATTTCCATTTATTACAGCTAAAACCATTATTTTATTTATAAATTTTGTTTTTTGAAACATTTAAGGGATAAAGAAACGTTTTATAAGTTTAATTTTCCTCTGTTCGTTACCTAAAAGTGGACTTTAAAAAGTTGTACAAGTAGAAGAATAAAAAACTTTGCCTAAAGGTATGCTTCTACTTGGTTACCTTGAATATTTTTTAAACAAAAGACTCAAAAAAAAAAAAAAATGAAATACGAAACAAAATGTTACTTTTCATAAGAGCTATTCATATTTTTTTTTTTGCTTAAGTTAATAGAAATTCTTTTTCTTGAATTCCACAGACCGAGTAGACCACAGCTGCTGGGCTTAACAACAAATTTGTAAACTTGGCTGTGTTTTAATTCAAAGTATTATTTGCATATTTATGATATTTTTTTTTGTTAAGGAATTTTTACATAAACACATTTTTATTTAAATTTTCTCTTTTAAGTTTAAGTATTAATTCCACATAATTTCCAGAAAGCAATCAATTTTATATTTTCAAACATAATTTGCATAATATTTTATGTAGTATTGTTATTGTCTCTGCGATTTTTGTTATTTAAATAGATTTTGATTAAAATAACAAATAATAAAATCATTTTTGAATTGTAATCACAAATGGAAAGTTAACTAATGACTTCTATTCTTCAGCAACACAAGACAAATATTGTATTTGCCGTTTATGAGCTCACAGAATATTAAATTTAATTTGCTTAATAAGATAAGATTAAAGATAATTTTTATTAAAGTATGCTTTTGGAATAATAATGTAGCATATTTAGGGCTTACATTACAACCTCAAAGTATATTGTAATAAACACGATGAGTAATAATTGTTAAATCCTAAAAGTATGTTGTAAATTTTATATTTAAATGCCTAGTTAGCACAATACATTTGGGACATACGGGACGGGGACAGACAATCGATAAATTTGATACACCAAGTTATCTGCTGTACAGTGCAGATATATCAGTTCAAAAATAATGCAGTCTTTTTATTTTGTAATAAATTATTATTTGAAACAAATCTTCAGGCTCAGATCTTCTTCCTGTTTAGAGTTTTTTAATCAAACGAACACAGCATGGTGCTACAAATTTCTACAATTGAAAATATGAACAACATGGGTTTTTATTAGTTCACATTATCGCGAGATTACTGTTGTACATACTCAACATATGTCATTTGCATTAATTGATTAATTATTCAACTCTTATGAAATCTATCATTATTCCTATATTTTGTCATGAATCATGAAGCAAAGCAATTAAGAATGTCTGATTGAAAGTAATTCAATTATAAATTGTAAAGCATATTACAACACAACGTATGATTAATAATAATTGAATTAATATCACTCATACGTAATTCTGGCATTGTCAACTTGAAAATCTTTAGACAGAATGATTTTCATTAAAAAAATAATGAAATACTTGATGTTGTCTGTTGAAAAAAGAGAAAAATATTCGTATATTAAATGAAAAATAATGAATAAAGATGGAAGGAAAAATTCTAAACAAAAGAATATTAAATATTTCTAATGACACCACCATGTAAATTAAAAGGAGAATGAGCATTATTAAATGCTTTTTATTAGCAATGTAGAGAGGGGGTAAAAAAGGAATTTATTTAATTATTTTTAAGGAATTGAAAGTTTCATTAAGCAAAGTTACAATGATCCACAAACTCAATAATATGATGAAAAAAATATATAGCACTTCTCAACCAGCTCAAACTATTAAAGAATCTATGGAGTGTTTTAATGTCGGTACTCGATAAAGAATCCAAACCTTCGAAGAAAACCCTACCAAGAGTCTTCAAACTCAACACGCTAAGGGCTGGACAGTTACAGAGGAGGTGTTCGATACTTTCAAAAAGTCAGTTTACTGGTTTAAACTTTTGGCTTCAGAGTTAAAGCAGGACTGCAATGAAACTATTAATGAATCTATGGAGTGCCTTAATGTCGGTACTCGACAAAGAGTCCAAACCTTCGAAGAAAACTCTACCTAGGGCCTTCAAACTCAACATGCTTAGGGCTGGAAAGTTACAGAGGAGGTTTTCGATAGTTTCAAAACGTCAGTTTACTGACTTGAGAGCTAAAGCAGGAATGCAATGGAGACTAATTTATGTCTCCTTCTGGAGATCATTAAATGAAGAAAATTTCGGATACATAATCTACTTTAAGCTTGATCTGCATAACCCTTTTTACATCCATAAAATTAAGGAACGATAATATCAACAAATTTATAAAAATCATAACATATTTAAGGGTTGCCATTCAACTTAAAGATATTAGTCAATATCATCACAATTTAATCTATTAAAAACAATAAATAAAAATAATTTAATTGTAATTAAAAATAATTTAATCAACTTCTTTAAGATTTCTTTGCATAATTTACTTTGTCAACAAATTGCAAAAAAGTAAAGCATACCTTAAAGGCAACTTTAGACGAGAATGGTACCATTTGCATTGTTTTACAATTTATTTTAGCTAAAATGCCGTAAAAAATAATTACTAAACATCTCTTAGCATACTTTATTTTGTCAACAAATTAACAAAATCAGAAGGATATTTCAAAGTGTCAACCCAAGAAAAAAAATGTCATTTAAATTCTTTACAATTTATCAGACAATCAAAATCTATTAAAAAACTATAAATCATAATTATGATTTAAAGGAGATCCTAGCATACTTTATGTTGTCAAGAAATTTGCAAAAATCATTGCATACTTAAAGGTGTCATTTAAATAGGAAAAATCTTAAAATTGCTTTATTGTGTAAAAAGAAACTCTGGACTAACAATAATAAAACGATTTAAACAGTTTGTCGTGTCAGATAGGAGTAAGAAGTGGAAGAGAGAGAGAGAGAGAGAAAGAAACAAATTACCACAAACATTTATCTAGATGAGGTATAGTGCCAAAAAACCAATCTAAAATTCAAGTGTTAAATAGAAAAATTTGTCATTTTTCCAATAAAAATATACTCACAAAATAAAAAAAGGCGAACACAATTACAGCAGGACAGAGTGTAAATAATAGAGTTACATAGTTCCAAAAGGGGTAGCGGAAAGATGCAAAAGACACTAAAGGATAAGACGTTAAAGAGGAGTAGGAAGAGTAGTTCATAAAAAATATGCTTTTTAGCAAGACTCATTCACTCACTCACTATACAAGATAATTTATGGCTTTGACAGTTACTGAAGCATAAAAACGGTTTAAATACGACAAGAATATAAAGAGAGGGAGCAGTGGAAGAAGACTAAAAATGAAATCAAATTATGAGAGGGAGAAATACGAAAAAAAAAAATAAGGTAAACGATGAAAATGTTTTAAAAGCACTAAAAGATATACACAACAACAAAAACTATGGCTATAAAGGATAAATTAATGGTTTTGTTTATAGCATACCACTAGGATGATAAACGGTACGGAGGATATAAAAAAAAGAGAAAGAATAAAGAGATGCTTACAAAACAAGCAACAGTTTATATTTGATGATGTTTAGTAGAAGGATTTATGTTTTAATAAACGTGCCACAGATATTGTTCTCTTTTTCCTTTTTGTTTGTTTGTTTGTTATTGCTTATCTTAATCACAAGAATAATAAGAAATTATTATTTATGGCATAGTTTTAGGAAGGAAATTATTAATCATAAATCTATTAGCATATATTAAGGTAAACACAGAATATACATATGTGTAACAAAAAAATGTACAAGAAGATTTATTATTATCATCCAACATAATTCTTTGCATACTTTTAGGCATATTTTAAACAGAATTTCTTTTAAACATAACCACACAAAACTAAAAATTAATTAATTTTCTTTAAAATGTCATTATCGAGGGAAAACAAGTAGAAATTTATCAAAAGGCGTAAATCGTTACTATTTTTAATTAAAACTTTTCTTTTAAAATATTTTCGAAAATTATCGTAAAAGAAAATCAATAAATATGTATGTAAGGTGTAGTAAAAAGAAATCTATTATTTTATGGCAGAATTGTTTTATTCTTTTTAAGATTAAATAAACACAATTTTATCTCTGTGAGAATTCTTAGGTCCTGTGAAACAAAGCTGGTACAGTCGATTCTCTTCGTAAGCTTTCATTAAGGCTGGTTTAATAAATACGAAATGATTTTACCAATCACTCAGAGCGTTAGGTAACTTTGTTGTGGAAGTTTATGGCATATATGTATGTCTCCTAATATGGCACACAATTCTAATTTCTTTAGACTTCAAACGAATAGCAGAACCATTCTAAAGTCAGAGCTCGAAACGAAAGCTTAAAACGTTTTTGGCAACGAGTGTAGTAAATGAACTATGGATTTGAAGATTTCACGTCGTAAGGGAGCTGTAGGTAGCATTAGGTGCGAAGGATATGAGACAAAAGTAACAACAGAACTCCTTAACCATATATGGGTCGCCTAAAAATGGTTATGTTACATATATGTAAGATGGCAACCCCGAACGATCGGGAACAGAAAGTAGATGAGAAGATGAGAAGAGAAGAATATAGGAATAGAAACAGAAGTAAAGTCAGAAAAGGGATGAGTTATTAGAGTTAGTCGTAGAGTGAACAGTGAGATAATAAGTTGTAAAGAAGTCGAAGAAAGTTGTTTTCAGTTGGTACAGTCGTTTTTATTTCAAAGAAAAAATAAAGATAAGTTGATGAAAGTTGCGATTTAAAGAAAATCTAATTTTTGAAATACTTAAAAACTAACTAAACTTATTGTAATAATCCTTTTTTGTGAATTTTTAAATAACACTATTAAAATTAATAATATTTCAAATTATATTTAAATAAAATATTGAATTAAAAATAAAAAAAGTGAACTATATTATTTTAAAGGAAATTATAACCTTTCATCTTTACATATATGAGGCGCCTTATCGCCTGGAAACTAGTATAGGATATATGATAGGCATACTACTATCATGCCGAAATTAGATGATAACGATTTTCCTCTGCATATTCTGACATCAACCGCTTCAGATCTGTCAGTAATATTGAAATTTTGGAGTTATTTTAGCGTCAAACACACTCAAATCAATGAGTGTGTACGGAAGTAATACAGTCCACCGTCGACTTTGACGATAGACACATTAATAGCAGGAGCTAACAGGTTGTGCAGTAAATCTAGTGAAAATCAAACTATTTGGGTTCCAATGACACAAGAGTTCCAGGTCTACAAGATTTTTAATATTTTACCAACATTTTCGGAAATTTGATTTAGAGAAGGCACGATGCAACCAAAAATGAACGTGATTATTGGCTGTAAAAGTATCAGGACAATACGGACTATATTTAACCTATTTTTGCTTTTATCGAAGCTGGAATATATGTGGCGCGTGTTCCCTGAAATCAATCCAGGAAAAATTCTCAAACAAAACTAAGGCGAGCAATTTAAATTCTGTCAAATCTATACGACTCCAGATTCCAATTACTAGATCCACCTCTTCGAAAAGTAACAGATTTCTTGTTACTACAACTTATATTTGTTTGATTATGAAAAAAGGTTACCCAAAAAGAGGGGTTATTGGCTATGCAACTCAAACAAATCTTTATAACATTATAGTTTATGTGGCTGGGAGAGACAGAGTTTAATACAAATTGACGTTGTATCTACACCCAGAAGGGTATAAGAAAGTGTCATTTACATGTTCTATTAATAATTTTCCATAGAATTTTACTTCTGTTTTTGCCTTTTTTCTACACCACAACAGTTTTGTAAATGACAAGTTATACTATGTGAATACATAGTTGTGTTGCTGGTATCCTTTGATATACTAAATAACTAAACAATAGCTGTTTGTGATTTTTTTTTCTCTTCTTCTTTTTTTGTTTTCTAAAGCATACATTTAGGTGTGGCTGGGTTCGCTTACGTACACATATACTCTATACCTATTACAATATATTTCAATGGCACTTTGTCTTGGACAGACAAACTATTGAATTTTTATTAGCCAATGTTGTGGTCAATATTGAATGAATGATGGAACATATTGAGGAAAAACAAAATAATATTTAAACTATAGCATGAGTTAAGGGATTTTAGATATCGTTGTGGTTACAATATGTATGTGTAGTCTATAGAGTATAGTTTTAGGAGTAGTTTTTTTTTAGAATAGTTTTATAATCTGTAAAGGGGTTGAGTTCATAATTGTTATTGTTTTCAAGAGATTTTGAAATTTATTATTTATAGAGAAATAGCAGTAATTGGCCTGGAAAAAGGAAAAAATTCTAGAAATTTATTTGAAGGGATACATTTTATAAAATTCTATAATAAATAAAGACAGTAATTATTTAAGTACTTTGATGTAAACCACGCCCTTTTTATTTTAATAAGAATATTTTATAATATGTTTTAAGGGATTTTGTGTAAAGCTTTAAAAACCATTGTTGCATGGTAATGACATAAGGAATATATGCTGTGGAAGAGATATGTACAGGTTTTATGGACATTCAACTTGAATAGATTCACATTGTAGTAAGACGAAAAAAATCTTGAAAAGAAAGAGTATGTCGCCAACGAATATTATACTTTCCTGGAATGAATAGGTGACAGATATACTATCGAAATTTGGTTGAAATATGTTTGGACTTATCATATATCCCAGGTCAATAATAATTGGCTTACGCACCCTAAAAGTAGGCGTGGTTCGGAAGAGAATGTTCTCTTAATATCCTGATGTTAACTAAGTTTTATTTAGATTGAAATTCAAATATCAGAGATTTTTGATGATTTAAAGACAGTTCATGAGAACTTGAGTCCAAATATAGTACAGCGTTCTATCTAGAAACAATAATAGTTTTGCTAGCAGTTTGAAGGTATGGAAATCGCTTCAATTTAGTAGGTAGTGTATTGGCTTATAAGACTAGAGTTTATGGTTCAAACCTCAGGTCGGATACGTCGAACAAAACGAAGTACCTAAAAATATTTGTTCGGCGACTTGCTCTTAGCAGGTCTTCTGATAAAGCTAGGTAGCCAGGTCGTTACCCTGATTAAAGAGCTGTAATGTCCAATGAAGTAAGAAACATTTAAATGGCACTACACTTAGGGTTCTAAACCAGACCAGACACTGAGATTTTTAATTTCGTCACAGAGACTTGGTTCTTTCGTTTTCCATACGTGGCTAAGAAGTAAAGTATCGATCAGACGAAGTTGCCACTTGAAAACCTTCAACTAAAATATACAACCTCAACAATGCTCAGAGTAAAACAGATTACTGCTACGCCTGAAGATAGAAAAAAGTACTGGAGGTTCTAAATTAGTCAGGGTGCTAACAGATCTGACCTTCCAATTCGATCGAAATAGTGTATCTCTGAGGAATCCATTTTTCTATGAGACTGGAAAATTGATGTCAAAAACGATTACGTTTACTGGGTCCTACTATCTTACTATCAATCTCATATATGGGGTTTGAGATATAAAATGTTTACCTTTAAAAACTGGAAATAGATACATGGGTAACTTGGAAGAAGCCGTTGTAGACTTTGTTTTTAAGCATTACCAACATTAGGTTAAAGTGTTAACAGATAATTCGATTTTGGTGCACTTCTGGATCTAGGCATAGACACTTTTTCCTTAAAGGAATTGACGACTTGACACGTGGGAATCAAGTAGGTTTTTTCAGTATCAAATTAACCATATTATCACCAAAAATATATGGAAATAACTGAAATTAAATACTGTTTGCAACACGGATTTTTTCATGATAAAAAATGCTAGAAATGTTGCTCTAAAAGTACGGAAAAAAGAAAAACGATCTCAAGATACGGAAAATCTATCACGGAAATTCTCTAAATCCTTTGAAATTGTCTATACTACTACCCTCACATTGTTTAATTTCATCATCAAGTTTTCTTTAATCCCCTCGTGACTGACTATAGTGTAGTAGTTTGTCTAACAACATTATCGTTTTACTCTTATTCCTCCATCAATATTAACATTCCGTTTCTGGCATTGAAGCACAAGCACGTATTTTCAACTGAATAAATTGGATTTTCTTCATTTGCTCTATAATAGACGATCTACTATGTTGTGTGTGTGTTGTTTTTTTCTATCGTTATTTTTTTCTATCCAGAAAACATTATTGTCTTTGCGACAATATTGGAGTTGTTGTTTCAGTGTTTTTTTCTCATAGACATTCTCTTTTTTGCCAGGCATTTCATCATGTTTTTTTTTCGTTGTATTTTTGCAAATAAATCTCATCACACTATTGCTGTTGGTTTTGTGTTATTTTTCTTTCACTTTTTTTTTTCGTTTTGGTCCCATAGTACGTGTAGTTGGCTGCATATCACACAATGGAAGCAGATGATGTTACGTGGATGAATAGCAGTCAGTGACCTAAAGGCCAGAGATGGTTTAACTTTTGGGAGAACTTAATGTAGTATAACTAAATACAGTGCTGAGGGGCAAAAAACAGAAGGCTGGAACGGCATTTAAAACCCAAGGCAAATTATTTGATCCCTAATAACTGTTTGTCTAAACAGTGTGTAATTGGACACGACCTTGATTGTTAGTGCCATAGGATCGACACCGTTTCAGTCGCTTGTCGGTTTAATCTGTTGGCTTTGATACATTCTGTTGTTTTATAATCCTTGACTAGACTATACTTTATAAATGACACGTTTTTATTGTGATTGACTCTTGTAAATTGTAAGATTTACATGATTACTGTATTGCTGAATTGGTCTTATAGGACTCGACTGAGGCCATATATTGAGAGAGCTTTAAAAAGGAAAGGATATTAAGATTGCCTTACTTCTCTTACGAGCAAACTTATTATTATTTCATGGTTGGCCTTAGTTACTGGGTATTCCCTAGACTTCATAATGGATTGAGAGAATTTCACTTGTTCGTACTGTTTCAGATTCACTGTTCGAATACAACAGTCTTGGTTTGGCACTTTTTAATAAGGGATTGAGAACTTATATGAACAGATCTTAGTCAGTGAAAATGGTTGGAATGTCAAATATTCCATTGGGACTATATAGTGGCTGTACATATTACTGACAATCCGATGCGAATTATGCTGATATCTCCAGGGAGAGAATACGTGTCTATAAAAGTCTACTTGATTCCGAAGTATCGAAATGATTATGTTTCAATGGCATGCCAAAATGTTTGCCGTTGATTTGGCTCCGGTATCAGGCCATGAGAATTTTATTCGTTCAGGATATGCTGACATCTAATGAGTGATTAAGATCTTCGCGGGTGTCTTTATAACATTCTACTTGGTCGAAAAATGTGGTGAAATACTCCACTCGATACGATGTGTAACTTCAATTTCGATCTAGAAATAGTCTAGTGATGGCTGATTGTTTTACTTCGCATGGAAAGGAAGATCTTATATGGCATATTCACGCAATTTTTTTTTATAAAACTTGAAAAATGTAATTCAATCGATTTTATTAATGGCTACCCGGGTTTGTACTTAAATGACATATGGAGGAAGAGGTTTTAGATTTGGCCGCTACAAAATAATAGTGCATAGATTTTTAGTTTTTTAAGAGAACATGACTTAATCATGTCATTGGCTTATACTATATTTTAAAGGGCTTCAAAATTGATTCCGGGTTTCAAGTTTTGAAAGCGTACCAAACTTGTGCAACCCAGGTAGGCAATGAAAACATTCATAAAGAAAATTAAAATTCAACAGATTTTTCATATTAAAAGTCGAATTTAAATATCAAAGTGACTAAAAATTATTTTTTGATTTTCTAACTCAACGATAGAATTTTGAATTTAATAAAGAAAAAATAGGGAAACAATACCAGCAAATAATATTTTCAAACGTCTACAATATATGTACATACATATGTATGTACGTATGGCATAAATGACATATAGTAGTATAAGCTGGATGGATGGATGGATGCCTGGACTGATTGCAAGTTGTGGTGGCAAATAAACGATAATGACGATAACGTTGACGATGATGATGAATAACTATATGACTTTGTCGTCAAATCGGTGTGGCTGGCTGACTGGCTGGATGGATGGCTGCCTGTACACAGATGAAATAAATGACTGTATGGTTGAATAAATGCATAGTCGTTTGTATTTTTTTTTTATTTTTCGTTAGACTTCGGTTTTAGTCACACACAGGCAGACTGTTGGTTATACCAGCCACAATGGAAAAAATATTATTTAAAAAAAAGGAGTACAAAAATCATACATAAATTATTTATAGCAAAATCATAAAAAAAAAAATAAAATAAAACAAAGTGTATAGCCTGTGTGATATTGTAAAAATGAGTTCTTTTTTTTTATAGACTCAGCAGAAAAAAATGACACTAAAATGCATACCATCCACCATCCACAGCAGCCCCATCAATTCATCTATTTATTGTCTTCTCTCTGGAATCCTCTGCGTTGATGTGCTGGTGACATAGACACTGACATTCTGAACAATCATTTTCTGTGTTACTTTTTTTTGTTGTTTTACCGGTATGAATTTAAATTTATCAAACGACATGATGACATTTAAACTCTGAAGGGAATTGCGCTGTCGTAGTGTAGTTTAAAATTGCAAATATGAAGTGTTCAAGCAAAATAAGAACAGAAAACAGTACACGAGGAGTAAGCAATTGTCTGACGAGAAGTATTAATGGGCAAAGGATCCTAAAACTAATTTGAATATTCCGAGAAAAATAAGAGAAGAAGTAAAAAGTTCAATACCAGGATGTATTATTGGAAGGATAATTTGAAAAGGTTTTTAAGAAAATGAAACTTTGCTTGGATTCTTATTTTCCTGAATAAATATTGTAAAAGCGGGAATGATACAACGAGTCCTGTATTCATGTTAAATTTCGAAAAAAAAAAAAATTTAAATAGAAAAGCACCGAACTTTGGTCAATTATCGTGTAATCCGGTAAATACTTCGAAGATCAAACCCCATGCTATCAATCATGGGGCGAAGCTTAAAGAAAATTTTGGAGTTTTGTGGAAGTATATCCTGTGGTAACTTCCATTAAAAAAAAGCATTTTTCGACAAAACATTTGAAATATTTTTTAAGTAGGCTGGCTTTACCAATAGAAATGTTGTTGTTGCAGTCATTAGACGTTTCAGCTGGGATGATTAGCTACGTCGGATTTATAACACGATGAGATTCCTAAGTCTTGAACATTTTTTTCAAGCCTAGAATCTCTTAAATGATACAAGGAACATAGGCGTATTTGTTAGTAGACTTTCAGGGTTTAAAATTGAATCCTAAATGGATAAAATAGTCACTGAAAATATATTTTATTTTCTTGCTGGGGTATTCATGCAGTGCTGTGTGTTGATCTTAAAAATTGGTAGTGGGCAGGACGAGAGAAAAGTATACGAGGAGATTAGCAATGGATATAAAAAAAAAATTTCAGCATAAATGAACGTGTTACGCAAAGAAATGAATGGGCTGGAGTCACTGCTGTGATTAATTAGTGCTGAGTTCTAAAAATTTTGTGCCAACTTCAAGACTTACAACTTTCACTGTGATTGATGAAAAATAGTTGAAGTTTGTTTACTCTTGTTATCATCATGTCCCTGTGAGTGTTTCACATCACTAGATTGTAATCCTGACTAAAGGCTTGTAATGATGTAACGTGCATTAAGAGACATTTCTTTTATGGAAGTTCGTAGTTAGAGATGTCTCAGACAGGTTTATATCAAAAATAAACGTCATGGGAAGGTCTGTTAGCGTCTTCTCTTGGAAAAGAATAGATCTTAATGATCGAAATTCTTCACCACTGTATTCAAATACTACGAAACAAAACATTTTCACCGAGAGCTTTGTGTTTAGCCAAGATATTCAAGGACTTGCTACAGCTGGCAAGATTCTGATTAATGAAACTACAACAAAACGAGGAAAAAAAGAACGGAAATACAATAAGAAGACGGAGATTTTTCTGTGACAAACCTATCCTACATAAATGAACTAATGGTTCTTCTTGAAGCCCATTTCGTTTTTTCAATTGAATTCTCTTTTATTTTAGCTGCATTTCTTACAGTTTCTGTTAATTATTTGAATTTTTAAGTTTTTAATTAACATTGTACTTATTTCAAAGGTGGCTTCTTAACTTTTTTTAATGTCTACTTTTAATTGCAAAGTTTTTCTCTTAAAAAAAAAAAAAAAAAAATATTGAAACATACATTTAGGCGGGTGGTAGTAAAAATGCAAATGATTGCCTAATTTAAATTTCATACAAGTCTCTTTTCAAGGAAATACACATAAAAAAATGGAAGAAAGGATAAAGAGTCAAATGTTAATGGCAAATGCAAAAAAAGAAAAAGAAGTGAAACAAATTTTATAAAACATTTAAGACGTGATCGAAATTTATTAAAAAAGTAAGGAAAAAACATCAAAAAAACTAAAACAACAACACAAAATTCTTTACAAATGTCAGGGTTTTTTATTGTTGCTCTTGAATAATATTTTTATATGCGGAAAAAAGTAAAAAATTTATTTATTGTTGAATACTTCTTTCTTTGGCAGGCAAAAATTTTGTCTATGAAAAGCATAACAAAATTGACAAGCAGCTATGCAATCGTTAGAATAATATAACATTTTTCTTTTTTTTTTTATTACAATCTGCCAAAAATATAGTAAAAAAAAAAACATGAAAAGTTTTTAGTTACCATTTGCTTTGTACAAATTTTTTCTCTCGATAATACGTGACATGCCTTTCTTTTTATAACGAATTTTACAAATTTCTCAGATCGAAAAAAATAGAAGAAAAATTATTAAAAACGTTGTCTGCCAGAGAAAAATTAATGGTAGCCATGAAAATATTTAAAAATTACATTTACAGGTAACCGTTAATATAGTCATTTCCAAACTTCCCTTCCACTCTTAAGAGGGCTTAAAATTATAAAAATCATTATCCAAAAGAGTAGTGAGAACAAAAATTATTTTCTCTTTCAAAAACGACAATCCTTGTACTCCAAACTAATTTTAAAACTTTATGTATACAATAATTATATAATCCTTGACAATAACTATCAAAAGTATTTAATTTTAAACATTAATTTCATATTTGTTACCACACTTAAATACTTAATAATGCTCCCACACTTCCACCCCTCAGCAATTATCATCAGTGGAATTGTTTTGGAGTGAGAGTGGAGTATAAAAATATTAAACAAATGACGTGCGTGTTGCACGTAATTACGTAATTAACATACTAATACCACAGCAAAATCAAAAAGTCTGACAAGCAAGGATACCATTTGTCCCATACTTTTAGGAGCTGCCTGCCAGCCTTTTTGGCTTATGGCGCCGGTTATTGTGTAAAAATAAAAATGACCATAAAATGACAATTTCTAAGAGGAAAGAGAAAGAAGTGTGAGAGAGAGAGGGGGGTGGGGTAAGGGAGTTGGTTGCCAAAAGAACACCAAGTTGAGCTGGCATAACATTAGTTTTGACATTTAATGACAGTTGTTAATAAAGTTTTAAATACAAATTGTTTTTTTTTTCTTCTTCTGCTCTATCTTCAAATACTTCTGGTAGAAAAATATATAATTTTAGGCAGTAAATACATAAAAAATTTAATGCATATCGTAAGGATCATAAAAAAAATGGTTTATATGTATAGGCTTCATTCAATAGCTTTTTCTCGTTGTTGGTGGTAATTTTTAACCTTTATAGTATGCTGATATATCATTTTATAAACGAACAAATAACATTTAATTTTTACGTTAGGTGCCAGAGCTTGGATGGAGATGCTTGCCCATCAGGCTCGTTAAAAAATTAAGACAAGCACCATTAAGGAAAACACCGCAAAAGTTTTCCCATTAAAAATAATGACCATTAGAAAGGAAACAAATTTGTTGTTGTTTTTTTTTTTTGCATTGTTTTTAAAACTTCCAGCCAGCCAAGTTCGTAACTAAGAGATGATGTTTTACAACTTTTTATCAGACATGCTGCTGTTGAAAGTGTCATATTTTGTTCGTACATAAAATTTTTTGGTGTCAAATATTATTTAAACACTTACTTGACTTGTTAGGGGAGGGGAAGTCTCAAAAATCTTTCACTTTATTTTTGTTAATTTTTGTTTTAATTTATTTATTAAATTGTATGAATTCTTTTTATCGTCTCTCTCATTGTTTCCTTCTTTTTTCTACAATTTATTCTTCAGAAAAAAGGTTTCTCCTTTTTTTTTTTTTGCTTTTGAATGCGAACGAGAACAGAAAATCCTGTCATTAAGAATTTCCTCTGATGATAAATCCTGTGTGTCATAAAGTTAATGATAAAGTTAATTAACTTGGATTTTTTCTTTCTATCTATCTAAAGGAAGATTAAGAGGGGGATTCAAATTGAATAATAATTTGTGGTTGACACGTTGGAATTTAATTTAAAGAAAAGGTAGAGAAAAAATATGATTATGAGTCTAATACAATTAGTACTGGAGACATTTTTTTTGCAAGTCTTAATACTTATCGTACTTGTTTACGTATGGAAAATTAAAAAAGGATTTTGTATTCTGTGTTTAGGAGGATTCCAAAATAAAAGAAAGCAAAATATAAATACTCAGCAACGAATTGTTATCGAAATAAAAAAAGAGCTAAAACAGGTTTAACTTCGATGGTGCCATTGAAGCTATGGTAGGTTAGATACTTATGCCCGTACTCGTACTTGCTCAATAGAATCGTTTTGACACCTACAGAAAGAATGCTTATAAGCAACATCTTTTTCTATGTTCGTAATCCACAGCGTTGAATCAGTTTCCAATACAACAGATGAGGCCTAAAATACTCTACTGAGTTGGTAGAAAAAGGTTCTCACATCAAGCTCCAAGTTGTACCAAAGCTCAGAAGTAAAATTCTGCCGTCTCAATCTATATTCGTAATCCACAACGAAGAATCAGTTTCCAATACAACAGATGAGGCCTAAAATACTCTACAAAGCCAGTAGAGGGCAGGAGGTTCTCGCATCAAGCTCCAAGTTGTAACAAAGCGCAGAAGTAAAATTTTGAATCAGGGTCGGGTAATTTCAATGCTACCAACTTAAAATTCTGACATTCAATTTCTAGTGTATGCAGGTTTTATTGTCTTAAGGGCTTAGCGTTACCACAAAACATGTTCAAACCCACCATCAATAAGATCGTGAATTGGTAGTTGTTGCCATACATCTCCATTAATCACAAAAACTGATTATAAAACATTTACTGCATCATTTTCAGCATAATTCCAAGATTCACAAAAAAATATGGAGGAGAAAAACTGGAGCTTAGTTTCTGTTCTGTTCCGTTGGAAAATATCTGAAGTTCTTTTTTAATGCGTAGAATCTTTATTTTGTTGATGTTAATACATGTGTAGCGACATCGATCACTATATGCTGTGTTTGATCTAATTTCTCGGACATGTAGGCAATGTTATGGGAGAGTATAATAAAAATACGAATAGCAAGCTTATCAGGCACTGGATGACGAGTTATCCCTGCTGACATCGGACAGAATCTTGAGCTTCATCTGGGCAATAGTGTTACGAAAAACAATATAAAGGGCCCTATATAGGTTGAGGACACAATACATCGTTTGGCCGCGCTACTACTCATAATCTAGACCTTCAGTTCAACCATTAATATCTCACATGATGTCCCTTTAGATGTTTATGGTTGCTTTAATGTTAGACGTCTTCAGACATAAGTAATCAGTATTGTAGAGTTATTCTTGCATCAAATTGAAGGCTTTATTACTAAATCATTATAAAGCGTTTTTTCTAGGCGTGTAGTGATTTTTTTGAAAGCATATTGAGTGATTTTCTGCAATTCCTGTCAAACTCCAAGCGTAAACCTGGTTAGACCATGACCACCGTGTTTTAATGTGACAAAGTACCAAAGTTGCTTGTGTCAGATTTTATGAATGCAGCTCCTGGACTTTCCTAAATACTACCTACTTCTCAATAAATGGTCATTACAACCCTTTAGTCAGGATTACGACCTAGCTTTTCACATTACCCCTGTAGTATGTGTTAATTTGATCAATTGTTCTACAGTTTAAAGCTTAAAATCTTCTCAGAACGATATATTTTATTTATGACTGACGGGACCTACAGTTTAATGTCGACTATAGACGACAGCTTTGAGAAACTTTTTTCAAAATGTCTGAACTGGGGTTTGAATAAGCCAACACATTACCTACTAGACTACGGCGATTTAATACCGCGTAATAACTTAATATAATACTATATAGAAGACTTAATTTAGATGATACAATGATTTAATTTTTTAATAATTAAATTAAAAGTATTTTATTTCTTTATAAAATCTTTTTTCAAGTTGATCAAACAAATATCAACTGAAATTTGATTTTCGCAAATGAAATTTGCTTTGAAAATATTCTCCATTTTTTCATACAGAACAACAATAAATTTAATTATCTTAACGGTAAAAACTAGTAGAAATTTATATTTTAGTTTGAAAAATAATTGAAACAACTTCGAAATAAAAAAAAAAATTAAAAACCAGAAAACTATATGTTAACAATGGAATCATGGCAACAAAAGGAAACGATTTCCTGTGAAATGCAAATATTTATACAAAAAATCATTGCCAACAATGGCTACAAAAATATGAAAATTTAATTGAATTGCAAAAAAAACTGTTAAGTTTTTGCGGAAATATTATTAAAACATATTTTTAATTGATTAAATGTGCAATATGATAAAAGAAAAAGAAACAATAAATAAATAACTAAATAAATAGGAAATGAAATGGAATATATTTTATATCAACTCAACCCGATGTGGCTCGTTTAGCACATTATGGGTTATTTTTAATTAAATTTTAATTAATTAAACTAAAGTTATAACACTTAATTAAATGTTTTAAAATTTAATTATATTTAATAAACATATTGAATTAATCTTTATTAAACTCCAAATGAAGTAAATAAGCCCTTGAGAATTTATTTTTATACCCGGAAATTTTGAAGATTAGAAAACAGCGAGAATTTAGAAAAAAGTAAATGAAATATTTATTTGAAGGGATAAATAAATGCCAAAAAATGTTACCCGCGGCACACTTCATGTGCCTCACCAGTTCTTACAGTTTCTGTCGGGTATCTCCGAGTGTTACATGCCAGTGACATTTTTTTCTCCAATATATGTGGTTTCTTCTAGCTATAGGGTATAGTCATTCGATTTATATAAAGTATGCTTCTCAAACTTTATATTGCGTCACTATAGTATACCCTACATATCAATTGCACTGACAAATTTGACTATGCTGCTCTATATCAACCATGTCAGTACCCCTGCCCAACACTTGATACGCACTCAGGTGTATCTTTCTGAGAGGCAAGAATATGTCCTGATGATTCATCCTCCTCGTCAACCCCTCCTCACCATCTACATGTTGAGTTTGAGACAACACCCATCCTGAATAAGCGTTCTCAGAGTCTACAGCGCCCCATCAAAAGATCGGTTACCAACCTCAGGTTATTCCTGGATACTATGATACAAGACTAAGATCTCCTTTTATTGTAATACTCTAACAAAAATTTTTGATTGCCTCAAACCCACTTGGTTTGAATAGAATCAATCACAGAAATTGTAACATTCCTTGAAAGAAAAGAGAATTGAGAAAAGCAATTACATGTTCTTAATCGCAGTCCAGTCAGGTTAGTTTGCAATGCCAGCTGTCTCAATGGGTATATAATACTTGGGTCCTATAAAATCGCGTTGTAACATCGAAATTATCTATTTCGTCTCTCAGCCATCCTGGGAGTTTTATGAATACATAAATTATATTTAAATCGTCTTTAACTACACAAGCTCTGTCAATAAATGTCTGAATGCCTAAGAATTCTTTTCCTTAAGTTCCTAGGCATCGAACAATGATAGAGAAGATTGTCGTTGGACTCATCTTCTTCGTCGTCGGTACAAATGTTGCAAAAGTTGTCATAACGACTGTGCATTCAGAGTCAAACCTCCCACTATCACTGCTATGAGAGGCTTAAGATGGAATCCAGTAAGATTTAATATAAACTTTGTCCTGCATATATTCATATCGCGGTCTTTGCAAGTTAATATAGACATGGTCAGCCGTAAGTCAGATGAATAAAAAGCAGAAGATGAAGAGAAAAGCTAATTAACATACATTCAACATACAACCCTTCAGCCAGGATTACGATATAGTTTCTCACACCACTTATGTTGTGTGTGTTCATTTTATGCATGAGTGGCAGGACCTACAGTTTAAAGTCGACTCCGAACGATAGATTTTTGAGAAACTTTTCATGGCAATTTTATTCACTTTCAGAGTTTTTGACAGAAATCTGCTGAGAGGAAATCGCCGAAGTAATATTTTTTCGTATTTCAATTTGTTGGAGTTGTCTAACCTGAGGTTTGAACCGTTGACCCATGTCTAATAAGTCAACACACTACCTACTAGACTGCAGCGACTAATCAAACAAGTAACTGAAAAACAATAGCTCTGTACAAGAGAGGCTAGAGAAAATTTGGCGATCAAACTTTAAAAAAAGTAAAAAAGGAAATAAAAAAGGGATGCAGTTTATAATCGGCGCTACACTTATTTTTCTAATGACTCTGGTATTCCGACTATACGTCTAACAATACACCCCTATAAGCTTATTATTACTTATATGTACATACGTAAGCGGTGCATTTATAAATGATAGAAAAATCACGTATTTTATTTAAACAAATATTTAACTTACTTAACACGTAATATTTAAATAAGAAAAATAATTATTGCAATAAAATATTACGTTATTAATAATTAAAACTACATAAATAATAAGAAAAAGAGAACATTACTAAATAAATAATTTGAATCCCTGGTTATTTTCTATAAAATACTGAATTTAATTTTCAAATTGAAAAATTCTTTTTCAGAAATCAAATACTTTTCATTTAATAATTGCTCTACCAAAGATTTTTATAACGTTCTCCCATATTTAAAACAGAATGGCACTTTTACTCTTATGATATTTACCTACAGAAATAAATGCAATTATTTCTCATCTTCTCAATACGATTTATGTTATCAAATCCTTTTAGAAATTCTTATAATTCCTTAAAATCCATTTAACAAAATGTGGAATTACAATCATTATTACGTAGCATACATTTAGGGGTTTAACATTCACTCACTCACTTCTCCTTATTTTACCGTTACTGTCGACAAAGGAATCAATGTATTAAAAATTAAAGCATATCTTGCAGGCATACTTTGTGAACATTTGAGCCAAAATATTTATTTAACTGTCTCAGTGCTTTTCGTTTTCTTTTTTTGTTGCTTGTTCCATTCTTTTTATTTTTAAGAGTTTGATTTCGTCTTCATTCTTGTTTTTTTTTTTTGCATTTTTATTTTAATTATAATCAAGCAAAAACGAGTCATAAAATACCCCAAAAATATTTCCATTTACTTGACACAAGAATGAAATATAAAATACGAAAATAAAGAGGGAGACTAAGGAAAAAAAAAATAAAAATGTCGTGCATACTTTCTGGCAAATGGTGATGATGAGGACGGATTTTTAACAATTTTCACAACAATTTCGTATACAATAAATAAAGAGGGTGTAAAAAGTGAAAGGGTTGGGGGTGGTGTTTGGTTGAGTTTGAAAAATCCCTTGAAGCTTTTCTTTATTTCGATTCATTTTCTTTCTTGTTGTTTTTCTTTTTAACTGTGATTGTATAAGCGAGTAAATATTTTTGTATTTCTTATATGCGAGAATGGCTTCAAGGTTAAAATAATGAAAATTGCGTTTCATTTCATTTCTTTTTATTTAGTGATGATGGAATTTAGTTTTTTCCATGCCACTATTTTATATGTTTTTTTATTTGTCTCCAAAGTCACATATGGTTTAAGAGCATGTGTGTTTTTTTTTATTCCGCTGCTGCCTTAGAAAAATATGTAGTTTTTCCTTTACCACTTTTCAGTTAGTTTTATACGTTTTTTATTTCCATTTGTCTTTATGTAAATGTTTTCTCTCTCTCTCTCTCTTTATTTTTATTTTCATTTTATTTTACTTTTTCCTTTTTTTTTGTTTTAATTTCTATTATAGAATACGAGCATTTCTATAGTGAGTGCTATTCTCTATAGATTCGTTTAAAAATTAAAGGGGGATTATTTCTGAAAAAGAAGACGAAATAAAAAATTTTTTTTCTTTGTGGTTAGATTTCAAAAGTTGGTAGAACCGAAACCATAATGGAGGGAGGGAGGGAGGTGAGGAGTATAGCTTACTTAAAAAGGGTTATTAAAATAGAAATGATCTAATGCATGGAATGGAAGTTAAATCTCTAAAGTACAGAAAAAAATTTATTTATAATTTAAAAAATACCCAGAATGTATGCTACAGTTTTTTTCATATGGTCGAATATAAAGATTGTTTAAAAGTATGCTTTAATATTTTTTTATTAAACTCCGAAAAGTATGCTACAAAAAGGAAAATAGATTCACTATGCTTCTATTGGATGTTATTTAATTTGAAAAACTTACTTTTATGGTAAAGTACATACATATATAGAAAGTAACGATTTATATAGCTTGAGGATTAGGACTATGGAAATGATATCTGGTTTCCATTTAACTTACTTAACTTTCGTTAAAAAGAACTAATAAATGTAAGAACTTAGAGAGAAATCCCTTTGTTATGGGCCACTAATATTTAGGTAAAGTTTGTTGAATAATTTTGCTATCTTTCATAAAAAATGAGCGTAAAATCATAACTGGAACTGCAAACGACTATATCATACCTGTTGTTGGAAAAAAAAAAACAAGGAAATGGATGGGGAAAGAGACACTGTTAAGCAGGAAATACTGGGTGAAAATATGGGCGTGGAAAGAGTAGTCTTCCAAAGAATATGACTGAAACTGAATTTCAAAATAATCTGTAGAAATTGTCTAGAGGCTCTATGTTTCTCTGCTTCTAAGGTAATTAAGCAGAAATAGTTTAACATAATTCATTATTCAGTTTCGTTCTGAGACTAAGACATCCCAGAGAGTCCATTTATTGAACACATATCCGGGAGAAGCGCTTGATTGGTATCCTTTTGAACCTGTAGACCGTTGACAATGCGTTTAGAGTGACAGTACAGTTAAAATGGTCAATGAAAACGTCATGTCATCTTGTCGAGAGTCAACTTTCAGTAGAAACTATTTAATAGACAACAACAAGAACTAGCAGAAAATGTATGTAAGTATAAGACTATAAAATACCAGTGTAGAACCCAAACCAATGGTAACAGTTACTATATTTTGCATCCAACTTTTAATGTTTTATTAGTCATCTGGCATGTGGAGAAAATCTAAAACGTTTCGATAATTTTAAATGATTACTTGTGAAAACAATGACCTCTAGAGATTATATTCTTTTTTCCTTTATTTTTTTTATAAACCTAAATTGTAAATTTAATAAATTTCTTTAATATTTAATTATTTTGCATTTAATGACAATGTCACGCTTTTTTACAATTTCCTGATAAACTATCCTCCACCACAATACTAGCAACAATTATATAACAATTTACCAGCCTAATTGTATGCTTTGTATACTAAAATTATTTATGCATCAGTCATTCCTTCTACGTCGTTGTGATGTTTGTTCTTTTTCAAAAGTTAAACCATAATGGGGTAAATTGTCTCATTGTCATAAATATGTATATAAGTATATTTGTATGTATGTACTTCACTACCATTGCTTATAAATTATATACAAATACAATTATATAAATTGCCTTAACTGTAGCCGTCTTTTAGGCGCCCACGAGACAATTGTGTACCTTTATAACCTTCAGAAAAAAGGAAGAAACAAACAAACAGAAGCAATTTAATTTCGGTTGGTAACATTTTCATTCCGATTTGAATATTTGTCAGGCAAATTATTTCAACATTATTAATGATTTAAGACATGAGCTTATTGCCACGATTGAAGACGAATATTATAGACCTTGACATTCGTTCCTTCGTTAGGAAAAATGACGTCAAATTAAAAATTTCAAATTTTGCAAACTTAAATTTAATTTTATTTTATACAACCACTTATAAAAGTTAAAAAGTTGATTGGCATCAAAATTAATTGTATTCTGGAGAACTGTCTAAAACCTAAAAAATGTATTTTTCGAACTTAACTTCGATCTCATTTTTCTTGATAGAGAAAATTAAATTAAGAAATAAAAATCATTTACAATTTAGTCAAGGTTATCAAATAAATTTTACGAGAAAAAAAGGAAAGAAAATAATGTGTATAATGTATTACTAATATAGTGCCTAAAAGCATGCCACAGATAACATTTATATTATTGTATTGCCATTATTATAACATGAATAAAAATTCAATTGTTTGTTCAAATAGTTTTTTAGCCTGTCATTTACTATTATAATAATAAACGAAAACGTAAATTGTCAGAATACAAAAGCAAAAAAAAAAAGGAAAATATTTTCCTTTAATAGGAACGTACAATGGAAAACCCATCATCACTCATGTCATTTTGTTTAGGCTGATGAAAAGACATGTTGTTCAACATTGGTAAATGTCCTAAAAGTATACTATGAGAATAATTTAATAATCATGTATAAATTATGATGAATCATTTGTAAGAATCAAAAGACAATAAATGTCAGTCAATACACACATGGCATCATACCAGAGATTTGAATGATGGGCACTTCTGCTAATCAATAAACATCCGTAATATAGAGATGGCTGTCATTAGTATTCGGCATAAAAACTCTACATTTTCAGAAGAAAAATGCCAAAAATAAGTAGAAACTGCACATCACAATGGATCAATTTCAACTGAGAGAATAATTTTATTAAGTAGTAGTAGAATAATTTTTTAAACAACAGTTCTGTAGTCATATAGAGGTAGTAGGGAAATATAGATCTGAAGTATAGATATTTTGCTCTGATAACATTTATATCTTCATCTGCCTCATAGGTTATCTCCCGGCACTACAGAAATAATGCAGCCAATATTCCACACCAAGCCGCAGCATTGAAGAGAAAAGTAAAATAAGATTCCTGAGAAATGTTAAAGTTGCAACTACGCGATATTAGGACAAAGGATTAAAAATACTACAAAGAGATTCTAAAAGTCGGTCTAAATTCTACGTTCGCTACCGACTCAATATTACAAAGTTAACTTTCATCTATTGAGTGCGCACACGAGAAATTAAATTGAGTGTAATATTATAATTGGAGCAGAGTTTAGTCACTTAAAGTGATTGAAAGAAGACAAATACCACCCAAATTAAACATTAGAAGTTCGAAAATGATGAATTAGAGGTATTACTCAAGAAAAAATTGATTTTTAAAACGTTCGCAAGCGGTAGAACTCATTCAAAAGAGCTAAAACCGAGGTATCATGAACGTAAATTTTACTTGTCTAAAGAGCTATAAATTTGGCTGTATAGCACTACTGCTGGCATTGCGACAACCCGAAACCAAAGAAATCGTATGTGCGGACCAGATAACGAGACGAATCAATTCCGAATATTAAAGGTAACACGATGTATCTCACGTGAACAAAAGGGTATATCTATTTTGAGCGGCTACAGTTCCGCCAGAAAATTAAAAAGTACGCGTACTTAACAGAATTAACTCGTTTGAAGAGAGCATTAGCCGAAAAATGAGACCGGACCTGAAGACACATTATTTCATAATGACAAAGCTTAGTTAGATGTTGTAAAATCTATTTTGAAAACAGTGTTTGGGGAGCATAGCCCGCCAGTTTTGCAGTCCAGCTCTTGTCCAATCCATATTATTCGATCAATGCAGAATGCTCTTATTTCAGAAGATTGGATTGATAATACAAACAGTTTTCTTTTGGAGAAATATGAGTAGGGGTTTTAAGAATGCTCAAAATTAGAACCAATTTTCTTTTCCACCAATACTTCACTACATCCTTTAGAACTTCTTAAAATGCAAAGCTTAAAAACATTTATATATAATATACATATGTATAACGCTGCGTACTACTGTAAAAAGACGAATGAATCATCATGTAATAATCAGCTACTCATACATTGTATAACATTTTAATATCCTACCAAAAGGCATGTATAAATTAAAGTACATTTAACCACCGTCAATTAATTTTATTTCTTAATCTATTACTTCTCAATAAAAGTATTGCCTACTTTAGAGAGCATTTAATTTCAAATTACATTTCTCTTTTAAATTCCATTGTGAAAAAACAATACATATAATATTTTCCTTTTAAATGTCAAAAATAATAAATTAATAAATAAAAATTGTACTTTTTTTTAATACTCAATAAAATAATTCCTGTAAGCCCTTTAAGTATGCTTTAATTTTTGTTTTGTTTTCAAATATAAAAATCTCCCTATCCATTTTAGACATTTTCTTCTTTTGTCCTTTTAACATTTACGAGTGAAAAAGTCGAAGTCATGCTTGGTTCCTTTGTTGCCACCATTTCCACGTTTTTAAACGCATGAGTCATTTCTGTTCAATCATCATCATGAGAGAATTTTGGCGCCATTGGTCTTGTCGTATGGAGCCATAAAATATTTTACTGTATTTTATGGTTCGTTTCTTTCTTTCTTTTTTTCAGCCATATTTGTTTTATTGTGTTTTTTTTCTTTCTTTATTATTGCCTACTATGAGGGAGTTTAAAAACAAGGTAGACCCCTAGAGGGTAGTTTGTAATAGTAAAAATTATAAATAATTTATTTATGGATTTCGTATTTGTGGTTTATTTTCAGACACACCTTAAAAACGCCAAAGGTTTTCCTTGGTTTTCATGTACAATATACAGGGAAATATCGATTAGAAAATTAAATATTAATGATAAAAGTGTTTACCAGCTAAAAATAATTTATAGACTGCCTAAAAGTAGACTTGAAATTTTATTTTCCAATAAAAAACAATATCATTACGAACTTAAATTTTCAAATGCCAAGCCAAACATTAGTGACACACTCTAATTTTTTTTTTCTATTTCAATGATTTTACAATTTCCCGATATTTTTTTTGTCTTTCTGTTTTACAAAATTATTAAATTAGTGTAATGAAGCGTAAGGAAGAGAAAATGGCATTTAAATTATTTGAATTATTGTTGGAAAACGTTTGTGATTTTTGCTATCGTTATTATTTATGATTATTAATGTTATACTCCAATAAGTATGCAATCAATTTTTGTTGTTTTTGTTTTGAAAATCGAATATAAAGTATACAATAATAATAATAACAATTTATTTTTAATAATTAATAATTTATGTGGTAATTGGATATAAAATAATATAAAATTCGTTTAAAAATCATAATGGTCAGGCTGGTAAAATAAAACAAAAAATGGATGACTCATGTGCTTTGTTAACAGGAAAAAATATTAAATATAAATTAATTAGAGCAGAAATACATTTTAATTAAATTTTTTTTAATTAAAAATATTGTTTTATGCAACATAAAATTATTGTTAATATTTTTCTTTTATGAAAATTTATAATTTAAAGAAATAAAATTTAATATCTGCATTGGAATAAATGCTGTAGCATTGACATAAAATAGTAATCTTCATGAAAAATATTCGAATTTTCAAATATCACCCGGTAAATTAAGAATATCATAACAGATGCTGTTCATGCCCTCATATCAGACAATTCTAATTCGCTTTTGTTAAACGAAAACGTGCTTAAAAACTGCCATTTCGAATTACGTTTTTAGTTCGAACAGAGTACTTTAATGAAACATCTTTTGTCTTTGAAAAGGTGGGAATATCTAAATAAATACACTAACAACTTTTGAGGCATGCTGTATATCGCTACATGTGAAAATGTCGGTCAAGACATTTAAGGTTTGCCTTGGGCTAAATGCAACCTCGTACCGTTTCCTGAATGCGGGGTACTTTATCTGTCTGTTTTACATACTTAATTGGTCATTACAACCGTTTAGAAGGGATTACAATCAAGCTTCTAACACTACTTATGTTGTGGGCACTTATTTTGTCCATGAGTGGTGAGATCTACAGGTTAATGTCGACTGCAAACGACAAATTTTTGAGAAACTTTTCATTGTTAATGTCTACTCTGAACGAAAGATTTTTGAGAAAGTTGTCATGACAATTTTATTTACCAGAGTTTTCATCAAAAATCTGCAGAGAGGATGTCGCCGAAAGAAATATTTTTCATATTTCATTTTGTTCAAGATGTCTAATAACCTACAGGCTATGGCAACGCTATAGAGCTTCTAACGAATAATAAGTGTGAAGAGCTATTCAGTTTAGTTGGTAACGACCTGTTTAGATAAATTTCCTAGTTTTTGTGTATCATTAAGTTGAAGAAAACCATGGTTTAAGATTGGAGTCTTCGAGTTATTTTTCCTGTCTAAATAAAAGGTCATCCCGGTCACAGCATCAGCTATTGTGAGAATAGTATTCTACTTATCTCTTCATATTTAAACGATTGTATTGCGTAAGCGACTAAAGCAACTAATTTTTCGTTTTTGACCAAAAATAGATTCAAATCTGGATGTCTAAATCAAAGTTGCTTTTATTTAAATTATTTTTCCAATTATTTGGAAAGTTGGTGGGACGAAGTTATTTTTACGGTCTGGAGCAAATACAAAGAATTTTTGGAGGGGAAACTAAACCAGAGCCACAACAACTGATACTACATCTAAGTAGGAGTATCTAATGTTACATTGGATCTAAAAAAACATAGCGGTTGCTAAGAAACTGACGCGGGCCAGACCAGAAATAAAGCATTTGAAGTAAGTTAAATACACTCGATGTTTGGGTGCCTCATAGATTTATACTAAAATATTTAATTTGCGATTCATCATGACCGGAATAAATCGTTTCTGAACGGAATGATTGCGCGTGATGGAAAGTAGATCACGTACAATTGTAATATGAACAAAAAGAAATCTACAACGCATAAACGAAGCAATCTATAGAATAAAGAAAAGTAATGGTGTATGGTAGATGGGATTGGAAGAAAATTGTACATTATGAACTGCTAAAACCTGATTTTGGGCTCTACTATCAACAATTAAAGATATTAAAGCAAACAAGTCAATTAAAATGGTCAAAATTGATCAACAAAAAAGTTGTTGTGTTACATAATAACAACACATATCGTTGAGGAACTTGCTGAAACTGAAAGAGCTGGGCAGGGGAGTTGCATTTAGCTTGTAACCTCAGATTATAATTGATATCTGCAGGATTTTCTTAATATTGTAAATATAATTTGCGTTCAGAACACAATTAGAGCAGTTTTACACTGTGAAAATAAAATTAACAGAATGTTATCGATTCAAATGATGGTTTAATAAAACATGACATAATAAACAAATTTTTCGAACGCCCTTTATTATTTCATTTGAAATATATTGTAATTTCTCTTTCTTTTTAAATACAAAATTTATATTCAAGTCAAAAATAAAGTCCTTATGTAGACGAATTTATAATGTAACAAAGATATGAAAGTACCTACATATATATACATTTCTACTTAGTTTTTTCTCCTCAAAATCTATCGTTCGAATTCGAATTTAAACTGTAGGTCACACCACTCATGAATACAATTAACACACAGAAAAAGGCTGGTGTGATAAGCTAGGTTTTAATCCTGACTAGAGTATTGTAATGACCAATCGATAATAATAACTTAGTTTTTTTAAATATTTCATGAGAATGAGTTTATAATACTTAACAGTCATATACTAATTCTACAATATCAAGTTTTACATATGATTTTAAGAAATTTTTAATATTATACACGATAAGTTTTTGATTTAAATCTCATTTAATTAATACAATTGTTTCAATTATAATCAGTCTTAGAAGTCTTAAGAACTATTGAACATTTCATAAGAGATGTTTTCGAACGGCTAATTCGTGGATGAAAACTGAATTTCAGTTGAATTGCCAGTTGCCGTTTTATGTTACTGTCATAAGTTGGCAATCAATTTAAATTTAAATTGCAAATATTTTTTGTTGTTAACTGAAAATTTTTGATTGTCAGTACACCTCTATGTTTCTATATTTCTTATCTATTATGTAATTGCAAACATTTCGTTGTGCTTTAAGGATTGTAGAAAACTGAATACAAGCAATAAAATCACTGTAGTCCCTATATTTCATCGGTGAGGAAGTCTTCTGGCAAAAACTCTGAGATTATTTGCTATGAAAAGTTTTTCAAAAGTCTAGTATTCGGAGAAGAACATGTGTGGAGAAAAAAGTTAGGCTGTAGTCCTGACTAAATCGTTGTAATGACCAATTAGTAAGAATACAAGAAATACATATGTAAAGATTTCAACATCGGTTCTTAAGAAGATTGAAAAATATTTTCTATAAAAAGTTTTTCCAAATTTTGTAAACATACGTACATACATACATAATTGATCATTACAACCCTTCAGTCAGGATTACGATCTAGCTTCTCACATCACTTATGTTGTGTGTATGTTAATTTTATATATTAGTGACTAATTTTAATACATTTGACTAATCTCAACTCAATTCAATACGACAGATTTTTGAGTTTTTTGCCAGAAATTTGCTGAGAGAAAGTCGCCGAAGTAAAATTTTTTCATTTTTCGTCTGGGGTTTGAACCGCCGCCTCAAGTCTAATAAGCCAACGCACTATCTACTAGGTTCTTATACATTTTATAAAGCTTTCCCTTAATTTAAAAACTTGAATGTTCATTGTTAACGCTATCTATTAATTTTATAGATCATCCTCTTAGATCTTATAACCAAGATTTGAACTTAAAAAGTATAAAAATATTTTACAGAAAGTGATTTCCAAAATTTTTTAATTTTCTTTTTAGTTTTCAAAATTTCATCTTTTCTGAAGGTTTGTCTGGGTTTATATTCTATAAAAGTAACTCAAATGGTAAATTCTTTAAAGATTTGAACTCTAGAGCATGAAAACTTTTTAAATTTTTCATATCAAGTGTTCTTTAAATCTCATTATTTTAATATTTTTACTTTAAGGGCCATTATTACAACTTCCCGTTAAAGTTGGCGTTAGTTAAAGGTACCTTTAGCTAAAGTGAACGCCAAAGTTACCTTTAACTTATTTTGGTTATTACAACTTACAGATAAAACAAAATTAACTATTTCAAAAATATGGCAGTGCCATGCAATGTCGATAAAACTGCTCAATTAAACAAGTTTTTTTTTAACGCAGTGGTTGTTGTATATGCTCATTTTGTTTAAATTTGAAATTGCCATATCGAAAATAGTATATGATATGGCAAGTTCAAACATAAAGTGACCTTTAAATGTTAAAGGTAGGATGATCTTCCCTTTAGCTTAACGCTCACTTCTACCTTATTGGGTACTCGTAATAATGAAAAACAATTTATCTCTTCGTTAAAATCCTCCATTTAGTTAACGGCAAGTTGTAATAATGGCCCTAAAAATATTAATTTTGATTTCAAGTTGCTTCACTAATCCTATAAAACTATATGGGAATAAATTACTAAAACCCTGTAAGATTTAAACTTAGTTTCTTAGAGAAAAAAAATTAAACATTTCAAACATTAATTGAAGAGTATTTTCTTTAATAAAATAATGGTTTTAGCTTTGATTGATACTTTTCGTTCCAGATTACATTATTTACATTAAATCGTAAAGCAGTATCATTCATTCAATCAACCATACATCACTGTGTGCTAAGTGATATAAATACTGGCGTCATTAATTTAAATTACAATAATAAATGGAATTGGAATTGAAATTGATACGTTTTAAATGGTTAAAGAAGAATAGGAGGAAACATAAATCGGATAATACACTTACCAGCTGGCAAAATGGGAGCCCGGCAAGTATGGCAGAAGCACTGCATAACAGAGTCGCGTACTAATCCAATCAACATGATGACTAAAATTTATTGATTTTAAACGTTGAGAGACGAGTTTAGTTTCTTAATTAAACAATTCAATGGAACAGTTGATGTTGATGATAATGATAGACAGTCAGCAAAGAGGAATTGATTTAAACAAAATCCAAACGTTAGAACGATGTTGTTCTCAGTGTTGTTTCTGCTACAGTTTTAAGCACTTTTCATGTGGTTTTCTTTTAACTAGATTTTGTTGGTTTCAATTAATGATTTTTAACAGGATATGTTTCTTTTGATTTCTTTTAATTTTCTTATGAATTTTTATTTTATTTCTTAAATTTTTTTGTTAAATAATCTTTAAGGGCGGTGTCTGGTTTCATAAACTACACTTTTATTAAATTTTTGTTGTTGTGGCTGTTGTTGGTAAATATTTTTTGGTTAATAAAGAATATTTTTTTTCTTCTTTCTTTCTCTTTATTATTGTATTAAATTATTGTAAACTTTTTGGATGGTTTTCTGGCTTTTGAGACAATTTCGCAGAGTAGAAAAATATTACCGTTTAAAAAACAAATTTTTGTTAACAATTTTCAATAATTTTGCAATTATTTTTCTTTTACAATTCACACGTTTTGCCTTCAATTCTTTAACTGCTGCTGGCTTTAATTTCTTTCTTTCTTATAAAAATTTTTTCTCTACTACCGCATAGACGTTTAGACACGTTAGCTGTCTTAATGCGTTTATGTTGACAGTTCTATAGGTTCTAAATGTAACTGAAGTTGGCTGTAGTTCGTTAAAACACACACAAGTGTCAGTTAAAAGGCAAGTTAACGGTTATTTTTGTTTCTTTTGTTTTGTTGTTGCTATTTAACGGCTTATGCTCAGTGAGAGCAGTATATTGTCAAAATTGTAAGACAGACAGAGAGACATACAGAGAAAAAGAGCGAGAGAGTTCGTAAATAGCAAATGAGTAGAGATTTTTATTTCGTTTTCCTTTAAAAAAAAACAACAGAATTTTTACGTTATGGCTAGTAACTCTTGTTCTTTTTGCAATTGGCTTTCAAAGCAATAACGGTTTGGTTTTAATCACTGCGAAGGACTAAACAGTACTGTTTGGCTTTATGGGGGACATTTTTTTTTAAAACAGCCATTTGGTTATAAAAGTAGCAGAAATAATACGCAAGGACATTTAACTCTCCAGTCAAGAGAGAGTGTAAAAAGAGTACTAAATAGGCAAAAAATAAAAATCACAAATGGAGCCTGCAAAAGATGAGTTAGAAATGGAGCTTAAAAACAATTTTTTTTTCATATTAAAAATAAATTAAAGAATTTAAATAAAATAGAAAAAAAAAACGATTAAAATTGAATTTGGTAAAGATTTAACAGCTGTTGAGGAAACTTGTTACAAAGGGAAGGAATCCTTCCTCCTTTCTTTAGGGCTTCCTATGTTAACATCTATACAGAATATTTTTAATGGAGAAATATGTGTGTATGTACTAAGCCTTTTAATTATATGACGATCTCATTTCAAGGCCATGAAACTATTCTATCCTTTATAGTAATCCAATTACGGTTGCTCTGCTCTGTAAGAACAAGCAGAATTTTAATAACACAGTATGAATCATTATTTCGTTTATATTCGAAGACTAGCGCTCAAAGGATCTAGTACTAGTGCAATGCCATGATTGTACGAATAAGGACACAGACAGTAATTTAAAGCAAATGGGTATTCGTCATATTGACAGATTAACAACTTAGGCTTAAAGAATCTGAGTCCGGGTTTTACCGATCGTATTGTAAAGGTGTGTAATTGTAATAAGCTGCCCTAGAGGGAATGTGCAAACATGGAGCAAAGCTATCTATGTGGGTAACACCTAAGGTTCATAAAAATGTGTAGGATCGTACTGTGCTATGTCCCAAGACATTGCGACATTTTGGGAAACGATATTGCATGGTGGCAAAGCTCGTGTTTCTTGTGGTCCGCTAATATTCCCTTGGAACAGTTGATAGGACTGAGCTAACAAGTGATCACACGGACGATAGATACATCTTATGGCGGCAGGTTGATCTAAATGGGTACTGGATCTTGGTAAGGTATCTATTAGGACCGTAATAGGCGCATTGTGCCTTGAGGACAAGGAGCAGCTTCTATAGGCTTGGTGGACAATCCAGAAATTGTCAAGTATGTACATTCTGTTTGTGCCTTAATATGCAGAGACAATGCCTAAATATTATTGGCTGGAGTTTCTTCAAGGGCTTTAAGGAATGGGGCTCGGTTAGGGTTTATGACGTTCAACGTTTCATTTCTGAATTAAATTACAATTTTCTTCTCTTTTTTTACTTCTTACACTAACTTATACTTAATCAGTTCTACTGTGTATTGATTCTCTCTGTCTTTTTTAAATTTTCTTGAATTTTTAAAGGCTTTATTTTGGGTAAGCGCGAAATTAAAGACTCCTACAATGGAATTTTTTTTGGTCTCTGGATGGGAATGTCCACAATTGCCTAAGCAACTTTACACATTGTTTCAAATACTGAAACCGTCAGAAACCGGACTCTTGTTGCCTCTTATTTTGTCCACCTGATCAATACTGGTAGTATGATTGATGAGACTGGCCTTTAAAAATTTTATAATAATTACGGTATTGAATATCTAGCACCCCCTCGTATCATGTAATATAAAAATCATGAATAATTTAAAATTCAAAATACTATACAATAAATAGAGTCTATATTATATGAACTTCTTTTGGGTGTTATGAACCTCATTAGGGGTTAATATTGAGAAAATAAATTCAAATATTTCCGAGTTTCACTTTGGATTAAATAAATTAAATATTATTTCTAGTTTTGAAACATTTTATTAAAATATAAATTACGTATAAAATTATTATATTGCATGCTTTAGGGGTGGCTTATTAAAACTCTACTCTTTACTGTCTCTCTCTGAAAGTCTCTCTATAAAAATAATTTAATTTTTGGCATTAAAAAATAACAGACATGCGCTTTTATAAAAATAGTATGTTGAACACATTCTCAATATTTGTATTTGTAAGCAGTTGTGGGTAATATTTTCACTCTTACGGTAAATATGAGAATTACAGTTACTACCCTCTCTCTCTCTCTCTATTGGTATTTTGCACCGGCTCTGCTTGTGCATATATATATATTATAAAAGGATTAGGAGATTTTTGCTGAAATTCAATACATACATATAAAATATATGTATGAGTTTTTTTTTTGGTAATACAATACAAAAAAAGCCGGCTATTTTGTAATTTAAACAAAATTAAAAAAAGAAGAGAAAAAAGGAAAGAAAATAAAGAAAAAAACAAAAGTAATACAGCAAAATAATAGAAAAAAAATCATTTAAAGCAGGCAACAAGAAATTAGAAAAAAAACTCCATAAAAATTATGGAAAATAAAATCCATAAGAAAAATACACGTGATGACACAACCAGAGGAAAATTTTTGTTTTCGTGTTTTTATTTGATGTTGTTTCTGGCACCAGCCAGCCAGCCATTTACAAACAGCTGATCATGCAAATGAACCAACAACCAAAAAGGATGAATCATCATCAGCATCATATCCTTATGCGACGTCATCGTCGTCACATTTATAGTCATACTTCTCAGGGCCATTTTTTAATCGTAGAGATTCATTCTACATTCTGTTGTATTTGATTTTCGTTTTTTTTTTTTTGATTCACTTCTTTTCTAATTGTAGTGAAAATCTGTGTTGTTTTCTGCAATATTTTAGAAACTGTTTTCATATTTTGTTTTTTATTTGCCGTTTTTCCATGTTTATTTATTGTGCCTAGATTATGACAATAATTCAAGGTAATTGGCAATTGGTATGGAAAAGTAAATGCAGTGACACACATTTTTTAAAATGATGTGTTGCTGAGCGAACAACTGCAACAGTATAATTGGAGGAAGGCCATCATAAAATTTAAATGTAAAGTTCAATTATTTTTAGTATTTTCAACTTTATATTCATAATTAAAGACATCTGAGGTTTAAATTGATAGACGTTAACATCAATAAATTATTTTATCTGCTGCCACAGTTTTCAAAAACGTAAAGCTAGGTTCTCTAGCTTTATTTGAAGAGACAACTGACCTGTAGAAAGCATTTTGATTAGCCACTTTAGACTTTAATACTCTTTAATTGGCCTAAAGCATAGTCGTTGTCTGGGTATACTCTCTAAGGAGAGGGGGTATCCCCGCTATTATGACAAAACAAGAAAATATCAATGAAGTTCAACCATTGTACGGAATAAAACAATTTTAAAAGAAAGTGGTAATTAGCTATCCTGACACCTAATCCTAAGTACCCTCACTCTTTATCTGTCCGCCTCCTAAAAACACCTACAAAGTGAATTCAATGGAAAGCGCAGTCAATCGCTATCGCTTGCAATCACGTTTTGTTTCATTACGTTACGCTCACTACACATGAAATACAAAAAATAACTAGACCTGTTCGTATTATACAAGGCCAAGTTTCCACAGAAACTAGTCTCGGCCTTGCCTGTGTCAGAACTGCTTAACAAGCGAAATGCCAGTGCTATAGAGCGCAAAAGAGCGTATATACTGTTAACAAATAGTGACGCGCGATGTAGCCAGCCCCAGATTACGGTCGACAATTATGCTTTCGATCTTATTAATGAATTTATTTATCTGGGCTTTTCTTTTAACAGCAAAAATCATGTCAGTTTGGAGATCAATAGGTTCTATTCAATATGCAATTTAGTAGCAGAGATCTCTCTCTCGTCCACCATAATTAATGTTCTTCATGTTACGCATTCTGTCCGTGTTTCTCTATAATGAAGGAGTATAAACGCTGTTACGCTCCGACACAGCTGCTTCGATTGCATTCTGGAGAAAACTTCTACCCAAGGTAGATTGCACATCTTACGCTATAACTAACATAGTAACTAACCTGTCGTGTCCTACCAGTTTAAAGAACTTATCTAACATCAATCAAAAAAAGGAACGATTTACTCAGGTGGAAGTAAGATAAAGACTTAGTTTTGTCGAAGTCATTGTAAATTCTACAAAAAAAAAAAAAAAAAAACATTATGCTTCCGACTTTATCTTCCCGGATAAGCCTAATGTCTTCATATGAAAAGAGGATCAAATCTTCTTTCTTCTTAGGACAAGCAGGTTTTATTCTCAAGATATTTGTAATACCAAGCGTGTACTCATATCTTGCTGTGGCAAATTCAGAGATCTATGCAACAGTCAAAGGAAATGTGCGAACTATTTTTAAGGCTTTTAGAACAGTGTGATTACCTGCAGAAATTCGAATATCCATGCTGTATACACGATACCAGCTTGCATGCCAATTAATACGAGAGCACCTTCGCTAAAATTGAAGTTTATTGTCTAGTCCACTCCTCTAATGTACAATACATTCTCAAATCTGACTTGCGATTCAGACACACAAGTATAGGCCTCTACACCAGATTCCTCTCATTGCGATATGCGGCCAGGGGATTACCATTATCAATTGAGGGAACGGGAAAAAGTTGTTTGCATATCAAGAAATAGATTATCTGCCTGCTACTATGAGGCTATGATTAAATACGCTACTATATTCAGGAACAAAGTCAATATTTTTCGATGTTCAATAGAGAGTCACTTTAAAATCACCTAAAGTGATTAAGCAAGAATGTATCCATGACACGGTGAGGAGATGATCTCAATAGTTATTTTAAAAGTAGGATCCATACTTGTCTGGTGGCCATAGAGGACATTTAAGAGTTAACATCAGGGTCTACTTGCGGTTTGCATGCTACTTATGCTTCATTATTTCGCGGCAATGAAATTATGAAAATGTTTTAGGAAAACTCAGGTAATAAATGTGAACAAATGTTCTCATACGAGCACCTTTATTGTCTTACATGATGGGAACGAACTCGAATCAAGTGGGAAGAATTTGTTTGTGACACAAAAGTCTTAAGATTGTAAGGGGTTTCGGAGCAAATGGAAAGAACTTCTTCGTGACATAAAATTCTTAAGATTACTAGGGTTTTTATTCATTGATGATGGAATATAATTTATCTTCTTCTTTTTTTTTCAACATAACCTAACTTAACCTAAAGTTTACCACTTCCATTCTCCTTGAACGACATAACACGGTAGCCACAAGGTATCCTTTTTAAGTTTAGAAAATAGTTAGAGGTCTGCGGTTGTTGTCAATAAAAGGTAATTCTTTTAAAACGGTTATAAAACCTTTCACTATTTAACAATGTGGTTGGTGAGACATTTTTGTAAATGTATTTGTGAAATTGTATTGCCAACCATATGTGATTAATTTGTTATTGTTTTCCTTATTATAAATCAAAGCATGAGTAATAAGGCATGAAATATTCACTAGTAAGAGTAAGAGTAGTAGAATAGCGATAGGGTTTGGGGGTTGAGAAGAAGAAATGCAAGTGTGTTAAACAATTAAATGAAACGAAGATTAAAGGAAAAGGCAAAATCAACCACCTGAAAGTATGAGTAATAAAAAGGAACTCTTTTACTGGACGTATAATGGACGCCACACACTTATTAAATATAAAAGAGCGTAAACGAAAACAAACACATTATCTCTCATCGCACTCTCTCTCTCTCTACTTATTTCCGATTCCTTGTAATAATATATAAAGAGAGTAAAACTAATATGAGAGAGAGTGTAGTAGTAGCGGTACTAGAGCTATAATAAAAGATAGCAATAATGAAAATCAAAAATTAAAAACAAAAAAAAAAAACAGAAATGAAATGAAACAAAAGCCAAGCTATACGGCGCCAACAAAATAACCGCATACTTCTCTATGGATTGTTCATTCAATGTGTAGTATAATTCGATTCGTCATGACTCGTTACGATTTCAAATGCATATTTTGTTGTTGGTGTTGCTGTTATTGTTGTTTTTGTAAGGATGATTCATTTTTTTTCTAGTCTTTCGTCTTTCTTTAATCACAATGAATGTTGAGTAACAGCAAAAGGAACAGACAAAATGTTGTACAATAACGTTGTGTAACAGAGAACATTTTCTATTTAGTTGGGGATTTTATTTTTTTTTTTATATAAAAAAATATTTTTTTATTGTTTTGTTGTTGTTTTTATTTTTAGTTATCAAAATAAAGAAAATTGTGAAAATGAGTCTACTACAGCACTACACATTGTATACTCAAATGAATTTCCTTTATGTGTTTGCCACATTTTTTTTGTTTGTTTCTATAGCTGGCAGAAAAGTCTATGGTTAGTTTAAGGGGAAGGTAAGCTGACAGTAAGAACTGGAGAAGTGAACATTCAGTCAATCCAGTTCAATTTAATCGATTTTATTTGTGTATTGTGTGTATTTGAAAACATCATATTAATCACCCTCTTTCTTAATTTTAAATTGACCTTAGGCTGCCCCCAAAAAACTGTCCATGAGCTGGGCCTTATTTGACGACAGCTCAGACATCTCCAATAAAACAAAATATGAAAAAAAAAAAACATTTCCTTTGGCTAATTCCTTTCAGAAGTCTTCCGGCACAAACTCTGAGTGGTAAATAAAATTGCCATCCATAGTTCCTTGAAACCTATCGTTCGGAGTCGATGTGAAACTGTAGGTTTGGTTAACATTAAAGCACGCAAAATGGGTGACGTGAGAATCTACGTTGTAACCCCGACTAAAGGGTTGTATCGTCCAATGAAGTAGATTAAAATGCAGAAGGAAAGAAACCTGATGCTTTAGCAACCTGACATATTACATTTACCCGAGCTCTTTTATTGCAGATGAAGGGAATAAGGTTTGAATGAACGAATCTAAAGTGGATATAGACAAGAGCTCTGTTCTTCAAGCTCTAAATTAATGCTGTAAATAGAAAAGGGAACTTAGCTTAACTTGCCTTGCTTTGAACGGTGGACTGATGGCCTTGTTTTGACGGTGATTGTATCATGAGTCATATTACTAATCGAATATAAATTATGTTTAAGCGCATAAGCTATGCTTTCATCGGAACAAATACATTTTTATACGAAATGATTAACGAGAGCATTGATGTGAAATTAGCTTTAAAAATCCTTAAGGACATGGTAAATATCTTTGAATAAACTTTTTAGTGAAAAGCTGAAATGTACTGACCATTTAATATAAAGCTGTTATATGATGAATATGGCACATTATAGAAAATAATTTATTTCAGTAAATGTTACCTTTCCAAGAAAAAAAAAAAAATTTAACACAAGGCATACCTTCTTCTTTCGTCCGTCGTCGAATCCCTGAGAGAATTATGCCGACAACAACTGCTAAAATTGTACACAACCAAAAACAAAGTGAAAACATGGCACCATTGTCGACTTGTGTTCTTCTATTCCTTTATTTTGTTTCCCTCCTCATATAAATTTCTCTCGTATATTTTATTTTATTTTGTTGTTTTTTTCTTATTTTATACTCATATACTATAAATTCTCTCTTTTCTTTCCTTCAATCACACATATTCAAACAAGGAGAGCAAAGAAAAAAAGGAGTATGAAGTTGGCGTCATTAGGATCTGTTTGTGTGTCGGTAAGCTATTGTTGTTTTTTTCTATTTCATTTTCATTGTACGAGTATTGCTGTTGTTGTTCATTCCATTTTCGTGGAAAAAGTGGCGTCAAAACGGGCGGTTAATTTTTAAAGCTTTACTTTTTGGCTGGCATATTGCAATAACAACAACAACTACTACTACCACTACTAGTGCTGAGAGAAAGAAAAACAAAATAAAAAAAATAATATTCTACACTAACCCCGGTGTTGGTGTCTGTTACACAGTTACCGTTAAGGTTATTTTTTATAGTTTTTTTTTTCTCTCTTTCTATAGACAAATTGTATTAGTGTATGTGTGTGCGGTTATAAAAGTTTTTAGTTGTCTCCCTCTCTTTGCTCTTTGGTTTTTAAAGTTCTGTTGTTACCGGCTTATTACTTTTTCCTTGTGTACAATTTTTTTGCAGGTACTGACGTGGCTGGCATTTTTGTTGCCGCTCGCTGTGGTCATAGCAGTAAATTTATGTTTAGGTAACAGGATATTTGAGTAGAGTCAAAGAGAAAGAAAGTATGGAGTCATATAGGGTGTTGAGATCAAAATGGCACAGCAAGAAAATAAAAAAGGTTTAAAAGCGTGAGCTTTAATGTTAGTGATTATCAATAGCTAAACTGTAGAATCGATATCAGGATTTTTTAGTTTTCGTGTTTATCTTTGGAAACATTCAAATATTTTAAGTTTCTTTAGTGTTTCCTTGTTTTTTTCTGTTAAATATGGCCAGGGTAGTTGAAAAGGAGATTGTAATTGAATAGAAGCATAAGAATGTTTGTGAATTATCGATAACAAAAAAAAAAAAAGCTGTAATGTTGTAATAGCACAGCATCTCCACTGACAACAATAACCCATTCACGGGTTTCGAAACGTACGGTGTGGTATGGCTATCACATGTTAAATACCTTTTACTTATTTAGTGAAATATTACTCCATTTACGATCGTTTAACAATCGAAAAACCCATAAAAATAGTTAAAACTTGCTACAAAAGTTGTGATTCAAACTTAGCGAGATTGTAAGCATTACGGGGTGATTATGGTCGAAAGTTTCTAAATTTCTAAAATTCTTAGCGTTCTCAGCAGTAGGACGTATCTAATGCTAATTATGGCATTTTGAATTTGCCCGACAGAACATTCGCATGGCCGTAGACATGCTGATTAAGTTGTAGAGCAACAGGCATTCAATGCGGATTTTTTAATAAAAATTTTCTTTAACAATGAAGCTCACTTCTCATTCGGTGTATACAAATCAGCAACATCAACTCAGAAGAGAATGCCGAAAAACGATTGCATCCAGAAAAAATGATTAATTGGTATGTCTTATGGTTTGGAGATATAATTGGGTTCCCTTATTTCGAAAATGTATCTGGAGTAAGCGTTACCGTGAGTTCAGAGATTAAAGATTAGGAATTGGACGTCATGTGGTTTTCACAAGACAGTACAAAAAATCATACAACACGACCGAATTTAGCTTTATTGTATAATAAGTTTCTAGAAGGACCGATTGGCTACCAAAGTCATGCAATTTGACACAGACTTTTTTGTCTTTTGTCAAAAACTATTTCTAGACGATTAATCCAACTTAACGTTTGAAAGCCAACATGCGCCAAGTTACCGGCGAGACATCGTCCAAAATGTGCGAAAACTATCTCAAAAGGGTGCTGCAACCAATTCAATTTCGTAAACAAAAGTTTTACTGAAGTCATAGCTTTATTTTGAAAGTGAAAATTGTAATTGCATTGTCTGACTAAAAGTTATTTACTGAGTCTTTCAACGACTTGCACTCAGTAGCCATCTGGATAAACTTTGAGAGTGACATAAAATTGCCATGAAAACTTTCCCAAATCTGTTCTTTGGAGTAAACGTTGAACTATAAACCTCGCCACTATTGGATAAAATTAACACATACAACTAGGGTGGTGTCAGAAGTTAGGTTGTAGTCCTGACTAAGGATTGTAATGACGAAAGTAATCAGCTAGGATTTAATTCTGAGAGATTGTATAGTAAAGAAAATTTAAAAGAATTTGAAATTGAATTCACAAATTTGCTGTTTAAAAACTGCCAAAAAATAAAATATTTTTTAATAAATACATTTTGAAGATAACACCCTGTATTTAATATAAAAAGTAGCAGAATGTATCACCTTTAATTTCATTGTTTATACAAGTTTCTTGTATAGTTCCTGTTACTGCATGTATTGTATTACTTTTGCTTCAAGTACAAGAAGTGTGTCCCCGAAGTATACCATACAACGACAACAACTATTATTACTACTGCTGCCACTCTTTGGATACATAGAGCAAATGCTTCTTGAATGCCGCCTGCATGTATACACGTCTGCTATGTGAATGTAAGTCTTTATTAGCACTTAAGTGACCGTCTCGTTTCAAAGTGTCCGTCCATCGGGTTCTATTATGTTCCTGTATATCAATTAGTTTCATTGCTGGTAGATATAGACATACAGCCATACACACACACACACACACACACATACAAATTTACAAACCTACAAAGGAGGTAACCCTTAATAATAACTATTTTTGGCTATGGTTTGCTACTATACAAGGAGTAAGTATTTCGTTACAAATATATGGGAAAACAAGAGTAGCAGCAATACGAAAAAGAAAAGAAAAAAATATTCGAAAAGATTTAACTTTTATGGGTGATATTTTTTTATAATTTATTAGGAAATTATTAACACGACACTACTTACGAAAAAAGGAGGCGGTACGAGATTTTTGCAAAACTAATTGTGGCCACACCAGGTGCTGCTGCAGTATTTGGTGAAACGATGGAGCAACATTTGTCAGTAACCGGGGTTCACCGGGCAGATGATAAGGTGTTATTAACAGAGCATACACTTACCTGTAAAGAAGAGAAAGAGAAGAAAACGTATTAAAAAGAGTTGTAGTAGCTGTAGTAGAAGTTAATTTATAGCAAAAAAGAAATATTTTAAATAAACTTTGGCCTCAGTTATGGACCATTTTCAATGTTTGAAAGGTGAAGAGAAAACCCAAGCTTTTTCAAATGAAAATTGAATTATAAATCATTTGACAGTGTATACTTCTAAAGTCCATTTGAGAGTTTGATTTAATAGGTGACTAAATTACTTGAATATATATTTCATATATTGGCAGTTAGTTTCTCTGGTTGCTTTTAATTATTGAAATGAAATGCTGGAGATAATGCAGCGAATATTTTAAAATTCTTAAATAAATATTAAACCATGCTCGCCCTGAGCCTCTGACTCTCTATTTTTTATTTCTTTATTGAAGCAGAGTGCCAAGTAAAATTAAATCTTGACTTATTGTGGACTGTGGACATGCTTCAATGACGAGCACACTTGGCTGCACAACATATTTCCTTATAATTTTCTCGCTAGGAGATTTAATTTTAGGATACGAACTAGGGACTTGCAGTCAGATGATCCAGAGGTTCCTGCTAGCACCCTTGATGTATACACTGATTGCTCCAAAATGTTGCAGGTTGTGGAACATTCATATATTAAGGGTTCTAACATTAAACTTTCGTATAGTATATGAATGCTGCCTTACCACTACAGTGTTTTCAGATGGTCTCGAAGATATTGATAGCGGTGTAATGTATGTTGAATGATTACTGAGGCAGCTAGTTTACAATCAAGTCCCCGACGAACACCACCTCAATATCTGAATATCAATGAATTCTCAGGAAAATTTCGGATCAGTCAAACTCTTATATGGCAAATCGCAGAAATTGTGTATTGCTGACGAGTTGTCCAAAGCTGGTTCAAAGCTTACAATCTCCGCAATGTTACAGGCCATAAGTGTTCCGATTGTTTCAGTAAAATGAGTATTTTACAATCGTTTTAGAGGGCGGCAATATGAATGTAAATGCATAATTGCGGAGGTTCTTGGCAATTTCTGTCATCATTAGAGTTAATAATGTTTCATACTAGTCGCAATAGCCTAGTAGGAAGTGTATTGGCTTATTACACCTCAGGACACGGCTCAAAACCCAGGTCAGACATCTCCAACAAAACGAAATATGAACAAATATTTCTTCTCCGACTAACCCTCAGCAGATTACAGGCAAAAATTCTGAGAGTAAATAAAATTGCCATGAAATATTTCTTTAAAATTCGGAATCGACTTTAAACTGTAGGTCCCACCACTCGTGCATAAAAATTAACGAAACTAGGTCGTAATCCTGACTAAAGGATTGTAATTACCAATTATGTGTGTTATGTATGTATGTTCGAACTTAAAAATCTCGGTTCAGATTCCTCGAATCAAAGAAAACAAGAATTCTACAATTTAAATATTATTCAATCGAACATGAGCACACGTCCTTCTAAGTCTATTCCAATAAATATGAATTTAGAGTTCCAGAAACCTTAGAACTATTTTTAGATAGTGGTTAAAATCTCTTATAGTACATCTACATGCACTGTTGTAAAAAGAGAATCAACAGAAAGAGGCAAGGAGGACCGTATGTTTAATAATAAATATTTTCATTACATATTTTTGAAAAAATGGATGAAAATTACATATTTTTGTAAATTACAGTACATTATTTTTAAAAGTGACTCTTATAGCATCATTATGATCCTGATGGCACTAAAAGAAAAGCATTTGAAACCCAATAAACCATAATACGAAGGCTATTTCTCCTAGAATTTCATGGAAAGCGGTATTTCTAAATACAGGGAGGTTGCTTGGTGGCAGTCCTTTAAGAAAGGAAAGTAAATAAAAGCTAAGTTACTGAATTGGCCGTTACAACTTTTTAGTTAGGATTACGACCAAAGTTTCTCACACCATCCAAGTTGTGTGTGTAAATTTAATCCACGAGTGGCGAGAATTACAGTTTAAAGTCGACTCTGAACGGCAGATTTTTGAGAGGTTTCTCCTGGTAATTTTATTAACTCTCGGAACGCTTTTGCCAAAAGACTGCCGAGAGGAAGGCGCCGAAGAAATATTGGTACATATTTCGTTTTGTTCAGTTCAAAATGTCTGAGTTGGGGTTTGAATAATATCGGCTAGTCGGGCCAGCATAAGAGGGCTCGGTTCGAATGAGTTTAATTCATGAATGGTATGCGACTGTGTGGGCAGTCAGACGGGTCAATTGGGTTCACCCCTCTGTTGGATTCCAGGTCAGATGGAAATTTACGACAATGAGCAGACAGTTCACGAGGAGGGGAGCTTACACGCCACTGTTAAAGTCAGAAACATTCTGGGAATTGAAAAAAGATTTTGGATGACTCTGACGTCAACTTATGTTACGTAATTGCGATTGGAATAGATTAGCATAATGCATCACAATATCCAAAAGTAGCCTGAGAATGACTTGACAGTGTCAACTCAGACATCTCGACCAAAACGAAATTAAAAAAAAAAAAGCACGGGTTCACGTCTAATAAGTCAACACACATACTAACTAAACCGAGTTCAAGAAATAATAAACATTCGATACGTGCGGAATATAATTCTCTAGTATGAATAGGGGAATATATTTCGAGGCGTTACGCGTAGGGAAAGGCGCATTGCAATGTAAATTAAGTTAAAGAAATTAAAGAGAAAATTGTTTCTGCAACAACATTAACCGTATATTGAATGTTCTTCCTGCAAAAGCCTTAATTGTGTCTGAAACAGATTCAAGTCTAGTAATACAGACAATACTCCAACAACCAATTTCTTAGTTTCAATAAGTAGGTGGTATCGGTTGATAATAAACAGAAAAAGTGGACTGAAAAGACAACCAAAATTAAGACAGAGCTGAATTCGTCAGCAATGTTTTCTAAATTTTAATCTAAAGTAAGCCATTTGGCTTATTGGGTTATTAAATAATTTCAAACGTTTAACGATTTCATTCCATGGTGAATACTCCGTATGTATCGGTATTTAAAGTCGATTAACCCTCTTTTTTGAAATTGCATTCTGGAAATACAACTGAATTATTAAACACTTCAACTGAGAACATACACAATATTACACGTTCGTTTGCCATTATCAAACTTAACCACCCTCGTCGTCATGCCCATCAATGTTTTATGTCACCTCATACATTCGCGGCCATTACTGTGAATGTTGAAACGATTACAATCGATAAATATTGTATTAAAATACTCATACAATTACAAAAAACTTATACTCTTTGAACATATTTGCAAACATACACACACGAGAGTTCAAGTAAATGGCACTGATGACAATTTCCATGTACCGTCTGTCAATGTATAATCGCTCAAGTGGTGATTGTAATGATAAGGGTTTAATGAACCTTTAAAGGGGCTACAGTAACCAGTGTTCGAAAAAATACTCTAAAGTACGCAACGTTTATATACTGTACTGAATGTCGTGGGTAAAGAACACAAACACATTCACTACAACGAGAGCAAAACTTTTCGTTTCTATTTTAATGTTTGTGAACATGTACGCAAACTCTAACATAACGTACTGAACAGAGTTCACAAACACTATTTTTTAGTGTTTGTGTACAAAGTACACTAAAAAGATCAGTACACAACGAAAAAAATTGGGTTTTAGTGAACTTTTTTTGAGTACACTAACATTTCTAGTGTACGCGAGAGTTCATTCAGTATTTTTAGAGATCGCGTTGTGGTTTTTGATGCCATTTATTATCCTTTAGGAATAATAGACATATTTCGCTTAAGAATACAAATAAAAACTGGCCATTTTTCTCTCTCTCTCTCTCTCTCTTACTGAATGAGAACATAAACTCTCGCGTACACTAAAAATGTTAGTGTATTCAAAAAAATTCACTAAAACCCAATTTTTTTCGTTGTGTACTGACCTTTTTAGTGTACTTTGTACACAAACACTAAAAAATAGTGTTTGTGAACTCTGTTCAGTACGTTATGTTAGAGTTTGCTTTCATTTGTTTTGTACATGTTGTGTACCTAATGTGTTTGCGTACGAGTTCACAAACACTTAAATGAAAGTTAAAAGTATTTTATCAGTTACTTACACAATGGTTAGTGTACAGTATTTTTTCGAACACTGACAGTAACACACACACAACCCACGGCATATATATGTATGTATGTACCATAAAACATATTTGACATTCAAAATGGAAATCGTAATAAGACAGACGAATAGTCAGTCAGTCAGTTGTTACCATTAAAATATAAATTGAAAAATAAAGAAACAAAAAATGGCGTCTCTGGCATTATAGTTTTTCCATGGAACTGCATTGATTTTCTTCGTCTTGAAATGTTTAGTACGACCGTTCGTCCGTCCGTCTGTCCGTCCATTTAACATTTATTGTTATGGCAGAGAAATAAAACGGAAATCTTTTTCATTTTATGAACACAAAAAAAGAAAAGCAAAACATCGAAATGTTTGTACTTACTTACTGACGATAATAAAAATAAAAAGTACTGATCACCAGATGTTTTATTTCCCATGGGCTCCGCGTTGCACTACCCTTCTCTGCACCGTAATACTGCATTCTTCCCTATTAGTTCTTGCAATATTTTGTGGCAATAAAGGGCAATAGCAACGAGTAAAATTGCAGTTTTGAATTTTTTTTTTTTTTTTTGTACTCTTGCATAACTATAGTTACATGTGAAGCAAATGTTCCAACAACACACGTGCATATATTGAGGGAATAATGTTGTTGCCAACATATATAAGAACCCCTGCAAAAGATACAAAGAAGTCTTGATACAGGCAATGAACCATAATAATAGCAAAGCAAAGGTTTTAAGGTACAAAGTCTTTGATGAAAATAGCAAAAAATGAAATCTGAAAATAAATCATTTAATATTTCTAATAAGTAATATGTTTTGGTAGCAAAGAGATTAGAGTGAGAACGATATCAACTGCCACACCTATTTAAAAAGGGAGGGCTGCTACTTCTGTAAAAGTCATTGACCATGTGATCTAGACTAATGCGTCCCAATTTTCCAATTTTCAGTATTGACCCCAGCAACTATGCTGGGCATGCTCAATTGGAATTTAAGCAGACTTTCCATACGACTTTGGATCCACCAAGCTATGACAGGTCTGTCCACTTCAGCGTCATGAGTCATTCGGCATCGGAAATAGCTCTATTTCCAACTCAATACTTTGTTATAATGAGCAATGGAGATGTCTTTCATTCTGCTTAGTACATTCGGTTTCTATAAGAAAAGAAAACTCTTCTGATATCTCTCGACGGCTTCTTTATGGTTGTTTAATCACCGATGAAGTCGCCGTGGTATAGTATGTATTATTACAGTGGTTATTACAACCCTTTAGTTAGGATTATAACCTAGCTTCTCACATCACTCATAATCTTATCCATGAATAGTGGAAGCTACTGCTTAATGTCAACTCCTAGAATTGAGAAATTTTTCTTGGCAATTTTATTTTACTCTTAGAGATTCGCTAGAAGACTCTTATGTTCGCGACTTTTAGGCCGGGGGTTGAACCACGAACTGCCGTTTAATAAGCCAACATACTACCTTCTAGACTACGGCGACTTTGACTGCAATAGATTGGGATCTACGGATTAGCGGACGAATAGGAATTAGTGCTCTTACTTATAGAAGAAAAAGGAAAGGAAGGGGAAAAGCTGTAGTGAAAGTATGCACATGGCAATTGATAGACAAAATTGGAGATAGGAAAGCAATTACTTTCCGTATGGATGGCAAGCCTTAATTTTTTAATCATTTGTTTCGTATTGGAGTTAAGATCACATGTGGTAGGATTTTAACAAACATTTTTGGTGGGATATATATACATATATAAACAAATGTTGTCAAATATACTCATTAATCCTTATATTAAACTTTAGTAAAGGTTAAGCTTATTACATAAGAGAGGCCAAAGGCCAAATATTTGCGTTATACCAAAGAAAATAAAGTATAAAGAATGTGCATCTTACATTTTTTGGAACATTTTTCAAAAATATTTCATGACGCGGGGGGAAAGATAGAAGGGAAGGAAATGAAGAGCGTAACAATGCGTTGCTCTCATCGTGCGTTTTTGTTGTTTGACCACTTTTTTATTAAATTTTCTGAAATCACTTATTCTGGTCAGTGTTGCCATGAAAAAAAATATTGCAACCAACATTTGTGAAAAAAATTACCAAATAAGAAAAAATTAACCAAAATTAAATTCACAGTTTTTTTATTTTATTTTTTCAAATATAAATTATTCAACATAGTATTCAACATAGTAAGAAAAGAAACAAAAAATAACAAACTAAAATTTTAGTCTTACAAATTAATTCATTTCTACAAACAAAAGCTCTTTTTATAAGAAAAATAAATAACCAAATCCGGAAATTTTGGTTAAAAATAGTTAAACGGCAACACTGGTTGTGATTAGTGAGCAAGAGAGAGAAAATAAGTTGAGAGAATTGATTTATTTACAGCCATAGAAAACTGTCAATAATATACGATACTTTGATTTTCATTTCATCAACATACATATGTAAAGCTATCTATCTTAATAATTTTAGATAAATACAGATAAAATAAAAAAATCCATTTTTTTTATTAAAAGAACATAAAGCTATCCATCTTTGGCTTAAAAATTATACCTAGTTTTTTTAGATAAACAAAAATAAAAAAACCCATTTTTTATTAGAAGAAAAAATAAAAAAATTAAATACGGCCAGCTAATGACATAGAACATTTTAACATAAAATATTTTTTGAGTGTTATTCTGAAATAAAATGATAACGCATCCGCTACTCATGTGTTCTTGTCGCAGTCTGATCGACAACTAAATCAAATAACACAAGAATGCGTGTGAGTTCTCTCTGCACAATTGTGCGGGTAGTAATTTTAAACAAATTTTGGTGAGAGCGGGCCGTACGCCTACAACCCGCCATAAGAAATTTTACTTCTACATGATGCGCATTCTTTATATCCATATTCTTTGGTTATACCAAACCGGGATCCATCTTAGGAACTCAAGAGCACATAGATAACAATTACAACGGAACGCCTTCTGCAGAAGTTGAAATGATGAGGAAGAATACAGAAGATCTTAACAGTTATTGTCCCGCTTTTGGGAGCCTAATACGAGGGATTCTGGAGCACATTGAGTTTATTGATTGAATGTGTCTAATCTAAGGTAATTTGTATAAAGTCCACATGTTCCTGAAACTATTAGGATGCCTGAAAAAAGCTAGCCAGTAGTAATAGATACAAACCAGAATTTTTACAATATATGTTATAATGGGACGTAGTGACCTATGCTTTTTAGTGTGGCTTGCAATTTGACTTTATTTAACCTAGTTTCTACAAGAGCTTTTTTTTATATTGATTTTAGAGATTTAAAATCAAATTTTAATTCAAATTCCTTACGTTTTAGAATATAGACCCCTAATCCCTAATCATGAATTTTAGAATATTGGATATTCTTACAGCGCTAATGATAAATTTCAAGTACTTTAAATCACAAGAAAACATTAAAAGATAATATTTTTTTCATATCAGCAAATTTATATAAGAAATATAAGTGCCTTAATATCCACCTACGTTTATGTCATTATATGAAAATAAATAATATGTACCCAACGCAAATACCTATAATGTATTCAGTTATTGATTTTTTTTTTGTTCAATGTGTGCAAATAGGCCTCATCATATCATAAATAATACACACGATTTGTGCGAAGATTTCATTCTTTTCCTGTATCTGTACATGCTTGAGATTTTCATGTCCTGAAGGTTTTTTTTTTTTCATTCAGCGTTACTATACCTAACACCCACACCTTCATACACACACACACACACGTGGAGAAACATCATATCAGAATTATCGATAAAACAATGAAATCATATTATGCGAAAATAAAACACAGATAAATAAAAAAACCAACAAAAAATTAAATTCCTTGTGTTGAAACATGTCCTGCCTCACAACCAGCCCAGCTGGTGGGCACATTCTCATTTGCTTTCGGTGTTGGCAGGAAAAAAAATACTTGAAAACATAATAAAAGTAGAGAATTATTTTTGAATTATTGTATGATAATAGTACAAAATAAAAAAAGAAATTAAAGTTGAAGAAAAGAGAATAGATTTCTTATTTCATAGATGAATATCTCAAATAGATCGATTTTTTTCATAATAAGGAGATGGTCACATACTTTTCTTTATAAAAACTTATTGAAATGGTAAAATTATTTCAATCCTCCTTTAATTAAAGAAAATAATGTTAAAGTTCTGATGCTTTAAAAGTTTTAAAAATTAAAAAAAATTTACCACTCTGACGGCCTTTTAAACTCCTTTTCAATTTTGATTAAAAATTTTGTGTGTTTTCAAATGCGTTTTTTTACTAATGCCGATTATCTTTCCATAGGGTGGAGGTAGATTGACTTGCCTGAAGACATAAACATCATTAAAACCATACTCAATTCGTTTTGGGCTATGGTGACAAGTGGTGGATATGGCTTGCGAAATGAGAACATTTTATGGCTGTTTTTCCATACACTCATTAACAAAAATGTTTGTTGCAATGTCAGAAGTACTTTTTTCAACACTTGTGTAAATTTGTCTGCCATAAAAAATCAAAAAAACAATTTTAGGGAACTCTAAATTTTTCCATAAGGAATTTTTCTACTCCTTGAATTCGTTACGTAGAAATCTTGACCAGAGAGCTGTAAAAATTTAGCCGATACCACACCAATTTAAAACCTATGATCATCTTAGTGTGTTTTTGCAACCATTGAGACATTTTGAGCTTAGTATCTGTAGCTATCTGTAGCTTCATAGCTTCTGAAACTTCGAAAGAGCATTAAAAGGGAGGCAATATATTTATAACCGAAATTATTCGAAACGTGCCACGTAAAGTACGCCTTTGCCGTCAAAGGATGTACTTAATCATCTGTACTTTCCCTCCTGTATATAGTACAGTTCTTTCGCCCACATAGCAATGACCAATTTGTAATGGTATCTTCAAGAGAAAAGAAATTTTGGCCACCAGAAACAATATGGAAAATATCAGTGGGGATAGAGCTACAACAACGAGGGATGATAGTTTTATGAAGATGTGGATTCTAGAGGAATGCTTTCAATAAATTTTGCGTGCTTAAAAACTCTTTGCCTCACCAGATAATAATAAAAGAAAGTATTTAATGCTCTCCTCTTCTGCCTGGCTTTAAGAGTTTCTGCAACAGTTGTTGTAACGAACTCCAATTCTCTGAGTATGTGCACTGAGTTTTTAGTGTGGCCTTATAACTACTGAGATTTCTAAGATAGGCTCTTGTCAAGTTCAACACAAATTTTGTTCTGCAGATATTTATATCGGGCCAAGCCCGTTTGGTTTATTATATATTTTTTTTAAATGAGTGAAGATTTTTGGAGACCATTTGGTTGTCCCTAACTGCCTTGGCATGTGCATCAGATACTTTTTCACACACTTTTAAACGAAGATAACTTTTAGCAGATGATGTAAACAATGCTACGTATTCTACGCAGCTTACTTTTCAAACGAGCTACATGTTTGCCTTATGCAATTAATGTTAGAAATAGTCATTTTAGAACCATCTACAGACAATATGTAGCTCAACTTTCTGGAGAACCTAATAAATAACCAGATTCTCTTTCATTTCAAAATCTCGCCAATTTCGACAAATACTTCCGCCTAAGGAGTCTTTCCTGTCAAATCTTGTGTCCACAAACACTACTACCTCTTTCTTTCTTCCTGTAGCAATTCTCCTAGTTCCCACACAATGACTTTCATTAGTAGGGACCATCCCCTGAGTGATGGTCGTACAAAAGGAATGTGGATATGTAAACCGACAGAATTATATTTTATTTTTAGGATTATTTTCTCTTTAAGATCATATTTTTGATGAATAAAAAATGGGTCCACGAAGAATAAAAAAAACAAAAGGGGGGTGGGGAAACTATTTCCCCAACATAGAAAATTATTTTTTAATCGGTTCCAGGTAGAGGCTGTAGTTTTCATGCACAGTTTTTTTTTGATTGTCCTATTTACCACTTCTTCAATATGTACACATGTACTCGTATGTGTGCCTTAAAAATTTTATTTGCAAAATTTTTAAATTTATTTCGACATGTTTCACTTACTCTCTCTCTGGATAGGAAAGAAAAAAGCAATGAAAACCACAAATTGTAATTGCATTTGTTTTACAAACGAAAATACGTTCAACTGCTGCATTTATAAAAAAAAAGAAAAACTAACGCCCCATTTCATTTTTATGGATAAAGAAAGACCCACGCAACGATGTGTTGCAAGTCGTGTCATGACTGCCACATTTACAACAGCAGCAGTAGTAGCAATGGGGCAATAGTCACAGGAAAACCAACAAACAAATCGTAAAAAAACAGCAACGCCTGGCAACAAACATGAAAAAATACAAAAAAGAAATGAAATTTACAAACAAACGAAAATAAAAAAGCAAGAAAATAAAAAGGATGAAAACTAAAAAAAAAATAAAACTTTATTCGCAAAGTCACATTTTAGTACAGAAAAACTAAAAAAAGAAATAAGTAAACTTAAGAACATGCAACCCAAACCAGTCAAGACGTCCAGCCACTATAGTCAAGACACAAGTCAAGTCTTCATATCATATCGTGAAAGAAGAAAAATCAAAATGAACAGAAAAAAATTTACATCATCGTTAAAGACAAGAGAAATTATAAAAAAAAAAAAAGTTAAAGTAAAGATGTAACGATGGTATAAAGAGACTATGTTAACACTCTATAACAAAAGTAATGGCTCGATTGAAACTTCATTTGAATTCATTTCAATTTAAATTTCATTTAATTTGTAGTTGCCGATATAGAATTCCTTTAAAAGTGAAATTTGAAAGTAGAGCAAGAGTTTGATAAGAGAACCAAGAGAGACCCTCGTTGGCACAAAGAGCATACGGGCAATTTTGTAGGCCTCTGCTGGATACATATGGATAAGAAAAGGACTGATTCACTTCCATTCTTAAACCGATTCTCATAGGCGACTGTCCTTTTCATAGATATGCCGAAAGACTTCGCGATAGCTATTGTAACAAGTCTTGTTCCTCCATCAGGATTTTTTTCTTATATGAACAAAACAACAACAAGAATGGCCACAGTGATTGTATAAGTTTGGAACTCGAAAAATATATTGTGAGAGGAAATAAATGTTTGCGAAAAACAAAAGCCTGTTTCACAGGCGAATAGTGAGGCAAGAAAATAAATCCTGTTTGTAATGCTTGGAACTAGAAATATGTGGGAGGTGGCAATATATTTATAAGAGACAAAAAACACTCTCCATATGCCAATGAACAGGTTATCTTTCGATTGCCTTCCGGCATCCACTGGCGAGTCGTTAATGTACGAATGTGCTGTATGCGATTATCAGGAAAAGGACTTTTAAAGTCTTTATCACATTTCGTTTTAATATCGAAAAAAAGGCTACGTTGTATTGCTTCCCCAAAAAAAAGATAGGCGACCAGAGGGATCAAGGATTCTGATCTGATCAAGCCAGATAAACAAACGACAGATTCTTGATGAACTTTTCATTGCAATTTTATTTAGTCTTAGAGATTTTGCTAGAAATCTGGTGAGAGGAAGTCGGCGATAAAATAAGTTTTTTATATTTCGTTACGTTCGAGATGACCTGGGGTTTGAACCGTGGCCTTACGTCTAATAAGCCAACACACTACCTACTAGACTACGGCGACTGCAAGGCCACATTATATTGGTGCCCTTAAAAGGATAGGACCAGAGGGATCAGGGATTTTCCTGAAGCCAGATGGATTAAAGATAATGTGAACTTTTACTAGATAATTATAGGAAAAAGATGCGTCAGTCTATCCAAGAATATCATGAGAATAATAACCGGCCTTGTGATGGGATATTGAAAACTAAAGAACAGTTTTTCAAAATAGAAATCGCTTCAAATCCAATATATAGGTTCTGTGAAAAGGACGAGGAATCATAAGAATACATGCAACACTTACAACAATGGTGTTAAAACATTTTAGAAGGAAACACATGGGACAGCATAATGCTGAAGTCCATCAGAACAATAGGGTTGGAATGTAATCTATTATGGGTTATATTTCCGAAACTAACGATTGCAGGGTGTTAACACACAAAAAAATCCCATGTATTATTGTAAAGACGGCGGCAAAATTCAAATAAAAAACATAAAAAATTCAAGACAACTAAAAAGCAAAGATTTACAACAACAAAGAAACCATCATTGTAAAAGAAAAATTTTTTTTGTCTTTGCCATACATTACAGGGCGAAAATGAGTTTTGAAGTTAAATTTTTTGGGTGGTTTTTTCCTCGCTAAGCGTGTCTGAAGTGGAGATACTTTTTTTTTTACAGTAACAAACGTTTAAACATGTTTTTCGAATGGCATAGAAAAAAATAATATTATTTATGATGATGCAGAAATAAATTTCTATTAGGAAACTAAAAAAAAAAATTTAAACAGTAGAGGAAAAAATAATAGAAGCGATAGAAATTATTTATTTGAATTTTAGTTATTCTTACATGAGCCTATAATTTTGTGATTTTCTTGTATAGCAATTGCATAATTTTTGGTAAATTCTAGTTCTCGAAAGAAAGAAAATAATAACAATAACAAATCTAGAAGTTACCAGATCGCTATCAGGAGATACAGTAAAAAGCAGCGGCGCATTATATATAAATTTATTCAAAATTTAAATTTTGTTATCACTAGCAATAGACCCCAGATCAAATCGAAATCGAAATATGAAAATATATTTCTTCGGAGACTTCCTCTCAGCAAATTTTTTGCCAAAATTCCATGAAAAGTTTCTCAAAAAAATCTATCGTTCAGAGTCGACTTTAAACTGTAGGTCCTGCTACTTAAGGGTAAAAATTAACACATACAACATAAGTGGTGTGAGCGAAGCTGGGTCCTAATCCTGACTGAAAGGTTGTGATGACCAATTATGTATGTATCACTAGTGTCTTGATGACATGACGTATACGCATACATCTATTTCAAAAAGAACAAAGTAAACATTATTAAATTTAATTTCAAATACTTCCGTCTATAGAATTTCTTTCTTAAAATTAAATTTTTTCTTAAAAGAAAAAATACGAAAATAAGGTGTCAAAAGAGTAGTAATACGTTGACAACACTTTAAACAATAGTTTTGCTTCTCTTTCTTTCCATTTTTTTTTTGCTCCGTTTAAATAGTTTGTTGGTATATTTGACAAGGGTAATTTGCTGTTTTAAGTTGAACGTTGTTTTTTTTTTTGCTTCTTTTTGGCCAAATAAAATGTATGAGTCATCCGCAAAAAAACAAAAAAAAAAAGGAACAACAAAATGAAAACAATGACGAAATCAAAAGAAATATTAAGTGGAGTAAGAAAAAGAAGAACAAATTATATTATGGCATATCCAATATAAAAGTTAAGAAGAGAGTGTGAGTTTAAAGTCAAAATACGAATAAAGAGCATTTTGGTTAAATGGGTGAATATACAGAAGAGAGCATGCAAGTGTAACAAAATAATATTGTCAACACAGTGCTTTTGACACCAGAATTTTGAATTCCAGGAAACGTGTTCACAACACTGAGCCATAAATGATTTATTTACTTTCACTATCACAATTTGTGATCCAATTTAGATTCCCATTTATTTTAAAAACACCTTTAGTTTTATACGACTATCATGGAAATTTTTTTAAGAAAACTCTTACAGTAAAGTAATCGATGTTCCATAATCTTAACAAGAAAGTGCCTTGAGAGAAATACTCCATGCATTAGGAAATGTGATCGCTTAAAAATTCTTGTCTTCAATATCTTCCATCTGAAGTGTTTATTTATTTACTGAAAGGTTTACATACATATGTACATATCTAATTGGTCATTACAACCCTTAAGTTAGGATTACGACCTAGCTTGTCACACCATTTATACATGAATGGCGGAACCTACAGTTTAAAGTCTACTCCGAACGACAGATTTTTGAGAAGCTTTTCATTTCAATTTCATTTTATTTACTCTCAGAGTTTTTGCCAGAAATTTGCTGAGAGGAAGTCATCACAGAAGTATTAAAATTTCGTTTTGTTGGAGATATCTGACCTTAGATTTGAACCGTGACCTCACGTCTAATAAGCCAACGCACTACCTACTATACTACAGTGACATCAGTCCATTTCTTACGTCTTAATCCAGGTTATTATGGAAACAATTTTCTTGTTGCAAAATTTTTTCAATTTATTATCGACTACAAGAGTTATATTCTAGCACTGGGAGATGGAATGGTAGGACATGTTGCATTCGATTGAATGGCTTACCACAAATATAGTCGTTTAATAATCAAAGGATGTATAAAAGATGTTAAAACTTGTAGCAAAAGTAGTGACGAGTTATCTAGCGTTCCACCGTGATTATAGAGACCGTAATCGAACTTCTTTGCAAGGAATTATAAAGAAATTTAAAGAGACTGGAACTGTTACAGGTACGATCACGCAATGCGCGATCCCTTATAGATCATTAGGTTGTAATTTTTATTTCCACTTACACTTCCATTTATATAACGAGCAACTCGAACAACAATTGAAGCCAACAGATCATGCACAATGCCGAAGATATGTTGATTACGGGCAAGAGTAACTGACTTTCAATGTAGACTTTTCAAACACATTTTTCTTTCAGGGAATAAGCACATTTCAGCTTTCTGAAGGTAAAAACCTTGTATTTTTTAGCGAAAATACAACCAGTTACGGTTTATATGGCGGTTTATATGTGCATCGCATTTTACAATCCAATTAGGCGGTTCTCCAAACGTTGATAGAAATTTAACATTACCTAGAAAGCCCATATAACACACATAAGCCAGAAAAAAATGTTTATTTTTTTTTTTTTTAATTTTAAGACTAACCCGCCGGAGTTGAACTCGTACTCCTGCAGTGCATTGTGTTGGAATAACAGAAAGATTGTTACAGGAGCAAGAAAGGAGGGGTAGTTGTGCAACAAATAATATTAAAAAAAAAAAAAATTCTTTTGTCCTGTGCTTATACCTTCGTGACTTTCTTTTTTCCGAGAATTGCTCTTTAATAATTCTCACTTTCTTTTTCTATTTCGATAAATCGTGTAATGTCAACATTCAGACAGTCACAAAACACCCAGGATCTCTGGTGGGAATCGAACCCACGGCCTCGTCATTTGAAGTTTAGCATACTACCAACTAGACCCTTGAGGTCTGTATATAGCGAGAATGTGCCCCTTCGAAATGTAAACGTAAGCTGTTCATATACAAAAATTGACGTGTTTGTGAAGGGCTTCTAGTACTATATTAAAATGGAGGGTAAGCCTTTAGATTGGATTTGGAATGGTCAATTTGATAAATAACTCCGGAACAGTTCAAGTGTATTGCTGAATACCTGCAATTTTTTCTGCTGTTTTGGGTTATTATAACGATTTTTATAAATTGAAATGATGACAACACTGGTAAACAAAGCATGCTTGTGTCATAAATATTTGAACATGTACTTTTGTATGAGCTCATGTGTGTGTGTGAGTGTGTAAGTAAACAAGTGTGTTGGTAACAATTTCTATATGTGAATATTTCCTAACAATTTTTTTTTTTTGCTATTGTCTGCTTTCTTTAATAAAACTAGAAGAGGGAGAAAAAATTAAAGAAAGGAAAGAAAACAAGTGTTTTACTTTGTTACAAGAAATTGCCATAACGAATGAATTTGAATTGTTTGGTAACAGTTTTAGTAACATTATTTTCATTTTCTTCTTTTTTTTTTTTGTTTGTTTTTCTATTTCATACTTCTGCTGCTTACGATTCATTATTACAGTTGTTGTTGTTAGTAAAATGCAAAATATTAGAGTATATGTAAGTGTACATACATAGTTTTTGTTATTGTGCTTGTTCTAATGCAAAGACTAACACAGATGCGATATTTGAAAAAGAGCGAGAGAGAGAGAGCGTGTAAGAGGTTATGGAGTATTATACGATTTGTTAAAAAGTTTTCTTTCTTGCATCTCTTCTATTATTATTACAAAATTTTTTCTTCTTTTTCTTTTTTCTGCAAATAAAAATTTATGACCCCATTTTCGATTGTTCTAAAGATAATGAAAAAGTTTTTTTTTTGTCTTACTTTCTTCTCCTTTTTTATTGCAGTTCTTTTAAAATCTTCTCTCTATTTACAGTTGCTTGATTTGTCTTCTGTTTTTTTTTTATTCTCTTCGTATGCTTTGTTTTCGATTAAAGAGAGTGCGTGTGCCAGAGTGAGTGCAATTTTATTTTCTTTTTTGAATTTTAAGTGATTAATTTATAGTCTCTCTAGAAATGGGGCGATTATTGGTGGGGAATTTTTATGATCCCTATTTTTTTTTTGATCCCCTTTTAACAAATCCTTGTTAATAACTCTCTTTAGTTGATTGACGTCATTGTGACGGTTTTTGAGAACATATTAAATCGTTTAAGTTTTACAACTTCAAAGCAAATAGAAAACGAAAAAAAAAACGCAAGGAAGTCATTCTTATATTTGTGGTTCCATTTTTATGAAGAAAACAAAGTGGAAGAGTCATACAAAGATAAGGAAAGTAGAAATTTATTGTACTGACTTTAGAATTAATGTTTTTAATTTTATTAACACAGTGCATGATAAAATACATATGTAAACTTGGTTCATTCATAAGAAATTGAGGAAATTTTATTTTTATTAAGAATTATTGCAATGATATCCAAATGTTATGCAAGCAATAATAAACAATATCCGGAATTTATAATAGAAAGCAATAAAGGAACAGACCTGTGATAGATGTTCTCTCAAATAGAGATACGTACACAATCTTAAAATGGTTATGGCTTGAGTGGAGCATTTCTTGCAGCAGATATTGCGTAACATAATTGATCGTACAACCCTTCAGCCAAGATTACGACCTAGTTTCTCAGCAGCAGATATTATCGCCTTAAAATTATTCATTTTAACAGGGCAAGAACAATAAATTTGGGATCTTTTTATTCGATACACTTTTTTCAATGATATGCATTTGCTTCTATATCCTGTTTAAAGTAAAAACGGTCCACCTTCTTTAAGTAACCATCTACCGCTGGCTCTGTTAAGAATTCTTTATCGTTCTTCATGAAATTAAATAACATTTTTTATAACGAATTTTTTTGGTCTAAAATAACGTCAAATTAGTAGTACTGCATATAACTGTTATAAATTCCTTTGAATAAATTTGTAAACTCTTACTGCTAGAAAATCTGCTTGCTTGTAATAAAAATAAAATGAAGTTAAGAAGCTGTGTAGTCGTTGTGTAGCAGCAGAAGCAGTCAGTTCCTTTTTGTTAATACTTATAAATAAAATATAATTAAACTCAATAAGTTGTTTTTTAATTGTTGGTTTTTTAATTGGTCCGTAAACTAACGCGACAACATTTTGGTGCCGAAACCCGGGACATAGAGGTCCTACTAAAAAAATTAAAAATCAAAGTAATTTACTCAACTGAAATTTGCATCGTCAAAAAGAAGTAATATACATATATAATTATATATATATATATATAAGAAAAATCGTACAAGTGTTAATTTATGTCAAGCGAAGGTTGTTAAAGGTCACAGTCTTTTATAACAAACAACATACCACTGGAATGTGATTAACATAAAGCTTTACGATATAAATATTCAAACTAAAGCTTAACTGATATCGATACTGCTTAAATGTTAATAACAGTAAGCTTTACAAAAGAAATATATTAAAACAAAGCTTTACGAGTTGCGATCGAAGCAGTGACCTCTAAACTGTAATAATAAAAAAAAGAGAGAAAAGCAATTGACATTTGACACATTAAAAATAAATTTGGTGGTTGTAAACAAACAAAGAAAATTGCAGCAAAATAAACAAATAAAATAATTAAAATAACAAAAGTTATGATGGACTCTTCCGAAGTGCATGAAGTGAGTGATAGCGAGCATGAACCAAATGTTCAAGGCAAATTAAATGAATTAAAGTCGCTAAGAGCTAGCACTAAAGGCAACATAACTAGAATAAAAACGATGATCGCAAAAAAAGGTGCAAATTTAACAACAATGGAACTCAACTGCAGGCTAGGAATATTGGAGTCTTATTTTAAGCAGTTCCTAGGGGTGCAGGCAAGCATGGATAAAATTGCTTCACCGACTGATGGCGCCGCAGCTGACACTACTACCACTGAAATAGAAGATGCGTTTGTATCAACAAAATCTAAAATAATGGCAATATTGTCAAAGAGGAAATCATCAACATTGGATGTAAGCCTTCTTAACTCTACATCAACAATGTTAGCCACCTCCAGAGTGCGTCGAGATGTAAAATTACCTGTTTTTTCAGGGAAGTATTCTGAATATCCGAAATTTATTACGCTTTTTAATAAATTAATTCACCAGGATGAAATGTTGGAAAATTGTGAACGGTTTCTTATTTTAAAGGAACACTTAAGTTCTAGACCATTGGCAGCTATTGAAGATTTTGATGTCACAGATGAGAATTACCCGAAGGCACTAGACAGATTAAAGGAATGCTTTGATAAGAAGGCGTTAATGTTCGAGGAACATATTACAGCGCTTTTTGCTGTCCCAAATACTAAAAAAGCATCAGCTGCACATTTAAGGAATGTGGTAAATGCGGTTAATGCACATTTGAATGCGATGTTATCCCTAGGTGATTACAAAGATATAGCGAATGCCATCCTGATCCACATGGTCATGGAAAGAGTTGATGAAGATTCGCAAATTAAATGGGAAGAGTCAGTAGACTACAGCAAACTCACAACGTGGGAAGAGTGTTCAACTATTTTAACAAGACGCTGCGAGAATCTTGAGGCACGCGAAAATAAAGTGAGTCAAGTGGACTCAAAAATTACCAGTTCTACAAGGGATTTTAAAAATAAACGTTCTTATCAGACATCACTTGCGATTGTAAAGTCTTCCTGTAGAATTTGTAACGGTAATGGGCACGATCTACCAGATTGTAATAAATTCAAAAACCTTTCACTGAAAGAAAGATACAACGCTGCACGTAAAGTAAAAGTATGTTTTACATGCTTAAAAAGAGGGCATTTACAAAAGGACTGTACCGCTGTTAAATGTCAGAAGTGTAGTTTATCTCACCATCAACTATTACATAAAGATTATGTATCTGAAACTAATGGGCAAAATAATTATGATTTACCTACAACGTCTGTGCAGGCTACAACCCGGTCATCAGTGATGAATGTAACGGCTGAACCTGAGGTTTTTCTGGCAACGGCCATGATAAAAGTGAAAGACGGTTGTGGTAAATATCATTTTGCACGAGCTATTTTAGATTCGGGATCGCAGGTGAATTTGATGTGTGAGAATCTGGCTCAAAAGTTATTACTTAAAACTACACCATGTAAACTGGATGCAAATTGTGTTGGAAATACTTCAACTATTTTTAAAAAACAAACAACGACCATAATCAAGTCAAGATTAAATGAAACTGAATTCAACCTTGAGTTTTACGTGTTACCAAAAATAACTGGTTCAAAACCAGATCATTATTTCGACGTATCGGAATGGCGTCTACCCAAAAATATCCAGTTTGCTGATCCGTGCTTTAATAAACCTGCTCGAGTAGACATTCTGATTGGAGCTGAAATATTTTTTGATTTGTTGTCAGTTGGTAGAATTTATCTCGATGAAAAGTTGCCCATACTGCAGAAATCTGTTTTAGGATGGATAGTGGCAGGTAAAGTTAAGGAACGTGTTGCACCTATGACTAAGATAAATAGTTTTCTAGTCCATCCCAATAATAATGGAGATGGAGATTTAAATGCGTTGGTCGAAAAATTTTGGAAAATAGAACAGATTTGTCCACAGTCAAAATTCTTAACAGAAGAAGAGAAGGAGTGTGAAAGAATCTTCCTCGATTCAATTAGTAGAGATGCTGCTGGTCGATTCATAACAAAAATTCCATTTAAGGCTGCAGTGTGCCAGTTGGGAGACTCTTTTAAAGCTGCTGAACGACGAATGCTTTCGCTTGAGCGTAGGTTGATTAGAGATAGCTCTACAAGAGAATCTTACAATGAATTCATGAATGAATATATAAAGTTGGGTCATATGTCGGAAGTTAAAGAAGATGATATTAATAAAATAAAATACTTTGCCCCACATCAGCACGTATTAAGGCCAGAATCTACGACAACTAAACTTCGCGTGGTATTTGATTGCAGCTGTAAGACAGATAGTGGATTGTCTTTAAATGATGTTATGATGAAAGGTCCTCAAGTCCAAGATGATTTGTTGTCAATTATTTTGCGTTTCAGGTGCTACAAGTACGCAATAACAGCGGATGTGACAAAAATGTATCGCCAAGCATGGGTTACTGATGAAGATGCATATTACCAAGCAATTTTATGGAGGTCTTCCCCAGAGGAGAAGATGAAGGCGTATCGTCTGAGAACGATTACTTATGGTACGACCTCTGCCCCCTATTTGGCTACAAGGTGCCTAAAAAAGTTAGGTGAAGACTCTGCTGGTACTCATCCGATTGGCTCAAAAAAGATTTTGTCTGATTTTTATATGGATGACTTGATCAGTGGATCAAATAATGAAAACGAAATATTTGAAATATATAATCAGGTATCAGAGGTAATGAATTCAGCTAAATTTATTTTGAGAAAATGGTTCTCTAATAGCGAGAAATTTCTTAAAAGTGTTCCTGAGGCTGATAAAGAGAAAACTCTTCGTTTGAATGATGAAGAAATCATTAAAACTTTGGGTATAATTTGGGCTCCAGTGGGAGATACGTTTCGTTATGTTTGGCCAAATTTTGACAACACGAAAGCGGTAACTAAGAGGATAGTCCTAGCCGAACTATCTAAATTGTTTGATCCCCTTGGTCTTATCAACCCACTAATAGTAAAAGCGAAAATTTTTATGCAAGATTTGTGGATCTTAAAAATTAATTGGGATGAATCCCTACCTATGAAATTGCATTGTCAGTGGACTGAATTTCGGGAGAAACTTAAGGACGTCAGAAAAGTAAGTGTACCTAGATTTGTCTTGGCGTCAAAAAATATTGTAAGGGTTGAGATGCACGGATTTGCCGATGCATCAAAAAGAGCATATGGCTGCTGTATTTATATTCGCTCGATATGTGATGATGATGACGTCACAACGCTACTGTGGAGTGCGAAATCGAGAGTAGCACCACTGAAGACTCAATCCTTACCAAGGCTGGAGCTTTTGGCTGCAGAATTATTATCAAAACTTGTTGTGAAGACCAAATCAAATTTTCCTATTTCTATTAATGCCACTTATTTATGGACTGATTCCGAGATAGTGCTTGACTGGTTAAGCGAACATCCTTCTAATTGGACTACCTTTGTTGCGAACAGGGTATCATCGATACAAGAGGACACAAAGTTATGCATTTGGCGTCATGTTCCTTCGAAATATAATCCGGCAGATATAATATCTAGAGGTGCGTATGTAGATGAATTGATCAAATCTTTTTGGTTTTCAGGCCCCGAGTTCCTGAAGAAACCCTGCTGTGAGTGGCCCCCAAATAAATATAGAAAGCATAATGAAGCTGACCAAGAAAGAAACCGTAGTGCTGCGACATTTATCGTTAATTGTTTTGAAACGAGAGACGCCTGTAAAAGTTTTTCTAAGCCCTATTTTCTACAGTGGATTGAAACTTTTAGCGATTTTGAGAAATTACAAAGGGTATTTCTTAATCTACTAAAATTTCGAAAAAATACTAAATCTGTGGCTGAGAGGTTTGATGAAGCGCTACTGCGTATATTCTATTGTGTACAACAGTTTTATTTTCGAGAAGAAATTTCCTTACTATTAAAGAATCAAGAGTTGCCAGCAAAAAACAAATATAAGAGCCTCAGCATTTTTATCAAAGAAATGCATGGTGTTCCTCTACTCCGAGTTGGTGGAAGATTATCGAACTCAACATTACCGTATGAGGCTAAACATCAAATTTTGTTACCAAATAATTCAGCTATCGTGTGTAATTTTGTACGATTCCTTCACTTGAAATATTTACATGCTGGTACGCAGGCTTTAATGGCTATTATTCGACAGCGTTTTTGGATTCTACACGCTAGAAAATTAATACGCAGGGTTACTGGTAGTTGCCTGCAGTGTTTTAAGTGTCGTCCAAAGTTGTGCAATCAAATAATGGGTGATTTGCCTTCTTCAAGAGTGGCGGTAGCGAAACCATTTACGGTAACTGGTGTGGACTTTTGTGGCCCTGTCATTACTACATATAAATTACGAGGTTGTCGCACAACTAAAAGTTATATTGCGGTTTTTATCTGCTTCGCTACAAAAGCTGTGCATATGGAGGTAGTTTCGGATTTAACTGCTAAAGCCTTCCTGGCTGCATTGAAAAGATTTATAGCCCGGCGCGGACTATGTTTAAAATTATTTTGTGACAACGCTACAAATTTTGTGGGTTCCCGCAGAGAGCTAAAAGAGATGAAAGATAAGTTTTTCGAGCAACAGGTGCAAGGTAAAATATCAAATTACTGTGCCACAAACCATATTGAATTTCATCACATACCACCCAGATCCCCCCACTTTGGTGGCTTGTGGGAAGCGGCGGTAAAGTCCGCAAAATATCATCTAACAAGAATATTAGGAAACTCTTATTTAACTTTTGAAGAGTTATCAACTGTTACAGCTGAAGTGGAAGCGATATTGAACTCAAGACCATTAACTGCCATGTCAAATGACCCTAATGATGAAAGTGTATTGACACCTGCACATTTTTTAACTGGTGGTCCATTAGTAGGAATTACAGAACCGACTATTGATACTAAATCATGGTGCCATTTGGATAGATGGCTACGCATTTCTGCCATACAGCAACATTTCTGGAAAAGGTGGACAACGGAGTATCTTCACGAACTTCAACAAAAGGTCAAGTGGACTAAGAAATATAGAAACCTTAACGAAGGTGACTTGGTACTTGTTGCTGAAGATAATCTGCCTCCTAAGCAATGGCTGATTGGTAGAGTGCAAAAAGTTATGAAGGATGGTAAAGGTTCGGTGCGTGTAGCCGATGTAAGAACGAAAAATGGAGAAATTCGTCGTGCAGTTCATAAATTAGCACCTATTCCTTTTGAAGGTTGATGTCTCTTGGATCCATCAAGGGCGGCGATATGTTAAGAATTCTTTATCGTTCTTCATGAAATTAAATAACATTTTTTATAACGAATTTTTTTGGTCTAAAATAACGTCAAATTAGTAGTACTGCATATAACTGTTATAAATTCCTTTGAATAAATTTGTAAACTCTTACTGCTAGAAAATCTGCTTGCTTGTAATAAAAATAAAATGAAGTTAAGAAGCTGTGTAGTCGTTGTGTAGCAGCAGAAGCAGTCAGTTCCTTTTTGTTAATACTTATAAATAAAATATAATTAAACTCAATAAGTTGTTTTTTAATTGTTGGTTTTTTAATTGGTCCGTAAACTAACGCGACAACAGGCTCTATTATTTATTTGCTCTATTATTTATTACGTGGGCGGCTATTTTATCTCAGGAATGTAAGTACAATTCACAATCTCCTCGGTTGTTTATTTAAACATCATTTGGACGATGGTACTACTTTATTGAAAGCAAACAATTTTGTTTGCAGCTTTTGAGATGCTTATCATTTCAGATATTTCATAAGCCTCTAGTTGACGATCGTACGATATATTTGTAATATTAATGAAATATTAAAAAATATTTCTTCGGCGATTTCTAGCAAAAACTCTGAGAGTAAATAAGTTTTCGTGTAAGCCCCGCCACTCATGTATAAAAAATTAACACACACAGCATAAGTGGTGTGAGAAGCTAAGTTTTAATCCTGACTGAAGGGTTGTAACGACAAATCCTTCGAATTAGTGGTTATGCTAGCTTTGGCAAGTGTGTCAGTTATGTTTTCACTTTTACCAAGAACCCACATGTATGTTACCGTTGAGTGTCATGCTGGCTCTTTGAGAGACACTAGACTTCCATGGACAATGTTCAAGGTGGTGTACACATTGATTTTAATGACCTCTTTGTTATCAGAAATTATTTGTTCCGCGAGTGTCTTTTTAGCGACAATTTTAGCATAAATAATAGGGCATTAACCAAGTATTTAAGAGGCCATTTGAAATTCATCTGAACTTGAGAAGATCATGTGATGCAGAAGTGTTTTTGAATACTTGGATGATGTTTATTTTGATAGAAACTCCAGTATCAGTTGCTGTGCAGTCAATATGAGAAACCAACTATAGTGCAAAATTTTGCAAGGGTCAGTTTCTGTGTTTTTATGCGATCGTGCCATTAGTCTTGCTGCTGTGTTCATTTATACGGCTGGTAGTAGCCACTAAGGACACTGAACTAAGCCTTAGATGTACTAGTTCTTCAGTTTAGAGATTCTGTTAGCATGACTTTCAAGCGGGTATACATAGATATTTGATTATGTTTTTTGATTTTTCTTTCTAAAACACATTTAAAGTTTTATCTTTAAAACCTTTTAAAATTCTAGCTTTTCCGCATTAAAATCTGTGCAAATATAAATACATAACATAGACTTGTCAAAATGTCTTGGATTTCTTTTAAAAACTTTCAAATTAGACACACCATGTGTCTCTCTCTGCTCAAAAGACAAGAAAAAACCGAAAAAAAGAAAAAATAAACGAAACTTAACAAACTTTAAAAACATCCTGCCTGACACCAAAAATAAAAGCACCTAAAAACGACACACAGAAACGAAGATGAAGTGAATAAGAAACTGAATTTAAAATGACGTAAAACGAAAGATGCTATAGGCACTGAACGATGGAAAGGAAGTAAAGCCAGTATAAACACAAAACTAGTTGTTGTCGTTGTTGTTGTTGCTGTTGTACGAAAAGAAGTAATTTATATGCTTAACACCACACGTTGAAAAAGGAAGCACACAACTACAACCAAAGAAAAAAAAGATAACTTAACGTAACGAAACGTAACGGTAACACTCTTTTTGTGAGACAAAAACTGCAACGTGCATTGATAGAATGAAACACCAATTTAAACACACACACACATACACATAAAATACATCAGATCAGGCAAATGTACAACAAACACTGCAAATACGAAGTTAAATATTGCTGAGTGAATGAAAGCTGTTAAGGGTGGTAGGATATGGTAGTGTGTGTGTGGTAGTAAAGGTGTTTAGTATTGGTGAGAGTTGTTAAAAGTGGAAAAACCTCCTCTCCCAACAACATTTTTAAGAGCTTATTGTCGTCAGCAAATATTTGCTTACATTTTTTTCTTTAATTTCTCTTCGTTTATTGTTTTTTTAACTCCTGTTATATTATTTCTTTGTATGTATGTATGGGTCTGCCATAAAGGTTAACCGAAAAAATAAAGTGTAAGTAAAAAAAAAAAAAGAAAAAAAAAAAAAATATATCAGAGACAAATTTCCAAATTTGTGTTTGAATTTTTAACAATTTGATTGTTGTTGTAGTTGCTCTATTGCAGAGTATAGTGGTGGTGGTGGTGGGAGAGCATTTTAATGTGTAAATGCTAAGAACGTGCTTAAACAGGCCAGTCGATACTCAAAAGTTCAGTTAGTTGAGGGTTACTTTTGTTCGTTGTTTTCAATTCAATATCATCATCAACGTCATTGCAAGCACATATGCTTTGCACCCTCAGTGCTAGGGTATAGCACAGTGAAGCCATCGTCAAACTAAGTGGAAAGAAAGTAAATGGCAAAGCAAATTTAGAAATTAAATTGATTTTTTCATTATTCTAGCGTTTCTTTCAGGGTGAAACAGTCTCTGGTTAAAAATTGGTGATAATTTCTTATGGGGACAACGTTAATAAAAAAAGACGTAAGAAACTCTATTGAGTTATCCCTTCAGAAGTTTCAAAAAACCCGATTTGGCCAGGCTGTCAATTGTCAATTATTCATTGAGTAAAGGAAGAAGAAGAAAATGCGTAAATATAGTTAAAAAGTGGTGCTTCAGATGTAATTATGGTCGCTATAATCCCATGATTCACCGTGCAGGGACTTGCGAGATTGTGGAAAAAGAAGAATTAAGATATAATTAACAGATATAATTAAAACTGTGTATCAAGCATTACCAAAGAGCTTCTGTTAGAGAAAGTGTGTCGAATAATCTGAATTCGTCGATTCCATAGTCTTGTCAGCAATTGAATAACAGTCTTACAGTTCTTCAAACGAAGATTCATGGAGATTCAGAAAATCTACACCAAAGAGCGCAAGAGTTACAATTTATGCAGATAATCAGGCATAAATGGAAATGTCTTTAGGTCTTGGGTATGGCCTCGGAGTGTAAACGGCTGCCAAGCGACCTTATACATATTAGATTATTCGATGAGATCCATGGGTACATCGCCATAGCGGTGATATTGACAACGGAGCTGCTAATAAATTGCAAAGATCAGGTTCAGCTCTGGAGGCTACAACAAGGGAAAAGTAGGTGAGACCACCAATGGGTTTCTTTTTTGCAATTATGTATTGAGGAAACGTTTGGCCAGGTAACCAGACCGTTTTGAGTGATATTGGCAACGGAGCTGCAAGTGAATTGCGAAGATCAGGTGCAGCTGTGAAAGCCAAATGTACGAACCTTATGGCCAAAACTTAATCTTATAAAAACGAAACTAATCCTATGCATGAGTAAACGGGAGATGAGAGCTATTATAGTTGTACTAACGCGGAATGGCATTAGAATCAGCAGATGGAATAGGGATATCTCTGGTTTCTGTATGCTATCTGAAGCAGCAGAGGAAACAGTGGATCATTTTTTATGTCATGGCCTTTGTTTGCAGCTATATACACTGACTCAAACAATTCTCCGTACCCTCAACTATTGAAAATATAGGGCAGTATACAAATGTCCTGCCGTCTGGTCCAAAAATTTTAAACTTACTTTCGTCCGTAAATATCACAACATTCCAGAAGTTTTCTGAGTTATTAACATAGTTTTTGGCATACTCTAAACGTAGCTTTACGTTCTTTTTTGAAAATACAGGTCTTGAGTTGAAAAATCTAAAGCCAACTTTAAAACATGGTGGTGGTAATGTGATGGTTTGGGGTGCCATGTCAGCAGGAGGTGTCGGAAATCTTGTTTTTGTTGAAACTACAATGGACAAACACCATTATTTGAATATTTTAAAAAAAATTTGGAAGCTTGTGCAACGAAATTAGGAATGCTAGGGGATTTTCGACTCGTTCACGATAATGACCCATAACATAAGCCCAAAATTGTAAGTGAATGGTTAAGAGAAAACGTAAAAAAGTGCTTTCTCATCCTCCTCAGAGTCCAGATCTTAACCCCAAAGAACATTTATGGGGAGTTTTGGAGAAAAAAAATCCGTCAGCATACAATCACTGGCAATGAAATGATCAAAAACGTTATTACCGAGGAATGACAGAATATTGGTCAATAAATTACCAGTAAATTAGTATTATCAATGAAGAACCGTTTAAATGACGTTATTAAAGCCAAATGATATCACACCATCATACGGATAATTTTTTGAGTTTGGTTTCTGAAATATTTTTCAATTTTTGTTAGTTCAATAAAATTTATTTCTTTTTTAACCTTTATATATTTGTATTCGTGTAATATGCCTGTTGCACTTTTTAAAAATCAACAACTCATTTTCATTGGGTATATATTTTCCAAACTACATTAAATTATATTTTACATAGTTGAGGGTACGGAGAATTGTTTGAGTCAGTGTATGCAGAGATGGATGGAACTAAAAGATCTAAAAGACAGCAAATTTGAGAATTTATTAGGGATTGTCTGGTGATGGGGATATCTTTAGAAGGAAAATGTATGTATGTATAGGACACTATGACACTTGAGGCATAATGTGTATATGAAGGATCTAATAGGGTTCACAAACGTGATAAACTGTCTAGGATATATATCTTTAGAAGTCAAAAATGTTTGTATAATGCCATGATGGCTAATTGTTGTTTTTATTTTTCTTTATTCCTATATATTTTTTTGATTTTGTTCCCCATTCTTCTCCTTTGACTTCTTTTCTTCCTTTTCTTTCCTTTTTCACAATAGATTAATAGATCTCTAGGTTAAAGCGTAGAACTGTGAATACAATGATGCACCACGCTTTCAAGGTAACCTAGCCTAACATCGAGTTCACGAGTTCTTTCGAAACATTTCTAATGACAAATCGTAGCTGAGTCATTTTCACTGTGTGCCACGGTAAGTGGAATTTGTTGCCTGTAATTAAGCGAACTTATAATCACTCATGGTTACTTTTATATGTATTTACGTTAAAAAATTATTATTAAACCATATCACACCTACATACATACATATGAATACACAAATGGTATATTTTTAATTAAAATACAACAACAATATCAATTGGCCATCTAAACAAAGAATATCACTAAATATTAAAGCAATAAAAATAAAAAAAAACGATGGTTTTTGTTTTATTTATATAGAAAAAACAAAACAAAATCAATACTTTTTATATATTTTTTTCTAAATTTCTTCTCTCTCTTTCTTTTCCATACTACTTGTTTTTTTCTCCCAACAATAGAAGCTCGTTAGACACGACTTGAAGCATGTTGATGAAAATCAACAACAAAATAATGGTGAACAACGAGTAGTGAAACGTAGAAACCAGGCGTAAAATAAGAACAACAACAACAGCAACTGACAACAACACTAAATTTAATCAAAACGAAAGCAAGACAAATGAAAACCTTGAAAAAGGCACACAACAAAAGCAGGCACAAGCAAAAAAATGTAAGAAGATGGACTCTTGCACTTAGACATTTAAGAGCAGGGTCTATTAAAAAATAAAAAGTAAAGAGACATAGAATGGTTCCATTTCATGGAACACAAATAACGTTGAGGTGGCATTTTATACAGTATACTGATCCTATCCTAAAATCTTTGACCACAAGAACATTTGGTATGATTTAGTTGTGGACAATATATGTATACAGACGTAACTTATCGATATATTTAAAAATTTCGATATTTTTTATTGATCAGCATCAGCAATGTTATAAGGCCCGGGCGGAGTTGGATAATTTATGGAGGCGGGCTTGTTGTTGATATAACCGTGACAATAAGAGCCTGTCTTTTAACGATGTCGCAGGCTCTGTTGGATTTCAGCCCATTGCTTATGATAGTGAGGATCAGAGCCATGAAGACTAAGGTTAAGCTAAAGGGAGACAAATCGTATGCGACATTAATTTGGGGGCATTGTGATCTAATAAGGCGAATGGCTGTAGTTCCTTAATTAGCTGTCCCCTCGATAGTCTCAGCAAACTCTATGATTTTGGAAAAAGAATAAGAATAAAAGGAATACTGTGGCTGCTACATATTCTTTTAAGAGAGAGAGAGATCATTCTGTGGTATACTAATAGGTCAAGGACATATAGTCCCAGAGTGAAATATTAGAAGCAAATAGGGAAAATTTAGAGTTAGGTAGGTAGGTAGAAATGCCTGGCCCCTCACTGGAGTCATGAGCGGACACACTTAGGCCACATACCTTAGAGTTACATTCAAGTGAAGCTTTAAACAAACGAAGGATATACTTCAACTTGAACAGGAAATAAAGAGGACAGAACATAGCAATACTATCTCCTGACTGTCAGATAGTTAGTTCGTGCATTCAATTCCTATGATGGAGCGGCAAAGAGAAGATCAGCCTGTCTGAAGGATAGCTCCAACACCTCTGAAAGAGCCTTGAACCTTTCTGTAGATTAGGAAGAGTGGTTTACAAGATTAACTTCGGGGAAAGGAAAGATGAAGAGATAGGTGTACCCTCTGCTAAAACTAGAACGTGTTTGAGATAATCCTAACTTTTGTTGGGTATTTACAAGGACAATTGATTTAAGTTATGCATTAGACTATCAGAAGTAGTTCGAGGCATCTTACTGGCTACAGTAAAAACAAAGAAAACTTAATTCTGTAGATATTAAACCTTAAAGTATGCTCTTAGAATATACACAAACTCTTTAAATCGATTCAAAGCTTTTACAACACACACACTCACGCACATACATACTTACAGAGACAACAAAAGTCATTGCCATTTACATAAAATAACAGAACAAACAAATTGCTCTCAAATTGATTGGAGTGTTAATAAACATTAACAACAAGAACAATAACAATTTTCATTTACATACAATACATACATAAAATACCTATAATTATAATCTCTCTCTCGCATCTCTTTCCATTACACACAATAAAATTTTATCTCGTACATTTGATTTAATATGATTTGATTTAATTTGCATTGCTTTTCTTTTTTTTTCTACTTCTCTCCGCTCTCTTTATCTCTTGCAGCACCTCTTGTTCTAATTTTCTTTTTCAATGCACATCGTTTGCCAACACAAATTCATCAATTAATATTAAAACTGTTTATCTTTGTGTGGATGTATGTGTATGTGTTTATGTGTAACTGACTGTTTATGACATTTTACATCATGTTATTATTATTGTTGTTGTTGTTGCTGTTATTTTATTATACATTTCTTGTAACTGTCCTTGTTATCATTATTTGTTGGTTGTTGGCAATCAATTGTCATACAAAAAATGTTCATATTTATTGAAAATATGAATATGATGCATTTGTGTATGTATGTGTGTGTGGCTTTTATTCTTTTATAGACATGTTTAGAGAGATTTTTTTGTTGTTGTTATTGTCAACATCACAATAAAATGCTTAATTATGAGGAAAAAAAGAAACGGAATTAAATTACTTATGAAATCACACAATTAAACTTTATCTCCCTCTCACACATGTAAAGTTCTAATAGCATACTTACTCATGCTGAGACATTTTGAAAATATCAATTTATGAACATTAAAAAGAGAATCTTTCATATAATACAGAAAAAATAGGGAGAGGGTGACTAAAAGTCAATTTTTATAACCTGTAATCAAAGTATTGGTTAAAGTATTAACTAATGCCATAAACGCATTAGACACAGCACTTGCGGCGCGACAATGTGTCACACATAGAAACATTTTAAAAGCGGCGGTGCTGTTATTGCGTCGTTATGCTATAAATACAATAGAGGCAACACAGCAAGCACAGCAATCTCTCGAAAATAGACTACATGGGTGTATATGAAAATGACTATTTTAAAGGCAACGCGACAACAAGCAACGTTGTTGCTGCTTCGCATTTAGTATCATTTCTGTTTTTATTTGCAGCAATGAGAGAATTAGTGCTAATAGAGAGATGATTTGTGCGCAGTTTTTGTGGCGCGGCAATGTGTCAAAAATAGAATACATTTTAAAAGCGGCGCGCCAACAAGCGGCGATGCTACTTACGCTTTAAATACATTAGAGGCAACACAGCAAGCAAAACAAAAAAAAAAGAATACATGGGTGTATATGGAAATAATCATTTTAAAGGCAACGCGACTAATAAGGGTACTAACTAAAGGCATTTAGACTAATTTCTGTTTTTATTCGCAACAATGAGAGAAGTAGAGAACTGGTGCTAATAGTGAGATGATTTGCGCTGGTGTTGAACAACATAGAAGGGTACCATGCTTAATTGACCGTAACGTTGCGATTTCGTTCTTGCAGTAGTACAAACCTATGATGACGCACATTTGTATAAATGTCTTTTCCAATATAATAAGTGGTTAATCCAAACATTTTATGGTCTAAAGGGATATGTTTGAGGATTTTGGAAAATGAACAAATCTTAGATGAGAGAAAAACGATGGCTAGGGTATATGATATGGTAACTGAGTAGTTGCCGTAGTCGCTGTAGTCTAGTAGGTAGTGTCTTGGCTTATTAGACGTAATTGCACGGTTCAAACACCAGGTCATACATCTCCAACTAAACAAAATATGAAAAAATATTTCTTCGCTGACTTCCTCTCAACAGATTTCTGGCAAAAATTCTGAAAGTAAATAAAATTGTTATGAAAAGTTGCTCAAAAATCTGTCGTTCGGAGTCGACTTTAAACCGTAGGTCCCACCACTCACTCATGTATAAAAATAAACACACTTAACACAAATGATATGAGAAACTAGGTCATAATTCTATCTAAAGGGTTGTAATGACCAATTATGTATGTATATATGTCTGAGTAGTTGCACTATCATGATGCCAAGATGATTTATTGACTATTGATTACGAATCTTGTATTAAAGACTCCTGCTACGACTGGTAAACCACAGTAACTTTTGGATCTATTTACTTTGGTTTCCCTGTGATTCGTTACAACTTTTAAATCAACGAGATTTGCGTGGACTTTCTTCTCAAACTGCATTTTAATGTTTCAAGAGTTGTGAAACATTCACTTGCACTCATCTTTATCTTAAAACGACTCAGGTTAGAAATTTCTTTCACAATAATACATAAATTATATTCTTAGATTCTTGTTCAATGCTTTTCCCAGCCACTATTTTAGTAGCGACGTTTAGGTGATAATACAGAAAAAAAATGATGAAAAATGGCAGTTGCATTGTACTAGGTAGGCCAGACTGCAGTGAGATAACAATAGCCTGAGCTACTCTCGCTAAATTATTCCGATTGACTATAATTCGTGACTGTGGCGCGACTTTTAAATTTTTTAAAAACGGTAAGGCATACAACGCCCGGAATTAGCCGAGTATAAGTTTTTTAACAATCGATTTTCATCATTTATCTCCTATATTTCTCCTGTCTAATATACGTTCTTTAAATTCTTACTTTTTTTCCTTACCCCCCTGCTTCATTGTAAACAGAAAAATAAATGATTTTTTCCTTGTTCCTTATAAGATTTCTTATTTTTTAAAATAGTGTGAAAAAAATTGTCTTTGTTGAGGGAAATATAATGGAAAACACAAATTTTACTGCTGGTGGTATTGGTTGGAATGTTAAAAAGAAAACTTTTTCTTTTTTTGGTATTTTCTTGCTTCATAGACTTTTTATTTCTTCTTAAGCCTCAACACAGACAAATTCAAGTTGTTGTCGAAGACATATTCAGAGAACAAAAAAAAAATATTACAAGAAAGAAAGAAACTCAAGTATTTTATGTATTAAAATAACTTATTATAGGTTTCTTAACAAGTTTGCCGGCTGTTCGAGAGAAGTTTAAGATATTTCGAGTGTACTCTACTCTACGTTAGGTAGTTAAGAAATATTGGCAAGATTTCATAAGATTGTTGGAGATAAAAGATTGCAGCCCGCAAAGGACATCCCTTTTCTACTGCTGCATTGCATATGTTCATCAAATGCAATCCATTGAACGACTTACATGTTAGGAAAAAAGATAAAAACGGAATGTAAAAAAAAAATCCTTTAGGAAAATTTGCAAACGTTGTAAATGATGCCTATTGTTTGAGGCAGTGAATAGCGTGAAGTGGCATAGAATTTGAGATTTTTTTTTTTTTCAATTTAAATTCAAAAATTTAAAATGTTTGTGGAAGGATTTAAGATTTTTTTCTAAAATTTTCCAAACTCTACAGCCTTCTCCATTATTAATGGACATTTTTTTTACTTGACTTTTATATCACCGTATAATGAAGACTGTAATTAATTTAAAACAAATTACCTTTAGAGTGTCAGAATATTTAAAATTAAGTTTTAAAAATTAAAAAGGAAACAAAGAAAGCCACTTACTTGTCATTCCAATAGACATTTTAAATTAATTTTATACACCCTAGACAAACAGTCACCCTTAAACAGTGTTGTCAACTTAACGTTTTAAGCACTGTTCACTACTGTCAATAGCAAAATAAATGGTAAAATGTTTCTATACAGAAAGAAAATGGATTTTTAAGTTGTTGAAAAGAAGTAAAGGGTGAAAGGGACAAACAAGAAGCCACATGATATTTTATCATCTTGCAGTGTGCAACCACAGTTCATAGCTTACTGCATAGCTTAAACAAATACTATAGGCGGACGATTCTAAGGATTTAAATAAAACAGAATTGACAAGTTGCGCAGCCAATTATGCAGTCATGGACTGGCGGACGATGAAATCGTTTCAAAAACAAATCTACATCCCAATAAATCCTATATATTTTGAAAAAAGGAAATTACAGAAAAATTGAAGAAATGTGTTTAGAGCCCAAGACTAGTAGTCGCCGTAGTCTAGTAGATAGTGTGTTGGCTTATTAGACGTAAGACCACCATTCAAACCCCCGTTCGAATGTCTCTTACAAAACGAAATATGGAGAAAAATATTTCTTTCAGCGACTTCCTCCTCTCAGCAGTTTCTGACAAAAACACTCGAGAGTAAATAAAAATTACCATGAAAAGTTTCCCAAATCTGTTGTTCAGAGTGGACATTACATAGTAAGTCCCACCACTCATGGATAAAACCCACGCGCATTCTTCAAGCTAGAGTCTATGCCATGGAAGTCTATGCTATGGAAGTACAAAAGGCAGGACATAGAAATACGATCTGACAATCAAGCCGCCATTCAAGCACTCAGCTCTTATGAAGTTAAATAAAAGATACTATGAAACAGTTTGAAGAAGCGAAATCAGCTATGTAGAGAGTATAAGGTTACCCACTTCTGGGTCGCAGGTCATGTGGGAATTCTCTCTAAAGAACTAGAACTATTTAGAATGGGGTTATCTCGAGTCCAACTTGGAGATTTTTTGACCATGATTAAGAATCATTGGAGCATGATTTTAGAACCTGCGAGGCACTAATGTAGCCCAAAAGATGAAACGTGTATACATGTTATGTGCTGAGCAGGAAATTAGCCTTATTGACACTCAGCAGAGCATTCTGAGGTTTGTCAAGGCAATAGGCTTAGAGGAGACATTATAGGTCTACAATACAAAGTAGGAGGGAAATACAATAGACCGTATGGCCGCAGTACTAATATATCGGGTCCGCCATCTAACGTTTTTTTTTCAACTAGTGCTTATTTCGTGAATGGTAACACTTAGCTCATGTCTGATTTGACAGATAATTAGTTTTATCCTTCCGCTGAACGAATATGGTTATGTATACGCTTGAACAACGCTGGGAAATATTGCGACAGAAGATGCCGATTTTGACAAAAAAATCATCTTTTCAGATGAAGCTTATTTCGATCTTGGCGGGTATGTAAACAAGCAAAATTGTCGCATTTGGGGCACAGAAAACCCGCACGCATATTTTGAAAAGCCGACGCACCCAAAACGAGTCACTGTTTGGTCCAGAGGCATAATTGGGCCATTTTTCTTTGAAAATGAGTAAGGAGTGGCCGTTACAGTCAATAGCGATCGTTATCGGGCCACGTTGAACGAATTTTTGTTCACAATGAAGAGGAGGATAATGGCAACATTTGGTTTCAACAGGACGGCGTAACATGCCACACAGCCGAAGCTACACTCGATGTTTTGCGCCCTGTTTTTGAAGATCGCATTATCAGCCGCAGAGCTGATGTCGTTTGGCCACTTCGGAGCTGCGATTTGACACCGTTCGACTATTATTTGTGGGGTGCCGTCAAAGATAAGTGTTACGCCGACAAGCCAGAGACAATTGACGCTTTAAAGGACAATATTCGTGAAGCCATTGGTGAAATACAGCTGCACACAATCGATAATGTGCTTAAAAATTGGACCGATCGTGTAGGCTACTGCATGGCCAGCCGAGGCAGGCATTTGAATGAAATTATTTTCCATTATTAACCGGAAGGATTGTACTTTCAAATAAAAAAGAAATTTGAGAAAATATTCAGTAGTTTTTTTTTAAAGCATTTTCAAAAAAAAAGTTATTTGGCGGACCCTATACCTCTTAACCACAATAAATAAATAAATGCCTCGTTTAGAAATGATTAAGCGGGCATTTAGTGCGTATGATTGATAAAAGTTCGACGTGCTGTATCACGATAAATCTGGCCTGTCTAGTAAATCTGTGATCTTTGTAGTGATGCTTCTTCTGTATTGAGAAAAAAAAATTATCAAAACTTTTCGAAATACCTTTAAGGCCTGTGTTTATTTATTAAATTTAATTAAAATTATCTTCATATACAGTTACATTGCCTAAAAAACGCAAAATCCGTCATATTTTGTACAAAATAATTCGCTTTGGTACAGTTTTACCATTTTAAAGCAAAAAATATACCAAAAACATGATGTCCCATGATTTTTATTCCTGATTCAAAACACAAACTATTTAAGGAATACAGGAGGTTAACACACAGACATACAGAGCTGGGAGTCATGTTCTAATTATTAGAATATAATAATACAAGCCCGTGCAAAAATGCAAAAACAAATATTCACATACCCACATATGTACATATTTATATATGTACATATATCTATGCATACTTACATGTAAGTTTATAATTTATTTAACCAAAGAAAAAACGCAATCTATTGCAAATAAAAAGGGAGAAAAAGGAAAATTACTGCTATAGCTGAACAACAAATAGAACAACAACAACAATATAACGGTAAATATACACACCAAAATTATGTTGATTTTCTGCTGCAATGCATTCTATATCCACAATATAATTTTACAAAAATTTAACAAAATACACGCATACATAGTCACACACACATGCATATGCACATACGTTTGAATACACGCATATATAGAAGAGATAAAGTAATGGGGAGAAAAAACACAAGATGGAAGTAGTAACTCCTTGCTATGGTGAAAAGGATATTGCAAAATATAGGGGAGATAAAAAGGGGAGAAAAATCTACAATACACTGATAGAAATCTAGATTTGGCTTAGTTTAGAAATGGTAGACAGTAAGATTACCATAAAAATATACTTTCCCACTTGTATCCTTAAAGTTGCATTCGTAAAGACGAATCGAACCGTTGGTAACGGTATAAAGGTTATTCATCCTCTAGCAAATTTGAAATCCCCAACAGCCTACAGAGCTGTATATTATAAATTGGGTCGCTAAGGAAAATGTTCTGCTAAGAACCTCTAATAATTTAAAAAAAAATTCGTTGTGAGGAAAAGCCATTATTTTCGAGCACTTTTGGTAAACCATGTGGTTACTAACTATCACGTGAAAACAATTCACAAATAGCACGCATATCAGAATACGGAGTTCGCAAAGAGTTTACATGATGGCACCCTAATCGCGTACAGAATATGATTTCAGTCCAGTTTTTTTAGTTTTAAAAACACCGCAATTACAATTTCAATTACACTGGCTCTTCCAACAGCCACTTCCGAACATTGGCAGTTGATAAAGGGGACCTCTTGTTGCAGCTACATTTGTTAAATTAGTTGCCATTTATTCAAATTTGTCTTCGAAATCACCTTGGACGACCATAGACAACGACATGTTTTCACTGAATAGGGTCTGGAGAATTTAGCAACTAATTTTAATTAAAAAAAAAAAAAAACATCCTTAGCGATAAGGCCCATTTCGGGGCCAATTTGTACGAGAACAAATAACATTGTCGAATTTCGAACGATGCCCAATCCACATGAGATGCGAAAAGGTCTAATGCGTCCCAAAAATCTACTTTTTATTGTGGATTTTAGGCTGAAGGCCCATATTTCTTCAAGAACGATGAGACGATTGTTTAAAGAGCTGCAGACGAGATGATGAAAAAGCCACCTTGTACAAGTGACTGTTCGGTGTGAGTTGTGGGAATTGATACACATTGACGTTGCCATCAATTCAAAGCCATATGACTGTGTGATAAATAATTTTATTTGGCCTGCAATTAATGGTTATGATCTGAACCGTATGTGGTTTCAGCAAAACGCTGCCAAAAACCACCACCACCGATTTTGTGTTTATTGCATGACAAGATTTCAGAAACACTTCGTTCTTCATCCGTCTATTGGTCACCAAGATCGTGCTATAGGCCACGGTGAGGCTTTTTTTGTGGGGCTACATTAAAGACTATGTCTGAGCGAGTAATTCCACAAGGTTAGAGTATTTAAAAATCAACATTCGTTATGTTAATGATGAGATATTACATCAAAATCGACTGCAGCAACCAATTCAGAGGTGGTCGTTTAAAGGACATTGTACTTCGAATATAAAAACAAGGTCCAAACAATAAAACAAAATTTAAATCATGTCTTTTGTGTAATTTTACCTTTGAAAACACGGAAAAAAATTCATTTCCCTTCAAATAAACGAAAAAATTAAACTTAATAGAGCCTGTACTATGTGTTTGTGACGATCTTAAACAAAATTCGTTTCTGTTAAGTTAACGTTTATTATTTCAAAATCAATTCTTAATTCTATCAATACCCCGCTGCAATTTGCACCAGTTTTTGTTCTCAGTGTAAAGCAAAATCAAGCAGACTACCCCCCTTTAAATGTAATATAATAACGTGACGTTAAAGAATGAATTAAATACGTGTGCAATACAGACGGAAAGCAAAAAAAAAAAATAAAAACAAAAACAAAAGAAACAAAAAAACAGCAACAGGAACAAAAGCCGTGCGTATTTTAATGCATAATAAATACAAATACTCTCATACTCTTAGTCTCTCTCCCCCTGCAAAATACATTCGCTTATACAAGTAAAACAAAACAAACAAAAAAAGGACACAAACACTGTCTCTTACATAGACAGCCATGATTATTAATGCATTTCTTTTGTGTTTGTATTAAAGGGCTCCTCGCGCTTTTATAAACTGGTTTTTCCTCTTCAAGTAAGTAAAACAAGTCTTAAAACAAAAACAAATAAAAAAATTAAATTTTCTCTAGTTTTAGTTGCAAAAGAAAAAACAAGCAAGAATTAGGGAAAGAAACAAACAGAGATAAACATATGGAAGACAGTAAGAACTACCACACACAAACATACGTGAGCATTGGAAAGAGTATTTATGAATGTGTATGTGACAGGATTTTGAGTAAAAATAATAATGAAGGATTTACAATTGTTGCTGTTTTTGTCGCTGCTGTTCGGGGTACTATATTGCAAGTAAAGCAATGGACTTACTGACTGACATTTTTACTACAACTAAACATAGTTTATGACCGTGTATGTGTTTTTGGCAGGTAGGATTTTTTCTTCAATCTTGTTGTTCAGTTATTGCTGCTGTTGTTGTTGTTGTCATTGTATTGCTACTTACTATTCCCTTTAGACACTTGTATGAATCGCATGTAATTTAGTTTATTACACATACATGCATACAAACTTATTTTTCTAGGGCTTCTCTTTACATATTCTCTTTTGTAGTGTATGTACTACGTGTTGGTTTTTTTTCTGTAGATGTTGTTGCTGTTTTTCAAAAACCCCTAAGGATTTATTGAAAATGAGTGGATGAATGTGTTTGTTTAACGAACATGGAGCAGAAAACAGTCAATGAACAGGTATGAATAAAAATCGAGTGTTCCGAGTGTTTGGGGAAGAGAATAACGGTTAAATGGCGATTTTGTTTATTATGCATGAGACGAGTGTGTGAAAATGGAGAAAACTTTAACTCTTTCAATTTACTATCATATAAGGTGTAGTAAATAGAAATCAATAATTATTTTCTCATAGATGGCTTTAATAATCTGCATTATAATGTATAAGGATTAAAGAGTATGGGTATTCTGTAATCGCTACAGCCGTCAAAAAAAGAACGCAAAACGGATTTTAAGTTTATTTTAGTAATCTTTCCGTAACAATTTCTTTAGCTATAACCAATCAAGTGCCCACTTCAATTTAAATCATGTCCCTAAACTAGGACAATATTTCGATTTATAGGAGTAAAGTTAAAAAATGTTTCACAATCTACTTTTCCCCTTCCTCATTCAATCGAGGCGATGCTTAGGAAGTGGCTTCTCCATGCTATGGGGAAATGAATCAATTAGAGCCACAAATTGGTGAATTATTCGACAGGATGGGTAACATAAAAATTGCAGGCAAGTATAACACTCTGATACCAGTTCGACATCGCCGTCAAATGATCCACGGCATTAATATCCGTGGAGACATGTTGCTACATGGATGACTCTAAACATGGAAGTGAAAGAACCAGAAACTAAAATATATGTACTTCGCTTGAAATACTCTAAACTTCAGCATAAATCAATAAATTGTGGATTTTATTTATTCCAAGCTTCAGCAGATGAAAGTGGATGTTTGGTGCGTAGGTATGTACAAGGTGATATGCCTAATGGTATATATCGTAGCAACCATATTTTCTGCGGTAAGTCCGTATCTTGTTCAAGGGCTGAATAGTTTATAATTAGTAACGATACAAAAGCTCAAGTATTTGTTTGGTTGAAAATCATGTACTCGTGGCTCGAAATGACGCATTTTTTTCACTTTTACAGGAGGCAAATGAGAAATGTCTGTTGGCAGAAGCAGTCTTGCACTTTCAGACTTATTTCCATACCAAAGATGGAACATTACAAGTAGCTCTTATGCATTTTGAGCCGACGTAAGGATGAATATTTAAGGAAAGTCGTGTTAGAGGGTCCACAGGAGAGTAGTTTAATTAAAACCCTTTAATGTCATGCAAACATAATAGATTTCTACTAACTACACCTTATATAAAGAACAGAATAAAAAAAAAACCAAAAAAAAAGGAAAAACGATTAATTGTGTTTAAGCAACATATGGAGGCCCCATAACATTAACTCCCTTTAGGCTGACATTCGAATTGGAAAAAACTTAACATTTGATTTCAACTTAACAATGAACATTTAAGCAATATAACACGCTACAGGCCTTTAAATAATAATTTAATAGTAACAATAACAACAACAAATAAAATATTCCCAATTCTCTCAATAAGTTTCACCAATTGTTTTAATAGATCTGAGCGTTAAACCTTTTTCTTGTTTTTCTTTTCTTGTATAAAAAGTAAAAAATAAATAATGTACAACTCCTTAGTGTATGCAATAAAATGTTAATAAAAATAATTTCCCTACAAGTTAAAACAACATGAAATTTAATACTGATACGATAAGAAAAAAAGTTAAAACTTATATTTATTATTTATGCACAGTGCTAGCTAACGAAACAACATCAAATAAAAAAGGGTATAAAAATGAAAAGAACCTGATCAAAGGAAAACAGGAAATTAAAAGCAAGTCATAAATCCTCAAAAGTATGCTTTAAAATATTAATAATACAGTACAAGTTCAAAGAACAAATGAAATTGTAAACCAATAGGATATGAAAAAGACTAGGGTTAAATAAAAATAATTAAAAATTCTTTTTTCGCCTCAAAAGCCTCAAAAAACCAAAGATAAAATGTAAAAAAAGAAAATCAAATTAAGAAAGTTGAAAAAGGAAATCATCGTGAATCAAATCACTATTTCTTGATTAAAAACTGTATCATTTGATCATATCTTTGCTTGGGTGAGAGTCCGCTACTGGCGGAGGCCAATAGGTCTTTAACTCATGATGAATTTTTTTTTTTTTAAGCAACCAGGTTAGGTTAGCTTAGGTCGAAGTGATAGTTCTGATTTCCAAAAGTCACTAGAGCACGCATAGGGACCCATTGTTGTGAGCGCAGTCCCTGATCGATTTCTAGTCACTTTCATGCGATTCAGTCTGTTATATACCAATGATAAGAACAGATGAATAAGACAACCATTGCTTGCCTCCCCTGCATTGTTTTGAATGCAATCAGTCTAGCGGGATCAACATATGCAACAACCACTGACCTGATACAGTTCTATAGGAGCCTATTAGTCTGCAAATGGTTCGTACGTGATTGACTCGACGGCTATTATCATTTCACAGTACATCAGAGAGGGAACATATTTTTGACCCCAGAATGAAAGTATTGTGATACCATTTTCCTGCTCGTTATAACCCATCTATACAACCTTAAAGTATGCATAAATTTTTTTAAAGTACAACCGACTTGAAACATAAACAAACAAAATTTTACACCAATAATTCCCGTTTTTTATTGCACAGCAGATAAATATAAGGCAAGATATTAAAAAATATTATTTATTTTGCAATATCAGCAGCAACCGACAGCAGTCAAGAAAGAAAGAATAAATTCTGTTTTCAAATTTTCCTGTCGAAATACTTTCGGTAAACAAGACAAAAGCAACAGCCTCGACACAGCAACGTTTAGTGTCAAGTGGGAATACAAATAATGACATGAAGGATTTCAAATGTTTTATAACGTAAGAGTTTATTTTTTAAATCTTTTGCAGACACATATTCTTTTATAACCACGACAAAAAAAAAAAAAAAAAAAAAAATCAGGCCTTTTCTTACATAAAAACGAGACTGAGCTGAAGTCAAGACTTGTGATGAGTAAAAGAAAAGAAAAAAGTGGTAAAAGAGAGCAAATAAAACACAATTTATGGCATGATGTTAAGGGAAAAAAGACAAAAAAAAATGTATTTTAAAATCCTCCCATTAGAATATAATTTGTGTAATGCACACTTTAAGAAGGTAAACAAATAAAAAACGAGGATAATAAATAACAACTTTCTGTTGGGTTGAGTAAGAATGTAAAATATTTGGAAATCTAGAGGAAGAAAAGCAAAAATCAAAAGAATTTTAATATTTTAAAATTACATTCTTTACACTTTTGAATTATTTTTCTGAAGTAAAGAGAGTTTAACTCAGTTTTTTTGTACTTTTTTTTTGTTCTAAAGACAATTCATTTTAAACACAGTGAAAACTGTGTTATTTCATTTTTTTCATATCCTATCCTTCAGTACAATTCGCGTATACATAACATATACGAAGCAGAATAGACAACATCTTGTAAAAGACACCGCTTTACCCAAAGCAACTACGTTATGAGACGTTAAAAGACGGCAACGGATTGGGAAAACCATACAACAAATAAAATGCGATGGAATACTACTGGAGACTTCAGAGACAACGGATAACCTTGACCATTCTCAAGGGAAAGTGTAAAACCCGAAGGCTGGGCTAAGACAAATTCAAATCAGAAGTTTTTTCACAAATTTACGACTGAAGAAAGTACCAGAGGAGCAGATCTAATCCCATTTTTATAATGAATGAAATGAAAACTCTTAATAATATAATGAAAACTCTTTTTCTGCTTGGCTAATATAGTATATACAGAAGATATCGGTTAATACAAGTTACCGGCTAAAAGACAAGATAACATCGCCACATACCGGATATATTCTAAAATTTTTCCAACAACCTGAAACAGATTGCAATTAGGAACGATTTGTAGAAGTAGAAACTCATTCTCACAAGTCGTGTGAGACACCTAAAGAAATTTAATTGCACAGGCTTGTTTGCCTCCGAAATGTAAGAGACTGTAATCTTGTGTGAAGTAGCTTTTTATTGTACTGAAAGTGAAAACTGCCGACTGATGCAATCCAGTTAGTTACGAAAATGGCCAGAAAGGCAGTTGAGCTAAAAATTAATACCTACTCCATCATGTCCACCCTTCAGATCGATCTGGTCTCTTGGATGACATTGTCAAATGCATCTCTGCAAAGTCGATATTGAGGTTCAGAGTGTCAGGGGAACTGAGGCATGTACGCAATGAATTCCGAGTGAGATAAATTTACATGTCGTTGTCAAATGCGTTCCTGTGAAGTCAGCGCTAAGATTCAGTGATTCAGGGGAACTGAGGCATTTTCGTAATGAACTCCACATATTATAAATTTACGGGCTAGACTCGTAAACTACGAAATAAGTTTTAATTATGTGACAAAACTAGTTTACATATTCTCTGCTTATTTTTGACACCTTTAGCACAAAATCTTCCAGAGACCAGGTTTCAATTCTTTATTAAATCACCCATTGGAAATAATGGATTTTAATTCACCCTTGTAAGCTTTCACCATTTCGCTTAAAAGTATCATGTGTTCAATTTCATTGATTTCATTTCTGGTTATTATTCGCCTTTAAAGAATTTTGTTGTAGTTGCACATTCTTTTTTCGTTATCCTTCAACCCCTTAAACTATGCAATATATGTATATTTTTAAAATACTGTCACAAGAGAATGGTTGCCACGACTCATGTTACTATGGTGGTTGCTGGAAGAGAAAAAACATATTTTACTTGCTTATACTTGCAACAGTGCATACATAAACGTACATACGTATGCACTCATATATAAATGTGAAGTTTTTGGGGTCATGTTATCGATAATTGTCACAAGACTCTTTGTCAGCCAATTTTCATTTGTAGTTTTTCAGCTCATAAATTTTAGTTGCAATACTTGGTCTATTCGTTACAAACTACACGCTATGGCAGGCAATAACGAAAGTCTAAAGAGATAGAGTTTTAGTAGTAAAAAGCTATCAACTTATCAGCAATACAAGGTTTGACTTGAAACATCATTCCAAATGAAGGAAATGATAACTTTTCTCTTAATTTAGTTTGTTTAAAAACATTTCATGTAGTGTCCATATTTGTTTAGTTATGCCTTACCATTTATTCTACATCCTTTTCATCTCAAAATATATAAGCTGTGCGCTTTGCCATGTGCGACAACAAAAAAATTGTGCAAAAATGTCGAAAAACACACACTTGAATTCCCCAAGTCAGTTGAAATATTTTAAAACAGTCATATTTTCGAGTTGTTTTTTGTTCTTTTTCTCTTTCGATTTTTGAACAAAAAGTTTAAGATGTTACAACAAAATGGGTTTTTATGATGGTGACAGGAATATTATTGAAACAGGTTGTAATTTTCTTGTTATTCTCGCTTTTTCACGATGGCTTGATGATGATGATGACGACAATGAGGATAATTTATGACTTTTTTAACAAATGAAAGTCGTAATCATTGAAAATAAGAATTGAGTACAATTACTTGAAATCAAAAGTAGTATATAAATGGCTTTAATTTATTTTAAGAAATATATTTGAATTTAATACAACTGAAGTAGAATTGCAAATCCTACATCACATCAGAAATTTAAAAAAATACCTTGTGAAATGGGAATAATCGAATTTCTCGCACTTACCTGAAAAGAAAAAAATATGAAAAAGAAAATTAGTACATGGATGCAACTTTTATTGTAAATAGTTAAATAAATTGTATAAAATTATGCACCCTAAAGTATACTTTAAACTCTGAAAATTTACAGCCCCTAAAAGCGATAGCGACCTTGTTTAATTTGTGGTAAACTTAACTAAGGTAAAAAAAGGACTTTAATCCTATTAGTCATGGCTAATATTATGATTTTTTATGCTCATAAAACGTCAAAATCGAATAAAATGATTACATATTTAAAAAATTATGTAAGACAAGCAATATGCTAATTCTGTAAAACTAAATCTCACAGAGTACTTTGTATGCGTTTCATCTCATGGTAACAACCAGCGTAATACTTATAAGGCAATAATGAGATCTATATGCTTAACTATGCTACCCCTTTATAGATCTCCTTTTCTCAGGGGGACTAAAGGGAAATTATTACAAAGAGCACAAAACTGAGCACTGAGAAGGGAGACGGAGTGTGTGGAGATAACCAGCGCGGACCATCTGTTTGAGGAAACTAAGGTAATGCCAGTGAGGACACACAAGATAGTGCTCACCAAGTAATTTCTGCTGACATGTTCACATCCTCCCTACTCCAATAATCATATATTACAGGTCACCTCTTCTCCACAGCAAATACTGAAGTATATAAGGAGCTATCTTTCGGAAGCTCATGATATATTTTGCCTCATCTTGAAGGAGGAAGGTGCAACCGCCAATGCTCAAAAGGCATAACACCGAGTAGCTGCAGGATAACCCATTGGAAATTACACCATAAATAGCGTCCTGAATGTACGTTCCCTCGAGATTGCGGAACAGAAAATCAACTCAAAAATCCCAAAATAACAAGAATAACTCTCTCCCAATTTCGACCGATATTCTTCGTGAAGCTTATTTCACGCAGGGCGAGAATTATGTTCAACACCAGAGATCAATGCCCAGCATGCTGACAAGGGTCGTACGATATAGCGCCCTTATTCAATTCTCCAGAGAAATGTACCGGCCTGACATCACTGCATTTCTGGACAAGACCTAACGAGACAATAAAGTTCCTTCAACTACCAACCAGCTTTTAATTTTCTGCCGCACTTAAGTCCGGAACCAGCAGCAGCAAATATGTTTTTATAATTCGGAAACGTTAGAAGGAAACACTGAAGATGGAAGCGATTTAAACTCCTCAAATATTTCGTAATAATGATTGGCGACAGTTTTAACTTCAAGAGGTCACATGGACTATGCCTGCAAGAAGGTAAAGAAAGTATCGAATGATGCCAAATGCAGGGGATTCGACGCAGAGTAAAGGACTTTGATTATCGGAGATAACTGACTCAGTGATACTGTATACTTCATCGGTATGAGGGTAAAGAAGGAAGTCTGAAATCAATTAAGAGTTGCATGCTGTCAACTTTTAGAAAAAATGAATATTGCACTAAGTATTTGGAAACGGTAAGTCTAGAACAATTCAACGGCAAAGGAGATCTCGGAAGAACTCAATTACAATTTGAATAAGATCTAGATAATGACAATTGGGCCACTAGAATTCACAAAATTGAATTCAAACATAATTTTATTAATAATAACGGGAATTCAGACATTATTAATATTGCTACAGTTATTGGCGGTCTCAAATGTTAGTTTTTTGATGGCGTGTTGTAAACACCACCACAACCCAAATACTGTGAAGAATAGGAAATCGATTCGAAGGGTCATAAATTAGTTTTTATCACAAATTGATTGTGTCGTTACTCCTTTCTAGGCATCAGTGTGTTTTTTTTATATATCTTTAGACAAACAGTACATAATCGACAACCAGTCTCTTGAACTCCCTTAGCATCCTTCATCAGTTTCGTCAAGCGCTATTTATGTATAAGCTGAAGATGTAAATGTCATGGTGAAAGTATAACGTCTCAAATTAATGCCCTTTTAAAATCCTTTAAGAATTTGTAGCAATTATCGTTATTAATTCTGAAATTGTTTTCCCTTTTCTTTTCTCTTTTTCATAAACAAATAAATTTTCTGTTTCTTTAACAAAACATCATCATCCCATCATAGTCATCATTATGCTAAACAACATCAAAACATCGTTTTTGACTTTAAATAATACGTTACTAATTGGTCTCATTTGCATTTACTTGTACGCTGTTGTTGCATTGAAAGCAGCAGCAGCTGTTTGTCTTGGAATTCAAACTCCATCTTTTTTTTGTTTATTATCAGCATCCTCGAAGTCGTCGTCTTGTGTAATTTATCACTGTTTTTTGTGGTACATTTAACGGGAAATTGTTTTCTTCTACTTTTCTTTCTTTGCATTTAAATTTACTTGAGTAAATGGTTTGGATTTTTCACTTTTCACAAAATATTTCTTTCAATTTCCAACACTTTTCACTGACTCATTTTCTTCCTTGGTTCCCCTCCCCCCCAATCATAATAACTTTATTTGTCGAGGAGAGAATATGAAAGAATGCACTGAAGTTGCGATAATGGCGGGACTGGCTATTGTTTTTAATACATTTAGCGATTATTTATAATGAGTATGAATGTTGTTGTTGTTGTATTTCTGTTTTCCATTTCAAATACATTTTTCATCTTCATCATCGCCTTTTTGTTTCTTTGCAACGATTTTTGCTTTGCCGGGCTTAACTCCCTTAAAGTATGCTAGCTAAAGTGTAAATTATTAATGATTATGAAAATTTGTTTGGAGTTGTATTGTGAGAAGGCAAAAATTGTAGGAAGTTTTTGTTCTGGACACATTTCTTCAATGAAAAATTGCTTTAGAATGTGAAAATTAAATATTTGGATAGTTTGCTGCAGTGCCATAGATGGCAACCGAACTACAGTTGCATTTCCAGCTCGAAACTTTGAAGGCAAGTTTATAATAATTTTTTCTTAGAGCAGTACAAAGGTAGACAGGTTTTGAAACCGCCGTAGTCTAGAAGGTAGTGCGTTGGCTTTTAGACGTGAGGCCACGGTTTAAACCCCAGGTCAGATATCTCCAACAAAACAAAATATTTCTTCAACGACTGCCTCTTAGCAGATTTCTGGCAAAAACTCTGAGAGTAAATAAAATTGCCATGAAAAAGTTTATAAAAAATCGGTGTCGGCTTCAAACTATAGGTCCTGCCACTCATGTATAAAATTAACACACACAACGTAAATGGTGTGAGAAGCTAGGTCGAAATCCTGACTAATAGCTTGCAATGACCAATTATGTATGTATGTACCAGGGTCAGAGTTATGCTGAAATTTTTAAACACTTTCGCGACGCACCTGTACCACATTTTACAATTTTCAGGACGGCGAAACTGTCCATACATCGTCGTCATCGTTCGCTAAATCACAAGTGAACAAATGCATGCCTGGCCGTGTAAATGCGGCATCAGCCTCTACCATATTTACACGATGTCAGTCGCTGTGATGCACCAAGTGCCTGTCGAATATACACGGCTCCCTAGCGAAAGTGATAACATAATTACCTTCAGCAAATAGCAATGAAATCGCCGTAGTGTAGTAGGTAGCTTGTTGGTTTATTAGACGTGAGGCCATGGTTTAAACCCCCTGTTCTGACATCTCGAACATAACGAAATATGAAAAAATATATCCTCGGCGACTACCTCCTCTCAGCAGATTTCTGGCAAAAACTCTGAGAGTAAATAAAATTATCAAGAAAAAAAGTTCCTCCAAAATCTGTCGTTCGGAGTTGATTTTAAACTGTAGGTTCCGACACTCATGTACAAAATTAACACCCACAACATAAGTGGTGTGATAAGCTAGTTCGTAATCTTGACTGAAGGGTTGTAATGACCAATTATGTATGTTATGTTATGTAAATAGCAATTGATGTCCATTTTGTTCCGTCATATTGGAATTGGTACTTCAATGTAAATTTTTGTCTGAAAACTAAGCTCTTCAAGAGTATGTTCATATCTTCTGCATTGGCAAGTATTACCCCAATTCGTTAAAAAAAATTAAGACCCGAATGCCAACTCCACAGATCTACAGATCATATTTAAAACATAATCGGAGGGTATCTAAATTTTTCAAATTATAATTCTCCTATAATGTTTGTAATCGTTCCATTTTGTTCTGATCAAATCTTCTATTCCACTTTGTTTTAAACATTTAAAAAAATGTTCCACTCTGTTTTCGAAAATTTATCGATAACAGATTCACATACTCATGTAATATGCCATTACATGGTTTTTGATGGCAAAAAAATCAAAAATTACTGGAGGGGGGATACAAATTTATTTTTCTACAAGATGAACATACAATTTAAAAGCTCTCTCTCCCGCTCTTCTTTTTAACAATTTCACAAGTAAACAAAATCTTAAATTTGTTAAAATAAAAATGAACACAAAAGAAAAATGGCACTCAATACCCTACTGCAAGTAATCATAACTAAAGCATACAAAGAAATATATACCAGCACTTCGATTGTAAATCTAGTACATATAAGGAAGATAGGGTGCTTCTTGCAAGTCGCCTATAATTTTTATTTAAAAGTTTAACCACTTATTACAATTTCTTTCCTTGGTTAAGGCCATAAATTCAATTAAAAACTGCTTTTTTTTTGGCTAAAAATAAAGTAGAAGGCAAAAAAAAAACAAAAAGAACATGAATTAGAAGTGGAGGGTAGTTGAGTTGAAAGGTTTTATTACAAGAAACGAAAACGGAAAATAAAACGTAAAAGTAAGGAATGAAAAAGCGAAATGAAACAATGAGTAGATGGAGAAAATAATTGTAATCTGAACAGTTTTTTTTTAATGGCAAACAGGGGTTGAAGGTGTTGCCCATTATTTTCGGTAATAAGCTTTTTTCGAGTGCTATTAATTTGATTTTTACGTTTAGTTTAGCTGAGTGAAACATATGGGTTCTATTTCATTTCTTTATTTTTTTTAACACAATAACAATTAAGTTAAAACAGTGGTTAAGAATATTGAAGCAATAAATTTCATTTTGGCTACAGAAAAAAAAAAAAATTTTTTACAAGGATACGAGATACAAGGTGATAAGAAGGACCTGCAGAATGAAAAAATAAGGCTATGATAGCATGAACATAACAACACAATTCCACACGACCGCAACAATTTTCTTGCATGACATACCAAAACTTGTATGTAAGACCGTTTAAAGACTAGATAGGAAGCCATATTATAACCAAGTATTAATCTAGCCATCGTTATTCCTGATCTCGAGAACTATTGCCACCAATAATTTGTCTTTTAAAGAAACTTCCTATAGTTTTTCCACCATACGATATTCCTTGAAAGTATAAAGAATGACGTTGGATGAGTACCACACAATTTGTCAGCAAATGAATGGAAAATTATAGTATTTTCAATCGGATAAAACTAAAACTGGTAGCTTCGTAACTAGTCTATATATCATTAGATTTAATTTAACTTTCTTGGGTTCTCTCTACCATTGTACTCTAGTAGTTTTGTCTCAAATCCATACAGGAATTCTCAGATTATGGCCAGAGCACACTGTAAATTTAAACAGTAATAAAGAAAACTTCGGCTGTCAATAAGAGGACAAAAAGAGACAACAATGATCCACCTACTGTGATCCCAAGTAATCAGAAAACAAGAAAAAATAACGATTTTTACGAGCTGCTATATGTTGAGATGCTGACTTTTTCTTCAAGTGACCCATGTCCTCTTATCCATTGAATACTCTACCCTATTAATACTTTTTGTTTTCGACTTCTTTAAGAGTCACTGTGAGAACAATTTCGTTTTCGAACAAAGGGAAGTTGAACTACTTTTAAAAATCGGTGACCTGTTAATGTAACCTAGTCAATAGTAGTCAATTTCGAACAAATCTTTGATCGATAAGACATTCGATGTTATTTATGGTACATGTATCCAAATGAATATCATCTACTGACTCGGTCCAATATTAACATTTTGTGTAATTAGATCACTGAAGGACTTTAAATAGGACTCCATCTCACCAGGTTCGCTTTGGACGTGGTGTCAATGGCGACACAGAAAATACTCGCAAACTGAAGACTCTACAAGCCAGGCGGAAATAAAGTACATATGAGATGGAATTTTATTTGAGATTTTAGTCTGCATATAGTTTAGTCCACTGGTCTATTATAATACAGTATAAAACGAGGTAGAAGTTTCGTGGGAGCATATGCGCAAGTTGGGCAAACTTGTACGAATTTAATAAGAAGAACATGATTTTCAGATTCTCACAGTCCTTAAAGTTTTCTCAGAATTATGTCTGTATCGGATCGAGGATTTTTTTTTTTTTATGTTGCTTATCTCTTTAGACATTCATTTTTTTTAGATTGTCTGGACTTTTCAAGACCTTCAATAAAAGCAAGCATATTTCAGTTTTGTTCGGTATTAGCATATTGGAAAGCATCTTAAAAAGATGGCCCGAATTGTCACACAAATCTGTGAAACATAACGAGCATATCTCTAATTCCAACATATGCGAATATATGAAGAATAACTGACTGTTCATGTATAATCGGATGAAAGAGAAAGCCAAACAGTCTGTAGCGATGGTATCTACTAAAACTGGTGGCAGTAATAACAATAACAGGATCAAGACTACTAGTAACAATAATGAGAATGAAGATGATAAGGTGTCAATTCAATATCCTTAGTTGCTCAAAAAGATTTAAGATATTCTTTGGTCGTGAATAGAACAATCCTATCTTTTGCCCATGAGTGGAGTTCTGCAGAAAAGAGGATGTTATGGTATTAAAAATGATTATAAGTTATCGGAAACAAACGCAAGTCTTTTGAAAATATGGAAATAATAACGGCAGTGCTTTGCGTTGAATATGGGAAAATAAATCCTAGGAAGAAAGAAAAAAAGAAAATAATCAAGATCTCTTGATTCTATGTTGCATGAATTAAAGCCGATCCTATTCGTGAGATTACCACTTATGAGTGAAATTAACATACACAACAAGGGTGGTGTGAGCAGCTAGGTCGTAATCCTGATGCGGTACAGGAAATCTTCGTTATATTCAATTGAGTGAGTCACATATTAAGCATTTTCGCCCCATTCTGTAAAGGGCTAAATGGTTAAAAAATGTTCTGTGTCACAGTTTTAAAAACTTTCATTCTCCACTGTACGGTATAACTGTTAAGCGCTCCAAATTATTGCCTTATATTTCCGTTAATACATTATTTGCGTGTTAATTTATCATTCATTATATTCGAATTAAATATTTTCTAAAACAAAAAACAAACATGGAGACTCCACTCGCCACCCTTTTACTTTTGTGACAATATTTTTAGAAAAAGATTTTTGCTTTTAAAATAAATATTGTTTTTAATTATTTAGATTCGTGTATTTTTAAATTTAATTTGTTTAAAACATATTATACAAATTAAATCTGAAAAGGTAAAAAAGAAAGTTGAAAAAAAGTGAAAGCGAAACAACATCTGCTTCAATTAATTTTTTTTATACCTTAAAGTATGCTTTATTGTTTAAAATATTTTTTTAAAATTCCAACAGTTGTAATGCCAAAATCATTTTAATTTTAATGTTTTTTATTATTATAAATACATAATTTGTTTTTGCTGTTGAAGCATTTGGACCAGAAAAATAAAGTGGGTCAACCTATTGTTAGAATACCCCGTCGTTTTATTATTTCAATTTAAATTTTATGTTTATTTATTGCCCATAAATATATTTGATGTTTACATGGCATTTTTTGTAATATATGCTTAGGCAGTAGTGCCTAAATATAGGCCAACAATAAAGTTGTTTTTAATAACAGCCTAAAAGTATGCAGATTTTAAACAATTTAAAAAATTAGTTTATATGGAGATGATTTACATATAATTTTCCATTTGTTTTTTATTTTCTAATTCATTTAAAAGTGGATTATAAATTATAGATATTTAAACGTTTTACATACATATATCAAGGGGTATAATAATTTGCTGTTTTGTTTTATTTAAGCGTGCAAACGAAATAATTATGATTTAAATAGAAGTGTTTAATGAAAATACTTCAGAGATTTACAAATACAACTAAAAATTAGAAAATAATTCTGAAGTGAATCTTTCATCCTACTTAAGCGACAGCTGAATGAAGTATAGCTTATATAGGGCCTTATCATAGGTTGTTTTGGCATATCATTGTCTTATAGCACTACATGTCCTATATTTCCCAGCCGGCATAATTCTCCAACCAATATGTTAACTTAAAAAAGGTGTGATAATACCCAAAGCACCTCTGGCATTGTAATCTTAGACAGAGTATTTCTAGTTAGATTATGAAAGTCTTGTCAAAAATTTATGATTACATACATACATACATAATTAGTCACTACAACCCTTCAGTCAGGATTACGACCTAGCTTCTCACACCACTTATGTTGTGTGTGTTAATTTTATAAATAAGTGGCGGGACCTATAGTTTTAAGTCGACTTCGAACGCTAGATTTTGAGATCCTTTTTCGCTGCAATTTTATTTACTCTTAGTTTTTGCCAAAAATCCGCTGAGAGGCAGTCATCAAAGAAATATTGTTTTACATATTTCGTGTTGTTTGAGATAGCTGACCTGGGATTTGAGACGTGCCCTCAGGTTTAAGAAGCCAACACACTACCTACTACACTACAGCGACTTATTACCCAAGAAAATTCCGCCGGTAATTCATTCATTCCTCCGGTAAACAAAATGACAAAGAAATTGTTCAGTGGTCTTTTCTTCTCCCTCGCCATTACAGCTTTTACCGAAGTCGTTGTAGGGTATATTAAGTCCTGCCCATATATACCTAGACTCCAGTGCCCCTCAAAACTACTAGTCAATATTCTGCCGAACATAATATGTAGCTGATATTCAAACTATAGGTACCTTCCAGGCCATTACTTAAGTAATTAAGTAGCCAATCCAAAAAGGGGAAGAATTGAAGACAATCTAAGAATGTTAGCTTCCTGGGAATTTTATCCAGGCAACAAGTTATCACTCCATAATGTCACAGAAACGCCCTTATATTCATTGGCTACGATCAATTTGGATGATTAGTAATAATAAATAATAAGTTGGATTTCATTGCATATTTTTGTAGATAGCTCTCCTTTATTTCATTTATTCCTATTCCACCATCATTGCCATTCTCATATTTTAATGCTTTTATTGATTTTTCATTACTCTCTCCCTATTCGATTGCCTGCCCCCCTTTCCCGTTTTCAATTGTCAATTAATGTTGTCAATTAATACCCGATGATGATATTGTCTCGCAAAATTTCTCACATTCAAAATGCCATCGTCACAGACTCACTCATCAATCTGAATGATGCAAAACCATCTGTCACCGGCATAAGAGACAACACCAGAGATACACAGTTCGTAGGGCGTGAGATAAACACCAAAATGAAACGGTTCTTAAAGAGTAAAAATACTTGGATGACAGATAAAGATAGGGAATTTAAACAAATAGTACTTATTGTAAAAATATAAAATACTGAGAACCCCTTAAAGTTCATTAGCGGTTTTCGAGAAAGAATTTTTTAATAAAAATACTGGCATATACAGAGAGAGAGAGGAGAAAGAAAGAAAGCAGATTTTGATTGTTTTCTGTGGACGACGTGCAGCGAAGAAGAAAAAGGAAAAAGGAACCGCAAATAAGTGGAGGATGGCTAAATAAAGAAAAAATCAATGATTTCTTATTGAATGTAAAGGAAAGACTGTGTGGTATACAGATTCACGTGTCTCCCTCTCTGTATACATATATGAAACACTGGCACAAATATCGTAGTTAAAGGGAATTTAATGTATATATTATATCCGTGGATATATTAATATATTGTATTTATGAACGTATGTATGGAATTTGGTGTGTAGTCTCGATGTTTTTGTGGGCATTTATATTTACATGTATGGTATATGTGTGAGTAACCAAATGACAGACAATACATTGTCTAACGAAACATGTCGACTGTGTTTTGTAAAGGGAAAATGGTGATACTATTGATTAAAATATCCTACAATTTCTCCATAACCGCCAGTAGCTTTAAAATTTCTGCTCTGTAGACTCTTTGTTAAACCATTCCCCCATTTCTAATATAATGAAGTGCTCTATAAAGATTCCAAGTAGCAATATCAAATCAAGGTTCCATCAGATCAGTCTGCTAATAATTCAAGGTCTACTAAAAAAAACACCCGCAACACTCTCAAGGCCCTCACTTTTGTTACTAGTCGTCATATACAGAGTTCAGCCAGTACTTAAGCGGTTTCAAAACTGCAACAAATCATAGTCCATCGAAGGATTTTGAAATCCTTTGAGAGGAAATTTTCCCGCATCCATTGGTTGCACTCGAAAGACGATATAAATCCAACACAATCATCGCTCTTATTAATGCCTGAAACATTATTTAAAGATAGCTCAGCAGCTCCTATTTGCGTTGAATCTGCCCATAAAGGCTAAACTAGGCCTTTCCTAATATATTCAATTCAATCTACAGTGAGTGATATGAATCTCTGTCAGATTAGGAATGCCGTGATCACAACCAACTTATAGATTAATATGTCAGATGAATTTGTGGGACCTATTCAACTCAAAGACCCGAAAGTCATTTGTAGTCACCTTATCTCGGAAGTCGCCGTAGTCTAGTAGGTAGTGCGTCGGATTATTAGACGTAAGGCCATGGTTCAAACCCCAGGTCAGACATAAAAACGAAAATATGAAAAAAATTTCAACGACGACTTCCTCTTAGCAGATTTCTGGCAAATACTCTGAGAGTAAATAAAATTGTCATGAAAAGTTTCTCAAGAATCTGTCGTTCGGAATCGAATTTAAACTGTTGGTCCCGTCACTCATGTATAAAAGTAACACACACAGCATAAGTGAGGTGAGTAGCTAGGTCGTAATCCTAACTGAAGGGTTGTAATGGTCAATTATGTTATGTATGATGAAGATCCTAAAGTCATCGGTAGTCATCCTATCTAGCACTTCATACAACTTGCTTAAGGCAGAGCTGTGCCTAGATCAGCAGATCAATTAATTTGGCTTTTGACTTCCTTAAATGAGGTGGTGCAACATTTTAGATTGTCATACATGATTTGAAGGAGAAGAAAACTATTTAACTACTCTTCTTAATTATTTTTAAACGAGATTAAGACAAGCTTTCTGAGAGTCAAATGTATTGAATGAAATGCCGGTGATATAAGTTATAAATCTGGCTGATATCTCTAATATATTCACGTCTATAAAAGCTTTAGGGGTTTACAAGATAAAATCACGCTGCTCGTCTCGCCTTCAAGGGCATCTCCACGATAAACCATACATGGATTGAGCTGCACGCAATTAAGTTCATAATGTTCACGGAGTCTATTTCTAGAAACAACTAATTTCATTAGTTCTCGAACTTACCAACCATATATCGCGCATAGGAAACAGCTTTGTTTTGATGCATCACATTTTCAATTCGAAAAGACCTCCAAATTCTCCTCATTTTCTCTTAACCATAGAAATTATCTTCCACACTCAGATATTTTTGCACAGCCTACACACTTTGTAACACACAAACTACAATTGAATGTATGCTTGCATGTAGCATGTACGTATGTAGGCAACATATCCGCACTTGAATGTTCTCTAAGGTTTGATAATGCTGTTGTAGCCGATGCTACAGCTGATGAGATGGCGATGACTATAAGAGATGCCCTCTTAATGTTTAAGCCAAGTGGAAAAAATTGTATAACAAAAAAAAACGAAAACAAATTCATACAGAAAAATTGTATAAAGGAATCATACATGCCAAGCTGTAGAATGTGGTGAAAATCATAACAAGGACTTGTTCATAAACGTACAGTGGAAGGTCGGCAAGGAGGGGGCAAAGATGAATGTCAGGAGAATGAAAACGACTATGAAACCAAAACCGCATAAACATGAGTGCGGTTTAATGCACTTAAGGGCCCTGACGACAACAACCATCATGCTGATGAAGATGAGGAGCAGACGAAGTAAAGGAAAATTGCTTTTGCACTTGGCGGTGGTAATGTGGGTTTTTTGTTTCTTGTTTTGTTTTTACACCTTTTTTTTTTTTTTTTTTTTTTGACTGTAATGCAATGAATTGCATGCATGCAACATCTCTGACCGACAACAACAATGAAAATAATGCAACGAAACATAAAATAAGATAAAATTCAAACGGAGATAAAGGCCAGAGCCAGAGCCAGCACCATCAAATTTTGAACAAAAGTTTCCAAATTTAATTTTTTAAATAAAAAGCAACAATATTTTCAAATAAATTTAATTGCCTTCGAAGTGTGATATTTATTAAAAACGAAATCAATTGTTTTTTTTATTGTTTTTGTGTTAAAAATAAAATAAAAATTTCATTGTATCGAATGCTTTTTGAAACAGAGATTTTAAATTTAATAATGCTGGGAAATAAATTCAATTTAAAAAGAACCTTATAAAAGCAACAACAACAAGGAAAATACATTTATATTGCTTTTCTAGCCTAAAGGATTCGGACTCTATTCTTTGTTTATTTCTTGCATCCAACACTGGCAAACTCTGTGCAACCACTATTACGTGCACAAACCATACCTACTCGTAGAGAGGAGGCAGCACATAGCGGAAGGACTGACAAACGAACAATTAAATGCATAAACAGTGTAACGAAATTGAACAAGAACAGTCCAACAGTTTGATAAATAGGCTGCAGCCTAGGTAGGTGTGCTGGTTTATTAGACGGAAGCAAAGCGAACAAAACGTGAAAAAATATTTCTTCGACGTCCTCCTCTCAGCAGATTTCTGGCAAAAGCTCTAAAAGTAAATAAAAATTGTCATGAAAAATTTCTCAAAAATCTGTCTTTCGGAGTCGATTTTAAACTGTAGGTCCCTCTCCACTTATAGATTAAATTAAAACACATCATGACTGAGAAGCTAAGTCGCAGTCATGAGACTCAATGGATGTAATGACCAGTTAAGTAAGTAAGTAAATAGACCCCTAAGTAAGAAAACATATTGTATTATGATCTGTTGATTTACCAATTCTATCATTACAAGAAGTGTCGTAAGAAATCCATAATTTTTAAGCTTTAATAGTCGATGTATGTCATAGTATAAATACGTTTAGATCATGGTAATAGTCATTAAGATCACATTTTATAGATTTCAATGGATTAATATCTCTCCGTAGTCGCCGTAGTCTAGTAAGTGTGAGGCCAGGGTCAAACCCCAAATCAGACATCTCCAACAAAACGAAATATGAGAAAATATTTCTTGGGTGACTTACTCTAAGCAGATTTCTAGCAAAACCTCTGAGAGTAAATGAAATTTACATGAAAAGCCTCTCAAGAATCTGTCATTCGAAGTTGAATTTAAACTGTAGATCTAGCCACGCTAGGTTGTAGTCCTGAATAAAGGATTGTAATAACTAACTATGTAGGTGTGTATATATGTATGTAAGATCTCTCCGTCCAAGTAATTCACATACGACCCCTTTAACAACACAGAAAGGATAGCAGCGAACATCTTAGAAAGGTAAGGCAATGACAGATCATGTTGTTTCAGGGCAATAAAAGTTTGAAACTCTATAATACTGGAACTTGCCACAGATTATCAATCACTTGGTTAGTTTGGAACACTTTATTGTTAAAAACGAAATAAATCTGTGTTTCCTAAGGGGTTCAATTTTAATGTTAAAAAATAAATTCGGTTTAAAAATATTTCGCTTTATCTCTTACTGTTTGGATTGACTGGTTAATACTTCAGCATGTTTAAAGAAAATTTATCAAATTTTCTTTTAACTTTATTTGGTATACTGTCATCAAAGTTGCTTAAAATTGATATCGTAATTAAAGGCTGCGATAACCCCTTCACCAGGAAATATCCAGACCGAGAATATGTGGCATTAGTTCAAACGCTCCGAGTAAGGAAAAACCGAAAAACTTTACTTCATGGTCTATACTTCCATTCTAATTGATAAGTCCTATTGTTCTATCATCACTCAAATGATAAAACTGTTCTGATTATAAATCAAATGATGAAGTACTTATCAATATATACCAATAAGCCTGATACAATCTTGTGACATTGACATGTTCCTCTGACTTGATCTCAAATGTACAATCAATTTTATGTCAGTTCTAGGACGAATGCTCTGTTCTTCATTTAATCAGACATTTCAAAACCTTATAAGCAAAATTATCGGCCGGTATATTCATGTATATATCTCTGAAGTATTTTCAGAATTCATTTCTGGGTGCATTGTTTCAGAGTCTGATTGTATTGCATACCTTTTTTTCCTGAATTTTTGAAAGACTCAAATGAGTGTAATGAGGAGAAAACGCATCAAATACCCTTATATGTACTTATGGAAGCAATTTTTTCTTATAAACTTTAAATAGAGTAACCCGATATGTTGTACTTTTTTTTGAAGCCAGTAGTTACGATACTGGCCCACATTTCGATTTCAATACAAAAAAAATGTTTTATTTGAGTAAATATGCCTTTCATACCCGGAAAAAAATGCAACCATATATCGCCGCACTGTTCAAAGAGGACAGACAAATTGAAATTGTACACAAAAAAAAAAAGGAAAACTGCAAAACTTTTCTTTATCATTTTTCACACGAATAAATGGTATTTAAAGAGCATTTTTTCCCTAGGATTTCCTTACAAATATTTTTGCAATATGCCATGGCAAATGGCATATAATACTGGCACTTTTCCACAAGTGCACGCACACATGTTTGTAAATGGAGACAGGAGCAGGCAACACAAAAAAAAAACATAACCGGAGTCCTTTTCAATAAACACTCTGGAAGAACTAATACCACAGCAATGGTATCAGATATACGACACTTATACGAATATGGAGTACACAGACTACAACCAGAGGACTATCTATTGAGGCAAGCAGTTATAGAATTGGAAGTCTTAGTAGTATAACTAACGGTATTTGACGTCATTTTTTTTCTTTCGGCATCAGACAATAGAATCAAGTTTTTATGTGTCATGATTCAGTTTTTCTTCTCTTTTTCTTAATTTCTCTGGATAGTGAATGGTGGTGGTCGAACAATGACATCATTTCGAATATCTACAGTTTATAAGCAGTCGAGGTTTTTGCTTTGGTTGGTTTTATTAGGAAAAAATGTCCTTTTCAGTTATTAAATAGTTTCAAGTGAGAGTCTGAAAGGGATATTCATCTTTCCTTTTTATTATTTGACAACAAGAACACAAAAAAAGGAAATAGTTGAGCTTAATTGAAAGTCAATAAATATTTGATTTTAAAACAGACGAAATAAAAATAAAAAAATTTTTATTTTAAGGATTTAAATTAATTCAAAATCTAAACAAAATAGATCACCAATCATCAATCACCACCCAAGCCTTTGGAAATAATAAAAGTTCAACCACCATTAAAGCCTTTGAACCTCTCTAATAAAAACAATTTGTGTCTTCAAAAATTTTATTGTTGTTTTAGATTTTATTGCTACAAATTATTTTCTATTTAATAATCATAAATACATATTTGCTTTTATATGTACATACATATCTTCACCCTTACAGTTCTGCGCCCAAATCCACTCACGGGTGACTGACTGTCTATTAGAATTTTATTCGTTTGAATAGAGGTTCGTTCTCCCTCCACTAAATGGAAAATTCTACATCATTCATAATGATATTCGCCTCAAACTTCCACGCAAAGATTCACAATAAATTGAAGGCGTATATACATACGTACATATGTATGTCTGTATGTACAGATGAATCGTTTGAAATTTTTTCAACGCTCATTTGCATCACTTAAACAACATTTACAGGCCCTTAAGGGTGTAGACTGGCGCACTTGCCATTAAATAATTTTATATGTTTTTAATGTTTATTATTGTTGCTGTTGTTGTTATTATTGTCTTTTTGTTGCCGTTACAACTTTTTCTCCCACCCACACCCCATTTACCATTGTCAGTTTTAAAGTTTTGAAAAAACAAATTGAAAAAGACAAGAAAAACGATGGGAAAACAATAAGTAGAACAATTTTCCCAGCAGAAACAAAAACAAAACAAAAAGTCCGCCAAGTTCCAACAGATAATAATGCGTGCCTAGAACAAATGACAACAATTGTGCCTTTTTTCTTTTCAGTTTCCGTTTTTCCCACCCACTGATGTACGCATTTCAATACAGCAACAGGAAAAAGTGTTACTGACATTGTAAGTGTATCCTCTATACAAGCATGATTTAATTGAAGACAGTACAGGATGATGATGATCCTAAGGTTTAAGGATCACTAGGTTTTGATTGTTAAACAGGAACAGTGTGAGCTCCATCATGAGAATAGACTTAAACATTAAATCTGTTGTTTAAACAAAGAATTCTTTTTGTTTTAGGGTCTACGAATTGTAATAATTCTGAGCGCTTACGTAGGATTTCCTGGCGGACTATTGAGAAATTGGTCATTACAACCCTTCAGTCAGGATTTCGACCTAGCTTCTCGTACCACTCATGTTGTGTGCGTTAATTTTATACATGAGTGGCGGGACCTACAATTTAAAGTAGACTCCGAACGACAGATTTTTGAGAAGCTCTTCATGGCAATTTCATTTACTCTCAGAGTTTTTGCTAGAAATCTGCTGAGAGGCAGTCGCCGAAGAAATATTTTTTTTTCATATTTCGTTTTGATGCCTGACCTGGGATACGAACCCGGGCTTTACGTCTAATAAGTCAACACACTACCTCCTAGACTACGGCGACTATACTTATTGATCAGCTGCAGAAGCCGAAAATAAAAGAGAACAACTCTAAATAGATCGATAAATAATCGATGATTGCCTTAAATGATGATCATGGTCCTAAACTATGGACTATGATTGTTTAACCGGCAACAAAAGTTGGGAGTTCGCACAATTGAAACGAACTCAAAGTTACTTTAGGTGTCACCAATATGTTACAGAAATATTTGGACCATTAGGAACAATTTTTATAGAGAAAAGTATACGCCAAAATTTTTCATGCGCACTCCTTACATTCCACATTGATCAGAAATGGTTGCACTTTTGCTTGCACTTTAGTTCCACAGTTCTAGGCAAGCTCCTAGTCTATTTTTTGTGTGGAATAAATTTTTTTTGATTACCTACGAAAAGATATAAAATTCAGATCTTCTGGTCTGAGGATCTGGTAGTTCCTAGTTAAATCCTTGAGGTTTATACCGATGCCTCCAAAATCCACCAGGCTGTGGGTCCTAATATTAAACTGTCGTCTAAGCCGCCCAGTGGGACTCTTGACACTTATACCGATGGCTACAAAATGGTGGTTAGAGTAGACTATGGGTCTTCATGTTATACATATAAGCCGCTTGACAAGCGCAGTGTTCTCCGGGCGAAAGTAAAGTTTTAAAAGCGTGGTAATGCTCGTTGGGCGACGGGATTTTCTTTTAAAATCTCTTAATTTACTCCAACAAGCAAGCTACGATTTAGTCTCTAACGAGCATCACTTCTACGTCTGTCCTCTCCCAATAATGCCGGGGACTTCTCAGGGACAAATATATCTCTCACATTCGTTCCAGGTAATAGGGATATCGTCGCAGATTGCATTGTAACAGGTCTTGGGTGTTCAGCCTGCTTTAGTTAGACTAGGTGTACGTGAAATATTGCTAGATTTTGATGAACTCGTTTGTGTAAAAAGAGAAATTGTTGTCTTCTGTTTCCAAAAAGCATCGTACAATTTTAATTCTAAGGAGGCATTGTGTTATGGGAAGGCATACCGATAGATCTGTGACCCTAGTCAGGAGAAATGCCAAATATTGGTCCATTGAAGAGGAATATTATATTGAGGCTCATAACGCTCGTAATGCTTGCCCATTATGGGCGGAAATACTTTTCGTGAGACGACAAGGACGAAATCGTCCTCGGTGTTTCGCCTAATCGCGATGAGACTGATGAGTGGTATCAGGACAATATCTGATGAAGCGGCACTCTGGTATTGGCAAAAACAACGCTGACAGATATATTGGCGAATAAAATGAGGCGGAAATTCCTTCGCCGTCTTGAGTACCCAGAACAAGCTGCGGTAATTAAAACAATAATACGAAGGATTTCCATGCACAAATGTTAGGATAAGCTATCATTTCACCATATCTCTATTATAACCCCCTTGACTGGAGAACAAATACTGCGTGCTAAGTGACCCAGTTTTGAACTGGTAACGGTTGGTTCAGGAAATAGCTGAACAGATTTGGACACACAAATTAGTTAGATGAAGATCAAGATGTAGAAAATATTCTATTATGCTCCTCGAGATGTAGATGCCCCTGGGAAACGAATACCAAGTGAGATGTTAAATTCTGAAATTCTATGCAGCCAGGCAGTATAGTTAGTGTTTGGCTGAAGTTAAGCTGGAACTCCAAAGGTTAGAGATGCAGTTGGTGTTGTCTTCTAGTATTTAGTTTTCAAAGCTGAAAGAAAATACTTTAAAAAATTTACCACAAGGGGGTTTTAATTTAAACGCTGGCATAATGAATTAAAAATGAGTGGGTCGTTGCCATTTTAGATTGTTGCAGACTGGAGGAGGAAGGTTTTCTCTTATTTTCATAGCGCCTTAAGGCAAAACATACCGAAAACAGAAAAAAGGATTCATTTTTTAAACCAGCAAAAAGGAACATTTTAAATTGATTTGTTTGAAAGAAACAACAAAAAAAAACGCTTTCAAAAGCAATTTAATGGGGATTGTAGCAGCAAAAGACAACACGTACGTTCGTATGTTGTAGTTGTGCCTGCCCTTAGGCTTATTATTTGTACTTCCGTTGTTTTTTAAAGCTGTTTAGCCTGCGTTTTTAAATTGTGCTCCTTTTATTTTGCTATCATGTTATGTTATTAATGCTTCTGTATTTTGATTCAATTGTGTATTGTATGATTGACAGTTGAAATCGTTCGAAATGAAATGCGATTTTTCATTTTTTTTTTTTCTTTCATGGCAATTTCAATTTTGATTTTCTATTCGATTTTATTTTATTTTTCTCATACTCATCATTATTTTTCTATTTCTGCTATCCTATCAGCTACTTTAATGCAGGCTTTTCAAATCTATTCTTATATTTTCAATTTGTTTGCAGCAAATAATACTGGGTGGTATTGTATATATATTTTCAAAATTGTCTATATATCGTATTATGAGTATATTTGTGTGTGCATATGTATGAGTGTGATTGTTTGTGTGATAGGCAAATAACGTATTTTTATGTTGTGTTGCATTTCCGGTTCAATAAACCCATTTTTTACTCATTTTTTGTTCTGCTATTTTTCTTTCCTTTTAGCCCCTTCCATTTGCTGTTATATGTATGTGTGTGTGTATATATAGTCCTGCTGCAGAAGTATTTTTCTGCCACTTATAGGCTCTCTTTCTCTCTCTGTGTATGTGTGTAGAACAGTTACAAATAAAACAGACATACGCTTACACACAGGCAAAGCAGTGAGAGACAGACATTTATGTTGCCATTTTTTGTTGTTGTTGTGTTGCCATCGTTGTTGTTATTATTGTAGTAGTAGTTGTGTGGCATGTAAAATCAGTATTATGCATGTAATACTTGTAGTAGTAGTTCAACAATATTGCTCGTTTCTTTTTTTTTTTTGTTGTTTTGCTCAGCCTTTTTTCTTTTTGTTTTGTTACTTCTAGTTTCTTTTTTTTTTTTGTAGCAGTTAAACCCATATTTTACATACGTTTTCCCTCCTCACAACATTGTTTAAGAACTTCGGCAAACTTCTGTTAAAAAGTGGAAGTTTTTGTATAAATTTTATAAAAGAGGGCTTAAATGTTTCATTGGCATGAAATAAATTTAATAACTGGCAAAGTACCGCTGTACACACACACACATGCAATTACAATTACAAACTCAGAAATATTATAAAAATATTATTTATTGTTTCCTACTCTTTTTAGAAAGAACAAACAAACTAGTATTTACGTAAATAAATTAGAAACCGAAGAGGTGCTTTAGTACTGCAACCATACTTAACTATTGTACTTCCCTCATACTTAATAGGCTATCCCTATATTCCCTCCAAGATTATTGCCATGACAAACCTGAAGCTGCCGTCAGTTGTCAACAATATCATTTCCGTGCCCAGCATCTTTTATGCACCCAGGTGTTTCCTTCTTGGCTCCAATAACGCCAAAATATACTCCGATGATTCATTTTTCACTGTCACAAAATCTACATGTTAGGCTGAAGAGAATGCCCATTCTAAATAAGTGTTCTACGGGTCTACAGGACACCGTCAAAAGACTGGTTACTAACCCCGGGTTATTCCTGAATAGTCTGATGCATGAATCACATCTCATTTTATTGTAATTTCTCAACAAAAGTTGTAATTGCCTCAAACCCATTTGGCTTGAAAAAGAGTCTGTAGCACTTTATTTTCCCTTTCGTTGAGCATCCATTTCCAAACATTTGCCCCATTCCACAGCAGGGTTCTGGCTCTCCTCGCATCTGCCCTCATTGCCGAGAATTCTCACACGAACTGGAAACTTATTTAGTAGATGTATACTCTCATCGTTCCTATAAAAAATACCTACAGAAGGCCTAAAAAATTTGTAAAATGTGCTCCATCGCTTTCATATTAACCCAGCTTTTAATCATGGCGCTCATTTCTAAATCAATCTAAATTATTCACGTATCAAATGGGTGCCCTCTTCCTCTTCTGTAGCGACATGGTTTTCACTCTGTGATATTCCATATGACACCATGTGGGCTTTTAAGGGTATGAAAAATTCTTGTATTCGGTCCGATAAGATTTAATACAATTAGATCTTCAGATCCTTTGAGATACCCTAAAGAACCTTTTAAACTGAGTCTCCACCGTAGAACTTCCTCATCAGTTCCCCAATAGAAGCACATCCCATTTTCGCTAGGCGCTTACCAGCGAGGGTTTAGACACCAAAGTAATCATGGACAGAAATAAAGCCCATATTTATCATAATTACACAAAATGAGCTTTTACCATCACTGTCTGGATAACCGGTAGCCACTTCCAACTGCGCGTTTACTATTTTTAGTCTTCATACACCCCAGGTTGGTGGAGAACAAATCCAGTTAAACCCCAAATTTGATACCAATCCGGTAGCCATCTAATCCAAATATTAAATTGTTCAACCAATCCATTAAGAGACGACCTATAGTCGGGCAGCTTTAGTTCTCAGGAAAAAGAATTTCAAAGACAGGCACATTTGTAAACTAGTGTCCTGTCTTAGTTAGTCTATAGCCTCCCTCTTCGATACAAGAATATCAACCTGGTGAACACCACAATAATTTAAAAGCCTGCTCAATGCTCAAAGGGTCAACTTAAACGGTCTAGAAAATCTAGAAAATACTGTAAAAACTAACACTCTCTTCTTTGTGTTTTCCGATCATATTAAAAAGGTTACAGGTTTTATGTTCCATTTAATAAAGAGCGTTATCGGTTTGTAAAACATATTAGCAATGAGTTTTAAAAAGGACTAGTGAATTTGTCGAGATTTTTAATTTATTTTTCTAGTTTTTAATCGATATTTCTTTGGCTACTGAAGTCGCCGTAGTCTAGTAAGTAGTGTCAGACATCTCCAGCAAAACGAAGTTTGAAAACAATATTTCTTTCAGCGACTCTCAGCAAATTTCGAGCAAAAAATCTGAAAGAAAATAAAATTGCCATGAAAAGTCATCAAAAATCTGTCGTTTGGAGTCAAGTTTAAACTGTAGAGCTCAACACGTATGTATAAAATTAACACATACACAACATAAGTGGCGTGAGAAGCTTGGTCGTAATCCTGACTGAAGGGTTGTAATGACCAATTATGAACGTATTATTCAGAGCTTTACTAAACTCAAAGAAAAAAAATTTGTTTGGCTTAAATTTGTCTTCAAAATTGAATGAACTTTTACGACTGCTGCCACTTTGGCCAAATTTCAGGAAACGTTGTACCTTTAAAGGTAAAATTGAACAAGCAAGGGAACTTAATTTCCAAAATAAAGCAAACAAAAAAAGGTCTTCAAAAGCAAAGTTATTCTCAAACGCCAAACGGTGGCGTATAAACAACTTTTTAATTTAATTAAAACACAATTTAAAATTCAGAAAACATTTTATGTTAGAAATTTTTAACATTATTATCTTCCTTAAATACATTCTGGTCCTATAGTAGAAGAGCTAGAGGAAAGCATCAACCCAATATATTGTGTACCACATTGTGTTACTTTGAAAGCAATAAAATATCAGGTTAAATCTACAAATTAAATGAAACCAACTTTGAATTGTAAGTGCTTAGCTTGTCTTACATTAACCCCTTTCCTTAGCTAACTTGTCTCTCCTCTCCACCTCTCTCGCTCTAGCTTTCTCTATAAATACCAAAACAATTTACGCCTACAGCTAAAGGAATTTTAAAGTAAAATAATCTCTTACCATTTACTAGCTGGCAGCCATTGTCTACGACTATGCAGCAGCAGTAACAGCAACACCAGGAGCAGGGCTAGACAAATTGATTGTGAACGAGTGTTGGTTTCCAAACGAAAAATTATTGTGTGAAAGAAGAAGAGGGAGAGAATTGAACGGATAGAAAACATTGTATTGTAATGCCCTTTAGATTTGGTATCGAAGGGTATTGGGTAAATAAGTATGTTGAGCGTATTAATTAAATTACATTAAATTATATGTGAACACAGAAACCCTTTTTCGCATTGTCAATCTGCGTAAAATGCTAAGAAATGAGATTCAACTTGTTGCCATTAATTGTGTTCACTTAAAAAGGCAATTTTCACTTTTAAATTAAATTAAAGAAATCATTGATAAGAATAAGATTCTGTTTCTTAAAGTGATTTATCCTGCAAGTCAATTCAAACTTACACTGAGAAGCGATTGTTAAACGCCTCTGTGTGAATATGGCATTAAATTTAAGGTTAGAATTTATCGGCTGTTACGAAAATAATAATGTTGTATAATGTTCTTCTGATTCTAACATCTTAAATTGCTTCCTGATAGTTTTTTCTTACTATAAAGCGACGGGAACCAATGAAAACCTTCCTAATCTCTCTTACCATGATTTACTGGAATGGGTGACTGGAAATAGTAATTCAGAAACAGGTTTATCTCGATATATCTGGAGTCATAAGCTACTTAACGATTGAAAGGGAGGAGTGCTTCGAAGATACAATTCCCGTAAGGGCTAGAGATCTAAAACTTTAGCCAACATGATTGTTTTTAAAAGCATTCCTGATCGTATAGTTTTCTAACGAAGAAAACCTTCATGATAACGTAATATGTTTCAGCTGAGCCTTTTGCTGATCCCCGAGGGACTGAAGTCACTTACGGATGGGTAATAGAGCCTTGAACCATTTATTTAGGGTTCCATTTCACTCATTTTGTCTAGACAGAACGCTGGAAAACCATGGAAATAGTTCGGCGACGACAGAACATTCCCAGAAGCCACCTAAAAAGATGGGTCTTTCGCCATCTGTTGCATTTGTAATGATGTCTGGTATTTATCAGGTACGAATGGGACAATAAAGGCCAACAGTCTCTCAAGCTGAGATTCAGACAATTTTTGTGTGCCTACATAGAAGTATAAGAAGTGTGCCCATAAATGCCCATGTTTTCGAAGAGAAGAAATGACAACACTGGCTGATCGAGAAATACAGAACTCAATGCGGTAACCGAAGATGTGCTGGCAATGAAATTTGCGACAGACTGGCGAGGGCTCTTTTGTAGAATTATCTGTTCAGAATACAGGACGACAGTGGGCTGGTGGGAGCACTCTCTAGGGATCGGACATTCAAGGAGCTCTTGAGGATTGTATAAGGCCTCTCTCTCTCCTCCCATGACTTATTTTGCGTTAATTCAACATTTCAAGGACATTACTAGCCTAGCTATTCGTTCGTTGAATGCGTTCGACTAAGAATGCGAGATACTCATTGATATTACGTAACTGAAAAGTGGGACTGGAGTTTAATTTCGCTGGATATTTGAAAAGTGTGCAAGTAACATCACTCCGATTTGACTTTCCGAAATGATTGTTACAGACAGTACATCTATAAGTTACCAGCACAATTTTTACAATTCGAAAACTGTTGTGAATTAAACCAAGCAGAGGGACTAAGTCGCCGTAGTCTACTAGGTTGGCTTATTATAGGTGAGGCCGTGATTCAAACTCCAGATGAGGCATCCCGAACAAAAGGAAATACGAAGAAAATATTACTTAGGCGACTTAATCTCAGCAGATTTCTGGCAAAAACATTACAATCCTTCGTCAGGATAACAACTTAGCTTCTCACACCACCAATATTGTATGTGTGTTCATTTTATCTATGAATGCCGGAACCTACAGTTTAAAGCCGGTTTAAACGACAGATTTTTGAGAATGTTTTCTTCGCGATTTTGTTTTACTTTCAGGGTTTTCGTCAGAAGACTGTTGAGAGGAAATCGCAGGGAGATATTTTTTCATATTTTGTTTTGTTCAAAATGCCTGAGCCGGGTGTTAAACCATGGAATCTCATCTGTCTTTACCAAATCATATTTCAATTCTCTCCGATACTAAAAACAAACAGACTTGTATTGCTTAAACTCTGTTCCATCTGGGAAAGTTGTGTAGTTCAATACAACGTATCATTCGCTCTTAGGTGGATCTTTCTCGACATCAATCCATTGAAGATGGCAATCTAAACTTTTAATTGATGTACAACATGACGTAGGTTACATGTAGAGAGTCTGCTTAACTGAATACCCTTAATTTACTTCTGCCCCTGTAGCGCTTTAGATTGTACAGGAAAAGTAACAGCAGCCATCAAGATAGACAAATTCATTTTGTGGTTTTAATACAATTATTTAGGGAATATAGACATTAATAATCGTACAATACAATCTAAAAGATGAATTAATTTAATGAAAATATAATTTACTGGAAATACAAGTAAACGCACACGCTATAAAAAACAAATAAATTGCTACAAATCAACAAATCTTGCTACAACAAATTTTACTTTTTTTGTCTAACAAAAGTTCACAAAAAATTGTAAAACGAAATGGAAATAAAATCACAGACCCAAAAAAATTCGTTTCTGAGGCAACTGCAACAGCAACCTTGTAACAGTTTGTATTCATTTGGAAATCGGTACAAGATAAAACAACAAAAAAAAACAGAAAAACAAAATGAAAATGAATGAAAATAACATCAAATTGCGAGCAAATAATTTAACCAGGAAATGTTTTTATAATCGCCAACAACCGTAATACAATGAACGTGATTTTACGTATTTATGTATCATTAATGATTTTATTTCCTACAACAACTCTAGGGGCGACTCAAAATCCACATTTTTATTTCTCTCTTATTTTTGCTCTTGTTATATTTGGGATGGTCATCAAATTCAGGTAATGGAGCCAATACTGTGGTAGAGACTAATTTTTATTGCTGCCGTCCACCATTGTTTGGGTCATTGTCGACGCAATTTGTTAGTTATGGCTTTTTAATTGTTTATGGCTATGCCGCCACTGACTGCCTGGTAAATTTCAATTTCAATTCCCACTCCTCCATTCTACTCTGGTATGAATGGTAATGCAAATTTCATTTAGATTGGCACGTTTACAACATCAAATTGTCATTAAGGATTTTAGCATTAATCACCAGCATGATGAGAAAAAATTAGGGAAGGAAAAAAATGTGTTTAAAAATGGTTTCAAATATTTCTGTTTAATATTAATTCGGGAAAATTACTTCATAGAAAAAAGTTTATATAGCTTTGGAAGGTATTGTAAGGAGGATGCTGTGACTTAGACTCGAGATATCTCGAAAGTGGCGCAATTCTAAGTCGAATAAAGCAATTATAAATCAGTTCCGAATTCAGCATACCAGGAACCTTTTAAATTTATCTCGTCCTGTGTAATGTACAAGATCTAGTATGTATGTAGTGTGTTGACTCATTAGACGTGAGGCCACTCTTCAAACCCCAGGTCAGACATCTCAACCGTAACAAAATATGAACAAAAAAAATCTGCCGCTCAGCAGATTTCAGGAAAAAAGGGTAAATAAAATTGCCAGCCATGAACAAAGTTTTTCAAAAATTTGTCGTCCGGAGTCAACTGCAGCTTCCACCACTAATGTATAAAATTAACACACACAACACAAGTGGTGTGAGAAGCTAGGTTGTATTCATGGCTAAAGGTTTGTAATGACCAATTGTGTATGTACATATGTATGTATGTGGAACGTATTAATCCGAGCTTAAAAATAAAAATTTCCATTAAACGTTCCTCAAAATTTTGTCGTTCGAATTCGACTTTACAGTGTTGACCCCACCACTAATGGATAAAATTAACACACAACATAAATGGAGTAAGTAGATCGTAATCATGACTGAAGGGTTGTAATAACCAATTAAGGTAAATAAGTAAGTAAGTGTGCGAGAAATCGAAATTTTTTGTTCGATTGATGCCATTATGTGTGGCATATAATATCGTTTATATGTCCGCAACGGCTCCTCTGTATAGAGTGCATTCGAAATGTCAAGTTTTCCATGTCGCATAAATCAAATTGAATTTGACCAACGGCATGGGTTATGTTGGCTTTGACGACCGCTGTGGTTTATGGCTTATTCGCATAAACCTGCGAAAGAAAGAAAACCTTACAAGAAAAAAATCGAACGGTGTTAAATCACACTATCTATGTGGCCAGGTTCGCATGACCTCACCTCTACGTGAGATAACCATTGTCTCCTCAAATCACCCATGCTGAATATCTAAGTCGTTGGTGTCCATTATTCAATTCAAGCCAAAATTAGTTAGTAGTAATCATTAACCTCTAGCGCTCTTCGTTGATAGTGATGGCTTGATCAACGTCGTTGTCAAGGAAATATGAGGTCCCACCCAAAATCCACATTAAAGAGATACTTTTTCGGGATACCTTGAACGCTCTTGAAACTAATGTGGATTGGTATCGTCCCAAATTCGACAAGTTTGTTTGTTGACATACCGTTTAATTCAGAAATGGACTTCAATGCTGTAAATATTAAATACCAAGCAAATCGACCAAAGTAATTGACTACAAACGCGATCAATACAAATTAGAGCTCGGAAAAAGATGAAAAAATCATGGTTTTTGAATCAAAAAATTCTTCCAGGAAGCCCTCTAATAGCAAAAAAGGATACCACCAGCAACCAATATCATTGAAGCTCAGGCAACTTCAACTCTTACGGAATAGAACGACTTAATGAGCAAAGTCCCACACTATGGTGTTGTTTCTGAACAATGTCCGATAGTAACAGCGCCGTTGTAGGACCTTCTAATAAAAGGATGGTAGAGGTACACTCTGTGAAAACATTGTGCATTTCTTTAAGGACCGGAAAGGATTAACAATAAATTTGTATTCCAAGAGAGGCAGTGGAGACAGAAGAATAGAAAAGTTACTTTTAAAGTGGCAAGCAGTTGCAAATATTGGCATAGTCTGCCATTACATTAATTAGAAACGATTTCAGGCAGTTCTTTAAAAAATTTGATCGAAACTATTAATAGCCAGAATTTGCCGGTAGCAAAGCTTTGTTTCCTCCTTTACGGAGATAACAAACCGAGTTTTGCTTAAAAATATAACAAAAATTATAACGTAAAACTTACTTTAAAGTCAAAGGGAATTTAACTTCCCCCATTTTAACTGCACCAAATTAAACACTCACCTGAAATGAAATAAAAAGAGAAACAAAACTTTTAAAAACTTTATTATAAACGACTTAAAAATACTTTTTTAATCTTAAATAAGTACCTTCTTTGAACAGAAAACTTATCGGAAGTATACAAAAAGTGTGTACATCTCTGATTCCTTAAGCAACAATAAAAGTAAAGAACGAAACAAAACTGAAATTACAAAAGAAGAAATTCCAATACACGCTCTTGAAGACAACATTTCTCAACAATTTTTCTTTAATACACTTCATTTTCTCAGTGTTTCGCTCTTAATCTTAAATACAACAACAATACGCATTATTTTCTTTTGTCACACTCTATAACAAAACAAATACCACCACACACAGCAACAAACAAATAAAAAGAAAAAATTAAAGTCTACTACTCTTCACAATTTTAATTCTCTAAAGGAAGCACACAATATTGATTGAGAAAGTAGACTAACAACAATGACAACAACAACTACAACTAACATCACCAACAACAGAAAACAATTGCAAATAGCATTGAGCAAAGCAGGAGCATTAAGTATTGTATGCAATGCTAATGCAAACACACACACGCACAAGCACATGCTCTAATACAATGTACGAAGTAAAATGGAATCAGAAATAAAAATGCAAGAGGTGTCTAGAGGACACCCAGCTTGCTTTTAAATCAAGATAATTACAGTCAAAGACAAGTTTTTCAAATCAAATTCAAAAACTGAATGCAAAAACGGCAACAGAGTAACACAAGGACATAAACATCCTGTCAAGGGTAAAGGAAACTGTATTACAGTTTGGACAGAATGTTCTCAAACACCGGCAATGAAATGCAATGCGCTCGTTATGGATATTGTACCACATCTACCGAAAATAGGAGATATACGCAATGATATGTTCAGTCTAAACCATGTGGTAAAAGGAAACGCCGCGTATGTCTTAGGGCAGCTATTTAAACAGATGAAAAGAGCAATAAAAAAATAGCCACCAGTCAACAACGCTTAATAAAAACAACATTTTCATTCGTAAACGAAAAATAGAAAATAGAAGAGATAGGAAAGGAAAATACACGTCCCTAATTTTTATTTCTTGTATAATTATCTATTCCGGTCATGTCTTTAACATTTTGCAAGAAAATGTCATCATCAGTGTATGGATGGAGCATGTATTTACTTTTATCTTCTTGTGGTACTGCTGCCTGCCCCTCTCCTCTTCCCTCCCCCAACTATACTTTTAATTTTCCTGTGGGTTGGTTTATGAAATAATTCCTGACACACCGTGGTGCCACAGCATAAGCAACACAAAATAGAGACATAAATATGTATGTATGCATGTATGTATAGCTTAGCAACAATATGTTGCTTTTGTTGTTGTGCAAAAAATATTAGAAATAAATAGAAGTTGTTTAAATTGTTGTTATTGTTGTACGTATAAATTATACAGAGAAAAAGTTTTAAACTTAATCATGTTTCATGTTGTTGAGTTTTTTTTTTTCTTGCCCCTTTTTCATTGGTACTCTATTTTTTTTTTTTTTTTTCTTGTAGCTGTAAATTCTGTAACAGGTCAAGGGTCACATATAATTAAACTGAACGAATCGTTAATGAAAATGCTGCGAAAGTAATCATAGAGAATCATTGAATGATCGTTAGAGACGTTTCTAATTTTGTTAACGTATGGATTGCTTCGCGTCAGATTCTCTTTTTAATGTTTTGATCTATTTAAGTGGGTTAGCGATCAGTCTTCCATAGTTGTTGCGTAAAAAAGTAATCTGCGAATATATATGGCGTTGTTGTACTGTGTATCGTTGCGCTATCTGATAAATGATTTCCACCCCGCATGTTTATAGGATGGAATTGAAGTTTTACGATGAAAATTTCAACTCCTTTGAATTCCCTTCTACCGAGTTGAGATCTGAATTTCTGATGTTTGAAGTCCAACACTTTAATCACTACACCAAGTGAAGAAAACTATAAAAGCTAAAACCATCAAAATTTATTGACATCATTAAGATATCAATCTGTGTCAGAGCACTTCTGGTGAAACTACTGTAGTTTCTGAGCGAATACACAATGAGACCGAATAATATGAGTTTATGTTAGCTATCAGGAATGTGAATAACTGTAATCTATTGAAATCCCTTATCAGTTGGCACACTCCTTAATAATATTTGGAATCGAGAGGTTATATAAGGTTCCATTTCGTTCATTTTGTCTAGGCAGAACGCTGTAAAACTAGACATGACAAAAAATTGCCAAAAGACACCTAAAACGATGGGTTTTCCATCTTCTGTTGCATTTGTAATTACTTAATAGGTCGTTAAAACCCTTCAGAGAGGATTACGACCTTGCTTTTCACACTACTTATGTTGTTGTGTATTAATTTTATCCATATGTGGCAGAACCTACAGTTTAAAGTTGACGCCGAAAGATTGAGAAACTTTTCATGGCAATTTTATTTACTCTCAGAGTTTTTGCTAGAAATTTGCAGGGAGGAAGTAGCCGCAGAAATATTTTTTTTCATATTTCATCTTGTTCGAGATGTCTGACCTGAGGTTTGAACCTTGGAGTCACGTCTAATAAGCCAACACTCCAAGTACTAGATTACGGCGACTTCGATGTATTTGTAATGATGTCTGTTATTTATCAGGAACTGAAGAGACTAAAAGAGGTAAACCTATATAGAGCCATAGTGATTAGATCGGGCGTATAATGAGTTCTGTTGAAATTGTAATTATGTCTAGTATTGTTCAGCACTGTCTAAAGCAAAAAGAGAGAACTGAATCGTGGAAGATATGGTCTAGACTAAAGGAGAGACTTCTAAGTTGTATCACCTTCTCAATAAATCGACTTCATAGATCCGATGGTTCCATATGGTCTTGATTGTGGCCTAACAAAAAACTTTAATGACAGTTATGATAGGTTGTTAGGTTATGTAGATAGATGAAAGTAAATCAGTGTGGCAACTTTCTGTTTCACATAGGAAAACAAAAGGAAAAAAGAAGACCAACAGAAGAGTGACAACTCGCTTATATTTTTGCAAATCCTGCAGAGAGAAGTAGTGCACATGTGTTCCACAAATTGGTTCTCGCCCTCAGAACTCAATATTGAGTCTAAAGACATTTGACGATTGTAATAACTTCCCTCTTCAGATTCAGTCGTAATTCCCTTGGAGAACTGAAAAGCATTAAATATAATATCCATAAAATCCTGCCACCTGCCATATTTTGCTATACTGTCCATTCTAAACATGATGCCTCAACTGATTGGTTCGAAGAAGTCACCCCAAGAGAGACAGATCGCTCTACCAGTTCGAGACATTATGCTAGGCCAACTCTTAGGAGTTTATCTTCAATCTCATTCTCCTCTAGAAATTTTAACCGAAAACCTTTCGGAAAAAAATACGGTGATGTATTAATAAATCATCACAGTCAAAGCTACCATATATTAGAATTCATTCGAACCTCAACGAAATATTTCCAGTAATTAAAAACAAATTTTCGTGCCAACTTACATCCCTTACAACAAATGTAAGTTCAAGATTAAATGCTTCTTAAAACAACAACAACAACAATCATTTTGAACTTTAAACAATAGAAGAAGAAAAAGGAAAAAAATTCCATGAAGAAAACCTGTCAATCAATATTAATCAACAAATATTATTAAAATAACGGTCTATTGAACAGCTAAAGAGAGACAAAAAGAAAACAAACCTACACCTCCATAGAAATACACAAAAATTTTGAAAACAAATTTCAATAGACAAGGAGAAATACAAACAAATTCAGACAGAGAGAGAGAGAGAGAGTGGGTGAGAAAAAGTCCATCATTATTTAAAATTAAATGTCACAAAAGAGGCGTATTGTTTGTATAACAAACAACTGAAAACAACAACAATAACAACAACAACAACAAAATGAATGACAACATTATGATGGTGACATAATATGTACATATGTATGTAACTCGCATAGTACAACGAGGTTATAAAAAAAACATTTCCACATATGGCCCAGGCCTGTGCATTACATTTTGACATTCTGACACGACTACATTTACAGCAAGAGGGAATGTCAAGATGTTAGTTTTTGTTAGCGGTTTAGTTTTAGGTTATGTGGCAAACATCATTATAACACCTGTCGTTACTTGCTCCTTTTCTCTTTTTCTGCATTCTTATTCATACTCACATTGCTGTATTTATACTTTTCTCTCTGTGAAAACGGTTTAAGTAGCAATTTTAAATAGTTTTTTAAGTGTTGCGAAATAAACTGTTTCAACTCTTCTTTTATGCTGCTTTAATTTCCTTTTATATTCTACGAACATACATACGTTGACAATTGCAAAAACAAGAACAAGAACAACAACAACTAAAAGAGAATAGCATTAAAAGAGTGCAATAAAAAACCGCAGACTTTATAAATGTTTATTACACTTTGTGGTACAGTTATACTCAACCTCAAATATGTGGCGATGATGGTGGAGATGGTGATGTTGGTGTTGGTGATGGCGATGGTGGTTCCACAACAACAGTACTCTCACTCGCACGACTGTTAAAGAGTAAGTATGTTACAAAATTTTTATCTCTCTTTTTTACAGCTCTTTCTGTGCTTTAATTCGTTTTTTATATCTCTCTTTATAAACTGCTGTCCTCCTCTCTCTCGCTCTCATGTCTCCTGCTTTAAAGTTCACGTAGCAATGCAGTTTTGTAATGGAATTTTGTTACATCGTTGTTAACTTTTATGATGATATAAAATTTAAAAAGGTGATAACTTAAAATTACTTTTCTCTTACCCATTCTCTTTCTCACTTGTTTTGTCGCTTGCTTTTTTTCATTGCATAAAAGAGTGAGAGAGTGAGTGAGTGAGTGAGTGTAATAGTTGTTGTTTCCACTTTAATATGAGTGATAGTAATTGCTGTTATTGACCATCATCGATGGATGATGATGATGGTATTGTATATTCATTGACAATAAAAATTTACCAGTTTTCCAGTTGATGGCTGGTTGATTTTATTGACAGGAAATGAAGTTAGTTTGTAACTTTATAGAGCTATTAGGACAAAACTATTATAAATTAAAATATTTTGTATAATTTAAATAGTATTACGTGAACGAATCGTTTCAAGAAATTTTTGGATTCTCCAGAAAAATCTGTTTCAAATTGTCGTTAGATGATCGGTATTAATTGCATGAGGCAACTGTATTGATGTGATATATTGTGTTTAATTTTGTTAAGAGACGTTATTGAAATCATATTATCCTGTGAAAAGTTATATACGTTTAATAATGAATGAAAATTTCGAACGTTATCGTCATATTTTGTTTTTCTATTACAGCAAACATAATAATGCCTAGCAACAAGCTACTGAAAAAAGTAGAGTTTACGAAGAGACGAGACTGAAAGTAAAAACAGCAGCCAAATGGTTTGTTCGTTTTCGAACCGATCTACCAATCCGATTAAAGTCTCGATGGAATAGTGACCAGTGTGGACATTGCTAGTCGAATATGTATTCATAAACCACCAAGCAAGTTATCTGTTAACTATTTGAAAAAAGCTAGGTACACAAAGAAATTCAATGTTTGGACGCCACATTAATGATGAACCGAATTTCCATTTGCTGTTCCACTGTTAAAAAGAAACGAAAACGAAACATTCCTTAAGCGAAGATTTCTGGCTAAGAAAAGTGAACCACGTACGTGTGCGATAAAAATATGAACATAGCAAGGTGAAGCGATAAAGACTGTGGCCTCCCAGGTCAGACATCGCAATCAAAACGAAATATGAAAAAACTTAACAGATTTTCGTCAAAAACCCTGAGAGTGAATAAAAATTGCCATGAAAAGTTTCTCGAAAAAAATCTCTCGTCCGGTATCGATTTCAAACTGTAGGTAACGCGACTTATGGATAAAATTAGCACACATAGCACAGGTGGTGTGAGAAGCTAGGTCATAATACAGACTGGAGGGTTGCAATGACCAATTACGTATGTATGTACGTACTACTTCCATACAAGTTAGCTTGAGTTAAATTATCAGCCCGTCCAAAAGTCGGGACTACCAATTCTCAGCCAATTTATAAGGATATAGATTTTCTAGGTATACTGTCGATAAATTCTGGGCGTTAAAAACTCTTTCACATCAGACTACATTTACATGAAAAAATCTTTAAAACGTAAGTGTCTGGCATTCGTTTATCGCTCCAAATAAATATTTCATTAATTTCTTAAAATTTTCTGTATTTTTTTTAGTTTTTTTAAACCCAAATACTTATTTAGCCATTACCAACCCCTTTTATTGGATTTAGGCCTGTCTTAACACATCCTTCCAGGCGCCTCTAAATCTTGAGCGTTTTCACTAGTTGATTACACCAGGGCTTCCTCCAATGCAGACAAGTTCGTCTGCTACGCCGAATTCCGTTAATCCCTGCATCAAATAACCGCGTCTCTGAAACTTCCTCTTCCATTAACGCGAGATGTCCGAGACAGCTCAGCCGCTAGATGTTAATGCGCTGCACAACGTCCATGAGGAGCTCATACAGCTCATTATTGGATCAAATGCGGAAATCTGTGCCAACTGACACTGGATCAAAGATCTTAGGTAGCACTTTTTCTCTCGAATATTCGCAAAGTATGCTGCATTGGTACTTAATAGTATCCATAGTTAATATATCACCAGAAACATACATAATTGGGCATTACAACCCTTCGGCCCGGATTACGACATAGCTTCTCACACTACTTATGTTGTGTGTGTTAATTTTTTTATACATGAACGGCGGGACCTACAGTTTAAAGTCGATTCCGAACGACAGATTTTTGAGAAACTTTTCATGGCAGTTTGATTTACCCTCAGAGTTTTTGCCAGAAATCTGCAGAGAGGAAGTCACCGAAGAAATATTTTTTAATATTTTTATTTTTGATGTCTAACCTGGGGTTTGAACCCGGGCCTTACGTCTAATAAGCCAACACACTACCTACTAGACTACGACGACTTCATATCATCAGCAAAGCTTACATAATTTTGACGGTCTGAAAAGTCCAGCCTTTACTCACATATGGAAATCCTTGAACACTTCTTTCCCACAAAATATTTCAACAAATTTCTGTACAAACCATCGCCAAAATTCTACTATTCCCTGAAGACTTAAGGAAATTTTGAAATGTTTTGCACCTAGTAAACCTTTAGAAAATTAAATGCTGATGTTTGGTGATATAATCTGCTGATTTCCAAGTATAACTAAGCCAATGACTAAAACACATAACCACACCACACCACCCCATAACATTCACCCATTATGCACATACTGTTGGCATGCTCTCTGTCATATATAAATACAAGACATCTGTTTGGATTTTCTTTTAACTTAATAATGTTACTTTAACCTCTTTAGAGATTAAAAGTTCATTCATTTCGATGCTTTATTTTCTGTAGAATATATACCACACAGAAGCTAAACAAAGTCTCTAAAGGTTACAAACCAAACAAGACACAAAAATAGAAAAAAGAAAGAAAATAGACAAAGTTAATGTAAAAGTTTTCTTTTAACGTTTGAAACAAATTTAATAATCAAATCAAAAAAACAAAAAAAGAATAAAATAAACATGTATTAGATTTAGTGTTAGACAAAGTGTCGCTCATATAGGGACTCATCACTTATGGTGGTTTTCCTTAGAGTATTTGAGTTGCTCTTAGAATGTATCGCAGCTTAGCGCAACGCAAGGCAACGCATCGTTTTGATTAGTTTTTATGGAAAAAAAACTTTGTATTTTTTATACTTTCTAACACAGATTTTCTCTTGATTTGTTACAATTTAATATGGTTGGGTTTGGTCCTTCCAAAAATTTTGATAGCCTCCATGCGTATAAAATATGTCCTTTTCACACTCTCTCTCTTACTCTCTCTCTCTGTCTCTCTGTGTGTTAAATATACACTTTGAAAGTCTAATAAAAAATAATGAATGCATGTGCCTGCCTTTGACATGTTTTGTGCGAAGAAAACATCATATATGTATGTATGTGTGTGTATGTGTGAATCATCTTCCTCTCTGCATATGTCTATACATATGTGGCAGACACATTTTGTTGCATGCTTATACATACTTAATTTGTATGCCACATGTTTTTGTGATTAGTTTGTCTTGTAGTCGTAGTTAAGGAATCCTGTGATGTTGCTGCTGTTGTTTGCTTGCTGGCCATGTCATGGTAACGCTTGTGTTGGAGGTTGTAGAGATGCGTTGTGGAGGTGACTGCTTTACAAGAAGGTGTCTTTTACTGTCGTACGTAGTCTTGACTGTTTTCGTCGTCATCGTCGTCGTCTTCGTCTTGTTAACTCTTAATAAGATTTGTGCTTGGAAATAATGATGAGGAGGCATATTATTTTAATTTTTTTTTTGTTGTTACCAGAAAGCCACACATCTCCGGGTGATCTATTTATTATACAGCATTTTTTCTAGAGTTTCTATTTTTTCCATTTCTATTTTTCTATGTTTTCTGCTCTTGTAATATTACTTATTATGTTCATTTATTTCGAACGTGTTTAGGATTTTTAATAAGAATTTGCTGTTGTTTTTTCTAGACTTCTCGTATCTAATTTTCTAGAGCACAAAAACTGGGTCAATTAAATGCTTAGAAAAATTGGTAAGAAATTAGTAAAGCTTTCGTTGATGTAGTGGGAGTTGGAGTTCATGTTTTACAGAGTTAAGTAGCACGACTCTTTACAAAATTCCATTATTTTATAATGCAACTATAAAAGCAATTGCAATTATAAAACCAATTAGGGCCAGTTTCATATAGTTTTGTTAATGTTGATGATAATCTTGTGGACCAAAAAATGTTTAATGAAAACGAAATACCTTGTTCCCGGTATTATGAATGTATTATGCCTCAGTTTTTGTATGACCTGTGGCAGGTTTAGATATCATTTTAACAAATTCCACTCTTCAATACAGATTAATTAAGCAGGAGCATTTTGAGTGGAACGAAACAAACAAAGCTAAGTTGACTGGGCTATACAACACACACGGACTAGCGTAATTTTTCTCTAATTTTTTTAAGTCTTTTCGAAAGATAAAACCGAGCTCTGTTACGATTATAAACGGTTGCAATGTAGTATACTCTCTGCGTTTTTCATTCTAAAAAATTTCATTATAAAACGGTTTCATGCTACGTGCACATAGGAATCACCTTTACCAGTTATAGTACAATACCTCACAATAGATGACTCATTCTTGATCTCATAAAATACAGAGTTACTTGATTGATATTTTTTTTGAAATTAAGTCCAACTATTCTGTTTAGTTAGGTTATACAGAAAAATTTAGGAAACATCCTGTCATGGAGAAAATGGAAGATTCACCACAAGCTCAAGTCACCAATGTGCCTGTGTTACTGGAATGGCTAGAAGCGAAGAACGACTTCAATTCGGTGAAGAATTTACTGTAACAGGTTATAGAAAAATATAGTTGACGTCTATCGATGCCAACAACGTCTGTAATAGGCTATTGAATGTAGATGTGTAGAACTTTATTACGGTTTTTCAAGAGGTAATGCTTCCTGACTTCCTACGATGCTTGTTGGCCATATTATCCTTTTGACTTACTCACATAATTACTTAATTGGTCAATAGAACCCTTTAGTCAGGATTACGACTCAGTTTCTCACACCACCCATATTGTGCATATTAGTTTTATCCATAAGTGACGAGACATACAGTTTGAAGTCCACTTCGACAGATTTTTGAAAATGTTTTCGTGGCAATGGTATTTACGCTCAGAGTTTTTGGTAGAAGACACTGAGAGGAAAACACCGAAAGAAATATTTTTTTATATTTTCATTGTATTGGAGATATCTGACCTGGGGTTTCAACCTCGGCCACATGCCTAATAAACTTTCTTACTTAATTGATCATTAACATACATAATTCATCATCCCTTTAGTCAGGATTGCCACTTAGTTTCTCACACCACTCATGTCGTGTTTGTTAATTTTATCCATAAGTGACGAGACCTACAGTTTAAAACCTGCTTTTGAGAAACTTTTCATGACAATTTTATTTACTCTCAGAGTTTTTGCCAGAAATCTGCTGGAGAACTCGCCGAAGAAATATTTTTTTCATATTTTCGTTTTGATGTCTGACCTGGGGTTTGAACCGTGACCTTACGTCTAATAAGCCAACATCCTACCTACAAGACTACGTCGACTTTAAAAGTTCATAGATAATAACGGTAAAATTACAAAATTTCAATTAAAATATTTTACTTGAAATATTAACCCTTTAGTGTAAATGAATTATCGTATAAAATCCTAAAATTCCAAAAAAAGAAGAAAAGTTTCACGCAAAAACTTTTCAATTCATTGTCATTAATTATTTGGCAAACATTCTTAATGTGATGCTACTAAAATTCCAATCCAATGCCGATAACTTTACGTATGGGAAGGAAAACTAATTCTGGCAACAAACATTTATTTTCAAGCACATCAATTGAGAAAGTTTTCAACTACAAAACAACTAAAAAGATAAAACTTTTTCAATGAAAAACCAAAAAGAAAAAATAAAATCTGATATAAATGCACTAAAATTCTAAATGCAATCAATAAAAAAATGAAATGAAATTTAAGAAAAAATCTGAGAGAATACTGCCATACAAGTTTGTTAGAAAGTTGAAATAAAAAAAAAATACTACAAAACGTATTAAATTGTTTTAAATTATTCTTTTCCTTAGTCATGAACGTAGTTCTGCTTCAAAAAGTGAAAAATAAAAATCAATACCAGTAAAACCTTGAACTGATTTCAGAGTTTCTGTAATTTATAATCCATTTCTCACGTTTTTTGGATATGTTCCCCATATTAACGATAATTTACCATTAAATTTCTTTGAATTCAAATCAGATTTCCACAAATACACTTCTCCTCTGCGTATAAACTCCCCACCCATTGTCTAATTTCGAACGTGTATGATTCATATTCTATTTTCCAGCAGCAGCTTTACGTGCCACACGTTAACTATAGTAGTCTGCTGCTGGTGTTCCATTTCAGTTGCTTTCGCTATGTTGCCTTCCTTATTAACCTCCACCCTTAAAGTCTAGTCTACAATTTACACGTAATTATCATAAATGTTAAGGATAATATAACTTTATTATCTACTTTTTAGCATGTAAAATACAAATTCTGTACTTTTGTGTCGAAATAAAATAATTTCAAGCGATTGTTTTAAAAGAGGACCACCACACCCCTCAAAGTAAAAGAAGTACTCAAAAGAAAATTTTCAAATTTGTAGTGGCCTTCTACTATTCTGTTCCTTGGAATTTGGAATTTAAACAAGATAATAATCATTATTCCGCGTGAGTGATACGGTATTAAAGAAATATTTGTACGTGTTATTACACCATTTCTAGCAGAAATGTAAATCAAATTTATTAAGGGTGTTTGTTTTAGATGTCTCTGTGCTAGAAATTTTGAAAGTTTTGTACTTAGTTTGTAAGAAACGAACTCAAATAGACTTCGCAAAGAAATATAGGGTAAGCGGACGTCTTGTAGATCGGGCATTATTTTTTAATTATATTTTTTTCCAATATTGCAGGTTAGGACAGGTAAGGAGGCGAACCCCTCTAAACGAAGAAGTTCAACTTAGATCAGCATTTAGACTAACAATCAATTTTACTCGGGGATTAAACATTCCCCCGAGAAAACGAAACTAAATAAATAAATTTTGCTGTTGCAGAAATCTTTATATTAAAGGGCTCAGTCAGAGATGTCAGAAAATGCCAAAATGTCACAAACCTCCGCCTCTTTATAACAAGGGCAGGACACTGAAACATAAGTCTTCAGAATCCTACAGCTGTCAATAACATCCAAACTAGCTTAGGCAATCGGAATACCTGTACCAGTAACGCTATTTCCAACGATATGCCTATATCCCGGAACCCCATACAAGAGTTACTTATGTGTGATCAGAAATATCCCCGAGAAATGCACATGGACAAGGGCGGATGTAGAAACTACGTTCGTTAGCAAATTAGTTGTAGCCTGGCTGTCCAAGTAAATCAAGAGATTTTCAATTACTCGTTACGAGTTCATTGAAGCCATTGTGACTTCTCTAGACAAGAAGAAAAGGATGTAGACAGAGAGAATAGTAGTCTACGATAAAACTTAAAGCCTAACGGAGAATAGATGACCTACGTGAAGATGACCGTAAACTACTCAGGAAGACAGCCCTGTCCCGATAGAGAGCATAATAGAGCCCTCGAAATATTTCTTCCACATTCACCTCCCAAGAGATAGACAATTAAAAACGATGCGTTCTATAGTCTTTAGCTCCTCTGCATCATAACAAATCCTGCAATAGGCCTGCTGGAAGAGTTTCGATCGGTTGTAAGGACTTTAATGGAGTCCTTATAACCAGTAGCCAGATTCCTTATACCAGTAGTGACTAGACCATTCAATCGCTCTCAGGGCAGCCAAAATCTTGTAAGAACCCACATTTGAATAGAGGATGGGCCAGGCACGGCTTCAAGTGCCTTCAATATAACAAGAAAGACGTTATGGTCATCATCCAAATTAAAGACCCCAGCTGCAGTAACTTCATTCATGTACGACGCATCTTTATAGTTTTTGTTTTGTTCACTCTTTATATGTATGTACATACTATATCTCAACAGATCCAAACAAGATTTAGAATTTATCTCGAAAGTGATAATACAAAAGCGAGTACATGAAATTGAAAATGATGCTGAAAATATTGAGCCTTAACAGTTAAAGGGTTTGACAAAATTTTTGCTTAAAATGGGCAACAGTGTATTTCTCAAATAAGCTCTATCTCTGTCTCTACCACATTTTTGTCAATAATAGACTTTTGCATTGATAATGTATTCAAAGCTCGTACTAAGAGAACAAATGTTTCTTTCACTCTTCCTTACTCCCACTCTTTCTCTCGCTCTCAGCCACTCTCACGCGTGTAGAGCCATTGCATGCAAGCCCAATAGCCTTAAACGGCAAAAATATTTGCTTACATTTGCCTTCTTAGTTATTCTTATTGAAATTTTTTTCTCATTCTTTTAAGTCTTCCCAGCTCTGCCTACTACCAAAATTGCTGTTAATAGAGGCAATGAGTGGGTGTTTTGGTGACAATTGTTATATATTAAGATGAGTTTAAAACATGTCTAGCTCTCGGTGAGTTATAGTATATGTATGTGAGAGAGAATGTGTTAAATATTTTCATTTTCATCTTCCATATGACTGGTTTTTGTTGTCTAGCCCCCCTCCACCCACATGGTGTTGTCGTCCACACCCACCTTAGCAGGAGTTTTACTCGCCCTTATCACTATTAAATCCTGATTAACAATAGAATGACATTTGTTGGTATAGTTGCCATAGCGTCCGTGTCCATATCATTGTTTTTCATCTCATTTGATTATAATTTTTTTCGTTTTTGTCATCTTCTTTTTTTTTGCTTCTCTTTATATGGAATGCATAATTTAACCTTTTTTTTCTGTTGTTGCTTCTATCTTCATCTTATCCATGGCTATGGATTTCATTATTATTCTCTGTATTGTAGTTGCTGTTGTTGTAATATGTTAATGCTAAACTTTTAGTTTTTGTTTCGTAGCATTTTAGCTTTTTATTATTCTTGTCCTTATCCTGACAATGTCATCTTAATTCAATGTTTTACAATATTTTTCTTTTTCCTGTCTCTCTCTCTCTCTTTTTTATTTCCTTTTGAAGGAGGGTGGTCAACAAATATTGTTGTTGTTGTTATTGTCGCTTCTTTTTATATGTATTTTGTTAACAAGTGTTACCTGTAGCATTTCAATATGGAGGATCTTAATTTAAGGGTTTTAGCCCGTGTTAAGCTTTTAAGGTAATAAATCTTGTTATTAACTTTGATTACAGTTTCATTTTCAATAGAAAAACAAAATGGGGTAGTATCTGTCATCGAAAAGTGGCAGCTGAGGTAGTTAAAGGTTTGGTAAAAAAAATTTTAAGAAATTGGAAATCAAGATTAAAAGGATTTTATACGTATGGATGATAGCTTTATATGTATAGAAAAGGTGTATGGGAACTTTTTCCTATAAAAACTGTCAAACCTTTTCCGATATTCCACAGTTACAGTGTAAAAGTTAAAGAGTAAATAGCACCCCAGAAAATCATATTTTGTATCGAAATATAGGTTAAGATACAGAGATTGGTATACATTGGTATAACAGGGGCAATGGTAACCCATCCTACACATCTCGCCGCTTTAGGTATTTTGGTTTTAATACCCTTTCATATGACAGTATAGATCAAAGCCATGAAAGCAGGCTTTGGTTAAGATAACGGAAGACAGATCTAACACAAGATTCAACAGACTGCAATTGTGACTTTACGAATCAAGAGGCTGGCTTTAACTCCCCTTGAAGGCTGGTTTCCTAATTTTAGAAAACTCTTTCTAACGAGAGCATGTAATAAAAGTGAATAATGAATCAATTTAGAAGCTAATTTTAAGGAAAATCATTGTATGGTAAAAGGATAAGTTAAAATCAGATGGTAGGGCAAAAACAAAGGCATTCTGTGCCTTATATATTTAGAAGCCATACGAAAACCCGCAGATATCTTCAAAGCGGAACTCTACGTCATTAAAAGATGTGTTCAATTCAATTTGGTCAGGAAGTATAAAGGACGACACAAAGCAATACTGACTACACCGTCATAATCGAACACTTAGCTTTTATGAGATTAATTCGTTTTTCATATGGAACCGTCTAGATAAACTGAACGAGGTAGGCACAGAAGAACAGAGCAACTTTTTGCTGAATACAAGGCCATGTTGTTACTCAGAGCAATAAGCTGGCAGATAACCTTTCCAGAAAGGGAGCTTCCGTAGTAATCAAACATAGTAAACTCGATTAACATTCTTCAAGAAAAGAAAAATCGCTACAGTCCGATACATATGTGGATTTTATAATCTTTTCTGGATGGAACGCATGCTAAATGTTAAATTTTCCACTACTCTGGCGCATAAATCAGACTGAATTTGACCGATAGCATGGGTTATGTTGGTTTTAAGGACCGCTGTGGTTTGTGACTTATTCACATACGCCTACAACTTAAGAAACCCCAGAAAGATGAAAAAATCGAAGTCATAAAGAGGCCAACTACATCGTATGCCAATTTTTAGCAGGCGACGTTAGAGATGCTAGCAGTATCTTAAATGATTAGGCTACAAGAGATGACCAATATGTTCATTATTTGAAAGTGATTGAAGGATCCTTACGATAGAAAATGCAGTACAAGTAGTACTGCATTTGCCAGTTATCGAGGCACTGTGAACAGTAGAAATCCATAAGGCTCTAGTGGTAATACAGTCCACGTGAGAAAGTGTAAGAAATCAATACAGTTTAACAAATTTAATATAGAACACAGAATTGATTTAAATCGGGAAGATGCCCACACAATCAATAGATTTTATTTTTTATGCATAAAAAAAGACACGCCAACTAGTAATACCAAAACAGGAGTTTTCCTGCATTTTGCGGAAAGTTTTTTTTTTTAAGTTTTATTGATAGAAATTATTAAGAAAAATGCTCGAATATATTAAAATGTTTGTGGAAATTTTCATCCAACAAACAGTTGAACAAAATGTTTAACTATCAGCTTTAAAAAGCAAGCAAAATGCTATAAAATTACTGAAATTTTGTACAACACTTCACTGAATTTGCTTCATATTAATGCGTATACATGCCTGCCCAGCCTATTCAATAACCATTACATGCCCTGTTTTTTTTTTGCATTTTATTGCCATGTAATCATAAAACAAAATATGCTTGAAAAATAAAAGATTTTTTTCTCTTGAATAATATCCCTATATTTTATACGAGCATATTAAAACAATAAGAGACAACAATAGGCGAATAAATGCATTTTTTTCTCCGTTTTTTTTTTCTATTTTATTTCACTCTAGAAACAATTTATAGTCGCACTTAACGTCACTTGAATTCAAACATAAATTCAGAAAATTTCACCAACATTCCCTTCTCTCATTCGGCGTAAGCGAATAAAATAAACTAAAACAACAACAAATATGTATTTTCTAAACTAAACTAGAAAATAGCACTCCAAAAACAACAACCACTAAAAACTAAAAAAACTAGTGCAATCATGCTGAGTTTTCTAAAATTCTGGAGAGAAAAAAGAAAATAAGTTTCTTCATTGTGGTATTTCAGTTGGCAACAACGAAGAGAAAGGCAGGACGCGGCCGGGTGCAGGATAATGTTGGCTTCAAATTTATTTAAATACTTCAACTAAAACAATAGCTGCATTTAAAGTATGTATGAAAAAGGAAAACAAAAACAAAAACAGTATAAATTCTCAAAGCATTTTTTTGTTGCATTTTAAATTATGTTTGCCACAAATGCCACAACATGTGAGAGAAGGAAAAAATTTACGCGATTTTCCAATGATGGAAATCCATCAGCAGCAGCAGCAGAAGCTATTAGACTGTATAACAAACAAATTATTTAATCTCTTAATAAAGGCCAATGTATAAATACAGAACTGGGCTACAAGCGCCAACTGTGTTTTAGTTTGTTTTAAAAGTCCATAATGAGTAAAAGTCGATCATAACCTAGAAATAAATACTTCCAAGATGACTTAATAAATTCCATAAATTAACAGCTTAAAGCACTCATTGCAAAGCAAACACCAACTATATTTAATGGATCCATTATTTATGGCAATTGAACTCCAGTTAAGTTATCAGTTGCCAAAATGGTTTACAAGGAGATTATTGGCATTACAAATAGGAATTGGAAACCGACACTTTAAAATTTCACTAATAAAAGCGTTTTTTTCCCGGCAACTATGAATTTATGGTTGCCAACAACAGCAACTTTTATGCTTCTACAACCTGCCATACAACCTATTGTACTCTCCTCATACTTTATAGGGTATCCCTGTAATGTCTCCTCCAAGCTTATTGTCTTGAAAAAATTCAGGCTGATGCTTAGTATGAACAATGCTAATACCCAGTACCTTGTATACACCCAGATGCTTCCTTTTGCATAAATTGCCTTACAGTTCCAAGAATGTAGATCGATGATTCATTCTCATTTTCACAGAATCTACATGTTGGCCTCGAGACTGTCCCCATATGAAAAAACTGTACTCTGAGTCTACTGCTTCCTGTCAGATTAGTCCTAATAGATTAGTTCTTGATAGCCTGATTCACGACTCACATCTCCTCTCATTGTTATTTCACAACAAAAATTTCGATTGCCTCAAACATACTTGGTTTAAGAAGAATTTTTGCCTCTCATTATCTTCCCTTTCGATGAGCATACCTTATCAAACATCTCCTCCAATCCACTCTGGCCCCATCAACAGTCTACGTCGCGCTCCTTCTTCGCAATTGCAGCGTGACTGTCTGATACTATTGCTACGCTCTGTCTCTTGTAACTCATATCCAACTTTAATCGAGCACATCATTCGATGGCATAACCATTGATTCCCAAAATCCATTTTTGAGCATTCTGTTTATACCAAATTGTCCCTCTTTTAAAAGAGTACTTAGCTTCCAGATTATTCTATTCATTGTTGTCGATATTTTTGCGTTAATTTTCTGGACAGGTTCTAAAAACTTTTGTCTTCTGTTTTCAGTCGTCGAAAAAGATCTTAAATACAAAGATGTAAAACAAAGAGTTATCCTATAAACACATATGAGGCACAAATGCTGCGGCACAATTTAGTAATTGGTGCCAACGGTGCCACTTGTTTTCGTTAAGACTTAGAAAACAATAATTTCCAGTCAGAACAGAATCAGTATTCGGAGGACATAAGGTGTTTAATGCAACTAATTGTTAATGGAGTATAAGTTGCATCCTGCGATATCAGGACGACTGTACCAGAATGTCTAAACAGGTGTATCTTCTAAACGCTCTGTAGAAATTGGACTTTTAAAAAATTCAGCGTGGCTTATGACAAAAGGAAAAATTTATCTAAATGGCCAGTTAGAAAACTATTATTATCACAAGAAATAGTAATAAACCTGATGGCCAATCAGAGAAGACGTGTTTAAAATGCCATTTAAGGTTATCATTTCGTAAATATTAATAAATAGAATCTGTTTTAAAAAGTGCGAATAGATTTCATTTAAAATTGCTTAAATCTCAAGTATTTTCTGGCAACTAGACAATACCTTTAGGGCTTGATTTTGTAAGACGAACAATTTCAGATGAACGTCTGTTTGTGTGGATTAACAAAAACACTTAATTTTGTTTGTGTTTTCTACACAATATAATAGATGAACGTGTGAAACCGCCGTTCGCCTTACAAAAACAGGGGATAAAGTTTTATAAACAAATTAAATGGCTTTCAAATCTTTATTACACTGACAGCTTTTAAAGCAAAATAATGAATACTTTTAATTTCGCCTATAACACAAAAATTTATATAACTTTCCCTCGTAAGGAAACAAAATATCTTCAATTATTTATTACCAATTTATTATTACGAGTACACAGTTCACTTACCTTCTTTAGATTCAGCATCAGTTTGCTCAGCAGCAACAATGTTTTCCACAGTTTGAGCCATTTCTGTAGACATATTTATTAAATTTATCTGAAGAGAAATATAAGAAAACAACATTAAATGAGAATTAATAATTAATTAATGAATAAATAAAATTGTACAATTAAAAAAATCATTACAAACTTCATACCTTTTAACTAAACATGGCCTCCCAAAAGCAATATAAGAAAATAAATGAATATTGATTGGCTTGTTAAATACAAACTTAAATGTTTAATTTATGTTGCAAAACTATTTGTTTATTAGTATTTAAAGAAAAAATAAAAATAAACTAATTTTATTAAACTTTATATGTAAAGAAAGTTAATTTCTTTTAAGAATATGTAGTTGGCGTAATTTAATTGCCATATAAAATAGCGTGACTATAGTCTTTCATAAAAACCGCAATATCATGCAAAATGAGAAGAACTATAAAAGAACGGGAAACATTCCTGCTTTAGTGCAGTAATGACTAACTGATACCTACAGATTTTAGACAGGAAGACAAAGAGTGAAACAAGAATCACCGCCTCACAAGAACCATCTCTAGTCGTCAGCGTCATCGTCATCGTTAACCGCAAGAGTTTATGGTCAAGGTATGCGACGTGCGTGTCACATTTATTGTTGGTTTATCATTTGTAGGATGATGTTGATGAGTAGTTTATATGGCACCGTCACAAATTGCACATACAGATATCGTATATTTATTTAGTATATCGCATAAAACTATACATTTTTACAATGTAACTGTTAACTCTATAGCTTTTCTCTTATTTATATATATACATTTAATAAGGATGTACTATGTATGAATTACTCTGAGCTTTAATGCTTTGTGGTCGTTTGAACACACATTTTTTTTTTTATTTTATTGCTCATTTTCGCTAGCAACTCTTCAATATTCGCTATTGGCCATAAAAAGGTGGTCAATTAATGTTAATAAATATTCCAAATTGTACAGGAAAATGACGGCCAAAAGTGGCAGTGGTTAGTAGGCATTGCTATATTGAAATGTAATCTAGTTAATTGAATTATGAAGTAGAAAGTGATTTCATTGATTAGATATTGGAAAAGGAAAAATAAATAAATACATACTACGGAAAGAGAAAAATAAATTTATATTTTTACGTTTCTTTACGTATAAAAATCATCCAACAGATGCTTTGCAGTTACCAAAACCAATATTTTTCTGGAAATATAATATGATTCAACTAAAAAATATTCAATTACTCAAAATTTTTAATTAAAATGTTACAAATGTTTTGTAAAAATAGTAAAGGTTTTTATATTATTTCCCTTCGGAACTCTGTTTTGAAATCATTAGGTTAGCTATTCAACCGAAAACTACAATCAGTTTTGTTTTAAAACCATATTTGGAATACAAGTGATGAACCAAAGAAGGAAAAATGTTTACAGCAACACTGAGCAGTTTATGAATTAGAGAAGGACTATGAACTCTACCCTTTCGCACTGCACTAACCTATAGATGAAAAAACCTTAACTACCTGACTGCTAAACTTGGACATTTAAGACTAAAATGTAAACCTATTTTTACGCGTGCGTACCGTTTACCCAAAGGTCTATGCACACCACTATGTACACATTTGAAAACAGAATGGCAGGGGATCTGCAGTTGTTTCATACCATGGCATAAGTGTACTTGAGATAGCACAGAAGGATATTAATTCCACTTATTTTGTGCAATCCCACGTACAAATTTTTATATTGATGACAGCCACATGACAGCTAATGTAATAGCAGAAATGACAAATTACACATCAATCGATGCTCTGGTAGAAAGTTCGGCAGATCTGTATCTGTGTCCCAGAACCCAGATTAAGATAATGTTACGCAAATTTCTCAGAAGCTTCATATCCTTCTTAAATGGGAGAATTAAGATCATGTTAATACTAGATCTCACCAGAACCCTAATGCAGAACCACCATCCCTCAGCATTTTACACGCCTGCGTAATCGCAAAAAAGGTTTCAAGTAATCTAAAGAATTCTGCAAATGTATATTAAGGGACTCTAGGAGTTTCTCCTTAGGCATTGTTGGAAATTATTATGACGTTACTTTCCATATAGGTTATGATTGAAAGACTCGCCTCAAGGACATTCCTGAGAATATTTTAAGAGGAGCTGCTAGAAAAATAAAGTTCGGACATACAAGGATTCTAAAATCCTAAATTTACACAATTTTGACTCAGTAGTAATTCAACACTATTCTATTTTGGACAATCTGGCTGCTCTGAAAGTAGTGAGTAGTTATTTTATTTTCGAGGCGGTTCAACTCTGCAAGTATAATATAAATAGTTCGAGAATGCAATGGATCAGACGGAGAGTAGACATTTTATTGTGGAGTTAAGAAGATTTGTAGAATCTCCAGAATATTATGGTTTAAACTGGACGGTTTTAAAACGAAATAAGTCCGGAGTCTGATAAATTTTCTAAATGGTCACTGTGCTATGAGGGCGAGTATTATTTTTTAGGGCACAGACATTCACCTTTTTCACAGAGTTCTGTGAAGTATTGGAGCCTGAGACTGCCAAATACATTCTCAGCCTCTGCCCTGGTATTCAGACACTCTGGATACTAAACCAGGATTTTTTCTGCCTTCAGCCTTAAAGAGTTAATTCCCTTGACATTGGCTGGCTGGTGAAAAGAGTCTCTATTTACTTCTCTTGTATTTATCTCTCTATATACATACATATTTACAAAAACACATATCATGGTAATCTAATTAAATTGTTTTATTGTAACTTTTTTATAAAATTGAACTTCGCTCTGTTATTCATTTTATGTTATTTTCAAAATAGCTACACAAAAAATAATAATATCATAATAAATTTGCATTAATTTCAGCATTAATGTTGTTAAAGGGTGATTAATATTTTGTCGACGATCTGTATTTATTTAAAACAACTGCACACTTCCGGTCGTAAAAAGCTTTGGGATCGCAAATCAGATTCTTTTATTGGAAGCAGCGCGATCCAGTCCAATACATTAATGTTGTCATCTTTGGACAATTTCTTTGTGCACTTTGAAGTGTGTTTGTGGTCATTATACTGCTAGAGCACCCATCGAAGTCGGATATTTTCTTCGGCAAAGACAGCCTACAAATGCTCCAATATCATAGTAGAAAAGTGAGCTCCGAACGACAAGATTGCAGTTATCATGATTTACCTTCTTAAGAGTGGATTAGGGAAGCTGTTTGAAGAAATTGTTTTTGTAATATATTCGTTAAAATTGGGCACAATTATTTGTCAGCAATTCTCTTATGTCACCTACTTTCTTATCAAATATTGATGTGATACATTAGTGTCCTTATTATTTTTTACGTGAGTGCATATCGGAAGATGTATACTTATTTCAATTCGTACTTGTTAAATTTGCATTTCAAAATTAAACTTGAATACGAAATTCATTGTATTTTTAACACAAAGTGGTGAATTTGTTGAATATTATGATTTAATATTTTTAATATAATTTGATTTTCTACAGTTACATTATATACATTTTTATATTTTTTAAATTTTCAATATTTTTGTAATTTAAAAATAAAACTTCATATTTTCCATAATCTGGGCACCTTTTTTTTCATTTTATATATTCCACAAATCCCTTTTTGTTTTGTTTACAAACACAAAGCATAACACATAAAACGTATGCATATGCAACGGCATGTAAATTTTCTATATGTATACAATGTACATCATGAACTACAAAGAAGCCTCACAGCAACAATATGTAAATGGACAATAAAATGCAACAACAACGGCGAAGGGTACGTATAAAAATACATAAACCATAACCACATTAAATACAGAAAATGGAAAAAGGGCAAATATTGTTTGATCTCAATTTTCTTACCGGGTCTTATTAGATAATAAAATTTAAACAATAAAATGTTTAAGAAATCAATAAACGGTGGTTTAATAAATTACTTTTTACACAGAATTTTATTTAAATAGAAACACAAAAAATAATGGCCGATTTTTTAACACAAACTATTAAGACGCGTGTTGTTAAATTGAATACAGAATATAAAGCTTTTGTTACAAAGAATTTTTTTAATATCACTTTTAAGAAATTATTTAATATGCTTTTAATATATTTCACAATTTATTTTAAACACTTTTTTAATTTATTATTTTCCAAGCGTCCGCTTTAAAACGATACGTTCGATAACTTTACAAAAACTTTAATAAACGAGTTGTACACAAACAACGATCGTTTTATACTCATACTTAAATTACAACAAATAAAATAAGAAGAAAAAGAGGAAACAGATGTACACGAATGACAACAACAACAGGCACAAATTTATGTGGATGAAAATGAAATTGAGAAAGAAAAAGAAAAAAATAAACGACTCAAAGAAATAAACAAAAATGATCTTTGTTGTGCAGAAACTTCTTTTGTTTTTTGTTGTTGCACTACTTGCTACAGTTCTTTTTTTGTTATTATTTTTGTTTTGTTGCCTCTTTTATTGCTTCTAAAGTTCTTATTGTTGTTGTTTAACATTGAAAATCAACAACAAAGACTTGAAACCTGAAGAAGAACAAGCACCTATATAAACAAAAACACCAACAATTATGAGCAGGAATGAAAAGAGATGCGAAAGAAAAGAATGAGAGATATTATAAGAAAGTTTCTCATTTGAAGCTTTGCTCATATGTGGACTGTAACAATGTAAACAACTTAAGATCTTATAAAAACGCTAAATTATAAAATAAATATAAACATTCAAATAAAATTCTCTTGAATAAATAATTGTTTTTAAGGGATATATATACAAAATGAAATATTATTAATTTATATATAAATTAAAATTATTAAAGTTTTCAATAAAACTCAATAATACTTATAAAAACGTTAAAATATTAACAGCCGTTATAAAATATTTAAATTTCTATTCAAACTCTCTTTGTTCCACAAACGTTTTTCTATCTATTTAGTTATTAAAGATGTTTGTTTTTATTGCCATTCGTGATCTAATGATCTTTGCCCGAAAAAATAGAAAGAAAACAGGTTTAACTGATCTTTCTCAATAAAAAAAGAAAAAATAATAATAAATGAGTAAAGAAATTATTCAAAAGAATTAAATGAGACAATAAATTTATTAGAGGAAGAGATAATTTTGTTTTACAACGACGATGAGGTAATTGTGCGTCAGGAAACTGAAAAAAAATGTTTTTATTATTTTTTATATTTTTTCTTAAAATTTCGTGAGGCGCGTGTTGGAATTAACTTTGTAGATATGGTGGCGAAGGAAATGATCGAGTTACTCCAGCCGGGGATGAAAGAAAGTGGAATCTGTAATCATCTACATCTTGATGATTGACAATGTAATAGAAAAGAAGGTTTGATAGAGCGGTTAACGAAACACTGCGAACAGCAGACGCAACAATCAAGAAGCTGGATGCATACTGTTTGCTATGCACTTCTACCTTCCACGCCTGCTTTGCGAATTCTTTTCCACTGCATTTAATGGCGTTAAAAAGGGCGTCAGGAGTTATATTTTTTAAATTTCTACAAGTGATCTGCAGCACCATCTGCATTACGTCTAATTCGTATTACGCCTTTTTCCTGTCTATTCTAATATGGGTTTCAGAAAGCTTTCTGGGTAAATTCTTTGAAGCAGATTAAAATCCCTTAAAGTTCGAAAACCACGATGAAAATTATTTCACATGCACATGGAATTTGACCCTGTATTGCTGGAGTTTGTAGACAAGTCATAAGTTTATTGAAGAGTTCTATTGGTCTACTTTTCGAATCTCATCCTGCTGAAAATCGCCAACATTTGGAAATGTTTGGTTTCTATAATCTGTAAAGTAGACCGGCGATTAAACGATTGTCTCTAATTCTGGATGTGAGATGATGGACTGATGATGTGAGTTTCCGCTCCGGTTTCTACAACAATTATGACAACTCGAGTATTTGTTTGGGTAAGTTATTCCATCTCTCTTGATCATATATGCATGTCCCATGCAGTTTTTCCTTTTCTTGCTTACTTATTGGTCATTACAATCCTTTAGTAGGGATTACAACCCATGTTGTATGTGTTAATTTCATTCATGAGTGGCGGGACCTATCGTTTAACAAGTCTGAACCACAGATTTGAGAAACTTTTCATAGCAATTTTTTATTGTCTCAGAATTTTTGCTTGAAAACCGTCAAAAGAATTATTTTTTTATATGTATTTTGTTTTGTCTGAGCTGAGGGGCTCACGGGCTCTTGTATAATAAACCAACACACTTGCTTCTAGACTATGGCGGCTTCTCGTGATATGAACCTTTCCTCAAATTAATCAAACAATGTACAATCTGTTTGAAACTCTTCTAAACAGTGCCAGTTAGATATAAATGCAGACCTTGAATTAGTTTTCACAGTATAGCTCTTTGATGTTTTTAATATTTTAATTTATCAGTAGCAACCAATTTCTATTCACATTGTTTTCAATAATTTTAAACTTACTACGTTATCATAATTGAATATCATGTTTTTGGTTAATAAAATAAAAAAAAAAAATTGGAAATAAAAATTCATAAAAATAAAATAAAATTGATTGAAAGTGAAATTTCTTTTTCATAGACACAGTCATTTTTCTTAAAGTGACTTCAAACTAAAACAGGATTTTACGCACTTCAATTAAATGAACCACGTAAACTATTCAACTAAAGATAATAGTGCGTAGCCAGTCATAATAAAAAACGATGACAACGCCTCTTTTTCCATTTTAAACAAGACATATTTTCTTCAAAATTTACACTCACACACACACTCCTATTCCCACGTACACGAAAAGAAATTGAAAATATGAAAATTATAATGAAAACTAAACAGCGATTTGTATATGAATAAAATAAATGGCCTCCAGGTTGTGTTTGATAGCCGCTTTAGTCAATACTCCTTATGTGAATTAGTCCTTCAGAGCCATATGAAACTCTGAAGAGCATTTGGTAAACTTCTGCGTTCTTCTGTTTTATTTTTGAGTCATTCCTATTTGATTTGCTAAGGTTCCTTCAATGCTTGCAAAGTCAAAGAAAGACTTAGAGGATCCAGGTACGCGAAGTTTAATTAAACGCACGAGTAGGCAGCTTTAGGACCAATTCTAACGTTGACTTTTGAAAACACTTCCGCTACTATCTCTAATACTTCAGTTAACCATATCCTTTCTGGCATTTCTCAACAATCCTGTTATTTTAATGTTGGTGAAGATTTTATGCAAATCATCTAAAATTCTAAGAGTCCCTGAATCCTTTGGCTTTGTTTCTAAGTAGTTGATAATAAAAGAAGAGTTGTTCTGTCATCATTGTTTAGAATTTATATTTGAGTTTTCTGTTGTACTAAGCTTTGCAAGTATGTCATCTTTGTTATTACCTTATACGTCTCCGTGTCTAGAAACCCTTGCGAGGATAACCGTTGAATACCCTCTCCTCCAGAGGAAAACGATATCTGTAATGTACACACTCTCTAGTGATCTGAAGACCGTTTTAGTGCCGGTAAATATACAACAAATCTGACACCCGATTCATAAAGCGGCAGTCTTTATAACCATTATTTCTGTCTGAATAGTACTACAGTGATTTAGGTGTACAAGTAACTTTCTACTAAGCATACACACATGTGTAACAGACTGTTTGACTCTCAATGAACAGGGCTGCACGTTTTATCTGAATCTTTATTTTACTTCAGTTATATAGTCTATAACGGTATTTTTCCACGAATAAATAAAGTCCCTCTTACACACACGACTTGTCAAATTTCCGTCTGCAAAATACATACTCTATATGACAGTACATTTGTAAAGTCATCTGACAAATCATATGCCAAATGCAAACTTTGGGCGTGCTTTTAACTTTATCTGAAAATTCATATTCTTGTTAGGATATTGTAGGACAAAAAACTGGAGGAGTGTAAACCATTTGTATTAATTTTCCTCAAATTTTGTAACCAAGTTATTATCAACAGTGGCTCTTATGTCTATTACTACACAAGAAGACAAGAAATGGCTTAAAATTCTACGTATAGTTCTGTTATATATGTATGCTTGCTATTAATAAACAAAGATAATGTCAGATGTAAGTTCGATGGCAAATGTTTTAAAACGTCTGTAATTATCTGTTTTAACAGTCATATAAAATAACATATTCTTTATTAAATCGATAAAATCGATGTACAATAAATATATGTATATCGTGTAAGCGGGCCTTAATTACCCCATTTCTCTTCCGTCAAAGAAGTATAACCACGTTTTAATAGAAGTACGGATGTTATAACACTTGGCTGCCACTTTGTAACAAATTTGAAACATCAATTTTCTTATCACTGTTAATGGGTATTTTTCTCTCAAATTGTTTTTCCTGTTACATTTTCACACATTTATGTTAAAATATTAAAATTCTCCTTAATTTCTTTTATGTTTGAACAAATTTTAAATGGTTTTCCTAAACGTTTTCTAATTTATGTGCCCTGAACATGTTTATTTTTTGTAGACTTTTTTTTTAACATCGTAGATTTCATATTTATTTTTACACCTTTTTTTCTCTTCTTTTTTAATTTATTTTCATGTCTGTATGTAATTGCCACAACTTATTAAGTTCAACTTTAGTCATAAGTACACTTTTTTTATTGTTGTGGTTGCTTTTTTTTTCATATTTTTGCCTCTATCTAGAAATACTACATTAAGACATGATGACGAAAAACCCACACGCGATTTTGAACCTGAACGTCGGGAAAAAAAATTCATACAGAATGTGTAACAGAAACGTTGTGCCAATGATATCGTAGATACAGCAGTTTATTGTTGTTTATAAATCTTAAAAGATATTTCATAAAATCTTAAGTCAACTAATCATATGAAGATGATGGTTGAAGATGGCTTTAGTACACACTATAATGGTAAGAGTCTAATTAAAAACGGTCATATGAAAACTCAACTTAAATCATTAAATTTTCTGCGCACGTTTCTTAATTAATCGAATTCTTTAAGGCAACTTTACTCTTTTAATTGTAATCCTCCGTAATGTAGGATTTAATATCTAGTCACTCTCACAAATCAAATTTTTCTAATTCTACTTACTTAATTGGTCATTTTACCCCTTTAGATTGGCTTACGACCTACCTTATCACACCATTCACCTTATGTGTGTACATTTGAAAAACTTTTCATGGCAAATTTATTTATGGCTTTAAGCTTTTGTCAAAAGAAGGACGGAAGTCGTCGAAGTAATATTTTTTTCATATTTGGTTTTGTTTTCGAGATGTCTAAGATGGGGTTTAAACCAGTGGCTCTCGTCTAACAAGCTTACTGACTACCTACTAGAATACGGTGACCACCATGAATTTATCTGTCATACAAGAGTCATAGAAATCTATCGAAAAGGTGCAACGAATATGAACTGGGAGATCTAAAGTCCCTCAATTCGCTACCCTCGTATCTCTGGGTTAGCTGTCACTCTATCCAATAACGCCCAATTTCTTAGAATCATGTTGGACATCAAACTAAACTGAAACATTAATACACAATCCAAAATCTTCAAGATGTCAACTGCGCTTTATTGTTGCAAGAACGCAATAGGCCCAAACTGGGCATTAGTTCTAAAAGTGTAAACTATACATATACGACTTTGTAATCAAGCCAACTCTATTGATGATTCATAATTAGCTTTAGACTTGAGCATATTATGAATATTGGAGCGATCATGATAACAGGTGCTCTTTAAACTACATCAGCTAAGGCTTTGTTTAATTTTTTTTTCAATCAATTGCACAATATCTCAACGGTTTGATCAATTGGACTTGGCTAAATAAATAACTAGCCTTGTAGCCTTTTAAAAACCTCTTACCATCAGGAATAAGGCAATAACAATTGACCTTTTGAAGCTTGAAATAAAAATTTGACTTGGGGTTGGCCTTTAACGATTTAGAACCGTCTATAAAACAAACCTTACTAGGCCACCAAGCCTAGAAAATAACATTATAATTCAAATACTACTCCAAATCATTTTAAACGTAACATACACTCTCCCCAAAGCAACACAATGTACTGTAGCGTTTCCATGTAACTCGAGACACTGTAGGCTCTATACTTATAATTCAAAATGAAGATTAAAGAAAATTATCTACATAAAAAGTATCTACACAGCTATAATATAATCGCGCATAGCATATCGTGTGTATAATTTGTAGCAAAAAAAAATGTAGAAGAAAAAAAAAATATCGTATTCGTATCTCTGGCTAAGATGAGTGGCAATATGTTTAGCAATAATAAATGAACATTCGTACAACGTTGGGACAGACAGCCACATAGACGTATGGATAAACGTCAGACTATAATAACGTGTTACATACATATAACAACAATATGTCTCTAAGCATTTAATGCTTGCTACCACTGCTTTAATCCTCTACTACTACTACTGATGCTGATGCTGTTTGCTGCTGCTCTTGGTGCTATGATGTGAGGCGATGTAATGTTTATAAGGTTCAGAGACTTTTTAACCTAGATTTTTTTGTTGTTGCTGTTGTTGTTTTTTTTTTTATCTTTACGTTTTAAATATATGTCGTTAGTCTAGATGATGGCTTAAAGGTGTGAAAATGTTCAAGATAAAGGAGAGAAAAAAAATTATGTTTCATTACGTGAAAGAAGCAAGAAAAATTAGACAGAAATTCATTTTATTTTATGCCTTTTAGGCAATATTTTTATGAAATTTTATTTTTTATGAAAAATTTTTACTCATAATTATTTAAATTTCAAATTGGTTAAATTATCTGGGATGGTAGTAGGTAAGCTATTGTTTTCGGTTTGAGTTCAACTATATAATTAGAAATAATTGATACATATACAAATTACACTTTAGGTTTACGGAGAAATTTAATCATTTAAAGTAAAAATATTTTACTTGGGAGGATAAAAAATAATGTAATAGAATGATGTGAAAATAGGCTTGTAATCTACATCTTAGTTGTCATAGTTCTTTAAAATGTTAACAATCTTTTTTTCCGTTTTGAACAAAAACCCTAAGGCAATTAGTTTATTACAGAGGGGTCACAAATCCCACTGAATTCTAAATTGTGCATCTACTGCAACATAAAGGAAAAGTCAGCTGACAAAGCATATGACAAAAGTCAAATCGGCCAGCGTTCGACAGGACACAACCTTAGAATACCATCACCATCCATGAAATATTCAGCTAGAAATCAGACCGACTAGAAGTAGATGGATTGGAAGCAAACTGCTTGCTAGCGATAGGGTTCTTAATACGAATTTCGGGAATAAATATGTATAAGCATATGTACAGTAAACTACTGTCTGGACATATAGTGCTCCTTCTGCAATAACAAATCTTTCAGAGTCTTAAATACATTGCAATCATGACCATGACCAATGCATTCTACTGTTATCCAAAACCCTACCCCACCACTATAACCCCGATCCGATCAAAACTTAAACAGCAAGTGTGCAGACACGAAACTAAGATTTTTAACTTATCTTCCTCTTATATAAACGCCTGCTCTTATTCTATGGTGAACATACGTTGAGGACAGTCGCCTCCAAAAGGCGATTTACAAGCTGGCAGATAGGAATCATTTATTGAGACAAAGGAATCCAGACTATTTGCTGTACAGGACTTATGACAGTAGGCACCAACTCTAACTCTGGTATCCTCCGATGGAAAAGATCTTTTCAATATTTCCAGAGATCTTCTTTCACGAATTACTACCTTATATCCATATATCCCAATAATATTAAAATTGGGATATGAACCCATTACGCTTTCGACTGTATGTTTCACATCACCTTCTTTCTTTTTGTTTATATATTTTGTCTCCAAACTTAGAGCCTTTACCCTTAACCAGCCCTTTGCTTCTTAAAAAACGAAAATGGAGAAAAAAATCTGTCGCATTATGTATCTAGTTTCCAGGTAGTCAGTAATTCAGTAATTTTGCTACTTCATATTACTTTTGCCATAGAACTAGCAAAAATATTTAACAGTATTGTAGGGCACAAAAAGAAGGTTTGCCCTTTTTATTTCAAAAATTAAATTTTACTTTTCCCCATTGAGTTGTGTACTCCCCAAGGTTACATAAAAGCAAAAAAAAAATAATAAATAATTATGCTAACAGTAATCATGTAAATTTAAATCAATAATAACACATAATAGCATATTATTATGTTATATTAACAATTTCAAGCCCTCTTACAATGCCCTCTCCCTCCTTTGCCCAAAAGAAGAAGAAAAAAAGAAAATAAAAAATGAACACAAGAAATTTCCTCCTCAGGCAATAAAAACGGGCAAAAAGAGAAAAACGTTACAAAGGAAACCACCACCCATACGGAAAACATTAATCATTTAACTGCTCCAATAGAGGAATACTCATGTAAGAAAAAAAATATTAGTTGGCAATAAATAAATTCAAACAAATCTATGGAAAGGCAATCTTTGGATACGTGGGTTACACATAACTTGGAAGAAATGTATCAGAAATAAGAGATGATTCTTGCCTTGTCTTGTTTCTGTATTTCTCTCAATGATTTACTATGAAACACCAAGGAAGCACTGATAATGTGCTTTTTTCATAGCTGTTTTAAGAATTTAAATAAATAGAAATAAAATAAAGTATGGCATGGCATGTATATTTTATATATGGATTGAAATCAATGCCTCCGGCAGCGGCTCAATGCCGACTGTAAATGATGTTTCCATACTTACGGCTTATCTTTTACATTCTTGTATACGAGAGACTTGATACGGCCCAAAGAAAAATACCTCGTACTAAATGAAAAAAAAAAATCGACAACAACAAGAAATTATCATAAAAGAAAAATTGTTGTTGTTTTTTATTCCACTCTAATGTTTGTCTATGGCATCGAAATAATCATCGAAACAATCCTATTGAAGAGGTCATTCGAAGTCGAAAGATTTGATTTGATTTCACGTGTTTTTTTGTTTTGTTTTATATACTTTCAAGAGTATTTTTTCGATTTTTTCAAACATTTTAACAAAATTAAATTTGTTGATTTAACAAACGAACAAAAGAAAATAATTTTTCTTTTGTTGTCTTCTTTATTGAATCGCTTAACATGGGACCCACTAGCACGCTTTTCTTTCGTTTTCGCAATTGAATTGTGATTTCAATTTTATGATTTAGTTAAATTAAGTATGAAATACAGGGTGTTGGAAAAATAAGTGTTATTTAAGTAAATAAACAAATTCTTCATCAAGTCCGCATTAAGCCAGGGTGAGTAAAGTATGTAGGTATACTGCATATTCTGCTTCAGCACGTCATTGCGAAAAGTCTTGTGAAAGATATCCGAAATCTTGGTAACTATGTGGGAGTTCTTACTACAACTTTTTATCAAATTGTTTTCCACTCTAATACAGACAATATTCTGCAAAATTAGATTACGTGGATTGAACGCCGATGGCTTTAAGCAGGCACAGCACACTTTTTGTGGCGATAAACTTCTATGTTCAAAGGAGTAGACTATACCCCGAGGTTTCCTTGAGAACCTGATCACATCTTTGTTCAACATAATTTATATGTAAATGGCCTACGTATTTTAAGCGACCAGTCTTAATCTGTCTGAAGGCTTTGTTGAAATCATAAAAGACCTCGTGCTTTTGCTAAGGTTTACTATACCTTACTGGTTTTTAGGAGTGCAAGAAATAAAGTAGTCGCCATAGTCTAGTTAGTAGATAGTGTGTTGGCTTATTAGACGCGAGGTCATGGTTCAAACCCCAGCTCAGAAATGTCCAACAAAAACGAAATATGAAAAAAAATTTCTTCGACGATTTCCTCTCAGCAGATTTCTGGCAAAAATTCTTGAGAGTAAATAAAAAATTTGCCATTAAAATTTTTTTGAAAAAAACAACTATCGTTCGGAGTCGAACATAAGTGGTATGGGAAGCTAGGCGGTAAGCCTGACTGAAGGCTTGTAATGACTAATGTATGTAAGAAATAAAGAGTAGAAATCTGCGAAAAATATGAAATTGGCAAAATCGTTTAGTTTGCGCTTTGACTTGGAAAACTAGATTATGTGTGGGCGAATGTAATAAAAAAAAGGTAAATATTGTATTTAATTCGAAGATATAGAAGCAGCATTCCGAGGTAATAGTAATCCGCTGATAGTAGATTAACCTATTCATAGAAATAGGTTTTCATCTTTAAAACATATTCCAATTTTATGTTACATTCCATATATTTTGTGACACCTCCTTAGAATTTGATTTGAAATAAACACGACGATGATGAAAAATTACAAAAAAAAAAAAAAAAAATCACAAAAAAATTGAGGATTTATTTAATGAATTGAAAGATTTTATAAGACTTTTTGTTATACACAACGAAAACAATTCTGCTCCATTACAACAAAAACAGAAATTTTTCATTATTATTTATTTTTTTTTTGTCTTACAGTAGTTCTTATGTGGGTTCATTATATTCAATTTGTTATTTAAACAAAAAAAAAAAAAAAAAAACGAAAATAAATAACGTGAATCAGTATGTTTCTTTATTTTCTTTTCACGTAAAAAAGAAAAACTGGGTATCTGTATCTAATGTCAATGTCTTTTTAAAGAGTCTTGGGTTTTGTACACACTACCAGTGGACTCGATTAATGCGTCAGTTCATTTAAACTGGTTCATTGTCTGTACTCCATTAGACATGAACCACAGAAAAGAAAAAGAAATAGAGGAGCAGGCACCAACGCATTTAATTTATGTGCTTTACCAGTTTTGGTAGCATTAAAATACAATTGACCGAAAGAAATTTTTTTAATTTTTTTTTATCGTTTTAAATTTAAAAGACATTTTTCTTTATTTTCACATTAATGGTGCCGAGTTGATTATTAAAGAGAAATGGCAATAATTTCAAAAAGCAATTCGTATAAATTTAATGAAAATGGCAATTAATCTAAAGACATGTTTTAGTTTAAATACGTGTTTGACATTTGAACAGGGTGGCAGGAGGTTGGCACAAGAAATTTGTTAACGAAGTTTAATTATAGGATGTGAACGTATAATGCCAGAGAACGGATGGGACAATTTTAGAAAATTTTGGATGCTTTAACGAACTAATCTGGATATCTGGACCGAACTAACCAGTACTTCTGCGGCAGCGAATAAGGACTTTTGAACAATATCCCAGGCCAATAAGGCTTTCTAAAGGAATTCTCCATATCGTTAAATTAACGATCACTCAAATGTTTTTTGTGCGGTATTTAAATGTCAAAAAAAATGGAGAGTCCCTTCCTACTATTAGTCAGACAACTGCTACAATAATCAGATTCATCTCTTACTTATCTATGCAGCTCCCACAAAAGTTATCAATAGGTAGCCCAAGAAATTCAGATAGTCCCCAGTAATGATCTATAAAGTCAGTATTACTTACCAGCATGGACTTAGTTCTCTAGTTATTCGTTAGGTTAGGCTCGGCAGATAGGTGAGACACATCCACTTGGAGAACAGAAAGTGCAGTTTTTCAAAATGCGCCAATCCAAACACATTCACTATCAAAAAAAAAAAAGAAGATGCCTGAAGAAGAATAAAAAAAAAAAACAGAAACAAAGTACAGTTATCCAAAATGAAAGAAAGAAGGAGGGGGACAAAGAGGAGAAGGGACTCATCTCACAAGCCTGCTAATACCAGATATGAAAACCTCAATATCTGAAATCCAAGCACAGAAATATCAGTCAAGAATCTTGTGTGTTCGCATCTGCGCGGTAGGGCAGAGGCTCAGAATATGCTTAACAGATTTCGGCTCCCTTATCTTATTTCAAACTCTGCAGTAGGATAAAGTGCATCCTGTCGCACTTACTGGTCCTTGCCTGTAAGCGGCAATTCCCGCTCTAAAAACCTATCAAGATTCTAATAGGTCTTCTCTTTGTTTTAGCACTCATTCCGCTTTAGAACGACCCTATCTTATCTATGTATATAAGTCCAAAAATGCCGCAATCTCCCCTGTTTTGCTATGAGCAGTTCACTCTCCGTCTCATCACCTGTTCGATTAGACCGGTGTATCACCAACCAATCCGTCCCGTTTACGCCCTTCATCACTCCTTTCCGTGTGAGCTCATCTGCAGCCTCATAGGCTCGACACATTCCTCTTCAATATAGAATGAATGATCATGCCTAGTGATATTTTTCTATCCATAGTAATACCCACATCCATCAACTTCCTCAGAAAGTGACTAAAATTAAAAAAGTGATTTTAATATGATCATTACAAAGTTTCCTTTTTGAAATTCTTTTAATGTAAGCCGAATCCAGATGGGCCAGATGTACCAACTAATTTGGACAAAATATTCTTAAAAAACCGAGGTGAGATTAATCGTAATCTCCGCACCAGGCAGCCTAAGGGTCCATTACCACAATAAATCCTAGTTCCTGTATCTCGTTCAAGGCCGAACAATGATGTTTTTTATATCCTCAAAACACCTCATATACCTCATACCGCAATCTGTACAATACGAGTCAGAATAATTGCAATTTTATAAAACAAAACGAACAAAATTACCGCCTCCTCACACAATGCCCATTTTGGCAAGCGACACAGACACACAAAAGCACATTCTCATTAAAAAAAATCTGCATCATCTTTATGATCATCGTCGTACGTAAACCCCAAACATCAGACAATAAATGATCATCATTGACATCGTCAAATAAAAAACACAACCAGAGGCAGACAACACACATTTCTCAACATCCAAATATGGAGCAACAAGTCAAGTCAAGTTTTTTGTTTGTGTTGTTGCTGCTATTGTTGTTGTTCTATCTTTATAATACAAAATTTATTTATTTATTGAACAAAAGACAACAGACAGTTTGCTGATTCTACATCTTATTGTCTCTTGATGACATCTCAGAACCGGGAAATAATGCAGAAGCAGCCAATAAGAAAAACGATGATGAGATATTTGAGTTTAGATGACCATTAGGAAGCACTACTAGAATTATTCATAACCAATAATGGAGCCATGCCAGAATGAATTAGTCCTTCATTAGCAACGTAGATCTCTGGAACTTATTTAAAAAGAAACTCATATTAAAGTACCTTAATTGCAGGAGAAAGCCCTTTAGTAGTGCAAAGATAATTCTAGAATGGAGTCCTTAAAAATTAAGAAGCCATTGCGAGTCCAAAATTGCCTGAGGATGAACGCGGTAGCACAAATATAACAACAGTAAACTGAGTTGGACGGATATGCTTTGGGGAAGCTATATGCTTCTAAGACTCTGCTGACATTGATTCTTAGGCTAAAAGAAAAAATGTCAACTCCATCATCCTAAGGCCAACTTAGTTGGAACGTGATTCATGAAACTGAAACAAAACCAATGACATAATAAGAAGATGAAAGACTCTTCTGACATTGATTCTTAGGCTAAACTGAATTTCGCTTTAATATGCTGAAAAACCACGTCAACCACAAAAATAAGGTGCTTGACACAATTGCGAGCTCTATAGTTACCTTGGAAAAAATTTTAACCCAATGCTGTGCATATAGAAATACCACAATACATACATAGTGGTTCCATAGTGAAGAGTTCAAACAAATTATCACAATTAGTCTTCTTTAGGTTTAATACCCCAAATGACACCAATCCAATCAAGATGAACCTGAAGAACGTTACAAACTTTATCACCTAACGAATATGCCGTCACAGCAATTTAGGTAATGAACAAAAATGCAATAAATAAATAAAATTAAAAGCAATAATAATGGAGAATTTATAATCAAACCAAAAATACTCATTCGCTCGCTAAATAAAAAATCAATTGCTTAACGCGGAAACAAAAGAAGAACGAGCATCTCACAACACACAAAAAAGTGAATTGTCAGTACAATTGCATGAATCACACGATCAGAAATGAAAAATTTGAACAAAAAACAAACATCAATGACACAAAGCGTTTTAGTAAAAAAAAAAACTGTTTGAAATGAACGATTACACATGCAATGTTTGAACACCCATACAATTTTGAAGCAGCATGGATTTTCATTAAGGCTAGCTCTGTACTGATTGACCTATCATAATTTCTTGCATATTTTTGTGTTCATCAGTATTCTTTCCGATTAGCATTTTTTATAATTTAATTTGTGTTTGACAGGTCATTTAGGCTAGCATTGTCGGTCTTTATCGCCCATAATTTCTGAGATCAAGGGGGGGTTATTTCGTTTGACAGTACTTCGAATCATTGAACTATTTGTACCTCCTGTTAATTCATATTTTTTTTTTTGGAACTTATTTTGATGCATTAAGCTCAACGGCTTTTTTTGTGTTTTAACTAAAGATTGTGTGTATATTATGGATAGCAACCGAAATTCAGTCCCGTTGCCAAAAAAATTGCTTTGTAGTTGTAAAAATATTTTATTCTATAAGTGAAATTTGTTTATGTTGGTTAAATGTGCCCGCTTGACACAACTAATGGGGTAACATAGGAACACTTCAGATAAACAACAGTTTAATAATACGTTTAAAAAAAAAATTTGTTTGTCACTGGACTACGTCAAATTTATTCTATTAAACCTAAGCGATTAAAAAAGATATTTTAAACTCCAACTAAAATCATACAATTACAGGGAACCCTGCTTTTTAACGTTTATTCGTTCATTATCAAATGCTTTAATGATTCTGGTGAGTGTACAATAATCCGACTTGACGGCTTAGGTATATGTCGACAGGCATGAGACCTTAAATCACTACGTTTTGGTATCTTTCCCTCAAAGCTAACTACTTAGGAATAAGTCTCCCAAATTCGTGCTACCACTTCGACCTAATCTAACCCAATCCCCAATTTCGAAAGACATTTATCTGTAACGTTTTCTAATCCGTTACTCAAACTTTTCATAACCTCATGCTATGCAGCTATTTTTCTACTGCTTTGGAAGATTGCTATTGTAACAGTAGTATCCAACACTTTCTAAAGAACAATCTAGATTAAATACAGCTTTTATATATTATCGACTTTGATCAAACAGCTTCTCTCAACTGGATTGAATCGAAACAAGTAATATTGTGTGATAAGATGCCCTTTTATCGAAACTTGCTTTGGGAGCTGGTAGTTTACTTAGAAATCGCAAATAGGGTTGCTGGGTCTAAAGTCTTGAGAGAATTCACGGCAATAAACAAACTGGCTCATCTGCTTTCAGGATAGTGATTAGGATGTTTAGAGCCATATAACCGGCGTAAGGGAGAATTAAGAGAGGCAAATACTCTTCTTAAAGGAACTAAAATTTTGTTGGAAAATTGCAAAAGTAGAAAATTTGAGTCATATCAGGGGCAAACTGGGAATTGACCTTGTTAGTACCGAACAGCAGCCTGATGTTCGTCAAAGCAATAGGACTGGAGGATAAATTATAGGGATATGCTATATATGTATGTACATAGACTGGGGCACCTCTACGCAACAATTAAACACTGCATTGACCGTAGTGCACAAGTCCTTGAGTTGATAATCGGCTCTTTATTAAAGGCTTTTTTATTTTCAATTTATTAAATTCTATACTGAACTCATTTGACCCATATTAAAGTGAATAGGCCGGCCTTCTGTTAAATTTATCGAATATAGGATAGAAGTAATAAATGATAAAAATTTATATGCCTAGACAAACAAACAACACCCCCTTACCCACTTATAAAATACTCTACAGAGCAATTTATGCTATTGCCATTGACTAGACCGTATGATAAAACTTACAAAACAGGTAGACACACGCACGTTCCAAAGCAAAAAAAAAAAATTGACATTTGGCAGGCGGGATAAAAAACATACAAAATTATAATAAAACACGATAAAAAACACGTAACGAACATTTTCAAAACGCAACATGTTATGGATGGATTTTTAAGAAATGAGATCTCTACACAACGCTTATACCACCTCTAAATATTTTTATTTATCCCCTTGCTAAATGTCCCAACGGGAGCAGCATCTTAAGAAATAAAAAAAAAAAAACAAAAAGAAGGAAGAAAAACTAAAACTTTAACTAGACACTGTACTATGTATGAACTAGTGCATGCAAGAGTATAACAAATGTTATTACTTTTTGGAAAAGAAGCCTGTCTTGGGCTATAAAAAGAAAAGCGACACGTAATGTTCGCAAGAAAATGAAAAAAGAAAAAAAAAAAAACAAGATAAACAAGGAAAACTTTTTCTCCGTTTAAATACATTGTCAATATAAAATTATATTACAGAGAATGTTTTATCTTTGGATGCGTTATAGGGAGGCATTATAAGGAGTATTGGTGGTGGCAGCATTGGTGCTGATGGTATGAGAAAGGTCTACTTACTGACTGGCTTACAACTACTCACATATGGAATGCATAATAGACATGCGACATTTTTACGACTTTGTACGAGTTGGTGCGTTTGCTTTTTTTTTCTTCTGGTTCCTTTTTATCTCCAAATTTTTTTTATACTTCCTTAGCATATATTTTTACCACTTTCAACGATGACGACATCGGTTTCTTATTTTCTTGCGTTTCTTATGCATAATTGAAGGAAATTGAAATGGTTGTTGGGGGGTGGTGGTGGTTGGAACTTACTTTCTTTCCCCGCAGCCTTAGACGTAGAGGTCATAAAAGTGGCTTAGGCATGCACATATTATATTAACATGGTCAAAATAGCAACACAAAACAAAGTACGTTAAAAAGTAACACACAATGAAATACGCTACAATAAAATAGGGTTTTTGGACCATTTTATATCCTAGAGTACCATATACATACAGTACAGTGCAGCTTCCACGTTAACCTTAAAATCAAAGTACAAAACATAGTATCGACTTCATTATATACTCAGACATCCTGATCTCTGTACTACACTAGAGCGTACTGATCTCAGTAACACAATCAGAAAGAGGGAAATTATTTTTTCCAAACTTATGTACGTGCAACATATTTTCTTACCAAAAAAGTTCGATATTTCAGGTTGCTTCAAGAATCTTCACCAGAAACGTGTAAAATATATCACAGACACTGCCAACTTATTTAGCAATCAACTAATGCTAGTCGTAGCCTTATAAAATATGTTCAAATCATTTTAACTCGCTTCAGCATAATACTAGGTGAATGCCTATTCTAGAAAAGCAAGGTTCCTTTTAGCTAAGCGTACAGCCACTTTGTGATATACAGTTGGGTGAAGAATGAAACTTGGAATAAGGCCAGGCGTTATGGGTTTTATAAGGAATTATTCCGAGTCCATGGGATAACTGTTAAAAGACAGTACAATATTACTTGACAGTCAAGCCGCCTTTCGAGCACTGAGCTCTTATGAGGTTATAACATAGATAGTATGGGATTGTCTGGAAAAGCTGCATTGGTTAGGTAGAGATAATAAGTTAATCCTTTACTTAATTACAGGACAAGTGGGAATCCGCGGCAATGAGCAAGCAGACAAGCTTGCGAGGAGGGGAACTTTCAAGCTGATTAGGTCAGGACTTTTATTGGGAGCGGGAACGGATATTTAAAAATGTGTAGTTAACTAAATGGATTAAGTAGAATTACCTGAGGTTGGTTAGCGGTCCTTGATAGCAATACCAAAATTAATATCCATACCCTACAGGAAACTAGCATGACCCCAGACTAAATCTTGCTGTTGCACCAATCTTTATATTGGAGAGTTCAGTCAAAAACGACAGGAAATCAGGGGTTAAGAACTCCCGCCACCCAATAAAATGAGGGGAGAATATCTAGTCTAACAGAGGCGGTCGGATCAAGACAATATTATAACCTAGCTTTTAACACTCCCTTTTTATCTGTATTAATTTTGTTGCATGATCTACCATTGACCTCGCTAATTTTATATTTAAAAAGAAGAAACCATTTTTAGCTTTAAAATAGGAAGATTGATTTTATCCATGATTCGGGAATAAAACAGTTTATATAACATTAAAAAGCGTTTTTCATTCATATTGCCATTGGCAACACTCAAAATTATTTGCACCAGCTGTTGTATAGTCTAACGATAACAAGAATTTATTAATCGAAACTGCTTTGTCCAGACAACTGTCAATTACATGGCTGGGTCGATAAAACTGTTTCTTAATTTATTAAAGAAAAACAGCGGTCCACTACAACCACAATACGTACGTGGAACTTTCTCATCACAAAAAAAAAAGTAGAAAAAATGTAAAATAGTTTTAAATTTGTTTAATAAACTAACAAAAAAAATCCTAGAAGTAAACAAATACAATAGAAACATAGGAGCATAAATAATTAAAGAAAATTGTATAATTTTATGAAAGCGAAACAATAAATCGAATTATAAAAAGGAAAGAGAGGCGAGACCCTGACATAAAAAAATTCCAATTGCTGACAAATTTTGTTTAAACAAAAGCATTGACAAAAACTGGTATTTTGTTGGAAACACAGCAGCTGATAAACTATTAATTACTAATAGAACATTAATAATTTAATTTTAACAAGAAGGGAAGGAGATAAAAACGCGAAGAACAGATAAGCAAAGCATGGCACCGACAAGAAAGGCAAGCGATGGCCTGCTGGCCAAAGTCAATTTTCCTCTCTATGCAGTGGAAATGCTTACCAGCCGCCATGTTTTGGTGGCTGGTGGTGGAGGTGCCAGTAAAACAGGTGTAGCAAATGGTTTTGTAAGTATCTCGCCTATAACTGTTTAGATTGAAAGAAATTTAATCGACATCGTTTTGATGTTTTCAGGAAATCTATGAAATTTACCATAATGGCCAGCATTTTTGTGCCCAGGAGGTGTTAAGACATGAAACGGGTGCCAATGTGGTTATGAATTTTGCCGTACGTAATGATGGCAGACGTTCCTATTTATGTGCCGGACAAGAGTCTCACTGTCAAATGTATTTCGTTAATCCACGTGTAGTTAGTGAGGATGGCACAGAAGAAATATCGGCCACACAAGATGAAAAACGTCATAAAACAGCGTCTGATTGTCACAACAATGAAAATGGTATACGACAACGTAGGCTAACCGGCTCTGGAGTGGAAGATTTACCCAATGGTCATGCTGCGGGTAGTGCGGGAGTAAAATCTTCTACGCAAGACCAGAACGCCAATTTGAAGCGTATACTTAAATTCGATATTAAGGCTGCTGATTCCATACAGACAGATTTCCTAACAACGGACCCCTTGCAAAGAGTTGTTAGGATATCACCCAATGGCCATGTTATGTGTACTGGTGGCACGGATGGTCATCTCAGGATATGGTCATTCCCCCAAATGATTAAGTCAGCAGATTTAGAGTAAGTTCTCTCACACAGTTAACTAGAATCCCTACCTATATCTCTTTATCTTCAACTTTTCAGAGCTCATACTAAGGAAATTGATGATATTGACATTAGTCCCGATTCGAAATTTGTTGTTACCATTGCCAAGGATGGCCAGGGCATTGTTTGGGATGTGGCCACCTCCAAAAAGGTGTACGACTTGAAATGGGAAACTCCCGAGGGTGCTAAATATCTCTATAAACGCTGTCGTTATGGTACTATTGAGGCCCAACGTGATAAATATCGTTTGTTTACCATTACCAATCCTTTGGGTAAAGTGGGCAAACAAAGAGGTTTCTTGCAACAGTGGGATAGTTCGTTGGGTAAATTACGGTTAGCAGCACCCATAGACGAGAGTTTAGCTTCATTGGCAGTTCGTGATGATGGTCGTTTTGTTGCTGTTGGCACTATGTTTTCGGGCAGTGTTTCCATATACATTGGATTTAGTCTACAGGTAAGTTGAAAAGCTGAAAATTTTTTAAAACTATGGTTAGTTAGGCTTAGAATAGAATACGATCTGGCAAGATGGTGAAAAAGCTATTTTATCGTTCGATCGATGTGGTGAATTAATACTTTTAAGTATTCGTATAATTGCGCTGCCTATGATTGTACCTTTTGAAGTCATTCATTTCTAAATGTAAACCTTAAAGTCAAGAGATCTAACCTATACCGGGAATAGACTGAACTCTTTCTTAACCAGTGTGGAATAAAATCTCTGGCTTTTTAAGGTTATAAACAGTTTCCAGATTGCTTCCGGTCTCAGACAGAATTTTACGCCAGATGTTAGCGGCATTGAAAAGGAATTGTACTCAGCTTTTATCGTAATGGTTTTCTGATGTACCGTTACTGATCATTTGCTATGTAACTGTCTTGATTTATGATCTTGTAGGGCTATGCTTCATGCGCTTAATACATTTTGATATATGCTTTGGCATTATTAAGATTAAACAGGGTTTTCTATGCCAAGTCATAATGGCTGGCTATGAACAATTACTGTTTAACCCTTGAGCGAATACTATGCATTGCTTTTAATGCGTTATTGAGTCCTTTGTTGGATGTGTGGGATATAACGTGTATAACAGACTTTGTTTCTAGCACCATGTCATTGTTGTCTCTGAATAAAAAGCTAAATATTTACTGATCATATCGCATTAGCGGTGTTCTCTTATTATAGCCATATATAAGCTAATTATGTGCCAGTTTAACCTTTTTCGACTTGAAATACTTTACCTAAATGCTCGAATTAAACTAGAATTTTAAATAATTTTAATTGTTTTAAACGCATATATTTTACATAATTTCTTATTTATTCCAGCGTGTACTTCACATACCCAATGCTCACTCAATGTTTGTGACTGGTTTACAATTCTTGCCGGTAACCAATGAAGAAGGTCCACCCATATCTAGTGATACAGAAGCTGCTGTTTTATCAATATCCGTTGACAATAAAGTGTGCATACACAGCTTACAACATAGACGTATGTATTCTCATGCTTTAAATAGAACCAAACGGAAATCATTTTTAATTCAAATATTATTTTACAGGTACCATGCCCGCTTGGTTAGCAATAATGCTCATAGTTTTGGTGCTATTTGCCGCATTTACTCTATGCTCATTTCTAGGCCTGTAGAAAAATACGAAAACATAATTAGAACTTCAATAAAATTACAATAATTGAAAAAGCAAAACAAAACATCAATTTCAGAAATATCACATGCAGTTGGTGAACAGTATAAGAAAAATATTTAAACAATTGAAAAGAAAAAAACAAAATGAAAACAATAATCTTATAAAGTAATATTATTAAATTACTAGGCATTTATAATTAAAACAAAATGATAAAAAAAAACTAACGATTTCTTAAATACAATAAAAAAATACAAACCCAATTAACTAACAAAACAAGAAGATAGGTTTATAAGCTTTAAAATAATATACGATATATAAAGGCAAAACCGTAATCTAATTAAGAATTTTTAAGAAAACGTTTAAACTAAAAAAAAAAAATAGTTAAATTTATAATCAAAATTTATTTGAAACCAATATATTGATTTATATATTATATAATAGTTTATTGATAATAATGTAAAAGAAAATATTTAAATTCTGTGCCCTAAATGCTACGTTTTAATCACTCTCTATCTCTCCTTAATTGTAATTTTATTATAAGGGTTATATTTAATTAAATTATTAATTATAAGACTTGGTTTCTTTGCTTTAAACACATACATACTTTTGTTTAAAACAACAACAATTTTCGTCGATCGATTTAAACAGAAAAAAAAATAATAATAATTTTATTAAAATATGAAAACCCGACTTACTTCTCTTTGTAAATGAAAGAATGTTGTAATTAATGGAACTTAAAGCAAAAGCGTTTCTTTAAGAATAATTTCACTTGCGTGACTCTTTAAGACTATATACATGAAAACTATTTCTCTTAAAAACGTAAATATTTTGCAAATATAATTAGGCCTGACATGATTTATTCTAGTTTGAACCAAATCACTTGGGATTTTATAGTTCCTTGGTTCCAGTTCAAAATGCCCTCAATGCACCAGCTGATTTGGTCCATTGACATTAGATAACCTTATGTTTTCGTTGTAGCTACAATATTATCTGTACACATTGAGTTGTACTGCTCCTCAGATTAGTAACTGACTCATCTTAGTATTATTTCTTGGCCGCAAGTATATGTACATATATGGCGGTAATTGCTGGGTTCCTGCCTATCGAACGTGTAATAAGTAATCCTATCAACGTATAAGGCAATCGGAAATTCGTATGGACCTGCTTCCTGAGTAAAACAAAATAGAAGGGTGTCCAAATATATAAAAAAAATGCGTTGAGGACCGGAATTGGATGTGTGAAAACGAAATCATTCCCCATTCCTCCAATAATCAAATCATTCTAGATAGTTCCCATTCCCGGCACATTCGGAGGGACATCAAAAGCTTCCTTAAACATCCTTCATTTTGGACGCTACAGAAATAGTACAACATTAGCATGCTGTGAAAAGCAAACTAAAGCGGTTCAGTTAATTCCAGATCATACTAAAACGGTCAAAGTTAGTGAGCCAGGCAAATAGAGTGAATTCTGGATTGAGAGACAGGATGCTGCCTCGGGCCTACGCGGTAGAGCGTAGTCTTTCGAAAGAAAGACCCAAGTTCTTGTAAAATTGAATATAAAATATTTCGCATTTGAAAAGAAGTAGAAAACATTTTCAATTAAAATCTTATAAATACGAAGAAATAATTTTTTTTATTAAAAAATAAAACGTAATAATCTAAAGAAACTAAATCATCGAAAATTTAAATTAAAATTAAACCTAAACAAGCAGTAAATATATATCATTTAGCGGCTACAGTTTCTGGTAGATTTTGTTCCACATTATGATTTTCCTCATTTTCAATATTTAAATCTTTCGGCTGTGTTAGTAATTTTACACGATTTAGTTCACATTCTTTTTGTTCTGTCCATATGCGTATGAATGTTTCAAAACAACGGAAATTTTCTTCTTCCAAATGTAAACTTTTCAAATCTTCATCACGTTGTGCAGCCAAACGATTATTATCTTGTCTTATCTGTTCGATTTTTGCCATAGTAATATTACGAAATGGAAAAATAGATGGTCCTTCAAATTGCCCTGCAGTTGAGGTAGGCAGTCGATTAGCAGCCAAATTCTCCGCCGTTAGCAAATTGTTTACGGGATAATTGTGGTTAACGGAGGATGACGAACGATACTGATAGGACGAGGCATTATAAGAAGGATTAGTTACATTGTGTGTGTACATCATTTGATGATGGTTATTGGTGATAATGGGTGTTGGTGGGGGTGTTTCTTCTACAGGTTTTGGTAGTTTGTCTAAGAGTTTTTTGATAATCTATTGGAAGAGAAACATTATAAGATGTGAACTTTCATTATTTACTTTCTAACAAATAAACAAACTTACTTTTGCTTCATGCCAAGGATCATAATCTTTTACCTTCGGCTGTAAGACACAATGTATTAAAGGAAAGAGTCTCCAATCCGATTTACAGCCAGTCAATTGCAAATGTCTTAATTCTTGCCTGTAAAAAGAAAATTTTGGTTAAACAGTCACAAAAAGTTTCACAAATTAAGACCGACTACAGTAAACTTTACCCTGCTAATGAGACCCATTACCCTTACGAATCTTATAAGATACTCAAGTTTAGTCCTTCAGATCCATCAGTGCCTCAACAAGTCAACTATATACTTAGTAATTTCTGTCTACGTCCTCTGTCTATGATGAACTCTTTCTTTAGCCTCATCACATAACCTACAGAAATTAGAGATATCTCTGTTCCAACTGTTGATTCTACATCCAAAGGGGGCCTGCCCTACTCATCTACTCCTACTCATTTTGCAACCTTAAAGTTCGATCTACATTTCCAACACGATTGGTGAGTGAATTAAACCTTTCCTTAAGAATTCAAAGAAAGCCAATTAGTGGTTTCACCGACCTCTCACTCTCGCTCGTTACTTCTAAAGCTATTCACAATCTAGACAGTAACGTCACAATGACTAGGCAGCCAACATATTCTAATTCGATATTACGAAGCAAGAACGCTTAGCATCCTTTTACAGTCCGAAACCAAATGAGACCAAACTGACATCTAACCTCACATTCTACTTCTCTATGTAACCACTAACACTTACTTATATCTGGTATTTAAAGTGTTTATCTTTCTCCGACAATCCTGGGCCGTCACCATCATATTACGATTTCGCATGGCAACCATCATTTTACGATACACCGGCAGTGGTACATTTATAATGTTAACTTCGTCTCTGTAACGACGCCATAATTCTACAATGTACAGCTCTTCCCAGGAATTCCAGTAACGTTGTTTCTTTTGATTGGACAAGTGTTCTTCATTGCTCTTCTCCAGTGGTGGCATATGGCGTCGAGGTGTTAGTCGTACACGATCCGGTCCACAACTTCTCTGGGGTCTAGTTTGGCTTGCGAGTGTTGAACTTGATGCTGCTGTCACAGGTTCGACGTTAGCTGTTGAATTTTCTGTCGGTTTTGTTATTAAAATATTTCCTGATACACCGTTTGTTTGCACATCACACATATTTTGTAGAATATTTTGCAATTAAATAAAAAAAATTATAATTTTTAAGCGAATAAAATATGATTTTCTATCGCAAATTCGATGCAAATATATAAACAAAACAAATAGGGTGCAAAAAAGCAACAACAACTACATTTTTTACGACTGGACGAAAGAAAGGGTTGCATTTTATGTGGAAAGAGTTGCCAGAGTCGAATATACGCATCGATTAATTAAATGTAACTTAATATCGATGGTGATAACATTTTTTCATCAAAAAAATTTGGTCATGGATTGACCACTTTAACCAACCAAGTTGGTATGTGAAATGCATTTCTTTATTTTGTACATCATTTTATTTTGACAATAAATATAAAAATAATTTAAAAATAAAACTGAAAAAAGTTGGGAAGGAAATGAATAAAATGAATATGGGCCGTATAAAGATCTGTATGAACATCCTGTGTCCGGTTAGAAACCCACAGACGATTTATTATATGTGTTTTCAAAGTAGTTTTCTTATGATATTATAAAATCCAAAGACATACATGAACAGTAAGCGTATAAAGGTTTTCGTGTTTATCTTAAAAGTTTAAAATCCCAACATTAGTTGAGTACATTTTGCTTTTATGAGAAAAGGCCATTGGCATCACTGTTATCAATTCGTTGTGAGTGCCATTGCACTAAGAAGAAGAATTCGTACGTGAGTGAGTGCAGCAAATACAAAAATTTTTCGCCGCTACGGCTGCAATAAAAAAATATATATTTAATTGTTTAATATAGAAAGAAATTGTGTAAAATTATACATAAAAAGAATACAAGTGAAAATTCAAATAAAGAAAACGTAATAATGATAGAAGTAAAAACAGAAGAACCTGAAACTGCTAACAATGAAACCAGTGAAACAACAACGGATGAAGGAACAACAACGACCGCAGCTGCACCAGAGCCGCCGCCATCACCACCACAACCGCCACAAAATGACCAGAACAACACTGAAGTGACGCTGAATCCTTTAAATGAACCCGAGAATAATACAGATTCCGAATTGAAAACCAAACATCGACGCTATTGGACGCCCAAAGAAGAAGAGAAATTCTTTGAAATATGGGGTAGGGAAAATTGGCGTTTAACAAAGCACGGCAAAAATACGATATTTTTTGCACTATGGGCCGATGAAATGAAGGAACGTTTTAATATTGATGTCAAGCCCGAAGAAGTACAATGCAAAGTTAATCAGACGAGGGCCAAGTTTAGGTAAGCTATTCTGTGTTATTTTTTGATAAAAAGTGTAATCCAGAGATTTGTTTTAATTATTTACAGGCAAGTAAAAAAAGTTATGGAAACAGATAGAAATGCTGCTAAATGGAAAAAATATGATATGGTTGAAAAAATTCTAAAGAATCAATATCGCTCGAAGAATGATGAACCAGTGCCACCAGAGGCTATAGAAAACAATCGGGATTATTCACCAACGGAGCTATTGAATTGTGCTACACAACCATGTTCGCCCAGCAGTATGTCAAATCTATCCAATATACCGGAACAAAATATCAATTTAAGTCAATCACTTAACGTAGATCACCAGTTAACGGATGAGGTTAACATGAGTAATGTAAGTACAGGGATTACAATGTATTCGGTAGGCATTTCGTTAAATTTTAAAGCATTGGAAAGATGAATTAATTTGTTTTTATAGTCTTATCTGTCTGTAGGAAAAGGATGAAGAGCATATTTAAAGTGAAGCTTCGAATGAAGCCAAATTAAATCCTTTAGATTCATTCCTGTAGTCCACATACTATACCTTATTGTTGAAGAGTGTAACTTCTGTCAAAAGACGAGTTTCCGTTCTAAAAGGCTTGAAAAACTTTGAAATATTACTTGATGATAAGACTTTATTACTGAAGACTTTTCGTATAAACCGTGAGGGAATGATTAAGTGATGCTTTATGTAGTACATATTTCTTATTGTCTTGAGAGGATAGAGCCCCTACTGATCTCTGCTCATTCCAGAGTCCTTAACTTACTATTGGCTTTCACAAGCCTTTAATTAGAAATACAACTTGTCTTCCCATGTTGTGTGCGGTAATTCTATACATGAGTGGTGCGATCTACTGTTTAACGTCGATCCGAACGACAGATCTGAGAAGCTTTTCATGACAATTCTATTTACTCTCAGAGATTTTGCTAATACATTACTGAGGGAAGGTTATAGAAAGACAAACAATTTTCTTTCGAGCTGTCAGAGCTAAGGTTTGAACTGACGAACTTTCGTCTAGTAAGTTAAGAATTTACCTACTAGACTACATTCTACAGACTACCTTCTAACTGGATATTTATGGTTTATTTTAGTTCAAAAAGATTTGCGAAACAATATTGAATTTGTTTTAAATGTACGCTCAGCATGCATGCCTCTATATACATATATTCCATGCTATAAAAACTTTTTCTCTTAATTTTGTACTCTTGAGGTGTGTCTTATTTTATAACAGAACTCTAGATAGCAACCTTGATTTTAAAATACAACGTTTTTTCTATACTTTTTAAATTTTCCTCAGGCATCTTTATCCGATCACAATCTCTTTAGCAACAATTCACAGTCGGGCAATAGTTTTAGTACCGAACTATTTGGCAGTGATCAATTGGAGATTAAAGAGGAAATCGAAAGTGAATTAAAACGTGAGGGTTTCTTAGAACTATCAGGTAATCAAACAACAGATGGTTCAACTCAAGAAGCTACAGTCAATAATAACAACAGCAGTAACAACAAACAAACAGAACAACTATCGCTTGAGAATCAAACGCATATAAATCAACATTCAACACAATCATCTTTACCTCAACAAGTTCCTCTTACAGAAAACAACACAAATATGGATCATATGCCAATACACAGTTCCAATCCAAATTCCCTTCTTATACAGAATCGCTTAATGGCAAATCACAATAGCAATTGTGTAACAACAGCTGCGGCGGATGATATTGTCAATTTTACAAATCACATCAACAGTAATGCAATGCAGCCACCCAGAACAATGATGATAACACCCGCACCACGTAAACGCAATCGTGCGAATTCGATTAGTTCGGTAACACCGATAACAAGTGAAGCTTTGGAAACACTGTATTTGGAAGAGGTGCGAAAAAAGAATGTCTTACTTGTGGAACAAGGTGAGATTAATCGCAAACGTTTGCGCTTAGAAGAGCGAAAGGTAAAGCTTATGGAAGAGTTTTTTCCGAAATTTATGAATCTACAGGAGGATATCTTAAAGAAACTAGAAGCGGTTACAAATGAAACACCGTCAGCCATAAATATTAAATTAGAAGATTAAGGACAGACATTAGATAAACAAGAACAATTGTTGTTAGGTTCGACATAGCAGAACAGCGATAAAATGTGTGAAAATGCAAGCAACAAACGTAAGATGTATTAGGATAAAAGCATAACTTTTTTAGTTTTTAATTACTAATCATAATAATAATACATAATAATAATACACTTTCATACATAGTACGTATACATTACATATATACATACATATTACTTACCACAAGTATGAATAAATTATCAAGAGATTTTATTACTTCCCTCATCCTCCTCCCCCTAAAATTAAAATAAAAGAAAAATTAGTGATAAGAATTACCAGAGTAATAAACGCGCTCATAATTAATGTTAAAAATAATTTTGTAGCATAAATATGTTATCGATAGATAAGCTATAAATTATAAATAATAAACAAACAAATAACATACATATACATACATACATACTTACAGTACATATTAATTGTAATAATATTTTAAAGTTATAAGCCAAACACATACATACATACATAATGAGTAGTTTTAGTAAATTTTATTGTATTACGGATTTAGCTATTTACGTTTATAGAAAGAAATTTCTCTTTCATGTTAGAGAAATTGAAATTAAGTAACGAAATTCTATTATTAAGATATTAATAACAAAAGGAAAAATCCATTTAACATAGAAATTGCATCCTTTTGTATTGCTCTATACATAAACATAAAAACAATTTAAATCTTTGACAACCTAAAAATATTTAATTTTTGAAACTATATTCTCCTTATTGATTGAATAGCTTTAATGAATCAAATTTTTCATTTAATATTGTATACGAAATTCGGTGAAAGGTAGGAGAACATGTAACAGACATGTGCTATGAGATCTTTGAAGCTATTTAAGGCGTGCAATTTAATGCTAGTTGGACTGAGAACATTGACACCGTTTGTTAGATTTGCCTACATGTAGTATAACGTATGCTTTTACATTGTAGTTTGGAGATTGATGCACTTCCTTCAGATTCAGTTTACATTTTTATTTTATTTTTCCAACATTCTTTAAAATTTGCAGCAGAACACATACATATATTCATAATTGTTCATTACAGCCCTTCCAGTCGGGATTACGACCTAGCTTCTTACACCACTTTATATTGTGTGTGCAATTTTATACATGAGTGGCGGGCAACCTTCAGTTTAAAGTTGACTCCGTACGTCAGATTTTTTTGAGAAACTTTTTTATGGCAATTTTATGTACTATCAGAATTTTTTCCAGAAATCTGCTGGGAGACAATCGCTGAAGAAATAAAGTAGATTTAGAACAACAGCGACTGTTGTTTTCATAATTAGATTAACCCTTTGGGGCCGTATATTCCCAAGTAGTTATTAAAAGTTTTTGCCTATTTAGTTGTATGCGTGTTCTCCGTCACCAAGGAGCCCTTTTTATTGATTCGGTCATCTGTCCGCTCTCAGCTATTGTTCTGAGCAGCATGATGACATCCAGATGCGAACTCAATACCACCATTTAGGCACCCATGCACTTAAATGGTCTTAAAGAATGCAAGACAGTTTTTTCGTTCTGTCAGGTTTGACAACCTAATAATGTTGTTTACTTCTGTAGGCTGCTATATTACAAAGCTAACGCTATCTAAATGTAATTACAAAAAAAAAAATGTTCGAAAATATATGCCGATTCTGTTTCTATTTTGAAACTAGCCGCCCTAGTGTATTGACTTATTAAATGAGATCTCAGGAATCCAAATATTTGTTCTGACATTAGAAAGAAAGAATGAAAAAAAAAACATTTTCTTTCGGCAACCCTTTCTCAGCATCATTTTGGCAAAAGGTATAATTGCCACAATTAAAGCTTCCCAAATGTGGACTTGACGTTAAACTATAGGTCCCGCCATTCATAGATAAAATTAACACACACATACCATGGAGATGGTGTCAGAAACTAGGCCGTAGTCGTGAGAGAAACCAGTACTCCCCTATAGAAATTCAAATTTTCTGAAAAAAAACTTTTTCTTAGTAACAACCAAAATAAAAAATTACTCATCACTTTTCATTCGACAATAAAACATTTAAAAACATTAACAATTTACCGATTTCTTTAGAAAGTTTTACCTTCTGAAAAATTTTTGCGATTTTGAACCGATAATCGTATCGGTGCGTATCGTATAACTCATTTAGTTTTGTATGCCTTGGAATTTCATACACGAATATAGAAAATAGGTGAATTATAATGACTGGACTTAGTTGGCTGGTGATAGGTTAGTTTAGGTTAGGTTTGAGGACGGGTACTTATCATTGAGATAAATACAATATTTGGAGATCGAACTGACTTATTGTAAATCGTGCCAAAAAGAGGGCATAGTAAAGAAGATAGGATAATGCAGAAAAGGAGAAAGAAATTAGGAAAGAGAAGAGATATGAATTGGAGGAAAAAAGTGAAAAAGATAACTATAAACACAGAAGATAGTGCGACTGTCCTTACACTTCTCAATCAGCACAAACTATTTAGAAATCTCTGTCGAGAACATACATTAACCTCACAACCCTCAAAAACGGTCTTGCCCAGAGGCCTCAACCTCATCCTATGAGTGGCTGGACAGTTGCAGAGAAGGTGTTTGACAGTCTTCAACTTCTCGTCAAAACATATCCTGCAATAGTCCGGCTGGGATCTGTTCCAGATTCTTGTCAGAGATCTAACCTCGTAGTGTATTGTAAGAAACCCAGTAAATAACCTTACGCTTGCCTTGTGAAAATCTAGCAACAAATCTGTTCTAGGTGGTGATAAGTTTACTTGGAAGAATTTTGTGATGGCCCTAATGCTCTTGGTATACAATCGAAAATATTTATAATCAATAAACCCGCATTTTGTTTTCGAAAAACTTTTGTTCTGTATTCCCCAGGGTATTATATTTTCGTTTGAGGTTATATATGAAAGCATAGTTGTAACTATGTATTCCATATTCATGAATTATATGTTGAGCAATGAATCTTATCGCTGCTTCTTAAGTTCGAATATGCTAATGGATATGGATTACGTTCTAATTATGAAATATTTGTTTGGTTCTTCTGTACAAATTGTGTTTTTTGGTTTCATTTTTGAATGTCAACCAATATATTGATAACATATTTATTTGTTTAATATCTACATACATACATATATAAAAACATGTTGTTATTATTTTTATCGTATTTACATAATATGTATAATGTTTACATACATTTCATAAATTTAATTTTAAAGTTATCATTTATATTTTTCGTTTTAAATTTAACAATATTTTTATATATTTTTAAACATACGCATCCTTACCATCCTTAAACTACTAATTATTAAGTATTTATTCCTTAAGTCCAGTGTGGCATTAATCATTTTATAATACCAAAACCTCTTTACTCCTCTACCACCTATTTCCTACCATATTAAAGTCTTTTTGATTATAAACAGACAAATAAAAAGAAATCATTTTTATTTTTGTGTAATTTGTAAAATAAAAGTAAAATAAATTGAAACAAAAGAAATTGAAACGAAAACAAAATTAATAAAAAAAAGAAAGAAAGAAATCTTAATAAAGTATAAATGTAAGTCACGTTTTCATTAAATGGATTTTTATTATTCCTTACGTAGTGATATTTTATTCTGTCGATAATTTTTTTTTTCCTGGCATTCATTAAAAAGTCATTGGCGTTTTGGCGATGAAAATGAAATTATCGTCTCGTATTCTTATTTAAGAATTTAAGGTCCTGGGTATGAGTCCGCTTTTTTCTTTGTTAAACAAATAGTCTGTAGTCTGGTGTTGAGCGACAGGTATGAGCTTTTTTATGTATTTATTGCATTTTGATGTGTATTTAAATACCAAAAAAAGACTTTTGCTTTCAATAAATGATGAAGAAGAACTTGCTTGAGAAAAATTTACAAACGTTTTAAATTAACAATCAATCGAGTTCGTCTGGAATGAGTATAAAATCACTGGCATCCATTAATACTTGCACAATATGTCACTAATAACAGTAATGAAGTTGGTAAACATCAGAGCTCAATATGTTATGAAAGGTAGCGTGCCACAGGATTAAGTCCTAAGAAAACGATTGAACCCTTCTCTCAAGAAAAATTCTACACAGTAACCTTTGGGTTTATTCAGTACACCCTGAGTAGTTGTTTTGAGTATTTGGGAGTAGGGAAGATCTTATAGCATCAATTATATGCCATGAGATATGCCCAATCTGATGTGACATGACACATGTAGGAGCCGTATGCCATCTTTAAACCTTATTAAACCATCGTTTTAAGCAAGACGAATAGTAAACCAATCTTTTGGTGCATTGACCATTGATACCGTTCACCTTGTCTCACTTAGCTCACCAGCGACTATATTATGATAAACGCCTAGTTTCTAGTTCTAGTAAGCAGGCAAGAGCCAATGTATAATGACTCACTGTAGCTTTTCCCTGAACAAGCTATTTTTTTGAGTTAGGTTAGCTTAAGGGTTCCTAAGTTCCCACTTAGGCCAGCATTTGGACCCATTTTCATACCACAATTTCTACCCAAACCAACCGAGAGATTTAAACGTTCTCGAAAAGGAAATCAATCTTATTCCACAATAAATTTCTTTAGAAACTCCGCCTTTTAATGACAAGAGCAGGGCACTGACACATCAGGGAAGTCTAACAATATTGCACGTATGTTCCTGCTGCTAAAGACGTTGAGCCTCCCGGTAAAACGAGCAGAGAATATCTAGTATAACTTATCGGAAATTTTGAGTTCCATACCGGCCCTAGTCAGTTCATCAGCTACAGTTCATCATTTCCGCCGTTATCCGTATTTCTGGGAATCCATACAAGAGTTGCTTCCGCAATTTTACTGAGAAATCCTCGAAAGTCAAAAAGAAGTTCGTTAATTGCAGCCTGACTGTACGAGTAAATCAACAAATTTTCAATGTAAATCCTGTCGGCTAGTTTGCGCCTCCTTCAAAAAGGCCTGGAAAATAATGGAGTGCGATCAGGCTGCCTATACATACATATATAATTGGTCATTACAACCCTTCAGTCAGAATTACGACCTAGCTTCTCATACCACATGTATTGTGTGTGTTAATTTATTACATGCCACGCAAAGCGCCCTGCGCTGCTTACTGCTGCAGTAGGGCAGTTAGATCCAAATATCACGCGCTGGATCTATTCTGCAGTCCTATATGGAGTTGCTTTCTGGTGGAATGCTTTGTACAAACTGCATAATGTCAGACTTCTTGACACGGTCTGCAGCTATTCATATCATTGGTGCTCTACGTACCTTTTCTACAAAAGCCTTGTTCCCAATGTTTCCTACTGTGATTCCTGCTAAACGGGCAGCCAAATTTTATCGCAACTAGGTCTTTACTCTGTTTTGGAGGTTAATCCTACGGACCACAGGACATCGGTTATTTCCCTGAGGAACATTATTTTGATAGGGGTTTTCATTTTCTGATTCCGAGTAGGAACGATTGGGTCCCTGACATGATCATTCACCCAGAACTCCTGCATGTATGCACTGATAGCTCTAAACTCGATAACAGGGTTGGTAGCGGTGTCTACTCTGGGAAACTGTACCTGAACATTTCCCTCTGACTGCCGGATTACTGTAGCGCATTTCAAGCGGAGGTAATGGCTCGTCAATGCATTCCTTCCGGAACTCTCGTCCATCGATTTGGGTATGCCACTTACATACCTCGGTTAAATTAGCCATTGGGCGGAAATTCTTTCGGGACGCCAACCTATGCCGAGTCAATGAAGAATCTTGCTCCAGACTCACTTGGCCCTCGATGGATAGAAGGCGCGTCAACCAACTACTCGGACTTGATCGTAATGTCATCTCGAAAACAGGGGCCATGCTTACAGGTCATTGCGTTATGGGAAGACACGCAGAAAGACTGCAGCTTTCATCTAACGACTTCTGCCGTGGGTGTAGATTTTTGTCAACGGCCATCTCTTGCGAGGTGCAGATTTACGTTATTTGGCTCTCCATTCCTTGTTAGCTTAACGGAGTTATTATCCATTGATGTCAAGGATATAGATCAGCACAGGGACTGCGCTTATCTGCGGCGTCACAACGCGCTGCTTTGCATGCTCAAGTGAGCTTTGGTAATAAAAGCTACCACTTCGACTTAACCTTCGAAACCTAACCTATGTATCGATTTGGATAGTCTATGTCATTCCAGAATTAAAGCATGTCCAGATTGGGCAAGGATTTATCTGCATTAAGCCTTACTGTCACTCGCTTGTCTTTCAGAGCCAATTGAGTATAACAAATACAGCCTCAGTCGGGGTGGAATAGAGAGAACAGGTGATATGCACACTATGCTTTTAATACAATGCTTTTTAATACAATAAAAAATATGCTTGCAACAGACACATGCAACAGTCAACGAGGACAAAAGTCGTTTTTATTATGTCGGTTTCATTATGCAATTTCTAGCCTTCAGCCAACAACGCACATTGACAATTTAGTTCGAATAGAAAATTATCTTAAATCTCTCGATTTCCATTTAAATTCATATTCATTCTCATTTTTAATAGGAAAATTCCCACCGCTTTAACTATGATGCAAATGTGAAAAGACTAATGCAGATGACCACTTTATTAATAAGTTTTCAGTCTCATTAATGCAGCGTTTGCAATAAAAATTAAAAGAGCCACAAACCACTTTTCATTAACTCGTTTAAGAAGTTATTTCAGAAACTTGCAATATTTTTCAAGTCATTGACACTTCATTTAAAAACTAAAAAATTAAAAAAAACATTAAAAATAAAATCTATTACTTGCGTAAATCTTCATAAAGTTGTTGTCTACGGTTATTAAAAACCATTAACACTAACCATGTACCATATCGTGTATAGTAGAGAAGGGGGAAAATCTCATAGAACTGGAACTGATAAACATGATTGATTGATTGATCGATTTATTACTGTATGAGCAACAGCAATGAAGACAAATGACGTTGACTACTACTATATATTACTGGCCAATAAAAATAAAATCTTTAGACAAGTACGCGGCGGTAAAATACGATTGATTCTCTGGCTGTGTACTACAAATGTATACGAAGAGGCTTTCTTAGGCTTAATCATAAGCAGATAAAAATAGAGAATATAAAATAAAAAAAATAAAATAAATTGCGATATGTAAATAGAAAAAAAAAAAAAAAACGAACAGCAAATAACGAATAATGAATTGGTTGTAGAAACGTTTAAAGTAGGATAGCGATTATACACGTCTAGATGATAGCAGAAAAAACAGATGCTTTTGGAAGTAAATTCAGTTCCTTCTCACCTAATCATAGCAATATTTATATAAACAGGTCGACTATTGTCAACGATTGGATTGATTTAGGAAAGCAATCACCTACAAATAGTTAGCTTTAGCCAGAAGGAAAGGAATTGTAATACAACAGGATAACGCCAGGACACATAAATCGATTGTGACTTGCGTGGCGTTCTCAAACTTTGGTTGGAAAGTTATCATAGTACCGATATTACCTATTTCGCTACGCAATTGTAACTCCTATTTAAAATCTCTCAGCCAATGTGACAGTTTCATGAAGGCATTCTATCCAAAATTTGGATTCCAAATCGTCTTTGGCTATTCGTTTTCTTTGGATTTCAGGCACCGGATAATGATAGAGAAAATGTTCTGTGTAGCCTCTACAGAAGTGGTTATATCTCCCATGAAGCTCCTAAGATGCACTCTGATCAGGTTTAGAGCAAAATTTGCTCTAGTACATCCATAACCCTTCCAATGTCTCGCTATCTTTTTCAGAGATACCCGGAAGGAACATACTCTCTAGGGATCTTATGGCAGCTTTACTGTTGGTAAATTTAAGTTTGTCTCTATTACTTTAACGCTTATAGCATACTCGCACAGTCTTTATAGCTAATTTTTTTTACCGGAACGCGTATATACATATAATTATATAGACAGGGCCGATCCTGGGCAGGCGGCCGCTCTGTGCGTTATCATGTCCCAAATTTAACGACGGGGGTGATTTTCCATCATAATCCTGGCGGCGGCGTTTTTTTTTAGGTCTCATGTCCCAAATTTGACGACGGGGGGGGGGAGGGTGATTTCCTCCAATTTTCGCCCGTCGCCAGGATCGGCCCTGTATATAGCATAAAAAGGAAAGGAAAAACCATGATTTAACGATAAAAAGGCGGAAATACGCGCTCTTCATTTTTGTATGGAAAAAATAAGTGTCTCTCTTGGTAGCAACAGTTAAATTTAAATGTGGCCGAAAGGGTTAAAAAAATGGTTTTAAATACTCAAATTCTTAAGTAGTAATTAGTTCGTGTTCGGGTTCACGTATTTGTTTCGGTTCGGGTCGAGTTCCGGTTCAGCAGAAAAAAACGTTCCGGACTCCGGTTCACAGTTCAGAAAAACAAGCCGGTTCGTTCCGGTTCGGGTTAGGTTCAAACCGTTGTTTAAAAAAATACATATAAAAATTCGTCAAAAATTAGAAAAAAAAATCAGCAATTCTTTTTAATTTTTTTTTTTCAAAACGTCAGCCAATTCTCGTTATCAGAAATAATGTTTAGTTCCGGAACGCGTTCCTGTCCAAAAAGGAAGTACCGGAACGACGTTCCGGAGCGTTCCGGCTCGACAACACCACTGTTTATAGCTATTATTTCAATTTGAATCGTATTAAAATCCTCTGGTAGTGTATGGAACAATTTAAGATTTAACTGCTCTGAAAAATTTTATATTTGGTCGCGTTAGCTGTATTCGTAAATGAATACCTAGATGATGTTCTCTGGCAAGTGTTAATCAGTTATCATAACAGGATCTATGCGGTATTTTTATTAAACACTCGGATCGGATGCATGTTTAGGTATCGTGTAGTCAATTGGTATTTCCAGTTCAACTTTAACCAAGATTTTGGTAAGATTATAACTTTCATATTTATGGCTCTCAGTTTCAATGTTGCGTTCGCAGCGAACATGTCCTCAAATAGCCAGTCAAGGACAGTCCTTATAATACATTTAAATCGACGATTAATTTACTTCAAAACGAAATGAGTAGGCTTGGTGCATTGTTTTGAAATTTTAAATGCTCCAAATAATTCGTCATGTAACGTCATGTAGTTTCACCTCTTGAGGAAGAAGAGAACTCTATAAGCAAAGTTACACACTATTGCCAATACAGCGTTGTTTTTGGGCAACTCTAATATTCTAAAAGCTGCTACAGTGCAGCAATCACCAGCTTAGCTAAAAAACTTGATTAATAAAATAAGGGACATATTTTGTGGCAGTCTTATGCTCCTTAAAGGAACGAAAAGGTATAAAAAAAAATTCCTCTCAAAATAATTCATTCAGTTAATGAAACGTCAGCTAGCCTTTTGGGAAAAAATAGGATTTAAAGAGTAAAGTTGCTTACCACTATAACTAACATATTTTCTTAGAGGACATTGTTTCTAGGCAAAGGAAGACGGCAACTCAGTCTAGAACCTGCTACAGAAGACTAAATAAAGAAATGAAAAGCAGATAAAGAAGATGCTTTGTGACAGCCCTATGTTCCTTAAAGAGATGAAAAGGCATAACAAGAAATTATGCAATTGCCTTCAAAATGTTATATACATATATTACTTTGTGTAGATAATAAGTCTATAATGTCTCCGTCAATTCTGTTACCCTGAGGAATTTTAGGATACTGTTTGGTGTCAGTAAAGCTAACTTCCTGCCTTGTACTTGATAAGTACCCATGAAATGCATTAACTTCTCACAGGTTTCTGATGATCTGTTGATTCTATTTTCTTATTATAGAATTTACATATTGGGCTTGAGGCGATCCTAATCATTGCGTTAGCAATGCTCGGTCAGAAGGCCGGCTACTATCCTCAGGTTACATCAGGGGAGTTTGATAAATAATTCAAATCCTAAAATGATAATAATTTGTCAGAAAATGGGGTAAATATTTGACTTGAATTTAATCATTCCAACAATGTTACATAAGGCTTTAAATATCACGCCCAAATTCTAGATTTCTTTTACCTACACCTTATAAATATGAAAATAAAGCTTAGGAATATTGATTCAAACCAGTCATCAAATAAAGAAACATTATATTCCATTGAGATTCTACTGTATGAAGCAAATAGATACATAATTTGTTTGAGTCTCCGATAACTAAAACTGAATAAAATTGAAGAGCGGAAATTATCGAAGAGAGAGAAAGAGAGAGAGAGAGCGAGAGCGAATAAATTTTGATAAGAAATCAAATGATAAACAAATGATTTTCTTTTATATGTATTTGTGCAAACTATTTGTATGCATGTTTGTTTATAAATTTGTTTGATTGAATGTGTGTTAGTGAAACTAAATTAATTCGTTTTGGTAAGATATCAAAAAACCTTAAACACTAGTATTAAATGTTTTTAGTCTGCTTTGGGGTCTTGAGGTGTGAAGATCGTTGTCAATTAATTTCTTTCGATACGCCCCCAACTTTAGTTCAAGTTTTAAGGGGTATTATCGTAGAACGTTTTTTTTCTGAATTTAAGTTTTAAACAGAAACATTTATAATTAAAAGAATTTAATAAAAAAAACAGTTCCTCGCTTTAGTTAGAAATAATAAATACATTTTATTTAATAAAACGAGAATAATAAAAAATTAAATAAAAAAAATTGTGATTAAAAAAAAAGTTAATAATTGAGTTTCTAAACTTGTTTGTAAATTGTTTATCATTGAAAATATGCATTTCAATATCATATTGGCTTTAATTGCCATTTATGGGTTAACTGCTGCGCATGCAGCGGTAGTTAAAAACCCGCGCGTCAATAAAACGCCCTGGGAATTGATCGAAGCAATCAGAGCAACTTCACAAATTCGTGGCTTTAATGGAACTTGGATAACAGGTGAGTGTGTGCTCAAATGTCTTTCTAACACTGTAAGCGGTCTCTCCGTTAATGATATTTTTTTTTTTTTACAAAAACAAGAAACATTTTTTTGCTCAAAACAAAAACACACAAAATTTGACGTTGAAATAATTTTAATTAAATTAGGTTAAGGTTGATGACAATGAATTTAATTTAAATGTTTTAGGGACTTTTATTTAAAATTAAGTTCAGTGATCTTTTTTAAATAATGAAATAATAATGAAATAAACCTGACTTTTATGCAAACGTTTTGCACAAATTTGTTATCGAGGGAAGGCTGTGTTTTAGGGTTTGTACAAACTTTGTTCAAGAGTTTAATACAGAAAGTTGGAAATGATCAAACTTTGTTCAAGAGTTTAATACAGAAAGTTAGAAATGATTGAAACTCTTATTTCTTTAGTCATTCATTTTACCCTCTTGCTGAGGTTTTTACAAAAAAAGTGCAACAGGTTTGATGCATTTCTTTTGCACAAGTGGCTTGACAAACGGTGTAGGGTACAATAACGAACAAAAGTTATTAAAAAACATGAAGTAGAGAAATTTCTTGAATAGCTTATTTAGAAAAACTTCATAAACGCGTTGAAACGATCAAAGGCAGTTTTTAATTTTACCCAAATGATACTTTACGTCATGTTAAATTGACCACATACTGCTCTTTATCTGGATCAGTAGGCAACTTCTGCGAGTTCGACGAACTGCAAGCTTAAGCGTCGCCTTGGTCAAGTGGAGTTATAGACTCTTACTTCTCGGTACCGATTGTTTATATGATACCTTATTACTATCTGGTGTTTGGACTTCGTTGTCCAGAGTAGAGGAATTGGAAGGGCAAATATGTTTGATGTGCATGTGTATGACCATCAGAACACTGCAGTGTCTTCCACTCGAGCATCGAGGTTGCCATATAGTGGCTGCCTAACTTCAAATCTACGTGCAAATTGATTCGACTGGTTCTTTGGGCTTCACATACGATTCTCGCCCTTCTGATTTTCGTAGTCCATTAATTTCCAGCGTAAAGAATTTAGAAGGAAAAGTAGGTTTTGGAGCGGATATAAAATGTGTATAACCATCAGAACACTGCAGTGTCTTCCATTCGAGCATCGAGGCTGCTATATTGTGGCTGCCAATTGATTTGATTGGTCCTTTGGCCTTCACATAGGATTCTCGCCCTTCCGATTTTCGTAGTCCATTAATTTTCAGCGTAAAGAAGTTGGAAGAAAAAGTAGGTTTTGATGTGGATATCAAACGTGTACGACAATCACATTACTGCGGTGTCTTTCAATCAAACATCGAGGTTACTATATAGTGGCTGCCAAACTTTAAATCGACGTGCCAATTGATTCGACTGGGTATTTGGGCTTTACATACGATTCTCGACCTTCGGATTTTCGTAGTGCCTTAATTTTTCATTGCAAGTAATTATTCGATGCAAGAAATGTTTCTTTTGTGATGTTTAAGAATCGTTTCCGATATGCCAAATCTTTATTCAATAACTATCGACTGTTGCATATTTTTTTAATGATATGGATGAATTCATACGTACATAATCGAACATTACAACCCTTCAGTCAGGATTACGAACTAGCTTCTCACACCACTTATGTAGTGTGCTTTAATTTTATACATGAGTGGCGTGACCTACAGTTTAAAGTCGTCCTGGAACGACAGATTTTTGAAAAACTTTTCATGGCAATTTTCAAGTCGTTTAAAGAAGTATTTTTTCGTCATATTTCGCTTTATTCGAAATATCTGACCTGAGGTTTGATCTACGGGCTCTGGTCTAATAAACCAACAACCAAGCTAAAATAAATTTAGTAAGCGTCTGTTTGTACAGCCATTAGCTTTCATGATGTCTTATCTTAATTTCTACATTCAATCAAAAAATTGTATATTTGGTTGCATTTATAGCTTTAAAAATTCGTTAAAGCCATGCTGTACTGTTTATGTTTTTCTTAATAATATTATGCCAATAATAAATAATTTCGCAAAGTCTTATGATAACCTCTACTAATGATATGCAATTTTTGACTCTGCCGCAGTTTGTATGCCCTAACAGCGTTCCAACAATGACGTCTGAATTCGAACGCTAAGTTTTGCAAGCTTGTGTGTGTATATGAAATGTGAAATATTTAATTTTTGTATTTTTATTGTATTAATATAAATAAAAAATAAAAAAACATTTGTAAATACCAGAAAAATGAAAATTTACAGAGTTTTTACGGAGTTTCATAACCAATTACCTGCAACTTTCTGGAACATTACGCATAACGCGTAAGAATTTGTTTTGGCGTCTTTGAAATTTTTTTATTAGAAACATATGTAGTATAACAGAGATAATAGCCTGCAGTCCAACCTCAAGCCAACCATTTATTAACTAAACAAAGTGTCCCAAAGAATTTCAATTTAATTTGTGCTTATTTTACTTCTACACGGAATTTCCTAGTTAGGCGTCTATTAAGTTTTTTAGTGTGAGACTGTTAAGGCGCCATATGGTTTTTTATCCGAATTGGGGTCATGGCTTCCCCGTCATTTAGATTACCGCCTCTGGATTGGGTCGTGCGGTGTCTGGGCGATAGCATGCCAAATATTGCAACTTGCAAGGATTATCCGAACGTAACTTTAACAAAAAACGGTTAAAAATGTCATGCGCCGGAATGCATGATCTTGTTGGCCAATCGTCAACTCACTCTATCTGAAAACTTTTCATACCAAAATTTCTTGTGTTGTGCTACAATTGCAGGCTAATATGTTGTCTGTTATAGGGTCATAATGGTATGAATTGATGGTAATGAAATATGGCTTAAAGACGCCTCCAGACCTGTTAATCTGGATTCTTATAGCCCTATATGCCACAATTTTATGTGCTGATGTAACTGTCGAGGAAATAGCTCCATTGTTGAAGAAAATTTTGTTCGAGTAGAGAATATTCGAAGGCTGTTGCTCTGAAGTCACTGTAGTCTAGTAGGTAGTGTGCTGGCTTATTTAACATGAAGCCATGGTTCAAACACCAGCCTAGACATCTCGAACAAAACGAAATAGATAGACTGGAAGTCGCTGTAGTCTAGTAAGTAGTGTGTTGGCTTATTGGACTGAAGGTCCGAGTTCGAATCCCAGGTCAGACATCAAAACGAAATTATGAAAATATTTCTTCAGCGACTTCCTCTCAGCAGATTTCTAGCAAAAACTCTGAGAGTAAAAATCTGTAGTTCGGAGTCGACACTAAACTGTAGGTCCTGGCACTCATGTATAAAATTGATATACACAATAGGGGTGGTGTGAGAGCCTATGTTGTTATCCTGACTAAATAAGTAAGTAATTTGACATACATAAGTTCGAAAGTTCCTATTAAAAGACCCAATAGAAAATCATAATATTTTGTTGTTCAAATTTCTCAGAAAATTAGCACGAGTCAGCTTTAGACATGGGGAATTACAGTATTTATGATAAAATTTATGAGAAAATGGTTACGAATTATTTTAGTTTCTGTTGTGTCCGAGGTAAAATAAAATTGAATACAAAAGTAAATTTTAATCACACAGTGAATATACAACCTGTGATAAGATTAAGATTTATATGAAGTGATATTAGTTAAGTTTATCGGTAAAATTATCTTTTCAAATAATTTTGAAATCTAATCGGTAGGAAGTTGCTTTTTTCTATTTTATATTTGAAAAAAGTATGCCCAAGAGTGCAAACTATTGCTACTAAAATGTCAATTCATTGAAAGAAGCGTGTAGGGTTCTTGGCGGGAAGAAAAAACTCCGATGTTATCGGGCGATAAGGCGTTATAAATTGCTTTTAAAAATATTTCAAAATTATTTATTATTTTGATACAACGACCATTAAAAAATCATTATCAAGTGAGCGCGTTTAATGTCTTAGTTATTCTTCTTTACGACAATTTTATGCCCAGATTGTGGTTTAAAATATTGTTGATTAAAACAGCAAATAAAAGTCACATATTTTTTTGTTTTTATCGCAGAAAAATTTAATAGAAAGCAAAACCAAAAAAAGAACTACAAAGCCAATGTAACCATGAAAAGCGTAATTAAATAATGGAGATACAGAATAGTTACACCAATTATTTAAGTCTCAGAGGTTTTTTTTATTTTTCTATTTCTTACAAGAAAGTCTGTTTTTTTTTATTTTGATAATAACACGGTGCGTCAGTAAAAATACATCCGAGTAACTACATAGTCCACGTTGTTCAGTTAGTTGAGTAGAACTCAAAAATATCTTTTTTATATTTCTCGAACCCTCCAAACTTGTTTTATTTGAAAAACTGTTTTTTTTTTTACTTTACGCACAAATTTCTGGATTACTCAAATATTTCTGACCCGTTTTCCAAAATTTAAATCTTGTTGGAAAGGGGAGAGATGGTCTTTTAAAACGGTGAACATATATCTATTATTTGACTTAATATGCTATGAGTTTTGATGAGGTAAACTTGGAAAATTCGAATTTATTTTCATATTTTTTCAAGTTTGTCTGTTCATAGTAGCAAACTTTACTTAAAAAATATGAAATAAGTTATGACATTCTGGCATTACGTTTGATCAAATACAGTGGGACCTCGATTTTCCGTGATGGTCGGGACCGGAAGCATTCTGTATAATCGATTTTCCCGGTTAATTGAGTACCAATTTTGGCAAGTTTTTTAATAGATATTTTTATTAGTAAATAAATGAATATATACATATTTATATAAAAACTAAATAATTTAAGGATTTTATATACATACACGTTTTAAAAATATAAAAAAAATTATTTTGTCAGAAAACAGTGAACAGTATATAAGGATGTCGTATACTAACGATAGAATTCCCCTTTTTCGCTTGTTTGTCCAAAATAATAGAAAAAATTTTTTGCTTATAATCACGTATAATAGAGGTAATCACGGTTAAACGATGCAGAAAAAGTCGATACAAAATATAATTAAGTCGATGCAAAAAATTTTCTTTTTCCATCCCGGATAATTGATGTTGCCGGATAATCGAATCACGGATAATCAAGGTCCTACTGTAGTATAACAGTCGTGTAATATTTTTTATATATGTATGTCTATTCATCAAATGAACTTTTAGTTCAAAAATTTTCAGAAATTTTGATGGATCTTGATTGTTTATTACGAAATGTGTCAATTTCACGTTTGGAGGGTTCGAGAAATATAAAAAAAAATATTTTTGAGATCTACTTAACAAAACTCACAACCTACACTATGTCATTAGCCGGGTGTATTTAATTTTTTTTTATTTTGTCGCATAGTGTAACAAATTACGATATTTACGCCCAATTTAATGTGGAAATCATAAATTAAAAAAAAAACAAACACATTTTCTTTAAAGAAAATGAAAATGTCTTATTGTTGCTAATAAAACTTAATAATTATGAGGTAATATTTTGTAAAATGTGTTTCAGTAGCAATTTCTTTCAAGTTTCTTTTCCTGAGTTTGACAAATAAGGGCACTGCTACTATTCTAATTGTTGTTTGTTATGCTACCAAGCATTAATGTAAAGTTTCAACAGATTCAATTAATTGATTTTTCATTAACAAGCCATATAGAATCAACGTTTCAGTGTAGTGTTGTCCATTTATCAGTTTCAAAACCATCAGTCTAATCAGACTTTTAACTGTCATTCAGTGTCATTTATTCAATAAAAGATTGTGCTATTTACGATATTGAATCTTTTGGCAAGTGAAAAACTTGTTATAAATATTTAAACTTGCTAGAAAAGGAGTCAACATAATCGGAACACAAGGAATTGGCAAAATTATAAATAAATTTGTAGAAATTGGAAACTTTACAGATGTGGTCAAGACTGTGAATGTACGAAAACCATCCCGATACTCCAAAGTTATAGATTTCACGGCATTTTCAGCAATTGTGTCTATCTTAAAACCTAGTTTTTCTCACCACTCATGTTGTGTACGTTAATTTTATCCATGAGCAGTGGATCAGACCTCTAAGAATGACAGATTTTGAGAAACTTTTCACGGCCAGAAATCTGCTGAGAGGTAGTCGTTTTGTTCAAGATGTCAGGCCTGCACTACCTACTAGACTACGACGACTTCAATATTGGATCATTCAGCAACCGAAAAATGTGTTTAAGAAATAAATATAAATAGTTTAACTTACTGCAAAAGGAGTGATGTTGGTCAGGTCATCACTGTCATTGGCGACAAATATAGTTCGGTGATTGCTAACTTCTGTTGGCCTGAAATGGATAATATCGCAACAAACTACAGATCATGCGTCATTTGATAACCTGTATGACGAGTTGATATGACCTAACCAACGAGATTGCGCGATTTAACCCGGTTAGACTTTTTCTTGTAGCGTTTTCTTAGGTTGCAGGTGTACGCAAAAAACTCACAAAGCACAGCGGTCCTCAAAGCCAACATATTCCATGCCATTGGTCAATTCAGCCTGATAGACAGAGTTATAAAAAATTGCATATTTCAGATGCGTTCCAAACAGAGAATCCTTTTTTATTTAAATTTAAAGATAAAAAGCGCGTAATGTAAGACCCGATATTTCTTTTGAAAATCCCTGTTGGAGTCCCGTTAGTTGTTACAACGAAAATTTAAGAAGAAATACACGGATTAACAAAAAACTAAGTTATCCGCAAAACTTTATGAAATTAAAAAACTTTGATTGTAGTAATCATATTAAATAAACATATTTTAGTTATCTCAACTAATGTTTTTTTCAATTATCTAATTTCAATAAGATCTACCTTCTTTAATAAAATTCTCTTAAACTTTTTTGGAAACAATAAAAAAAATTTCTTTCTTTGAAAAGTGTTTTAGTTGCCACAACTATAACGTTTTATTATTATAATTATTGATTTTATGTTTCTTTTATTATAGACGAAGAATTTTATTACACTGCTACTGATCGATCAATTCACAAGTTTAATGCGGCCACTGGCCAGGACTCAATCTTTGTTACCTCAGACTTTTTGGTAAGATTTTTTTATAGTTATGTCAACCATATTTTAAGAACTGAATTTAAATTTTCTTCTCTTTCGCTAAAGAACATTTACAATCGCAGCAGTTCCTTTAAATTATCACCCGATAATACAAAAATCTTGGTACGCTATGATGTCGAAGAGATATTCAGACATTCCTTTATAGCCAAATACGATGTATTCGATATTGCTACCCGCACGGCTATACAAATACATGGTGGCGAAAAGTTGCAGTACTGTGCCTGGTCACCCATTAAGGATCGTTTGGCTTATGTGTACAACAATAATGTTTTCATACATTTTTCAGCCGACATGGAAGTTCAAATTACCTCGGATGGTATTGATGGCATATTCTATAATGGCATACCCGATTGGGTGTACGAGGAGGAAGTTTTAAGCAGTGGCTCGGCAATGTGGTGGTCTGATGATGGCAATTATTTGGCCGTGGGTGTTTTCGATGATACCAATGTGGAAACCTTTAAATATTTCCTGTATGGAGAAGCTGACGATCCTCAGTATCAGTATCCCAAAGAGGTGGATTTGAAATATCCTAAACCGGGTACCAATAATCCTCTGGTGGCCTTGAGAGTATTCAACTTGAATATTAATTTGAATTATACAATCATAAAGGCTCCAGTGAATATTGTGAGTGAAGATCATATTCTACAAAATGTGGCCTGGACTAGTGACCGCAAACTATTGATAACATGGCTGAATAGACGTCAGAACATAGCCAGTTTACAGTTATGCTCTGTGGATGGTGAATGTCGTGAAGTTAAGCGTTTGGAAGAGCCAGAAGGATGGATTACAATTGGTACACCCATGTGCATGAAGACAAAGCAAAATTGTGTCTTCACCTATTGGATAGGGAACTGGTATCAAGTGTGGAACTTAAATTTGGAAACGGGACAAAATGAATGGCAATCCAGAGGCAACTTTACCACTTTAAAAGTTTATGGTTACGATGAGGTCAATGATATTCTGTAAGTTCAGGTTAAAGATTTTGCATTTGATTTCCTATAATGTTTAGGGGTTTTTTGTTTACAGCTACTACCAGGCTACTCAAGCATCGCCCTATTTTGCGCCCTACATTTATCATGTTTATAGAAATAATGAATGCCTAACATGTACTCTAAGAGATGTAGAGGATAAAAAATGTAGTTCGGCTGCTGCTTCTTTCAGTAGCAGCTTCTCTTATTACACCGTGACTTGCAGTGGTCCCCTGCCCAGTTATACCAAGATCTTCCAAACCAAAACCAATCAAGAAGTAAAGGACTGGGAAGCTAATACTTCTTTCCGCGCTATGTTGGCCACCAAATTAAGACCAAGAGTTGGCTTCATGAACGTAACCTTGGCCGATGGCTCTATGGGTGTTGCGAAATTACAATTCCCTCCCAATATGGATGAGAAAAAAAAATATCCCATGATTGTTTATGTCTACGGCGGGCCCAATTCGGTGAGAGTTACTAGTGGTTTTGGTGTGGGTTTTGATGCATACATGGCCACCAAACGTGAGGTTATTTATGTGCAAATTGATGGCCGCGGCACTGGCAATAAGGGCAAGGATTTATTGTTCTCCGTGAATAATCATTTGGGTGAATTCGAAGTCGAGGATCAAATAAAAGTTACCAAACATTTACAAAACACTTTGCCTTATGTGGACAAGGAACGATGTGGTATTTGGGGCTGGAGTTATGGTGGCTATATGACCGCCCGCACTTTAGCCAGTGATAAGAAACGTGTCTTCCAATGTGGTATTTCCGTGGCTCCTGTCACTTCCTGGATGTATTATGACACCATTTACACCGAAAGATACATGGGTTTGCCTACTGCGGAAGATAATCTCAAGAAATATTTGGATACTAGTGTCTTGGACGAGGTTGAGAATTTCCGTAATCATGATTTTATGTTGGTACATGGCTCTGGTGATGATAATGTCCACTACCAGCAATCGTTAATGTTGGCCAAGGTTTTGCAAGCCCATGATATTATGTTTGATGAGATGGTAAGTTTTCTAAGGATTTTTTTTACAAAAATGTTTGGTTTTTTATATAAATTTTCCTTTTTACTAGACCTATACCGATGAAAATCATTCGATTGGTAATTTCTTGCCCCATTTGTATCATACCATGGATCACTTTTGGGTCAATTGCCTTAATCTGGATGCAGATGATGAGGAGTAAATGTATTCTTATGTCGTAAATTTAGTTGAAATTCTTACATGACTGTTTAAAGTATTTAACTTTTTTTAATTTAAAATAAATTTTTACACTTAATTATTTAAATTTTAAAAAAAAAACAACACAAAAAAAATTAATTATTCCCTGAAGGACATAAATAAGAAATTTTGTTCCCGAAGGCTGTAGTATAGGTGGAAATCTCTTAGTCGTGTTCATTGTGATAAACACTATCTGCATCATCAATCTAACAATCTTCAGAACTGCCAATTGGTAACACTTCGCGGGGCTCCTTTCAAAACTGCTCTTCTTTTCGTATTACTTCGTTTACGTATATGAAGGACCCTCTTGTACGGATCCAGTCTTGTTTAGATATTATCATGACCTATGCTGATAAGCTGGACCCTTTTACGTTCCTCCTGGAATCTGTGATATACGAAACTACTTGATCGTCGTTTGTGAATAGGATGCAACTTGCTTTGATCAAAGATCCGTCATACTTTTTGTTGCTTATTCTGGTTAGAAAGCTATCCTGGAAACAGAAAATACAGACCTCCATTGCGAATGCTGGAATGGAGATGGTGGTTTGCAAACAGAAGGTAAAAGTCACTGCATTTTGAGATTGTATAGAACGGATCTTAAGTACAAGGTTCCGACGTGCTTCTTGTGGCTTATTCTGAATAGGAATCTATCCTTGCAATGGAATATACAGAGTATGGTGAAAAAGACATCCATTGTCCTTAACGGTTACAACAAAACGTTCGTGAAATATAAGACTTGGGATCCAGGACGATCCATTGGCCTTGTGCGTACTACTCTTGGTTGGTGCTACAGTTAATTTTATGTCTCTGGACTTTTATTGTAAAGACTTAGAGGCTAAAATGCTTCGACAGCTCTGAGCGACTGAAAGGTCGAAGGTTTTTAAAAAGTAAGGAACTATTAAGAATATTGACTATTTGATACCGCACTATGGCTTTAGGACATCTATTCTAGAATATAGGTTTGGGAAAGTGGTGTACTACCACTCGTTAACGACTTCTTACAGATTCGAATTTTTATAGAAGTGGTGTGTTAGAATAATTGCGAAGTCGGTAGACATAGGTCACTTCATAAGATTACCGGATTACTGCAACGTTTTTCAGGCGGAAGTGTCGACAGTACAAGCTACTATGGGGCCTATTATAGACGGAAATGTCTGTGGAAAGAATATTAGCATACTTTCCTGATAGCCAGGTGCCTGGGTTCTAACTCTACGAAATCCATAACTATTTATAACTTTCACAAGTCTCTCTATGGTATAAAGAAAAGGTCCGACATTTATATCTTATAGGTACTGGGATGTAGAGGAGTTCAAGGCAACTGCAGACCAGATAAGCAAGTATACAGCTCTGCAGTGTTTTGCCTATGTTTGGAAGTTTTTATGGCCTGCTAGCTTATATGTAATCAACAATGTAGTTATGTATTCTGTTCAATGGCAGTAAATCTGGAAAGATCTGAATATATGGATCGCATTCAGTACGGTTATTGCAGTCATTATGGCAAGGATTGCTGCAAGAGCTGTAGAGAAGAGTAAGAGAAGGAATCTTGGTTTTATCTATTCGGGAATGTACCAGCGCTATATCGGAGAAGGAAAACCAGTTTTGTGTCTGTTATATAGTCTTTTTTTAAGCGCTTCCTTTACTTAATGTGGCATGAAATGTGTGGTGCGTTATCCGTCTAGTTGAAATCAGATGCCATTGATGTCGAGATCATTGCTTTGTTTTTCGTTTGCACAAAATATCAAGAGTTTGTCAAAGAAAACTTTGAACGTGTAAAATGTGAAAGAAAGTTTAAAAGAAAATTTAAAAGACTTTGTCCAAGTAAACTTTGAATCTTTATAAAAGGGCACTGTAGAGTATTTATTTCATATCCATAGCTGTCTTGTAAGGTAAATACTGTTACCACTCAACCCTAAAGGTGCCCAATCCCCATTGTCTGCTTTTGTTTGCAGACATTTTGATGACTGTCATTATTGTGGCAATTTAAAAAAGTCTTGTGAATTATTAACAATATTTCATACTACTTTTTGTTATTTATTATACTGAATACCAGGCACGTTATTTAAGGCATTACAAATACATATGTATATAAGAATTCCTTTACCCACGTAAACATTTTGATGTTGAGAAGTATGGTCACCCAATATAAAAATAACTGTGACCTTATACAAGTACCTTCAAAATGTCATTGTATTCTTTAAAAGAAAAAAAAAAAAAAGAAATCTTGCTTAATAAATAAAATCTTAAGAAATGAAAGAAAACAAAGGAAATCAAATTTATTTCAATTTCAAAGGATTAACAAACAAAAAAGTGCTTGATATGCAATGAAACCAGGATTAAATTTATTAAAAATAAAATGAAATTGTAACAGAAACAATAAAAGTAAATCGTTTTGAATTTGTAACAACAAGTCTTATATGGTGGTAGAGGAAGAATATAAGGCTAACAACAATGGTCTAAAAGAATAAGAAACAAGAAATGAAAAGTCATACACAAAGACAACAACTATTTTCTTAACTGTTATATGAAATTGCTAAGAAGTCCTTAAACTTGACTTGTGTGCTTGCTTGATTGCTAGCTTGCAAGGACATTCGATTTTCTATTTATTTTTTTTATTTTATTGAATTAAAACTTTTACTATTAAATAAAAGGAGAAGAAAATTAAAAAATAAAAATTGACATGCAAGTTGTTTGTGATTTAAAATTTCATTTAATAAGTGACTGATTGTGTTGGTTTTTATGGTAAAATGTTGTCAACAAGTGGCACCCTATACTTTTCACATCGACTTGTTAGTCATTCCCATCAGATGCATTTAAAATCCTAGATCTTTGGACTTCACGGCAGCCAAATATAAGACACGGAAATTCCTAGCATCATTGATCATTTACTAAGGCAATAGAAACCTTTTCTACATACATAAAAACATAATTGGTGATTACAACCTTTCAGCCAGGATTAGTACCTAGTTTCTCATATCACCCATGTTGTGTGTGTTAATTTTTTATACATGAGTGACGGGATCTACAGTTTAAAGCTGATTCCAAATGACAGATTTTTGAGAACCTTTTCATGGTAATTTTATTTACTCTGAGCCAGAAATTTGCTGAGAGGAAGTCGACGAAAAAATATTTTTTCACGTTTCGTTTTGTTGGAAATGTCTGACCTGGGGTTTGAATCATGACCTCACGTCTAATAAGCCAACACATTACCCACGAGACTACGACAAACTCTGGGCATTATGGTTAGGATAATCTATCTAGTACGAGATTCTTAATAAGACTTCGAGTGGTTGAGAGTTATCTCCTTAAGGCTAATTTACACGATAATGATCTATCTACATAAAGTCAGAGAGAAAATTTTACAGAATTCCATGAGTAGTTAAAAATGGAGAGTAAAAATCTTACGACAAATTTTTATGCGTTCACGGGATTTACCAAATACTAAAACAAAGTAAAATAAAATGCAACCCTGGCCTAATGGAGTGTGATTTCAAAATGGAAGAGAGTCGTCCAACTCCCTAATTTCCTTTCGCATATTCTTTCAGTATTGTAAGCTTTTATCAGATATTGAATTTACACTATACTATCCGCTTGACATGTTGTACGACTTGCGTGATCGTCTAAATCCCCCCTTTAACTGTACAATGTAAAGAACCAATAGATTTTGTAATACTGGAAAATGTTTCGCAACGAATTTACAAAATTACGAATTTGCAACGAAGTAACAAAAATAACGTAGAAGCTACACATTGCTTTAAAAGACAGTCCAATCAGTGCTATAGGAATGGGTCGAGAACAGATATTGGAGCAGAAATTTTTTAATGAAGATTCCGAGGCCATGTTGGAACTCGCGAATGTCTTTCAAGCAGATGATGTCTATGCAATTGAAATGTGAATTATTTTCGCCATATGCCGTGTTTTAATATGAAGCAATTTTACGAGAACAGAAAGTATTCGCATTCATACTTACATCGGCAATTCGGTTTTTCCTAGTCAAAACCAAAATTTGATTTTCAAGAAATTTCAAAACCTATTGTCAGTCACGATATTTCCATACTAACGTACAGCTACTCGCATCAAGGGGCAACCTTACGAAGCGTAGCAATGGCGGCGGTATCCACAGGTTTGGATTTTAAAGTCCTGAAGTCCTGACAAAAAGTCTTGAAGTCTCCATAGCCTAGTAGATGAGTAGTGTATTGGCTTATTAGATGACAGACCGTGGTTCAAATGCCAGTTCAAACATCTGGAATAAAACGAAAAGTGAAAGAAATATTTCTTCGGCTACTTTTTCTCAGCAGTCTTCTGGCAAAAACTATGGAGAGTTTCTTAAAATAATCTGTCATTCGGAGCCGACTTTAAAGTGTGGGCAAAAGCCTTACGTATCAATGTAACATACCGGGATTCAATTAGAATAAGTTCAAGTGAAATGGAGAGTGTATAAGTGAATACTGCTACCTTGGTAGCCTTACATCTACGAACAGGGGATGGGGTGAAAATTCCATTTGGAAATTACCTTCTTTGTCCATGCATAAATTAAAATCTTCATAGCAAAACTACCTGTTTGTACACTTTTGTAACTTTGAACATTGTTTCTCGAGATATGTGGCAACTACAAGTATTCATAGAGGGATTTCTTTAAGTTATCTCCAAAATTTTGATCTACACCGATAGTAGTACTTTATATCATGGAAAATTGCAGCAAAAGCGATGCGTACTTTGGCACTAAAATTTCCCAATATCCATAGGACAACTTAAAGCAAAGTTCTGCGTGTTATTTTAATGGCCTTTAATAACAGCAAGGCATTCCTGCCTATAATCTCAAGAGAAGTTTTTTTTTTCTAAGAAAATATTTGTTTTTAATCATATGAATACTAAGGCTTTGCCAATTCGTTTAAACTGCACAATTTGATTACAAAGTCTTTAGCAACCGGATACGGAAGTTGTTAAATAATGCCTCTTTTTAAGATTCCTGTTTATATTAAAAGAGCAATAAAACACACAATGACTACCATTGCTATTGCTATACTGGCACACACTGCCACTGTCAATAACACTTCTCAACACACACAGTGAATCTACATCATCATGGCAATAACTCGAGTCTATGCCTTCTGTAAATAAAGGCTTCATTGTACAATAAAATTCAAAGCGTTGAAAGTAATAAAACTTCTGACTGAGTGCCACACAGTACAACGCGTTGTTATTCAAGTGGTTATTATTAGTTCAACTATTGAATCATATTTCCCTTTTCAAAAGACTATTTGTATGACTTTTGAATTTGAGCAACAAGTTCAAGTTTTTTTTATTTTCTACTGCGTTGTTTTTTTTTTTTTAGTTACGTTAAGGAAAAGTTGTTGAAAAACAATTCAATGTCAAGGCAGTGATTTTTTTCTTTAAAAAAGCTGAAATTTCTATTGAATGTGAAAAGAGAGCCAGTGAGAAATGGAGAATAATTAAATTTTTTTTTTTTAAATTCGAAGTACATATGGAGACAAATGGAACACATGCCACACAAATGAGTGTCCACATTAGCTTTGGTTTCAATTTAAAGAACGATTTATTGAAACTTAAGCACTTTCGCTCTTGTTACCAGGAAAGTTTGTAAAGGTTTTTTTATTTTTATCTTATCACTGCGAGTGATTATTTTTCTTATGTATTTACGACGCTTTTCGTCATCTATGACTTCTCGTAGGCGTCCCTACTTTTCATAATTCTTTAGTTTTATATTTCTTTTTGTCGTTTGAAAACGTACTTTTACCTCTACTCGACTGTATTTGTTCTCAATTTCAATGGCACGCTCAGATTTCTTAAATGTATCGATTTCGCTAAGACTTTTTTAATATTTCGCGTAATGGCAACACAAACTATTAGTTGAAGTCTATTTAAGGTATGCTATCTTCTAGTAGTCGCCAAAGTCTTGCAGGAAGGGCGCTGGATTATTAGACGTTAGGCCTCGGTTCAAACTCCACGTCAGAAATTACCAACTAAAAGAAATATGAAAAAACATTTCTTCAGCGACTTCCTCTCAGCAGATTTCTGGCAAAAGCTCTGAGCGTAAAAATAAAATTGCCATGAAAAGCTTCTCACAAATCTGTCGTTCAGAGTCGTCTTTAAACTGTAGGTTCCGCCACTTATATACGAAATTAACACACACAACAATAATGGTGTGAGTAACTGATTGAAGGGTTGTAATGACGAATTAAGTATGTAAAGTAAGTGTGTATGATATCATCGTAATTTTTTATTCCTTTGGAAGACCTATAGACGTTTGTATGTTAGTCGCATACATCTGCGTGTTAAGAAAAATCCACAAGCGAAAGTCTAACGAGGTCAAATTACACGATGTCGGTGGCCATTTCACACTACCTCCACGGGAGATAACCATGACCTCAAATTGTTCATGCAGAATATCCAATGAAGCATAAGCTGTGTCGTAGGTGTTCAGATCATGCAATTTTGGCCAAAAGAAGTTGGTTCTAATTTACCATTGATCTCCTGACCAAAGTTGTTCTCACATTAAACTTTGTTCACGTATCATCGTATTCATCCAGGAATAGGTCTCCTTGCTGACGGTGCCTGCCATTTAGCGAACACACGTTGTTGTCTATGGCCGCTCATGGTGATTTGGTAAAAGAGATTGTATAAATGATAACAGAGGTATCTTTAACAAAATGGTCGTTATCAGTTATCAAAGTTCGACCCTGTTGAATGACCCATTACAGAGCTTATGGCCTGTACTTTAGTAAAGGTTTAAAAGCAGGAGTTCGCTTCCAATGCATAATGAATGTCTTTGATGCTCTTTAATTTAAAATAAAAATTTAATTTAAAATAAAAATTTAAAATTAAAATTCTTTTATATTTCGAAATTAAGGGCCTATTTACTAAGTTACAATTATTAAAATACTGGTGATTGGCTATTAGTACACTGCTTGTTAGGTCGGCATAGTCATAAAGAATTTAATTTTAAATACTTCATATAAAATTCTCTTGTTAATTTTCTGTCCAGAGACAGTTGGACTGAGACTCTTTTTCTCTTAAAATTCAACAACCTTCTTAACTCAAACAAGAAACAGTTTACGATTTAACAGAACTTGTTAACAGTTATATTAGCACAGGCGCAGTAAATACATTGGGATTAAAATAACATGTCATGTTAAATTGACTGTAGCATAAAATGTTAATTACAGAGGAAATATTATTGGTTAGTGGTGAATTTAACTTCTTGTAAAGTTAAGCGGAACAAATTTTACTGGTATTAACAACCATATTCAGATGGTAATGAAATGCCAGAAAATAAGGTTATGAAGTGTTGGAAATAGGCGCGTATACTAAAAATGAAATTGACACTTAAATAAATGCGTGAATATTTCGTAATTTTTTTAAATAAATAACACTATGCGATAAAATAAAAAAGATTAAATACACCCGGCTAATAACATAGTGTAGGTTGTGAGTTTTGTTGCGTAGATCTCAAAAATATTTTTTTTATATTTCTCGAATTCTCCAAACTTTTTTTATTTGACAAAAATTGTTTTTTTTTACTTTACGCACAAATTTCTGGATTACTCAAACATTTCTGACCCGATTTCCAAAATCTTATTGGAAGTCTTGTTGGAAAGGGGAGAGATGAAGCTTTAAAACGGTATACATATATATATTATTTGACTTAATATGCTATGAGATTTGATGAGGTAAACTTGGAAAATGCGAATTTTTTTCATATTTTTTCAAGTTTGTCCGTTCATACTTTACTTAAAAAATATGAAATAAGTGATGACATCCTGAAAGTGATGAAATCTTGTGAAGAGATTGGCACTTCGTTTGATCAAATCGGACAAAATTTACCATAGTTATTATATAAATAGTATAACAGTCGAGTTATATTTTTTATATATGTCATCTCATCAAATGAACTTTTAGTTCAAAAATTTTCAGAATTTTTGATGGATCTTGATTGTTTATCACGTTTGCACGACTTCCAGAAGTCGGCAAGTATTTGTGTTTTTTGCAAATATTATTATTTCTCTTTGCGAAAACATTGGCCAACTTCTGGTGGTCGCTCAAACGTGCAATTGACATATTTTCCGATAAACAATCAAGATCCATCAAAAATTTTGAAAATTTTTGAACTCAAAGTTCATTTGATGAGATGACATATATAAAAAATATAACACGACTGTTATACTATTTAAATAATAACTGCGGTAATTTTTATCCAATTTTATCAAATGATGACTCAATCTCTTCACAAGAGAACAGATTTAAAGAATATTATCACTCATCTTATATTTTATTATTAAAGTTTGCTACTATGAATGGACAAACTTGAAAAAATATGAAAAAAATTCGAATTTTCCAAGTTTACCTCATCAAATCTCATAGCATATTAAGTCGAATAATAGATATATGTATACCATTTTAAAGGTCCATCTCCCCTTTCCAACAAGATTTAAATTTTGGAAATCGGATCAGAGATGTTTGTGTAATCCAGAACTTTGTGTGAAAAGACCAAAAAAAACCGTTTTTATCAAATAAAACAAGTTTGGAGGGTTCGAGAAATATAAAAAAGGTATTTTTGAGTTCTACTCAACTAACTGAACAACGTGGACTATGTAGTTACATACATACATAATTGGTCATTACAACTCTTCAGTCAGGATTACGACCTAGCTTCTCACACCACTTATGTTGTGTGCGTTAATTTTATACATGAGTGGCGAGACCTACAGTTTAAAGTCGACTCCGAACGACAGTTTTTTGAGAAGCTTTTCATGGCAGTTTTATTTACTCTCAGAGTTTTTGCCAGAAATCTGCTGAGAGGAAGCCGCCGAAGAAATATTTTCATATTTTCGTTTTGATGTCTGACCTGGGATTCGAACTCGGGCCTTCAGTCTAATAAGCCAACACACTACCTACTAGACTACGGCGACTATGTAGTTACTCGGGTGTATTTTCACTGTCGCACCGTGTAATTAATGAAATACGAAAAATAATAAATTTAATGAAAAAATTTACTTGAAATGACATAAAAATTGAAGAAATTCTAAGTACACATGATTATAAAAATTTATTTATTATTATGGTTTCTTTGTGTGCCTCCTACTGTTAATTATAATTAAAAAAAACGTACATTTAAATGATTATAATAACATTCATTTGTTTTATGATTTCCCGAAATTTTATTTCATTTTGTTACAATTAATTGAAGTACAAGTACACAAGTAGCATGTTACATGCAATCCCATTGCAAGATGCACTTTCATGGAATAGAGTAGAATTAAAATAGACAACAGATATTATGACGAAAAGCATTACAACTAGAATTTAATGACATTTTGCAGTCACAAAATTTGTTCACTGCTTCCCCTTAGCACGTACTGCCTAGGTACTTGCTGAATCTTAACTTCCAGTGAAGAGTAAAAGTGAACGAAGACCACGGAGTAAGACATGCTCTTAACCATAACCAGGACAATACTATTTCCTATGGGATGTTGTGATGATTCATTCGGATCATCATTGAATCTACATATTGGGATCGTGGCGATCTTTCAATCTGCCTATATAGGTCATTACAAAACTTCAGTGAGGATTACAGTCTAGCTTCTCGCACCACTTTTGTTGTAAGTGTTAATTTTATACATGAATGGCGGGACCTACAGTTTAAAGCCGACACCGACCAACAGATTTTTGAGAAACTTTTCCATGGCAATTTTATTTACTCACAGAGTTTCTGCCGGAAACCTGCTGACAGACAGTCGCCGAATAAATATTTCTTCGTATTTCGTTTTGTTGGATATGTTTGACCTGGGGTTTGAACCGTGGCCTCATGTCTAATAAGCCAACACACTAATTACTAGACTACGGCGACCACTAAAAAATTTACTTTCAAAGATAGGCAGTGATTAATGCAGTGCAGGAGCATTTTGTGCAGTGTATGCCCAGAACACTGTTATCATTTTTAAGTAACCGGCCAAATGTCTTCATTATTCTTGTCCGATCTTGCCGCTTTTCAAGTTAGCAATTGGATGGTACTCCGCGAATGACATATGTACCCAACCCAGACTTAATATTTTTATTGCATTAGAATTTAAACAATGTTTCTTGGAATTTAAATAATTTTCTTCAATTAAAATAATTTTGCCATTAAGTTTAGTTTCTATGAAGTAAAGTGTATGCCAAAATTTTTTTGTGAGCATTCCTTATCCACATTTCACATATGCTTACTTATGTACTTAAAATTATTTGTTTTTATATGAATAAAATAATTTCTTTTTTTGATATAGTTTTTCTTATACAAGAGATTATTCGATAAATTGTTATTGCTTAAACTAAAATAATGACTTAAATAGGACTTCTATTCTACTCTATTACTCAACTTTGGTAACATCGACTTACTCTATTCATTCTTATTTATTATTTTGTGTGTGTTTTTTATTTTGACTTTTCGAACTTTAAAAATTTGTTGTCTTTCTTTGGTATTTTGTTTATTTATTTAATTTATATTTTTCTTTTATAACTTTTGCAATAAATTTTATTTTTAGAAATAAATTCACAATTTTTGCTAAAATATATACATAGTTTTACTTAAACTTCCGGTTTTAGTGGGAGAGTGGGAGAAGTGAAACATTGAAATAAAGAATTGATACAATAAAATACAGAAATTGAGGTGTGATAGTTCAAGACTTATGAAAAGCGCTACTGACGGAAATTATAGCGAACGGTCAGTGAGTTTCGAAGAATATTTTACAGCATAAATGTTTGCCTATTTTCTGTAAAAGAAGTTTTTTTCTAAGACTCCATTTCAGCAAGTTTCTGGAGCCGACATTGAACTGTAGGTCCGGTCACTCATGAATAAAATTAACACATACACGAAATGAGTGGTGTGAGAAGCTAGGTTGTAATCCTGGCTAAAGGATTGTTATGACCAATTAAGTAATAGCCCGAAATATATGTATGTGTGTATTGACAACACGATACCTGAACCTGATTTTGATACTAGAAATTATCCAAGACCTTGCTGATTAAAAAAGCTCGCTGACCACAATAAGGTCAGAAGTGGAAACTTATCGAATCTGGGTCAAGTAACGGCGATAAACATAGCTGCATAATAAAATCAATACCAAGTTATATTGAATAGGGATTTTTTTCAATAGCAAAGCCGGCATTATATTCCCAAAGAGTATGAGCGACCTATCGAAGAAAAAGGAGTGCTTGTGTAGAACATATGGAGCTATTAAACTGTTAGGCTATGTTAGGTTAGGTGTGAGGACGTGTATTTGTCATTGGGACAAGTACAATATTCGTAGGTCTAATCTCGCAGTATCCAGTAAACTCAGACTGGTGTTATCTAAGCCCAGCAAACCTGTTCTATCACAGTCTTTAGCAGGCAATAGACTCCTAAATACGTAATATCTCGATCCCAACGCCTCTGCTCTTCCTTCCTGACCCATCCGGTGAAGAGGCAGCAGAAGTGGCAGATTAGGGCATCAGGACCAACTTACAAGTCGCCCTCAGAAGGTGAACCTCATCTAGCGAGAGCATCCGTCGTCTCATTACCGAGTATACCGCTATGTTTCGGAAACCAGCATAGGCGTAATCGATCTGGTCCAAAGGTCCTTAAAGACTCTTTGCACTCACAAACAAGCCGTGATTTACACCAGACTGACCCTTAGGGCCGCCTTAAACTGTTACCATTATGTAGGTTTCAGAACCCGGGAACATAGTAAGAAACAACATAGCTCTTATCTGCTAATTCAAATTAATTTGGACATGATATTGACATAACTCTCTAATGAGGGAAATAAATCATTCTCTCATTCCTGGTAAAAAGATAGCAACCAGAGAGAGAAACCTGACAAATCGGGCTTTTACTGAATAGTATCAAATGCACCTAGAAATAGGCTTATATTACTCATAGCAGGCGTAACGAGATGGTAGTAAAAACATTATGCATCGACTTCTTCAGAAGAAAATACATGCAGAAAATCAGTGGAAGCAGAAGCAACATATTGTGTGTGTTCATTTCATCCTAGTGGATATAAATGTTAAAGTCGACACTGAACAACTGATTTTTGAGACAATTTTATTTTATTTTAGAATTTTTGCCAGAAGAATGCAGAGAGGAAGTTGCCAAAGGACTATAAGGAATGATGCTTATCGATTACTATAACCATAACTACCTAGTATAGTGTTCACAAAACTTCTTTACTTTTTCCCATGATGTTATTTACTATCGCTAAATGGAAAGTTTGGATATTTTTTTTTTGATGTTTTTATTATTCTTATGTTATTTACACCAGGCAATTTTAAGAGAAAGTTTGTGGTAAACACCAAGAAACTTTCTATGCATTGTCCGTATTTAATCACTGAAAGAAAATTTAATAGCAAAAACTTAATAAATTAAACTGCAGCAGACAAAGATTACAAAGTAAATTGAATTCATGGAACACTAAAAGAATATTTCAAGTGAAATTGCATCTTGTACAGGATTGATATGCTAAAACAAATTTTTAGTTTCAGGAAGAAAACTTTCAAAAAAACCATCACATTTCTTCTAATGAAACTAAAAAAACAAAATTTAAGAAAAAACATGAAATAAAGAAAATAAACTTTCATTTTCATTTCAATAGAAGACAACTTTTAAAGAGGAAACGATAAAATGGAAAATTTCCAGTAGAATGTTTCTTAAGAGAGAGACTGCAGAATTTTTTTTTGCTTTTTGATTAAGAAACTATTTTTTTTCATGGGTAACAAGTGTGTCATGTTTTTCTTTTCGTGCAGCAAAAGAGAAAATACCACCCTCTTCGATGATTTTTCAATTGAAAAAAATTGTAGAAATAAGTTTTTAAACAGGCCACTTGCTGCTACAAGACCTCCTATGAAGTGAAGGACCAAAAATAAAAAACAAAATCTACATTGAGGATAAAAACTTAACTTTAAAAATTATTGAAATTCTAGATGGGTGCGTGTATGCTGTTGACATTTCAATTTTTTTTGCTTTATTTTTATGTTGCTGTTGTCTTGTCTTCTTTTTTTGTTATGTTTTCTTTGGAAAAAACTACAGTTGAAGTGCCAAAATATGAAATAAAATGGAGAGAAAATAAAACAGATACTGATATGGACGACAATAGCATTCATGAAATCATAAAGCAAAGGACAAGCGAAATATATCTAAAAGTCATGGTGGAAGATGGCTTCTTTCGATGGTAAATGCGTAGGTTGTTTCACAAGTTTGAAATTGATTAGACTTTTGTTCCCAATTGAATTAAAATACAAAAGTGTTGGCCTTTAATACGAATAGTATCGGGACTAGGGGATATCGGAAAATTGTCGTAACACAATTAGTCCTATGTGGTCTAAGTTAGATACCTACCTACTCTAATTACGAACGAGTGCTGTGGTACTTTTTGAAAAAAATATTCTTTTCGTAAGTTCCCTTCAGTCACAAAAGCAGACTTGAAACTTCTGTGGTCATTATTACGACTTAGCTTCTCACATCACTTATGTTGTGTGTGTTAATTTTATACACAAGTAGTGGGACCTACAATTTAAAGTCGACTCCGAATGATAGATATTTCAGAAGCTTTTCATGGCAATTTTTTATTTACTTTCAGAGTTTTTGCCGGAAATCTACTGAGAGGAAGTCGCCGACGAAATATTTTTTCATGTTTTGCTTTCCATGGAGATACAGCGTACCTGGATTTTGTATCATGGTCTCACGTCTAATAAGCGAATACACTACATACTAAACTATGGCGACTAGACTTCTGCGGTAACTAAGTTTAAATATTAGGCACTGCGATCAATGGACCCAGAAGTATATATTCTGGTCACTTGAAGTTTTATGAATAAGTCTTCGTCCCTAATCGAAGGTACTGTGACTTACGGTTACCCTTAGATGTATAACACTTTACACCTTAAGCGGTAAGTGGGTTTGAATGACGATCCTTTTAGTTTGAGAATATCGGGACGGTCAGCCATAGATGGTTTCGATTTTGATATCGCACTGGTTGCTCATAATATTTAGAATACATGTAGCTACGTGGAACTGCAGCCATTTGCCTAATAAGTCTCAAACTGGAGACTAAACGTTTCGGTTTAGAAGATTAAAAATAAGAAACTAATCCTGAAAGCATAAGAGAGAAACGTTAAGGGGCTGGTTGAAGCATTATAATCTTTTTGAAAGTCATTAAGGACCTGCATTAAGATTGATGACCAGAATTGTGATTGATGACCTGCATTACGATTGATGACCGGAAGCGGATAGAAAAAGGCGGTATATTTTTGTATTCCTTTTCGTTCCGTTAAGAAAGATAAGTTTAATCCATCAAGCAGTCTTTTGTCAAAAACTCTTGAGAGAAAATAGAAAATTTCAATGTTGTCGGAAGACAATGGATTATATTCTGAGACCTAAGAAAGGCTCTCAACTCCTTGACCGCCTAAAAAATGAAAAACATTGCCATCTGACTAATATTTTCACTACTATCCTCAGAACTTCGATATCGTCAGATTTGCTTTTTGCTGAACTATTTTATGTCTGACCTTTTGGGTATTTCATAAGATTCTTATTTAAAGGACAACATAAAGGGTTGCAGGTTGTATCTGCTAATCGTGGATGAATCGTTCAACATGGAAAGGGTGGAGTATTATTCTAATTACGACTTCATGACACCACGGTACGAATTCACAAAGATATTCAGGATCAGGCACAGCCATCGAACTCTCCGATGAATTCTCAACTCTGAGAATCCCAATGAGATCCTTCAGGCTCATAATTGATAATACGATCGTCGATTCCGTCAACGACAGATAGGCGGCCTCGGGCTCGGGTAGAACATAATGATTTCTGTAGAAGCTGCAGAGGTGGGGAAGAGGAAGAGACTGTCATTCACTTGCTGGGTATATGCCCGCCACTTTGTCAAAGGAGAAAAAGGTACTTAGGTGCTTACTATATAGATGATCTGGAGGTACAGTCACGGATTGACGTTGGCAGTCTAAGTCGCTTGATTAGGAGCTTCGAATAGTCTTGGGACTAGGGGATAGCGGAAACGTGTGGTAACACAATGTGCCCTATGTGGTCTAAGTTACATAGCAACCTCAACCTGCCTACCCTAATTACCAACAAGTGCTGTGGTACTTTTTGAAAATATATTCTTTTCGTATATATAAAAGTAAAGTTGGGTGCCTTGTTAAACTAATGGGTAGCGCTTGAGTCTATTAGTGTGCGAGTCATGGGTATAATTTCCACTAGAGACTCTGAACTGTTACAATATATCGAGCATGTGGTCTCATTATTCTGATCGTAATAATTTAATATAATTTGTAATTGTGTTGTAATTAAGCGCAATTATGTGATTTAATTGCAGAAGGACAGTATAACAAACCAAATCTAATTATTTCTGCCCCTGAACAACCAATTGCCGTTAAATCCAAGGTTTTCACTACAACCGCCCTGTAGTAAAAGGCAATCAATAGGAAGTCATTAGCGAAAAAAACTCTGAAAATTGTTTATACCAACGATATCCTTCACTGACCTTCACTGTCCCATAGACACCAGCATACTGCTGCAGCTTCATTTAATTCTTTTGAAAAGGCAACCCCATTGTGTTTAGCATTTTTTTTCTTTGTCTGATCTGAATTTTACTGTTGAAGTGTAATTGTTTTGTTAATTCTTTTTTTTTTTTTGTTAACCCTGTAACAAAATTTTAACCTTGTATTGCTGCCATCCATTCACTTGAATTAATCAACATTGACTACGACGCTGCAAAGTCAAAGGCAGGAATTGCATATTGGCTGATAGAAATACAAAACACATGGCGTTTTATCTTAAAAAAACAACTCGTTGTTGTGCACAGAGAATATAATTTATGGCATTTGATGGTATCAATTAAAGTCTGTCAAGCATAAAGAAATTCATGAAGCCTTTTAAAATTTATGCACTTTTTTAACGTTTGCCTGCGCTATTTGTTCAACGCTTTTCCGCTCGTGTTCTTGTCTTGGCCTTTTCTTGTGCTCGTCTTTTTTTTGACAACAAAAATTAAGATTCACTTGTTTTATGTTCATTCGTATTTTGTTATTGGATTTATATTTCGGAATTTTTATAGAAAAACAAAACAAAAAAAATTGTGGAAAATTATGGTGCATTTAAATAATTTTTATGGATGCCATAAACCAAGAGGATCATTCCATCAAAATGTGTATTTTTGTATAATTATTGTTAAACCAATGCCACGAGTTTTCTCTTAGGTTAAGTTAGGTTAGGAAGAATAACGTTTCGTCGTGTTACCGACTCCACGTGATTCTTCAGAAAACTCCTTCTTTTCGTTTTAATTTTGTTACCCCCTTTTTCTCCTTTCTCTTCTCTTCAGCCTTTTCCTTAGAATGCTTTTTCTTTTCTTTGTTACAGGGAGGAAATTACAATCAGCCACGAAAGGCGCAAAGGCCTAGGAGAAGTTTAGCCTCTGTAGGCTTAAGCATTGGCCATAAGGCGCGCCCAACCCTACAGTTCGTTCTACATCCCCATGCACGCTGTTTTCACTGACTTCTCCTCTGTTATATTCTCCCAAAGGTTAGGTTAGGTTAGGTTAGAGGACGTGTACTTGTCAACTGTGACAAGTACAGTACCCGGAGGTCGAACTGACCCATTGTACAACGTCCTAGCTTCTCACACCACTCGTGTTGTGTGCGTTAATTTTTTTATACATGAGTGGCGGGACCTACAGTTTAAAGTCGACTCCGAACGACAGGTTTTTTGAGAAGCTTTTCATGGCAATTTTTATTCTCAGAGTTTTTGCCAGAAATCTGCTGAGAGGAAGTCGCCGAAGAAATATTTTTCATATTTTCGTTTTGATGTCTGACCTGGGATTCGAACTCGGGCCTTTCGTCTAATAAGCCAACACACTACCTACTAGACCACGGCGACTTCAAATTCAAATATTCTCCCAAAACTAATCCTGAATTTTCAAGTTAATCTGCAACTTCGTTTTCAAAAATGGCCGCAATAACCAGGTACACAGCATAGTTCAATCTGATAATCTAACATAAGGCCGCTTAGTAGCCTTTCGCGCTCCCAGACCAGATGTAACCTAAAAACATGTCCCCTCAAAGCCTTTAGTGCTGCTTGATTATAAGTATCAAAATGTAACTCTCGGGTTCTTTGGTATGAGTTTCCTGACCAGTTCGGTTGTCTTAACGATCCCCAGAAACTTCCGCCTGAAAAACATTACATTCCGCCTGAAAAACATTACATTCCGCCTGGAGTCTGTATAAATGCTTGACAATTGTCTCAAAAACGAAGACGCCTGAACAAATGCCCGTCTCCATTTTGGACTCGCCAGTGTATCGTAGAACTCAATTTTTGCAGTCATGTAGTCTGCCATTCCGACGATGGAAGAATAATCTTATGCCACCAAGTTAGTTCTTGTCTGGAGGAATTTTTTTTTTGAAAATGATCCTCGGGAACCGTTACTATCAATTCAGAGTGCTATGACCATATGATAGTAGACTATTTTTTTGGCTTGCAGTTGAAAATTATAAACTGGACGGTATGTGGTTTGATAAGATGGTGCCATCAGCCAACCAAGGCCACCGATTTAGCTTTATTGCATGAGAAGTTTCCAAAAATAGTAATGTCAGCAAGATCATGCAACTTGACACCATTAGACAATTTTACGTTTGAGATTGTGTTTATACGGATAATTCCGTAGTGATGGACTATTTGATAACCAAATTCGTGAAATTTTTGTGGAGATACCGCCCGCAATGTGCGAAAAAATGATCGAAAACTACTTTAAAATGAGTGCTCTGCACTTCAAGATAGACGTATTCGGTTTTTAGGAGACAAAACGTTTGAAGATCTAGGCATGGTAGCGAATGTGCTACTGAGGGAACGAGTCGGTTTCATCAGGTGGTTCAAACCCATCACTAACGGATTATGAAAAGGGGGCTTACATCACACTAGGTAACACAATGGGCCATATGGCCACCGACTGAACTTGCCTGTGATCCTGTGATCGTCTGTTTTTCGAAATCATTACTTTGGGTGTGTTTTATTTAAATTCAGTTTTGAAATCGAAAAATGGATGTGAGAATCAATTGAAAGAGAAATTCACATGATCGATGTGTTTAGAACTTAATTGTAATTCAGGCCAAAGATTAATCAAAGTAGGCAACATTATAATGCAGTGTATAGCACAATTAGCAGTGACCCCACTGTAAATTTCCAGATTTTTTAATATGCGAAGCCACTGTATGGCATTGAAAAGTAAACATTTGAATGAATTTCGGAATTTTAAGAATTTGTCTCTCTTCGTTTTCTTACTCCTGTGGTTCACAATCATCTGTAACCGTTAAAGTTAGTGAGAACAGTTAAAAGTATTTCTTTGTCGCATGTCAAGTTAAGATTAAATTAAATTTTGAAAATATTACCAACATACGCTGGTTTTTGCTTAATATAAGGCACACGCAGAGTGGCTGTTATAAGCAACATTCACAAAAAAAAAAAAGAAAAAAAAATTGAAAAGACACACTCGGTAAACACCCGAATTTTGGGAATAGGGAGTTAATGTTGTTTATACTCATCTAGGAAGGAATAAGCGTGTAAATTGTTATCAAAAAAATTTGAAAAGTGTGTAAAGATTAGTGTGCTGAAGCATAGCTACATATGTGTAGGTGTGTGTGGCTAATGCAAATTTTTGTTTATTGTAAAGGGTGGGCCATTTAAAAGTTTAAATTTAGAAATGCAATCAAACAAAAACGGTTTAAAATTTCTCCAATTTTTTTTTTTGCTGTGAAGTACAATTATTCTGGTTAGAAATGGAAGATTATTTCATTCATATGGCTACCGCTGCTACACTCACAGTAACTCATTCGATCGGACTAATTTTTGTACACTTTTTCGAGTGTATATGGTCGTATCTCGGCAATAGCATCACGAATATTGGACATCAAATGCTCAATTGTCTCTGATTTGTCAGCATAAGACTTAAGACCAACGGTGTCAAATTACAGCTTCTTGGCAGCCAATTGACATCACCATTTTGGCTAATTAAACGGCCATCAAACGTTTGATGCAATAAATCGATTCTGGCATGAGCTGTGTGGCAAGTTGCACCATCTTGTTGAAACCAAACATCGTTCACATCAATACCATGAAGAGCGGGTACAAAAAATCCGTTATCTTGGTGCGATAAGTGTCTCCATTGACCGTAATGGTTGAGCCGTCCTCATTTTCAAAGAAATATGGGTCAAATGATGCTTCCGCTCCATCAGCCGCACCAAATAGTTACTCGTAATGGGTACATTGACTTCTGTAAGACTATGTGTGGGTTTTCTGAGCCCCAAATACGGCACTTTTGCTTATTGACGTACCCACCAGGATGAAAATGAGCTTCATCCGAAAATATGATTTTTTTTTTTTAGCAAAATCGACATCATCGTGCAGTTTCTCATTGGCCCATCTAGCGAAGCGAGAACGAAGCGGAGGGTTATGCGGCTTTGTAAGACGTCTTACCCAGGTCTTTTCGCAAAATTCGCCGTAAACTGTTGCAGAGCGTGAAATGTTCAATTCTTGAGAACGGTGACGAGTTGATGTTGATGGATGTTTACTCACACTCTCAGCCACAGCTTCGAAATTTTCGGGCGTACGCTCTGTATGTACGAGCACGCTCACGTCATGGTGCATCGACAATGAAACCAGTTTCACGAAATTAAGCGATAAACTTGATAAACTTTGTACGACATTTTCGTAAAATTTTCGACCAATTGTTTTTGTTTTTTAAATAAATTTCCAATAAACAAGAACGTTCCTCAAGCGTAAATCGATTCATTACATTCAGTGGAGATAATATACAGAATTTTGTGACAGCATAGAATGGCATAAGTATTGTCAGATTCGAAATAACCGATGGTTTAAATTTAAACCGATATTTGGCCCACCCGATATTTTTGTATTTTGTTTTGAGAACTCATCTGTAGCCATATGCGCTGTACTCCTTTGCCTTTTTCCTTTTCGTTCTCTCTCTCTCTCATGATCTGTGTGTGTTGCTTTAGTGCATTAACATAAATTTCTCAAGTTTTCCTTACAGCATTCACATTAAATGTAGAATCAATGTTTAGAGAAAACACAACAAAACAAAGGGAAACACATACACTTGTATGTATGTATATGCACATGTAAACATAAATACTTATAAAAGATAATTCAACTTCATTTGTTTTTGTTCGTTTTGTATGAGAAATATTTGTGCCTCAAGGCTTTTTCAATAGGATTATACAAACACTTCTCTCAGACACTACCTCTCTGTTTTTGCTCTCTTTTGTTGTTTTCTCATAATATTTAGACAAAATTCCTGCAACAATTTAAACAACAAAACAAAAGTTTCATTGTTTATATGCAGGAATGTAGAGACAAGAGGAAATTTACCATTCCAATGTTTTTATATGAATAACAGTGGTTGTGTTTCAAAACTTAACAGTGACATGTCTGTTGAGAACACAGCCGTGCATTTAATTAAAGACAAAATTTTATAAAAATTTTGAAATTTTAAATATATCGTCTGTACTTAATCTATTATGTTAGCATGTATCTAAATAAAACAATTGAAATATGCATGTGCCTGTGTTTGTGGGTGTGTTTTGCTCTTTTATGTGTTAATAAGTCCTTTGGGGGAATAATTACACACTGTGTTTGTATGTGTGTATGTGTACTTATTTACATATCCATTGAAGTAAAAGTTAATCAGGCGTTTTATGCAGCTTTAATGATATCACACACATTCGCACACATACACTCAAATTTGTACACATGTTAAGGCATAAATAGGCATAATTTAACCATTTAGCCATAATAGCCATAATAACAGCCGTTGTGATTTGCCAATAGAATTAATGCAATAAGATGATAAGAGTATGAAATTAATTAACATACTACATACCTTCATACATATGTATATATGTATATAAACTAATACTTCAATAACACAAGTGACAAATGCCACAACAAATTGTGTGTGCGCTTTATTGTAATTATTATCAGCAGTAAACTAAGCAAGGACTTAATTTGAAAGAGGAATTTGATGTAACAAAATCAAAGTAAATAATAAAAACAATGAAGAAATTAAATAAAAACCATTGTAAACAGCAAACTAAATCACTACACTACAAACATATGTATAGTCAAGGAAAAAAGTTTACATACACCGCTGTATGTAGATTTTTTCCTGCATTCTTTAAGAATGCTTGAAAACAAAATCGAATTAAAAAAAAATTTAACCTAGAAATTATTAGAAAAATTTTAAGAAATTAGCGGGAAAAAAATCTACATGCAATGGTATATGTATACTTTTTCCTGTGACTGTAGCTTCATTCACCACTCCATGTTGTGTATGTTAATTTTATCCATGAGTGGCCGGAGTACCTATAGTTTAAAGTTTAGCTTTGAACAAAAGGAATCACCAAATCAGGTTTGAGTATACTGTGAGAATGGTGACTATCATGATTACAGGTGCTTTTAGAACAACGTCATCTAAGACATAACTTACTCTTAACTCTCTATAACTAGATATGTTGGCGAAAGTGACACAAGGACAGTGATGTATAAAAGCTATGGTCGTACCAAAATCTGTGGTATAATTAAAGTGCACATTTACTATGCTGGACCTTCACAGAAATCCTCACCTAAGTATTGGCTGCCAAATTGCGATCACGTGACAAAGTCCCAAGTGGAATTTTTTCAGAACAATTGAATGTTATGGTGTTTTCTTTTCTACAAAGAAAATGTCACCCTCTTACAAAGTGCATTAAAAAAATTTTTGACCAACCCTGTTGTAATGTCATTTTTTATTTGAGAAGAACATAACACAAATATTTAAAAAGGGTATGCCCTGTGTTTACCACTTATTAAGAAAATGAATGAGGAAATGCCAATTTGTTCAAAGGTGTTGCCAGATCGCTAATTTTTCGACTTAATTTTTTGCACGCTTTCTTTATAACAAAAAAAAATATATTTTAACACTGTTCTAACATTGAATGCAATTTTTTATATTGCTGACCATGTAGCTTTAATAATGTAATATTTCCTTAAGATTACTCCACAAAACAATGAAAAAATTAACTTCAAAATTGGATAACGATACCAGGCGACTTTTTTAAATTTCATCTGGTAGCCCTATAAATAAACAAAAGTCATCTGCTTTACAGGGCATTATCAGCACTCTCGATTTATACAGGGCATAAAATGCAATGCCCTCCACCATTGGCAAGTGCGAATTATTTAGAATAAAACATACAACCCTTTTAGAGGGCGAAACATTTTTAAGAAACAAACGCAAAATTGCATTTTGCGTTAATAAAATGCACATTTTTTGGTAGAAAAGAAAACACCATTAGATTGTTCTTACAGTACCCGATGACTATTCAGTGTAAAAAATGGATATAAAGAATTCGTTGTCATTTTATATCGAATGGTGGTATACGCATATTTACAGGCAGTAAAGGGGCCGTTGTAGCCTTCGTAGTCTAGTACGTAGTGTTTTAGTTTATTAGACATGAGGTTTCGGTTCAAACCCCAAATTAGACATCTCCAACTAAACGAAATATGATAAAAGTATTTAGTCGGCGACTTCCTGTCAGCAGATTTCCGACAAAGTAAATAAAAATTGCAATGAAAAGTTTCTCAAAGATTTGTCGTTCGGAGTCGACTCTAAATTATAGGTCCCGCCACTTATGTATAAAATAAACACGGATAATATAAGTGGTGTGAGAAACTAGGTCTTAATCCAGACTAAAGGGTTGTAATGACCAGTTAGGTATGTACATATGTATGTACGTAAAGGGTCTATTAGATAAATAGAAATCTCATCTAAGATTATTTAAGGATGCTGGGTGTCTGTGGAAGGAACGAAACATTTGACGGTTCCACTCATATGGATTCTTGGACGTGAAGACATTGAAAGTAACGTCAAAGCCGACGCTCTTAAAAAGCAAATTTCAATTGAATTTATACACGAAATTGCCTTATCTCTACAGAAGGGCAAACAATTGGTGTCACAACTTCATAAATTTGCAAAAGCAAACTGGGTTATTGAACTCAACTCTAGATATTCTAGACCGAACCTAATAGGGATGTATGCAGAATCAAAATTTACAATCAAGCTAACCAGAGTCCGTCTTAGGAACTTCATAACAGCTATAACAGGACAGTAACTTCTTCAAGAATGGTGGTACCTGAAGTTTAAAGTCAACTCCGAACTACTGATTTTTGAGAAACTTTTCATGGCAATTTTTTATTTACTCTCAGAGTTTTTGCCAGAAATCTGCTGAGAGGAAGTCGCCGAAAGAAATATTTTTTCATATATGGATTTGTTATAGATGTCTGACCTGGGTTTACATGTCACGATTCATTTTTTAATACTGAAAAACTGTACAGTGCAAAATCAATTATTAATCAAATCCCCAGTTGCTGTAATTAAAGTGAAGTTATGGTTGCTGTCAGTCACTCTATTGCATAAGTAGAGGTAGCTGTTATCGGTTCTCAGAAAGCTATTGTAATACGCTGTTATTGAGGCAAATGTAATACTGATTATTGAGCGCATGTATAAAATAAATATTAATTTACCGTTTTGCCGCACGCAATTCGGTTATCTTTGTAAGTATATGCATTTTATCGATAAATTTACCTTGAAAAACGATAAAATGATTGTTTTTATTAAATTATACTATTACATACAGTATGAACTGTATGATATTTTCGGTGCCATACAATATATACAAATGTATTTGGCTTTTGGGTATTCTAAATAAAATAAATAAAATTTCTTAAATTTAATCATTTATTCTAATCGAAATAATTAATCCAGATTATTTGTTAAAATAAAAGGATTACAATTTAAAATAATAACAATTAAAATATTGTACAAAAACACACACAATTATGTGTGTGTAACAAATTGCTATGTATGTCTGTAATAATCCTTTTTAGAAAAGATAAACGACTGGAATTAAAATCAACATAGGGAAACCGTATTGCATATGACCTACAAGTATAGGTCATGGTAATAAATTCTAACGGGAAGGGTAGATGGAAGACGATTTTATATGGTTAGCATTTGATAATGCAACACACATTTTAATTAGAAACAACAACAATTGTAAATTACATTTAATTGAATTACTTCTAGACAATTATAATAAACTGCACGAGCATAAGCAATTTACGTACAATACACTTGTAGTGTGTATTGTTTACATAAACATGTATGTGTAAATACACTTGCAATTGTGCAATGTCAAGCAATAAGTGGGATTGTATCCTCATTAGAGGTGGTTCTTCAAAATTTGTAACAGAACACATCCATACAAATAATTAGTCACTGCAGATAGGATTATGATCTAGCTTCTCAAACCACTTATGTTGTGTGTGTTAATTTTATACATGAGTGGCAGGGCCTAAGGTTTAATGCCGATCCCGAATGACAGGTTTTTGAGTAACTTTTCATGGCAATTTTAATTACTTTCAGAGTCTTTGTTAGAAATCTGCTGAGAGGCAATAGGCGAAGATATAAATTTTCATACTTCGTTTTCAAGTATGACCTGGGGTTTAAACCGTGGCCTCATGTCTAACAAGTACTACTTACTAGACTAGAAGGACTTCAAAGGCAAATGTTTCTAATTATTTTACAAAGAAGTAGTTTCTCTACAAGTCACGATGCTACATTATAAAGGAATAATTTCTTCAGATATAACAACACCTAGAGATTCTTTGGAAGTAAAAATAACCCATTTTTCACTGGTACAAACTACCTTTTAGTAGATAGTTGGTGGCTAGTGAAGTGACTGTTTAGAGTTCATGATTACTAATAAAATGGAAAACAATCAAGTAAAATACTAATGGTTTGTGCAGCCAAAACTTTAATACTCACATACAAAACTACATATAAAACTAACAAACAAATTTTGCTTGTTGGCATTGCCTGTAAATTATTTACGAAATTATAATCGAGACCATAAATAAATCTGGCACTCACTACAAAATGTTGGCATTCATTTAAGCTGTAATTTAAATGGTAGATGTACTCATGTAATGTAATGTAATGTTGTTGAGTATAAATGTTGTTTAATAAATTGGGAAATTTTACAAAGTTACAAAGTCTATGGTTTGTTTTGGTAAACACAAGATTTGAAAACCCACATGAAAAGATTGTAGACAATGAAATGAAAAACAAGATTCATTCAATATTTTTGATCCTTTGAGCGCCCTGGTAGTTTAGTGGGTAGTTTGCTAGACTATTATCGTGAGGGTCGTGGGTTCGATTCCCACCAAAGGCTCTGGTCTGTGACACTACACGGAGCACATGGTCGAAGTTGCCCAGCTTGTATATAATTAGAATATAATTTGTAATTGTATTGTAATAAATAAATAAATAAATAAATTTTTCCTCCTTTGAACAGCTAGCTCCTCACAGCACCCACGCCATGGTACTTTATACATTATTGTGCATTCATTCATAATTTTATAGCGTTTAATAAGCCAACGCTTTATCTACTAGACCATAGCGATTGAATTTATGTCTAAATTTTCTGTGACACTATGACGTGTATTTACGTCATCAAGGCTGAATGTCTAGGGGGTAGTGTGTTGGCTTAGTGTGTTTCCTTGGCAGTCCTCTGGCAAAAACTATGAGAGTATAAGAATATGAAATGAAAAGTTTCTCAAATATGTGGTTCGGAGTCGACCTTAAACTGTACGTACCACCACTCGTGGGTGGTGTGAGCAGCTAGGTTGTAATGACCACCAGATTGGCATGCCAATGAAAGTAGTAGTTCAGCAAATTATGAAAATCAAAGAGAAACAGTAAAATTACTTAATGAAGGCATGTCCAGAACCAAGCCCATAATCACAAAACATAAGAATATTGTAGAGAGATTTACATTGAGTGAATGAGCTGTTCACAGTAGAAAAGAGGAGAGGCGTTTTCGAGGAGATTGTTTCTTGAATAGCATCAGTGTTGACAGAGAAAGGTATGAGGATACTGTTTGCTAAGGATACTTTGCTAAGGCTCAGCTATTGAGAATAGGTATGGGTACACAGTAAGTTTCCCTTGCTATAATCTGTTAACTTGTGTTGATTCAATGGATTTCAATTCTCATCTCGTCATACTTTTATCTCAAATTGCTTAAATTTTGCCACAAACTATTAAAAAAAATGTAGAATCAAATACGTAAAGAATACTTTCATTCTGTTTCTCTTTTACTTCATTTCATATTTCTTTTGGTGTTTTTCTTGATTCTTTTCTGCATGAATAAAAAAAGAAACCAAATTCTTTCCACAACATTTTTAAATGAATTCTGGCCAAAGCCAAGCATGAGAGCTAAAAGAGAAGTGGTTGTTGGGGAAAAAACAAAAAAATATCAAAAATTGTTTAAAATTTTTAACAAAACATCCGGTGTTTTTCTTTACATTTCGAATTAATTCAACTTCAATTGTAAACAACCAAATGTTACAATAACTTTACCACAAACCCTCGTTAGCACAGTTTTATTTTAATTTTTTGTTCTTCAACAGTTTCAGTTCAGTTCTGTTACAACAAATATTTGATGAAAAAAAAATCGTTATTGGGCCAATAAAATTTTATTGGAGCACAAACGAAGAAAAAAAAATTCTCAAATATTCTTTGCAAATAAATTATTCAAAGCCTTACTGTTCCATGAAAATATATTGCCAGCCACATAGCAGTTACGAAAAAGGAATTTTGCAACGAATTTCTAAAAGAACTTCATAAAATCCCATTGGGTGATGGTAATGAAAATTTTATGACATTTAAAAGTGATGTGATGTGCATATAGAGGAAGTAGTCACGTAAACTAAAGTTAATTATTTTTGATGCCCTACACTACGGTTTAGGGAGATGAGACTTGTAGGTGACTATATATTGTCTAATTATGAGGTTTATTAAATTAAAAGAGAAGAAAAAGCTTTGCCAGACTGATAGTTAATTAAAAAATTATGCCAATTTTAATGGCCAATATTAATGAGATGGCGTTAGAATTAAAATTTTTTTCAGTAAGCTTGGTTTCATACCCCCACCCAGCGGAAGTGGGTTACTTGTGCCTTTAAATTATTCTTATTGCCACACTTTATCTGAGACTTTCAAAGGCTTTTAAGGCTCACTCGTCAAAGTTGATGTCAATCCATGCCATCCAGTTGTTATACATAGGTTAGTTTGTGGGTAGCTTGCTATTCACAGGCAAGTTGACTCGGTGGCCATAAGACCCATTGTGTTACCCACTGAATTTGCGCCCTAAACAATCAACGCTTTGCTATTTCATTTGTAAAGAATTCTGGCGAATAATGTGATTTCATTCCTTAAATCTCCTCTATTTGTCTTTCTCGTAGAGAATCTACATACATACATGTACATAATTGGTCATTACAACTTTTCAGTCAGGATTACGATCTAGCTTCTCACACCACTTATGTTGTGTGTGTTAATTTTATACATAAGTAGCGGGACCTACAGTTTAAAGTCGACTCCGAACGACAGATTTTTGAGAAGCTTTTCATGGCAATTTTATTTACTCTCAGAGATTTTGCCAGAAATCTGCTGAGGGGAAGTGGCCGAAGAAATATTTTCATATTTTCGTTTTGATGTCTGACCTGGGGTTTGAACTCGGGCCTTCATCTAATAAGCCAACACACTACCTACTAGACTACAAGGGAACCTACATTGGTTATAAATTCGCATAACAGCCACCTTCAGTTGTATTATCAGCTTCACATCTAGTAGTTGTGAGCTCGTGTTCTAAATGCTCGTAGAAAATATCTTTGGGTTACTCGTGCTTGTTCATGGTTGTGTGCAAAGTGAGGGCGTTCATATCATACATACATACATACATAATTGATCATTACAGTCAGGATTAGGACCTAGCTTCTCTCACACCACTTATGTATGTTATGTGCGTTAGTTTTTATACATGAGTGGTGGGAGCTACAGTATAAAGTCGACTCCGAACAACAGATTTTTGGAAAACTTTTGTGGCAATTTTATTTCCTCTCAGAGTTTTTGCCAGAAATCTGCTGAAAGGAAGTCGCCAAAGAAATATTTTTTCAGATTTCGTTTTGTTGAAGATGTCTGACCTGGGCTTAAACATATTAAAGTAGGACGATGGCTTGGACAAGTTATGCGTATGTATTAAGATATTAGGGAGAACAGATACTTCTAATTTACACCCGAAGGAAAGTGTAGAAGACGAGGATTAAGATTCTGATACAAAACACTAGTTTAAAATGATTTTTCAAGACTTGTTTTGAAAAATTGGAGACAGAACGCACATGATCGAGACGATTGGCATTCTATTCTAACTTTGACTAAGGACCATAGCGTGGTAGTATAACTAGTAAAGAAGATAAGAGAAGCCTATCGTATACAGAGCCATGCCTGAAGCAAGAACCATTGGTGATTTAACGATTGAAATGCTTGTAAAAATATGCCAAAATTGAGGTTCACCTATGGCGTACGTGCAACCAACACTTACAAGAAATAATGAATTAAAAGTTAATGGCGGGCATTCATATACTACTCGTATATCGCCTCAAAGAAATATTTCATTTACTTCTAAAAATATTTTGCATATTTTTCCCTTAATTTTCAAAACCTATATTATTAAATACCGTCCATTACAAATTAAAACAATGAAATTAGTTTCAGATAAATTAAATCCATTTTATTTGAAAGTGAAACAATTTCAGACAAAATTTTGTGGAATTATTTTCAAATTTATTACGTATGCAAATTGGAATTAAATTTGCATTTAAAAGTCAGCAATGTATTGTTCATAAATTTTTATTTCGAAATAAAACAAAGAAATAATATTTCGCTCAAATATAAATTTATTCAAATGAAAATCAATTACTAATGTAGGAGGAATAATTTTCAATTTGTATCTTTTAATATTATTCCCCCTGTAGAATGCAATGCGTGTGTGTTACAATTTCCATTGTCTGTGTGGTTGGGTGCCATTACGCCTGTTCAGTTATATGCTAATGGTGACGCGTACAGTTATTGTTATGCAATGTTGTTGTAACCTTTTCGAAATTAAATGTATTCGCCATTATACCGTTACCATTCAACATCAGCACTTTTGCGTACACCATAATGGTAATTTTGCAAATAAATAACACTTCTAAACACATACAACTCGCCACTGTAAGCTAAGAGGTCCTATTAAACTTGATGACACAAAGGTGAGTGGAGTGCACGCAGTGTTTTAAGTGGGTGACTGGAGTGACTAAATGAGTGGCTGTCATTACACTTGTGTATGTCATATATACAAAACAAAACAATAATTTATTGTAAAAATATAAAATCACAGCAAAAAAAAAAAAAAGAGAATAAAAATAGTCATTGTCAGATGCGTAATAACACCTTGAGCCTATTCGTTATGTGGGTATGTACGACCATGATTTATTGTGAAATACAAATGAAGTATGGTTTGTTCGATTTCTTATTTTTGTATTAAAAATACTAACAAAATCAGTTGCACGTTTTAAGTTTTTTTTTAGTTTTTATTGCTTGCGTAACATTTTTAAATAGGATTTGCAACATACACGCATACGCGTGGCTTTTGAACCCAAACTTTTTACTGTCTAATCAAAATCAATTTTGTTCTAAAAAAAGATCTAAGGATTGAAAAACCGATTTATAATAATTAATTATTTAATAAGAATTTAAAATATTTTTTCAAATATAAATCAAAACCCTATGTGCTTCGACATCAATATTGTTACGTTTTTAAATTTCTCAAAACGTTCAATCATCGTGGATTCGTTGATTGCAATAAAAATAAATGAAATTATTTATTTCTAACTTTATTTAAATTAATCCCTAATATATTTAAATAACAACATACTTCAACTGATATCACTACATTAATAACTTCACGATCCATATTAACAAAAGTTAAAACACGGTATTGAACGTATACTTTTTAATACAACGGTTATTAGTCGCATACTGAACTCTCATCACTGACTAACTATTCAAGACTGACTGGCAGCATTGTTCTTCGCTCTATTTATACTGCTTTCATCCAAGTCTGGTAACATCGCGTTGTTTTTTTAATACTCTAACGATTTTTGATATTTGCAATATTCTCTTCTCGTAATTTCTTACGCATTTAGTTATGTAAGTCTCTTAATTTCAGCGTATTTGTTTGTGTAAGTCTGTACACCGTACGATATGTGTATTTTGTTATTGTCTGTTTATTTGCCTTGTTTACTTATTTCATCAACAGTGAAACTCACTTCTCTTGCATTTGACATGAGCTATCGGGAAAAGGATATTAAGCTTTATACCAGTTTCCCTACTCAATAGGTAAAAGTTGGAACGCTTGGGGTAAAAACTGTTAACATAAAATCTTGAATAACATGCAGAGAATTGCCAATTTAAGTATTACTGGAGGTACAAGGACACATTTCATTTGACTTCAGCTTATATTAAGTGTTTTGCAGCAGGATAGTGTCATATAACTGAGTGAATGAGTCCTGATTGATGTTCTGAACGCCTTTTCTCAACTATTAGACAGAATACTTCTGTGTTCATTTTTGGTTTGAAGATTCTCATTTGAGGCAGTTATTGCCATATAACTGAGTGAATCCGGACAAGTCTGTTTCATACATATTCTGAAGAGCTTTTCCCAACCAACAGAATATTTCTGTATTTCTTTTTGGCTTGGAGGTTCTTATTCACATGAATTCAGGCAAATAAATTGAACAGCGATGAGATTTAAGCGTTTTTGGAGTGAATTGTTACGGATGGATTAGAAATACTAGATACTACAAATATCAACGAAAATGTAAGTGAAAGACCGGTCACTTTTTAACGTTTTTTTAAAGTCTGGCCATTAGCTAATATAAACAATCCTTTAGTTAGGTCTACGACCTAGCTTCTCATATCATCCATGACTAAAGGAACCTACACTTTTAAGTTGACTCCGAATGACAGATGTGAAAAACCTATTATGGCAATTTTATTTATTATAAGAGTCCTGGCTAGAAAATTGTTAAGAGAGCGAGAGATTGCCGAAAGAAATATGTTTTTTCATATTTCGTTTTGTTCCAGATGTTAAAATTGAAATTTTAATCGTCGTCTAGTAAGCTAATAAGCTACCTAATAAATTACGGCGCCTACACACTTTATTGTTCAATTTGCAATTTATTTATTTTCGGTCTAACAACTTCTAGACAGTTTGTGTTGATTTGTTATTGTTATTTTCTATTTTTTGTCTTTTCAAAACATTCTAAGTAGTTTTGTTATTGCAATTTAATGTATGTCTATCACTATTCCGGTAATTTCTTTGCTGTTTCTTAAATTTTCTAGAATTAACATTCAGTGTTTCTTCTGTTTTCTCAAGAATACTTTGGGGAAACTCAAGTAGAAACTGTTGCAAGTCATTTAGAGTTTCAAAATTTTCAGAAAGGCTTTTAAAGTTGTATATTGGAACTTAGGATACTTCTGAGCCACTGCTTTCTTTCAGACTTAACATTAAAAATGTTTTCTTATGTGCTAATTGTCGACTTTTACTTCTATAGCGCCCTTAACGACATGATGGCAAATTTTTTACTTTCTTTTTGGCATCTTATTCTCGGAAACTGTAATTTTTTCATTCGTTTTGTTTCTGTGCATTGAAGTATTTCCTGATTTTTCTTAAAGGGTATTCAGCTGAAATAAAATACGATTTTTAAGTTTTTATGCAAAGAAATATTACATTTGCCAAGCTGAAGTGGGTGACGTTTGATGTATTTATGGCTGTATTCACAAAAATAAAAACAGGAATCAAATAAATAAAATAAGATAAAATAAGAAGAGAAATGCAGGAAAAAATTAGCATTTTCTTAAAAAGTAATCAAGAATTTCGACGATTTCAATAAAAGAACAGCAAACGGCAGAATTGCATAAGAAAGACGATAATATTCAACTCATACCTCCCTACGCCAATTGCAATTCCATTTCTTTTGGGTGAAAGAAATAAAATATTTGAAAATATTTAAATTTGAAATTTGATTTAAAATTTAAAGCGAGTGAAAAGAAAAACTTGAAATCAGAAAAACTTTCAGGAAAATCGCAGATGAGAAATACAGTAAGAACAGCACGCTGAGAAGCGTCATCAGAATCGAACTCAGACTTACCTTAGGTGGTTTTTTGATAGTCTCAAATGTAATGTGGTACTGTGTCCAGTACAGCGTGGGCCATTTAAAAGTTTAAATTTAAAAATGCAATCAAACAAAACGGTTTGAAATTTTGCCAAATTTATTCTTTTGTTGTAAAGTACAATTGTTACGGTTAGAAACGGAATATCATTTCATTAATATGGCTGTCGCGGCTCGACTCACAGTAACTCTTTCGATCGGACCAATTTTCGTGCACTTTTTCGAATGTATGGCAACATATCTTGGCAATGGCAAATGTTGGCCTACAAATGGTCAATTGCCTATGGTTTGACGGCATAACATTTTCCTTTAACGGTGCCTCACAGACATTAGGCCAACGGTGTCAAATCGCAGCTTTTTGGCGGTGAATTGAGATCACCATTTCGGCTAATTAAATGGTCATCAAACGTTTGACGCAATAAATCGATTGTGGCATGAGATGTGTGGCAATTTACATAATCCTGTTGAAACCAAACATCGTTTACATCAATACCAAGAAGAGCGAGTACAAAAAAAATTAATTATTGTGGTGCGATTGCTGTCTCCATTGACCGTAATGCTTGTGCCGTTCTCATTTTCAAAGAAATATGGGTCAATTATGCCTCCACTCCACAAACTGCATCAAACAGTCACTTGTAATGGGTGCATTGGCTTCTGCAAGACCACGTGTGAGTTTTCTAAGCTCCAAATACGGCAAATTTCTTATTAAAGTACCCACCAAGATGAAAATGAGCTTCATCCGAAAAGTTGCATTTTTTTTGACAAAAACAACATCATCATGCAGTTTCCCGTTGGTTCATCCAGCGAAGCGGATGGTCATGCAGTGCGGTCTTGAACCAATTGAACTTTGTAAGACTTCACACCGAGATATTTTCGCAAAATTCAACGTAAACTGGTCCGTCGATTCTTGAGAACGATGACGAGTTGATTTTGATGGATATTCACGCACACTCTCAGTCACAGCTTCGATATTTTCGAGTGTACGCACTGTACGAGTACACTCACGTCTTGGTGCATCAATAATGAGATCAGTTTGACTAACTTTACCAATAAACTTGTATATGATGGGCTCTTTTGGTCCTTCTCTACGACCAAAATTTATACGATATTTTCATCCAATTTCCGACTAATTGTTTTTGTTTTGGAAATAAATTTCCAATAAAGCCCAACATTGCTTAAGCGTAAATCGATTCATTCTGTTCAGTGGAGATAACATACAGAATTTTGTGACAGAATAGAATGACATAAGTATTTTCAGATTCGAAATAACCGATGGCTTAAATTTAAAACGATACTATATTAAGTAGCAGATGAGATAAAACACATCAGGTTATTTCCTCTTTTTAAAATATGAATTAGGTCAAGTATGTCCCCAGGCAAACCTCTACATTACATTGCTTTCCTAATGGCCAACTACAACTAACAATACGTAGGCTACTAACTTGGGTTGTATAGGAGTGATTTGCCCTAAACCTGACTAGTCCCTTCCACAGTCCTGGTGAAAAGAGGGAGAATACTTTTTCGTTAACGAGCAGGAGGAATTAAAATTTGCGTGTGTAATTTCTTTTATTATTTCCGCGTTCAATTCAAAAGACAGGGCACGTTAATAGAAAAGATAATCAAATTAAATCCTTTAAATCCTTGCTATCATTCTAAAGTGAAAATTAAAATAAATTTCATCAAATTTTTCAAATTCCATACAAATTGTAGTTCAAGTCTAAGTAGATTGTCTGTACAATTAGCTACTGTAAGTCATTTGTAATTACAACAGTATTTGACGTTTAAATGGAAATTCATATCAAACGCCAACACTTCATTTCCATTACAATGTACACATTTGCATTGGTTGTTTGAGACAAATTTGAATACTTCAAGTCACGTTGTAAAGGGCGTTATCATTGTAAATGTGTATTGTTGTGTACTACAGTTACAGCTACAATACAGCTAACTGATGCGTATAATGATTGTGACCGTAATGACTTGGTTGTTTTTTAATTCTTCGCTCTGCTGTGAGCTGTAATGATTTATGTTATGTTATTAAATGAAGCATCCCCGGTTTAAGTAGAGAAAATGTGCCATTAAATATAAAGAAACATTTGTTTTATTTTACAACAACAACAACAAAAACAACAGCAAAATGTGACAAATGACAGTTGTTGTAGAAGCTTTTATTAATACGAATTTGAATTTCTTAAAGCAAATACACTCTTATTTATGTAGGGAATAGCAGAATAAGTAATATGGGGTAAGTAAATATGATTTACTGTACAACTAAGCGTATGAGTAATGAAATGTTCATTCTTATTTTTTTTTTTTTTTTTTTTTGATAAAATTAAATATTAATCATACGCACGGTGTATATATGTTTAGCTTATGTAGTGAGAAGTTGCAAGAGCAAATGTTTAAATAAAACTGTTTAAAAATTAGGTTCTCATGAAAGAAAAATGAAAAACTGTCATACTCTATGAGTAAAAGGGTTTCAAAAGGAAGTTGAAACGAGGCTTTTTATTTCTTTTTACAAAAAGAGTATCAGGATTAACATTAAACCCAGTACGTTGGCATTACACACATGCACATGCACATAATTGGTCATTTCAACCCTTTAGTCAGAATTACGGCGCTTGCTTCTCATGCCATGCATTGTAAACTCAAAGAATATTTACTCAGAAATAGAAATAGCTTCAAGTCCAATGAAATAGCTACGAACACAACAATGACTCTAAAGGCGAGAAAAACATGAAACAAATATTTTAGATCTCCTTCGGTTTTTTACAGGGCATAGTATTGTGTCCATATAAATTCGAAATGCAGTACTTTCGCCGTAGTCTAGTAGGTAGTGTGTTGGCTTATTAGGCGTGAGGTCACGGCTCAATCCCAGGTTAGACATTTCGAACAAAAAAAATTTAAAAATTTTTATTCCGCCCGGCACCTTTCTGCAGATTTCTGACAAAAACACTGAAAGTAAATAAAATTAATATGCAAAGTTGCTTAAAAACCTATATATAAAATCTATAAATCTATATATATATAAAATAGACACCCACCATATAAGTGGTGTGAGAAGCTAGGTCGTAATCCTGACTGAATTGTTGTAATGACCAATTATGTGTGTTAAGCTGATTGAGAGGACCTAGGCCACCGAGGAGCTTTCTTTTTTCTGTGCTCTCTTATGTGATGTTGCGGCCTCTTTCACTTTCTTCCCAGATTCCTGTCTCAATTCTTTTCCTAATTCTGTTCTCTTTTTTCCCTCCTTCTATTTCTTTTCTTATCTACTTTTAAGGCGAATACAATAGATCAGTTCGACCTCCGTGTATTTCTACTTGCTTTGATGACAAGTACATGCCCTCAAATCTAACCTAACCTAACCATAATCACCCTTAGCTTAGCACAATATAATGAAGTAATAATTAGCAAATGCCATTAGGATTTAGTGCGCTTTTCTTTCTGTAATTCTATTATCAAATAATGTAAACTCATGAAATTAATTTTAGATAGTCTCCTACAATACTTTACATTACAGTCACTACGTACTACAATCTAAACTAATACTTAAAATTGTTCAACACGCAATACAACTTTTTTATTTTTTAGATTTACTGTAATTAAAAAAGTCGTAATCCCTTATGCCAAAACTAGTTGCATAACTGCTTGTAATACCAACAGGACGATAAAGTCCTGCACCAACACATACAATCCCCAGTTTGGTGAATATTAATAGTGGCGGTGAAAGCGAAAGCAATGTTAGGTTAGGAGTGGAAAAAATGTAAAAAAAAATAGAATACAACGAATATAATTGGATTAAAGTATTAACGCTGGTGAGTATTTGTCATGTTTTACAACATTTGATAAGTGCTACCTGTACAGAAATACAGACGCCAACACTGTTGTTTCCCTCATCTAACGTTTTAAAAGGATAAACAATTGACAAATAAATGTTTACCTTGCATAGCCAGGTTAATATATACACACACGCGTATTCACAACTAGACTGTGTTAAAACATCACGTGCTATTCTGGTTGTTATTTTTTCTCTTTATACCACCCACCATTATAAGCTACTGCTCCTGCTTTAAGGCCAACCATGCAAATCTCCAAACTAAATCAGAAAAATAACAACAAAAACAACTTAAAACGGATTATAGGTAGGCGGGGTGGAAAAAAAAAGAATTGGTCAGAAACCAAGAGATGATTATTTGAAGTGTCTGACAACGTGAGTGAAATTTTCAAAAATTCCAAACCATTTTAAAATCAAAATCACATTTGCTGTATTGGTGTATGTATGTATATACACATGTGTATTAGAATGAGTGTAGTTGTGAATATATGATGGCATGCAAATGAATTTAAAATGGAATGAAATCCAAAAAAAAAAGTTTTTATTTTTGTCCGACTAAAGATTTAATGACAACAGAATTTAAAAATGATTCAAGCAATCACAAGCCTATGAAAATTATAGTCTATGTTCAAGGTTTTGTTATGCACTTCACAGAATCTATTGATCGTGTTCTATAGCTCGTGATATCATCTCATTGGAACTACATATCGTCCAATTCATAATCTTCCATCGCAGGCCAAGATAAATTGAACAATAGTTCTTGAGATTGTAAGTCATTCGTTCATGACAGTGGATCTAAGAATAAAACCGGACAAGTCTACAATAGTACCATTTACAAGAGTAAGAAAACTTCCTAAATAAAAAAAATATTCGACTCCTGGGTGAAATAATATCATAGAAAATAAACGTGAAGTATCTGAGAACGTCAGTGAAGAGTAAATTAACATGGAGGTCTCATTTGGAGAGCATCTGAGGAAAAGCCCGGCATGCAAAGACTGGTAGGGAAATTCTGGACATGCAAACCAGAAATTGTGCACTGGATGTATACCATGATGGTCAGCCTGATAGTGATCTAAGGAGCATTTGTCTGTGCAAACAAAACAAACCTGAATACAACGCAAATGAAGTCGTACAAGATACATAGAGTGGCGTGTGTTGGTATAACAAAGAGAAATGAGAAAATGTTCTACAATGGCGCTGGAAGTTCTGTTGGATTCAAGTCCGGACAAGATACAGAGGCTGGCGTGTGTTGGTGGAACAAGGACAATGACAACATATTCTACAACGGCGCTGGAAGCTCTGTTGGGTTAAATCCGCTACCCATCGTAGTGAAGATTAGAGTTTTGAAGACTATGATTAGGTTGGTGGAAGACAAGTGTAACATGAAATTCGTAACGTATTGAATCCAATGAAGTCGCCGTAGTCTAGTAGGTAGTGTGTTGACTTATTAGACGTGAGGCCTCGGTTCAAATCCCACGTCAGCCATCTCCAACTAAATTAAATATGAAAAAATATTTCTTCGTCGACTTCCTCTCAGCAGATTTCTGGCAGAAGCTCTGAGAGTAATTAATAGCTTCTCAAAAAATCTGCCGTTCGGAGTCGACTTTAAACTGTAGGTTCTGTCATTTATGTATGAAATTAACACACACAACATAAGTGATGTGAGAAACTAGGTCGTAATTCTAATTCTAAGACTAAGGGGTTGTAACGACTAATTATGTATGTATGCGTTCTCGACTTGTTGCAAATCGAAAATAATTTTTTGTTTTCACTTACGTTCTGCTTAGCAAATGTAAAGCAATTTCATTTCAAAACCATAACAAACAAAAAAAAAAAAAACAAAAATATAGCAAAAATTTGAACATTTTCTGTTCTAAGGAAAAATGTCTGTTAAATACATACGAAAAATGAACCTCTATAGAAACCAACAATTTTTGGTCTTTAACTATCAAATATTTCAGTGAAAGAACACAAAAGAAAAAGTCAATAGAAGAGAGAGTTTGAACCACTGCACTGCAACTAAAAATAGTTTAAAAAGAAAATTGTACAATTGAATACAACTGAAAAATATCGAAGAAAATGTCCTTTCTTTATATATTTTTGTAGTTTTTGTTTTTTGGCTCGTGTTTTTTTTTTATCTTTTTTGACCATCAAATCGAAATTTTTTCTTGTTTAAACAATCAATTGAAGAGCACCATAGAGAATAAATTTCTGGGTTCACAGAAGTACAGGTTTAGTGTACGAAAAAGAAGAAACAAATTTCGTGTTTTATTCCAGCAAACAGAGATATTGATGATGCCATTCCTGCCATACTGCTGACCAATGCTCGATTTCATATTTTTTTTCGTATTTCAATTGGCAGTGTTTTCTTCTTGTTGTTTTGTTTATCTAAATGGAAATTTTAGAAATTTTTACGTCGTTGACTTTATTGCCTATTTTTGACGCATCAAATATTGTGTATTTTTTTGTTTGTTTTGTTTTTATTCTATTTCTAATTGTTCAGTTGCCTTGATGAGTCATCCTCAACCATTGCTGCAGTAAACATTTATTACAGTTTGAAACCAGAGATTTCCATTGGAACAGAAGTAAGGAAAATAATTGCTACTAATATTTGCTACTCAAAAGGGACTTTCAAAGAAAATTATCACTGCAACGTAATTATGAAACGCTATATTACTTGAGGACTTTGTATAGCTGAGGTCCTCTAATAGCAAAAGTATATCCAATCCAAGATGCCCATCTTCCAAACATAAATCATTTACTTACGTACCTTATGGGCATTACAACTCTTTAGTCAAGATTACAACATAGCTTCTAACACCACTCATGTTGCATGTGTCGATTGTATACATGAGGGACGAGATCTACAGTGTAAAGCCGTCTCCGAACGACAGATTTTTGAGAAACTATTTCATGAAAACTTTTTATTTACTCTCAGAGTTTTTGACAGAAATCTGCTGAGACAAAGTTGCTGAAGAAATAAATTTCATATTTCGTTTTGTTGGAGATGTCTGTGCTAGGGTTTGAATTGTTGCCTTACGTCTAATAGGCCAACACACTTCCTACTAGATTACTTTATGTCGGCTCTCGTTAGAGAATCAAAACACTAAAAAAAATCCTACCTTCATTCTACTAAGGGCTCGAGCATTATAGAGTAGATTTTCGATGGCCTCCGACTTCTCCTTATAGCAACATGCCTACGGCTACTTCATCCATTCATCATAAGTGCCAGCAAATGTTGAAATTAATTTTAAAACATTTTTCCTTTAACTTTTATACTCTCTAACTGCTGTTGTTTCATTTGCTTCGATTTCTATCTTTCTTTAATCTATCGATTTTCTTTTATTGTTTTTTCTTTTCTATTACAATTTCATTATCTGTGTATGGCAAAAGAACAAAAACAAAACAAAAGAAGCAATTTTTCTTTTATCACAAATGACCCACAATATGTAGATTGTAGATTGTGGACAATTAATTTCATTACATTTCGTATTAAATCTACTCTCTCTTTTGCTATTTTTCCAATTTCTATGTCACATACACAGACAAAACTTGTCATACATGTATAGCACCTATAATCATTTAGTCATACTGTCAGGATTTTCTTTTATTCTGTCATTGTGTGCATGGCTCTATCCTTTCTAGAGCATTAGATTTGGTAAACCCAAATATGTAAGGATCTATGACATGAGTTCGAATGTTAGAGTCGGTAAAGGCTGACTATAAACTGCGGTACATTTTGCAGATTTCTGGCAAAAACTCTGAGTGCCAAATAAAATTAATATGAAAAGTTTCTCAAAAAATCCGTCATTCGGAATCGACTTTAAACTGTAGGTCAAGCCGCTTATGTATGGAATTAACACACTCAACTAAAAGTGGTTTGAAAAACTAGGTCGTAATCCTAGCTAAAGAGTTGTGATGACCAATTATAAAATACGTACTTGTATGGAAATCAAACTAGTTTTCATGAAAAGTTTCACAAAAATCTGTCGTTCGAATGGTCCCTCCACTCATGTATAAAATTAACACGTACAACAAAGTGGTGTGAGTAGCTAGATCGTAATCCTTACTGAAGGATTGTAATGACCAATTATGTTTGTATGTTTGTACGTATTGTTTTGGCACAATAAGTTGAAGTTTGAAGTAAGTTTTAAAGCTTTGAAGTACGCTTAGTGGCGGGTCATTCACGACAAAGTGTTGTAAACATCAAATGAAATCCAACATACCTCTGCTAGCTATTATGATGTAGCGAACACAGAAAAATCTCTTGGCTTTCGTTTGTTCTGAATTTAGTATTCCATGCAAAACAAAAAAAAAACAAATGAAGTCAAATATTCTTACAAATATTTGAACATGCATTTGCATTTCCGTTTCCGTTTGAAAGGAAACATTATTATTTTCTTAAATTTCTTAAAAAATATTATTCAAGTCAAAATGATAGTTCTGTTCAGACTTCCAACAGTTCTTGCTGTTGCATGCCACAACTACTACACAATTTCGGCTTATGTTTGCTGTTCAAAGCCACAATATTTTGGTTTAGTTTTGTGGTTAAAGATGAGATATTTTTTGTCGAGTATATGCAGTAGGTGCCTTACATGATGCCTTGCAATTTGCTTGAATAGGCTTTAAATTACTTAAGGGGTTGGGATTTATAAAATTTACTTACAAAAGTTTTTAACCACACAACTTGTTGCCTTATTGTGTGGTTTGGCAATGTGTTGTTTAATATTCTTTTTTGTTTCGGGTTCCCTTAAGATCGCCACCAAAAATTTACTTTAAAAATTTTTCGTAAATAAATTAAAGAAAAAAATTTTGTTTTCCTTTTATGTTCTGCCCAGCATATGCTTTTTGGGGTTTTATTTTCTACATTAATTTTGCTTTTGCTGGCCTGGTTAAGTTGGTTTTGCTGTTGCTGTTCCTTTAGAGCCATAATTTTAAATTGGTTTGTGCCACAAAGCTTTTACATATTGTTGTATCCACACAAATGTAAGTGAATATGTTGTTGCACATTTGTGCTACTTTCGCCTTTTTCCTTCGGTTACTGTTTCTGTGTCTTTTCCTTTTCCTTTTCTTGTTCTTTTTTTCTTTTTTCTGTTTTTGCTTTTGTTAAAATATGGATTTTCATCCGGAAAATCATTTGCATTTGATAAGGAGGGGCCTAAATTGTTAGTGGCCCCAGTTTCATTATGCCAAGCAGATTTGCAGATTATGCCGCTGGATTTGCATATGCAGGAAGGAAGCTTTACATTTAACGACCTCAAAAGAATACATGTAAAGTACATTGCATGGGCATAGCTCTGTATACAGCTTCGCATTGAGAATTTTATATGCAGCAATATGTGGAATGTGACTCCAATCGGTACGTTATAAGGGATTAAAGGATTCAGCTTTACATACATAAATCCATTGCAGAAATGCCTCTGAATGCTGTCAAAGTAGATGATCTTTAAAGTTTGGTTGAAAATTGGGTCATTATTGTCATGAGAAAGAGAGACAACAAGTCATAGAGAGGAAGACAGTGTAGTAAGGAAAACACTGTAGATTTTATTTTTTTTAGTAAAAATGTACAAATTTTCTTTTTTACTCATGATAATACATAATAGAAAAAAATTTTCACTAAAAGTACACTAACAAACGAACAATGCTTGTGTATCATTCAATTTTGTTATCGAATTTTGTATTCTTATTGCGGGAAAAATATATTTTCCAGCCTCAGCATTGGCTTAATAGGTACGTCTGCAAACAGGATTGCCGAATTTTGTATGAACAGCATTCTTACTTATTTAATTGGTCATTGCAACCCTTTAGTTCGGATTACAACGCAGTTTCTCACGCCACTTATGTTGCATGTGTTAATTTAATGCATGAGTGGCGGGAGCTACAGTTTTTGCCAGAAATCTGCTGAAAGGAAGTCGCCGCGTCTAATAAGCCAACGGCAACGTCTATAAATCAGAGGTTAATTCATGAGCTGCAAATACACCAGATATTATGACTTGATTATTACTGATTATTTTTTCACTGACATATGGATTCCACTAGACACGCAATACAATGTACTTATTTTGAGATAAGTTTGGTTAGCAATTAATCTTGCGTTGTGGATGCCAAGATCATACGATTTTATCCCACTAGACTTTTCTTTTTGGTCATGTGTGAAGTCTATTATGTGCAGGAAGAAGACGGCCACAATTTCATTCCTGAAGACAACATTACAGCTGCCATTGGTGATATTAATGCCGAAATACTGAAAGCTAATACTTTGGATTTAAGGGATGTATAACCTCCTTAGGTCAGACATCAAAACGAAATATTAAAAAAAAAAATATTTCTTCGGCGACTTCCTCTAAGCAGATTTCTGGCAAAAACTCTGAGAGTAAATAAAATTGCCATGAAAAGTTTCTCAAATATCTGTCGTTCGGGGTCGACTCTAAACTGTAGGTTCCGCCACTCATGTATAAAATTAACCCACACAACATAAGTAGTGTGAGAAGCTAGTTCAGAAGTTCACACGATACCAGCTGTTCATTTAGTTACGTGCCTAATAAGTATGGGACAACACAAATTCTGAGGCCATTTTGCCTAATATATGTATGTACGAGTATGTGTCTGAAAATAATACAAATGGAATTACTTCTGGGAATTATTTGTTGAGATTTATACGTTTAAACTTATCTTAAAAATGTTTACTTTAAAAATTTAACCGCAAATGTCAAAAGAATGAAAAAATTTTACTTTTTAACAATTTGATTAACCCACTTACAACATTAGCTAGAAACTTTTTTAATCAAGATTATTTCAAATATTATTTCACTGAAATCAAAATAAATCCCTTAATTAACCTTTACTTAACCACAACCTTTACAAAAATCTAGAGAAGAACTTTCCTAAGAAAATCCCTGGAAATTCCGAAAAGGAAAACCTAAAAATGTAAGGTAAAAAAGAGAAAACTTTTTATTTAATTTCCATTTTTCTACATACACACACACACAATATAAAGCCTCCCTAGCCACAAACCATTGTGTCTTTACAAAAGCCTTAAAAAGGCTTCTACTTTTTCTATTTTTTACGAAAATTACATCAACTTTCTCAAATTGCTAAAAAAGGAAGAAAGAAGGAAAGAAAATAGAAAAATAAAAGTGAAAACAAAGTTATTCATGCTATTGTTGAACACTTAAAGTATGCCTTTAAGCCTATTGTTTTACGCGCCAAAAAGCATGTTAATGAGTACCTGAAACATACTTGTACATATGCCACAAAACAAGCATGTACAGAGAGAGAGGGAGAGAGAGAGAGAAAGTAAAACAATAGCTCAGCAAAAAATATATATACAATGTAAGTATGAGTTTAAATGGATTTTAATTTAAAAAAAAAATTCAGCTCATATCCCGACAACCTGGTAAGTGGTTAAGAGAACCATAAAGGCCTCAAGACTGAGAAATTAAATAAGAAATGTTTTTGTTTTCTTATTTTACAGAAAAGCATAATAAAAGTGCAGCGGTTAATGTAATAAAAGAAATAATAAAACAATGTTTTTCAAGCAATCTAAAGCAATTTCATGACAAATAATTTATGGGATTTCTTTTATAATCCACTAACTCTGCGCAAGGTACTGTATAGAAGCCAACTGTCAGTTATTCGTCTTTGTCGTAGCCAAAAGAAATATATTTTCCATTATATTGCATCGAGCTGATTGAGATGTAGTTTGAATCATGAACACGTGCCCGATGATTCACTAGTTAAAATCTGATCTAAATTGATTTTATTTTTATGAACATCAACTAGAATATGGGTGAAATTTAAATCCTTATGACTTTAGGTAACCTACAAAGGCCTTAATTTACATATACGCTTATCGGCTAATGCACTTTCCACTTAAGCTCCAGCACTTATTTCTGCTAACTGGTTAACAAAATGGTTTACAGTTCAACTAAATTACCTCCTAGTTTCATACTGCTCTATACTCCACCACCTCCGTTTATTTTGAGATCTATAGAATTACGGCTTTATGCCCCTCTATAACTCTTATTGTGTTCGAGTAATTTTTTTTAATTACAACCACAATTGTTCATAAATTGAACCGCAGCCTAAACACAATATTAAACGTTCGAAACCGTTTTCCAAACATTAGCAACGTATTAACAGTTCTTTTTTTGGCCATAGTATCGCCAACAAGAACAAAAACCTTTTGCATACCATTATGCTGCATTACCTGCATATTTGGCTATAATATACAGAATTTTGGCATAAAATATAACAAAAATAAATTAAAAAAAAAAAACAAAAAAATGTGTCCGTATTAGTTTTTAATTTATTGTATTTGCATGAATAACCACAATTGTTTATCATGCTGTTGCCTGATGTCATGCCAGATACCATATTTAATTAATAAATGTTTCCCTTGACAAAACAAAAAAAAAAAAAAAAAAAAAAGAGCAGAAGTGACATGAAAGGTTGACTAATTTGAGAATAAATTATGAAAAAATTTAATTTTCAAACATAAAACATTTCACACATGTGAAATTCGTACAATTGTTGTCCTACACGTTTTATAATGAATGGAAATGCATTGCATAAATTATAAATGTATGGTAACATACATGATTGTTTTACCTGGTATTATAATAGACACATTCATTGCCACTTACATACGTCCTCAAACAATTTGTGGAATCAAATTAAATCGAATTTGCAGTTAAACGGAGTACCCCAATTAACCTTTCAAAGCCGCCCTAGTCTAGTACGTAGTATGTTGATTGGCTTATTATACAAAATACCGTAATTCAACCCCCGGCTCAAATATCTCTAACAAAACCCTCAGCAGTCTTCTGGCAAAACCCTGAGAGTAAATAAAAATTGACATCAAAAGTTTCATATAATTGATTGTCAAATAGAATTGAAGTGTTCAGTCTATTGTACCCCCTATCCAAGTTGAATAGATCACATCTATAGATGACATGGACTTCTGATTGGAATATACCCGCGAGTTTCCCCATGCTTTTTCATTCAAGTGGAATTGATTACATTTCTCGATGACATAGACTTCTGATTGGTAGCGAATTTCCCCATACTCCTGTTCCAATATCCGTTCTTTACCCATCTGTATACCACAAAATAGTACCTCTTTTAAAAGAATTTGCAACTGCCAGATTACTCCATTCATTTTTATTATTAAATATCGTTGTATTTTCTTAATTTTAATGGTTCTGTCCAGAAGACAGTTAAAAAGGGAACTGCCAGCCAATCGATTTTTTAGGTCTCGAAATCCTCTATTGAATGGAATTTTAGACTTGTTTTTCAACAACTTAATTTTATTTAAATTTAAATTTATTTTGTAAGGAATTTACAAGATTGTGAAGAAATTTTAAGCGATCAGGCCTGTGCATCGTTGCAATGTGCACACTTTCAAAAATATCGCTTCTCTTAGAGAAAGTGTGGCCGATAATACGAATTTGACGTTTCCATGACATTCTCATCAATCTGTTTTATTAGAGCGTACTTTTCATTTGGATTTGCACCTCCATCTAAATAAAGTTCAATAATTGAAGCCGATACATGTGCTGATTTGGTGGTAGAAAAACGGAATTGAGCTTGAGAGGCGGGAAGCTTTCACACCGCTGATGCGGGCAGATCTGCTCAGGGCAATTCAAACTTTTGCTAAATAATTACAGTGAGAACTAGATATAGCCTAAGAAAAAAAAAACTTTGTTGTCATTCGTTGACTAAATGAATAAATTTTAAAAATATTTTCTTTCATTTCCGAAGCCTTTTTCTTATATTCTACCACTGCCCATTAAACTATTTAATATTCATTACTGTTCTGGTCTGCAAAATTTTGACTTTTCGAATATTTTCTTTTTTCATTTTATTTTTTTTATTTTTTCACAGTCATTTGAATTTTGATTTTATTTGTCATTTTCTTCATCCATTTGGCAAACAAATTGAAGTCATCATAAAACGTTTAAGGACCTTTTCTTGTCATCTGCATTAAAAAGTTATAAAAAACTCATATTGACTGGAAAGTTTTTCTTTGCTTTACTTTTCTACAATAAAATCTTTTTATTTCATTTTTGATATTTACAAATAGAAGACCTTAATTTTATTGTTGTTTTTGTGGTAAAAATTTTGTTCTGAAACCGACCACAAGACTCATTGGAACATGTGTTATAAAAAGTCTATTTGTCTTGGATTCTTTTTTTTATTTGTTTGTTTGTCTTAAGAAAATACCATAAAATTTTTTTATGAAAACCTCAAAATAAATATTTTTTTGTTTATTTCTTAAGTACGCGGAGTAAATTATTGAAGGTCAACTCACACAAAAAAAAAAAAAATATAAATAACTAGCTGTACCCTGCGCGCGTTGCTACGCCACCATCTAAAATTTACGGAAATGAGTTATACTAAATGATATTAAAATCATAAATGATGAATCCTAAAATGTCTGGTATTTGTCTGATCAACACACAATCAAATGCATAGTTTCCGATTTAATTCATTTTTAGTAATTTTCAGTGGCTCCACCTGTCGGAAATTGATCACACCAACTTAGAAACCTTACCCGGCTCATGCGCAATAACTTTGCTAAAGATCGTAACATGATCAAATGCATAGTTTACGATTCTATAAGGTACATATAAACAAACATTCATTTTTATATATAAACTAGCTGTATCCTGCACGCGTTTCTACGCCTCCAATTAAAACAAATTTGAATCATTTTATTGATTTTGTTCATTTAAAAAAAAATTTGAAATAAACTTTAAAAATGTAGAGGTTTTCGATTATGAACATTTATTGAAGTGCTGTCGGAAATTGGGAATACCAACTTATAAGCCTTCGTCGGCTCATGCGCAACAACTTTGCAAAAGATCATAACATAATCAAATGCACAGTTTACGATTTAATTCATTTTTAGTCATTTTCAGTGGCTCCACCTGTCGGAAATTGGTCATACCAACTTAGAAACCTTCCCCGGCTCATGCGCACCAACTTTGCTAAAGATCATAACATAATCAAATGCACAGTTTACGATTTAATTCATTTATAGTAATTCTCAGTGGCGCCACCTGTCGGAAATTGGTCATACCAACTTAGAAACCTTCGTCGGCTCATGCGCAACAACTTTGCTAAAGGTCATAACATAATCAAATGAACAGTTTACGATTTAATTCATTTATAGTAATTCTCAGTGGCGCCACCTGTCGGAAATTGGTCATACCAACTTAGAAACCTTCGTCGGCTCATGCGCAACAACTTTGCTAAAGATCATGAAATGATCAAATACACAGTTTACGATTTAATTCATTTATAGTAATTCTCAGTGGCGCCACCTGTCGGAAATTGGTCATACCAACCTAGAAACCTTCCCCGGCTCATGCGCAACAACTTTGCTAAAGATCATAACATGATCAAATGCATAGTTTACGATTCTATAAGGTACATACAAACATACATTCATTTTTATATATATAAAAATAATAATATAATAATATATGTATATATATAGAAGATATAGATATAGATTACTGCCAGATTAGCTTCACTGCATTAACATTATGGAACAGTCTAAGGAATCTAAATTGCATACGTAGGGAAAATAAGGTAACCCTCTGTTGGGTCCGTTATCATGTGGGAATTCTTGCTGGAGCTTTCACGCCGTTGATGGGGCCACAACTCTTCTATGGAGTAAGCACACAAGTTTGGAAAGATAGGCTCTATAAAATTAAACATAAAAAGAGTTAAAGACACTTCTTAAAACAAGAGGCTTTGAGGAATTTAACACTTTTGTTGGGAAACTATAACGAGAGGCGATCTGAGTCATGCATCAGACTACCCATGAATATCTTGAGGTTAGTCAGCAGCCTTTTTACGGAGTACTGTAGGTTTAGCGTATACTTATTTTGAATGGAGATTGTCTCGAGCCCAACATGCGGATCCTATGACGATTAGAACACATTCACGGAAACTGTGAGGCATTAATGCATACCGGAAAGAAGTACTAGAGAGTATACCACTAGATCCTGGGCAGGGAATTGTGAGTGTTAATACCGAGTAGCAGTCGTCATGGTGTCGTTGGTAATATGTTGGTTTATTACACGTTCTGCCACGGTTAAAATCTCAGATCAGACATCTCCAACGAAACGAAATAGGAAGAAATATTTCTTCGCCAATTGCCTCTCAGCAGATTTCTAGCAAAAATTCTGCAATTAAATAAAATTGCCATGAAAAAGTTTCTCAAAAATCTGTTGTTCGTCATTCATTCATGTATAAAATTAACATGCACAACATACATAAGTGGTGTGAGAAACTAGGTTGTAATCCTGATTTAAGACTTGTAATGACCAATTATGTATGAATGTATGTGTGCAATACCGAACAGCATCCTGAAATTTGATAGGGCAATTGGCTTGAACTAGACATTATAAGGATACACTATAAAGTTTGAAGGGAACACAATTGATCTTGCGTTCTTAGTAAAGGGCCACCTCTTTACGACAGAAGTACTGTTAATTACAGTTTCAGTTATGGCATTCAAGATGACCCTCTAATGAACGAAAAGTGGCTACGTTGGGTAATTCATTTTGCACATGAGTGGAAGGGCGAATAGTTTAATGTCGACTCTGAACGTCTGATTTTTAAGAAACTTTTCATGGTAATTTTATTTACTTTCAAGTTTGTTGCCAGAAATCTGTTGAGAAGAAGTTAGCAAAGAAGTATTTTTTCATATTTCGTTTTGTTGAAGATGTCTATCCTCGGATTTGAACCGTGAACTCACGTCTTATAAGTCAACATATTACCTACTAGACTAGCACGACTCCACGTTTGATTAACCACTGTTTTAATGAGTTCTTCGGTTCTTAAACGGTCCATATTTATAAATTGCAATTACATCACCAAGGACATGAAGGACCCTTCAGATGAAAGAAATTTAACATCTGGCATCCTTGCCAGACTACTCAACGGTTAACTTGATACATCTAATATTTGTGAAGAACGTTTTGTAAATCAAAGTATTCTAAAGAAAACATGAATTTTAAAGTATAATTAAGACTCAAAAATTGTATACCAACTGTACACGGTTATCTTACATTGTATTTTTGTTGATTTAAAAACGAAAAGAAAACAAAATAAATGAAAAAATCTTGAAAGTCTTCTCTGAACTTTAGGGAAATCATGTTAAAATCTTATGAACAGCAAAAATAATAAATGAAATGAACAGAAAAGAAAAGAACTTAACTAAACAAGAAAGTATTCTCAAACAAAATGTCACAAAATATGGTATTTTTTTTAATAACACGAGCATTACTAACGAAAAGTACTTTTTTGGCTCCAAGGCAAACATATTGAAGACATAAATATTTTCAAATTGAATTGAAATACATTTTCGACACTGTAATAAAGTTTTCTTGTTTTACTTTATTTTCTTTCCTTTTTTGTTTTCGTTTGGAAACCAAAAAATCACACCAAATGTGTGAAATTTTTTTACATTCTTGTCGTAAAAACACCTGCCAAAAGTAAGCAGCAGTTTATAAAATAATTTTTTTTTATTAAAAATAAAAATAAAAACTGAAAGTAAAATAAAGAAAATGAAAATTATAGTTTTGCTCTTCAGTTGTTATGGGAATCGATTGTAATAAGTTTGTAAGCCAAAGCAAGAAGAATTTTTATGATTCTTGAAATTAAAAATTCCATTGCAGATGTGTAATAATTTATGAAATGAAATAAAAAACACACATAAAGTCCTAAATTTTTTTATAAAACAACTAAATGCAGTGAAATAAATTCAATTCAGTATGCCATATTTTTGGTAATTTACAATAAAAGAAATGGTTTCTTGTTGCAATAAAATTCTGAAACTTAATTAAAGTTAAGCCCATGTGCTCAATAATAACGAACTTTTTATATTCGTAGCGCACAAATCAGTTAGTATTTCTGTGATAATTCTTTGCCACGTTCTTATACCAGTTGAGATCTAGAAAAAGTTGATTTTCCAAATGTAAACAGTTGTAGTTTGCCCGCAATGTGATACCCGGAAGATACTTACTTATTGATCATTAAAACCATTTAGTCGGGATTACAACCTAGCTTCTCACATAACCCATGTTGTACCTACAGTTTAACTTCGAACGCCAGAATTGAGAAACTTTTAATGGTAATTTTACTTATTTTCGGGTTTTTTTTTTGCCAGAACACTCTAAAGGAAAGTTGCCGAACAAAGTATTGTTCGAGATATCTGTGTTGGATTTTGAACCATTTTATTTTTATACAGTTCAAAGTCCAGTCCGAACAAAAGATTTATTTGAGAAGCTTTTGAAGGCAAAGTTTTTGCCAGAAATCTGCTGAGGGGAAGTCGCCGAACGAAATACTTTTTTTCGTATTTTGTTTTGTTTAAGGTATCTGCGCTGGGATTTGAACATCTAATAAGCTACCTACTAGTCTACGGTTACTTCAATGCATTCCTAAGACTTATTTATGGCATTTTGTATTGCACCAACACATCCGACCTACAGTCAATCTCGAATGTACATATATGGTTGACTTTAACGAGCGAATAACGCAATTAAAACACAACTGCAGCAAAAATATTGGCTCATCTGTAGTTATGGGAGGCTCTTGATATTCTGGGCATGCAAATTCGGTGTGATATTCGCTGGAAACAAAACATTTTTCAAGTGTCGTCAGAAGCATTTAAGTGTCTCGGTTTCTTAACACGGTGCAAGAAATAATTTACTGCCTCTGATCTCTTTGCTATTTACACCACTAATATACGACCGAGAATGGAATACAAATCTCATGTATAGGCCAGTGTCTCAAATTCTATTTTGAGGCTTCTCTACGGGTTACAGGAGACGACGAAGGGGCTCATTAAACACGCAAGAGTATCCAATTCTGTTGTTCATTTTAACATCGCTGCAGTGTGGCACCGCGGTGTGGCTCCAGCGTAGCACACTCTTAACGACTTTCACAAAGGAGTTTATATAGTCTCCGACCCCTAACCAAGAGGGAAGTTATGTTCAAATGCATGGCTTCGAATTCGTACTCACGTGTGGTAATGCAATCAATGATATGCTTTTGAATATCATGTGGTTCCAACATTGTGCGTGGGGGCGCTGATAGACTCATTGTTTCCACCCGTACTTAGAGTACCGTGAGGTGTGCCATCGTGACGTTATTCACGTAAAACCCTTGACTAATTCTTCAGTAGCACCCGTCTTTCACGCATTGCATTATAATTTTTGGTCGATTGGCCAGTGAATCGCAGATAGCATGACAAACAGAATTCTTTCTTTAGTCGGACTATTCGTATGTGGAACTCCGTACCTGCAGAGCTTTTTCTTGCTACTATAATATAAAAAGATTCAAGTCTAATGTCCACAAGCACTACTCCCTCTGTCCTCCTTTTTATAACATATTTTCGGAATTCGAATGCGATGCACTGAATGAGTAGGGGTCATCATCTGAGTGTTGGTCTTATAAAAAATAAATAAAGTGCGTATAAATAAAAGCGATGTTAAATTTTCTTTTCTTTTGTTCTCCTTATTTTCTCTTTTTATTTCTCCTTTATTGATTAATTGTTTTTAAAACAGCAAAAAAATACACTTTTTAAAGAACAAATATTTTCCCGTAATTACAAGCCAAACAAAGTTGTAGAGGAAGGAGTAGATTATGTACAAGAAAGCCAAAAATAAAACCCATGAAAGCACTCTTGGGTAAATAATTCTTAAGAAAAAGGAAGACAAATACACACAAATTTTTTTAAAAAATATACTCAAAGGAAAGGTGAAATAAATAATAAAAAAATTAGAATAAAATTTCAGAGAATATGGGAAAAAATGAAATCAATTTTCTAAATAAACGCAGTTATGGTATGGAAATTATTTTTGGAATTTTTATAAATTCATTAATAAAATTTAAATTGAAAAAAAGAAAATTTCAGTTCGTTTACAAAGAGGTTGCAGACCTCATGAAGATGTGTTGTAAAATTACTTTTGATTTTAGAATTAATAATCACGGAATACTTAAAATTTTTAAAATTATTAACGCTTTTAGCTGGGAAATATTTATCAATAACGTCAAATCCAAAATGTTCCAAAAATCTTAAGGAGGGAGTATGAAAAAATTTGGGCACATTTCTACAATATTACAATAATTTCTACCAATACTAAATTCTCGTACTCTCCATTTCGTCCATAAAAGGCAATGGTAAACTGTTTTAATGGCTCGAAAGGAAACGTGAAAGTGTCAGAGTTCTGTTATAAGGTGCAAGGAATTTTTATCCTTACAGGAGAACGTGTCTTCACTTTAAAAGCTTTTCTTGTTAAAATGGTTTTTAATATTTTTCTTTTTTTTACTTTCTACAGAAAAATGGAGGGGGCCCCTTGCTTTCAGTTGTTAATTCCAGCATACAACTTGTCACATTTTGTTTCATATTTTCCGGGAAATGTTGGCTGTTCACTTAAAATTTACCTCCTCCTGTATCATTAGTGGTTTACAGTTGAGTTATTCTGGCTTTTAAATCCGATTGCTTTTGTTTTTGATGTGTTTTAATGTATTTGTATGGCTTCCGTAATTACAGCGTTGTTTTTAAGCGGAAAAATCTCAATGTTTTTCGCTTTCAATTGTAATTGTTGAATACACTTTTTGTCATTGAAACAGGGTTTACCAAAAATTGTTTGGTTATGTATTAGTGAGTAAGAGAGAGAAAATAAATTGAGAGAATTGATTTATTTACAGCCATAGAAAAGTGTTTGTAATATACGTTATTTTGATTTTCATTTTATCAACTTACATATGTAAAGCTATCTATCTTTGGCTTAATAATTTTAGATAAATAAAAATAAAATAAAAAATCCATTTTTTATTAAAAGATCGTAAAGGTATCCAACTTTGGCTTAAAAATTAGACCTTGTTTTTAGATAAATAAAAATAAAAAAAATAATAAACCATTTTTTATTAATAGAGAAAAAGCAAGCATTCTAAAGCATTTAAAAAAAATTATACTATGCGACAAAATATATAAGGCATTGAATATTATCAAAAGCATCTTTTAACATACAATATTTTTTGAGTGTCATTCTGAAAAAAATGGTAAAGCATCCGCCGCACATGTGTTCTTGTCGCAGTCTGATCGACAACTAAATCAAAAAACACAAGAATGCGTGTGAGTTCTCTCAGCACAATTGTGCTATGAAATGGTAAACGATGCATTAAAAGCAAAGCAATTAAATATAATGGCAGCATAAAATGGCTTTTGTTGTTGTAAGCCAATGTTAACAAATGTTTATTTTGTCAGTGTTCTCACTAAATGCTAATTAATGGAAAACGATTGTTTGCTGGTAAGAAAAAAACTGTTTAACAATATTTTTTTTTTAAATGTTGGAAAATATAATAACTTACGGAGATAATAATAGAGGTGTCTCATTAAACAAATGATATCTTGTGTTTGCATTTAAGTTGTTCTGCACAAACTTGTATTAATTGAGGTGGATTTCTTTAATCCTGCGATGGGACCAGAAAACTTCTGTGGAGTGGGGAAATATATGCTCGACGAAAGATAAAGATGGGGGAACATCCACGCCGTTTATGGGATCAGAATTCTAATGTGGATTTGGAAAGATATGCTTAGCGAAGTGGAACATAAAGAGCGGCAGAAACTCTTGTTAAACCAAGGGGGCCTGAGAAAATTAAAACTTTTTTTGGGAAACTACAACAAGAGGAGATCCGTGTCTTGTATCAGGCTGTTCAGGTATAACCTAAGAATAGTAATAGAATAGTAACCAGTTTTTTGACGAGGCATTGTAGACTCAGAGGTTACTTATTTAGAACAGGGATTGTCCGGAGCCCAACATGTAGATCCTATAACAATAAAAGTGGATTACCGGAACACATTCATGGAAACTGTGAGTCATTAATGTATCCCGGGAAGGAGCACCTGAGGAAATTGTTATTGTAGATACCAAGCAGCATGCTGAAATTTGGTAGGGCATTAGGCTTGAAAGAGAGATTATAGAGATATAATATAAAGATTGAAGGGAATAGAATAGGAAGAGATCTGAGTCTGAACTCTATCAAGAAATAATTTGAGGTTGATAAACGGACTTTCGAAAGGGCCATGTATACTCAGAGTATACTTACATATATTCAATATTAGGGGTTACCTTAAAGGCAACATGTAGAATCTGTGGCGATGGGAATGAATCGATCGAATACATTCTTTGCGGCATTAATGGAATGAAGACATATTGTGAAGCATTAATGCATGCCTGAAGGAAAAACCTGGAGTTTGATATCCTCCGATGGCCTTAACATGAATTTAATTATCCTTCTAGCCAGGGCCGGCACTCGATTGCTTTGCTAAAAGTTATCTTATACTTCCGTGCGGCGTAAGGTGAATGCGACCTCCTGGGCAGAATTACAGGTTTTTAAAACGACCTTCTGTTATTGATATACTTCGCCTTAAAAAGACAATAACTACCTACAATAGAATATAAATAATAACACCTCATCTTATTAGCTTAAATGTCTAAGGATTTGTTACAAAAATTTTGAAAAAAGTATTAAAAAAGTATCGTTTTTTTTTAAAGGGTTTCACTTAATTTAATAAAATTTCTTGTAACAAAATTCCTTTCTCAAATTAAACACAAATTAACCGCATCTTTTCATTGTTCTATTGGGAATTTATTGTATCTTTTGAATCATAAAAACCACATAATCAAACAACCCAAATGCACTTAAATTATTCCCAATTGCCGCTTCACTGCGATTAATTTCCATGGAAACCTTAATTTTGAAGAAAACTTTGTTCAAAATAAAGGAACATCGACAAAAACCGACCAAACAAAAAAAGGTTTTATGAACTTTCAATAACAACAAGAACGACAACAAGAAGAAATTTTATAAATTTATGTTACAAGGACATATGGGGGTATAAAAATATAACAACAACAACAATAATAATAATAATTTTCGTGAATGGGAGTTCATTGGCCTACACATAAAAAAAATCGAAATATCATACAGTCACTCAAACAATCAGTCAATCGTTCAAACAGTCAAACAAAATCATGTCAAAACAAAATTTTCGAAATGAAAGAACGAAAATAACATTAGTTTTGAAAGTGGAAATAGACATACAAGTGGTCCGGGTAGGTGTTGTTAGTGTGGTGCTGGGTAGCCAGCCATTTGAAGTGGCACATACTACCATATGAGTTGTTGTTGTTTGCACAGCCCAGTGACACGAACAATTGAGGTTAAATGTCTTCTTTTAATGTTAGTGTTACTGTTGCATTGCATTGCATTTGTCTACATGCCGAAATAATGTTTGGCTAAGAGTATATTTTGTGGAGTAATTTGTTAAGCATGTTCCTATCAGTGTGTGTACATGCCTGTGGTTAGTTTTGACATGTCTAAGAGACTATATAGATGGCCTCAATACTTATGTTTTAACAATAATTCAAAAGATAGTGTCGCAATTGTAGTTGTGGTTGAAATTTCGTAACAATATTAGGGTGATACAGAGATATATCACACGATGACGATAAATGAAAGATGTTATGATCAAAGGTATACAGAAAGAAGCACCAGTTTTTGGAGCCGACGGATATCTTCCAGGCGGAAATCTATGCCATCGATAGATGTATTCTATTTGTTTTGGATATGAGGTGCAGGACAAGATTTAGTGTATGAACGTCAGGCCGCCAATCGAATACTCACATCTTATGAGGTCAAATCGTACTGTCTGGGGAAGCTGAATCAGCTGGGTACCCTCTGCTCTCTCCCCTTTCTTCTTGATCACATATGTTCTTTGACTCTGTTACAAATCTTTTCTTTTCTTGGCTTCCAAATAGCCTTGCCCATGAGAAGATGGATTTAAGATAAGAATTTGAGAAAGTAACAAACTTTTACTAAGCTGTATTCTTAGGTAAATATGAATCACGCAAATAAAATATCGGCCTTCAATTGTTTACAACTTCTGGTTTCCTTGGGGGATCGATGGAACTATTGATCTGCCTAGGTTGTCAATTGCTAAATATTTTTAATCTGAAGTGTTACTAATTTAACGAAAGGCTTGCCATTTAAGCAGGATTTAGACAGTGTGAGTAGAAGAGAGCGGGTAGTATCACACATACATACATAATTGATCGTTACAACCCTTCAGTCAGGATTACGACCTAGCTTTTCATACCACTTATGTTGCGTGTGTTAAATTTATACATGAATGGTGGGACCTACAGTTTAAAGTCGATTCCGAATGACAGATTTTAGAGAGAATTTTCATGGGAATTTTTTTTATTTACTCTCAGAGTTTTTGCCAGAAATCTGCTGAGAGGAAGCCACCGAAGAAAAATTTTTTAATATTTCGTTTGGTTGGAAATGTCTGATGTGCGGTTTGAACTGTGGCGTGTTAACTTAATATGTAATAATATAATGTAAGAATATAACCGCTACTGCACCTATGCAACGCAATGAATTGGCAAAGTTATATAAAAATTTGGGGAGATTGGCAACGTTGCACATATCGCTTCTGTCAAAAAAAGTAGGTCTAAACAATTGGGCCTATCTTGTGGCTCATTATGGTGTATTTTGCATTGAATTGATTTAAGATTCACTTTCGAAATCGGAAAAATGGATAACTTCGATTTCGGATTCACATACGAACTTTTTGTCACATTTTTCATAAAACTTTCGTACTTCAATAACCCGACTTGTAATGTTTTCAATATTGGGTCGTCTTGATAAATCGAAGAATAATAAACTTATGGTTTAGATAATATCACAGGAAAAGTAGGTCAAATATTTGGGAATAACATGGAGAGCTCATATAAAGAGTGTATCAGGAAAATCCAGATACGCTATAACGTGCAAAAGGCTTGCAAGGAAATTCTGGTAATTCAGCGCAGGAATTGTATCATGATTGACAGACAGAATGAATCTGAAACCCGCTCAATTGGAGTTGAACAATATACAGAGACTGGCTTGTGTTGGCATAATAGACAAGAACCTATCAGGGGCGCAATTGTTCTGTAAATTTTCTGTACTGGGTCGTCTTCAGACTGGTTATACTTTAAGTCATTGGATATCTCATGGACTCAAATATAACTCAACACCATGCTACAGAATATGCATACACTCGGGAAAGCTTTAACGTAATTGACACCAAGAGGTTATAATGGTCAATAAAGTATGCAACATGATTAATCCTTAAATAATAAAATTTTATGAAGTTATTGTGAAAATTCTTCTTTAAAATTATACTCAGACTATTAATCTTATAACAATGGCCTCTTGTAGTTCAAAGGAAACACATTTCAGAACATCTGCCTAAATATGTATGGATGCAGACATTAAGCAAACAACCATTTATGACTCGTATTTGTGAGGTTAAATTTGTTTTGTTTGTCTCCGTGTGGTTTATTTTATTATTATTTTTTTATTTCATTTTCTCTCTTTTTTATATTTCATATTTTAATCATACTAAATATTTGTATTTCTTCTTTTATTCTTTACTCTTCTTCTTCGTTTTCTTTTTGCAATATTTACTGAAAAAAGAGATTCGTTTAATATTATGATGAGACATTTTGGCAGAAATTGGTTTTTATGGCCTAAATTTCAAACATAAAAAAACAAACAATTTCTTGTATTGCCTCATACTCTCATATTTTGTCTTGTCTTGCCTTGTCTTGTGTTATGTTGGCTTTCATGTGAAAACATTATAATCGAGATAGGCATGCAAAGAAATTCTTAAAGAAACGTACGTGCGATTGTCGATAAAAACTCAACAAATTTACTTGGTAATGCCGGTGATGTCAGTGATATATTTGTGGTTTTTTTTGCATTTTTATGAGGCCAAGTAAGTGTATAAAAGAAACATGATTAATACAGAGATTTCTATTTACATTTTATGAATGTGTCATGAATTATTAATTATAAAAGATGAATGATTACTTCAAATAGGCTGAATAATAAAAAAAAATTTTATTTTTAAACCCACCTTTAATCACTTCAACCGAGTATATATGCTGTTGGCTGCATTAAAGTGTGATAATTAACTTCAGGTTGGTTTTATGCAACGCATTTCTACTTTCCAAGCGTAAATACTATAGAATCCTGTTATTATCTTGGAAAACTAGCACAGCAACATCCGTTTTAGAAAGAGTTTTTAAAAGATTTGATGTTATCATCTGTGAATTAATGAAGTACTGTCGTATGTATGACGTTCATAAGTAGCAAGTTTCAAATAAAAAATATTGAAAGCATTTTAGTACTGAGGCCATACGATCTATTGTACTGACTTTATGTTTCCTCCAAGCCTATTACCTATATGCATACATAATTGGTCATTACAACCCTTCAGTCAGGATTACGACCTAGCTTCTCATGATATTTATGTTGGTGGGATTTACAGTTTAACGTCGACTCCGAATCGCAGATTTGTGATAATTTGCATGACAATTTTGACAGAGGACTGCTGAGAAAAAGTTACCGAAAAAAATATATTTTTCATTTTTATTTGCATCAAGACGTCTGAGCTAAACCACGTGCTCTTATCTAATAATCCAACACACTATAAGCATACGTACATAATTAGTCATTACAACCCTTCAGTCAGGATTACGACTTAGTTTCTCACACCACTTATGCTGTGTGTAATAATTTTTATACATGAATGGCGGGACTTACAGTTTAAAGTCGACTCCGAACGATAGATTTTTGGGAAACCTTTTATGAAAATTTGCTTCACTTCCAGACGAAGTCGCCGAAGAAATATTTTTTATATTTCGTTTTGTTGTAGATGTCTGACCTGCTGTTTGAACCGTGGCATCACATCTAATAAGCCAACACACTGCCTACTAGACTACAATGCATCCACAGCGAGCAACTGTCTGGTGTGGTCTTCGATTAGGTGACATGTTAAGAGCCTCACTTTTTGGAAGATGAGGTCGAAATTTCCTTGAGTGTTGATTACAAGAATATGGTAAAGGGTTATTGTATCCTCAAGCGGACGGCATTTTATCCTCAGCAAGACTGTGCCACCTGCAGTACCGCATTGAAAACTGAAATGCAGTACAATCTGAAATTCTAATATTAACTGGCCAGTAAGACCTTACGATTCATGGTCGTGTGATTATTTTCTTAAACTCAAATCCGAGATCCAATATGTCATCGTTCAGATATTTCCACATCTCTGTAAAAAAAGTCATGGACAATTTCATGAAGAGCAATAGCCTGTCAATAGAGCCACGTTGGCTACTTGATGGATATTTTATTCTATGCTTGACCAACTAAAATGAAAAAGAGAATTCTTACTGCGGCACCTTTTATTTGCTGCTTTAATTTACATGGAAAGTGACAATGTAACAGCTTTATTCCATCTTTTTTTCAAATAACACGTGAAAGGAAATGCTTCATAATTAACATCCCAAGAAAATATTATTTTTGTGTTCATTTTTATTTTCATTCGCTTAGTATAGACAAAAAAATGTAGATCATCATGTGCTACAATGAGAAAAAAGGAAACACACGCACACGACCATATATATATGCGTGACATAAAATGTTCATTTATTACAACACTCGAGAGTACATGTGTAAGAGTAACAAAATATACTCAGAGGGATACGAAAAATTATGTGCCATAACATACTATACCTCTCTACCACTTATGATTATTATTTAATAAACATTGTACAACATTGTAACAACAACAATAGCAGAAGGAATAGGAACACTTTTCATAACACACACGACGTCGTCTGGGGTTTGATGGTGTTTGTGCTTTTGGCAATGTTATGCTATCCGAGTGCATAATGTTAGTGGTTCAGCTGTGTGTGTGAGTACTTTTTCTTTTGCAACTATAAATAAATATTTCCCTGCTTGTGTACGTGTGTGTGCCTGCCTCCACGTCGTGTCAGTCTTTCAGTTTGTTTTGATTACATAACCAAGTAAATTAAATTGTCATAAATTTTGCGTATAAATTTCATTTTTATTTACTCATGTTAAGCGAATAAATGTTGACACACACAAAAGATATGTATTTTTATTTGTTTTTGTTTTTAGTTTTCTTTTGTATACAAAATAAATAAATTGTATGTAAAGTTCATTATTATTATTAAGGTAATTTTATTTTAAAATAAATAAACAAAAAAGAAAAAAAGAAATCGAAAAAATATGAAAGAATTATAAAAAGAGGGTAACTGAGTATAGCGTAGTTTGAGAGTGATGAAATATGGTTTGAAGAAATTTTAAACAGATTTCCTTTAGGCTTGTGGTTTGAAAACAAAAAATTTAAACAATGCGAGTTACAATCAGCATAGAATATAATTGCATTTCATTTCATAAGAGAAGACGATAAATTGGCATTGACTTAATTCTGTTTTATTACCCATGGAATGGACCGCTTAAGCTTTCCATAAGCTGCTAATTTGCTTGCGAGAGTAAGCTGAATTTTATATCCATGAAGGTGAAAGTCTTTTGCCGAAATTCGCTGTATAGTGCTTTCTGAAATTTTATGTTATTTAGGTTTTTGGCGCCATTCTCAATTATTCCTCATCATAACAATGTTTTTAAGCGACCAACCAACACATTACGCCCTGGAATCTCACTGTCTAAACCCGATTTAGTTTCTTCAAATATTTTTGATCACTCTTCGAATGGTTGCTACAAAACGTGTACAGCTTTCCAGAAACAATATTTTCAAAAGACCAACGTGTACACTGACATCGAGGAACCCTACTGCGTATAACCGATTTAGTTTCTTTAAATTGTTTGATCACTCTTCGAATGGTGGACACAATAGATGCACAGCTACTGCAGAAGTCATTTTCCGAAATGCTGAGTCTTCCGGGATGCCTACCAAAAGAAATGTGGCCTATGAGAATCGCTTTGGTGCTGTGAATGGCCATAAAATTTAAGAATACAAGTTAATTCGTTTATTATCCATACGCGTCTAGCAGGGTCTAGCAATATTGCACGTGCTCTCTTGCTACCAACGAGATTGAGTCTCCATGTAAAACGAGTGGACAATCTCTAATTTAACTGCGGCAATCGGAATAGCTATGCCCTTTAATTTGACGGAGATTACAAGTTCCGAGCCGGAACAGGCCACCTCAGGCAATTCCCAATGATATCCCTATGCCCAGCAAGCAACATCAAATTGACCTTTGAATGCTTAGAAATTTTCCTAAAAATAACTTCGGCATTCATGGGCAAGAGCTACCTTTAAATGATTCGAAATTTCATTGAGAAAATCATTGGCATTTACGGAGATGGATAGACAATGAAAATACGTTCATTAGGGCCTTATCAGGAAAAAGTTCTTGACCCCAAAAGCATTGCGGCGCTTTAAAAATGACCATGAACTGTGCCTGGAAAACACTGAATTTGTCAGACAGTTTACAAGAAAGTTTAATGCCTGAACCCTTAATAAATACAACACAGCCTATACTATAACGTATTTCTAAGCCATCGGTGTAAACCTCAAGGGTCTCAAAGGGAACCTGCGGATCTTTAGATGAGAAGTTTCAAGTGGGAATTCCAAAATTAAATATTTTGTTACGAAAATTATAAGGAACTATATATTTGAACCTGAAGTGACTACGCCTTCCAGACTGTCCATAGTCCAGATTGGACCAAAATTTTACTGCATTGAGCCTTACTACCACCATATCAGCTCTCTGTTTTAATAGAGGGCCAGAGAAGAGTGAATTGAGTGTAGCAAATAATGCTTTGATTGGAGTGGAACAGAGCGTACTGCTTATCAGAATAGCTGACTACGTACGTGCTTTGTCTCTGTTTGTGTTTGCATATAGTCCACCAAACAAGTATACCATAAATCAAGATTGATTCCACCACAGCCTTATAGAGATGCGAGATAGTTGGTCTAAGCCCCCAGATCTTGTCTACGGAACTTTTGCATGTGTTGCTTTCTTAGCGCTCTCAATAATATTGTCCATTCATAAGAACATCAGATTCAGAATGACAACTAGATATTGTACCCCCTTGAATGTGGATAGTTGAATCCAAATAAAATCATTTGTTTTGCAAATTAAACCACACGATGTGCACAAGTTAGATGTAAGCTGCTGGGTCAGATTAAAACCTGGTACCATAATGGCCAAATCATTCACATAATCACAAACATAAAATCATATCCTTGGCGTTGGGTGGTTTCAAAGTATAATCTAAGATTCAAAAAATAATTTTAAAAAGGCTGCAACTCTTTCCAAATAAAATGTCATTTTCATTTGAATGTTTTTATATTCTTAAATGGCTTCTACTTCCCCCTACCGTTACCTTTTGAATGCAATACAAAACTTAAATGGCCATGAACTTTTAATTCGATTTGCCACAATCAAAAAAAAAGTGTCGTTCTGTCGTTTTAAGTTTCTATTTTATTACCCACAAACAAAACAACCATACGTGCGAAACTTTTAAGCCGACTTTAGCTAAAAAACAACCGCCAAATAAAGTGATTTTCTAGTATAACCTGTTGTTCTTGAAATATACAGTGAGCAACAAAAGACACTGTATACTAAGGCTAAAATTCTAACAATTACCAAACGCAACTTTTACCACTTAAGGAGAGTGCACGGAAAAATTGGACAATACATATTTCGAAATTTTTTTGTAATTTTTTTTCAATTTTAAAGACTGGAAATGAAACAATTTTAAAATAAAAATAACGGTAATTTATTAAAGTATATATTTCTTAATGTACATTTTCTTTTGACGCTCACTGTATATTATGTTGTAAAAATAACACGTAAATTTAAATTTTAAAATGCTTGTAATGACGTTGTCTAACTAGTTTTAAAGGAGATTTAAAATTAGAATTTTTTTTCAAATTTAATACAGATTTTAAGGGATTTCTTTGCAAGAGATTTTATGTTTTATTTCATATCATTCACTTAAAGAAAGGGTTAAAAATGTAATGAACAGTTGTTTTTGGTTCAAAGAAAGAAAGGGACTTAAGAAAATTAATAAAAAAAAGGTTACACATCGTATGAGTGTTATTATCGCGAAGAATGTCTCTCATACGCTTCAGTGTCTTAAGGGAATATTTGCTGTATATTTCATGATACATATTTAAATCGCATGAAGGAAACTGCTTTAACGGTTATTTGTTTATAATTCTCTCTTATACTTGAAGTCATAAAAGGGAATTTTATTTTATTTGACTTGGCTAGACAAGAGGGTTGTTTTTTTGATGATACAAGTCCTCTCTTTTTTATTAGTTTAAAAAATTTAAATGAAATTCCTTCACAATTTTTTATGCTGAAAATATGCCACAATGCATACTGTATTGCACACTTGTTGCTTCTGCTTCTATAGTTTTTCAAAAGTGCTTAACAACTAGAATTTAATTAAATTTAAAATTTGTTGAAATATTTTAAAACAAAAGCCTTTACTAAAGTGCCATTAATTTCGTGTTTTAGTCACAAAGTTAAAATATTCTTTTCAATTTTCATAATATTTTTTATAATTTCATTTGCTTGCATTCGAAATTGTATTTTTTTTCCATTAATATAGAAATTTTTTAAAAATCTTTTATAAATTGCAACACCAAACATTTTGAAAAATAAAATTATTTCAAATGAAATGAAATTTTTTTTCTATTCGATTATAATAGAGAGAGTATTTTTAAGAGTTCAAAAGTGCTGGTAATAATCTTTTTTGTATAGAAATTGTACAATGGAAGAGTATAATTGAATTAAAATAATTAAAAAAAATTGTGATTATTTTTATCTCAACTGATATGAGATTGAAAATTGCTATACAGAGGACATTATTTGCAACACATACATACATACATGCATACATACACATGCATACATACACATGTCATTACAACCCTTCAGACAGGATTTCGACCTAGCTTCTCGCACCATTTATGTTGTGTGTGTTAATTTCAGACATGAATGGTGGGACCTACAGTTTAAAGTCGATTCCGAACGATAAATTTTTGAGTACCTTTTCATGGCTATTTTTTTTACTCTCAGAGTTTTTGCCAGAAATCTGCTGAGAGGAAGTCGCCGAAGAAATATTTTTTAAATTTCGTTTTGATGTCTGACCTGGGGTTGGAACCGTGGCCTTACATCTAATAAGCCAACCTACTAGACTATGGCGACTTCCACTTATGTTGTGTGTGTTAATTTTATCCATAAGTAGCGGGACCTACACTTTATAGTCGAGTCCCAGCGACAATTCTTGAAAAACTTTTTCATGGCAGAGTTTTTGCCAGAAATCTGCTAAGACGTAGTCACCGAAGAAATATTTCTTTAATAAGCCTACAAACTACCTACAGCGATTTTGTTATGCTGCTTTTTCTTAATTTTCTAAATATTTGCTTGTATAAATCTGTATACCGTACAATGTGTGTATTTTGTTATTGTCTGTTTGTCTTGTTTATACAGTGGACAGTAAAAGTCTTAGTACTCCAATATATTTTGACAATTTCATGAATTTTAACCAACAGTTTGTATAAAAAATTAAGGTTTTCATATTTATTTTATTAATTTATTTCTGTTTTATTATAAAACAAACAATTTTTTTAATGTTTTTCATAAAACAAGAGAAAAATAAGGAAAAGTTTCAGATGAGTCCGTAGGAGCACCCTGAGTAAATTTAAAATTCAAAGGCCAAATATATGTATAATAATCCGGTGTACTTAGTAGAATATCCCTTAAGGTCAAGCACTCCATTTAACCCATTTGGAATTGAATGTCCAAGTTTTGTTTAGTGTTTTCTGGTGGGACCATGAGCAAGTTTTTCGGTTGACTTTTGTTTGAGATTTAGCGATTACGTAACCGTACTTTCAAATGATCTCCTAAATACTCTCTTGAAGTCATATCGGGACTTTGTGCAAGAGTATTAAGCCTGTGGGACTTTTTTTTTATCAAAATATATTGGAGTACTAAATTATTATTATTATTTTGAAACGTTGTAACAATATATTTAGTGTGTATATGCAAGAAGCTAGGTTGTAATCCTAACTAAAGCGTTGTAGTGACGAATTAAGATATGATTTGTGGTTCTGGCATTTTAGGAAATCGAAAGTTTTTTTTTCAATGGATTGCTCTATTATAATTCGAAGATTGTGTGTTTGGTCTAAGAAATTTCTACATGGCCTGAAGCCAACAAACTGACCCTTCTATATAAAGCAGCCGTTAATTATTTAATGTATCCTTATTTAATTTGTTCTTCTAATGCTGCAGTTTTAAGCTAAGCTAAGAGTGTCGTTTTACATACGCTGCCATTCTTTCCTTTATATTTTTAGAATCCCTTAACAAATCGCTGTATAATGACAAACTAGTTTACTGTACTTCATTATTTTCTCTACTTGTTAATTCTCTTCATTTCTATTAAAACAAAATATCATTTTACGTTTCTTATATCAAAACGTACCTGCTGACGTATACGTTATATTTAAATCCTTTCATACAAATGCAATATTAAGTATACGTCACACATCACCTTAAGATAATAGAGCTTTTAAATGGAATTCTCGATCTTATTTAGTTATAAAAGAAACGTTTTTTTTCTTTTTACCATTTTCGCATATTACCTACCTATGCTCGTTACATTCAGCTGTGTTTTCGAACATACGTACTTAGCTACTGTATTTCGTTATAAAGATGCATAATAACACCACTCTTCATTCCGATCATTAAAACGTTGAATGCCTGATGGTTAGTATAATTCTTCTGTGATAATAGAAACCTGTTACTGGCAATGTACAAAAAACAAAAAATGTCAGTTTAAGTTTGCAATGGCTTTCCTTTAATTTTTTTTCAAGACCTACTGACAATCTGCTAGCCTGTTTGTATATCCGAGTGTGTATTACATAGACATACAAATCGTTTAATATATTGTTTATAACATAATAAAACTGAAATGAAACGTGTCTTCAGTAATAAACAACTACGTTTCACAAAATAGAAATAAATTGAAAGTGAAACTTGCTGAGAAGTGGCTTATGCTTCTTTGCCAAGCAATTGCATCCTGTCATTATTCTGATATCAAGTAGTAGAACATGTGAAACTTATTTCTTTTTATTTTTCTGGAAAAACTTTTTTCCAAAGAATTAATTTAAGATGACAAGAAAAAAATGCACACAGACACACTACAATCGATACTGTATTGCCTAGCATTAGTTTTGCAGATACGAATGGCAACAATATTTGAAATTTTAGAAAAGAACAACAAAATACCACTATGACTGAAGCTTTTTAAAGAGGAAAGAAATGAAATCAATACCTAGCTATTGCCCTCGCATCGAATTGGATGAATAAGTGAATAATTGCCAGACGACAAAATTGTAATTCATTTCGACAATTCCTTGTATTTGAACCCCGGCCAATCAGATGAATTAAGACATACTCCACCACAACTCTAAGATAAAACTGTGCATTTGGTACAGTCAGAAAGGTACCTGGTATCCTTTTGGATGCCGTCACCGACAAAAATTCCATTAAAATATGATCTTACCAAGCTCAGCAAAATGGAATTTAAATTCATAGTAAAACGACTAAAAGATGTAAATTCACTGAATTGAAGAAAGGAGAACTTTCGCCAAGCAAGACCATGTGTTGACCATGACCATGATTACAGGCCAACAATCTGATGATTGAAGGTCCGCACTTTACCTCTTCTGTATGGAATTAGAGAAAGCATGATACTCTCTATTAAACTGCTGTCTAAGTGTAAAGAAGCTACAATGAATTGAAATCACTTGAAAAACCATAGCAAAACTACATGTAAACTCCATCAGAAAAAGCAGTCTTTCAGAGAAAGTTCCTAGGAAGTGTCTGTTAAGGCTATGTATTGTTTAAAGTCTAAGGTATCTCAGAAACTGCAGCCATTCAATTTATTGTACTCCTCTTCAACTTTAAAAGGAAACCCTAAAATGTCTCCTAGAATTCTATTACCACGACAAACATTTGGTTGCTGCTCTTTGGCATTAGTGACAGTTCTCTGTCTAGCAACTTATAAGCATAAAGGATGGATTAATGAGTCACAGGTTCCAAGAATGTGTTTCGATTATTCATTCTCATCGACACAGAATGTACATGTTGGGCTCGAGACCACTCTCATTCTATAACAATGTACTCTGAGCCATAGTTTGAGGCAATTTTTCAACACAGGTTTAGATTGCATCAAACCCAAGTGGTTTGATAAGAATCTTTTGCCTCTCTTTATCTTCCTTTTCGTTGAGCACAAACTCCCAAACATTCTACTCAATTCCACGAGCTAAGTGCTTGATAGAATTGCTACGACCCGTCTTCTGCGCGTCTTATCCAAGTCTTTAACTGAACTGACTTGAAGTACTTATGCAGAAAGCACTGATGTATAATAGTCTGGACATGACGCTACTCTCGCCCTACTCATATTTGGAAATATCAAATCCACAAAATTTAAAGGATCTTCAGCAACAGATCCATATTAAATAAGATTGTAACGAAGGAGCATTACAGATATTTTATTCTGTAGCATATTATAGAGTCTGATTTTGATTTTTCTTTTAGTTTCCAAAACTGTAGAAAATATAAAATTTTTCTTTTTATTCTTTCTTTCTATCACGTATATTTGGTTGAGATATGTCTTGCAAACGTGCGATAATTTACTGTATATACAAGCAAGTTTTTCAATTTGTTCTCACTCATCTACTGACAAAATAAAATCCTGTTTTTCTCTCTTTTATATTTTTGAAATAGTTATTCTTTATTTACAATTTTTCCACCTGACCTGCAAGAATTGCAATAGTCGTTCGGGAGTACATGGTAAACTTCAATTGAAATAAAATTTCTCTCCGGATTTACGACAAACGAAAGGTGTGAAAATGGTAAAAGGAAAAAAAAAACGTTTCTTTTATAACTAAATAGAGTTGAAAATTCCATTTAAAAACTCGTAAAATGAGTCTCTATTATCTTAAGGCGATGTGTGACGTATACTTAATATTGCATTTGTATGAAACGGATTTAAATATCACGTATACGTCAAGAGGTACTTTCATATTTTTGATATAAGAAAACTGAAACGATATTTTGTTTTAATAGAAATGAAGACAATTAACAAGAAAAGTATGGAAAGTAATGAAGCACGGTAAAATAGTTTGTAATAGAACAGCGATATGTAATCGAATACTGAAAATAAAAAGGAAAGAGTGGTAGAGTGTGGAAAACGACACTCTTAGCTTATAACTGCATTACTATGCAAGAATAAATTAAAAAAAAGAAAGGCTGCAGTGTATAGACTGGTCCCTCTGTTGTTGATTTTAGGCCATGTAGAAATTTTTTACACCAATTACACACTCTTCGAATTATAATCGAGCAATCCATCGAATGGCAAATGGCAGTTTTACGATTCTCATTGAATTTAACAACTTTTGATTTACTAAAATGTCAAAGCAACAAATCATATTTTAATTTATTATTACTACCCTTTAGTCACGATAACAACCTATCTTCCCGCATTATATATAAAATATATTGTTACGACGCCTAAAAATCGATTAAACGAAATTAAATAAACTAGACAAACAGACAATAACAAAATTAAGAGAAAGGAACATAACTACATCGCCATAGTCTAGTAGGTAGTGTGTTGGCTTATTAGACGTAAGGGCACGGTTCACAGCCCAGTTCAGACATCTCGAACAAAACGAAATATGAAAAAATATTTATTCGGTTACTGGCTCTCAGCAGATTTCTGGTAAAAACTCTGAGAGTAAATAAAATTACCATGAAAAAGTTGCTCAAAAATCTGCCGTTCAGAGTCGTCTTTAAACTGTAGGTCCCGCAATTCATGTATAAAATTAACACACACAAAATAAAAGGAACGTGAGTGTGTGGTAATCCTGACAAAACGGTTGTAATCACCAATTATGTTGGCCAATTATATATGTTATGTTAGACCACAATAGTAGTATTGACAAGGAGAAGAAAACTTTCCTAATGAAAGAATATTCAGCTACTGGGTGAGATAGTATATCCAACAATAACACTGGATAGTAAATTTACAAGAAGGCCTCATATAGAGTGCATCTTAGAGCTGGTGGAGAAATCCTAGAGATAGAACTCAGGACTTTAGCACTAGATGTATGCCATGATAGTAACACCAACAGTGACCTAAGGGGCAATAGTCTGGGCGCATCAGAAATATAAAGAATCAGTATAATGTACGATATTCTTCAGCATTTGAAACCTTATTTTAGAATTAAAGTCCGTAGCAGTTAAGAATCAAGGATTAAATTTGCTGGATTGATTGTCTCTCTGTGTGATAGATCTCTTCGCACTAGTTGGCTGCAAACGAATAATTTTTCCTACTATTTTAAAAGTTCCCAAATGTATTGTATAAAAATTATGGTACATTGCACCACCTTAAAAATAAAAGGAAAAGAAAAAAATATGTGCCATTGCTCTATAAAAACCCATAAAAAGTCCCGCTGTTAATTGCAATAAAATGCCTTAAAATGTCGGTTGCATACTTCTAATTCTCGCTGTTCATTTTTCTGCTCATAAAAAAGTCAATAATTTTTTAATTAAAAGTTTTCAACGTGATTAACATATTTTCATTGGGGGAAAAAATGCAAATAAAATAAAAATTACTTTGGAAAAGAAAAATTTTAATCAACTTGTTCAACTGTATTGTTTTGACCTTTTCGCATTTTAATTTTGGAAATTTTTCCAATAATTGGCCATTTTCGATTGCAAGCGATTCGAAGCTATTAAAAGTAAAAAAAAAAAAATTGAACTGAAAACCGATAATTTGAGTTTATTGACACACAGACTTTTTGATTTGTTTTGAATTTCATTGTTAATAGCGGGGATACAAAACAAATAATAAAGAAAACGCAATAATAAAAAACAGCACAATGGGAAAGCAACCATACAACAACAGTAGAGTTTACAAGAACAACGATAATTTGATTGTAGAGGGAATTAAAACATTTACTAGCATAATAAGGCATAATAAGAAAATTTGAAATTGAGGTAATCAAAGGAAAAGCGATTATTAAGCAGATAAAGAAAGTCTGCTTTTCATCCATAGAAGACCAGCTGTGTCTGGCAATATTACACGTATCCTCTTGCAGTTAAAGAAGTTGAGCCCCATCATAAATATAAGCGGAGAATAACTAATCTGATGAAGGTATTTGGAACACCTTTGATATGTCGGAGATCGTGAGCTCCCTATTAGTCGTATTCAAGTACTTCAGTCATACAATTTTGACAATATTCCAATGTCCTGTAATCCATATAAATTCTGAAATTTTGCTGAGAAATCCTTGATATTCATGGGCGAAAAAGAGGGTAAAAAATGTTCGTTAGAGTCTTCCTCACAGTCTGACTGTTCGAGCTCTGCGCCTCTTTCAAAATGGGCCTGGAAATTACTGTAGTAGTCAGGTAACCTATAAGAAATATTAATGTCAGAACAATTCATAAATATACCATAGTAAGCGACAGAAACCTCATCGCATCCAATGGGAACTACTGTATCTTCAGACCAGAAGTCCTTAGATGGAATTCTGAAATCAAATGGAATTAATAAGGAGTCATATTATAGACAAGTGATATGTCATTATCTTCTCAGAATTGCATCATGTCCTTACTTCAAGTTGAGCCATGTTTTAACTGCATTGAGCCGTAATGATATCAAATGTGCCCTCCACTTCATAAGCAGGTCAGATGGGAGCCAAATAATAATAATTTAGTTCAAGTGGAAAAAACTGCACTGGTATTCAAGAATGATGATTGCAGTCAGCAGTGTGTTTAATGTTTGAACACCGCCTACCAAATGCGAGTACCGTAGAACAAAAATGGTTCTTCCATTGCGGTGTGATGGCGTGTCTAAGTCCTCAGATCTTATCTATGACCCCTCTAAAGGTGTAAAGCGCTGTGGTTTGTCTTTTTACTCTCTTAATTATGTTGAGAGATTTAATAGATTTCAAACACCCAGACACAGGAGTAGTTGAGTCTCATTAAGGATCAGGAATTTGTATCGTTTGATGAAAAGCATTAATACATGGATTAAGGTTTTAACCACATAATAAGCACCAATTTGTTATGTGCCGTAAGATCACCTCAGAGACAGGCTGTGTGAATCAAAACCTAATATCATTCACATATTCGAAAAACAACAAAAATCTTCCAACAGGTCGTCTGAAACTGTGCTACACAGCAAGAGCTAGAGAATTGCATCTTGTTGTGTTTCTCTAGCAACAGAATTACTCATGCTGCGTTTATCATGAACGCAGACAATAGCTTTTGAAAGCGCTCCCGACGAAAGTAAAGACTGTTAGTGCGAATCGCGCTAATATGCCGGAACCCTGTCTATGTTCCCACTAGGAAGCTCAGTACGGTCTAAGTGGATCAGCCCAGAGAGTAGGAATGTTGGGCACTCCTGGCCGGAGCTGATAAGTAGTTAGACCGTATCTCATTGCCCCGAAACCTTTCCATTCTTTTTAGAACGCATAGGGCAAGACCTGTGGATCTGAGGTGGAGAACAATGGCCTCCCGGCATTTGGGGCAGAAACCACCACAGAATCTCTGTAATGAATAGGAACATAAGAGTACCTTAAACAGGCATTATGGATTCCCTGCAGCTAAGGTATCGTCATATCAGATGTTTCGTGCATGTCTGCAGGTGAAATGCCTTCAGTATCTGTTGTTTTAAGCGTTTGAAAGACTTAATTAATTATCCATTGAAAGGCTCATTTTAAAAGTAAGTTGCTGCGTAAATACCTATAGCCAATGGTAGCTTCTTTTGCGTTTCTAATTTAGGCAGAATATGTATCAATCATTATCAATCATAAGAGAATCATTATCTTACCAAATAGACAACATATCACCGTTAGTTTTTGTGACAAGTTCGCGAAGTCAACTAATTCTATTGGACCCTATAAGAGCTTCTCTTCACCTTCTTAAACTCATGCAACTTAAGATTGTAGACAGTACAGTTATCCGTCATTCATTAACATGCTCCTACATTCGCCACATAAAACATGATTTCGATGAAATTTTGATTTCATTGTCATTTAAATGCCCGCCCTCCTAGATCAGTCGAAGCAATCGATTTTTTTGATGTTGTTGTGGACTACATTTCCTCTCCTCTATGTCCAATCTAAATACTCATACACCTGTTATCTCTATTTGTGTTTGATCAAGCATGATTGTTATTATTTTTGTACATCTTCAATCAACCGAATTAAGTTGAATTGATGTTTTCATAGAAAATCTTATCGATTAATGAGGATACCTACAAAAACAAAACAAAAATTACAATAACGAAGTAAAACAAAAACAAAAAAAGCCATCACAAATTAACAAACAAATGTTAAATTAATTAATGAGTTCTGTTCTGTTGTTTTTCATCCAAAAAGAAAGAAGAAAAAAAGAGAAAAAAATGAAGAAATAAATGAAATTGAAACGCAATAGAAGTAGAGGGGGTAAAATGGTAATACAAACAAAAATCCAAAATTAAATTAATTGTCTTAATGTATTAACAAACAACAACAACAACAACAATAAGAAACATTCAACATTAAATGTTAATGGTATGACAGGTGTTTTCTATTATTATGGAGAGCTAAGCACTTGGGAAAATGGTGAATTGAAATCTGATTAAAATTGACACAAATTCTGTGGGAGTTTAATGAGAATGAACATTAATACCAATGCAGAGAGATGGAGGGAGGGAACATTATAGTTCATTAGCAATATTTGAAGTGTCGTAGTGGAAACGATTAAATTGAAAATAAAGGTGAATATTAAAAAGTAGTTGAAATTAATTGAGGATAGTTTAGCAAATTTATACTAAATTTATACGCACAAGAATTTCTTTAATATTTAAAATAATGTGGCTGGGAACGACAAACAAAACATAGAAAATAAATTCGCTTAGAAGCAGTCGAAATATTGTAGTCTCTGCAGGGACCATTAAAAGCATTAAAACTATCATGAATCTTTAGAGGCAGTAATAGACAAAAGTCCTGTAGTTTTATTCGCGAAAGTTTCTAGGATCCTGAACAGAAACAGGAGATCCCACTGAGTTCAGCATTTGGTACGATTGTGATACCATAATCTAATCCGGGGATCACATATTCTACGAAACGAATCTGACTTCAGAATATATCTTGCTATTGCAGCAATCTTTATGTGGCATAGTTCAGTAAAGTAAGTAGTTTTTTTTTTTTTTTTTTTTTTTTAATGAAACCAGCACTCAGGGGATGGCCCCTACTCATGCAGTGCATTGTGCAGGTTTTTTAGGAAAGGTGGAAAGTGTGAAGATGCGAACGGCAAGGAAACGAGTTGCTGCTAGGTGACTATAAAATGGCCAGTGCTATACCTACACCATTAGACAGTCTACAGGCAATCGTCCCCAAGAAGCCCGCAGTTTCTCACACCACTTATGTTGTGTGTGTTAATTTTATACATAAGTGGCGGGACCTACAGTTTAAAGTCGACTCCGAACGACAGATTTTTTGAGAAACTGAGAAGAAATCGTCGAAAAAATACTTTTTGTATTTTTTTTATTTTTTGATGTCTTGCCTGGGACTCGAACCCTGGCTTTTACGTCTAATAAGCCAGCACACTACCTACTAGACCACGGCGACCCAAAGTTAGTAAGTAAGGTAAGATTCTGCTGGTGTTATCCGGGCCAGTCTATCGGCATGCCTTCCTATTAGATATTTTAAACCATTTTTCTAGCTCTGGAATCATTACGAACTTCTGATGAAGTTACTTCGACTTTCAATATTCATCTTCGATAGATCTGCGTGGCAGAAGTCCAGTTGTCGTCCTTTTCTTTCACCATATAACTGTGGTAATGTACCTAATCAAAGATGATCTGTTTCCTCCTATTTCCGGCTCTTCAATAAAATCATTAGTTCAGTAGCGACTTCTTTGAATACACAGAGTTTGCTCCAATAGAGTTCAAAGATATTTTCCGAAAGTCTTCTATCTGATCTTTACCAGATATGCTGCGATATCTTGCCCATTTCCTAAGTTGCACACATGACGTTGACACATTGTAAATCCTAAACTTGTACTCCGTCGAAGGAAGAGGCCAGCATTAAGGCCCATTGTGATAGGGGTATGGGATTGAAAAGAATTCTTCCGAACATTTCTTTAATGCAAGTTTTATCGCTTTACAATACTGTTGACATGTTGAAACCCAATACTTTGAGAGCTCGCTAACTAATATATCTTCACCACAATCCATATAGCAGAAGCTGTTGCCAGGAAATCACTACAATGGTTTGCTAGCCTTACCTATTGAGCTATACCTGTCCATTCAGAAAAGATCTCTGCACCCTCAGGTTCATCCAATCTCAAACCTTTCACGAAGATCTGTATAGAGCATTTACGGCATGAGTCACATCATTTTTCCATGTCCCTATTTACGAAGTGGGCGTCTTAAAATTGCTCAAGAAGTCGTAGTGTAGTATCATGTGAGTAGTATTCTATACGTGCCATTTTCCAGACGCCTGGAGTCGTTGACCAGTGTAAGCTGTTGAGTTAGCAGATAAAGACAGCACTGAGGGACATTTTCATCCTTCTGAGTATATTCGATTTTCAGGATGGTTTCCTATCCAAAAAAGCCCCAGAAAGATCGTCTCATTACTGAATCCAAGATCCGATCAAAACAAGTCAGCTGTCAAGATTATAGCATATATTTCAGGAATCAGACGTATTGATCAAAGTAGGAAAAACATTAACAGCGACTACATATTGGAGAATTTGTATGACATTGTAAAGGAAGAAAAATATGGGACAATAATTAAATTCATCGACTGATTATTGATTAAAACTACGCCTGTAAATATGATTTCTACAAGATTTGAAGAGTGTTGGTCAACTGCTACCATAAACTGTTACACCCACGTCACTAAGTCTTCAAATCCAAAAGGATTTCGATTAGTTTCTGCTTGTGTTACAACATTAAAGACTTATAAATAGTTTCCATGTTTTTTTTTTGTTATTGCTGTCACAGGAAGCATTCAATTATTCGATTAAATCCTTTGGTAAAGAAATTCGTTTTTAATTCCAACATTTTATATGTGCGTGTATGTATTACAAATCCAAATAGGAATTTCGTTTCTTAGATTAGTTTTAGGAAATGATAAATTGATTTTGTTTTTGTTGTTTTCGTTTTATTATGAACGGAAATGCTTCGAAAAAAGTTTACTTAATACAATAATATTTCTGGAAATCGAAATTGATTTCTTAGTATACAGTGCTGCAAAAAATATATGCAAAGGTGTTAGGTAGCAGGCCTATTTTATTGGGCATAGAGTAAAGAAGGCGACGTAGTCCATTGGGTGTCCACGTGATGCCTCGGTTTAAAAACCATGTCAGATATCTCCAGCAAAACGAAATATGAAAAAATATTTGTTCGGCGGCTTCCTCTCACCTGATTTCTGGCGAAAACTCTGGGAATAAATAAAATTTCCATGAAGAGTTTCTAAAAAATCTATCGTACGAAATCGAAACTATAGGTACCGCCACTCATGTATAAAATGAACACAGCAACATAAGTGGTGTGAGAGGATAGGTTGTAATCCTGACTAAAGGGTTGTAATGTATGTACAGTGAGCGTCAAAAGAAACTGTACATTAAAGAAAAAAAATATAAATTACAGTTATTTTTATTTCAAAATTGTTTCATTGCCAATTTCTAAAATTGAAACAAAGAAAAAAAAAAGAAAAAAATTACAAAAAATTTCGAAATTTTGTCAAAATTTTTCGGGCACGCTCCTTAAGTGGTAAAGGTAGAGTTTGGTAATTGTTAGAATTTTATCCATAATGTACAGTTTCTTTTGACGCTTACTGTATGTGTGTATGTACAAAGGAGGTTTTGTCTATTAAATGCTACTGAGTTTCTGTCAGACGACCACATTGAATATGAAGCCCGCATTAGAGGGAAAACACCTTGAAATATGCAAATAGGATTGGAATATTTGAGTAGAAGCAGATTACAGGAAGACAGAAACTATTTAGAGCAAAGTGGTTAAAAATTTTTGTCTCACTCGCCTTCTAGTAAAGACCGTGTTTAAGTCGACTAAAATTTCTTTCGATCAATGCAGAGAAGTCTCATGACAATATCATTCACATCGGAACAGTGTATCCTAACTAGTTTTGACTTGGCCCATATAAACTTTATTAAACACCATTCATTTTTAAATTATAGGATATAAATGTTTTGGCATCTACTGCCTACCGAACACATGCTAATTTTCTCACAATTTCTATGCAAACCTATAAAGTTTTGAATAAAATTTGTCAAAAACAAAAAATTATTATTTGGGGTAAACATTAGAGAATCATTTGCTATCATTATAACTGCAAGGAATGAAATTTTATGTTTGGCTTATTACAACAAAAATGAAATTTAATTTCCAAAAAAAAAAGAAAAAATAAAAAACGTTCGTTTTGTCTTGTATTTGCATATTTTGTTTAAAAGTTCCCCGTGCTCTGCTCTGCTACTAGAAATGATTGTTGGTTGTTGTTGATAAACTACGAAACCAATTTTTTTTTCAAATCTAAACTTACTCTTGCAAATGTGGCAGCAGTAGCAATAGCTGCTTATGGAATAAAATGTGGGCCAATGCCATAGAATTGTGAATCAAAAATTTATTTTTGCTGTTCGGCTTTTGTGTTTTGCATAATTTATGGTCATGCTGCCACAGCAAAATTGTTTTGAAAATAAAAATTTTCAAAAAAATTTTGTGAGGACAATAACACACACACACACCGTGGAATAAATGATGATATTTTAATGTGCATTCCACCAAATAAATAGCGCTGGAATGGCTTTTATAATGTGGTTTCTATCCCCCCTTCATTTCCTAAGGGACAATGGAGGAAAAGAGTTACTTTTTGTGTAATTTTCGAAAGATGTTGGTTGGCTAACAAAAAATTCTCTTTCCGTTTGTTAGATTAAGGCAATTAGGGTTAAAGGAATTGATTAAAAAAAGATTGAGGAAATTATATTGCAAACGCTGGAGTAAGTTTTCAGTTGAAGAATATATTTTTTAGTATAAAAGCAAATTGTTATAGGCATGTTTTTTTGTAGATAGGTAGGTAGGTAAAAGTGGTTGCTCCTCAATGGAGTTACAAGCGGATACGATTAGGCCTCACACAGGGCCAATTGTTACCCCTAGTCCAGGAACCAGATCCTTCATATAGTAGGCACTCAGGTGCCTCTTTCTTCCCCGACCAAGTGCCGCGCATGTACACAGTAGGTGAAGAACAATCACATCCTTCTCCTCATCTCCACAGCTTCTGCAGAAATTATTTGCAAAGTGTACAAATTCAATACGCTATAAAGTATATAAATATTCGATTATTGGATATAGGTATTCCTAACGAAAATAAAAATAGAAAAGTCCAGTCTTAATGAAATTAAAAATTTCAAAATTTTATCATTGAATATTACGAAATTTATTTTCTATTAAAATTACGACAACGTAATCCCTTTTTATTTTCGTATTTAAATCCTCCTGTTTTGCTTACTCATCCCATTTCGTTTAAGATAATTTTAATAGACAGTCTCGTCGTCGTAATTTATGTCGAAACCAAATTTTGGCTTCAGTAATTTTATTTTGAATGCGACTGACTACACAACACAATCGCTTATTTGTTACACTTCAATGGGCTCAGTACAACTGCTGTTAAATTGTGAAAAGGAACTTTAGAACGGGAATAAAATGGTTGAAACTGTGTAGGCTAAAAAGCCAACCACGTCTTTTGTCTGGCCATTATGGATTAAGTTTTTCGTCTAGAAAGATATTTAATTTTAAAGCCGTTAATATTTCATGAAATATTTATGAAAATCCTTTTGGTAGTTTAAATACGTCATGGAACTGAGGCAGTTTATAATATAAGACATGTTTAACACCCTACACTTTACAGTATGAAGATTAGGTAATGCTATTCGTGTCAGCAGACATGGTATAAGTGTTTAATTTGTAGAATAAAACATATCTCTTATCCTTTTAGTATTTCTTTGCTTCACTTCCGTTAAAATAGTAAAGTTTTTGTAGCAAAGCAGGCACCTGCAGTTAGTTCTAGGATAGCAGGGTTACCATCTTTGTTGAATAAAAAATGTTTAAGGTTGTCGTATTGGGAGCCATTGAGTGTTACTCTTTGGTGAGTTTGCACCACCCACAGCTACAAGAAAAACCGGCCAGTTCCTTTAGTGGCACTTTCGCCACTCAAAAATTTCTGTCACTCAAAAACCGATGACGTCTGTCTTGATACGCAGAGCACTCACCATAAAGGTGTTGCACCGATTCCGTTTCTACCATAGCTTGGCAACTTCTACTGCAGTAATCCTGGTAGGGAATTCCATTCGTTAGAATTCCTGTTAGAGTGTGACACGTTCTCATGTCGAACTCAAGCAGTTTTCCTGCTGTTTACAACTGGACACAGCAGTTTTGAAATTCGGCAATCAGGTATGTCCACTTTTAAACTTGTGTGGTATTAATGCAGAAGGAAACAGCTGGAGGCTTATCAGCTATAAGGCGGTAACAGCGTCCTCAGGTTCCTAAAGGCATCAATGTTGGGGTAGCACTATAAGGAAATGCTATGCAGGTTGAAGGCAGTGCAATAAATCGTTTATGCCGCAGTAAAGTAACAAGAACTTAGTGAAGTTATCGGGATAGAACTTGGAATTTTTTTGTTGCAAGTAAGTGCGTGCCTTTAATTAAAAAAGCATACAACCTGCTTTTTCTACTTCAAAACGATGTACATTTAGAATATTACTTCATATTTATTTCAATCTGCTTAGTTTAAGGCATTTTTTAGTCATTATTGACCGATTGTAATTAGTCTACCTACAAGTATTTATTTTTTAATTGATATTAAACCTATGAAATATAAAAACACTTTTTATTTGTCAACATGGTTGATAAATACCTTCTGTATTAATCATACGCCTCGTTGATTTGCTAAGATTGTCTTATATTTCATGTGGGTGTTTTTGATTAAATTACTTTAAAAGTGTAGAATAGTTATCTCGGTATAAGGCAGTCAATTATTGTCACAAAAGTAAGAAGGCTTTATGACAAGGCATAATGAAATTATCGTTAATAATAGAATTTTATAATTTTCTTTTAATATTGAAATAAACAAGGCTCTAATTCAATAGGGTTCAAGGTGAAGGTTAATTTTATGTATTTTTTATTTATTTTTTTATTTATTTATGTCTATGGATAGTAGTTCCTTACAGACTAAATTTAAATTTACAAATATTATATATAATTAACACTTAATGATTCAAGTACAATATAATTTTTCTCTTTAAAGAATAATTGCTTTCAGAAAGATCAATTTAATGATAAAAATTAATAAACTATGTCTAAAGTTTATTAATTTGACGAAAAGAGTCGTTGTTGGCATAGACTGAGCGATGATATTGTAAATTTAATAAATTAAAATTACGAGAAGGTCTAATTGGAACATTAAAATTAATTTTACGTAACAAATAATCAGAATAAACATCTCCACGTATTAAACCCAGAAGAAAAGAGAGACTTAGCATTATTCTTCGGCTTTTCAATGTAGGTAGCTTAATAAGAGCGAGTCTACTTTCATACGAAGGGAGAACAAACGAGTTCCATCCAAGTCCTCTCAAGCAAAATAACAGAAAGCGCTTCTGTACAGATTCAATTAAGTTAACGTAAATTAGAAAATGTGGATCCCATATAATAGATCCATACTCAAGAATAGGGCGCACCAAAGATATATATAATTGTTTTGTTACGTAGGGATCAGTAAATTCCTTTGACCATCGCTTTATAAATCCTAAAACACCATCATTGATATATGTTCAGAAAACGTCAGCTTATGATCTAACAAGATTCCAAGATCAGTTATATTTATATTTTCTTACTTTTCAAAGTTAAAATTTTATTATGAATTTTGAAATAATTTTCGCTTACTTTTGAAACTTAATCATGACAATAGTATTGTGTTTTAATTAAATAATATCACATTTTCTTGACTTAAAATAAATAATATTTTAATCAAATAATGCGGATTGCATCGCAAGAAAACAATTTTTTCATAAAGTTCTCAAATTCATGAAGGTTAACACCTAACCTAATTGAACGCATTACTTGTAATCGTGAATATTTTTTGTCGTTATAATAGACTAAGGGACTATAGGACTACAGTAAAAAATTTGGATTGAATTGACATTCTTCTTAAGTTACGTTTTGGTACACATGTTGGTTTCGAAGTGTAAATATCTGAAATCTATTGATGCCATTATATGTGGAACATAACATCGTTCAAATGTCTGCTACAGCTTCTCTTAATGGAGTCCATACTTACTTACTAAACTAGTAATTACAACCCTTTAGTCGGGATTACAACCTAGATTCTCTCATCACCCATATTGAGTGTGTTAATTTAATCCGTCTAAGGCGGTATCAACAGTTTATAAACGACTCCGAACAATAGCTTTTTGCGAAAGTTTTCATTGAATTTTATTTTACTCTTTGAGTTTTTGCCAGAAGACTTCTGAGAGGAAATGACCGAAGAAAACGTTCTTTCATATTTCTTTTTAATCGTGATGTCTGGGCAAAGGTTTGAACCAAAGCCTCACATCTCATAAGCCAACACACTAACTTCTAGAATGCAATGACTGGAGGTCATCCGAAATATCCGATTTTCCATGATTCTTGCATATAAAGCTGGCTAAATTTGAGTGGTGATATGGGCTTGAGAAAAGCCTACAAGAAAAAAATCTAATGCAGTCGAATCAACCGACTTCGGTTTGCAGTTCATAACATATTTCTAGCTTCTGCAATATTTTTCAAATTTCAGTCATGAAATGTAGAAGTAAATTCCCAATTGAAAGTGAGTTCGTCAATGTTTTTTCTCCCATCCGTACCATTTTATCTCGATTTCATGGAATAATGTAGCATAATGGGCCTAATAAATTGGCCTAATTGGGAAAGCCACCTAACCTCCCTTACACAGTGGGTGAACCAAGCATTAGAAGAAAGCATAAAGAGGACAAAGTGACGCTAGTGTTGTCGATTACTCAAGTCGTACCTGGCATGTTGCATACAAACACTTACATACATACATAATTGAACATTACAACCCTTCAGTCAGCTTCTCACACCACTTATGTTGTGTGTGTTAATTTCATACATGAGTGGTGGGACCTGCAGTTTAAAGTCGACTCCGAACGACAGATTTTTGAAAAACTTTTCACGGCAATTTTGTTTACTATCAGAGTTTTTGCCAGAAATCTGTGAAGAACCTGGGGTTTAAACCTGGGGTTTAAATCTGGGGTTTATACCGTAGCCACATGTCTAATAAGCCACCACACTACCTACTAGTCTACGACGACTTCACATACAAACACTCAGATATTGAAACCAAGTCCAGAGTGTTGGTAAGGTTTCTAACATTTACTGGGAAGAGGATGGGCATAACGGCAACTAAAATGAAGTGCATCAACAATGTTGAAAACATAACATGATGTTCGATTGGACGATAACATTTGCTCTGCGTTTGCTATGAAACGTATTTGAAGCGTGGTACAATGTTGAAATAAAATATTCCAATATTACGACATAGTCTGATGAGAAATATCTCTCTTTAGATCACAGGGAATCACACATGTATATTACATTACAGTGTTTGAAGAATTAATGAATCCTGTTTTTTAAAGTTATTAAATTGAAATCCCGGTTATGATGGAACTTAAGTCGATTGTGTTACGTGAAGTCCACTGGCTTCTTTTACTCAATCATAACGCTCTTAGAGAATTTCGCTGGTATTTATTTTTATGACTTTTCTACTTAAAAAAAGAATCCTTTCAGTTCATTAATTTGCTTGTTGCAGCATCGGGTTTTATTCTTTCAATATTTGTTTTGCAATTATTCTGATGCTGCTACCAATTAGTAATTTTAACTATGTATCCCATTTCCTGTTGTTGTTGTTCTCTTTCCATTTTATAATTTTTCTTTTTGCTTTTCATGCTTGACCAGCGATATTCTGCTTTTATAATTTCTGCATAATAGAACAAAAAAAAAAAATTAAAAACGTTTTAAAAGTGAAAAATTACACTTAAAATCATAGTTTAAAAAGCAACAACTAACAGCAGCAGCACATAAAACAGAAAGGGAAGAATGAAAAAGAAAAATGAAAAATAATTCCCAGTATTTAGCTGCTGTTGAGCTGCGAGTCTTCTTCTTTGAAAACGCATAATACAACAACAACAGCAGACCGAGGATGGCTTACAAAGTTTATGTGATAAACCCGTGGGTTAGAGAGAGCGTGTATTGATTATGAACGTCATAATCGCAGAAAATAATGAGAAACTCGTTGTCAATAATTACACGCGAGATTCTTTGAAGTGTATATTCAGGTGGTGATTTTGTAATTTGTGAACGACTGAAATAGAAAAACAAGACGGGTGAATTAATCAAAGACTGCCTGCAGAGTAAACAATTTTAAACACAAAACACACCTGGAAAATCGAAAATGAATTTGGCACAATTGAAAATCTCCGCTGCAAGGCCTTTACATGCTGCCAAAGAGTTTAAGTAAAGGACAGCAAACTTGGATACTATTCGTGATTGTGGCATAAAATACTACAGTTATCAATCACAAAAATCATCTAAGTTTCGTCACGAAAATTATCTAAGTTTTATGATTGCGGCACTGTAAACTCTGTAGTATTTTAGGCCACAATCACTCACCCCCTGCCAAAATAACAAGAAAACAATTATCAGTCTGTCACAAAACATCATTCAAAATGAGCTGGCAAACGTGCAACATATCATTGCCTTGTTAAACCTTTGGCCTTTCTAAGATTGATATACAGAATGCAGTCGCTGCAGTCTAGTAGGCAATACACGCTTATTGGATGTGGATCCATAGTTCAAATCCCAAGTCAAAAGTCTCGAACAAAACGAAGTATAAAAAAAATATTCGGCGACTTCCTCTCAGCAGATTTCTGGCAAAAATCCTGAGAGTGAATAAAATTGTCGGGAAAAAGTTTCTCAATAATCTGTCGTACGAAATCGACTTTAAACCGTAGATACCGTCACTCGGGTATAAAATTAACAACATAAGTGGTATGAAAAGCTAGGTCGTAATCCTGGCTGACTAATTATGTATGTAGTCATGTATGTATTTACATTTTTCATACACTTACAAGCCAAATAGACAGCAAATTTGTGACCTTACGATGGCTTAAACTAAAAACCATAGGAACGCAACGTAAAAACTCTCACAACTGGCTTCAAATGGTTGCAACTGCGCAATATTTTTTCAACGACACACGTACATTACTTATGAGTTGGCTCTTAGTTGATCTGCTCGCAATACAGTTTTGGAATATCTTGAGGACTACAGCAGGCTACTCTTGAATAAAGTTTTTTCACCTTTTCTAAGGTTTTGCTTTGTTCATTGCCTTTTTGATCTTTTAATTTTAACATAGAACCTGTTTTCATAAGACGAACGATTTCAGACGATTCAATTTTGTTTGTGTTTTCCATCCTAGATCAGACAATATCCAGCAAAACGAAATATGAAAAAATATTTCTTCGGCAACTTCCCCTCAGCAGATTTCTGGCAAAAACTCTGTGAGCAAAATAAAATTGATATGAAAAGCTTTTCAAAAATCCCGCCAATCATGTATAAAATTAATACACTTAACATAAGTGGTACAAGAACTTAGGTCGTAATCCTGACTGAAGGGTTTATAATGACCAATTATGTATGTATGTATGTTTTCCATAGAAATAGATAAGCGTGTGAAATCATTTGTCTTACAAAAACAGGGTATTAAATTTATATTTCATTCGTTTTGGCCAGTTAAAAGGGTCTCAGTTAATATGTAATATGCCGCATATGAGAGGCCCCAAGACTGGAGGAGTTTTCTTTTCTTGTGAATTATTTCAAGGAACCCCTGGTCTTGATTTAACAAATTCAGTCAGGACATTAAAAATTTCGAAATTCTATGGCAAATAAATGTTCAAGTATAAAGGTAGATAGGTTGGAGTGATAGCTTTGATTATCAAAGCTCACTTTCGCATACATAGCGGCCCGTTGTGATGTCACAGGTAAGCGAAGTCCCTGTACTAAGCGAGTACTACTAAACTAATCGAAGAAGTTGGTCAGCGCAAAGGCTGCATACATTTTCAAGGAGATCGTGTTTTGGACGGGTGCATGGAATTCAAATCCCAACTTAGATATCACGAACAAAACGAAACATGAAAAAATAAATCTTCTGGCGTCTCCCTCTCAGCAGATTTCTGTCAAAAACTCCGCGGTGTAAAATAAAATTGCCATGAAAAGTTTCTCAAAAATCTGTCGTTCAGACTAGACTTTAAACTGTAGGTACCGTCTCTGATGAATAAAATTATCACACACAACCTGAGTAGTATAAGAAGCTGGGTTGTAATCCTCACTAAAGGGTTGTAATGAAGAACTAAGTAAGTAATCAGATAAGTTTGCCTTTTGTTTTGCATTATTACTTAGGTATTTGAGAGAAGTCGCCGTAGACGTGAGACCACCAGGTGAGACAACTCGAACAAAACGAAATCTGAGAAAACATATCTTCGGCGGGTAAACACTCTGCAGATTAAAATAAAATTGTCATGTAAAGTTTCTCAAGAAACTGTCGTTCGGTGTCGAAATTAAATTGTAGTTGCTGACTCTAATGGATAAAATTATTACATACAAAACATGTGTATTAAGAAAAGCTATGTTGCGATCGCGACTATTTCAAATCTGTCGTTTATATTCGACATTAAATTATAGGTCCTTTCTCTCATGAATAAAATTATTACACACAATATGAGTTGTGGGAGAAGCTAGGTTGTAATCCTGACTAAAGGGTTGCAATGAGATAAGCTTAAAGAAGATGAATTCATTTGGTTGCTAACATTATTATGAACACCCATTGGAACGTCCCTCGCATGTGAACAGATACCCCTTTTCTTCCCCCCAAAAGATAATGATGATAATTAGAAACGCATTTAGTTGGTAAAACTAAAATTTTGTTGGTGAAAACTAAATGCTTTGCCTTTGGCTTAAAACGTAAAACTAAAAGGGAGAAAAAAAAACTGACTTTGGATGTAAGAACAATTAGAAACAGTCAAAAATAAGTTAAAGACATAATACAAGTAATTAAGTTTAAATTGCAAAATGCTATTCTCTAAACTGAACACAAGAAAATTAAACAAGAAAATTAATACTTTAAACAAATTAACGATAAATAATGAAGATGAACTTTGCAACTTAAGAATTTAAGAATTTCAAATATCATTACAATTCTCGTTTGGAAAATTATCGAAAAACTCTGCTGCTAACTAAACTGATACAAAAACAAAAGGAGACGAAAGAAGAACAAAAGGAAGAACTAAAATGCCACGCTAAAAATAAATGAAATAATTGAAGTGTGAAAATCTTGGTAGCGATTGCCAAAGAGGAAAAACTTCTAATGGCTCTTAAATTAATTGTAATTAAAAAGCTGAATAAAATCTGGCAAGATGCTTTATTGTTAGTAACGAGGATATATTTAATCGAAAGTAATTATTCCAAATGCTATTGGCCAAAATGAAATAAAAATGCCTTGATTGTTGGAAACATTTCAACAAATGATTGAAAATTTACAAAATTTTTGGCATCTCATTAAATGGCATTTCAATTTTAATGTTGTTATCGCCATTTACAGGCAATTTAAGTTTGATTTGACAGATTAAGTGTCATTTTAAAGGAGATAATTATGATTGAAATAAAAGGATATTGGCTGTAATGAGACGATCTATTAAAAATTTTAAGAAAATTGTAAAATGTTACATCAACTTGACATTAAATTTGCAAATATACCTCAGAACGTTACACCGTTTTTGAGATGAGACTAATAACACAATGAAGCACTGATGCAGCAGCCTTCAGAGTATTCGAGAGAAAAGTCCTACGTAAGATCTTTGGTTCAGTGATTGTTGGCGATGGTATCCGCATACGATCCAATAATGAGCTGTATGACCTCCTCAATGATGTGGACGCTGTGAAGTGTATTAATATCCAGCGACTGCGCTGGCTCGGCCATGTCATTCGAATGGATAAGGTTGCTCCGACGAGACGGGTATTTCATGCAAAGGTTTGCGTTAAATCGTCAAAGAAGATGACTTTGTTCGCGTTGGAAGGACCAAGTCGGGTGAAGTCCTGTCATCAATTGGTGTGACCAACTAGCAAAGGCACTCAAAAAGAATGTTCTAAAGCAGGCCGATATCTGATAATCGAGTTGTCAATAGCCAATTAAATAAGTCAGTAGTAGGCTTACAACATATTAGGCGGACAATCTGTCTATAAGTAACTCCAAAAATCGAGTCTAACAACATCAAATTTCATGATGTTTGTAGCCAATTGAGGAGCCATAACGTTAAAGTATGCTTTTTGAAAACCAAAACCATTCATGTTCAACTATGTATATTGTTTAAGCCTCAGCAGATTTTTAGCAAAAACTCTGAGAGTAAATAAAATTGCTATGAAAAGTTTCTCAGACACATAAGTGGTGTGAAAAACTTGGTTTTAATGCTGACTGAAGGGTAGTAATGACCAATTAAGTTTGTATGTAGATTATCAGCAGAGGGCAACCTTATTTTTGCTACCTAGCTGTTTCTGCTTCCCCATATTGTCCTCGATTGGTCGAATGGCAGACTGCTTGTCACATAGTTTCTCCATGAAACCAACATCCCACTTTAGCCCAGCTGTATGCCCTAAAATGTAAGCAGCTTCCACATTACTCTATTCAGGTCTGTCTTGTCGTGTAGCACTTCCTACTTAGTGTATACACTCCACAGTTAAGAAGGGAGTTGTCATCCAAACGATTCCTTAGGTCACGAGATGCTGTAATTAATTTCAGGTGAGACTTGTCTCTCATTAACCTAACCATAGTCTCCAAAGCTTTGCTCTTCACTATGCAGCGGACTTAAATCCAGCAGAGCTTTTAGTGCATCTTTAAGACAGATTCTTATTGCCTTTTTTATGCCAAACCCATGCTAGTCTCTGTAACTTGTCCAACTACATTTGAGCTGTTTTCAGATCTGCTCAGACCTTTATCAACTTCAGATAAGAAAGAAGAATCCCGCTTCCTTATCTTTGTATAGAGGAATAGACACTTAATGAATACGGATTGTTATATAACGCTCTCGATGTCTCTTACATAATATACAAACACTCTGTTCTATTGACTATTTAAACCTCAGCTGCAACATTGACAATTTGGGTTACAGAACTCTTATCCGCATAAATAATATTGTGTAGCTAACAACGACTTGCTGATAAATTATTTGTATTCTGTATTAAAAAGCAAATCAAATTCCTTAGTTTTTTTTATTAAAGCGACTACGGGGTCCTTAGGAAATTTTTATTATTTATTGCACCAATATTATCATCCCGGCTGGTTGAAATTAATTTAAAATACTTGACTTTTTTTTTAATTTAAAATTCTGTATCCTTTTTTGAAATTTAACTTTAGATTACGATGTATCTCTGCAAAATAGGATTAAAGTTGCTAGTTTTCTGCAACATTTGCTTCCGTTTCATTTGAAAATCGCATCACGTTTTTCAATTTTAAATGTTTCTCTAGGATTTTTTTCTTTTTTTCAACTTTTTCCCTTCTAGTGTAACAAATTTCATAGAAATGAAGATGATGACAACGAAGCACTTTTTTTCGTATTTCTTTAAAGGACAAAAATCTATTACGTGTAGTATTACTAAACAAAAAAAAAAAAAACAAAGGAGAGACATTGTTGTGCCAACTAGTAAAGAAGTCAAGTTTAGGTTCAAAGTAAGGGAACGTAGAACATACAATACCTCGGGCCAAACAAACTGATCTTAAAGTGTGGCAATGAAATTTTTTTTGGTAACGAATTTTACGCAGCTGTTGTTGATGTTGTATACGTTCTAGTCATTTTTATTAAAGGAAAAACTACCTTCTAATATGATATTTTGTGTAGAGTTCCGCAAGAAAACGTAACGTTTTCATTTTAATGCCTAGATGACAAGAAACATACTTTAAAGCGAATTTAATTGCAGCAAAAGCCAATTGATATACACTGACGTAAAAAATAATAAGGACACCAATAAAAAAGTAAGTAGAGGGTGAACCATTTAAAAGTTTAAATTTAAAAATGCACTAAAACAAGAACGGTTTTAAATTTTGGCAATTTTAATTCTTTGTTGTGATGTACAATTGTTCCGGTTAGAAATGAAATATTATTTCATTTATATGGCTGCCGCGACTGGCCTCATAGTACCTCATTCGATCGAACCAGTTTCCGTGCACTTTTTCGAGTGTATGGAGTCGTATCTCGGCAATGACAATACGAATGTTGGCCTTCAAATTCTCAATTGTCTTTGGTTTGTCGGCATAACATAACATTTTAACGGCGCTCCACAGAAAATAGTCCAACGTTGTCAAATTGCATCACCATTTCGGCTAATTAAACGGCCATCAAACGTTTGACGTAATAAATCGATTGTGGTATGAGATGTTTGGCAAGTCTCACTATCCTATTGAAACCAAACATCGGTCACATCAATACCATGAAGAGCGGGTACAAAGAAAAATCGGTTATCATGATATGCGATAGGTGTCTCCATTGACCGTAATGGATACGCCATCCTCATTTTCAAAGAAATATTGGCCAATGATACCTCCGATCCACAAGCCGCACCAAACACTCACTCATAATGGGTGTATTGGTCACGTGTGGGTTTTCTGAGCCCTAAATACAGCAATTTTGCTTATTAACATACCCAACAGGATGAAAATGATCTTCAGCCGAAAAGATGATTATTTTATTTGTCGAAAATCTTGCAGTTTATCGACATCATCGTGCAGTTTTTCGTTGGCCCATTTATTCCAATAAATCCCAGCTTTGTCAAACTTAAATCGATTCATTACGTTTAGTGGAGATAATATACAGAATTTTGATGGTTCCAATTTAAACCGATTATGTTGTGTGTGTTAATATTATCCATAAGTGGAGGGACCTACAGTTTACATTCGACTCCGAACGACAGATTTTTTTGAGAAACTTTTCATGGCAATTTTATTTACTGTCAGAGTTTTTACCAGAATCCTGCTGAGAGGAAGTCGCCGAAGAAATATTTTTTCGTATTTCGCTTTGTTTGTTGATGTCTGACCTGGGGTTTGAACGGTGGCCTCACGTCTAATAAGATAACATACTACCTACTAGACTACGGCGACTTCAAACATTAAACATACCCATCCCGCTTACATGAGTTATACGTCAAATCAGCGTTTCTCTACGTTTAAAATGTTATTTCCAATTACTGGTTCATACGGCATTTACGTTTATCATTTTAAATTTACATATTTTTTAATTTAAACTTAATCGTATGCTATTAAGTATGTAATTTTAAATTGCTTAGCCATGCTTTTCTTTATTTATTTTAGGCCTTCTGGCCCAAAAAAATTAATGAACCATAAAAATCATTATAAAATACATTGCAACTGTCATAATCATCAGCAATAATTAGGCCTCATCGCCATTAAAATCTAAAAAACATAAAAATTAATAAGAAATTCAAACAAAATTTTCATATTTTCCCAGACCAAGTGTCGTCTACTACAGAAGATGTTCATAAAAAACAATCAATAAATTTAAGGAGTAGAAAATAATAAAATTAGCCCTCATTGCCATCGCTATCAATATAATTTTTTTTATATTAAAACGCACGCATTAACACATTTTGGCTTATAAATGAATGAAAAAAAATACAAAAAAAAACCCGAAAAAATCAAAACTTTATTGGCATTTTACGTTAAAGACTTAAAAGGAAAATAATCGATACTCTGATAAACAGAAGCAAAAGCAGAAGCATATTGAAAACAAAATTTTAACAGAGGACTTAAACAGCTTTAAACAGAACAAAACTCTTGCCATCTCTTGCCCCCTTTTCTTTATGATTTTATAACCCCCAGAGATTTCATAATCATTTAAACTGTTTTCTGTTGTTTTAAGTTTAAAATGGTTTTCTGTTTTGTTTTTTTGGGGCAACAGTCAAGGAGACGTCTTGTAGACTGTATCTTAAAGGCTTCTCATGTGTAAGTAACTGTTAGTATGTAAGTATGTGTGTGGATTACAAAAAACCGTCTGCTTGCTTTTATGTACTCAATATGTGTGCATGTGATTGTAAGAGTGTTTTTATATTGACACGCAATACATAAATATTTGAATCGATTACGGTTTTTATTTTTACGCATAAATACAGCCAAACGTATACGAATATCCTGAAAGAAAAAAAAAAAGAAAATAAATAAAGAAGCCTGTTTAGACAGACATATTTGCTTGATACACGCAATGATATGGTAAACGTAGGTAATGTTTTCAGTTGTCATGTCAGTAATGTCAGTCTGGAGATCAAGCATGGGATCACTCGTACAAATAGGTGCCACTATCGATTCAAGAGGCAATTGTGTAGAAGAGATCTATCTCGTATGACATAACTAATGCTCTACTAGTCGCATATCCTCCACGAGTTTGTTCCTCATGGTGCAGAAGCAAGCACACTATTAGGCACCCTTGTAGCAGCTTTGAGAGTATTCGAGAGAAAAGTCCTACGTAAGATCATTGGTCCAGTACGTCTTGGTGATGATTTCCGCAACCGATCCAACAATAAGCTGTATGAGCTTGTCAACGACATAGGCGTTGTGCAGTGCAATAACATCCGGCAATTGCACTGGCTAGGTGCCAATATTATCTCAATTGATAATTGAATAGCAGAGACCTATCTCGTATGACAAAAGTAATGCTCAACAAGTCACTCCCCTAGCTTGTTTATGGCGCACAAGCATGTACGCTATTTGCCATCGATGTAGCGGCCTTTGAGGGTGTTAGAGAGCAAAGTCCTACATAAAACCGCATTGGAGGGTTGGCGGTGATTTCCGCATCCGATTCAACAATGAAATGTATGAGCTCTTCAACGACATGGACGTTGTGCAAAGCATTAAGATCCAGCGATTGCACTGGCTCGGTAATATCGGTGACGAGCTAGTTCAGTGTGTTGGCTAGTATTTAGTGTGTTGAATTGGTCATTACAACCCTTCAGTCAGGATTACAAACTATCCTCCCGCTTCCACTTATATTGTATGCGTTCATTTTATACATGAGTAGCGGGACCTACAGTTTAAAGTCGTCACTGAACGAGAGATTTTTGAGAAACTTTTTTATGACAATTTTATTTTACTCTCAAAGTTTTTGCCAGAAATCTGCTGAGAGGAAGTCGCCGAACAAATATTTTTTTATTTCGTTTTGTTGGAAATGTCTGACCTGGGGTTTGAACCATGGCGTCACGTCCAATAAGCCAACACAATACCTATTAGACTACGGCAACAAACATCTCGAGCAAAATTATATACGAAAAACTATTACATCCTTCGAAATCAATTTGAAATTGTTGCTTCAGGCACCAATGGATAAAATTAAAATGGGTAGTGTGAGAAGATAGATCGTAATTCTGACTAAACGATTGTAATGACTAATTAAGTACGTATAATCAGCCATAAGGTTGGACTAATTGCTTGTAACACCGTTGAATTGAAAAATTCGAGTTATCGGCCTCACTTTCCTTAACAGAAGCGATATTTTCGGTAGCATGCATCGGGTGGGCCACCTATCGGTTTAACCATCAGTTATTACTTTTTTGAAACTACCAGAGCGGCATTCTTACGGTTATACAAGTCGTCCGTTAAGTAAACTTTTTATATAGAAGAGTGCGAATAGTATCGTGTAACTCAATATGTAATGAGAGAGAATACGTATGGAAATTTGGCAGTCGTATGGCTCTCTACGTCCAGTGGCTGTAGTCTAGTAAGCAGTGTGTTGGCTTATTAGACATAAGACCACGGTTCAAACGCCAGGTCAGACATCAAAACGAAAATTTGAAAAAATACTTCTTTGGCGACTTCCTCTCAGCAGACTTCTAAAGAAAACTCTGAGAGTAAATAATGAGAATAAAATAATCTGCCATTCGGGTTCGACTTTAAACTTTAAAAATGAATGTAATGACCAATTATGTTTGTTCGTATGGCTCTTTACGTTTCTTTAACCTTTTCAAAGATCATCAAACTTTATCAGATCGGGGATTCATTCATTCATTCAAAACTCTGTTCTGAGATTTTTTATTCTCCTTTTTGAAATACCCATGGAATTCTGTAATATTTTCCTTCTGACTTTACGTAAGTATAATCGTTTAAATTGGCCTTAAATGAATAACACGTTTCAATACCGGTTAAAATCCTTAAATATGAATAATTTCGTTACCATATAAATGAATAAAAAATTTAAGAATTTCGACGTCGATTTCAGTTAAATCCTAAATTTTTTGATTGATTCTTTGCTTTGAATTACCCCTTTAAATTGTTGCCTTGTATTGGCTCAACGGATATTCAACAATTATGGTGCATGTAGAGTGTATAGAGTGCTCCTTTTTTCTTTTTGTTTTGGATAAGTTAAAAGGATTCTTATAACCCGTAAGCCTGTTGAATCAAAATTTATTTCAGTTGCTGTTTCGATCATTTATGCTAATTTGCTTTTATTTTTTTCAATATTTCCAATGAAAATTCTTTTTTTTTATCGACAAAGTTTTATTTAAAATAATAAAAAATAATGCCAAATAACCCATGTCAGCACGGTAATAAGGCCATATTTTTTGTATTTAAGACCCAAAAAACGTTGGTTTATTAAGATTCTCTCATATTTTTTATGAAAAATTTCTTTTTCCAACGTTTTTTTTCTCAACACAAAGTGTCATAAAAAAGAATCCCTCATAAGTGTGGCACAATAATTTATGAATATTTATTTATTATTTCTCATGTTGACATTTATGTTCTACGAAATTGGCCACTTTTGTTGCGACTCGAGCTTACAACACATCATATTCATTTTATCACACAAACAAAAATTTTGTGTGAAACGAGGTGAAAGTAAATTAAATGAAATGCTAAATTTACTCAATTCATCTTAATATTCCCATAACAATTTCAATTTTCATTTCAGATTTCGTTTTTATTTACTAAAAGAAAGCAAGGAAAAAAGTTTCAATAAAAATAAATTAAAATTCAAGATTATTATACGATTGCTTCGGGGGTTTGTGAAGTGCAAACTGTCTTGGGGTAAGTGGATATTTAATCGCTTTTTTGAAATGTTTCATAATTGATTTGTAAACTTTTGAAGTGCTTCTAGGATTGTAACAATTGTAAGAGGGTGACCACAAAATGGGAAGATCAAAAATAGATACTTTTTTCCCAGCGGTATTTAACAGCTTCGATACCCGGTTTATATTAAGAGCCTATTAATATACATATGTACATACGTAATTGGTGATTACAACCCTTTTCACACCACTTATATTGTGTGTGTTAATTTTATACATGAATGGCGGGACCTGTAGTTTAAAGTTGCCACCGAACGCCAGATTCATTTTTTGAGAAAAGGAAGTCGCCGAAAAAATATTTTTTCACATTTTGTTCAGTTGGATATGTCTGATCTGGGATTTGAACCGGAGCTCACGTCCAGTAAGCCAATGCACTGCCTACTAGACTACAGCGACTGCTTTATATTACAGAGCCAGAAAATAAGAAACCTTCGGCTCTTTATGACAAAAACAGGGCACAAACACTTGAGGTGAAAGACAATCTCTTCATCCTCCTCAGACCCACAGCTCCTGCAGAAGTCATTAGCCGCAATGTCGAGTCTTTCGGCATGTCCTCCAGAAGGACTGTTGCCCGTAACAATCGCTATTGTGCGATGGATGCGGTTTAAGAATTGAGTCACTACCCTTCTGATCCATACGCTTGCAGCAAAGTCTTTTGACTCAACTCGTATCTCTGATACACTCTTCACTGGTCGGAAAGATCACCCAAATCAAACTATGCACAGGTCTGTATGGACATCTCAACTATATTACCGAATCCACCCAAAGCCGTGATATGAAGTAAGGTTTCTTTCTTTAAGTTTCTCCTTCTTTTGAATAAAGATTTCTTGCATTGCAGCCTCCTGTTGTATTGCCACGCTAGGCGGTGTTAGAATCAAAATTGCCTTCAGACCCATTGATGGTTTGGAACCCGTAACTCCTGATGAACATAGGCAGGCGTGCCTCTGTTTTTGTATGAAGCATTTTGTATTAATCGTTATTTAGTTTTTGTGAGTCACCGAACGCTGTTTGTCATTCGCCTCATGCTTTGGTCGGAAATATATCTTGCCTATGCGATAGCACGCCTAATTAATATGGATAGTGTTTTCGTTTTCACCCAAAATCGTAAGTTGAAGAAAAAGGTTTTCATTCTCAAGTTTCTCTTTCCTATGAATGTAGATTGCCTGCATTCTAGTTTTCTTTGGTACATAATTGATCATTACAACCCTTCAGACAGGATTGCGATCTGGGTTCTCACATCACTTTTGCTGTGTGTGTTACCAGACTACGGTGACCTCTAGTCCTTTGATACCGCCATGTTAAATAGTACTTGTTTCAGAAGAGTCTTCGAAACAAGCAAGCCTTTGTTCTCTATGTAGTCTGGACGTAATCATTACTTGTTTAGTAGATGAGACCATGTGCGTTATAGGTCAATTAAGTCAGTTTATGTTCGGATTGATGAAACGTAAAACGAAATAAATTGATGTCTTTAAACTTAAAACATTTATTTTGAAAGGTATCCACTCGTTACCAAAATCGAAATCTATTATTTGTTAATTTGAGAATAGCCCTCGTACACTTACAATTTGATTTATTTCTTAGGTAATTGTATGTAGGCTGACAAGTGATACTATGAATTATAAGAACAATTCATTTTTATTTAAAGAAATCATTTTAAAACGTTTTAAACATAAGAAATCCTAAACAGGAGAATTCTTTTCTGGTGCATTTAATTAATTTAAACTCTTAAGTATTTCTAGCAAAAATCAAAAAAAAAGAATTCGTTTTAAAACGAATTTTTGAAAATCTTCCATTTTTCTAAGAGAAATCCGTAGAATTTTCCTTCTGTAGTTCAATATCTGTTTTAAGAGAATTTCTCTTAAATACCGAACTCTCAACGAAGTAAAATTTTGACGTACTTTTATTGTATTGCAGCCGGCATTCACATTTAGAAGCTAATTTGGCTCTCTACACAATCTATTTCGCACATGCTATGGCAAATTAACCCATAAGGGGATGCCATTATTAATAATTTCACACAATAATTCTGTGTAGTTGAGTCTACTAATAAAGCCTAAACTTATTGATACCCTTACAGTACTTCGATGCCCTGGAAGTCTAGTGAGTAGCTCACTAATGTATGGTTGTAGGTTCAATTCCTAACAAAAACTTGATCTTAACTCTGCTTAATAGTATTGTACAAGTTAGATATAGACTTTTTATTAAAATACACTATAATCAACAAGATTATTATTATTAGTAGTCGCCGTAGCCTAGTAGGTAGTATGTTGGTTTATTAGACGTAAGGCCTCGGTTCAAATCCCAGGTCAGACATCAAAACGAAAATAAAAAAAAAAAATATTTCTTTTCGGCGACTTCCTCTGAGCAAATTTCTTGCAAAAACTCTGAGAGTAAATAAAATTGCCATGAAAAGTCTCTAACAAACATCTGTCTCTCGCATTCGACTTTAAACTGTAAGTCCCACCGCTCATGTATAAAACATAGTACACAACATAAGTTGTTTGAGAAATTAGGTCGTAATCCTGACTAAAGGGTTGTAATGACCAATTATGTACTCGTATGTATGTGTTATTATATTAATACAATTCGAACAGATGAGTTTCAGGCGAAAGATAAGCTGCGTAGACTCGACCAAGCCTTTACTGATTATATTTAACATTCTCTAGAATGTCATACTATGCTGTGTCTACTGGCTGCCGACTCAAATATGGAATCAGATCGACGGTCAAAAGGAACGCTTTAAGAAGAAAGTATGATCCAAAAAACTCTGAGTTCTGCAGAAAGGAAGTATGAGTCAACTTTTCATCTTTTTGTAGTTGACTGTTTAAGTAAATTTCCGTTGACGTTGACACTGCTTCAGGCACAATGTACTATTTAGACCAGCGTCTAGTCATATTGTGATACGGCGTTCATTAAACATTCAACCGATGTCAAAATAAATTTCACTATAGCAGCAGTCTTTACATTGGGCAGTTCCGTCAAGGATGAGAGCAAATGAGAGCTTAAGAATCTCCGTTTCTTCATGGGAAGAAAAAGGCAATGATTTGTGGTGGAAGATGTATAGCTCCGGCAGAAGTCATTTGAGGGTATGATAAGACTATCGGCATAACTTTCAATAAATCAATAGCCTGTGAAAATGGTAATTAAGCGATAGCTAACCGATATCAGAACAGAAGTGATTCAGTGCTCGCCTTACCTATATCCAACAGAGTCTAGTAATATTACTAATACCTTTGAGCCTCCGTGTAAGATGAGTGATGAATAACTAAGTAACTGGACAATCGAAACAGCCAGGACCTGTAATATATTATATAGGGATTCGAAGCTTCGTATCGACCCTGGCCATTTCATCAGCAATTTTCGACAATATTCCGATCCTGAAACCTGTATAAGAGTTATTTTCGAATGATTCGAAATTTCCCTAATTTCGCCATTCAAGAATACGAACAAATTTCAACGTAAGTTAGGGACTTATTCGTAACCCGGTAATCTGAGTAAATCAAGAGATTTTCAGGAAAATTTCCTCCACTCAACAAGCATTATTGCGTTGCTTTCAAAATGCCCATGACCTCCTCCTGGAGAACACTGTAGAGTAGGAAAGTTTAATACCAGAACCACTCATATATATACCGCAGTTGATGATGTCTAGCTTTTTGGGTACATCAATATAATTCCCAAGAATTCCACTGAGGCGCTCCGGATCCTCAGACCAGAAGTTTTTAGTTGAAATTTCTATTCAAAAACTCCTATTCAGAAAGTTTTAAGCAATAATTTAATCGATCTAAATTTGCATTGAGTCTTACTGCCTCAGCTCTCTGCTTTAATAGAAAGTCATAGTGGAAACTATGCACTGGTGAACATACAGCTGATGATTGTCTGAATATTCTCTCTCTCTCTTTCAGACACCAGTTACAGTAGTGTCTACATCAACCATCAAACAAACGCGATCATGGTGAAAGATGGTTGATGCCTTTACGGCCTTATAGAGCAAGTATGTGATGGTGAGTCTAAGCGCCTACACCCATTTTAGGGCTTTGAACCGCTATGTTGAAAGCTATCAATTTTCTTATCCCTTTGTGAGAGTTTAGGATTCAGAATAATTATTAGATACTTTACTCTCTTGAAAAAGGGTAATTGACTTCAATTAAGGATCGGCTTACTTGCTATTTATGTCACGTTATTATTAAATAACGAATCCAGAGAGATAGTATCAGCGTTGCTTACAATTTTTAGTCATTCTTCTTTAATCGATCTGATTAAAATAAAAAATCCTTTTAATCTACCTAAAATAGTAAAGAACTTGTTCATAATCACTGAATTATTTTCCAGCACAACTATTAAATTTATTCGTACCATCCGGCCCTTATAGGATTAAATTTGACACACATAAAATCCATACAAAAACAAAAACAAAAAAAAGAAGAAACGCACCATGCATATATGTATACTTTACACACTGGCGCACTAAATACTTTTATGAATGAATTATGGGTCTCTAGTTCAAGTTCAATGCAAACGTCAGACATCCATTGGAGAGCATACATATACTTTTAAGTAAAGCGAAAGAGTAAGCGAGAGAAAACAACAATAAAATAAAAAACAACAACAGAAGAGTACTGTGTGTATAATGATGTGAATGTTTTGGCACGTGATGAAGAGTTTAAACGATAAAAAAAACAGCGAAAACAAAAACAATATCAACAACAACCTACCCCAATGGCAATTGTCCAAATGGGGAAGAACAACAACGACAACTACAATAAAAACAAACATAAATCAACCCACAATCTTATGACATTTTACTGTTATTGTTTTATTTCAAATGTTATTAAAGTTGTATGGCATGTTAATATATCCTTATGTTAATAACATAACACTGTTAATACATGTTGTTAAGGATGTTGCAACAGTTGTGGAAGGTTTACAGCAGAAGGCATTGATAAAATGCAAACAATTTCACCACATTTGTTATTGGTAATAATTTCGTAACGGCTAAGCGGCATACAAAAAAACTTAGATTGTCTCGACGTTTCAATGTTAGCGGACGCTTTTAACGGTTGAATACGTTACGAAATAATAAATTGAAACTGAAAATATTTTTTATAAATTGTAAAGAAATATGAAAAGAAAAAATTTACAAAGAAAATAAAAATATAAAAAATATTACAAGAAAATATAAATTTTAATATTGAATATTTTATTGCTATTGTTTACTTTATGGTTGTAGTGCTTGTTTTTTTTAATGTAAAAAGAAAATTAAAAATAATAATAAAAATAAACAAAATGATAAAGAAACATACAGAAAAATTTAAATAAATAAATAAGAATTAAAAAATAATGTTTAGAAAAAACAAAACAGAAAATAATATTTAACCAGAAATAAACAAAAATATTAAAAAAATTATTAAAAAAATAAATATAAATTAAAAAAAAAACAGAAAAAGGAAAAATAAATAAATAATTAAACAGAAGATATTGAAATTTTTTTTTTTTTAAATAAAAAAAGAAATAAATAAAAATTAAAATATAGAAATGTTAATATTAAAAATAATATAAATAAACACAATGATAAACATACAGAAAAATTAAAATAAATAAATAAGAATTTAAATATATTTTCAGAATAAAACAAAAAGAATTTAAACAGAAACAAACAAAAATATTGAAAACAAACATTAAAAAATTAAATACAAATTAAAAAGAAAGAGAAAAAGAAAAATTAAGTAAATAATTAAACAGAATGAAATAAAAATATTGGAAAAAAAAATTTTTAAAAAATAAAAAAATAAATAAATATAAATTAAAATATAGAAATATTTGCAAGAAAATGTAAGTAAAAAATAAAAACAAAAAAACCAATAAAAATATAAAAAAAAAATAAAAAAAATTTTTAAATTAAAAACCAAAATATGAAATTAAAAACCAAATAAAAAAATGTAAATATTCAATAAAAAAAGTATAAAAAATGCACAGTATTTTTGCTTTACAAATGTTTATGCTCCAAAAATAAAAGCCAATTGTGAAGTGATATGTAATATTTATTTGGCGTCTATACTACATATACCAAGAATTAAATAAAAATAAAAAGACGCAACAAAACCTATGCTTTGTTTATAATAATTAAAAATGTTTACTATTTTAGTAAATAAAAAATTTCAATAATAAAAATTTATTTAAAATTTATGTCCATCATATTGCAAGTCAGTGGGAAAAAAAATTTTAAATTATTGTATTACAATTGTTTACAACATTTTGAAAGGAAGTGCTGAAAATATGGAATAATTTAAATAAAAATTATTAGAAGAAATAATAAGCAAGCCATAAACAAAAATTTTTGGATAAAAAAAAGGCGGAATAAAAATGTAAGAAATAAATTTATTTAAAATATAAACATCTGAAAAAAAAATTAAAAAAATATTAAAAAAATATTTAAAAAAATATTAAGAAAAATATTAAATAAATATTAAAAAATGTTAGAAAATTCTTTAGAAACGCAGTAACTAACTTTTAAAAATTTAAAATTTTGAAAAATTCAAGCTTTTTTCGAGTATTGTCCTCAAAAAAAAAAAAAAAAATTTATATGAATTCATATTTAAATTGCTTTCCTTTTATTTTTTAAGATGATTTTCCATTGAGTTCCACGTTTCTGTATAGTTTTGCAGATCATATCGCTAAATAGTTTCTAATGAGCTGCGATTACTTAATTGACTATTACAATCCTTTTAGTCAGGATTACAACCTAGCTTCTTGCACCACTCAATTTGTATGTGTTTATATTATTAACGAGTGGCGGCAACTATAGATTTCAGCAACTTTTCATTGCAATGTTGTTTTACTCTCAAAGTTTTTGTCAGAAGACTGTTGGAAATACGGGGCCCAATTCATGTTGTTCATGAATTTTCGTTCATGTTTCCATAGGACTTACGTGCATACATACATAACTGGTCATTACAACCCTTCAGTCAGGATTATGACCTAGCTTCTCACACCACTTATTCTGTGTGAGTCAGTTTTATCCATAAGGGCGGAACACTACCTACTAAACTACTTACTGTATCTAGGTGCGATTATATAGTCATTCAAACCCTAATATGTATATGATATCCATCAATAAGCTAAACGTGTGTAGAATAATTTGTTTCTTTTATGACTGCTCATGAAATTGGCAAATTTCGTAATTAGAGACCGAAGCTATCAAAGCCAAATTTATGACTTTACTTGGCCCAAACAAGTGCAAGTGCATTTGCTTTAAACCAAAATTTTTTTTCTTTTTTTAATTCCTTCGATCAGTTTTCAGTTTTTAAAATTGTGTTTTACGATTAGGTTAGGTTAGATGGCGGACCCTCTCGAAAGAAGTGATCACATTTAGGGCAGCACTTAGGCCCATTGTGATACCACAATTAGTTTCCCGCGGGGGGTTCGACAGACCATTTTCCATTCATTTTCTAGAAAAAATTATTCCGAGTCTGAAATAAATCTTGCAATCGTTGTAATCTTTATACTACAGAGCTTGGTCAGGAATGTCAAAAAAAAAAATGTCAGAAACCTTCGTCTCTTAATGACAAAATCAGGGAATTTACACATGAGGTGAAGGACATTATATTTCTCCTCCTCAGACTCACCGACCCTGCAAGTCATTAGCTGGAATGCCAGGTCTTTCGGCGTACCTACCAAAAGGACAATGGCCCGTAAGGATCGTCATCATACGATGGATGGCAATACGATTTAAGGACAGACGTGAGTCAGTCCTCTTCCTGTCCATAAGTGTTCAAAAATGTCTGGCAATATCGCATATACCCTCCTGCTGCCAACGATATTGAGCCTTCTCGTAGAACGCCTGGACAATATTCAAAATAACCGCTCTTCATTGGACCTGGCAAGCTCATTAGCAATGCAATTTCCAATAATATCACTGTGTCCCGGAACCCTATAAGAGTTACCTTGGAATGATCCTTTTTTTTTTTTGAAAAAATCCTCAGCATTTATGGACAAGGACGAACGGCCAAACTATATACGTTCATTAGGGACTCAGTCGCAGCCTGTCGTACGTACGTAGTAAAGCGTATAAATTTATTCGTTTGCTAACTTTTTTCGAACTATTGTTTACAGAACTAAAATGTTTTTGAATTTTTCTTATTTTATTAGAAAATAAGGAGTGCATACGAACAAATTTTTTATCATTTACTAGTGTTTATAAAACCAAATTTAAATGCAAAATTATTTTTTTTATTATTTACATTAAAGATCATATAGTTTAAGGGCAGTTAAACAGTTTAAATTCTTAATAGCCTCCTATTATTTTTATTTTTCTAGAATAACCTTCAATTGAGTTTGAGTCTGACGTTTATTACATTTATTAATGACCTTTGTTTTTTAAATATTCATACTTCCATGGTTATAATTCCTAAATATTTATTGATTTTCTCTTTGTTGCTGTTTTTGTTACTCCTCCTTATTAGTATTGTCTCGATGGTTTTTAGATTAAAGTTCTGTAATGTATTTCGTTACATAAAATATTATTTAAGCGTAATATTATTATGACGCTTTAATAACAATTTATACGCTTATTAAATTTAATTACCATCTATTATACTTGCGCATTATATTTTGTTCAGGTGCGGCTACAAGTATACATTTTGGGGAGGTGAAAATTTACTTCATCTTTCCTTTGTTTCATATTAATTTTTATACCACCAGCATAATGTAAAATGAATAAAAAAATTAATTTTAAAAGAGAGAAAGTCGTGGAAGAAATATTTTTCGCATCTTTCATTTTTTTCGAGATGTCTGCCACGCTACGTATTAGACCATGGTAGACTAATCCATATATTTCTAAGGAATCCAAAGCCTTACAATGACTTCATTTTATTCAATAAGTTTTTGCGACTTGGAGAACAATTATTTTCTTATAGGCACCCAACTAGACCAATCGGTTTTCATAGGCTTCTTTAACAAAATTATGCCCAATAAATAGGAGTAAATTGCAACAACTTAGTGCTGGTTAAGGTGAATGCATAAGAACATCTTAATCAAAGAACCAGAACTTACTTCTTATAAGTGCGGTTGACATTGCCTGTTAGTAATCCTCTCATTAGCCTTGTAAACCACTGCTTGCTAAAGGCAGACCTATTTTTAAATCCATAGATTCGAGTTGAGAGTTCGTCTACATTGAAGCTTACAGCATGATGATGTCCCACTAACTCCAGTATACACTACATCTTCAGGGCTATTATTTTTTGTTGCCCGTTAGCAGCGATGTGTAGATTAGAATTAAGACCATAATGTTCGAGAGACTGAGCTGTGCGTGAATTATGCATTAAAATTCCGTTGGTATTCAGCATTATTGAAGCGCTACCAAAGTGCATATTACGAATGTTTATCTATTGCATAGTCAAATCATAACAAATTTTTTAAGACTATCACGATTTTCAATAATTGAAGTGATATGAACTGTAGGGTTTTCGATAATAAAGTTTCGGGAATGGAATCCGTGAAAACAAAATTGCTCAGCATTTGCTTGATTCAAATTTGAATGAATACTGAGTGCCCTGTGGGTACTGCAAGTGTGGTAAACAAAATGTCTTAGCATTTCCACACATTGTTATTAGGATGTAACTGCCAAAATGCAGTTGCATTAGGTTACGTCATCTCTCTTAACCTTAGGAGATTAACATTTTTAGCTCCACTGTGCTATTACATTCCGTTCACATGGAAGGCGTTCATGTACGCCGTTGGATTATTGAACCGTGTAACCCAAGTCATTTAGACTCTGTTATATCGTTAATTCAACTTCGTTGAAGTTTTAGAAAGTAACTCATTAAGTTGCGGACGATCACTTGCTCCTCCGTCGAAGTAAAAACTTCGGCGGATGAGAAAAAGTAGCTGCTTCGACTTCAGTTAGCTTAAAATAGTTGTCTAAAGTCTGTCTGTTATTTCTAAGAAACATTAACCATGGAGTAGAATTTATCCACAATACCAATATCGAGTATAATAATAGCAAAGGAGTCTATGCTATGAGTTTGCTCTTATTCTGTTATTTTGCGGAGATATTCGTGATGGTCTCTGCAGTCTAGTGGGAAGCGTGTTGACTTATTATACGTGAGGCAACGATTCAAATCCCAGGTCAGACATTACCAACAAATCGAAATATGATAAAAGATTTCTTTGTCGTCTGCCTCTCAGCAGATTCCTGGCAAAAACTCTGAATATAAATAAAAATTAAATTGCCATGAAAAGTTTCTCACAAAATCTGTTGTTCTAAACATAAGTAGTGTAAAAAGCTACATCGTAATCCTGACCTAAGGGTTGTAATGACCAATTAAGTATATCGACTATGTGTAATCGTGACATGTATTCGCAATAACTTTGCCTGCAAGACACTACAGTGGCTTCGGAGTTTGTACGTTTCGCAAAATAGACTACTTTGCTTTGAATTGAATTGGACATTGAAATGCTTATATTTAATTTTTAAATCATTCCTCTTAGCTATTGTAAAGAGTTTACGGCTGCCACAAAATTTCTTGTTCATCTCTATTTGTTCGGTTTTCTTCTTTTTTCCTTTAATTGGATCTCTTTCATTAGAGGAGTTTTTTTCCGATTTTTCGTCGTCTCTCGTTGTAAAGAAACAGTTGGGAAGTATATTGGATATTGAAGTAAAGAACTTAACTCATTGAGTCCTTTTGGAGACACTGCTAGACCTACGTATTAGACATACTACATACATAATTGGTCATTACTTTTAGCTAGGATTACGACCTAGTTTCTCACACCACTTATGTTGTGTGTGTTAGTTTTATACATGAGTGGCGAGCCGTACAATTTAAAAGTCGACTCCGAACAACATATTTTTTGAGGAACTTTTTAATTTTTTGTCAGCAATCTGCCTTAGAAGTATTTTTCATATTTCGTTTAGTTGGAGCTGGTTGACTTGGTGTTTGAACCGAGGCCTCAAATCTAATAAGCCTACTAGACTACGTAGATTACCTATGTATTATATTTGTTCTTAATATTATGCGCTACGCGGTATCAGGCTGTTTCTGTATTGGCTATTTGGAAGGCGAATGAAGTCCCTTAATTGTTTTAAATTTCCAAACAACTATGATGAGAAATTTTTAGCCTTCTGCTGCTGTATTCAAATCTAGGATGGCTAGATTTGTAGGCAACCACTCTGTCAAAGTAACGTTGTTATTTATGGTCTTAATTATTAACTTTTTTTTTTTAAATAATTTAAGAAACAGGTCTCTCATCCCATTGTATTTTGCAGTACCAAGCACTGATTTATGGGACATAATTTATTTTCAATTTATAACGAAATATCCTCCTACCCTGTATTTACTTAATCGTTTGTTTCAAAGGTTCGTTTACAAAATTTTTTTAATTTTTTTGTTGCGCAAAAAGGTTTTATATTTTTTTAAAGACCTTAAATATTGTAGAACATATCACGTTTCCTTTGAGAGGTTTATTTCCATGTAAATAAAGTTTTCTTTCTTACTTTCTTTCTTTCATTTTTAATAAATAATAAAGTGAGGGTATCTTACAAGGGTATCTCAAGTGTAAAGATTCTATTGATTTCATCATTACCAGCAGAGAGAATTTTAAAACGGAATTTAAGAACTTTTTCTAACATTTTTGGAATAAACTTTTATCAACCTTTTGTGTAATTCCTTAAAGCACTTTTATGATTAAATCATTAAATCTGATCATAAAAATAGTGATTAAGTGGTGAGGAAATTGCCAGAAATTTAATTAAACGAATGGACTCCATATAAAATCAAATGGTCAGCCATTATTAATGTGGCGTAAGCTAATGTTATGGCCATAATTTCGGTATCGTACGGCATCAAATATAGGGCGGCCCATCTATCGATTTAAATTTGAACCATTGGTTATTTAAAATCTGGCAGTACTTATGTCATTTTATTCTGCCACAAAATTCTGTATATTATCTCCATACTTTGGGGATGAGAAACTGCACGATGATATCGATTTTACCAAAAAAAAAAAAAAATAATCTTTTCGGATGAAGCTCATATTCATATTCATCCTGGTGGATACGTTAAAAAGCAAAATTGCCGTATTTGGGGCTCAGAAAACCCAGTCTCACAGAAGTCAATGCAACCATTACGAGTGACTGTTTGTTGCGGCTTGTGGAGCGGAGGCATCATTGCTCCATATTTCTTTGACAATGAGGACGGTGCAACCATTACGGTCAATGAAGACACCTATCGCATCATGTTAACCCGTTTTTTGGTACCCGTTCTTCATGGTATTGATGTGGACAATATTCGATTTCAACAGGATGGTGCAACTTGTCACACATCTCATGCTACAATCGATTTATTGCATCAAACGTTTGATGGCCGTTTAATTAGCCAAAGTGGTGATGACAATTGGCCGCCAAGAAGCTGCGACTTCTCACCGTTGGACTATTTTCTGTGGGGCGCCGTTAAAGAAAATTCTGTTATGCCGACAAGCCAGAGACAATTAAGTATTTGTAGGCCTGTATTCGTGATACCATTGCCGAGATACGATCCCATATACACGAAAAACTACAAGAAAATTGGTCCGATCGAATGAGGTACTATAAGGCCAGGCGCGGTGGCCATTTGAATGAAATAATCTTCAAAAAAATTAATTTTGGAAAAATTTCAAACCGTTGATGTTTCACTGCATTTTTAAATTTAAACCCTTAAATATCCCACCCTATGGAAAATAATAATTAAAATTTCTTTACATCTATTATTTACAAGATTTTGTTTAAAAGTTTTTTTCTTTTTTTTGTCTGTTTTGCTGTAAATTTATTTGGCATTTCAGCAATAATATTATGACGTCAATATTAAATTATTAAAATATTTTTTGAAAAACTAAATTTATTTGATAGAGAAAATAAAATTTTTTTAAAGTAAATATTTCTTATCCGTATTCAATAAATTGTAGTTTTTATTTATAATACTACATACCATATATGTACATATGTAATGTGCAACAAAAGCAGCAATTGTGTTGATATACGAAAGACAGATAAAAATCTACAAAATCAATAGTTGTTCTGTATGAACACGTATTTATATCGTATGTAGTATGTCTGCCAATACAATATTCAATAAAAACTGATACAATCTGTCAGACTATTTTACATATTACAGCGTAAAGTAATTATACACGGTTCCTTAAAAGAACACTAGCCCAACGAATTTGAGCAACGTGTTCGGTAGTACACAAGTCGCTGTAGTCTAGTATGTACTATGTCGGCTTATTATTGAGAGAACTATCTGTCAAATAATTAAAAAAAAAGTTATTAATTAAGACCGTAAAAAACAAAGTTACTTGCTATAGTGGTTGACTACAAACCTAACCATACCAGATTCGAATACAGCAGCAAAAGGCTGAAAAATTTTTATCATGTTTGTTTCGAATTTTAAAAACATTAAGAGACTTCATGCACCCTACAATCAATAGTCAATACGGAATTAGCTTACTTAATTGGTCATTCCAAATATTCAGTTAGGATTACGACCTTGCCCATAGGTCCGACAACTCTAACAACATGAAATATGAAATAATATTTCTTCGGCGACTTGCTCTCAGCAGACTACTGGCAAAAATTCTGAGAGTAAATAAATGGACATGAAAAAGTTTCACAAAAATCTGTCGTTCGGATTCGACTTTAAACTGTAGGTCTGCGCCACTTATGTATAAAAAATTAACACACACTACATAAAGTGGCGTGAGAAGCTAGATTGTAATCCTGACTGAAGAGTTGTTCTGTTCATGCTTCCTCATGGCAGATGGCCTTTAGAGTACTCGAGAGAAAAGTTCTACGCTGTATTCGAAGTCAGAATGACTTGTGAGTCCTTCCGACGAAGCGCATGCTATTCTAGCGGCTATGTTGTCCCAGTCATATGGTTTGGATAGAAGAGGACGAGGTAGGATGGATGCTTAGGGCAAGGATGAGCGCTCGACATAGAGGACGACGTAATCTTCGTTGGAAGGATTTAATTGATGAAACTCTACCATCTGTTTGTGTTACCAACTGGCAGAGGAGTGAGTGAAGTTAAGTTGAAAAGACTACAATCTGACAAGGATCTTTGGATAAAGCAATGCGCATATGTGGTTTTGATTTCAAAACATCTCTTCTGCAAAAGTACCCTATATATTATCATATCTTGTTAGGTTGCCTCAGGCTTTACAAATGTTTAAAATGGATGACAGAAGAAATTGAATAGATGTCAGATTTATTTTAATTGTAGTTACAAGTGATTAAAGCGTAACAAGTTTAGTGTAAATAGACGCTTATGCTCTAAGAGCCTAACGGAGTTAAGTTGCAAACCTTTACAAGAGAATTGGTCAAAATATCTTTTAATTCGTTGTCCATAATTGGACGTGCACAACAAGTTCACAATGGGCTTAGAACACATGTTTAGACTTACGTGTGTAGATTTCACGTTATACTCGGAAATTGTTTTTGCAGTGGTTTTCAAGCTGACCAAACACTGTAGAAATTCGTCCACAAATATTAGAACAGAGAAGGCGTGAGTTTGAGGCAAGAAGAATGGATTTCTCTGTTCGCTGTTCTGCTTAATTTTTTACGTTTCAGAAAATAAGTTGTCATAAGCACCTCATGACATTAATTGCCATCATATGCTCTTATACCTGAAAACTTTTTCTATTTCGTTATACAATCTGTACAATTTGTGTACAATTTTATTGCAAACAGATTTCATCAAATATTTGATTAATTCTTTAGGAAATAAAACTTCAATTAATCTTTTAAGTAATTTAGTTACAACGTCTATTAAACGTTATAAGCTGCTGCCTTTATAAGGATTAATCTTGCCAAATAACCACAAGTTTTTTTCTGTTTATTTTTTATTAACGTTTTAAAAAACTTTTTCTTTTATTTTTATTGGCCTGTGTTTCCTTATTTTATTTGTTTTATTTAACTATGATGTACGATTTTGGTTTATTTTCTTGGAAATAAACATTCGATGTATGATTAGTAATCGTACTATGTATGAAGGAGGAGGGCTAAAGAGAGAAAAAGAAACCGATCTCTTATAAAAACCAACTCTTCAATGGAATAAATAAAAAAAGTTTTCAAGCAAATGTTTTTGTGTTTTTTCTTTCAGAATTTTAAATTTTAAAGAAACTGAATTCTTTTCAAAAAATTCATACACCTCCAGTTAACATATGAGTTTCGTTCAGTAGTCTTTAAAATTCATCACAAGAAATTTTGCTGTCCAATCCTATATCAAAAGCTTTTATGGGAGCTCTAGTCATTTCTCCAAAAGAGGAACTATTTTTCGCTGAATTCGATATGAAAATTTCTAATTTCGTAGGTCATTTTCACTCTCTCTGAAATTTTTCTTCAAAGTACTTTATAAGCGGATGTCCGTTTATAATGAGGCTTTTGCTTTAAAAATTTCAAATGCTATGTATTTTTCAAGAGTTCAATAGTAACAGCAAAAGCTACAGATATTGTATTAAAAATTCTGTTTATTTTTTTAATGAAAGATAAACAAAACATATTTAAAATTAACAAATAATCGATAACAATCTATCAAATTCAAGTCTTTACTTGTCATCACGAACATAAGTTGGAATCTCAATTGGTTTAATTGGTTCGAACAGAATACTTCGTCTCTCTGTACTCTTCGAACTGCCTAAAACGTAGCCGCCTGCACAGAACAGGCGTCATCGGTTTTTGGGTGACAGAACGTTTGAAGATCTGGGCATGGTGAAGAACGTGCCACTAAAGGAACTGGCCGGTTTCATTCCGAGCTCGTTGTGCTTCAAACCCATCACTAACGGATCATGACAAGGGGGCTTACCACACACTGGGTGACACATTGGGCCATATGGGTCACCGAGTGAACTTGAGCTAACCTAACCCAACCTAACGTGTGTCTTGTGCATTCCAGTCCGATCTTCTTACTGCACCAAGGACTTAGATAACTCAGATCGAACCTCTTCTTATTATTTTCCAAGTCATCTCACAAATTTCTGCGTGGTGATACCGTTTGACAACCGTCATGTATTAAATAGTTGGGTGAGGCAATTTTAGCAAATACTCTTCCAGTTGATGCAACTACGAGTGTGATTAGATTAAGACAGTCGTCATATAAAAGTATCGTATCAGTTAGTCTTTCGGCGTAAATGGCAACTAACTAATTGCCAATGGTCACAATCTGGAACTTAGGGTGTTAAGAACATGTTTGGAAACATATTGTGTGGAACAACTCTGTAGGAAAATAAATTTCTTGGAATCGTCGCGACACATATAATATAACACTCGTTAGCTGATAGATTTTGACTTACGTAAGTGATCATTGCAATCCTTCAGTTAGGATTACAACCTAGTTTCTCACACCACTTACATTGTGTGTTAATTTTATACTTGAGTAGCAGCGGGACCTACAGTTTATTGTCGACTACGAACGACAGATTTTGAAGAAATTTTTAATGGCAAATTTGTTATTTACTCTCAGGGTCTTTGCAAGATCTGCTGAGTGTAAGTCATCGTAGAAATATTTTTTAGTATTTCATTTTGGTCGAGATGTCTGATAGAGGATTTGAAATGTTTCCTCATCTGGAATAAGCCAACGCACTGCCTACTCGACTACGGCAACTACGCCTGATAGATTCTCACGGTTATATTCGGAAAATTCTAACAATCTTACTAGATTAAGTGACGTTGGCTTTCTTACATTTAAGTACATGCAGCAGACCAAATATTAGTAGGTAACCTCAAGTCGATAATTGTAATGTCCTCATAACTTTCTTAGTTGCAGAATTGGTCATTACAACTCTTTAGTCAGGAATACAACCTAGTTTCTAACACCATCCGTTTTGTGTGTGTTAAAATAATCTACGACTTCTTAGGCCTACAGTTCAAAGTCTACTTCGAACGAGAGATTTTTGAGAAACTTTTTCATGGCAATTTTATTTACTCTTAGAGTTTTTGCCCGAAATCTGGTGAGAGGAAGTGGCCGAAGAAATTTTTGTTTCATATTTCGATTGCTGGAGATGTTTGAAACGAGGGTTTGAATCGTGTCCTCATGTCTAATAACCCACCACACCACCTACTAGACTACGGCGTCTTTCGGCGTTACGCTGATGATTCTAGGCAATAAGAGCTGAACGTATATGACTGTCACGCGTGACTATTAACTTTACTCACAGCAATACTTCGAAATAAACAATTTGACTTCAGATGCCACGCCTAATGCCTCTGTTTTATATGAATTTAAAAATAGGAAGCTCGTCGATGTTAGTCATGGTCGTGCCAATGTCGTACTCAAGGAAATATGGAAAGATGACGCTGTTAGTTTAAAATCCTCACCAAATATTGATTTTTTTTGGAATGCCTTGTACCGTTTTGGATCTCATGTGAATTGGTATCGTCTTAAATTCGACAGATTTGTTGGTTCACATATCTATTCTTCTATAAATAGGAATAGGCCTCATCGCTGAAGATTATTTTGCGATAAAAGTTTGGGTCAGTTGCCTACAGCTACAGGGCGCATTTACTAACTCGCGTCATTGTCTATAGGCGCTCATGGTAAATACATACAGTTGGTCATTATTACATTTTAGTTGTGATTACGCCCTAGCTTCTCACACCCATTATGTTGTGCGCATTAATTTTATACATGAGTGGAGGGACTTATAGTTTAAAGTCGATTTCGAACGACAAATTTTCTGAGAAAATTTTCATGACAATTTTATTTGCTTTCAGAAATCTGCTGAGAGGAAGGCGACGATGAAATATTTTTTTTAATATTTTCGTTTTGATGTCTGACCTGGGGTTTGAACCGAGTCCTCATGTCTAACACAATACCTACTAGACTACGGCGACTTCTTGGTCGCACATGATGGTTTAGTAAAATTAACTGCCGAGGTGGTCATTATCAACGGTAAAAATTTGGAAGACCTTGTAGGAAAAACTTAGACAACCACTTACTTTTCTTCTCCTTTAAATTTCTCCGTAAATTCTCTTTTAAAGCCATAAAAATGTAACAAAATTTTTTTAAAGATTTTTTTGGCAGCATCTTAAATTAAATAAAGTTGAAGTGTATACACACAGCTTTACTTTGTTGTTATGCTGTGTCTCCTTTTGCCATTGTTTTAAGGTTAGCCAAATACAAGCCAGACACAAATGACACTTGAATGCCTTGTAATTTGAATACTCTTAAAACCTTTATGGCCTTCAATTTATACGAAGAAAACAAAACAAGAATTCCATAACATGCCAGGTTAAAAACAAATGTTATTGTATTGTTATACGTCTCTTTACCTTGAATGGATTATTTTTCATGTTTTCCTTCCAAAAAAGAATTATTTTTTTTTGTTTTTAAGCACTCTTGTCATAAATTAAAGTCAGTAGTTTTAAGACTTTGGCATGGTTATCTGTTTAAAAAAGGTGACATCCTAGCTAATGTGTATGTGTGTTAAGATTGCCACAAATATGGATTATGGTAGGACATGAATATTATTTATAATATTACTACTCATCGCTCATGCCTGTTTTTAAAATAAGTTGAATGCCTGTTTTGCTGTTGTTTTTTTGCCTTTCAAAATAGATGAGCCGTCAAATGAACATCATAAATAACAACAAAACTTAAATAAATCAGGCCGTCAAATATCGTTTTTTGTTTACGTTCATATTAATGAACGGCAGTCAAATTTAATGTAACGCCTGCTTCCAATCGATTTTCTTTATCAACCTCAACAGTGCTGCCATAAAACAAATTTTTTTTTCTTTGTTTTAATTTTATTGCTCAGTGTATTGTACACTCCTGGGAGTTTTCTAAAAAAAGAAATTTTTTATTTTACAGTTTTATAGCCATGGGGCTCTGCTTTCTTAAGTCATAATTTTTCTTATCACACCCCATAATCTTGTTTTAATGAAACTAGGGTAGCGTGGGGGGAAAAACATTGATACTCATTTTCTTTTCAATTTATTTTTACGTCTTTCTAGTTAATGAGATAAGAGTTAATGACAAGGGAAAGCTTATTAAGCAGGATTTATGATAATTGGTTTGGAGATTTTTTGTTAATTTCTTTATAATAAATTCCTTTAAAAAGAAGTTGATAGATTGATAGGGAGGAGATCCTCATTTAAATAAATTGTTTTAAGCTTTATTGATACGCTGTTAAGCAATCATGTTGACCTATTATGCGTTCTTTAGTAATTGATACCAGCCAAATATTTATTTTCTTCAGTTATATTTAATTTGACGGTATAGTGTAACAGTCCAGAGTCTCTGGTGGGAATGGAACCCACAACCCTGCCGCTAATAGTATATCCACTGGACTTCCAAAGCACCCACCAACCAAATAGTACTTTTAAGTTTTAAGTACTTTCTCAGTTTCTTCCGAGGAGTGAATCATTGTAGATGAGTAATTTCTGGTAAAGCATCTGTCGTAAAATATTGTTACGTTTTTACCTTGTAAAAATGTTTAAAATAAAAATAAATTTGTGTTTTGTTTTATTTAATTCGTTTTTGTTCGCACAATTCTGTGTGCCACTGTTCACAACTTGATGTACACAACAACAATCGCAACAACCGCAATCTTGTTATCTATTCTTCAGATTACAATTATAAATTTTCGTGACTCGGTCTCCTCATTATGGAGTCAACATATTGCGTTTAAAATATGAGCTCGTAGATTGCAAATAAAATAAATATAAATTTGTGTTTAGTTTTAATTAAATTCTTTATTGTTCGTACAGTTCTGTGTGCCATTGTTCACAACTTGATGTACACAACAACAATCGCTTTGTTTGTTATTCTTCTTTTCACTCTTTTGCATAAACAATAACAATTACTAGTCAATTGTTCGACAGATCTTTGTAACGGAGATCTTCAAACCACGATTGCTCTTTTCAAACACACCGCGTCTTCCCATAAGACTGACTGAACTTTTACTAACTCAGTTGCCTGCTTTGTCTTGCCTTTTATATGGCAGAATGTTTTCTGATAAATGTTCTTGAAGTCGATTGTTGGTGGCCTCGCCTTCTCGAGATCTCTATAAATGTAAACATCGCTGTTTTATTATTGTTGTTTGTGTACTTTTTTTTACATTTATTCTTGTAGTGTTTGTTGGTATATTTTTGTTTACTTATATCAAGCAGTGCGATAATTTGTAAACAAGTTTATTGTTTTTGTTTTTGATTTTAATGTTAAACGATAGACACCAGTATCTAGATTTTTCCATTTTCATTACAATATGTTCAAAAGCTGGGAATAACATTGAAGTTTTCACTTGTCCTGCATTCGCCATTTTTCACCATGCAATATGCACCTCACAAGTACCTTCTTCCCTTCTTAACTATTCCCAGTGCAGTACCAGTAGCCTCTATGATTTCGGGAAATCCTTTGCAAACACACTTAGTAACAAAAATGAAGGGGATAGTCTTATATTATTTTAAAAGAGGCAGTATTTTGTGGTATATAGCTGGGTCGAGTATGGATCTTGGAACAGGAGCAGACGGTTTTGGTCTCAGAATGAAATACTTTAAGCCCACGCGGTAACTCGCTGTTGTATCCAAAGCTTCCATTCAAGCATTTGGCTTTTATGCGATTAAATCGATAATGCTATGGAACTGTCTGAAAAAGCTGAATGGGCTAATTAGGCAAAGTAAATTTATCTGCTGCTATGTCCTCCAGGTAATAAGGAAATTCCTTGCAATAAGCAAGCAGACGTGATTTCGAGAAGAAGGGCTTTCACGCCACTGATGGAGTTAAAACATTTCGGTGGAGAGGGGATTGCATAGACTCTCCACCCCATACGTCTACACCGTATGAATCTACACAACACCTGCCTCTACTGGGTTCTGGGCCACTGTACTATATAGGGGAACGAGAAGTTGGACGAACTGACACGGAAGCGATCGGAGATGTCTGAGAAGGAAAAGATAGAGGGGATATATGCGCCCCTACAAGAATACTTTCTCAAATTGGAAAAAGTAACATGGAATTCAACAAACCATAGGCAACCAGGAAGGGTGCACCAATTTCAAAACTGCTGCGTCCAGCAATAAGAGCACTTTAATGGGAACTCTAACGGGACACTTCGCTATTGGCAGTTTCGCTGATTAGCTCTGTGTGCCATAACAGAATTGCTGCAGAAGCTACCAGGATGTAAAAGAAAGGAAATCGGTGCAACACCTTTAATGAGAGTGCCATGAACTTCAAAACAGACGTCATTGGTTTTGAGGTGATTTCAAGATCTTGACATCGATGGGCCTTCATTAAATACCATTTAGGGTGTCCCCTTAATATATCGTCCAATACTATAAGACGCTGCTCCCTGTCAACAACGAAAATTTTCTACAATTAAAACTAAAATTGTTAAAGACCACAATTTATTTGAAATTTATTTTAATTTTACATTTCACATTACAATTAATTAAAGTTCTATTAAATTTATTTTCTTTAAATTCTTTAAACTATTTTTTAATACAAAACAAAAATTAATTAAATGCGTGACAGTTTTAATTATAACGACATTGTTCGCAAGATATGAATAGAATTTATAACAAATTTATTAACGTACAACAACAATATATGTACGAATATTTTTAATATAAGATGTATTAAAAACTTGTGAACTTGTCATTTAGTTTATTTTGTATATACGTCTGTTTGTTTAAAAACAACAAATCACAAGTGATTCGACTGTTTAATTTCTGTTCCAGCGGTATTTCCCAACATCCACATTCAGCCTGCTTTAGACATGATTTTTCTTAGTTTACCTTGAAAATCTACAACTAAATATTGTTACGAAAATTAAAAAAATCTAGCTACTGGTATTTTGCTTTTACATCCTTTAACATTAAAATTATGAACAAAAGCTACAGAATCAAAACAATGAACTTGTTTACATATTATCGCACTGCGTAATATAATAACAAACACGGGCATAGAAAAATGGTAAACAAGTAAACAAAAATATACCAACAAACACTACCATAAAAAATGGTAAATAAGTAAACAAAAAATATAACAACAAACACTACAAGAATAAACGTAAACAAAATACACAAACAACAATAATGAAACAAAGAAATTTTGTCTCAATAATGTCACTTTGACGCTGAGGCCCAATGTAAATTAGTTTGAAGACAATAAATAAATGAAATTATAAAATTAAAAAAAAAAAAAAGATGTTTACGTTTATAGAGATCTTGAGAATTCGAAGCCACGAATATTCGCATTCAAGAACATTCATCACACTGGTTACGTTGCCATATAAAAGGCAAGGTAAAGCTTGCAACGAGTCAGTAAAAGTTCAGTCAGTCTTGTGTGAAGACGCGGTGTGTTTTAAGAGTGTAAGCGTGGTTTGAAGATTTCCTTTACAAAGATCTGTCGAAGAATTCTCTAGTGATTTGTTATTGTTTATGCAAAAGAGTGTAAAGAGGAATAATAAACAAAGCAATTGTTGTTGTTTACATCAAGTTGTGAACACACACACGTACACAGAATTATCCGAACAATAAAGAATTTAATTAAAACAGAGCACAAATTTATTTTTATTTTTATTTGTAATCTACGAGCTCATATTTTAAACGTTTTTAAATGGTTAAAACGTAATAATATATGTTTAACATAATTGGTCATTATCACCCTTCAGGTAGGATTACGACCTGGCTTCTAACCACACTTGTGTCGGTGTGCTCATTTTACAATTGAGTGGCGGAACGTACAGTTTAAAGTCAACTCCGAATTACAGATTTTTAAGAAATTTTTAATGGCAATTTTATTTCATTTTACTCTTAACGTTTTTTCTAGCATTCTGCTTAGAGGAAGTTGCCAAAAGCTGAGGTTTGAACCACTGCCTCAAGTCTAATAAGCCAACACACTACACTCTAGACTACGTAGACTTTTACTAACCTTAAGTTATTCCTAGATAGTCTGATGTATGACATAAATCTCTTGCTATTATAGTTATCCAACAAAAGCATTGATTATCTGAAACCAATGCGGTTTGAGAATAGTCTCAGTCTCTCTACTGAGAGTAACCTTCCAAACATCTCTTGCCATTTAACAGAAAGGTTGTGGTCTAATCAGCGGCGTAGAAGCTCATCTACCTCTCATTGCTGCACCATCCTCGTATACTTTTGAATGTGTTTATTGAATTGTAATAAAATTTCATTATTTTGCTGTTTAAAATCCTATAAAGTTTAGTTAAATTGAATTTAAATAAATAACAATGGGGTCAGAGAAGCCTTACGGGTTTTAGTTAGTAGTAGTTATTTATTATAACACTGTGTTTGTGTTTTTTGCTTTGTATGAAAATATATTAACAAGTTCCCATGAGCTTTAATTGACATCGTTTAAGAGAATTAAAAAAATTAAAAAAAATGTGAAGACAATAAAAAAATTTTCCCCTTTTTTTGTATTTGTAATAAAGGCTTTTAAATTTTTATATTTTTATTAAAAAAACATTGTTTTTTGTTTTTTTTTGTTTTTTTTTGCATTTTTAAATATTACTTTTACCAGCCACTTTATCATGATTTATCTGTTCAACTTGCTAAGAGCCCTGTTTAATGCCACTTGAAATACTAAATCAGCTGGGCGATAAAAGCCTTTCAGACATTAATTCTAGCACTTATTATTGTTGGCTAAATGGCTAAAAACAAAATAATTGATTCTGTTTTTTTGTGCTTTTGTTTTTTGGGTCCATAAAAGCCTGTGCCCTACATCAAGAATTTTATATTAACTGGTATGGCAGTTAAGTTTTGCAGGATAAAGAGTTAATGAAAACGAGTTTTCCAAAGCCATTGGCTAATAAAAGTCAACAGTTTACACAATTAGGCCACACATAATAAAAAATTAACAAAAAAAAAATGATCTTCAACTTGAACCCATTAAATCTGTTCCATACAAACAAATCCCTCAAAGTTAACCTTTTAATGTTGCCAACCACCTTTCACTGCCTCTACCATATACAGCGATTGTCGTTAGCGTAGAATGTTATTCACTTCACTTAAGAGACAGCATTTAATGGCTGGTGCACGCAATTAATCCCTTCACTGTTATCGAAATTATTTTTATGGCCATGTTTTATGAAAAAAAAAATATTTTCATTTTCATTTTCAACGGCATTAGTTTTTATTTTTTCTCGAGACAGACAGACGTTTATCTCTGCAACAGATGGTGTTAAAATAATATTTAATGCCTCCGCTGGTTTTTTTTTTTTTTCTTTTCTCTTTTTCTTGTTATCATTTTATTCACTTTGTTGTTGTTGTGTGGTGCTTAATTCTCAAACAATAAATTTTTATATTTTTAATGGATTTCTATTATTTTTTAACAATATTTTTTCAATTTGTTTTTTGCCATTTTTTTTTGTTGTGCGCCTTTCATACATCACGTATTCATAATAAAATTAAAGCCAAATACTCATCATTATTAAACAACATTAATGCATTACAATATGAGATGATAAAACAAAAAAGATGATAAAACAATAAAAACAGGTCAGACATCTCCGAAAAAATATTTCTTCGGCGATTTCCTTTCAGCAGATTTCTGCCAAGAACTCTGAAAGTAAAAAAAAAGTAAAAAGTTGCCATGAAATATTTCTCAAAAATCTGTCATTCAGAGTCGAAATTAAACTGTAGGTCCAGTGACTCATGTATAAACATTAACACACACAATACATAAGTGGTGTTAGAAGCTAGGTCGTAATCCTGACTGAAGGGTTATAATGACTAATTGTGTATGTACTCTAGAATTGAAAAAATCGAAACAGATTCTGTCATTGTTGTGATATCTTGAGAACTAAGAGATTCCAAATCATCTTTGAAAAATACAACCGAAAAGATCTCTGACCTCTCAAAGGCTTTAATAATATCAATAACGGGCATCATAGCGTCTTCTACTACTGCAGCTTTTGACATAGTGTTGGATTCTTTTGCCCTAATGCCTGTCCAAAGGGGCCAACCACCCATACGTGTTATTATTGTCGTGATAAGATGCCTTAGAACTACGATCGTACAATCTATTGCACTCCTCTTAAATTTTATTGGGGTATCTCTAGAACGTCTCCTTCAAGCCTATTGCCCTGACAAATTTCAGGATGTTGTTCGTTTTCAATAATGACAATCCTCTGTTTAGCACTTAATATTCCTCCAAGAATTTCTTCCTGCGATGCATGAGTGCCACACATGTTGCAAAACTGTATTTTGATGATTCATTTTTATCGTTACAGAACATACATGTTGGGCTCGAGACAAAGCTCATTTTAAAAATGTATACCATGACTCTTAGAAGTCGCTATAGTGTAGTAGGTAGTGTTTTGGCTTATTAGACGTGAGGGCGCGGTTCAAACTCCAGGTCAGACATGTCCAACAAAATATGGAAAAGTATGTCATTGGTAACTTCCTCTCTCAGCAGGTTTCTGGCAGAAACTCTGTAGGCAATTATAATTGCCATGAAAAAATTTCTCAAAAAAATCTAACGTTCGGAGTCGACTTTAAACTGTATAAAATTCACGCTCATGTATAAAATTAACACACAAAATACGTGGTGTGAGAAGCTAGGTCGTAATCCTGTCTGAAGGGTTGTAATCACCAATTATGTATGTATGTATACCATGAGACTGCAGTGTCAAATGACGGGTTACCAACCTCAACCTCAGCTTTCTGCTTTACAGCCTGATGCATGACTCAGATCTCCTTTTATTGTAGTTTCCAAACGAAAATTTTGAGAGTTTCAAATTGAATTGATTTCAGAAGAGTCATCCTTTCTCTTTATTTTTACTTTTGTTGAATATAACTTTCCAAACATTTGTTCTCACTCCGTTGAAGGGTTCTGACTACATCAACGGCGTGGAAGCTTTTCTTTTCGCAAGCTTGTCTACTTGCTAATTGCCAAAAATTCCCAAAAGGTTCCCTGGCACCTAGCATAGGTTAACCATATTCTTCCAAACTAGCCGATTCAGTTTTTCCAGTTAGTCTAATACTATTTTGGATTTAACGTCATAAGAGCCGAAACTTTTTTGAATCTTCTATCCTCGGCATATTTAATTCTGGGGCTAAAATTCTTTCTTCTGTTTCAAGATCCATTCTTGATCCACTCTTGTATATCACAAAACAGTCTCTCTTTATGTAGGGTATGCAGCTTGCAGATTACTCCATTCATTTTTGTTACTTAGTCTCGTTGCAAAACATTTACTAAAACTATGGAGTTTATTGGTTCAATTCAGGAGTGAGATGTCAGTCACTCGATTCCTTAGGTCCTGAAATCCCTTAATGAATTTTGTGTTAGACTTCCATTTAACAATAAACTCTAGAGCTTTGGACTTCAATAAAACTAACAGAGCCGCTTGGTAGCGCTGCTGTATGACAGCTTCTGAGTGGCCCTGTTGGGCCAACATACGCTAGTCTACGTATCTTGTCTAATACCCCTGGAGATACTTACAAATTTGTTCTATCTTGTCAGACAATTGCCCAATCGTGGTCTACATTGAATGCATAATTCCTGAGTTGCGTTATAAGGATATCCCTGAAAGCGTTTTACATTTCGTGTGGCATATCTGGCCGTTCCTGAGATGCTTTCTACATTAGCTTTCCGTGTTAATTCACCATCCAGTGTTATTCCTGGGTATTGTTCCTACACTTTCTGTGATTTTATCTCAGCCAGGAGTCGAATGAAAGCCCACCACATCAATAGATCTGAGTGACCTTTAAAAAATGGGCAATGGTTGCGATTTTAGCCGAGTATTACTTTCTGAGACTTTCATTTGCTAACAAAAAAAAGCAGATTTGCATGAGTTGAGAAGAAAACTTTGAAGACCATGTCATTGAACTTTGAAGTGAAAGGCTTTGTAGAAAGAAAATGATTAACGTTTTTGCTTTTTAAATAAATTCATGTAAACGACATTACTCATATTACCTCTTGTATGAAGCAGACATCGTCTACATACTATATTTGCGACAATGCCCTGCAATTCAATATTACTTTTACGTTCGATATCATCGTGTAATACATTTTTTTCTCAGTTCATTTGCCAGTTAATTTCAATGCAAATGTCTTTGTCACATATTCAAACTTACTGAACTTCTGTAAATTAATCCCTTCATTTATAATTCTTTTTTTTCGCTTTTCTAAAGCATTTCTTATAATAAAAGATTCCAAAGAAAATTCACATTTTTCTTCCAAAAATTCTTTGGAAATCAAAAGAGACTTGATTTCTGTTTTTGTAGGAATTTTAGGGTATAAAAGGGCATACAAAAAACGAGGTGAATAACATGATTACCCTTGTCAAGCAACAGAAAGAAATTAGAAATTAAATTTAGAAACATTAGTTGCACGTCAACATGTAATTGCCATAACCACAAAAAAATGTCATATGCAGAGTTCATTCATTTATTCATTCATTCATTTGCTTCTAATTAAACACTTGGAGACTAAAAACACCAAAAAAATTTTTTTTTTGTTTCTCATCTAACTCATGCAAGTTCATTGCCTCTTTTTCGATTATCGGATTTTACGATTCGATTTCTTTCAAATTTATTTTCTTACACGTGTTTGGTAATTGCCCAACCGTTTAGAGCCAAAGAATTTATCGTTATTTTTCGATCAGATGCTGTGGTTTTTTCAAAATTCAATGTCATTGCTGTGCAATAATACTTTATTTTATTTTTTAATTGAAATCTTAGCACCACACAGCACACCACCATTTTGATCGCTAATGGCCAAACGTTTAATCTTAAATTATTAATTTCGTTTCAAGCAATCCATTTATTAAACCCCTCTCCCCCCATATTTCAAAGAAGAGTAGAAATTTTATAAGTTTTGTTGCAAAATATAACCGAAAAATGTTAAAACATCAATATTATAATGTAGCACGATTGCGTGTGGCATGCAACATTATATAACGCTTGACTTACTTACATAAATAAACCCGTAAATGTAGCGTAAGAGCCAAGTCGCATGTTTTTTTGTAATGTAAAGATATTTTATTGGCTTAAATGTTATGTTAAATGTTATCGTCTACAATTTTGTCACTGACGGAATTATTAAATTGATTTGGATTCGAGACATTAGCATCCAATTTTTTGAAAGTACAAACTCATGTTTTCAAACCATTTTAACAGATTTCTAATAGCTTATGCTGATGTGAAGTTTGTTGCATGCAACAGAAATATACAATGGCAGATACAATATCACGTTTGTATCAAGATGTATGTAAACTTACCAATTAATTTACAAATTAGGTAGGTAAAGGTGGTTGTCAACTTAAGAAGTTGGGTTACGGCCCATTAAGATACCACAGTAATCCATTTCCCCTAGTATGACAAAGTGGTTTAGACTCCTACAGTCCAATATCAATATACATCCATAACAGACATAATTGGTCTTTACAACCCTTCAGTCAGCATTACCAATTTCGTGCGCCCTCTAACGAACATTTGCCAGATTTACAACACTTTTCTTTCAGTCCTTGACATAGTCCTGGGCATGTACCAAAGAAGTAAAGAACAGTTTTCTCCTCTTTGTACACGTCTTTACAGGTCCTGCAGAAGCCATTTGTCATGTATCCAATCCCAATATTAATTCCCTGAGTGCCCACAATGCAATATGCAGTAATGGCTCCAAAAGCCACAATAAGCGCGCTTCTTTGGAGTTTGAATGGACTAACCCGCTTTTGCCAGATTTGCTGCACTTATCCAGTATCTAAAAACCGTTCACTTGGCATTGAGAGCATCCATAATTGTCAATTATAAGCTTACAAGTCAGCAAAAGAAGTCTGAAGTCACCATAGTCTAGTAGATATTATTAGACGAGAGGCCACGGTTCAAACCCCATGTCAGACATTTCCAAAAGAAAAATGTAAAAAAAATATATCTGAGATGGCTGCCTCTCAGCTGATTTCTGGCAAAAACTCGGGGGAGAAAATGAAATTTCCATGAAAAAGTTTCTCAAGATTCTGTCATTCAGAGGCGTCTTTAAACTGCATGTCCGGCAACTCATGTATAAAATTAACACACGTGGTGTGAGCAACTAGTTCGTAATCCTGACTGAAGGGTTGTAGGATTAATTAAATAAGTAAATACGATATGTGGAATAGCAACTGAAGTCTGAAAAAAAATCCTCAAATGTCGTTGCAAAGTTGTTGGAATTTTGAGCCAGTTTTGTGAATGTCGTTGCAACATTATTTTGAAAAAAAAAAAAAATATTAAAAATAAAGGAAAACAATTTAAATTAAAATTTCCTTCTATCTTGAGAAAATAATTAAAGAAAGGAATTAAGAAAACGTTTACAAAACCGCAATATTTAATATGACTCTAGAAAGTCTGGCATTTATTTGAGTTCAAAAACTAAAAAAAAAATCTTAAAATGCAACTTTTTTTTTGTAACTATTAAAACAGTGGTATGTCTTGTAAAATGAAATAAACATGAAGTACAATTTTAAGTTGTGCTATTTAGAGAGGTTTTTCTTAAACATTTAAGAGAAATGAAAATTACGTTGCTAAAGTTCAAGGTATTTTATGGTTGTCGGGAACAGAACTTTGCAAAATTCAAGAGATGGTAGAAACTGAAGCAGATAATTTTTTTTTGAAGTCACGCTATAAATGAAGGCAGAGAGAGGTTTTGAAGTTTTGAGGTTTTTTTTTTGGCAATTTTTAAGAAAATAAAAGCAATTCTAATTTGCATAACTCTTACAAAAGTCTACAACGGTTTTAAGCCAATAACAATTTTTTTTTGTTTTGCTGTGCGATAAGATGTCCTTCGCATAAAATATCTTTCCAAAAACTGTTTATAGTAGTTACATCGTTTTAATAACGTTTTGTTTATACAGACCAAAGAAAAAAACATGAGAAAAATGTCATAAAATAGTATGTATTTGCTCTTGCAAGGCACACTGCTGTTGTATTATTTCAAAACGTTTTTATAGATTTTGCTGCAAACAAAAAGTGAAATCTCCACATTGCTGCAGTGTAAACGTGGACATATTTTTATTTAAAAACTCCATTATTTTAGAAAAAAAAACTTTGCCGTTTTTTTTATTTCTTTTTCAGCCAAAAGCGAAAGAAAGAGAAAATATTTTCTTAATGACCATTTTGTAAACACAGATAAAAGAAAAAAAGTTTACTTTTCCAATTCTTTTTTTTTTTTTGGTAAACTTATCGGAATAAACGTTTCTTCTAAAAAGGCAAACAGACAAGAAGACAAGAAAGAAAGTTTAATTAAATTGCAAGTAATTTATCAGTTCTTGAGCAAAAAGTAAACTTTTTAATTGTATTTAAGTAAGTATTTAAGTACATACATACAACAAGCTCTTAAGGGCACAATAATTTTCAAGTTTTCTTACACTGTAGCACCTACCAAGGCGTATGAGGGATGCGGAGGTAAACTGATAATAATAATCATACGTCATAAGGGTAGCATGCCATTTAAAGAATTTAGGTTGTTAAGAGAACATTAATAAAACAAAGATACAATTTACCTCAGACGACATGCAGACAGATATTTAAAGGTTAAGAACAAAATATTTAAACAAAATAAAATAATATTTAAAAGGCAATAATTTTCACGGTAATAATTAAAAAATGTATGTTTACTTCACAGTGAGTTCGTTAGATTGAGGTATCGTTATCGATATCTGCATAGAGAGGTATAGGACTTCCCTTTCTTCAGGGTAAAGGTAGGGTATTGACAAATGTAATGAAAGATAATCTCTTTCTCCTCTTCAGAATCATATTTACTGCAGAATTCATTTGAAAATATTTCTTCCAAAAGGCTTATGTTTCAAAAGTGTAAGTGTTCCTCACACTCCGTCAAATTTGGGTATCGTTATCGATATCTGCAATAAGATATACAGGACCTCAATTTATTCATGGACAAATGATCTCTTCCTTCTACTCAAGTACACAGCTCCTGCAGAATTCTTTTGAGGGTATGCCGCCAGGTCTTTCTTCCAAAAGGCAAACATTTTTAGGCTTATGATTCAAGAGTGTAAGTGTCCCTCTTACTTCGTCAAATTTGGGTATCTTTATCGATATCTGCAGTAAGCTATACATGATCTCAATTTACTCATGGGGGTGGGCAGGAATGGACAAATTAAGTAAAAGATAATCTCTTCCTCCTCCTCAAGTACACAGCTCCTGCAGCTTGTTCCATAAGGTAAACATTTTCAGGCTTATAATTCAAGAGTGTAAGTGTCCCTCAAACTGAGTACATGAGATTGGGGTATCATTATTGATTTCCCAATGAGAGGTACAGGTCCTCAATTTTTTAATGGGAAGAGTAGGGTATTGACAAATGAAGAGAAAGATAAATTCTATCTCCTCTTTAGGAGCATCACAGCTCTTGCAGAATTTTTTTAAGTGTATGCCAGCTCCCGCGATATGCTTTCCTATAAGACACTTTCCTATGGACAGTGCGAATCGCAATTGTGCGATGAATGGACATGCGAATTAAGTACAGACGTGAATTAGTCCTGTTCTTACCCATAAAAGTCCTAACCAATAATTATTGCACGAGTGTCCATAATGCAATCTTTAGTAATGGTTCCAACAGCCCCACCTTTAGAGTTTAAGTGAACTTTCCATATGTCCTCAATCCAGCTTTTGCCAAATTTGCTACATTTTTCTGCCTGTATCTGAAACCGCCCAATCCGTGTTCAGAGCATCCATAACTGCATTGTCAATTATAAGCTTGTGAATCAGCAAGTCTGAAGTCACCATAGTCTAGTAGGTATTGTGTTGGCTTATTAGACGTGAGGCCGCTGTTCAAACCCTAGGTCAGACATCAAAACGAAATATGAAAAAAATATTCCTTCGGCGACTTCCTCTCAGCAGATTTCTGGCAAAAACTATGAATTTCTCAAAAATCTGCCGTTCGGAATCGACTTTAAACTGTAGGTCCCTCCATTCATGTATAAAAATTAACGTATACAACATAAGTGGTGTGAGAAAGTAGGTCGTAATCCTGACTAAAGGGTTGTAATGACCAATTAAGTAAAGTAAGTAAGTCAGCAAGTCTGAAGTCACCAAGTCTGAAGTCACCAAGTCTGAAGTCACCATAGCCTAGTTGGTAGGGTGTTGGTTTATTAGACATGGGGCTATGGTTCAAACCCAGTCGTCTTGTACAAATTCAAAAAATATGAATAAGATAATACTTCGGCGACTTCCTCTCAGCAGATTACCAAAACTTTTCAAAAATCTGTCTTTCAGAGAATTCTTGCTGCCGCCACAGTGGTGTTATAAACTAGGTCGTAATCCTAGCTGAATAGTTATAATGACCAATTATGTTTGTATGTATGTGTTAAATAAGATATTTTGGGGTTTTTTTATGTCAATGTTACTGTGCAAAAAAATATATTTACCAGGCTTTTTATTTAATTCGGATTAAAATTTTCATAGAGCACTTTATCTTTCTATACACGATTCTTTTAATGTCCTACTAATACTAAATATCTTTGAAATTTATAATTTATACATTCTCTTTTTGTTTTCTTTATTACTAAAATAAATCTAATCAACACTTTCTCTTAAAAAAATAAATAAAAAAATGAATTTATTTTTAAGCACTTTATTTCTCCCAAATGACGTTACAAAAAAAATATTTCAAATTCTTTTGAACCTTTTTTTCTTCACTGATCTAATCAATTATTGAAAGGACGTTTTGTTTATATTCGTTTGGTTTCTCTTCTTCATTTTTAATTTTATTTTTTTTTTGTGGAAAAACTTTTGCTATTAAAATCGAGAGTCATAAAAAAGATATTTACGTTTAACGCTTTAAATCATTTTCGTTGTTAAAACAAATATTATTTACGATATTATATACGATGTTATAGTATATATTTACTTACATTATATTTCATTTCATTTCTTCGAAGTAATCTTGTTAAAATGATGTGAATAAAGCAACACAACAAATGAAAAAAATATGGTTGGTTGTGTTTAATTATTCGATGCCCTACTTTTCGATACTCTACTTATACTATATGTTCCCAAAGAAAAATTAAAAAAAAATTCACTGTGGCAATCTAAAATAGCATGAAGATAACATAATGATTTACTTCTTTGCGTTGAAATGTTGAAATGCGAAATATTTCTCCCGTAATCTAGTTGCAGCACGTGGTTCATAGCCATACTCAGACATCACGAACAAAACGAAATATAAACAATTTTTCTTCGGCGACTTTCTCTCAGCAGTCTATTGGTGAAAACTCTGCGAATAAAATAAAAATGTCATGACAACAAAATGAAATGGGAAAAACTTTTTTCGGCGACTTCCTCTCTACAGTTTCTCTAAAATTTGTCGCTCGGAGTCGGCTTTAAACTTTAGATCCTGCCACTCATGGATAAATTTAACACACAGAACATGTTTGGTATAAGAAACTAGTTCGCAATCATGACCAAAGGGTTGTAATGACCTATCGAGTAAACATACAGCTGTTAATGTAGCTACGCTTAATGTAGCTACGCTACTAAAGTATCAAAAACTGTTTACGTATTTAATTTTTCGAATATATGAAGCCAATGCGTCTGTTTTTCAGTTGTATTCACACAGTTTTACTAATATGCGCCTCGAGATCTGCATCAAGTCCTCTTCCTCTTTTATGGGAAGATTTATTTCATTGCGAACAACAGCAAACAATAGTGGGAAGGAAAGTAAGCATATTTTATGCCCGTAGAAAATATGAAAAGAATGCTAAGCATTTCCTGGTCGTATTCATAGACCAGTTCTGCGTTATTTGGTATGGTTTTAATCACTCAATAATTTTGTGGTGAACACACCTTACCGTTCAGGAGCATTGCAGATAGATGCCTGTTTCATCATGTCAAATGCTTTCTTGCAGTCTGCATACAGCATGTAAAATTGAGTACGGTTATTCTTTACATTGTTCGATTACGATACGCAGTGTATTTTTGTTGGTCACACAAATACGATCAGGCCGAAAACTCTTCCGGTCATCTTTTACCTTTACTACGACGGTTTGAAGTCTTTCTACAATTCTGATCGGAGAACTTTGTAGACATTGTTCATTATGATTGAACAATACTTAGATTTTTCCTGATTCCTTCAGTCTAGGTCAGGTGAGGTGAGTTGTTAGCAAGAGTTGGAGATTAAAATTTGTTTTTTCTATTCTTATTAAAATATTATTTTTATTACCAATACAACCGCTTTTTACAGCTACCATGCAATGTTATCGTTCTCCTTTTTACCTTTATTATGTTTTTTAGGTCTGACAACTTCCAGAACTTACGTTTATTTGTTGTTGTTTTTCATAGCCATGTATTAAAATAGAAGTTCGTCCAAAGAATTTCAAGAGACGCACAATACTCCATGACTAAAAAAGTGTTACGTAGAAAAAACTTAGGCTACTTTGCTGAAATTTATGTGGCTATGATAGGTACTTTGGAAAAAATATGCCCAGAAATGTTCAGCCTAAAGGAGATTTTTTTTAAATACTTCGTCTGTGGTCTGCGTTATAAAAGTTTTTTCCACATACGGTATTGGCACTGACTTTATCTTTGGTCTTCAGTAGTAAGCAGTAGACTGTGTGGCAAAACTCAGATGAGCATTTGGAATTAACTGCAGTAGGCTGTTGTATTCACTTCTTTAACAGAATCACTAACAGAATCAGTAACAGGATATACCATAGTATGTATGTACAACCCTTCAGTTAGAATTACGACCTATCTTCTTAAATCACTTATCTTGTGTGTGATAATTTTATCCATAAGTGGCGGGACCTACAGTTTAAAGTCGACTCCGAACGGCAGATTTTTGAGAAACTTTTCATGCCATTTTTTTCACTTTCAGAGTTTTTGCCAGACATCTGCTAAGAGGAAGTCACCGATGAGATATTTTTTCATATATCGTTTTGATAGAGATGTGTGACCGGGACTTTCAACCGTGGTCTCACGTCTAATAGGCCAACACACTTTCTACTAGACTACGACGACTTCAATCACAATAGTATGTCTTTTCCACTGTCTGTTATTGCTGCTGACTGCATTTTCTAAAATATCAAGCGATTTAAAACACTGATTGTAAATCAAAAAAATTTCTAAGAATGCCTCATCTCTTAGATTTTGATAATAACTGTGAAATATGATACGCAAAAGAAATAATCATAAAATAGAGTCGTAATCTTTAAAGCAAACAGAATAAAATCTGTTCTTATGACTCTATGCCAGTACTTATTAAAGAATATTTACAGAGAGACGCATATAATTGAAGAACATTTTCTGTTATTAAAATCATGAAATATTTAATGTTTTTTATTACATATTTGACATTTAAATTTTAATTGCTTTACGTCATATCATTATTATTATTGTTATGATTACAATAATATTAATTATTTCTTTGTAATTGTATATCGTAAAATAAAAATCGAAAAAGTATGTACGTATGCAAGCCATTTAATTATGATGAATTTAGTTTCTTGAAAAAAGTATTATTTTTAAAACATAATAAAATAATTAATTTTTATGGGGAGTTACGTATATCCCTCAGTATTCCTCAGTAAAGGTCATGTAAAAATATTCGTAAAATAAAGAGCTTTAAGAACCTTTAATGATTTTTACTTCCATAGTCCCGAATATTTTTCTCATTTATGACAAATTCGTTTTCAAGCTTAAAACTCTGAATTAAACAATGTAAAGTCGCGAACAGAGGCAAAACTTTGGCATTGTGTTGCATATTATTTCAAGGAGAGACTTGGAATGTCACAAAATGCACAAAGAAGTTGAGGCTACAGGGGAACATTTCTGTCAGTGTCAGCGCGTTTAGGAACTTAAGATGAAGAATTTTTAGCAGTATTATTAGTGTATTAAGCCAAAGCTGATTTGTAGTCGCCGTAGTCTAGTAGGTAGTGGTTAAAACCCAACAGGTCAGACATCTTCAACAAAACGAAAAAAAATATTTCTTCGGCGACTGCCTCTCAGTATATTTCTGGTAAAAACTCTGTCGTTCGGCATCGTATGAGTCGGGGTCAGTTGAAGAACCTCAGGCTAAACTCTTTTGAAAATATTTCACATTCGAATTTGACGGATCCGACTGTGAATACTTAGATGAAGTTCCCTGGGAGCTGTAAACGATTATCTTTAAAGCTTCTATCAGCTATAGAGCCACAGATTATATCAAATGTTTAAGTGAAATACATATCTTGATTGTTCTCGCTTAGATATTTAAACCCCAAATCATCTACAATACTATACTCAGGTGTAAGTTGTTAGTCCAAAAAATGGGTTGAAAATCCTTTGCTAGGCAGTATTGCAGACAGCTTTAAGAATTAAAAAAGTTTTGGATCTGGTATTAAAGGGAATTCAAAATAAGGTTCGATTCACTCAGGTATCGTGCTTGGAGATGTGGTTCGGACTGCACTACCTCAAGAGCCATATGGGAACAAAATAGCAGGGAAGAGATATTATAGTAGTCTAAACGCTTAATGGGGGACATTTCTAATGTGCGATTCATTAAGAAGCATTGTGACCTGGCAAAGCGAATGGAATGTCTGCTAGACAGTCCGTGTTAAATCTTTAATTTTGGGAAATTCTTTGCAGGGAGCCTGGGTAATAAGAGTCTAAGGAAAGGGTTGCTACATACTTTTTTTAAGAGCCGGAGCATTCTGTGGTATACCAATATGTCAACAACATACAGTTGGAGAGAAGCGGGGTGTTCGGTGCCACAGAGCCTTTGGGAAAAATTGAGTTTTCATTCAATTTAAACAGGAAGTATGAAAGACGTAACAATACTGTTACTTTTTTACATTTTAAAAACCTTTAATATATGAGCTCGTAGATTGCAAATAAAATAAAAATAAAGTTGTGTTTAGTTTTAATTAAAATTCTTTATTATTCGCACAATTCTGTGTGGCACTGTTCACAACTTGATGTAAACAACAACAATTGCTCTTCTTTGTTATTCCTCTGTGTATGCCCTTTGCATAAACAATAACAATCACTAAACAATTATTCGACAGATATTTGTAACGGAGATCTTCAAACCAAGATTACTATATAACTTCCACAACGCTGATGAGGCAAGATTATTTCTAAAGAGTACGAAGTAAGGTTTGGAAGAGTATACCTAGCGAAAGGAATGGGTGAAGAGAGGCGAAAACTCTTATTATGTCAAACGGGTTTGATTGGGTAAATGCAATGAGAAGTGATTTATACTATGAATTGCACTATTGAGAAGGAGCCCAAGGATAACGAGTGGCATTTCAGTGAGCATTATAGACTCAAAGCAGAGTAGTTTCATAATAGGAATCGTTTCAAGCTTAGTATGTTGACTCCGTAGTGAGGAGACTGAGGCACCAGAACTCACCAGAAGAAGTAACAGGATTGTAGGAAACATTATATACGTTCAGGGCGGTTAAATAAATCATGTGGCTGCCATATCCCAATACATCGACGCACCAATTCTGGTTTCTATAATTTCGAAGCGTTCCTATGTACTATGCATGAGTTATGTGTTTCATACCACCTAACTTCTATACTTACTTACTTAATACTTAATTGACCATTAACAACCCGATTGACGGATTTCGGCTTGCCGACCTAACTCCTATAGAATGATAAAATTTTGTTAAATTTTTTTAAATGTCTGCGTTATTAAGCTGTTTAAAAAGGGATTATTAGTTTCTCCAAAAGCCGAATGAAATAAAATGACGCATAAAAAAAAGGTCACGCAAGTTACTCACTTGTGGCAAGTATTTCAAATGCCTGCGGTAACTTCTTAAACCCTTTAATGTTGTTTTCAAAGTAAGGTGAAACGCGTATTTTTGCGGTCATTTAACTTCTATTAGGAAATACGAAACTTAATTTTTTTGTTGGTTTTACAAAGTTTTCACCTTTTTGGGAAACAGTTTCGTTTCGTTTCCCTTATGAAATGTTCTGTTTTTAATGGAAATTTTCCAAATTTCCTTTTTACACAGAAAAAATTGTGATGTTTTCCGCCTGTTACTTGAAATAGCTTTTTTCTTGGAGTATTTCCTACGCAATAAATTTAAATATTTAATAACACACTGACACTGTCTTCCTATGAGGCAGTGTGTCTAACTAATTGTGCCTTTGTGACATTTACCAGTTTATGTTGAGTTAATGTTTTATGGAATGATAATATAACTGTTTTAGGATATACTCGTATTTTAACCTTCTTTGTCTTTGTCAGTGTCATTAAAATGTCCTTGTTGCATGACTAACTTAAGTATTGTATGCCTGCCACAAATGATATGTTTTGGTTCTGCCATATTGTCAGTCTAAGAGCCTCATATTTTTTTCCCTATTTTTTTATATTTTTTTGTTTTTGTTTTTGTTTAATAATGAAAAAAAGGAAAAATTACAGGGTTTTACATATTTTTAGACTTTTAATGCTTCGTATCAAAAATTAAAATAGGCATATGGCACATAGGCAGACAGACAGACAGACGGACAGAGAGACAGACAGACATACATTTTCGTAATTCTTTGTTAATTAAAAATGTTCATCATTTTGTTCTCTTTTTTAATCACAAATTGTTATTTATGATGATGGTGATGGTACACAGCATTACTTTACTCCTCCTTTGGAATATGTTGTCTGCTCTTGTTTGGTGCTTGTTTTGTTGTAAAAAAAATACTTTTTTATTTAAAAATTTATCATGTTTTGCTTTCTTTTTAATCTTTTAAATGTAAAAATGTTTAGGTATGGAATATACTTTTCAGGGAAATAGCAAATAATGGCATTCCCATGAAACTAAATGAGGGAATTTTTGAAATCAAGGATACACTTGTGTGTTTACAAGCAAATTACTTGTTATTTACGCAGTGCTACAACTGTTATGTTCACATATTGTTTAAAAATAAAATAATTCTTATGCGGAAAACAAATAATGACTCTTAATCATCATAAAACTAAGGGCGGACTTTAATCTTTATGCGCGTTTCTATTTTCAATCTCAAGTATTTCTCCATGTAAGCTATATGTAGTTATTGACAATACTCTACACTCTACCCTCTTAGTGGTGCCAATGTTATATTATGAGCGCTAGGAAAAACTAACGCAAATCGTCTCCCTCGTTGATTCATAAAAGGCCAAATTTGTCTTCACTCTCTACAATTGGATGTTGTTTTCCATATTTCCTCTGTTAATACGCAAAATCTGTGTGACATTATTTGCTGGTTGGATTCATTCGAATTAGTGGGCACATTAGCTGCTATAAATGTGTCAGGTATGCTATTAATTTCTATGTCCCCCTATGCACATTATGGTAATCATTGATCTTTTCTTGCCTTAATTGGCCTTTACAAACCGTTTTTCGAGTTTCGAGTTCCATTAACACTTCCTATTGACTACACAGCTCGTTATACAAGGTCATCCATTACGCTGATTTCCACTAATCCCTGCATCAAATACCCGTCTCTACAGAAAATCCTCTTGTATTCCAACGGCATTGTTGGGACAGAATAGCCGTTGAAAGTAACTGCGCTCAACAATATCGATATCTTGTAGGAGCTCATAAAGCTCATTGTTAGTACGGTTGCAGAAATCATCGCCAACTTACAATGAATCAAAGATGTTGTGTAGAACTTTTCTCTCGAATACTTTCAAGGCTGCTGCATTGGTAAGTAACAACGTCTATGCTTCCGTGCCATAGAAAAGCCTGGATATGTTAAGCGACGTGTAGTGCATTAGTTTCGTTGCAGGAGGCAGGTCTCTGCTATTCAGTTGCTCACTTAGATTCTAAAACAACTGCGTAACAATACTATGCTTGACCAACCCTATGTTTGATCAATCCTTCTCTAACAGCTGATTGCAAAAACAATTCTACGCCTGATCAATCATACGCTTGAAACTGGTCACCAGCTTGATACATAAAAAAATATCTTGTTTGGAATAGGCTTCTGCAACTATCTGCCTATCCCTGGTTTAAAACATCTTTCATTTATTCTTCTGATGGACAATGGAATGGGTTTGTTGCAGGATGCTACATAAATGAAGTTAAAAGCCATCGAAATGCTTCCCACAAATTGATGACTGCTATTGCTTGATAACTCACCAAATACGGATATTCTTGTGCAATAAATTCTTAGCATTATTACGGTGTTGCAACTGTTTTCTTACCTTTCATTTATTTTCTCAATTTGAAGCTTCCCGCAATGAAGATATGATGATTAGTTCATGCAGCAATGAGGCGGTGGTTCTGTAGTTCCCATGTGAATATAATATTCCATCAATTACCTCTGCTCCACTAAGCATGGATTCGTTCTAAACTTCAAGAAACAATGTAGCTTTGATTGCAGTGCTGATTATAATAAATAATCTCCAATCCTGCGCTTATAATACATGAGTATCAGAGGTTGGCATTTTTGAATTTTATTCAGATTAACGAGGGTCTTCAAGTAAATTTTTTTCTTTGCACAGATATCAGTCAATCCATCACCCTAATTGCTAATGTAAATTATTTCGTATTCAATTTGAAATATTTTATGCTAGAAGACCTCGTATCATTTCATTACATCACACAATAAATTTTTTACACTCATCGTACCAGTACCAGTGTTGACCCCATTGACTTTTAGCGAATTCTTTATGAGGAATTTTGACAACGTAATTGCTGCGTTAATGGGTGTTACACTTTATGACGGCATTTTATACGCATTAATAACACACTAAATGGTAGAAAAATTATGAGAAAAGTTTTGTAAAATGATTAATGAAAGCCAAAGCGAAAGTTGACAGATTATAAATGAATTTTTCTGAATTTCTTTTAAGAAAATTGGGAAATTTGGAAGTCAGAAGAATTATAAAGAAATGAAGTAAAAATACAAAGTCTATTGAAAGTGCTACGCTATATGTGGTACAAAGAAGACGCTCTATAAACCACTTCCTTATCTTAGAGAAGAAAACATTTTCTTAAATAAAAAAATTTAATGAACATTTAAAAATTTTAAAACATTAAAAGAAAGTACAAGAAGTCGCCGTAGTCTAGTAGGCAACGCCGATGGGTTTTACATGGGTACCTGTCCGCGTGGACCTAATCCCATGGTGCTCTTAACACAGGGTGAAATACAATGCGTCTACCAACGCCCTCAGATGTAACTTATGCTACACCTGAGTACCAATTCGAAGCCATGTATTTGGACATGACTTCCCCCTTGGTTAGGAGCGGAGCCTATCTAAAACTCCTTCCGATCTTTGGGTCACGGCACCCGGTTGAAAATGCAACTCCACACCGAGCCCATTAACTAGACTCTTCCCGCGATTTGGGTCCAAACCACAGCCACCACGATGCTCCCATAAGGGGCCACACCAACAGCCAGGCTGGAACCTAGGTTCCAGGGGCTCCTAGGTTTCCAGGACTCCCGTGGTACCAGAATTAAGTCTCCGGTCAGACCTCGTAATCAGATTGATTACTACCAGTTGAACTCCAAACTGGTGGCCCACAGCAACAACAATAAACATACATCAACATAAAAAACGACACTTACAGTAATGACATTGAACAGCGCCCTCACGGACGAGGCTTTGGCCACATGGTGTGACACCTGGAGTGGACAAAACGAACAAGACAGAAAGACACACAACAACGCAGCGGCGGTGACGGCAAGGGCGGCAATGACGGGGATGACGGGGATGATGACAGCAAGGGAGAGGGGCAATTTGGACCGGCATGTGGACAATAGCAGCAGCAACAGGAGCAACGAAGCGGAGCAGAAGAACCAGCAGCAATCGATTCAAAACTGTCAACGATCGCATGCCTATCTGCGCACGGGGACAGACAATAGCGGCAAAAGGAGCAAGGGGCGCACGACAAGGAGAGCACCACGAAGGGTGATCACATTTCGGGGTTGCCTCCGCTATACCTCCTATAGTCTAGTAGGCAGTGAGTAGGGTTATTAGACGTGAGGCAATGGTTCAAATACCAGCTCAGACATCAATGAAACGAAATATAAAAAAAAATATTTCCTCGCCGTCTTCCTCTCAGCAGTCAGCTGGCAAACACTCTGAGAGTAAATAAAATTGCCATGAAAAAGTTTCTCAAAAGTCTGTGGTTGGGAGTTGACTTTAAACTGTAGGTCACGCCACTGTTGTATAATGTTCATGCACACAGCATAAGCTAGGTTGTAATCCCGACTGAAGGGTTGTAATGATGACCAATTAAGTATGTGTGTATGTATATTGATATTGGGGTGTTAGGGGTAAGTGTACTCTAAAACTTCTGGAAAGAAAATTATCTGTAAGTAAACATTGCCCACTCATAATGAAACATAGCCTTAGGACGTAGGCTGAGATGGAAAATTTTCCATTGAAATTATATTTTGAATTTTCAGATCAAGTTCTACATTTAATTGCTTAAAAGCAAACCATAATTTATAGCATTTTTCTGGCAATTAATTTTAATCGAAAATGTCTTTTCTTACTCCATCCAAAAAAAAAAAAAAATGCAAACAATTTCCTTTGTGAACGTTTCTTCATTTTAATGAATCGGCACAATTGTGTTGTGTCGTATCGTATTTCAATTACAATTTATTGTGGAATATTTTTCAATTTATCCTTGTCTGTATGTATGTATGTAATTAAATCATTTTGGATTTTCTTCTTCTTCTTATTTATGCTTAGCTTAATAGTTTTGAAAATTATTAAGGCATTAAGTGATGATGAAGAGGGAGAGAGAGAAAGAATAGACATGAAAATTTTAAATTTAAATTCAATTTTTCACTTTACTTTTGTGTTATACTTGGCTTTTCTAATAATATCTGATGTTGTTTCCATAATTGAAAAACTTTTGCACAAAACTAACAAAAAGATTATAAACTTTATGAACAATTCTAACAACCGTACATGCTTACATTCATACATCCATTCATTCATTCATTCACTGCATGTAGTATTATTAGTATGACGGGTAAAATTTGTTTAAAAGCTCAATAATATGCCGGAGAACAACACGATGGTATTAAAATGTTTGAACATCATTTCTATTGTAGCGCGTCTAGCAATAGAGGATGCAACCGGCAACCCCAACAGCATAGCACAGCATCGTCGTCATCTAACACGTCAACGTAGATAAGCAGTTCATAAGTTTCTCTTTTCATAGATAATTTTCGCAGAAATTTTACAACTTTTTATGGCAGCTGTTGGTGTAAAAACATTAAATTTCCATTATTTGTATGCAAATAAATTCGTACACTTTACAATACCGAAAATATTAAATTTCACACCAGTTTTATTACCAAAAAAAGCAGTAAAATTTCTTGGCTTTAGTATTGACTAGGAATTCTTAAATGAGGCAGTATTTCATGTTCTTCGAAGGGATAGGATTAGGGAAGTAAACGTAGTACAGAAATAAAACATTATACGTATGGTTTGAAGGGTGTTTTAGGTAACAGTTAGTTGTTGTTGTGGTTCTGGCTACATATGAAAGAAAGCTTGGGAGGCCATTCCAACCAGTGTATGTGGAAATCTGGTTACCTCGATGCCTCGCAGATGTCAAGCTGTTATCGACAACAATGGTTTTGCAACAAAATATTGATTTTTTTTTAATAAATACATGTTTTTCATAAAGTTTACGGTGTGTCCTTAATTATATGCACGAATGAAAATATGGCTCACAGCTTTATAAATAACAATTTATTTGACACAATAAGCAGTTATTTTCTACGACTAAGAGTTAATTTAACTAAACTTGGACAAATTTTGACAATATCATACAACCATTTGTATTTTGTACTTCAAGCTCACATGTAAGCTTCGTGTCCTTAATTAGTTGCACGTAGCTGTACTTAATGCTGTCACTCACGTATTCATACTTAATTCTACCGTTAAAACACAAATATAAGGTATTTTTTAAGAGCTTGAAACTTCAATTGATTGCAAGGGACCTACCAACTGCGTTTTCTGAAATTTTACTGTTTATAACGGCCATCTTGTTGAACTTTCATCTGTCAAATTACTTAATTGGTCATTACATACCTTTAGTTAGGATTACAATGCAGCTTCTCACACCACCCATGTTGTATATGTAAATTTTATTCATGAGTTACACGTCTTACTATTTAAAGCCGACTCCGAACGAAAGATTTTTGAGAAACTTTTCATGGTAATTTTATTTAATTTCAGAGTTTTTGCAACACACCACAGAGGAGAGGAAGTCGCCTAAAAACAATTTCGTTTTGTTCGAATAACTGAGCTGGAGTTTGATTAGGGATTTGCGTCTAATAAGGCTGTTACACTAGGCGACTTCACTGTTAAATTAGTCATTTACTCAATCTGTTGCACCAAATTCCCAAGGTTGATGATAGATAATGTCTAGTGTTTGCTGAATGGGTCCTAGAGCTGTTGGCAAACTGACCGCCATTTTCAGTACAAAATCACCTTCAGCGATGAGGCACAAACAAAATTGATGAATTTGGTAGAATAGCAATTTACATGAGATACAAAAGCGTTCATTATGCATCATGTTTTTACAAAAAATTTGCTATTCGGTGTGAATTTTGAGCATCATGAGCGGCCATGACTAGGATGATAATTACCAACTTCTTGTAGACTGAATTTGATGATCAGGACACCAGCGAAATGTAGTTTTAACAGGACGGCTTTATATGACATTAGATAATATCACATGGAATATTCTGCGCGAGCCATTTCGGGGCATAGGCATCTCACGTGGAGGTGATATGAGTTGCCTATCGGAATCGGGGGTCAAACTTTTTCTTGATGGTTTTCTTTTTTCAATCGTTTACCTCAAAGCCAACATAGTCAAATTCAAATTGTTATATGGGCCAGAGCCATGGAAAATTCAGCATTTTAGATTCGTTTCAACCAGGATGTTCGCCGAAGCGGACATATGACGATGTTGTGTTCCACACATATGGTCTTTCAAACGAATAAAAAAGTTCTGACATATATCACACACACTTTGTTTTATTTGAATTTAGAGGAAATAGGAGGGCGCTTAATACAAGAGTGTAAAAATTCAGGTTCCGAAAACTCCGAAAACTGACGCAATTAACAACTGACTTTCATCAGTTCTGGAGTCAAGCAATAAAAAAATTTAAAAAAACGAGTGAATTTGTGGTCTCCACTACAATTTTCTTTAAGAAAACTTCGTTAATAAATTATCACAGACAAATTCTCCCATCCCGTGTAAATATTTTCTAATCATGGGAATCATGGGATTTTTTATGATGTAGTCAAGCATAAATATGTCCTTCAACACATTTATCTATGATTTCCTTGGCTTATATTAAAGCAAAAGTGGGGTACAAAATTAAATTCGTTGCCAAACTACTTCTACTGTCAAAGAAAAAGGGACTGGTAATGAAAAGGGTTTGATTTGTATTAGAAAAAATGACAAAGGAAAATAAAAAAAAAGAAATATGTAAAGTTTACCCTTTTGATAATACAACAACAACAAAGTAATCAAAACTAATTTTATCTCGTTTAATATGATTAAGGATAAGAAAACTTTGTAGAAAAACTGTCTGTTTTTATTTGAAAATTTAATCAAATCGAATGGAAAATTTGAATATGGAAAATCCAATTGAGAAAATAATTTAAAATTTGAAAATTTTTAATGGAAAAATAGAGACAAATGGTTTGGGATTTATCGATAAAGAAACATATTTGTTGTACATTATGTGAGAAGTTAAAGAAGTTGGAAAATATATTGATTATCTTTAATGCTCAATAACTTATAAAACTCAGATGGTTTTATTTAATTCAATATTCTCTTTGCGTAAGGATAGTTATCTTGTGGAATGCCAGTGGTTAAGTGCATGGGGGTTTAGGGCTGAAGTGGACACTAGTGATCGAGATGTAGTTTCATCCAAATCAAATGATGCATAACTGAGAACTAGCAACTCCTTGTATTTCACATGTTGGGTCTTCAGATGGAAGCCAACCTCAATTTCTATTCACCTATTTTTTAGAAAATGGGTTCCGGCAAGATTAAATGGTCAGTACCCAAATTTAAATCATTTAAGCTACAATTCACGCCATACGGATATTTTCATTGGATAAATTGTTAAAATTTGACGGATCGAATGGCTCATTTAACCCAGAACCACGGTGGCGATTATCTTCAACTTACAATCTCTTTTCCAAGTTAAAAACAAACAGCTTGAGCAAACGCTTCCTCCTCATCCGATCGCACCAACTTTCACATTCTCGAGTGTATGGGGTTGTATCTCAGCACTGGCATCACGAATGTTAGCCTTCTATTGCTCAATTATGTCTGGTTTGTCGGCATAACACTTTTTTTTAAAGGCGCCCCACGGAAAATAATTCAACGGTGTCAAGTCACAGCTTCCTGGCGGCCAATTGAAATCACCGCTTCGGCTAATTAAACGGCCATCAAACGTTTGACACAATAAATCGAATGTGGTATGAGATGTGTGACAAATTGCAGAACACTAATGAAACCAAACGTCGTTCACATCAATACCATGAAGAACGGGTACAAAAAAAGGTTATCATGGTGCGGTTGGTGTCTCCATTGACCGTAATGGTTGCGCTTGTCGTCATTTTCAAAGAAATATGGGCCTATGATGAATCGGCTTCACAAGCCACACCAAACAGTCACCCGTAATGGGTGCATTGGCTTCTGTAAGACCACATTTGGATTTTCTGAGCTCCAAATATGGCAATTATGCTTATTGATGTACCCACCAAGATGAAACAGAGCTTCAACCGAAAAGATGATTTTTTGTTGGCACAAGTGACATAATCGTGCAGTTTCTCGTTGGCACAAATTTCCAATAAATCCCAACGTTACTCGAGGGTAAAGCGATTCATTACGTTCAGTGGTGATAATATTGTTACGTTTTTACCGTCATTTCATATTTTAAGAGCTCGTAGATTGCAAAATAAAATAAAAATAAATTTGTGTTTGGTTTTGATTAAATTTTTTTATTATTCGCACAATTCTGTGTGCCACTGTTCACAACTTGATGTAAACAACAACAATTACTTTTCTTTGTTATTCCTCTGTTTATACCCTTTTCATAAACAATAACCATTATTAGGCGATTATTCGACAGATCTTTGTAACGGAGATCTTCAAACAACGATTAATCTCTTCAAACACACCGCGTCTTTACACAAGACTGACTGAACTTCACTTACTGAATTTTGTGACAGAATAGAATGACATAAGTATTGCCAGTTTCGAAATAAGCAATGGTTCAAATTAAAACCAATATATGACCCTCCCTATATTTAAAACCATACCATTTATACTTAGTTGTTATTTGGGAACTGTATTTTTAATTCTTTTCTTTCCAAAGTAGATGACATAACGCCATTAAGAAATTTCTTTTCAAATTATTTATTCAACTTCTCTCTCTCACTGCGCTTTAATATTTTATTTCGTTTTTTTTTTTTTATTTTAGTTTTGCTTTTAACATTTCATGTCCTTTTTTGCTTTTCGTTGCTGTTTTGTTTTTCATTTATGCGTGAATTTCCGCAATTCAACGCATTTTTGTTCTGCGTGTTCTGTTCACTTTACTTATCATCTATCATTGCCTGACAATTCGTAGTCAGTCATTTGCCTGTTCCTGCGATAAACGGCTGTCGTTGTTGTTACTTTGCTTGTTGCCAGTCTGGTTTATTTTATTTTCCGTTTCTCTCACTCTCTCTCTCTCTCTTTCATTGCGTGTTTATAAAAGCCTGTAAATATTATGAAACCATCAGGTTAAAGGTTAAAAATATTTGAAATTTTTTCAAGTTCTTATACTAGGGAGTATACTAAACAAAATTCGTGTGTTCAAAGTTCATAAATATTTTTACACAATGAAATCACAACAGCAACAACAATAACAACAACAAAGTGGATAAAAATAGCAGAAGAAGAAGGAAATTTATTTTGTTAACTTTAAATAAAAGCCAAAATGAAGCTCACAACCTCTTAAAACTTGTAAATTTCTTGAATACATTTTTAAAAGGAAAGGAGCCTAAACAGGAACTTGTTTGATTTTAGATTACGAAGCATAAAAAGACCCAAAAAAATGAAATGAAAAATGGGTTTGAAAAGATTTGCTAGCTCATGTGGAAAACATTACAGAAAAAATTTTTTCTTTCGCTTTGTTTGGCTTTTGTTTTCTTAAAAATATGTTTCCCTCAACCACAAATCCACATTAAATCCTAACAAAGTTAGCATTTTTTTTCCATCGCAGTAGGAAAATCCCTTTGAATCCTAGGATATCCGCTTATCGAGTGTTTGATGTTCTACTCAAACTTACTCCTAAGAATTTCTTATTCAGGTTGTGATTGAACTACACCAGCAGCAACAGTTGGGAAACGATGATCTTTCTGATCGTAAGCAAACACGACATTTTGCTGAAAACTGTTTTCATATCCAAGTCATCATTCAAATTTTAAACTACTCTGGTATGTAAGATAATGCAGTTAACGAGTAGCTTGCCGTTCACAGGCAAGGGTGGCAAGACTTGCAGTTTAAAGTCTACTAAGGACGACAGATTTTTGAGAAACTTTTCATGCCAATTTTAGTCACACTCTTTTTGTCTGTTGATAAAAAGTCGCCGAATATTTTTTCATACTTCGTTTTGCTGGAGATGTCTGACCTGGGGTTTGAACGGTGGCCTCACGTCTAATAAGCTAACCCGGTATTTACTAGATTACGGCTAGTATAAATATCATAATTTAGCGTCTCCAGATTTTGGTTGGTTCTTCGCCTGTAAGTTTACTAAAATACCACATTCTTATGATTAAACTTTATGATACAGAGTGAGCATATGTATGTAGGTTGAAGTGATAGCTTTGACATCAAAAGCACACTCGGCCCGTTGCGACTCCACGGGTAAACGTAGTAGGACTGCACAGAGTGAGCATAGGTTGCATCAGCATCCGAAATTCACTTTTTTTCCTTTTTTCACCGACCATGAGGTAGTCCGGTATTAGTGGTTGTCAACTTACTTTACCGGTCATTACAACCCTGTAGTCTAGATTACGACCTAGCTTCTCACACTACCCATGTTGTGTGTGTTAATTTTGTCTATGAGTGTCAGGTAAAGTCGTAAATTTTGAGTCGAAAAATTTTGGTGAAATTTTTCGTGACAATTTTATTTTACTCTCAGAGTTTTTGCCGGAAGACTGTTGAGAGAAAGTCAACGAAAGAAATATTTTTTCATATTTCGATTTGTTCGAAATGTCTGAGCTAAGGTTTGAACCACTAGCTCGCATATAATACTACCTTCTAGACAACGGTGACTACTAATGGTTGTCAATCGCATTTTGTTCAAGTTCTGAAAGGTGTCAACTAAAACTCGATACTAAAAATATGGAAAATTCACTCTTGAATTTACGTGGCATGTAAGAGAACTTAGTCGAGTCAATAACTTTTTCTCATAGAGACGTAAAGACTTCGGACATCAACAGAAATCTTATTAGTAAAAAACTAGAGGAATAATCTAATCTTTCCCCTTTTTTGTTTGGCCTGGAAGGTTGCTAATTAATCTAGTCTTCTAACAGTGACCTCCGAACTTTGACAGTCGATGACGGCCATCTTGTTGAACCTATAAAATTATTTGCCATTCATTCAGCCTGTTTTGTCAAATCACTATGTACGATCATAGACAACAACTTGTGCTCGTTGAATGGGTTCTTAAGCCTAATTTTCATTGAAAAATCGTTTCTGTATGAAGAAACAAAACTGTCAACGATATCGCGATGAGATCAATGTTAGATCAAAGTGGTAGCCTTGATTACCAAAGCTTAATTGAGCACACATAGCGGCCTGTTGTGACGCCATAGGTGAACGCAGTCCCTGTATTGAATTACACCAAACTAAGGAAGAAGTTGGTCAGTGTAAATGCTGCATATTAAAAGCACGACTGCGATGAGATCTAAGAGCATCCAACGCATCCCGAGAAAGTCTTTTAGTTGGAACTGAACACCAACGTCATATGTTTTCAATAGGACACGCTATGTGCAACATAGCTCATGCCACATTGGATATTCTGCATTCGATATGATTTCATGTTCATTTCACTTGAGGGCGCTGCAAATTAGCCGAGATTGTACGATTTAGCCACGTTGGACACTTTCTTGTGGGGTTTTCGTAAGTCGCAGGTATATGCGAATAAGTCACAAGCCACAATCGTCGTCAAAGCCAACATCCCCCATACCATCAGTCAAATTCAGCCTGATTTATGCTATAGTATTATGGAAAATTTTACATTTCACATGCGCTTTACCCAGAGAAGCTGTAGTAGACAATTGAACGATGTTATAAACCACACATAATGGCACCAATAAGTCTTCATTTATGTTTAAGGGTAGAAAGCGCTTAAAAAAGACCCGATATTATAATTTTAATTTCCCAAGCTCTTAAAAAACAAAGCAAATAGAGGATTGCTTTGACTGTAAGAAGATTTCGCAAAAAATTGTAATATTTCCTGATCCGACGTTATTTTATAATGTTTTCCTTATCCATTATGGATGTCCAAAGATAAAATGACTCAATTGTCTAATAGAGTAGTCGTTGGCCATTGTCCTGCTACACAATACCTGCTGGTCATGCGATCACCATAAAAGAAGTAATGAAATCATATTGTGGAAATATTTGTTTCCTTTTTATTTTTCTATATTCGTTATGCTTCAATACCCTGATCCCTTTTTCTATTTCCATTTGTCCAGAGGCATTCATGTGTACAGTACAACTCTGCAAGGCAAATTGTTGTAAATAATACAACAAAAATAAATTATTTGAAATTCTGTTTTGTTTTTATTTTCTGTTATTTTTGTGATTTTTGTTACTTTTATTGTTTTTTCCCTTGTTGTTCCTGAATACAAATCCATTCCAGTTGCATTGATTTAAAGAAATGGAGGTTAAAATGAAGAAAAATAAAAAATTAAAAAAAGCGGAAACAATGAAATCGTAAACAAAGTTTAAATAGACTGTTTGATGCCTTATGAACACATTTATTTTATGGAATTATTTCCATGGCGGTTGAAGCCAATTAGAGATTGTCTGCGCTGTGCTGAAGATCTTCCTGGGCCAAAATCCACCTTCTTTTGAAAGACCTCCTCAAAAACTTATCAAATTTCTAAATTGATACGTATCTAAATTGGGCTAGAAAATGAATGTATTCAGCTTAAGTAAGCAGTGTCTACAGAGAATCTTGATGCCCACTATTTCGAAGATATGCCTGTATGAACTGGCCGATGCATTATTATTAGAGAAACTAAGATTCTGAATACATAATTTTACAAACATAAATGATCATTACAACCATTCAGTTAGGATTACAACCTATCTTCTCACACCACTAATGTTGTGTGTGTTAATTATGTATATACATGAGTGGTGGGACCTACAGTTTAAAATCGATTCCGAACGACAGATTTTTGAGACACTGTTCATAGCAATTTTATTGACTCTCAGAGTTTTTGCTGAAATCTGCGGGGAGGAATTCGCCGAAGAAATATATAATATAATATTATATAATAATATAATATATTAATACACACAAAATGAGTGGTATGGGAATGCAGGTTGTAATCCTGACTAAGGGCTTGTAATGACCACTTAAGTACACTGCCATGAAAAGCTATTCAAATTTGTGTTTCGGATTCGAAGCTGAATTGTCAGTCTCGCCACTCTAACAAAAAATTGACAAACACAACATGGGCGGTGTAAGAAGCTAGGTTTTAATCCTAACTAAAGGGTTGTTATAACCAAATAAGTAAATAAGAAAGCATGTATCTCCACAATATGTGTGGTGTGAGAAGCTAAATGGTTATAATGACGAATTAATTACGTAAGTAAGACTTTTTTTTTCACATTTTGTACAAATTTCGTTCATTTATTTAGCATTTTCTGTGGAAGATAACACATTAGTCACACAGCGTGTTGCCGTAATCACAGATCTATTCTAAATGAGGTAAGAAGGTTCATATTCTCCTTGATTTTAACAGTATTAAAAAAATTTTGGTGAAATTTTTCGTGACAATTTTATTTTACTCTCAGAGTTTTTGCCGGAAGACTGTTGAGAGAAAGTCAACGAAAGAAATATTTTTTCATATTTCGATTTGTTCGAAATGTCTGAGCTAAGGTTTGAACCACTAGCTCGCATATAATACTACCTTCTAGACAACGGTGACTACTAATGGTTGTCAATCGCATTTTGTTCAAGTTCTGAAAGGTGTCAACTAAAACTCGATACTAAAAATATGGAAAATTCACTCTTGAATTTACGTGGCATGTAAGAGAACTTAGTCGAGTCAATAACTTTTTCTCATAGAGACGTAAAGACTTCGGACATCAACAGAAATCTTATTAGTAAAAAACTAGAGGAATAATCTAATCTTTCCCCTTTTTTGTTTGGCCTGGAAGGTTGCTAATTAATCTAGTCTTCTAACAGTGACCTCCGAACTTTGACAGTCGATGACGGCCATCTTGTTGAACCTATAAAATTATTTGCCATTCATTCAGCCTGTTTTGTCAAATCACTATGTACGATCATAGACAACAACTTGTGCTCGTTGAATGGGTTCTTAAGCCTAATTTTCATTGAAAAATCGTTTCTGTATGAAGAAACAAAACTGTCAACGATATCGCGATGAGATCAATGTTAGATCAAAGTGGTAGCCTTGATTACCAAAGCTTAATTGAGCACACATAGCGGCCTGTTGTGACGCCATAGGTGAACGCAGTCCCTGTATTGAATTACACCAAACTAAGGAAGAAGTTGGTCAGTGTAAATGCTGCATATTAAAAGCACGACTGCGATGAGATCTAAGAGCATCCAACGCATCCCGAGAAAGTCTTTTAGTTGGAACTGAACACCAACGTCATATGTTTTCAATAGGACACGCTATGTGCAACATAGCTCATGCCACATTGGATATTCTGCATTCGATATGATTTCATGTTCATTTCACTTGAGGGCGCTGCAAATTAGCCGAGATTGTACGATTTAGCCACGTTGGACACTTTCTTGTGGGGTTTTCGTAAGTCGCAGGTATATGCGAATAAGTCACAAGCCACAATCGTCGTCAAAGCCAACATCCCCCATACCATCAGTCAAATTCAGCCTGATTTATGCTATAGTATTATGGAAAATTTTACATTTCACATGCGCTTTACCCAGAGAAGCTGTAGTAGACAATTGAACGATGTTATAAACCACACATAATGGCACCAATAAGTCTTCATTTATGTTTAAGGGTAGAAAGCGCTTAAAAAAGACCCGATATTATAATTTTAATTTCCCAAGCTCTTAAAAAACAAAGCAAATAGAGGATTGCTTTGACTGTAAGAAGATTTCGCAAAAAATTGTAATATTTCCTGATCCGACGTTATTTTATAATGTTTTCCTTATCCATTATGGATGTCCAAAGATAAAATGACTCAATTGTCTAATAGAGTAGTCGTTGGCCATTGTCCTGCTACACAATACCTGCTGGTCATGCGATCACCATAAAAGAAGTAATGAAATCATATTGTGGAAATATTTGTTTCCTTTTTATTTTTCTATATTCGTTATGCTTCAATACCCTGATCCCTTTTTCTATTTCCATTTGTCCAGAGGCATTCATGTGTACAGTACAACTCTGCAAGGCAAATTGTTGTAAATAATACAACAAAAATAAATTATTTGAAATTCTGTTTTGTTTTTATTTTCTGTTATTTTTGTGATTTTTGTTACTTTTATTGTTTTTTCCCTTGTTGTTCCTGAATACAAATCCATTCCAGTTGCATTGATTTAAAGAAATGGAGGTTAAAATGAAGAAAAATAAAAAATTAAAAAAAGCGGAAACAATGAAATCGTAAACAAAGTTTAAATAGACTGTTTGATGCCTTATGAACACATTTATTTTATGGAATTATTTCCATGGCGGTTGAAGCCAATTAGAGATTGTCTGCGCTGTGCTGAAGATCTTCCTGGGCCAAAATCCACCTTCTTTTGAAAGACCTCCTCAAAAACTTATCAAATTTCTAAATTGATACGTATCTAAATTGGGCTAGAAAATGAATGTATTCAGCTTAAGTAAGCAGTGTCTACAGAGAATCTTGATGCCCACTATTTCGAAGATATGCCTGTATGAACTGGCCGATGCATTATTATTAGAGAAACTAAGATTCTGAATACATAATTTTACAAACATAAATGATCATTACAACCATTCAGTTAGGATTACAACCTATCTTCTCACACCACTAATGTTGTGTGTGTTAATTATGTATATACATGAGTGGTGGGACCTACAGTTTAAAATCGATTCCGAACGACAGATTTTTGAGACACTGTTCATAGCAATTTTATTGACTCTCAGAGTTTTTGCTGAAATCTGCGGGGAGGAATTCGCCGAAGAAATATATAATATAATATTATATAATAATATAATATATTAATACACACAAAATGAGTGGTATGGGAATGCAGGTTGTAATCCTGACTAAGGGCTTGTAATGACCACTTAAGTACACTGCCATGAAAAGCTATTCAAATTTGTGTTTCGGATTCGAAGCTGAATTGTCAGTCTCGCCACTCTAACAAAAAATTGACAAACACAACATGGGCGGTGTAAGAAGCTAGGTTTTAATCCTAACTAAAGGGTTGTTATAACCAAATAAGTAAATAAGAAAGCATGTATCTCCACAATATGTGTGGTGTGAGAAGCTAAATGGTTATAATGACGAATTAATTACGTAAGTAAGACTTTTTTTTTCACATTTTGTACAAATTTCGTTCATTTATTTAGCATTTTCTGTGGAAGATAACACATTAGTCACACAGCGTGTTGCCGTAATCACAGATCTATTCTAAATGAGGTAAGAAGGTTCATATTCTCCTTGATTTTAACAGTATTAAAAAAACAAGGATTTTGTCAGGATATTTTTTATGTTACAAACTAAAACGCTTACCCAGTATATATTCGTTTTATTTATAAATATGTTGCCACAATAAAATTCTATCCCTAGAGCTTATCTTTTTTTGGGTTTTCTTGCCCGATAATTTTTGCCTTATCACGTAGAGGTCTTGTAATTTCTGTTGTTTTCAGGATTTCTTCTGGTTTTTTTTCCCATAGATTTGTTAAAAACAATTTTTATGTTGTTTTCTGTTGATTCTTAAATGTTTTTTCGTGTTAAGTTTTTGTGCTTTCTTGCGTTTTTTCTCTCGAAAACTTTTTTTTCAATTTTCTACTTGGTTTCCTGTCCAATACATTGTCTTCCGCTTGTCACCAGTATCCCGAGCAATAGAACGCAAATATATTCAGACATTTTTTTCTGGTTGTTTTTCCACAGGAATAGAGATGTTTTGGATTTGTTTTGAAATGTTTCGATAAAAAAAAAATAAGCAGAAAACAAAGAAATAAAAATTTTTTTCTTCGCTGCTGACTGGCCTGAAATGTTACAAAGAAAAAACTGTTTTATAAATTAAATATTTTTATAAACAAGTTTACTATTTAGAACAATTTTTAAACATTAAAACTTCAACCGCCACCAGATTTGTCTAAATATGCATGACAAGTAAGGAATAGAGATGTTTTGGATTTGTTTTGAAATGTTTCGATAAAAAAAAAATAAGCAGAAAACAAAGAAATAAAAATTTTTTTCTTCGCTGCTGACTGGCCTGAAATGTTACAAAGAAAAAACTGTTTTATAAATTAAATATTTTTATAAACAAGTTTACTATTTAGAACAATTTTTAAACATTAAAACTTCAACCGCCACCAGATTTGTCTAAATATGCATGACAAGTAACATCACTTTTCTGAAGAAAACAATGAAGTTTGGTATTTGAGAACGTGTTGGCAGCACTACTATACTTAGTGTTTAGCGTATGGGATACAGTGTCCTTTTTAAAACTCTGTCTCAATGTATCGTAAGAAACATAACTACCGGTTGTATTAAAGAAAAGGCTAGTTTATACATGCCCCACATCAAGCCTCTTCATCATAACATTCCCTGCAATAGTTCGTAAGGAACCCAATCACTAGTTGCCATTAAAAAAATAGACCAGTGTCAGAGTGCGTTAATAAGCAAAATTGTCGTATAAAAAACCTACACGTTGGTCTTACAGAAGCCAATGCTCCTATTACGAGTGCGGATTGTTTCGTTTATTGCGTCAAACGTTTGATGACCGTTTAATTAGCCGAAATGGTCGAAAAGTCAATTGGCCGCTAAGAAGCTGTGATTTAACACCGTTGGACAATTTACAAACCAGAGATAAATTAGCATTTGATGGCCAACATTCGTGATGCCATTGCCGAGATACGAACCCATACACTCAAAAAAATGCACGAAAACTGGTTCGATCGAATTAGGTACTGTGAGGCCAGCAGCGGCAGCCATATATATTGTTACGAAAATGGAAATGGTGTTGTTAAAATAATAAGCAAAAGCTCCAAAAACAACACAATAGACTTGATCACACATAAAATGATAAACAAAAGCTCCAAAAACAAAATAATGCAGTTGTTCACGTGATCAACGAATGAGTAAACATATAGCAACAAAAATAACAGGCTTGTTTACAAGATCGATGAATAAACAAAAAAATATAGCAAAAACGTCCGTGTATAAAAAAATATAGCAGAAAGACAAACAAAACAACAACAACTCTGCCTGGACGAAAGTAAACAAGATACACGAACAACAAAAAATGGAAACAAGTTGTTTACATTTTTGGATTGTTCCCGAAGGTCGTCATCATCCTTCAAGGGCATTCATCACACTGTTGATCCAGTGATATAAAAGGCAAGATGAAGCGAGCAATGATGATTGAGTTAGAATTCAGTCAGTCGTGTATGAAGACACGTGATTCTCGGAGTTCGAGTTAAGTTAGTCGTGTGACGACGTCGCGTTGAATTGAGTGAGAATTCAACCAGTGGTGTGTAAAGATACGAGATCGAGTTATAATTCAGTCAGACTGGAGTGCAGACAAGTTGCGTGAAGAAAACAGTTGTTAGTGTTGTGCTTACAAAACAAGTTGTGAGCAAAGAAGAATAACTAACAATTGTTCTTGTTGTTTACAAAAAAAAGGTTGTAAGCAGAGAAATATCACGAATAAGCACATATTGTGAAAGTTATCATTGTATACGTGAAATAAGTTCGAACAGTGGCACAAAAGTTGTGCAGATAATAAAGAATTGACTTAAAATTAAACAGATATTTATTTTTATTTTATTTGCAATCTACGAACTCATATTTTTAACGTTTTTAAAAGGTAAAAACGTAACAATATAAAATAATATTCCATTTCTAACCGGAACAATTGTACTTCAAAACAAAAAAATTAATTTGGCGACATTTTAAACTGTTTTTGTTTTGTTGCTGTTTTAAATTTAAATTTTTAAACGACACTTCCTTTATATAGGTTTGCTTCTCTTTTCCAATATTTAATGTGGCGTGAAGGTTTGATAAATTATTGATTTTTAAAGCCTGAAGCCTCTCAGAGTGGGTTGAGCAAACTCCGACCTACAAAAATTACAAAATTGACAAAAAAAAATTGAAAAGCTGTATGCATTTATTAACCCGTTTTAACAGTATCAGATTGAATTAAAATATCTTTATTAAGAATTTTATTCAGATCAGCAACCTCTCGATTATTGTCTGGCTTCAGGTTATTTTTTCTTTTTTACATGAAAGCAGGTGTGAATATTACGCCGTATTTTGATTATTTTCTTTAACAATATATCCTTCGATGTAATCCTTTCCTTTTTTTTTGTATGTCTATTCATTCATTTGCCTGTCAAAATAAATTACGTTTTACAAATCCTGGCTACATACGTATTCAAACCGTCTGTTGAATTTTCTTCTTTTTCAAACCCTACTTGGCATGATAAAAATACTTGTTTATTTTTCTTTCGGTTTCTTTTTGCCAAAATAAGAAAAACGAATGCAAAAAAGAAATGAATTTTGTTGCAAATAAAGATTTATAAATATTTAATCACTCATTCGATTTTATTTGGTTGCTCCGTTGTTGTTCGAAAAGAAATTAAAAAAAATACTTTAACAAAAGAAACACGTTTGTTACCATAATTCAAGCATTGAATCAATACTTGGCTACATATGGGTTTTTGGTTTTACTCCTCTAAAGTACAATTCAGTAACACATTCAACAAATACCAACGTAAACAATGTGCAGACCACCAAACAAGCAGGCAAGAGTTCATGCTCGCATTGTATGCATGTTATCGAACAGTAAATTTTCAATTTCAGTGGTAATAGCAGTGCTTTGAACGATAACAAATGCATAAATTCCTATTTAAAGCTTCATTATAAATAAATGACCCAATTGGTGGGAGGTATAGGGTGTACAGAGGGAGATTTCAAAGTCTGCAATTCCAAAAAAAAAAAAATGTGGTGTAGAGTATATGTGATAATCCTACTTGACTGCTTCTATTTTCTGTAATTTTCTTCGATTGTAATTCGATATGTAATGTGCAATGGCTGTTCATAAAATCAATGTACAACTCGTACATACAATATACATACCCGTTCCTATTACTTATTCACACATTCCATTCACAATCTATATTCGGTTGGAAGGTACTTTTGGGAAATTGTGCTAATTTTGTATTTATATGTACCCAATCCAATTGTGTTGTGATTTTCAATGGAATTTATTTGTTCCCTCTCAACAGCATCTGTTGTTTACTTCAATAGATTTTGCTTTAATGCTTGGCATAAAAATATTTTCTGTTTAAAAATTGAAATTAATAGCAGGGGCCTTGAAATATTTTTTTTTTTTGTTTTTAATTTAGGAACTAGAGATTTAGGATTGTAATTCAGCTGGTTAAACAACAACAAATAATTTGAAAAGTAATTAAAAAATTGAAATTAAGTTAAATTTTAATTAAACTTTAGAACTCCTGAAAATATATTAAAAAACTAATTGATCTTTACTGGTTGTGTCTAAGGGACTGTTAAGGATTGAGCTATGAGTCACTCGAATTATTAAATCACTAACTTATATACATACATACATAATTGGTCATTACAACCCTTCAGACAGGATTACGACGTAGGTTCTCACACCACTTATGTTGTGTGTGCTAATTTTATACATGAGTGACTGGACCTACAATTTAGAGTTGATTTGTTTTGAGAAATTTTTCGTGGCAATTTTATTTTACTTACTCTCAGAGTTTTTGTCAGAATTATGTTGAAAGGATGTCGCCGAAGAAATACTTTTTTAATATTTTGTTTTGGTGGAGATGCCTCATGTCTAATTTACCTGATGCATTTCGTGTTAGACCTGTCTTCTTACTGCTACCCAACAGAAAGTAATCCTAATTAATTAAGCTTCCCCATTCAGACCCCAACTTTTTCGAGTTAACTTCATAGAATCTAAGTGTTCGAATGACGACCTGACTGTCAGATAGTATTACTATGTCTTCCTGTTTTACTTTCTTTGTAAACTGAATTCATATTTCGATTGTATAGACTTCCGCTTGAAAGATAGGTGTGAGTTTTCTTTCGCTTATAATTTTTCACTCTGGAACAAAAGGAAACTATCGCTCCAGCCTCATCATCTGTCTTCGATCTATACGTATAACAACGTAGGAATGGTCCTTGTTTTAATGTGTTAACATTTTTCGTTACTCCATTCACTATTTTACTCGTTGCGAGGCATTTTCAAAAGTCATAGGACCAAATCACGAATTTGTCAGCAACTCGATTTATCCCTCGTAAATCCTGAATTTCTGAATCTGAAGTCGCCGTAGTCTAGTAGGAAACTGTGTTGGCTTATTAGACGAAAGGCCCGAGTTCAAACCCCAGCTCAGACATCAAAACGAAAATATGAAAATATTTCTTCGGCCACTTCCTCTCAGCAGATTTCTGGCAAAAACTCTGAGAATGAAATAAAATTGCCACGAAAAGTTTCTCAAAAATCTTTCGTTCGGAATTGACTTGAAACTGTAGATCATGTGTAAAATTAACACACACAACATCAGTGATGTGGGAAGCTAGGCCGTAATCCTGACTGTATCATATGTATGTATCATAGTACGCCTAAACGCTGGCCTAAATGGAAATTCATCCTTCAAGAACGTTACGCCAACTAAGCAAACCTATAACAACCTCACCGTTTTTGTTAAGTTTGTTTCGTAGAATTTAGTTTTTTGATGAGATTTTCTTATATTTTGAATTACTGACTAATGCTATATGTAATCCTAATATAAATCTTTCTGTAAGTCTGTTTTTTTGTTTGTTTGTTTGTTGGTTTGTTTGTTAGCCAATCACGCCTGAACGCCTGGATCGATTTTCTTGAAATTTGGGATATAGATCGAGCTTTTGTCGGTGCAGGTTATAGGCTATAAATCTTTTCAAAATTTTGACCAAAAGAGGAGAAAAAATGGAACAAAGGGAGAAAAAATGGGCAAAAATTAGTACTTTTATGCATAAATGCTGTATTTTAACTGTTTTATAGGTAATTTTTTACGATTTAGCTTGGTTAAGTTTCCCAAATAGCTATTGGAGGTGTTCCATTTCTAAAGTTGAACCAAAAGGGGTCCAAAAAGGGGGAAATGGGCCAAAAACGGGCAAATTGAGTGCAGTAATATTTAGGACTTAGAGTATTCAAAAAACTGGGTTGTTTGTTAAACCGGTTTCCAAATAATTTGAAAAATTGCATTTTTTAAGAAACCGGTTTTTTTTATTTATTGTTATTTTTAATGCAAAAATGACCCAATAATAATTTTTTTACATTTAAAGAAAAATTTATGCAATAGGGTGTCCCATGGCCACCTTTTTTGTAGAAATACCTCCCAAACGATGCCTGTCTTAAATTTAAAAACATTTTTCATTTTTTAAACTAATTCAAACTACATAACCCGCGCAACGCCGGGTACAATCTGCTAGTTTTTAAATATATTCTATAAACTCTTATTAATTTTTTTTTTTAAAGGTGCTGGTTGAAATAATCTGGGAGCCACTGTATGTATATATGTACATACATACATAAGTATGTATATGTATGTTTGTATGCATACATGCCCTATGCCATGGAAGTAAATTTGTTTCATATTTCCTTTATACATTCTGCCCTCAAAAGTATTTAAAAAAAACCAAAAAACTAACAAAAATTTTAAAAAAATTTTAATAAATTTCTGTTGACAAGAACCTCCACAATTTTCTTACAAAAAAGACAAATTTTCGTTGAATCTTAAAACGATTAACCTCAGGCGTATACTTGATATGTGTAAGAAACCATCTTCATATCACGTATACGATGTGTATGTAGAAATGAAATCAATAACAAACACTTGTGTGTTACCAAAAGGAAGAAGAAAGAAAAAAAGGAAAACGATGAATTCTATTTCCTGTATTTATTTTATTGAAAAAAAAAAACCAAAAGTAAAATCGAAAAAAAAAATAGAAGAAGAATTCCTTAAAACATGTTTCCCTCACAGCTTTAGCAACATGAAAATGAACTTTGCCATGAGCTGGCAATTTGAATAAAATGTGCGCATAAATAATTTTTGGATAATTTAAAAAACAGGCCTAAATTTACTTATTTTATTTATTTTTTATTCATTTGTTTTTTGTTTTTGTGTTTTTATTAAATATTATTATCGTTATTCACTTTATATTTCATGGCTTTATTATCCAAAGAATTTAAAGTGGAAAATTAAAAGAAAATTTTTTTTTTTAGTTTTATAGGGAACTAGCTGCACCCTGCGCGTGTTGCTGCGCCACCAACTAAAATAAATTTGAAGGAAAGACATTACACGAATGTCCAATTAATTTTGAATCATTTTATTGATTTTGTTTCCCGTTGTCCTTATGATTCAGACGAACGGACTTGAGTAGTACGCATTCGATCAGTTTCTAATCTCACTTTTCGTTGTTCAAGTGGTTCAAGCGAACGGGTCTCAGCGGCATATATTAGAAGATTTTCCAGTCTCAATGCTCGTCTGATTCTGAGGATCGTAATGCTCTTTTCTTCCGTGCTTGAGGTGTAGAGCGACCAATTGCTTGTCATTCATTTTGAATAATTTTCAGTGACGCCATTCATTGGAAATTAATCGCACCAACCTCCGTCGACTCATACGCAACAATGAACAGTTTACGATTTAATTAATTTTGAGTAATTTTCAGAGGCGCCACCTATCGGATATTGGTCATACCAAATTAGAAACCTTCTTCGGCTCATGCGCAACAACTTTGCTAAAGATCATAACATGATCAAATGCACAGTTTACGATTTAATTCATTTTGAGTAATTTTCAATGGTGCCACCAGTCGGAAATTTTTCATATTCACTTAGAAACCTTCTTCGGCTCATGCGCAACAACTTTGCTAAAGATCATAACATGATCAAATGCACAGTTTACGGTATAATTAATTTTAAGTAATTTTTAGTGGCGCCACCTATCGGATCTTGGTCATACCAACTTAGAAGCCTTCTTCGGCTCATGCGCAACAACTTTGTTAAAGATCATTACTTAATTAATTAAAGTCGACTTCAAACGAAAAAATTTTGAGAAACTTTTTACAGCAATTTTATTTTACTCTCAGAGTTTATGTCAGAAACCAGCTGAGAAGAAGTCGCCAAAGAAAATATTTTTTACATATTTCGTTTTCCTCGAGATGTTTGAGCCAGAGGTTGAACCACGGGCTCTCCGTCTATTAAATCAACACTTTAACTATCAGACTATGACCACTTATTTCTCACACTCGCATTGTTTTATTTAAATTTAAAGATAGACAGCGCTTAACCTTACAATTACTTCATTTTGAAGGGCTTTAGAAATGTATTCCCAACACATTTCCTTTTTCTTTTGAAAATTTTGGTTTTTATTAAAGTTTGGTTTGCTCTTTGTCAGAGGATGGATTTCCAAAATATTCTAAAAATCCATCGCAAACATCATTTTTTATGATTATATTATGTATGGAATATATCGTACAAATTTCCGTCTTGGCATTCCCCTAACGCAGAAAACAGATGAATTTGATTTGATCAGTATTCCTACCCAATTATAATAGAATTACAAGGCGATCCATTTCGCTGTTAGTAACATAATGGAGCTCTTTTAACTTAGGGTTTGTGTCTTGGCTAGTAGAATTTGAAATCTATTTTCACACACATGCTTATATTTGCTTTAAAACTAAATAGTCTGCTCCCGAATGTTTCCTCAGAACTAAATCGTAAGGTAAGGGATTAAGTTGACTTTGAGAAACGCTGTAATTTGTGCCCTGCATGTCAAGAACACCTCATAAGACAAAGCTTAATGGGGAAAAATGATACGACACTGAGAGTCAGTTCACATCACATCTACGTGAAAAAAAACACACATTCAAATCGCTTGCACAAAGGATCCTATGTGGCATGAGACATGTGGCACGTAGAACTGTCCTGTTGAAACCACATAGTTCAGGTCAGTCGATTCAGCCTAACTAAAGTTAATAATCATGGATCGTTGACAGTGATGGTCGTCGTTTATAAAGAAATATGGACCAACGACGCAGTGACCTTAAAATTCACATCACACATGCTTTTTTCGGCATATATTTGGTGCTTTTAGATATCATGTGGATTGGTAACATTCTATATTTTTGACAATTTTGTTTGTTCACGTACTCATTCATGCAGAAATGTCTCATCTCTACACATGATTTTTTGGTACAAATTAGGGTCACACGTCGTTGTTTATAGTCGGCCATGGGGATTTGTCAAAACAGACTGAATGAGTGACAATTAATTTGGCAGACATACATACATGCATACATAATTGGTCATTACAATCTTTCAGTCAGTAGTAGAACTTAGCATCTCACGCCACTTATGTTGTGCACGTTAATTTTTATACATGAGTATCGGCAGACCTACAGTTTAAAGTCGACTCTAAATGACAGATTTTTCGAGAAACCTTTTCAAATCAATTTTTTTTTGTTTTGATCATAGGGTTTTTGTCAGATGTCTGTTGAGAGGAAGTCGCCCAAGAAATATGTTTTTATGTTTCGTTTCTTTCGAGATGTCTAACCTGGAGTTTGACCCGTACCCTCACGTCTAATAAGCAAACATACTAAATACAAGACTACGGCGACATCAAACGAGATAAATACAAGATTTAATTGGTTTCCTGCTCAGATGCAGTATAATCATGGAAAAATGATGCCTTGAATCATGTGCACAACTTAATCTTTCCATAGGTTCATCATACTTCCTTCTTAAATGGAGATTCTACGACACACTGCCAATTCCAGAGTGCCAAACAGATCACATTGTAGTTGCAAAAAAATTATTTAGAACAACGTTGGGTAGGCCATCAATGTCAACAGAGAGCACTATAAGTATACCGGGGGTTTGAACAGTTGCCACGCGTCTAATAAGCCAGCACACTAACTATATGGCCATTATTAACTATGAAAGCTTCGACATTCCTGCTTGTGGACCCGATGCTATTGGCCCTAACTTTGAGGAGAATAAAAGTATTTAAGTGAGCCATTGTCAAACCTCACAGTCAGTGTGAATATTGTCAAGTTAGATTGTGAAAATTCCACAACACAAGCTCTGGGCAAGTACTAAATGATTAACGTACTTTCTATACAACTAAAGCTGTTGCGGTTTGATGTCAAATACTCTCAAACTTGCATTGCATGATGGTTGTTATTAATTTGTAAAATTCTTAATTAATTGTAACAACAAAATTGTTGCCACAACTACAAATTAATGCACGGCCATCATCATAAATTATAGTGTGTCAGTGTGTCTGTCTTAATTTGAAAAACATTATTAATCATGGCACTTGTTTTTCCAAATTAATAATAAAACTTGTTTGGCTAATTTATCACAATTTTTTTTATCATCTATTTGGTAAGCAACAACTGCTTTTTGTGTGGACAAAACATTAAGAAGAAGAAAAGTTTTTCTTAATTAAGAATCTGCCGCACAGACTTGGTTAAAAAGGAGACAAAATTAAACGAGCACAAGACATTAAAAACGACAATGACACCTGCTGCAATTGTCTTCATGCGTACAGTCTCTGGTTTCGTTTGGTTTTGGTGGCATTTTATGAAATTGTCTACCAAATGTTGCTTTTTAAACGTATTTTTTTCGCATTTTTTCTTTGGTTTTATTGCTGACAGTTTATAAATTTCTTCTCGTTTCTTTAATTTTGTGCTGAAGTTTCAGTTTAAATCAACAGAAATGCTTACTTGGATGGAGTATTTATTCAATTCGATTCAGAGAAGAAAATTCCAATGGAAGGACCTCGCAGGTCCTAGCCGTTTTTACTGAGAATTTTGAGAATGATGCATAAGCCTGCCGTTACCAATCCCTGTTAAATTTCTTGATTTATGGCAGAGATTTTTAAATTTTATTTTTAGTTAAGCATTGTGGTGTAAGTGTAAGCGTTATCCATGTCGTTTGCCTTCTGGCCAATTTATCTTTACAATTGTGCATAATAAATGAAATCAATGATGGTTTTTCTGTTTTTCTGTTTTACTTGTCACTAAATAAAGTGTAACCCCAGAAGAAAAAACAAATAAATATGGCCTGAAGCAGTTTGTGGTCATCAATTTTATTTTACTCTGCATGTAGGTCTCCTCCATGGTGTCATATCGTAAATTGTAAACGTTTATTCATAAAATTTCTATTTTTTTCTTATCATTTATTATTTATTTTTTCTTTATTTTTATTTTTCTTTTTTTTTTTTTGTATTTATTATGCCGTATTCATCAATAATAAATACACACTCTTGTAATGGTAATGATTTATTTGCATGTCTTTATACATACACTCTGAGCGTATACGTAATATTCCTTCATTTAATATTACGTACGTATTGCTTATACGTCATAGGTTAACATTTAAAAGGAGTTTTTATGGGGGGGGGGGCTTAGTTAATAAATAACAAAGTAATTTCCTGCCTTGTTTATGCTTAAGTGGTTAATATTTGAACAGTTTTTGTTAATTACTTAGGATAGACCATAAATTTTAATGTTTAGAATAACAAAAGAGAGAGACAGAGTGGTTGTGTATAAAGAAAATAAAAAAAATTAAATGGGAAAACTACAGTCGGAAATAAATTGTTGCCTACTTAACTACTTATGTTGTGTGTGCTAAAGTTTAAAAAGGACTCCGAACCACAGATTTTTGAGAAACTATACACGACAATTTAATTTACTCTCAGAGTTTTTGCCAGAGGCAGTCGCCAAAGAGATATTTTTTTTTTGAAGCAACTTATTCCGAAGAAATTAACGAATGAGAATATGCAAGTGGACTAGTTGTAAATGCAAGAATATCAGAGATAGTATTTTAGACTAAAAAACACAAACAGCCAGCGAATGTTGAATTTAGTAACGAGACACACTTTTGTTGAGACCCGCTGTATCAGCAAATAAGTGGTCAAAACGATCGTAGCCTACAAGTGTATGGTACGGTAGGAATCCTTTGGCACGACAACGTTTACCAATTTGATACAATGGATACAAAGCTTAACTTCATTTTTTACTACTACATAGTAAAAGAGGAACTATTTTATGGTACACAGATGAATCAAGAATGGATCTTTGAACAACTGCCGGAGTTATTTAATCCTAATATGAAATAGCCACTGTAGTCTAGTAGGTAGTGTGTTGGATTATTAGACGTGAGGTCACGGTTCAAATTCTATGTCAGTCATCTTCAACAAAACGAAATATGAAAAAATATTTTTTCGACGATTGCCTCTCAGCAGATTTCTGGCAAAAACTGTGAGAGTAAAAAAAAATTGGCATGAAAAAGTTTCTCAAGAATCTGTCGTTTGGAGTCGACTTTAAATTGTAGCTCCTGCCACTCGTGTATAAAATTAACACATAATCCTGACTGAAGGGTTATAATGAACAATTCTTTATGTACGTGTGTGAAATATTCCGACCCTATGTGTAAAATTGCTGGTATCTTTCAAGAATAATGTGTTCAATTCAACTTGGTAAGCCAGGACATAGCAATACATTCTAATAGTGAGGCCTTCATTCCTTTAACCACGTTAAATCGAAAGTATTAGACACTGTAAGGAAAAAAGTTACTCGCTGCTGGGTCCCAGGTTATGTGCGAATTCTGGACAATAAGCAATCAAATGACATTGCGAGGAGGGAAACTTCCTCGTCGCTGATCGGGCCATAGCCCTGACGATGTTAAGAAATTTCGAGAATATGAACTACATTGCTTCTCACTATGACTTCATTGTCCATATTGGAAGGAAAACCATGATGGGACTTAGTTAGAGACTCAGATGTGTGAAGGCAATATCCATATAAGGTACAATAATTTTAGGGAGAATATTATCATACTTCTGAATAGGCAGGCATCCTACATAATTATTAAAATATTTGTATGCTGCCGCAGATCCTTTAATAATGTGGTTGAACTATTCAATGCACAGTGGTATTTCGGAACACCTCTAGAGCAAATGAATTGGCATACCTGCCAAAACGACCGAAATTTCCTACACTAAGAATTTCGTTATAAACCTGCCAGCTTATCGGTAATAAATCTGTCTAAAACTTGCAGGAAGAGCGAAAAATCTGCTTCTACTCCAAAGGAGCGTCGTTGTGGGAATTATCACTGGATATTGTATATTGTGTACTCATGACACACGTAATGAAGTTTGTCATCTGTGACTTTTGTAAAAGTAAAAGAAAGTAAAAAGTTCTGCACGTACTGTGTACATACCCATCATTATGTAGCAGAAGAAAGGAACCCCAATATTTATACCATGCAGCTGAACTCATAACACAGTCGCGACAGATACGACTTAAGCCTGAGTTTTTGATTGTTCTTGAATTATGGAGAATGATATTTGTAAAACAAGTTTCCTACCTACCATGTCGTTGCAAATCCCAGTCATTCCTTCTATGACCCTGTAATTGCGGAGAACTGTGAGAAAATCTCTGTTCCTTAACTCACGTAATTTCGTTTAATTTTGGATAAGTGGAAAGTGTTTCTAGACACTTGACATGCGATTATGCATTCAGGAACACAGCATAGCCTCAGTCATTGTGCTTATAACAGTTGCAACCATAAGGTGATGTTCATTGTGATATTCGTTGACGATGTAATCCTCTATGGGTTATCAGCCAATTTCTAAATAGTTTATTTAGAGAGTGAATGAAGTCTTTAGTAAGTACTGTGTTGGCTTATTAGACAAGAGGACACGTTTCAAACCCCAGGTCAGATATCTCGAAGGAAACGAAACATACACAAATATTTCTTTCGGCCACTTCCTCTCAGCAGATTTCTAGCAAAAACTCTAAGCGTCAAATAAAATTGCCATAAAAAGTTGCTCAAAAATCTGTCGTTCGGAGTCGACTTAAAACTGTAGGTCCCGACACTTATGGATAAAATTAACACACGCAACATAAGTCGTTTGAGAATGTAGGTCGTAATTCTGACTGAAGGGTTGCAATGACCAATTATTTGTGTATGTATGAGGCCTCATAATTTGTAGAAATTCGAAAAACTTTGATGAAAACTTTTGCCTTCAGCTGTATACGTATTCAAGCATTTTGAACACTAACATACGCCACTTTTTTCCCCAATGGATTCTAAGTATAGCTTTAGAAGAGTTTTTCAAAGGAAAGGGAACTCAAAATTTTTGTTTTTAGCAAATTAGATGAAATAAACATTTTTATGATGACTTGATTAGGACGATTACAATGACAAAAAGTGACTAGAAAATTTCATTTGTTTATGCATGAATCTTTTGGCACCCACCAGAAGAAATATCACAAAAAATATGAGACAAATAAATAAACTCCAGCGCTGTTACCTAAGGCATATTAGAGAATTATATTCATCCTGAATTTAATATTTTAAAAATCTTTCGCTAAAATATTTATTCTTTTCATTTTAGACATAAACATCATGAATTCCAATGGTAAGGCAACAGAATAGCACTTAAAATTTAAAAACTTGCACTCAATTTGAAGTAAACGTGACTGGAAAGCGCTTTAAAAAAACAACGAATAAAAATATGTAATATTTTGCAAAATATAACAAAATAGAAAATTGAAATCAATAAAGAAAATGAAATAAAAAAAATAAACAAAATCAACAACGAATGCCGTAATAAAATTCCATTTCGCTACTACAACCACAGTGTATTCCAAAAGAATAACCCTTTTTGAGCAAATCGAATCCAGTGGCGTTTACATTATCAAATGGCTAATGAAACCCTAAAGCGACATTTACAGGGCAACGAAAATCCCCAAGGATGTACAAAACTTACAGCTGTCGCCTGGAGGCAACAACGTGAACATTTTACTGACAAACATGCTGCTAAAGTGGTTTGTGAGTGTTCCAAGACTAGAAACATGTGTAAAGCGCTCCTCAATACATCTTGTGAAGAGCAGATATTTAAAGGCAGAAAGAAGAAGAGAGAATATACAACATATCGACAAACAATTCCGAATAACGGCACAATAAATGAAAGCGAATCAAAGTATTGTAAAGGGGCAATAGCCCCTTCAAACTTAACGCCTTTAATGGCTGCAACAACAGCAACTTCTATGTTGGCGTACAACAATTTATTGCACAATTTAGTTGGCTCGCTATTGTGGCATATAACAGCCTCAACAGCAATTTCCATTTTAGCAACACTCTACTATTTTATCGCCAATACACAAGGTGCATCAGCAATTTCAGTTGTAGCATCAATGCCAACATCACTATCATCATCATTATCAGCCTCGTTATTAATGTACTCTTCTCTGGCATCAGCCACAGCAGCAATGCCAACACAAACGCCTTCATCTGTACCAACTCTATTGCCATTAATAACAACAAATTACAGTTTTTTACCAACCATCTCCCCTAGCCATATTACGGCGACTAGCAGCAGCAATGGCGTTGTGGATTTCAACTACAACTATAAGATTAATTCAACGGAAATTACTATTTTGAATGGTATTTCCTCTTTGGCTACAAATAAAGTTTCCGTTTATAACGGCATTGACAATAATAATAACAACAATAGCAACAACAACAACAATAATAATAATGTTATCACAGTCTCCTACAATAATAATGCCATCAGTATTAATGACACCATGGATGACTTGTCTGCCGAAGATGCTTCCGAATACATATTTGATCGTACAGATGTACGCATCATATTCATTACACTGTATACTATTGTGTTTTGTTGTTGTTTCTTTGGTAAGTAAAACAAGAGAACATTTTATTCGCAACAGTTTTTTTTTTTTTGTTTTGAACGGATAGCAGACCTGTTACTGAAAATAAAGTGGGCTGTTTTATAAATAACGGCACGCAAGTCACAAAATTTTAAAACCATAAGCCTTAAAATTTAGTTTTAGAAGTCGTCGCTGTCTAGTAGGTAGGGTGTTGGCTTATTAGACACAAGGCCAGGGTTCAAACCACAGATCAGACATCTCCAGCAAAACGAAATATGAACAAATATTTCTTCGTCGACTTCCTCTCAGCAGATTTCTGGCAAAAACTCTGAGAGTAAATGAAAAATGGTCATGAAAAGTTTCTCAAAAATCTATCGTTCGGAGTCGACTTTAAATTGTAGGTCTCGGCGCTCATGTATAAAATTAACACACGCAACATAAGTAATGACCAGTTATGTATGACCCGTTGGTTGAGACTATTCTCTGAGTTGTAATGAGGCATTGAGAACATGTGCTTAGTCGTGGCGGGTATCAATTGATTACCGAGAACTTGGTCGACTATACTTTGCTGTGTTTGAATATCCTATGCATCATATTTAAAACGTTGACTGCCGCGGCAATTTTTAGAAAACTTGACAAAAAACGACAATTTGATTTTTTCACATTAGTGAAATGTCTAACGAATTAGACATTAGTTGACAGTCAACGTGTTAATTTAAAATCACTTCTCGTTTAATCAAATCATCTGCTCGGAAAGAGAACAATTGTTTTATTGGGAATTTTAAAACAATTTAAATAACTTTACATGCTCGATTGTCAACCTCACAGTACCTCATTTGATCGGACCAATTTTCGTGCACTTTTCCTAGTGTATTGGGTCACATCTCAGCAATGGCATCACGAATGTTGACCTTCAAATCCAATTGTCTATGGAGTGTCGGCATTACACTTGTCTTTAACGGCGCTCCACAAAAAATAGTCCAATTGGCAAACGGCCATCAAACGTTTGACGCAATAAATCGATTGTGGCTGGAGATGTGTGGTAAGTTGCACAATCCTGTTGAAACCAAACATTGTTTACATCAATACCATTAAGAGCTGGTGCAAAAAAATCGGTTATCATGGTGCGATATGTGTTCCCATCTACCGATATGCTTGCTCCGTCCTCATTTGCAAAGAAATATGGACAAATGATGCCTTTGCTCCACAAGCCGCACCAAACATTCACTCGTAAGTGATGCATTGGCTTCTGTAAGACAACGCGTGTGTTTTATAAGGCGCAAAAACGTAAATTTTTGCTTATTAGCGTAGCCACCAGAGATCAGCAATGAATCGTTTTTGCGCTACTCATAAGCACTTATGAAATTTTGAATTCGAAATTTGCAATCTTAGTGTAAGCAAAAAGACAGAGTAACAAGCAGAGCAAACACACAACCTTCTAGTAAGTATTTTAGTGTTCGTACGCGATTCATACTTATTTTGTGATTCGTGCATGTGTTGAGTTATGGAGAGTCGAAATCGACAACATCATACGTGTTGTTAAGTTTGAATATGATGAGTACTTCAAACTATGAATATGAGTCGAGGTTCCATGATATTAAAAGAAGTACGAATGCGTATAAGTAATAGAAATTATGAGTATGATTCGATTTTAATCATCTTTTTGAATACTCATTGCTGATCTCTGGTAGCCACCCATCAAGATAAAAATGAGCTTTATCCGAAAATATGTTTTTATTTTGGCAAAATTGACATCATGCATGGCACAGTTTCTCGTTGGACCAATAAATCCCAACGTTGCTTAAGCTTAAATCATTTTATTACGTTCAGTAGAGATAATATACTGAATGTTGTCACAGAATAGAATGACATAAGTATTGCCAGATTCAAATTTAAACCGATCGATGGCCTACCCGATATGTTGGTACAAAAACTCTTTATAATGTATAAGCAGCCTATACTGTAGTATTTGATTTTATCTTAAAGTTTAATTCTTTTATATACCAAAGAAAACCATGAACATCTTAAATATTTTTATTATCTTGTCAGTTCTGCCGTTAAAGCAAAAATCATTTCAATGCCATTAACTGTGATTTGGCAGGTTTTTCATGAATGGCCTTATTTTGGCCACAAGATTTGCTTAAAATAAAACACTAATCCTTCGCCTTCGAAGGCGAAATGACAAAACAAATATTTTTATTTTGATTATCCTTTAAATAAAGCAATTTACCACCATTATTACAGTTGTTTCCATTATTAAGCTTATGTTTGCTTTTGTCAGCATACACAGCTATTGTGATATTTTCGGAGAAATAAATGCTTGTGGCATTAGTTAAACAGTTTATTATGGCCAATTGTGCAGGTTTTCTACTTGGCCGTTTACTTTTCTTTTTGTTGCTTAAACGCATAAATATTTTGTAACAAACAAGTGAATAAATAAATACGCATTAAGGCCAAAAAGGTTTAACAATAGACCTGGTGAAAACAAAAGCCAGCCAGATTTTATTTTCATTGTGAATTACAAACGAAGCAGCAGTAGCAGCAGCAGCAGATTTCAACAGAAAAGCTTTCAATAATAATGGCCATAAAATTAAATAATTTATGTTTATATGTTTACATATTATACGGTTATTTAAACATACTTAAAAAAGGACAACAAAACAAGGCTGGTAAAATCTAAAAATATATCAGGTATTAAGAGGCCATTTAAGGCATTGCATTTGTCTTTAGAGAACAATTTTAAAAAAGTATCAGATTTCACTGGTTGCCAGAGATCGTTTAAAGTGAAATAAATTTCCCATATGCTTGCCAGCCAAACATCACAACATCTCCTTTCCCATGCACTAACTTTGTCCGCAAATGATTTAATAAGCGGCCTTAGACCATATCTTTTGACTGTCAACGTCTCATGTCCCATAATTGTTGTCTGCAATTCAATTGTTTTTTTTTTTTTTTGATTAGGTTTTATCTTCAACGCAATTCAAGGTCAGTTTTTGCACACAATCTGTCGTTTGCTGAAACTTAAGGATCATTAAATGCTTTACGACTGCCTCATCATTTAAATCATTTGTTTCCATTAGAGTGGCGTCTCATGGAGCCCAAAAACAGAAGGCGTTAAATGATGTGTGCTCTTCAATAGTATAAGATTACAAAAAGTGTTCGTATTTTACTTCATTTTCCAAATGTCTACGTATCATAATAAAATAAAATGTATTAAAATAATTACCATATAAAGAACAAGATAAAGAAATAAACAAAAGGCAGGCGTTCCCATAGTATTCACACATTTCGTAACTATGAGTTTGACTCCTAATAGAGCATTAGTGGTCTGTTATTCGTGTCTGTTATACTTTCTTAAATTTGCGAAATAAGTTAGGTTAGAGTAGATGGGCTGAACCTTCCAAGTTCACAATTAGGCCAGCGTTTTAATCCTTAGATATCACAATTAACAGGATTACGGTCTAGTTTTTTTTTTTGATTTTATCTTTGAATGGCAGAACCTTAAAATTTATGGGAGAACTTCCCTGTAAGAAATATTTTCTTTTTTTCTTTTCATATTTCAAGATGCCTGTGCTGAGAGATGAATTTTTGAAAACTAATCTGACAGGTCCACACTTTACTAACTAGAATATGACGACCTTATTGCCGGCCTTTCAGAAGCATTCGTGTTTAGGAATCAAAGGCGTAGTTGTATATGGAGTGAGAGATGATAGTCAGTTGAATTAATTCTTGGTCTCTAGCTACTCAGTTCCTTATTCAAATTAGATTCGTTTTTGGTCTGAATGATTGGTGATCAGTCGCAACGTCTGTGCTTTCTCTGTTCTTCAACAAAAGACTGCTTGTTATTGAGAACTTTGTGATCTGTAAAGTCTTTAATCCAGACGCATGTCCATTATGGGTTTCCTTGACTCTTAATAAAAAGTCTCCCAATGCGTAATAGTTTGAGGCCTTTAATTTATTGTGCGTAAAAGAATCAACTGCCAACTAACTCAAATTTTCATTGAAAACTTAACATCATGGATGAGGCCCATTTCAAGATGTATAGGTGAGCCAATAAACAAAAGTTACTCTTTGGTGTGGAGTTTGGGTTGGCGGCCTTATCGGTATATATTTTGTTCGTCAATATAATGGCATCAATAGGTCTTTTACGAGTAATATGTTTGAATGACTTACTCTTACAACCTTTTAGTCAAGATTACGAAATAACTTCTCACACCACTTATGTTCCAAAAGTCTGTGCCAAAGCCTCGCGTTTAATAAGCCAACACGCTACCCCCTAGACTACGGCGACTTTATTACAGACTCTTCATTACCGAGTCAAAATTTTGGGCTTGAAACTTCGAAGTAAATAAAAACATGAGAGTGTCATTGCAACATGTGTTTCAGTATTTTTAAATGCCATAGCAAATGCCACATAAACGATAATGTTGAAAGATTTTCATGATTTTCATGTTAACAGTGGTCATATAACAATTTAACATAACAATTCAGTATGCAAATGAGTTTGGATTAGAAAAAATAAAATACGAGGGTTGTTTATAAATGTGTTTAACAGTGATTACAATATCACAATGGTTCAAAACACTGGAGTATGTGTGACTTTGCCCCTCAAAGAGATACCTAACCTAACTTGGCTGTACAAACCATATCAAACAGTTTGGAATCGATAAAACAGAATAAGCCTCTACAGTGAGCTTCAGCATTTTTTTGTTCATATTGAATGAGTAAACAAAGTTTCAGCATGTCCTGTGGGTTTTGAATTTTATTTTGAAAAATGGTGTGGAACGATAGGTTAAACCATTGGTACTTTACTTAGGTATTTTATATTGGATGGCAAATTTAAAAGTTCAAATTTAAGAATTTGCCAAATTTAGTTTTTGTTGTGAAGTCAAATTGTTCAGATGAGAAATGGAAAATTATTTCATTCATATGGCTGCCACAGTACGTCATTCGATAGAACCAATTTTCGTACAGTTTTTCGAGTGTATTGAACTGTATCTCGGCGATGGCATCATGAATGTTGGCTTTTAAATGCTTAAATGCTCCGGTTTGTCGGCATAACACTTTTGTTTAACGCGGCTTATAGAAACTAGTCCAACGGTGTCAAATCGCATCTTCTTGGCGGCCAAATGACAACACCATTTCGGCTAATTAAACGACCATCAAAAGTTTGACGCAATAAATCGATTGTGGCATGAGATGTGTGTCCTGTTGCACCATCCTGTTGAAACCAAACATCGTTCACATCAATAATATGAAGAGCAGGTACAAAAAAAAAAAAACGGTTATCATGGTGCGGTATGTGTTGCGCCGTCCTCATTTCCAAAGAAATATGAGCCAATGATGCCTCCTCTTCACAAGCCGCACCAAACAGTCACTCATAATGGGTGCATTAGCTTCTGTAAGACTACGTGTGTGTTTTCTGAGCCATTACAACCCTTCAGTCAGGAATACGGCCTAGCTTCTCACACCACTCATGTTGTGTGTGTTAATTTTATACATGAATGGCGGGACCTACAGTTTAAAGTCGACTCCGAACGACAGATTTTTTAGAAACTTTTCATGGCAATTTTATTTGCTCTCCCAGTTTTTACCAGAATTCTGGTGAGAGGAAGTTGTTAAAAGAAATATTTTTTCATATTTCATTTATTTAGAGATGTCTGACCTGGGGTTTGAATTTTGATTTTTTATTTTGCAAGTTTCTCGTTAGCCCAACAAATTCTAACGTTGCTCAAGCGTTAAACGATTCATTACGTTCAGTGGAGATAATATATTGAATTTTGTGACAGAATAGAATGACATAAGGATTGCCAGATTCGAAATAACCGATGTTCAAATTTAAACCGATAGATGGCCCACTCTATACCTATACCTTTATGTTTGAGGTACTTTTGTTATCAAATAATTCCTATGCATTGTTACAATATCCCGATGTTTTTTGAATGAATTTCCAACATTTGGCTTTACACCTTTGTCTCACCAATTCAGATGCAAAATCTTTCTTTATCTACCCTCGTATAAAACGAACACAATAACAGACCTAATTACAATTAAAAATAAATGCTAAACATTTAGTTTTATTTGCCATGCAATTTAAATTTGAAAATAATTTTTGAAACAAATTCTTTTGAAGGTGGAGATACATACATGCGCATAAGCTCAGCATGATTTTATATGCGGCTGCTGCATGAATTTTTTAAACAATTACCACACAAGCCACAATGCCAAATAATGTAATCCTCTCTGAACAGCATTCTATATTGTCTAGAACAAATGATTTTGGCCAAAACATTTAATGCTTCATCTATTTTAAGTGTTTTTAAAATTTTTTTCTTTACTTTTTTATTTTTGTATTATTTTTAGTTTTTTGTTGTTGGTTGTTTTGTTAAAGCCACGCATTATGGTTTTTTTTGAGGCTGGCATCATATGAGAGTGTCAGAGTCTGACAGCCATAAAATTGATGATTTTTTTTTGGTCTGGCTTTTATGATTCTGTGTTGTTGTTTTTGTTTTACGCTTAATGTTTTATGGATTTATTTTCTCGTCATCAGACATTAAATTTAATGGTTCTCTAATGTTTTCAAGCATTTATATTTAATTTTTCTTTCCGTTTCTCTTTCTGCTTTTAATTTTTTGATTTTGCTGTCTTGACATGCAAAGAAGTGCAGTGTGGGTTGTAAAAAAAAAATTGCTCATCTCACAGTGTAATTGGCAAAAATAAATAAAATTGATTTGTATTGAAAATTTTACTTGTCGCCTGGAACATACATACATAATTGGTCATTACAACCCTTCAGTCAGGATTATTGACCTAGTTTCTCACACCACTTATGTTGTGTGTGTTAATTTTATACATAAGTGGCGGGACCTACAGTTTAAAGTCGACTCCGAACGACAGATTTTTTTTTTTTGAGAAACTTTTCATGGCAATTTTATTTACTCTCAGAGTTTTTGCCAGAAATCTGCTGAGAGGAAATCGCCGAAGAAATACTTTTTTGTATTTTGTTTTGATGTCTGGCCTGGGGCTCGAACCCTGGCTTTACGTCTAATAAGCCAACACACTACCTACTAGACTACGGCGACAGTCAGAACACTTAAACGTTTATGTGGAGTCATTAATAGCTTTGAGACGAGAGATATTTTTAGCAATGTACCTTTGTATCTCTAATATAAGTCCTATTAATTAATATTTTATCTTTGATACATACATAATTGGTGATTACAACCCTTTAGTCAGGATTACGACCTAGTTCCTGACACCACTTATATTGTACCTACAGTTTAAAATCGATTCCGAACGACAGATTTTTGAGAAACTTTTCATGGCAATTTTATTTCCTCTCAGAGTTTTTGCCAGAAATCTGATGAGAACAAATTGTTAAAAGAAATATTTTTTCATATTTCATTTATTTAGAGATGGCTGACCTATGGTTTGAACCGTGGCCTCACGTCTAATAAGCCAACACACTATCTACAAGACTACGGCAACTATCAGATATGACTGTGCAACCAACCATACACCGTTTAATCCCATTCGGTAGTTCGGAATAAAGCGTGTGAGGTGCTGTTTATGAACAAAATTAGTCACCGGAGATTTAAAATGTCTAGTGAAGGATTATAGAAATTCCCGCAATAAAACAATACAAAAAAACTCACGGTGTTTGCTTCCTTTTTTTAAGCCCAACACTCAGGGGATGGCCCCTACTTATGCACAGCATTACGTTGGTATTAGGTAAATAGGTTTTAAGAAGGAGGGTGACCCCTACACATGCATAGCATTACGTTGGTATTAGAAAAATAGGATATTGGAAGGAGGATGGCCCCTACACATGCACAGCATTACGTTAGAATTAGGAAAATAGGTTATGGGAAGGAGGATGGCTCCTCCACATGCACAGCATTACGTTGGAATTAGGAAAATAGATTATGACGAGGAGGACAGAAGGAATAATGTTTGTGCACATTAAATTTAAATACAGCGAATCGTAGGCTTGCTTATTGCTGAAAATTTTCATTTGACTTGAGACCCAGCAGAGGATACCTTATTCAGTCTATCTAACTGAAAGAGCTTCCACAGAATGCCCCATACTGTCTTGGGAAATACCCCCGACTGGGAAATACCCCCAAGTTTCCCCATGGGTTCGGAATAATTTATACTGTGACTAAAACCTTCCACTCCTGTCTCAAAATCCGTTCTTAACCCATCCGTTCTTAACACAAAATAGTTAATCTTTTAACAACAAAGTCATTGGGTTAAAGGATTTCTTTCTTTCATTTAAGATTTTTTAAATTCAAAACTTGAAACAGAGAATTTAAAAAGAGGCTGGCAAATACACTGAAAAATTGACGTAAAAGGCGGTATATTCACTTGTTTTTGATTTGTTTTCTTTCTCCATTGAGTAGGCTGTAAAGGATCTGTCACATTATACCCTGTAGAAGATGCCACCCACTTGTTTATTTTGGAAATATTTCGTGTGTTATTCTTGCCTTGTTTTCGGGAAAATTTCTAATTTTGTTTATGCAGATTCTGTTGTTAGCAAAACATTTTTTTGGTTTTCTCCTTTCATGCTATTGCCTCTGTTGTTGTTGGGTTCAGATTAGCGGAAAAATGAAATTATTTTCACTTGTTTTGCATGTTTTTCTTTTAACATGGATGGGCTTTGTATGGAAGTGGATTTTGTTTTGTTACATTCACTCCTTCCTCATTGTTTTTTGCAATTAATGTCGATACCCTGTCATGGTGTTTAGTGCGTTGCAGTCATGTTTGCCTTTTTTGCTAGTTCAGCAGAATTTTTCTTCTTTCATACTTTGGCGATTTCTATTTCACATTTAGTTTGTGTTTCGTTTTGGGGTTTGTTTTTGTGGCCCAAAAATATTTTCCTTATCTCGTTTAGGGTTACTTTGGCCTTTTGAGTTGTTAAAACCCTCACTACGAATGAAAGAGTTGTTGAATAATGATTGCAACTCAATTCAACTCAATTGGGAATAGGATTGGTGGCCAAATTCGCTGGCGTTTCAATTTCGTTTTTCATTTTGGTTTATTGTATCGAAAGCGTGTGTAAGTATGTGTTGACAGTGGCAATGACAAATGACGTAAATGATCCTTTTTTCGGTTGCACCAGAGCAGATAACTTTGAGGATGTTATTTATTTTCACAGTCGAATAAGTTTTTTGTTTTTTTCAAGTTTAAGGAAAACTTTTTTGTATAAAGTTGTCCTACACTTTACAACACTTATATCCGAGAACAGAATACAACTCTCATGGATGGAACGGTGCCTCAAAATTCTATTTTGAGGCTTTTCGATCGCCTAGAGAAGAAGGTGAAGGTATTCATTAATGACGGTAAAGTACTCAACTTAACTGATTTATTGAAGCAGTATCTCAATGTGGCTTGGGCTTCACTACTACAACAGATTTTGCTTTAGCGGGATAAAACGACTTGTTCCTGTCTTTGAGAGCAGAACAGATCATAACCGTGTATTCCACACTGCTTTACAGACGGAATTCGTTTTTTAGCAGGACTATCCATATGTGTAACTCCCTCCCTGAAAAGGTTGTTCCTGCTACTTTTAATAGAAAAAGATTCAAATCTAATGATCACAAACACTATTCCCTCTGTCCTGCTCGCCATAATCTAGTTTCCTTATTCCAATGTAATGCTAGGAGCCATCCTGCTTCCCATAACCTATTTTCCTAATTCCAACGTAATGCTGTGCATGTGTAGGGGCCATCCTCCTTCCCAAAACCTATTTTCCTAATACCAACGTAATGTTTTGTCTGAGTAGGGGTCATCCCCTGAGTGTTGGTCTTAAGAAAAGGAAGCAAACACCGAAAAACTGTAAGTTTTTGGTATTGTTTTAGGGAACGAGTTTTTATAATCATTCACTAGACATTTTAAATTCCCGGTGACTAATTTTGTTCATAAACGGCACTTCACAGGCCTTATTCCGAACTGCTGAATGACATTAAACGGTGGTTGATTGCACAGTCATATCTGATAGTCGTCATAGTTTAGTAGGTAGTGAGTTGGCTTATTAGACGTAAGGCCACGATTCAAACACCTGGTCAGACATCAAAACGAAAATATTTTTTTGGCGGCTTCCTCTCAGCAGATTTCTGGCAAAAACTCTGAGCGTCAAATAAAATTATGCCATGAAAAGTTACTCAAAAATATGTTATTCGGAGTCGACTTTAAACTGTACGTACTGCCACTCATGTATAAAATGAACGCACACAACATAAGTGGTGTAAGAAGCTAGGTTGTAAACCCGACTAAAGGGTTGTAATGACCAATTATGTATGCATGTATCTGTGCTTACCCTGTGATTGAATAGCATGTACACCGTAATTTGAATTGTACGTCGTCACGACATGAACGAAAATAAGCACAAACTTAGGTGCTTTACCACAATATTTTCCATATTCCAGGGAAATGAATTGAAATAATTACTCTCAGCTCAAAATATTTTCTACTGATAATTTTACAATACATTTACCTTGTTGCCTTGCTCACTTCTGCAGTTGTGTAAATAAAACAATAAATTAAACCGTGAATGATCCTTAAACAGGTAAACATTAAATGAACAACTAGCTAGAAGAGAACTTTATTATCCTTACAATCCCTTGGTATAGTGTAGAGTGTAATAAAGCTAATGCTTCGATAATAATTTGTGATTATCTGAAATGAACACAAAACTTATTGCCACATAATAAGACCCTTCACAAGTAAGGACTTATTGAAAACATCCCACCTTAATGCTGAGATAATAAAAAAAAAATAACAACAACATGATATGAAATTCTCATAGAAACTCATTTATATGACACCCACATATTCTCTCTTATACATAAGTATACAGGTAGTTATGCGATAAAGGATATTAAGGATTAAATAAACTGACTAACACATTACACCTCCACACACATACACATGCTGAGACATTCATTTCACATTCTATTGTCATTGCTGCTGGTATCACTACAGCTACTGCTCCTGTTACACTTTAATATCGCTTTTTCGTCGCATGTTTACACGTTCACCCCGTTCAATGAAATGCACAATCAGGCACAAAAGTATGCGTTCAACTAAATCAAGCGTTAATGAATGAATTAATCGTTGTTGTTGCTTATCTCAAGCATATACGCTGAGTGTAAATTATAGCGACGGTAGTAGGTAGTGTGTCAGTGGTTTAGATTTTAATATTAAAAGATTAAAATTTACAAGCGGGGTTGGTTGTCCTGACTACACCGCCAGATTAATAAATAAATAAATTCTGTTGTGGTATGTTGTATTAGTGTAAGTCTCTGATGAGATGTATATATATACGGAGATGGCGGTTATTATGATATGAAAAGGAATTTTTAAACATGTTGGGTGGTATGCTAATGCCACAAGTTAACCTGATTGTGGCTTATACAGGTAATTACAGTTGGTTTACAAGTTACAAGAATTACTTAAGCAGGACTTTAATATTTTTATTATTACAATTGAAAACAGGAAAGCAGTATCCATTAATATTTCAAAATCTTTGATAATTTTGGAAAGAAGAAGGTCTATCTCTCGGGTCTTTAATTTATCACTTCATACCTTTAAATTTAAATAAAACAAAGCCTTTGTAAGATATCATCGACTTTTTTTGTGGCTTTGAAATACCTATGAAGGCCATTATATCTGGAATATAGTTACTTACATAGTAAACTGATCAATAAAACCCTTTAGTCAGGACTACAACAAAGCTTTTCACCCCACCCATGTTGTGAGTGTTAATTTCAACCATGACTAGCAAGACCTACAGTTTAATGCCGACTTCAAATGGCAAATACAGGAGGCTTTTCATGGCAAATTTATTTTACTCTCAGAGTTGTTGCGAAAAGATTGCTGAGTGGTGGTCGCTGAAATAAAAAATTTGGTCATATTTAGTTTTGTTCGTGATGTCTGAGCTGAGATTTGAACCATGGTTTCTCGCTTAATAAGCCCACAGACTTCGAACTTACTACATATTAGACTAAGGCGACTAACGTCGTCTAAATGTCCAATTTTCCATGACTGTAGCTGAAATTGACCGACGGCATCAGTTATATTGGCCTTGAACACCGCTACGGCTTGCGGTTTGTATACATACCTACACTTACGATTTAAGAACAGTTCCATGAAAAAGTCTCCCAGTCCCACGATCTTGATGACCAGTTCATATTACCCCCACGTAATATGACCACGCCTTCAAATAGCTCATGCGCAATGTCCAATGTGGTGTGAGCTGTGGAGTATGTAGTGACATTCTGTTGAAACTGCATACCGTTGGAGTCCAGAACATCCAATTCAAACCAATTCATCAATATAAAGGAGTTGGTAATCATTGACCTACAGTGCTCGTCATTGACAGTAATGGTTTGGCCAATGTCGTCCTCGTAACAACAGCCTAAAATCAACACAAAAATGGTATGCATTGGGTGTTCTTGGATCTCATATAGATGGGTATCGTCTCAAATTTGACAATTTTTTTTGTTCACATACCAATTCATCTAGAAATGGACCTCAAGATAATTTTTCGGTTACCTACTGCTGCAGAGCCCATTCAGCGAAAACACGACGTTGTATGTCTTCGTTTTCCTTTAGTTGCTGGATCAATTGAATTTTGTTCGGGTGCAGCCTAAAATTGAACAAGTTGTAGTCTGCGAAAGTCCTAGTTTTTATAAGTGACACGAAATTGACAGCTTTGGTTTTTTTTTTACTCTCACGCACATTGCAGATGTTTTCGGCAGATCTTGCATTTCAGCAACGTAACGGATGATTCTTTACTGAACCAGTCGACTCGCAGGTCAGACATCTCCAACAAAACAAAATATGAAGAAAATATTACATACATACATACATAATTGGTCATTATAACTTTTCAGTCAGGATTATGGACCTAGTTTCTCACACCTACAGTTTAAAGTCGACTCAGAACGAAAGATTTTTGAGAAACTTTTCATGGCAATTCTATTTGCTCTCAGAGTTTTTACCAGAAATCTGCTGAGAGGAAGTCACAGAAGAAATTTATTTTTATATTTTCGTTTTAATGTCTGACCTGTGGTTTGAACCGTGGCCTTACGTTTAATAAGCCAACACACTACCTACTAGACTACGGTGACTTCAGACTTCTTCGGCGATTTCCGCTCAGCAGATTTCCTGCAAAAACTCTGACGGTAAATAAAAAGTGGCGTGAAAAGTTTTAAATATCCTAAAGACAGTTTAAAAATTGCCTTCATCATACGACTTCAAAATCTGTTGAAATAAACTTAATTTTTTAATGCACAGCCCTCACCCCTATGAATGATAAAGCGAAAGCAATGAAAACGCAATTTCTAACATTCATTTTAGGAATCTAAAATGAATTGTTTTTGTTTTGTTTCGCAGCTTTAGACATTTCAATTAATTAACAATTACCGTTATTTTAACGTATACTGCATTGAAATGTCAGACAAAAATAATAACAGTTTGTTGTTGTTGTTTTTATTTCACGAACAGTCATTAAAACTGTCTGAAACACTTTTAGCCACTTTATTTTCATTATCGATTCTGATTTTTTTTTTTGGTTTCACTTACTTTAACTTGAAGACAATCACGACGCCAACAACGGCAATGACATTTTCTGTTTAATATTCTTAATCAATTCGTTTCAGTTCAGTTTTCCTTAAATTTTCTTTATATTTTTTTATTCTATTTTCAGGGAATTTACTTGTAATACTGGTGGTAACATTATCCCGACGTCTACGTTCGATAACCAACTTCTTTTTAGCCAATTTGGCGCTGGCAGACTTTTGTGTTGGACTCTTCTGTGTCATGCAGAATCTTTCAATTTATTTAATAGACAGGTAAGCAAGCAACTAGCGCTAGATGACTAAACAAACTCTCAAACTGGCACACTGGCAACTCATACTAAAAGTAGGTTGCTTTGGGAAGCTGTGTGCTGGTGGGTGTATTTGTGTTATGTTTTCCATGAAATTGATATTTAAACCTTTTTCTGTCTCTGCTTTTTATGGGTCCTTTTTATTTTGCATATTTTCAGTTAAGGATTGTTAAGAATGATTATCTGAAATGTTAAAATTTTGTTGTTGTTGTCCTGGTTGTTTTCATTTCTGTCACTTGAGGCACACTTTTGGGCAAGAGAAAAATAAATGTTTTGGAAAATATGTTGCCAAAAAGGCGTTGTTGTTTTTGGAAATGTCATTTTAATTTAATTAAACACAGCATTAGCATACAGCCATAGATAGGTACAGATACGATATCTGTAAAATAAGAAGAAGGCAAGGATTTAGGTGATACTTGTATTCAACCATGAAATCTTGGATTAAGAGCAAAGCGATAAGAAATTTCCCATGCAATTATTGGCTACTGAGGTGTTATTAGTAGCAGGTTAAATTCGATGGAGAATCGGAGGAGAGTATTTAAAATTTTAAATCGTCTTTGCATAAAGTTTTCCGAATAGTCTTCAGAAATTCTAGGGAATTTACTCTAAAGACCCAAATTAAGGAGAATATTCGACTCAGATATCATAGTGACAACTTCACGGAAAACTGATAATTATAATGGACTTGGCTGGTGAAAATCGTGATGTAAACTGTTTTAGACTAACGCCTGACAACCACACCTTTTAGGTCAATTCATGTGCTGTGAGACAATCCAGGTTCCTGCAAACAGCCCTAGTAGGTGTTGATCTAATTGACTGAAGTTTTAAGTTTAATTTTAAAGAACAGCTTAGATTAGTTATGGCTATGAACCCTACTTACACCAGGACTTTCCACTCGCAAATAAATAACCCGGGTTTCGAACAGTCTGTATTGGCAATCATTCCGACCCCAAAATAAGTCTCTCCATTAAGATAATCTTCGTTTTGAAGAGTTCAGTGAAAGTAAGAAGGTAGAAGTGACTGTCTACCCAAAAAAAAAAATAAAGTAAAAGGACTTGAATAGACATACTTAGGCCACTTGAGACCCATTGTGATACTATGGAATTCCATTTCCCATTAGTACCAGAATCATTCGGAGCTTCTGAATAATCAACTCACACTGGCAGTTTCCATGACTGACAGTTCGGTTAGATCATCAATGCTACCAAGATGACTTTTCCTCTCTATCCCCTTTCTATACAGCTTCTGTAGACATCGTTTGTTAAGTGTCCCATCCAAACATGTCCCGCATAAGTGTCTATAATGTAATGCCCAATAGTCCAACAACCATACTCAACGTGTTCCTTTAGGTTTCAGCAAATTTTCATGCGCCCACAAACCAGAACCAAACCTAATTCACAGAAAATATGTCTCATCCTTTAGTTTTAGTTCCTTCCAATGCAATCACCAAACTTCAACAGACAGTTTTGTAGATTTTGTTGTGAATAACAGCCAAGAAGTATTTCAAGAACTGCCAATGCATTGTTTGGTGCGGCTTGTGGCCCGGCAATGTCACTGGATGCTAATTCTTTAAGAACGTTTAAGATCGCAATGTTATGTGCAGTAGACCAAGTGGCTCGTGCTATAATTATTAAATTTTTTAAATAGAATAACTGAACTTGGTTAACATATAGTTTCAGCAAGAAGTTGCTTTATGAACCTATCCAGAATGTGAGTTTCGTGACTTATTTATCTTATATTTTGGGAGCAGTTTAGCCAACATGCGCTCTCTCATCACATAGCAAAACAACTCAAATTCATAACATCAACTCCTCTTTATGAATATAAGATGTCAACATTTCCTATTGATTTTGACAAGCATCGTGAATATCAAATTCAATTTAAAATCTATGTAAACATTCCTACAGACATTTGCTAATAAATTTGAAATTTATGATTACCAAGTGCTGCCACTCTGCTGCTGTTGAATGATTAATTCATTTCAAATACAAAAATTCCTATTGCTTGATGCCTAGAAATGCAAAAAAAGTTGCTGATATTTATTTTAAAATTCATAGAAATGAGTTGAGAGTTGTTTGGCTGGCATTAAAAGTCACACATCAAAAGTATTTTTAATTAAAATTTTCATTTTTTTTTGTATTTATTTGTTTGACAACGAAAAGTCAAATTAAAGAAGTTTAATTAAATCACTTGGAAAAATGATTTCTTTTTAAATCTTAAACAAGTAATAATTTCTGTTGAAAATTTTACAGCCACATGAGTAAATAAAAATTTGTTTATGATGAGCGTAACTTTACATTTACAGTGTTGCCGTTAATAAATGTACAAGAGGAAATAGAACGTAAGGAGTATTGGAAGCCAATACTGACGCTATAGATGGCAGTAAATTAAAATTTTATTTGTTAATTTTGTCATATATAATTGGTCATTACAACCCTTTAGTCTGGACTACAACCTAGCTTCTCGCACCACTTGTGTTGTGGGAGTCACTTTTATACATGAGTTTAAAGTCAACTTCGAACGAAAAATTTTTTCATGACAATTTTATTTTCTCTGAGTTTTAGCCAGAATCTACATCTTTTTGTTTTAGATATCTGAACTATGGCATCACGTCTAATAAGCCAACATGCTATCTACTAGCTTTTCCATAGCTTTTTAGCTCCAAATTATTATAAATCTCCAAAGGACACTTGCAATATCGTCGTACTTATGCTGTAACGATGTTTGAGCGCGTGACACTTGCTACAAAAATAAGAGAAATATAGGGTGATTTTTTAAGAGCTATAGGAAAATTTCTCAAAAAAAAAAACACATAAAATTCAGAAAAATGCATGAAATCTTTATTTGAATCGATAGTATGTCTTAATGTTTAAAGATTATTTCATGCAAATGTTGACCGCGACTGCGCCTCAAGTGGTCCATCCGCTTAGTCCAATTTTGGCATACTCTTTCCAACACGAATAAATGCTTCAATGTTGTCTTCCAATGCGTCAATTGAAGCGGGCTAGTCTGTATAGACATGAGCTTTAACATAGCCCCACAAAAAATAGTCTAAAGGCGTTAAATCGCACGATCTAGGCGGCCAATTGACCGGTCCCGAACGTGAAATAAAATGTTCACCGAACTCGCCTCTCAATAAGTCCATTGTTACGCGTGCTGTGTGGCATGTGGCACCGTCTTGTTGAAACCACATGCCATGCAAGTCAAGCTCTTGCATTTTGGGCAAAAAAAAGTTGAATATCATCTCACGGTAGCGCTCACCATTCACAATGGAAGAAGCGCGCGATGAACTTTCTTAACAGAGCACGCATTTTGATAATAAAATTCAATGATTTGCAAGCGTTGTTCGTTTGTAAGACGATTCATGGTTAAATTATAGACCAAACTGAAGATGTTTGACAGTGAAACAAAACAAGAAACGTGCGTGAGGGGTTTAAACCAGTGTTGCCAAAAAGATAATAGCTAAAAAATCACCCGTTAGATGTAGAACTTAGGGTATAAAGCGAAATTATATATCGAAAAATACATATTTCACAACAAACAGTGAAACTAAAAGCAGTCTCTTGTGTATGTAATGCACTTACCCATCTACCACAAAACATTCTACGGAAGAGACGAATGCAGGATAAAAATTAAATTAAAATTTAAAAACTCCGTCTGTGAGTCGGAAAAATAGATCCTACAAAGTGAAGAATTTATGTCACCATTGTATTATCTAGTCGACGTAGTCTAGTAGGTAGTGTGTTGGCTTATTAAACGCGAGGACACGGTTCAGACCTCCTCCGGCAAGACAAACTGAAACATGAAAAATATTCTTCGGCGACTTCCTCTCAGCAGATTTCTGGCAAAAACTTTGAGAGTAAATCAGATTCCCATGAAAAGTTTCTCAAAAATCTGTTGTTCGGAGTCGACTCTAAACTGTAAGTCCTATCACTCATGTATAAAATTAACACACAAAATACAAGTGGTGCTTGAGAAGCTTGATCGTTATCCTGACTAAAGGGTTGTAATGACAAATTATGTAAAATTTATATATATATGTACATGTCAATTTACTCTCCAAAGTTATTTCCAAAAATTTTATATCGATTTTCTGTGATAGTATTTCACCCAGTATACGAATACTCTATGTTTTATTCTTGTAAATGATACTATTGTAAATTATACTATTATAGGATCCTGCCCATGCTTTTCTTCAGGCACCAACATGCACCAACATCTCAAGACCTCTTTAAATGATTTCGCAAGACCTCTTTAAATAATTTTCGTCTCTCTAAATTTGCCTTGAGCCATCAAGCCATCATATAGTATCTAAATATAGTTATAAAGCTTCAGAATTTTTAATGTTTTTCTTCTTAAAATCAACACTCTGAGAATGACCCCTAGCCCAGCAGTATGTTGAGTGAAGGACTGAAATCGCGAACAGTGCTAATGGTGGCCACGAAACTGATGTGATCTAACCATTCGATTTGACTCTGTTAGACCTTTTTCTTGTGGGGTTTTCTTAAGTCACTTAAGTGTGCGAATAAGCTATCAATCTTAACTTACATAACCCCTATAATCAATCAAATTCAATATGATTTATGCGCCAGAGTCATCGAAAGTTGGACATTTAGCATGCACTGCTTGGAAATCATCGTGCAGTTTCCCGGCGCAATAAATTCCTCAAGCGTAATTGATTCATTTGATCTTTGTTAATACTTAACAATTTAAAATTCATATAATGTATGCCTTCTATTAATTAATATTTTATTGTTTCTATAACAAAAAGAGAACTGTACAGTCCTTCAACCCTCGCATATCATTATTACTATGTTGGAAACATTTCTTTACAGTCTAGGAATTTTGTTAATTTTTCATTTAATTTCTTTTCTTTAATTTTGTAATGAAAACATGTTTAAAAAACTTTTTTGACTACTTGTTTTGAATTTATATGCACCTAAAAGTATACTTCTTTTTATTTAAGCAGACAAATGTATGCAAGGTTTTTTTTTTGTTTTTTTTAGCACGGCAACCGTGGTGAGTGTTTAATGAATTTTTGGTATTAAAAAAGAGAAGGAATTTGAAAGACTAAACTAAATACTTTTATTATTATTTCCCATAAACTTTTGTTTAAAACTTAAAAGTTCTTAAGTTTCCAAGAACTTAATTGCTGATGATAATAATGTTCTTGCAAAGGTTCATTTTCATTCATTAGCTTTTCGTTCATTAAAGGCGATAGAGTAGGTGGATAATCCAATGAAGCTCAAGTATAAACTGCCAATAATATGGTTCAGTGGTTTTTCCAGCATCCCACTATATTTTTCTTTTCTTTCATTTATTTTTAATTGGTATATAAAATATAAAAATTAAACACAAATTAATTACAATGAAAAGTAATTTTCTTTAATAACATTGTAGTTCTGAATAAATTGAAAAGAAAAGCAACGTATATTTCTGTTTAAATAAATAATTTCCAAGCAAATGAAAATTAATAAAGAAAACTGAACAATTTTCCCTTATTTATCAATGATTGCCCTTCTCCAGTGATTGCTTTTCATTTTCAATGTAATTGAATTCAAATGTGGGTTAATATTGTAAATAAATAATCAATCTTGTGATGATGATTGGAGCAGTCTTCAGTGTGAAATAAATTTATGAAACCACCTGAATAAACTAATAAAAGAGTGGAAAAAAGAAATGAAAAATTAAAAGAAGGAACACTTAAATGTAATAAATTAAGCAGTCCAATCAATATTGTGCTTAAATGTACATTCAATTTAATGAATATTTTCATTGAAGTGGCAAATTTCTGCTAAAATTGTACAAAAAATTCGAAAAATTCGATTACTAACGCCAGATTTTTGGAGAAAATATTTTTCATTGCAATTCTATTTTATTCTACGAGTTTTTGCCTGAAATCTGCTGAGTGGAAGTCGCCGAAGAAATATTCTTTGCGAAGTCACGAACATTCGCCTTCAAGAACATCTAAAGACTGTTTACCCTGCCATATAAAAGGCAAAGCATAGCAGGCGAGTTAGTTAGTGAAGTTCAGTCAGTTCTTGTGTGAAGACGCGGTGCGTTTGAAGAGAGTAATCGTGGTTTAAAGATCTCCTTTACAAAAATCTGTCGAAGAATTATTATTGTTTATGCAAAGGATATAAACAGAGGAATAACAAAGAAAAGTAATTGTTGTTGTTTACATCAAGTTGTGAACAGTAGCACACAGAATTGTGCGAATAATAAGGAATTTTAATTAAAACTAAACAGAAATTTATTTTTATTTTATTTGCAATATACGAGCTAATATTTTAAAAGTTTTTAAAAAGGTAGAAAACGTAACAAAATTTTCGGTTTAATGTCAGACCTGGTGTTTGTTCCATGGCTTTACGTCTAATAAACCAATACACTACCTAATAGACGACGGCGGCAACTTAGAGTAAACTTATTCAAAATGGAGGTTTTCTTGAGCCCACCAAGTAGATTCTTGGAACCTGTGGGTGCATTAATTCATTCTAGGAAGAAACATCTGGATACCTATCAGATGCTAGGCAGGGAATTATTATTGTTGACACCGAAAAGCATTCTGATAGTTATCATGGCAATTATAAATAATTATTTTGAGGGGAATACAATAGATCATAAGGCCGTAATCCTATACGACAATAACTTATATAAAGATTTAGCTCATTGGGGTTACTGGTCATGTGGTAACAAATCCTACGAAATACCAAACGCTGGTCCAACCAAAAGTTAGGGCTCCTTTTAAAGGTGCAATTAAATGGTTTCACAGAAACTTCACTCATTTGATAAGCAGACTAATCATATTGCAAACCCACTTGTGGGGAAAGCAGGCTGAGATGACCAAAAAGGCAGAACAAAATTTGCGAAAATTCTAATCAGAGTCCATCTTAGGAACCTTGTAGATGTATGCGCCCGAAAATTTGGAATACCTCTCAACGTCTTCTGCAGAAGCTGTAACGACTAGAAAGAAGAGCAGACGGCAGAACATCTTCACTGTTATTAAACGCATCGTTAGAAAAAGAATTTTTAGGTGTGTAGAATTTATTGACAGAACTTGTCTATGCGAAGATGCTTTAAATAAATTTCAAATCTTCATGACACTATAAAGATGACTAAGAGTTGGCAAATAGGAGCTGCATCCCATAAGATTAAAGAAAATTATGCTCATTTAGACGGTTGTTAATTCAACCTAGTTTAAGTGGACTTGGAAAAGGTCATATGATCTTGATCTTTCACAAAGATCAAGGTCGATCGCAGATGTATTATTTGACTGAAGGGTTGTAATTACCAATTATGTATGTATAGGGTAGGCCATCTATCGGTTTAACTTTGAACAATCGCTTATTTCGAATCTGACAATACTCATGTTATTCTATTCTGTTACAAAATTCAGAATCTTATCTCTCCACTGAACGTAATGAATCGATTAACGCTCGAACAACATTGCGATATATTGGGCCAATGGGAAACTACACGATGATGTCAATTTTCCAAAAAAAAAAAAATCATCTTTTCGGATGAAGTTCATTTTCATCTTGATGGGTGGGGACATTAATAAGCAAAATTGTCGTATTTAAGGGTCAGAAAACCCACACGTTGTATGAATGTAATCGATAGATGTGAACATTAATTATATTTTAAAATGTCTCCAGCATTAGCATAAACTTAATGTATGTGCCATAAATGCATATGATGGCCTTTGATCTCTGTTAACACTTAACAATTTAGAACTCAAATATGTATTCCATTCCATTCCATGTATGCCTTCTATTAATTAATATTTTATTGTTTCTGTACAGTCCTTCAACCCTCGCGTATCATTAGTATGTTGGAAACATTTCTTCACAGTCTAGGAATTTTGTTAATTTTTCTTTTCATTTCTTTTCTTTAATTTTGTAAAGAAAACATGTTTAACAAACTTTTTTGGCTACTTTTTCTATGAATTTATATGCTCATAAAAGTATACTTCTTTTTATTTAAGCAGACAAATGTATGCAACGTTTTTTTGTTTTCTTTTTTTAGATTTAAAATTCTTTTCTTTTGTTTTGAAATAATTAATTAGAATTTATATTTGAATTCTTTTATTCTTTTTTCAATTGTAGCTGGGTTTTTGGTGAATTCCTATGCCGTATGTATCAATTTGTGCATTCGCTTAGCTATACAGCATCCATATTCATATTGGTGGTGATATGTATGGAACGATATTTTGCTATTGTACATCCCATAACATGCAAACAAATATTAACAGCGGCCAGATTAAGGGTAAGTGACTCAGTTTATAAGATTTAATATAGAATTAAAATTATTGGAAATATTTTTTCTTACTTGGAAACCTTAATTATACTGTTTAACAAATATTGTTATGATTTTTTCCCCGAAAATTAAGAGAAATCATTTAATTTCAAGTTAATAATACTTAAACAAATCTTGTGGCATGCCACATGCCTTATGCCTTCCACCGAATAATAATAATTTGCTTCGCTATTTATTTTTCGTGTATCGATAACATTAATGGTCCTGGTTCAGTATGCAGCTTAAGCTCATAAATATTCTCTGGCTCTGCATAAAACTAAAAGTTTAATTAACATTTTCACTTTCATTTCATTATTATTCGTTTATTTCATTCGATTATTCTTCGTTACTGCTGTTGTTGTTGTTTTAATTTTCATTTCGATTGCGTTTCGATTTATTTGTTCGTTGAGTCTGTTATTGGCTGGCTTGTTATATTTTCAAGTTAAATACCGGGGAATAACAGGACATCATGCAAATAATTGCGAATTATTTTTACACGAGTACGGTGTTCTCTGCATTTATAAGTAGGAATGGCGGGTAGGGTTGGCAATCCCGCTCTATATTTTCAATCCCGGGATTTCGGGATTTCATTTACCTAGTCCCGGGATCCCGGGATTTATCCCGGGATTTTAAAAAATTTGTTCTTGAAAGATATTAACATATTATTTCAATAAAATTAATAACATGACACATCCAAAAATAGGTTTATAAGAAAGAATTTATTAAATTATAAGAAAATTAATTTTATTTTTAATTTTTCACATTTTTAAATTAATTATAAACAGTTAATTGTTTTTATAGATATATACTCTTTTGTTGATCAAGTGCGATATGTTATTATTTTTTATTATTTTTAAAATAAGTTTTGAGGAAGTACAGAGCATCCAAAGTTTCATCGCTCAAACGACTTCTTATTTTAGTTGTGAAAAATCCAGCTGCAGAAAAAGCACGTTCAGACTCTACACTGGCTGAAGAAGAAGGTGTAACTTCTGACTCAGAAGCTATTAGAAGTGATGTAGCTGGACTTGAAGCATTTAGTCTTCCGAGTAACTCAACTATTAATTTGCGACATTTTATGGAAGAAGGAACCGTTACGAACTCTGTTTCGGATTCGGACTGAACATTTGTTCCACCATTGTGCAGATACTGAAGTACCCCACTGATATCTGTTCTCCTTTGTTGCATGCGATGGATGAGGGCTGAATGTAGTTTTTGACTTATAACGTTGTTAGCATCTTTAAGTTTTTTTTAACATAAAAGTTATGGCAACATCGGCCGTGAACAGATTAGCATCCCGACGGCAAAGGGCGTCAACTGTTGCTTTAACTGGGATAAGAACACTAATGATTGCGGATACCATATTAATCTCATCTTTGGATAAAGCAAAATATTCACCTTCAGGTGGACCTATGTCTATTAATGCCTTTTGTATACAATTCCTTAATAAATAAAGACGTTCCAGCATTAACAAAAGGCTGCTCCACCTAGTTTTATAGTCTTTTATTAGAGTTAGTTGCTTTCCAAATTCAGCCGTAACATACTTTTGCATGACATCTTATTTTGTTGCTGTAATATACAACCATTTAGCGGACTGTGTTGACAGTCGTAGGTAAACTTTAAATCCCATTGCTGTAAGACCTGCACGTAAGTCACTAGAGCGGCATATAACGTTAATTGAAATCCCATCAAGGGCTGTTAGTCGCGCAAGTGTAGCAGAAAGTGATCTGTCTTCTAGCCCCAGCATAGGAAAATACTTGGTTAATGGTTTAGTTTTTTTGTGTTGGTGGTTCATCTGCTTCTGGTGATTGTAATTTAATTTTAATTTAAGTGTTTACATCTCAAAAAAAAAAAAATCGCAATTTGAAGTTTTGTTTCTAATTTCATAGCGGTTAATGCATTGAAACAACAGATTCTAATTTCTGGAAATTCGAATTAGTGAGAGTTCTAATATACAATTTTTTTCATTGCGGCTTAAAAAGTCAAATCCCGAGATTAAGTGCTCAATCCCGGGATTTTGGGATTGTTAAAAACTGCGGGATCCCGGGATTTCGGGACCCCGGGATCCCGGGATTCCCAACACTAATGGCGGGTCATTTTAAGTTTAAATTAAGAAAATTGAAATTGAAGAAATTGTGCAGCCCTTGCGCTGACCAACTTCTTCCTTTTCCTTGATTTTGGTGGAACTTGGTTAGTACAGTGACTGCGTTCACCCGTGGCATCACAACGGGCCGCTATGCGTGCTCAAGTGAGCTTTGTGATATCAAAGCTACCACTTCGACCTAAACCTAAACCTAAAGAAAATTGAGAAATAAAATCCAATACGAAATTAAGAACCACTAAAGCAGCAACTTCTATTGTCCTAAATTATAATCCAATCACCTCCATTATATTACCTTGCTGATGAACTGGCCAGGGCCGGTACAGAGTTCGCAATCTCCATCATGTTACAGGACATTGGTATTCCGTTTGCTTTAGTAAACTTGAATATCGTTAACACTTATGTCGTTAGCAGCTGAAGGATACGTATAATATTACTAGACTCTGCTGGACAGGGGTAGACAGGAACAGCACTCTTCTTATGTTCTAAAATTGCATGGCCATCCATCGCATAATAGCGATTCGACAGAGTATAGGCACTTCGATTGCTTCTGTTAACTTGGATATCGTTGGCAGCAGGAGTGCACGCGTAATATTGCTAGACTCTGTTGGACATGTATGAACAAGAAAATCACTCTTCTTAAATTACATGGCAATCCATCGCACATTTTAGCGATTCTTACGGTCCACTGTCCTTTTGGTAGGCCTGTCGAAAGACTCGACATTACGGCAAATGACTGCTGAAGAAGCTGTGGGTGTAAGGAGAAGGAGAAAGAGACTGTATTTCAACTCATGTGGCAGTGCCTGTAAGAAAGAGCCTCCACCTCTTTATGACATCTTTGACAGAACCCCCTAATATAAAGATTCCTGCAATAGCAAGATTTATTTTGGACACAGGATCGTTTACGTCGTCGAAGAAACCGTTTACTATAATAATTCGCTAAGTATCATCAGACATGTTGGCTGCGAATGCGGCAATGAGACTTAATCCCACAAGAACATGGGGCTATAAGAGTTATTTTCATGCCAAAATTTTGGCTTCATTTGATCTGTATGTACCTATTGGACACACGACACCTGAACCCTCTGTGTATTTAGGATTTACAACGAAGATACAAGCTAAACCCACTTACGACAATGCTTTCACCTCCCATAGAACGTCATCCAAGAATTCATTGACAGATCCAGATAACACGACAAAGTCGGATGAGTACTTTATAGTACCCTATTACTCTACCATTATTTTTCCTTAATTGTTCATTACAACCCTTTAGTTTGGATAACAACCTATCTTCTCACACCACCCATGTTATGTGTGTTAATTTTAGCCATGAGTAGGAGTTTAACATTGACTCCGAATTACAGATTTCTTAAGTTTGTTGTTCATTATTAGGGAATCAGAAGTTGTTAATGTTCTGAACATGAAAATTCTGTGTGATGTTTGCTGGAACCAGCATATGTTTCAAGTGTCAAAAGAAGCATTCAAGTGCCTCGGTTTCTTAAGACGGTGCAAGAAATATTTCACTTATAACACGTCTGATATTTGCATAACAGAGAAAATTCGTTCTTTAGCCGGACTATTCGTATATGGAACTCCCTTCCTACAGAGGTTTTCCCTGTTACTTATGATACAAAGAGATTCAAATATAGTGTCTACAGACACTACTCCCTCTTTCCTCCTTCCCGTAACATATTTTCCTAGTTCCAACAAAATGCTGTGCATGAGTAGGGGCCAGCCCTTGAAAAAATTTTTTTTTAATTATTTTATAATTATCGCCCTCTGAATGTAAAATTACCCATTTGCAAGCAGCTCGTATAGTCATTTGCTTTAAATACGCTTGTCTGAATGTCGATTTTATTTATTAAACAAATTATTGGCCATCGAAATGGTACCAAAAAAAGGATTGAACGTGATTTCACTCTTTTTTTTTAATTTTATTCCAATCATCATTTGCATTTTTATTACTTTTCATTGTATTATTTTCGTATTAAATGCATCACTTACTGGCCCAGAGGGTGTTCAATAATAATTAAATAAGGCGGTGATGGTGGTGGATTACTTACAGTGAAATGCTTATGGAAATGGAAATATTGTGCATTTCCTGCTAAACAGTGTGTAAATGGAAATGTTCTTTATTTGCAATTGGAGGCCTATTTATCATATTTACCAGCTGAAAAGGAACATCACAGAACATCTATTCTGCCATTGTCTGGCAATTGGCAGTCTAAGACGAGAGAGCCTTAGGCAACCAGCACATATGGACGGCACATATGGACAGAACGTGTCTAGCCAAAGTGTTGTAATTCTCTACTTTTGGTCAAAAGCCTTTTCTCATCCTTTTATTAAACAGAAATGCTTAAAAACCTTGTTGATACTGACCTACGGTGGTTATATAGTTTTATTATCGAATGATTCTTTAGTGGATTAAATTGTATTCACACACACCTTGTTCATTTAGTTTTATTACGTTCGTGTATGGGTTAATTAAGTCAATTGATTGTATTTCTTGCTATTTGTTAAGTAAGTTTTTATAGACTCTACACGATTTATTTGCTTTTATTTTTTAATACACACGAAAGTGTTTTCTCCTTAACACGACTTAAGTACGTTACAATATTGATTTTACATGAATTTTATGGGATTTTTCTTAAGGGAAAATTTTGTGTAAATGGAACGGAAAACAGAGGCATTCTATTGTACGTTTAAATCACTAATTGCCCCTGTAAAATAAGACGTACAGTACATACATTGTTTGATTTCCAGTTTTAAGTTTGTCTCACACCAAACGCCACTAAAGCAGGACAAAGTAGGGAAGACTCTCTCATTACCATTAATGCACATAGCACAAGTTGTATTGTTTTATGGCACACATACACATAATTGGTCATTACAATCTTTTAGTCAGGATTACAACCTAGCTTCTCACATCACTTATGTTGGGTGTGTTAATTTTGATGCATGAGTGGCCAGACCTACAGTTTAAAGTCGACTTCGCATGACAGATTTTGCGAAAACTCTCATAGCAAATTTATTTTGTTTTTGCCAAAAATTTGCTGAGAAGCAGTCGCCGAAGAAATATTTGTGCACAAACTATTTTGTTGGAGATCTCTGACTTGAGGTTTAAACTGTGACCCCACGTTTAATATGCCAACACACTACCTACTAGACTACGGCGAATACTGTTATGTTGTTACATGATTCGTCTTCAAATCTATGGCAAAAGCACTTTCGAACTCAAAACCAGCAGGGAAAATAACATAACGAATCACAGAAAGCCAAGATAAGCATGTGTGTTGTTGTTGTAAGGTCCATACAGACACTATTAGCACTGAATTGCGACTGTTCCTTCCATAAAATTGTCTCTATCTAGAGTCTCTGTCGCCATTTTGTTCTCACTAAAATATCCTTTTTTAGGTATTCCTTAGGTGTTATCATAATTCCTTTCTTCTAAACGTCTGGTATAGTGCGTATTTCCCAGATGTGGTGGAGTAATGCTTTCACGATTGTTCGACGGGTTTATGGATAAGGTCGTGTGATTTGTTACATTTTCATTGCAGGAGCATACATATATCTGATTTCTTCTGAAGTAAAGAGCAAAGAAGATATCAACCTTTAGGGATTTCATCTGCATGGTGCTGGTTGTGATGTCTGCGCTTTGAGTTGGTAAGCAATTGAAGAAATCGCTTCATACGTGCTGTTCATGTAGTGATGTAAGATGGCATCTATCATGGTTTTTTTTATCACTGCTGTGTTTCTCTATTCACTTGCTCGAACGTATGTATATGATTGCTTTACATACATCAAATATTATCTGGAAAGCCGTCCAGTACGCTGCAGAAGTTTTAACTCTCTGGCTGATTCTTGGTCTTTCATTACTGAATTCGTTTTAAAGGTTTCTGATTACACATATGAATAAAAAATTTTCCAAAGGTTTCAATCGTTTTTGGCTTTCAAATTTGTGATTTATAACCAAGAAATCTTTGAGGTTATATCAAGAATCTCAAATGATGATGTTGGAAGACGTTGGTTTAGCGGGCGCTATAATCAGCCTTTGTAAACGATGAGGAGTAAAGGGTTCTTTTTCACAGCGCCTGTCTGCAGCCTCAGGTCGCTGCTAATGTTAGCCTTTGCGATGCAAATCATTAGCAAAAAATATCGTCTTATCGTGAAGAATACTGGTTACGTCGTGTAGGAAAGGAAAGGGTTACCTGCCCAGGATCGTGATAGCGTTGAGAGCTCGATAGTAGCTCCTCTCATTATTACTTTTACTGACTAAATAAAGTGACTGATGCCTTTTTCCATTAAAAATTGGATTTTTTTTTGGCTCTTCAAGTCTTTCACCAACGAGACGTCTCGGTCGAATAAAAATTGGTGGGCCGGTGGTCACAAGGTGGTGTGTTGTGTTGGTGGCTATAGGCATCTTATTTGAATTGAGATAATTCTAATTGGCCACTAAAGAATTGATTGATAGTGATCACTTGCTCTACTTAGTTTTTCGTGTGCCCATCTAAGTCCGAAGTATAGTATGACTTGTGTGGAGTTATTAGAAGTGAGACCACAGTTCAGACCCCAGTTCAGACATCTCCAAGGAAACGAAATATGAAGAAATATTTCTTCGGCGACTTACTCTCAACAGATTTCTGGCAAAAACTCAGAGAATCCCAAAAATCTGTCGTTCGAAATCGACTTTAAACTATAGAGTCCGCCGCTCATGTATAAATTTAATACAAACAACATAAGTGATAGGAGAATCTAGGCTGTAACCCTAACTAAAGAGTTGTAATGACCAATTAAGTAAGTAAGATGAAGTAATTCGACTTGACTAAACGACGTAAATACGTCCACGTATTAATGTGTTTCATCCTGTATTATTTGTAATCTGTAATGTTATTGTATTTATACAAACATTGTTTTTTTTTTTTTGCTCGAATACCGATCAATTTTATTAAATTAACTAATCATTTATCATATAATATTTAAAAAATACCACTAACTGTGTAATCAATTAATTTTTGCATTTTTTTATGAAATATTTTTTAATCAATTATATGATATGAAACGTTTTTTGTTTAAGATTTTTAAAATTTTATTAACATTTTTTCTCCGTACATACATTAACGCTGTAAACAATCATTGTGTGGGAATGTATTTAATTTTCTTTCTTTATTGCTAAGAGGTTGTTTTTATTTTTGAATCTTAAATAAAATAAAAATTAAACAATTTATTTAAGCAACACAAATAAATTAACATTTAATTGCATTTCACTTGAAAGAAAAAAATGTTAATATATTTAAAAAAAAAACTAGCATATTTAGCCATTAGTTTTATTTTCTGTTATTCTGGTTTAATCTCAAATTACTTCACTTTATTGGCAACTACAATCCTTTAATCAAGATTACAACTTTGCTCATTGTACCACCCATGTTGTGTGTTACCTGAAAGTCATCGTAGTATAGTTGGTAGTGTGTTGGCTTATTAGAGGTAAATCCAGGCTTCAAAGCCCAGGTCAGTCATCAAAACGAAATATAAAAAAGTCTTTCTTCGGCGACTTCCTCTCAGCAGATTTCTGGCAAAAACTCTGAGAGCAAGAAAAATTGCCATGTAAAGTTTCTCAAATAATTGTCGTTCAGAGTCGACTTTAAACTGTAGGTCCCGCCACTGATGTACAAAATTAAAATACACAACATAAGTGGTGTGAAAAGCTAGGTTGTAATCCTGACTGAATGGTTGTAATGACCATTTATGTATGAATGTATGTAAGTTGTGTGTGTGTTGATTTTATGCTAGAGTGACAGACTCTGCAGTTTAACGATGACTTCGAGCTTCAGATTCGAGAAGATTTTCAAACCTTTTGCAAGAAACACTGCACGTGCTCTCGTCCAGTAATCCAAGACACTACCCCTAATACTTAACACAAAATTTTATGACAATTAGATTTTGATACAATGCATTAAAAAGAAGCATTGATGTACATGTAGTCGCCGTAGTCTAGTAGGTAGTGTGGTGGCTTATTAGACGTAAAGCCCGGGTTCGTATCCCAGGTCGGGCATCAAAACGAAATATGAAGAAAAATATTTCTTTGGCGACTGCCTCTCACCAGATTTCTGGCAAAAACTCTAAGAGTAAATAAAATTTCCATGAAGAGCTTCTCAAAAATCTGTTTTTCGGAGTCGATTTTAAACTGTAGGTCCCGCCACTCCTGTATAAAATTAACGCACACATCATAAGTGGTGTGAGAAGCTAGGTCGAAATCCTGATTGAAGGGTTGTAATGATCAATTATGTATGTATTGATGTACATCAAACACTAAAAACGAATATACTTTTTGTTACGTAGAGTTAGCGGACTGTATTGTACAAAAATTTTTTAATACAAGTGTTCTTTGAGTATACGATGTGCTCTAAAATTCAGATATCTATACTCAGATTATAGTTCGATAGTCTGACAAATAGCTCTAAAGTTAAGATTATCTCAAACACGTTGACTTGTGAAGAAATACCGCTCATCTTCCTCATATTTACTTTTGACAAATGTACTCTTTCAAGCCTCTGTAACTACTCTACAGAAAAGTTCTCATCTCATCAACGGCATGGAGACTACTCTCCTCGCATTCTGATCTGGTTGCTCATTGCTCCAAATGCCCATTTGATCTGGTATCCATCTCTGCCATGATGACTAAGATTTCCATCCTAATCTGGAGTTAACCTTGTAGGAGCTGAGAGCTCTGGTGGCGACTTTCTGGCTGTTAGTATTGCTCTGCCCCGTCCTCTGCCCAAAACGATATTTATTCGTCGTTGGTGTTCTTTTTAAATTTGACTTGTTTGAACTCACAACACGTTCTCTTTGAACTGAACTTGAACTGTAAGTTACTCAAAATTACTGCCGGGTAAATGTTTACCTCGATTATATATTGAGTGGTATTTAATTGCCATTCAGGCATTTGTCATAAGCATTTGTATAAGGTTTAAAAAGATTAAAAAAAAATTAAAAACTAATTTTAACAATTTCTCCTGCTGTGAATATTTTATAATTTGTTTTAAAAAATTCCTTTCCGACATAATGACTCATTTTTCATTGCATTCGACTAGAAAAATCTAAAATCGATAAATAAAACCAATTCGATTGCATTGCGTTGTCAAAACATTTGTTTTTTATTGGTTGGCAATAAATTTTATCGCTTTCGTATATTTTTTTTATTAAAAAAATATTTTTTTTGTCATGAATAAGTCGAAATAAATTAAACAAATAAAATAAAATAAAAATAAAAAGTATTTACTAAAGGCTTTGGACCACAAATCAATTTTTTTTGTCGTGTTAATGGAAAAATAAATTTAAAAACAAAAATAAAAAAAAAATTACGTGAAAAAACGTCATCGTATATGGGAATTTATTTATTTATTATGCAAATGGTTTTTATTTCTAAATTTAATTGCGAATTGCTGGATTTTGTAGTACTATTTACTGCCCACTGATGAAAGTTTTTGGATTTTACCGGAAGATAGATTTTGATGGTTAACGAAAGTCCTTATTAGCCACACTTGAACATTAATTTTGTACATCAGTGTGGATTACAATTTACTTTATATTGGCTCTTTCATTAACCTTCCTATACCCGCGCGTTGGTCTGTGAGACCGATTTTTTTTTATTACGATTTTTTTTTTGTAAAAAAATAGTGCCAGTAAGTTGATATCACTGGTAGCTTCATTATTCGTAATAAGCTTCGTTTTTGCATCAAAAAAATTTTTTTGAAATAGTACCAAGGATATAGGATTTTCCATTGTCGGTCTCACAGACCAACGCGCGGGTATTGGTGTTTCACTTTTTGGCGCGGGTATAGGAAGGTTAAGCGCTTTCTCTCTGCAAATGTAAATAAGTCAAAGTGTGTGTGTGACACCTTCGAAATTCTATATTAGTTTCGACCAAGTGTTCTCCAAGGCTTCTCTGAGGGGAGCGCATTTAAAATTTTTAATTTTCCATGAAACAAACTGAACAAACTGAAAACTGAATTTACTGAACTATGACATGCGTTATGTTGGTTTTGTATCTGCTACTTAAGAAAACCCCACAAAATAAAGTCGAACCCGGTCAAATCGCACGATATTTATTAAAAAAATTTCCATTGAACGTTTCTCAAAAATCTGTCGTTCGGACTATAGAGGCCGCTGTCCATGCATATAATTAACACACACGGTATAGGTGGTGTAAATAGCTCGGTTTTAATCCTGAATTAAGTAAGTAAGTATGTAAAGTATGTAAAGTAGGCGAAACGAGCGTTACGTTGCCCAAACAGAACACTCAACAACATTTTGTATGTGTCGTTGAATGAATACGTGAAGTGAAGCTACAAAACAAAGAGAATATATGACAATTAATTTGACAGATACAGGTTCACCGGGCGGTTATTAACTGAATTTAGCAAAGAAAGATGACAAAGCTCCCATGGCCGGTATGCAGTCCAAGTTGCAATTCTACACAGAATTTATTTATTATTTAATATCAAGTTTTGTTTGCTTTTAAGATAATAAATATGCGAATAATTTGAGTTCTGAATTGAAATTAATACAAATCAGAATTAAAAAAGAACTACTGCGGTCAAACGAATGTCAATGATTATATTTTTATTTTTATTACTTTTTTTTTAAAACCACAATTTTCTGATAAAAAGTATATTTGTAGTATGAAAAAAAAAATTAAAAAAAAATAATAAATACCACGGGTTATTTATTTGCATACTTTTATAGCAAAGCTTTACAACATTTACTTGAGTTTTATTTTAGACTTCAAGTGCTGTAGTGCTACTTAAGTGCTGTCGCTTAAAAATGAAATATTTTGCTTTTATTTGTATTTGCCTGTTAGCAATCTCTTTGGTTGCTACTTCAGCTAGACGTATCGAGTGCTTTCATCCACCATGTCCAAAACCAATGAGGCCTTGGGATGCAATATATGAAAACGCTGCACGTTAATTCTGATCGGAATACACATACTTTTTTGGATATAAAATGTTAACAAATTAATGTTTAATGTATGGTTTGTTAGAATGTAAACATTTTATAAAAAATATATCTCCAAACCATTAACAACTTTGTAAAGTATTTTCTTAATATGATTTTTCTTAAGAAAAAAAAAAACTAGAAGCATACTATTTTCCGTTTTTTTTTTTTTTTTGAATTCCATTAGTTAAGAGGATGCTAAATTTGGTCAAATATTTCCAAGAAATTACACTATGCGACAAAATACAAAAAATTAAATACACCCGAGTAACTACTTAGTCTAAGTTGTTCAGTTAAAAAATACTTTTTTATTTTTAACGAACTATCCAAGCGTGTTTTATTTGACAAAAGCTGTTTTTTTTTTTGGACTTGACGCACAAATTTATTGATTACACAAACATTTCTAAACCGATGTCCAAAATTTAAACCTTATTAGAAAGGAGAGGGATGGGCCTTTAAAACGATATACACATATATAATTGGTCATCAATCAGGATTACGACCTAGCTTCCCACACCATTTATGTTGTGTGCGTTAATTTTATACATCAGGGGCGGGACCTACAGTGTAAATTCGACTCCAAACGACAAATTTTTGAGAAGCTTTTTTTTTTACTCTCAGAGTTTTTGCCAGAAATCTGCTGAGAGGAAGTCGCCGATAAAATATTTTCATATTTTCGTTTTAATGTCTGACCTGGGGTTTGAACTCGGGCCTTACGCCTAATAAGGCAAGACACTACCTACTAGACTACGGCGACTGTCAATATACGGTATACATATACATACTGAATGGGATCTGAAGCAATCGGCAACTGACTCTTTTCTGGATGAGTAGGTACGTGAGCAAACAAAATTGTCGAACTTGGGACGCTACTAATCCACATGAGATCCAATAAAGTCCAAAACATCCCGATAAAGTCAATATTTGGTGTGGATTTTGGACTGGCGGCGCTATCGATCATATTGACCACAACATCACTGTCAACACCGAACTCTGTGCTTCAATAATTGCCAACTTCTTTTGACCTCAATTGAATGACATGGTCACCAACGACATGCGGTTTTAACAGGACGATTTTACATGCCACACAGCCTATGCCACATTGAATATTTTGCAAGAGCAAATTGATGGCATAGTCATCTTAGTCATGATGTTAACAGGTCACCAATATCATGTGATTTGACCCCTTTATACTTCTGTTCGTGAGGTTTTCTTTAGCCGCAGTTGCATACGCATAAGCCTCAAACCATAGAGGTCATCAAAAACAACATATTCCATGTCATCGGTCAAATTCAATTTGATTTATTTCAAAATGAACATTTTGAATGTGCCCCACCCAGATAAGCCTTGGTGGATACTTAATCTATGTTATATTGCACACATATTTGCAGCAAAAGGTCTTTTTAAAAAAATAAAAAAATTCTATGATGCCACACACACAAACACACACCTTGTTTTATTTAAATTCAGAAAGCGTTTAATGAAATACCCTTAATTGTAACGAATTTGAAAACAAAATTTCTTTATCTTTTCAAATATTTATTTGAATTAAAATTTCAGAATTTCTTTATTATCCGAACACGTTTTACTTCAAAGGCTTGTTAAATTTTTCACCACCGCCACCAGGACAAGGATCAGTTAAACATTCAACTTGAAGAAGTAATTGTGCCTCGATCTTAGCAACAAATGTTGACAGAATAAAAGCGTAGAAAACAAATAGGAACAGTTGTGTAATTTTCATTTTGAAGCGTTTTTTTATTGTAAAAACCTACGGCTGTTGATGAGTTGTAAAGCAAAACTGTTTTACAAAATTAGCTTCGACGGCATTAAACCCCAATATAAATTAACAAAAGGGGCATGACTCATATACATATTTTAAATTTCTTTGTTTTAGAAATACATTGCGGTTTGAAAAACAAAACAAATTGCAAAGCTACCGGTCTCGATTACGCATTACACTATAGGAGCAGCTTTTGTATTTAGGAGTACAATATTACACTGAGTCCAAGCATTAATTTCCGCAATCCAAAAGAATGCTCTGCATGAGTGGGGATCACCACTTAATTTCACGCTTCATAACATGACAATCCAAAATAATACTCTGGATGAGTGGTGATCATCGCCTAGCCTCAGTCAAACAAATCTTCATCACATGACAGTAATGTCCTGAGCACACTTAAGGTATTTAGTAGCCGAAGTGTAACTGAATCATAACTACAGGCTTCCTAATGGCTTAAGTATCTACCTGGGAGAGATGTAGGTCATTTTCAATTTCAATAGGGTGGGCCATTTAAAAGTTTAAATTTAAAAATGCAATGAAACAAAAACGGTTTGAAATTTTGCCAAATTTATTTCTTTGTTGTGAATTATAATTGTTCCGGTTAGAAACGGAATATTATTTCATTCATATGGTTGCCGCGGCTGGCATCACAGTACCTCGTTCGGTCGGACCAATTTTCGTGCAAGTTTTCTAGTGTATGAGTTGGTTTCTCGGCATTGGCATCACAAATGTGCGCCTTCAAATGCTTAATTGTTTTTGGTTTGTCGGCATAATACTTTTCTTTAACTGCGCCCCACAGAAAATAGTCCAACGCACCTTCTTAGCGGCCAATTGACATTATCATTTCGGCTAATTAAATGGTCATCAAACGTTTGACGCAATAAATCGATTGTGGCATGTGGTATGTGTCAAGTTGCAGCATCCTGTTGAAACCAAACATTGTTCACATCAATACTCTGAAGAGCGGGTACAAAAGAATTAGTTATTATAATACGATAGCTGTCTCCATTGACCGTATTGGTTGCTCCGTCCTCATTTTTAAAGAAATATGGGCCAATGATGCCTGCGCTCCACAAGCTGCACCAAACAGTCACCCGTAATGGGTGCATTGGCTTCTGTAAGACCACGTGTGGGTTATAATACCAAATACCACAATTTTGCATATTAACGTACCCAGCAAGATGAAAACAAGCTTCATCCGAAAATATGTTTCTTTTTTTTTTTTTTAGCAAAATCGCCATCATTGTGCAGTTGGACCAATGAACCCCAACGTTGCTTAAGCGTAAATCGATTCATTACGTTCAATGGAGATTTTGTGACAGAATAGAATGACATAAGTATAGCCAGATTCGAAATAATTGATGGTTCCCATTTTAAACTGATTTAAACCCGTTATTTTTTAAATTATGTATTAAAAAACGTTGGAAATTAATGCATGTACCTAATAATTTCCATTATTCCAATAAATATTGATTAAACAGTGAGTGAAACGTTGTGTTTTTTCTTCTTCTTTACTTTTCAGATGGTTATTCTAACGGTTTGGATTACATCCGCCGTGTATTCAACGCCCAAGTTTGTTTTCAGCAAAACCATCAAGAATGTTCACACAGAAAGTGGACGCGAAGAAGAAATCTGTGTGTTGGATCGTAAAATGTTCAATTCTAAGCTATTGGACATGATCAACTTTGGTTTGCTGTACGTTATACCATTGCTAGTAATGACGGTATGTACTGCAGCATCCTAAAGTCTTCGTTTTTATGTTTCCTATCTCTACTTATGTTTACAGGTACTCTATAGTAAAATAGCGATTGCCTTGTGGCGTTCATCGCGTGGTTTACAACATCATTTGGCCCAACAAGAGAATGGTATGGGTATGCACAATAGTATGTATCATCATCATCAGCATCACCATCATAATCACAACCATAATCATCACAATCAGCATCATTTGCACAATCATCTGCAACAGCAACAGCAACTGTCAGCTTCCCTAGGTACTCCCATTTCGGTCAATAGTTCAGTTGTAAGTGCAGCAACAACACTGTCACGTAAACAAAGTTGCAAATATGATGCCAAACGGAGTGGAGTCAATCTAACCGACAGTCAGGTAAGTGCAACAATAATAATAAAAACGAAAATGAGACTCTCAATGATATCTTATGGTACCCACCCACCATATAATAAAGAACGGAAATGTTTTCTTTCTTTTAAATTTTATATTTTTTAGAATTTTCTGTTGTTTTGTGTGAACTGAAGTTAAATTCTTAAATCTTCATTTCTTGCCATTTTTGTTTTAGTTTCTGTTCTCAAATTCATTTTTGTTTTCTTCACTTGTTGTCTGCCGGAATAGTTTTATGCAACTTTTATTATCCCCGAGTAACGAATTGTTGCGGAACTTAGAAGACGAAATTTTAGTGAAAATATAAAAACATTTTAAAGTTTTATGCTTAACTTTATGCAAATATTTTGGAGTTTACTCCGTAGAGCAGTTATAGTATTTTTTGTTTGTTTTTAAAATTTAGAAACTTTCAGGTTAAAATGTTAATTTTTTGAAAAGAAAATAAAAAAATTTTAATAAGGGGGTATTGTGAGTCAAGCACTGTTATTTGTTACTTCTAATGCATGCACATACTTCAAGAAACCATGGTTTTGAAATGACAGACTCAAGTAATAATTTTTCTTTACAATCCTTACGTCAGGACTCCAACCTAGCTTTTCATATCACCCAAGTTGATTGTATTAATTTTATCCATGAGCAGTTCGGGGACCTACTGTTTAATGTCGACATCGAACCATAGATTTGACAAACTTTTCATAAGAATTCTATTTACTCTCAGAGCTTTTGTCTGAAGACTGCAGAGAAAAGTCGCCGAAGAAATATTTTTTTCATACTTCATTTTGTTCGAGTTTCTGAGCTGGGGTTTGAACCACAAGCTTCCAACGAATAGGCCAATACGTTACCTCCCACATTACGGCGTCTTAGAATCTAGTACCATTGACAAGCTAGGTGGTGTATTGGTGCCAAAGCGTTCGATTACAACTTGTCGGCATTAGGTTGTCTAAAAATCAAAGAGGATAGCTTATATGTATATTATATGTAACGTTGCAACTCCGTTAGTACCTATTCGATCATTTAAACACAATTCCAGGCTGGCATATATCAGCCATGCCTATTGTTTTAGGGGGATGTGGTTTCTGTTCGAATCTCCCTTTAACTAGACACCTCTGTCAGTACAGTCTGATGCTTAAGAGTTCTTGTCCTTGGATTCTTATGTGCCTGTCCATGACAGAGCTTCTGCAGAAGTCATTGTGGGGCCACCGGGTATTACACCCAAGGGCATTACTCCAGTGCCCCGTTCAAACTGCTATGAGGTTTCTAAAGTGGATTCTGGTCTGGTTAAATGCTAATCTTTTTCTGCATATACCCATGTGGGGCCCTATCTGGCTGGTCCCTCTGCAGGATTAATTACAAAATTTTTATTTTGCAAATGAGTGAAGTCTGTTTGAGACCATATGTTCGTCCCTCTATACACCCAAAAAAATTTATAGGTAAATTTAACCAATTTTGTTGGTTAAAATTGCACCAACCAACAAAAATAGTAAAAATAACCAATATGAAATTGTTAAAAAATTAATTACAAAAAACTTGGTTAGAGTACAATTTTTGTGGTTAGGCTACAAATTATATTGTATAAAATACCACGGATTATAGTATTTTTACAGAAATAATTGTAAAATAACTTTTTGGTGGTAAAATTACCATTAAATTTGTATAGTAACAATTCTTTTGTAACAATACAATTTTAATGGTAACATTACCGTAAAACTGTAACCATACTATTTTTACAGTAAAAGTACAATTTTAATGGTAGCTTTACCATAAAACTGTAACCATACTATTTTTACAGTAAAAGTACAATATTTTTTGTAAATCTACTAAAATATAGTTTTTATACTACCTTTTATGTTTACAGTAAAAAAAAATTAATTTGATTTACTTAGTAATTTTTTATTGATTTATATGTATGTATATTAAATATATTACATTTTATTATCTTTTAATTCAACAAAGGAGATACATACATACAGTGAGCGTCAAAAGAAAGTGTACATAAAAAAACTATACATTATTAAATTATCGTTATTTGTATTTTAAAATTGTTACATTGCCAGTTTTTAAAATTGAAACAAAAAAATTCCAAATTCGAAATATTGTCAAATTTTTTCGGGCACTCTCCTTACAAGTGATAAAAGTTGAGTTTGTTGATTGTTAGAATTTTTTCCATATTGTACACTTTCTTTTGACGCTCACAGTACGTTTAACTTAAATCTAGATAAGAAAATTAATAAATACTACTTGTATTTTAATAATACTTAGGTCGAATATATTTGTTTCCATTGGAAGAGTAACTTAAATGTAGTGGCGATTTAAAAAAAGCAGTTTGTTTTAACATATATATTTTCTACATCTAAAACAGAAAAAGATTGGTAGTGCTGCAGATAGGAACTAGTTTTATGTTTAAGATAAATGAAGACTACTTCAGTGTCACTAGTAACTAAAATATCTTTTATTTCATATAAAATCATTTCCTTGGAAAATAAGAAATAGCCGACTTTGTACATAGTTTCCTTAATAACTACTTTATTTGTAAAGTTTTTTAATTCTTCGTGGTAATTTTCATTACAAATATGTAACATTTTGTTGTAGTACCATTTGTTAATTAATTTTTCCTGTTCAATGTCCACGAATACATATTTATTTTCTAATCCTTTCTCAAATAACAAACGATTAGAAAATTTTAGCATACATTTAGTACCTATTGATAATGGTGTATTTTTTCTGGATGCGATCGAGTTAGTATATAATTTTAATTTTCTCATAGTCACCGGTGGGATGTTCATTCAGAATACTTTGGAAATCCTAAAGTAAAAAAAAGTTATGATATTATTAAATATATTTTAAAAATATTGCACAATACTTACAAATTCGCCAGAAGCAATAATGCGTTCAGACTCTTTGAAGCTTAAATTTGTAGAATAGGTTGACTGATTTGTGCTTAAGGAAACGCTGTCAAAACAGCCCTAGATAAATTGACATATTTTAAAAAGTTGGATAAATTTTTTTATGTATATTTTGTATTGTAAATAGTATGTTACCTTTTCCTTCTTCCATTCTAATAAACGAAAACGAAATTCAGCCTTTTCTCCAATCTTTTCGTTTTTAAATAAGTGGTCGAAGTCGGATTCTGTTAAAAATCGTAGTCTAGTCAAAGTTACGGCTTCAGCTAGGAGTAAAAACAGTGAATATCATAGATTAATAGTTTTTTTTTTTTGTAAGTCCAATTTAACTGTGGAAATTGTTATTTTACTGTCTATCTATAGTATGTTTACTATAAAAATTGTTAAATTACCGATCTCGCTGTAAACAAATTCTAAGTCACATTTTTCACTACAAGAATTACAACAAAAGCATAGCACACAAAAGAAATGCCGTTATGATGCTCATGTACTTCACATGTATGTACATATTAAGGTATTTTCTCATTAATTTGTTAAACATAAACACTTTTTTTATTAAAAAGTTTTAAAATCTAACAATTAGAAAGAATTTTTATTAAACTGTACTCACATTGTAATTTCTCCAGCATGTACCCAAAATTCCATTCATCCAACAATTTAGACAGCTCCTCTTCCTGGCTAGAAAGAGAACAGGTTGATGAACACGAATTTTTTTCCATGCTACACTGAGTATTACCACTTTTGACACTTTCATTTTATTTATTTATTTTAATTATTTATTATTTTTTTTATTAATTTAATATTTTTCACTTCACAATAATGTTAATGTAGAAAAAAGACGCGCCACAAACTAAAAAAATTTATACAATATTTTAATAATGAAAACTATATAAAGTGTACTATGATTAAAAATACATTAGAAAAGTCAAGTACTAAAATACAAAGTAATTTTAAATTCTTTTCAGCAGTACATAATGTATGTATGAATAAATAAGTTATGTATTTTATATTTGCTTTTCTATTAATTTTTAGTACATCTACAATGGAGCTTCTATAAAGAAAACGCTTTTCTTAACAAAAACAATATAAAATCCGTTATTTCAAGTATTTAACAATTTTATTTGTTAGTTTAACCAATAATAGTTAAATTTTATTTTTATATGTTAACCATGAGTATTGGTTAAAATTTAACAATTAAAATAGTTAAAATAAAATAACAATTTATAATGAAAGTTCTTTGACTAATTTAATATTTATTTTAACCAACAAAATCAGTTTAAAATACAACAATAATTTACATGAGGATCCTGTAACCATTTTGTCATGGTTATTTTAACCACCAAAATTTGTTAAATTGCAACAACAATTTACATTTGCAGTTATGTTACTATTGAAAGTCGGTTATTTTTACGAATCAAAATTGTTTGTTTATAAAAATTCCAACAACAATTTACAGTAGTAGTTCAGTTACTGTTAAAACTTGGTTATTTTAACCAATAAAAATAGTTTAACCATAAAAATTGCAACAACAATTTCCATTAACAGTAAATTAACAACTAAAATTGGTTAGATTAACCAACAATATTTTTTTGAGTGTACCAACTCCATGTATAAATTCTTTTGCAAATGCGTCAGTTTTGTACTTATCTTCAATGTCAATGCAAAAAAAAATTAGAAGGACAGTATTTCCATTCTATTTGCGCCAGCCTGTACGATTGTTACATGTCATGTTGGACATCCTTAACTGGCTATCAACAGACTTGTAAGCGAAATGACTACCCGCAAAAGGGCCAATAAAACTGAGGAAATACGGTTATGCTGTGAAGTCGCCATAATCTAGTGGGTAGTGTTCAAAGCGCAGAGCAGAAATCTCCAAAAAATGAAATCTGAAAAGACATTTCTTCGGCCACTTCCTCTCAGCAGATTTCTCGCAAAAAACTCTGAAAGTAAAGGAAAATTGCCATGAAAAAGTTCCTCAAAAATCTATCGTTCAGAGTCGACTTTGAACTGTAGGTGCTGCCATTCATGTATAAAATTAAAACACGCAACATAAGCGGTGTGAGAAGCTAGGTTGTAATCCTAACTGAAGGATTGCAATGATCAATTATGTATGTACTTATGTATCCACATGATGTAGATCATAAACTCTTGTTTTTGTTTGCGTTTCCCTACACAAACAGAACAACGTCTAAAACCATTCGTCTCCTAGAAGCAGGCTCTAAGCAGGATTATTATTTTTAATTTTTAAAATTTTTATACTCATTTTTGTCTCAATTTTAAATTAAATTGTTTTATAAAAATGCCGAAAAATAAGAAAAAAAAACTTAAAGAAAGCATTGAAGTTTTTAATTAATTTTGTTGAACAAGTTAAGTGTACGTAGAAAAGATGTCATAACTTTTAAAAATTTTCAAAACTGTAGTGTGTAGCATTCGAACATTCCCTTCACTGGATTCTATGTTCATGTCTTCGTTAGAAGCTTTTTTTGTATTCTTTAATGTTTTTATTTATTTCACTTTCCCCGTTCCTGTACATGGCGTTTAAAGAATATGAATCCTTTTAAGAACATTTACTTCCCGTTATATTTTATATTTGTATTCTGTACTCTTAATATTTATTATTCTCTGTGTTTTTCTTTGTTTTTTCTCTTTTCTTTTCATACTTTTTTCTTACTCAATGTACATATGTATTTAACCTTAACAAAATTCTCTACCTAACCACTATATTTGTGCTCAAAAAAAAAAAATCTGCTCTTTTTTACTCTTTTCTTTCTTTTACTGTGAAATTTATTTATTTGCTCAATATTAAAATTCTCCAATAACAACAAAACAATAAAATGTAACAATACTATAACACCACTATTTACCACTACAATTGAAAAAAAAAAAACAATACAAACAATACTCCGAAAACAAAAATGGCATCAACATCAACAACTACAAATCAACTACAAATGTTTTTATTTCGCCTCTTTTCTTGTTAAACAAATGAATACAACTACTACTACAACTACAACTACAACTACTACCTTTGCTTTCTCTCTCTCTCAACATGAACAACAAATACTACAACATGTACAACCATTATAAATAAAGCATGATAGTTACAAGGTGGGTTCTCTATAAATATTTTAAAATACCATTCCTTTTATTCTCTGCTTTCTCTTTTACTCTCTCATTTTTAATACATTTTAAGTGTAAGTGTGTGTGTAGCTACAACAATACTTTTGTACTAGTCATGTATTTTAATCAAATTTATCCTAGTGTTTTTTTTATTTATTTGTAGAGGTTTTCTCTCTCTCTCTAAAAAAATAAAAAATTTTATGGTTTTCTTATTTCTCTTTTATTGTTGTTTTTGTTGTCTTTTTTTTTTTGTAAAGCAAAGATTTATGATTTTTCCACTCACTGTTCAATGCGAAAGGCTGCAGTGGCAGTTAGTGTGCAGCCAATTTTATTAGAAAAAATCTGTTTTTTTATATTCATTTTTATTTTTTATTTCTTTTATTTTCCTTCTATCATGTTGCATTCAAATATTTATTGAATTTGATTTAAAAAAAAATGTTGTTGTAGTAACTGCCAGTTTTTATTTAATTTCATTTTAAAGTTGACATTTAATATTAAAAAGAAAAAATAAAATAACATTTATTAGCTCAAAGGCATTCAAGTCGTCTATGGTACTATTTCATCATAAAATACGATCACTTACCTTCATGTCAAGTTATAATTTTTTTTTATAAATCTTCCTCTCTTACGTAAATCCAAGATATAATGTCATTGTGATGGTCCTATAAGGACGAATTAACTGTCGGTGGAAGCAGTTAAGGGCAATTCACTAATTTCACATTTAAAAAATTCAAAATGACGGATCCAATATGGCGGTCGTATAGCGTATGGCGGTTTTCAAGTAAATCTGATTAATTTTTGTAAACCTCGACCGCCATATTGAATCCGCCATTTTGAATTTTTTAAATGTGAATGAAGATCTGTAATCAGCGATCCCAAAAACCCCTGAGTAACAATTTACAAGTAAATCTGATTAGTTTTTAAGGACCTCCGTAATGTGTTTCTTTTTCTCTTGCACCCCTTGACATAAACCCACCCCCTACTTTAAGGGTGCATGCAAACAATTTGGCTTAGGGCTCATTTTAAAGAACAAAGATCAATTGTCAATTTCTGATAATAGCGAATAGCTCTATAATTCTTCAAAAATGGCCAAAAACGCTATTTTTAGGGGTTTCAGCCCCCTTTTTCTCGAAAACCTGACGTGATGGAAAGTTTTTGAATACAGATTCGTGTTCAGCGCGCAAAATGCCTTCGGGAACACCTGGAACCATCTTGGTTGCACAAAAAAAATTCCCATTTGCAGGGCTGTGTAATTAATCGTGATCTAAACAATTTGAAATTCCCACAAAGCTATAAAATTTTCAATAGGCAGTACGTTTAATTAAATACACATAACATACTCGTACCTACATACTTAATAGGTCATTACAATTCTTCAGCTTGGATTATGACCTAGCTTCTCACACCACTTATGTTGTGTGTGTTAATTTTATCCATATGTGTCAGGGCCGCCAGTTTAAAGTCAACTCCGAACGACAGATTTTTGAAAAATTTTTCGTGGTAATTTTATTTGACTCAGACTTTCTATCAGAAATCCGCTGCGGGGTAGCAACTATAGAAATATTTTTCACATTTCGTCTGCTTCGAGTTGTCCGGGCTGTGACTTGAACCACGGTCTCACATCTAATAAGCCAACTATCGCTTTCCAAATATTTGTCCGCACTCCACAGTAAGGTTCTGGACCCATCAGTAGTATGGAAAATTCACTCTTCGCAAGTACATTTGTAAATCCATACACACATACATACATATACCAGAATTACCACCAAGCTTCTCCTACCACTTGTGTTGTGTGTGTTATCCATAAGCGGCAGGACCTACAGTTTAAGATCGACTCCGAACGACAGATTTTTGAGGAACTTTTTTTCATGGCATTTTTATTTACCCTCAGAGTTTTTGTCAAAAATTTTCTGAGAGGAAGTCGCCGAAGAATTATTTTTTCTTTCATAACTAAGACTACGGCGACTTCATTGAGTATCGCTTTCCAAAAATTTGTCCACACTCCACAGTAAGGTTCTGGACCAATCAATAGCGTGGAAGCTCCCCTCTTCGCAAGCACAACTGTACGTGTTTGCTGTGAATTCAGAAATGACCTGCAACCCATCAGAGGGTGACTCTATTTACGCGACAATTTGATTCGATTTAATCACAAAGGAGCCTAGTGAGAGATCTGACTGTCAGATAGTGTTACTGTCTGCCGTCCTTTGTATCATCTATTAAATTTGAGTTGAGAACAACTTTCGATGGATTAAGCTTCCGCTTGTAAAATACCCTCGAATTTCCCTGTGAGTTCAGAACATTTCATTCTAGGACCAAAAACTCTTGCTTCTGTTCTCAAATCTGTTCTAAATGTATCTGTATACCACAGTATATAGTTTCTTGATTGCTCCATTCACGTTTCTTATTAAGTTTCATCATGCCAATATCATAGAGTGAAGAGAGTACGGTTAAAGAGGAAGCTTTCAGACATCCGATGCATTAAGACACGAAATACATACAAATGAACTTCTAATGAACTTCATGTTAGGCTTGTCTCCTAAACGTTGTACCCAGAGCTTCCTTTTAGATTTGTTCTCTCTGAACAGACAATGGCAATAAGTTTATATTTGAAGGCAATAGAAAAGAGGAAGATGTTATAGGGAAATCCAATCTATATTGATTTTGTTATGAAATATGGTCTAAACTTGTTTAATTTTAGCCACAACATCTCTAATGGCTTCTAGAAGCAAACCTTTTTATTATCGTGATAACACATCTGTGTTGAAATTTTGTATCTTTTCATTAGGAAACGCGTATTTACGTGTTAAATAACACTCTAGAAGTGGAGGACAGTCTAATTGATTCCCAATATATGTATTAAGCAAACATTGAAGAAAACAAAAAATTTGTTGCATGTTGTTCTCTGAAATATTTCAAAAATATTTCTTTATTTATCTACGTGTCTACCTCTATCTTAACAGTCTGGGTATATTCCATTCAATATTTTTTCACGGTGTTTTTACCATTTTCTTCGTGTACATAATATCAGTACACATCGCTTTACCTTGTAACATATTTATCACTTTGCATACATAATTTATTTGCCAACCATATTCTCCTTACAAAAGTCTCAATTTCTTCGCCTTTCCTTGGGTAGATTACCGTGTATATTTTACACGCAAAACAAACACACAAAAAAAAGCATCACAATGTGTAGACTGCTGATAAAGTAACTGTTTTTTTCATAAAGTCAAGTCAAATGCTAAATAGGCATGCAATGACTTTATTTTCTGGCGTTTTTATTAAAGTAACCTGTCTGGCAGTATGATAAAGCGAAGATATCGTGGTCGTATGTTAAATATTGTATTCAAAACAGGATAATGTGTAACAATGTTTAATATTTATGTTACGAGTGGAAAATTAATATTTAAAATTAATGACGTCAGGACCGAAAAACATTTGTTATTTAAATATTTTTCATGATTTTAAAAGAGGTTTGATGATATGGCTGTACTTGAACAAATATTTGCGTTTGCATGTGGTATCACACAATAGAGTGCATTTTTCAAATTAAAATGAAATAGTCGTCGTAGTCTAGTAGGTAGTGTGTTGGTTTATTAGACGTAGGGACACGGTTCAAACCCCAGGTCAGGCAGACGTCAAAATGAAGCATGAAAAAATATTTCATTGGAGGATTCCTCTCACCAGATTTCTGGCAAAAACTTCGAGAATAAACAAAATTGACACGAAAAGTTTCTCAAGAATCTGTCGTTCGAAATCGACTTTAAACTGTAGGTCCTGTCACCCATGTATAAAAAATTAACACACACAACAATGTGAGAAGCTAGATCGTTATCCTGACTGAAGGGTTGTAATGACCAATTATGTGTACGTGTAAGCACAAACAACTTCTTTTTGGAATGCGCAGAAATTTGTTTTTTCAAAGTAAATTCCTACAGATTTTAAACACTATTCTGGCATTAAAAGACTGATGGCGGCTTGACAAACCATACTGAATAGGATTCTTAGCCCAGTTTGATATTCTCAGCCTTCAAACGATAGCTATCAACAGCTCTCATGCAGTAGCATGAGTGAAAACAAACTCAACATAACTGTACAGCTTTCCTTAATATCATCTTCATGTACTCCTATCTTCAAGCAGTTGGACATTCCCAGCTGTTAAACGATAGGCTATCAACAGCTCTCATGCAGTTGCATGAGTTGAAAAAACCCTACACAAATGTACTGCTTGTCTTGAGTTCATCTTCATGTACTTCTATCCTTCAAACGGATTGATATTCTGAGTCCTCAAACGATAGCTATCAACAGTTCTCATGCAATTAAAAAAAAAAAACAGTCTACACAAGTATACTGTTTGGTTCTTCAAGCAATTTGACATTCTCAGCCGTCAAACGATAGACTATCAACAGCCCTCATGCAACTAAAATAAACACCCAACACAAGTGGACTGCTTGCCTTGACGTTATCTCCATGTACCCCTATCTCCAAGCAGTTTGACATTCTCCGCCTTCAAACGATAGCAATCAACAGTTCTCATGCAACTAAAAAGACTAACCGACACAATTGTACTGCTTGCCTTGATTTTTTTTTTTGGTGAAACCAGCACTCAGGGGATGGCCCCTACTCATGCAGTGCATTGTGCAGGTTTTAGGAAAATGGGTTATAGGAATGTGGAAGAGAGGGAGTAGTGTTTGTGGACATCTCAAGATGCGAACGGCAAGGAAACGAGTTGCTGCTAGGTGACTATAAAATGGCCAGTGCTATACCTTCACCATTAGACAGTTTACAGCAATCGTCCCCAAGAAGTGGCGAGACCTACAGTTTAAAGTCGACTCCGAACGACAAATTTCATTGAGAAGCTTTTCATTGCAATTTTTATTTACTCTCAGGGTTTTTGCCAGAAATCTGCTCAGAGGAAGTCGCCGAAGAAAAATATTTTCGTTTTGATGTCTGACCTGGGATTCGAACTCGCGCCTTCAGTCTAATAAGCCAACACACTACCTACTAGACCACGGCGACTTTATATACCCCTATCTTCCAGCAGCTTAGCATGCTCAGCCTTCAAACGATAGCTATCAACAGCACTTATGCAATTAAACCAAAAGCACTCGACACAAGTGTATTGCTTGTCTTGCTCTCATCTTCACTGCCTTCAAGCTTGAAATCAATGGTCTCTACAAGTAAAACCCAGTGACAGGCAAGTCATAAGTGGGGTTATGCTGTAGTGCCATCATTGTAGTTTTATTATTGGAATTCGATGTACGTCGTGTCCATGTAAAATTTCTTCTCTGTAATTCGTACGACATTTGACACTGATTTGCAGTACGAAGCAGATAAAAATTGTGGAAACAATATATTATTTGCCGGAGACTCAGCTAGTAAAAATTAGTGGCCGATAGTTTTAAGTAGGTTTCAGGTTTCGCAGCCTTCTAGCAAAATAGTCTTGACACACCTGCTGAACTCTTGTGTTTTAAGATGCATGAATAAGTCAATAGAAATTCACGGTTGCCTTAACGCTATTTTTTGAGATTGTGCAGCACGGTAGCAATGTAATAAAGCATCTAGTGTGTTGGCTTAGTAAATCCGAATCCTTGGTCACGAATAAAAAAAAGATCTGAAAAATACATCCCCAACGTCTTCCTTCCTCACAGCAGTCTTGTGGCAAAAACTCTGAGAATAAGATAAAATTGAAAAAGTTTTTCAAGCCACTGAAATGACAAAATTTCGAATATGCGCCAGCCACACTTTCTCCTACAATGTCGGTGTAAACGGCAGCGCTAACATTGCCATGATGTACAGGTTTGGACATGCTAAAACATTCTTTGAAATCGCGAAAATTCATTGCACTGTAGTCATCCCCTAATGCTCACAAAGTGGTCGTGTTTCAATCCAATTTGTTTAAAATAATTTTTAACCATATTTACGCATTCTTTTTAGAAATATTAGCAGCCTAGCCATTAAAGCCATTATTTAAAAAATTTCAAAAAATTTTAACGCTCTCACTGACCCACCACTCCTTTGTAAGATGCTTACAACCAAATAGTTCGTTTAAAATTTAATAGAATGTCTGGCTCTTAAAGAATTTAGTCCCTAAAATATGTACACAATTTAGGGGTTTTCGGCCTTTTAATCGTATAAAAACTATTCTACAATGAAACTGTCTAAATAGACTCCAATTATTCCTTTTTGTTTTCTCCTCTTTTTATCCTGTCTGATTACTTTTGTCCCATTTTATTTTATTTTATTCTATTCAACAAATAATTTTCCAAACAATTTCAAATAGTTTTGCGCCAGTCAGTGTGTTAATAAAACGAAAAATCTAAGGAATTTTACAATTGTGTAGACTGAATACAGCTTAAAGGTCATCAACTTTTTTTCTCCTTTTTTTGATTAGAATTTGTAAACTTTTTCGCCTTTAATTTGTTCAAAGAAAATTTGATTGTGTGCGTATGTTTCTTGATTTTAAACTATAACATACAAGAGAAGAAAAAAAAAAGGATTATAATGTATGCTACAGTATGGATAAAGGATAACACTTATAAAACAATAAAGTGTTTGTAGCCTATCGAATTCTTTGTAGTACTCAAGAATACTTAAAATGAGGCCAACATTTCCATGTAATTGTTTGTAATTTACTGATGACTCTTCAATTATATGACTTTATGAAAAACTAGCTGTAGTTGTCTAATGGATGGAGATTTTTCCGAAAATAAGGTACCGGCAAAAGGTTAAGAACTCATTTAATTGCTGAAACATTTCGAAAAGTTTATGAAACACTCGTAAAACGGTGTCGCTTCTGATTATAATCTAGTGAAGGTATTTTCAACAGAAGTCGCCGTAGTCTAGTAGGTAGTGTGTTGGCTTATTAGACGTGAGGCCTTGGTTCAAACCCCAGGTCAGACATCTCCAGCAAAAGGAAATACGAAGAAAATATTTCTTGGTCGACTTAATCTCAGCAGATTTCTGGCAAAAACTCTGTGAGTAAAAAAAAGTTGCCATGAAAAATTTCTCAAATATATCATCTCAAAAATTCACAACGTTTTAGTCAGGATCACCACCTAGCTTTTCTCACCACTCACAATGTGTGTGTGTTAATTTTATTCATAAGTGGCGGTACATATAGTTTAATATCGATTCCGAACAACAGGTTTGAGATTCCGGTAGATTTGGCAATTTTATGTTACATTCAGAATTTTTGCCAGAAATCTGTTTTTGTTTTCTTTTTATAGGAATATGTTGTCTTTGGGTTAAGCTGATGAAACAGTAATTCTTAAGCCATTGGAATTCAATATTCACCACGAGAGCCATACGCCAAAATTATTGGAAATCTCAAATAATTGATTGATTGATAGAAACGTACAATCGATCAATGTTCGCCTTTTGTATTCTGTAAAGCTCTTCTGGCCTGGCCTGACACTTTGACAAATTAATGATACACTAGTCCAGGGCTTAACGTGGATATCGCTATGATGGCACACCTTACGGCGTTCTAACACGGGTGGAAACAATGCGTCTACCAATGCGCCCACGTTCAGTGATGTAGCCTCATGATAAGCATGTCATGGATTGCATCAACGTGGAAGTGTAACGACACACCGAGCTTTCGCTCTTTCCGCAATTTGGGTAAAAACCAGCCAGCACGTTGTTCCTACAATAGGACTCTAGGCTACGCCTTTAAAGTCTGCTTCGGATCCATCTGCTTAAGCAATTTCTTCGCGGTGATCTTTCAGTTATACAGGGGGCCAATGAATTCCAATTTTGTTCACTAAACCGAGTTGTAGAAGATTATCAAACCAGCCTGCATTCCATCGAAAACGAAGCCAGTGCTGTCAATGAAGCAAATAGTATTTTAACAGCTTGAATGGCACATGGCTATTTGATCTCAGGTGGGAGATTTCGATACAAGAATTCGCTGCTTATATGCACTATTCTGTGAACATTTTTGAAAGTGTTTATAGACGGAGAAGATGAATGAATTTCTCAATTTGTATTAATCTAACAGAAGTCCGTAGAGTATTTACTATACAGGTTACATACATACATACACAGTTGATCATTAGAACCCTTCAGTCAGGATTACAACCTAGCTTCTCACACCACTTATGTTGCGTGTGTTAATTTTATACATGAACGGTGGTGGACCTACAGTTTAAAGTCGACTCCAAACTACGGGGCTGATGTTTGAGAAGCTTTTTCATGGCAATTTTATTTGACGCTAAGAGTTTTCATGTTTTGTTTTTGTTGAAGATATCTGACCTTACGTCTAATAAGCCAACACACTACCTGCTAGACTAGACTACTTTATACATTCAGTTTAACTAAAGTGTATCCAATAACAACGCAAGAATTTTTACATTTGTTTACATTTTTTTTTATTCATTTACAAATACACACACTAAATATGTCCTTTACCCTTATATATATTGAAATTGTCTTACAATAATACATAGTTTTTGTTTTACTTTCTAAAGTTTACTTTAAGCGAAATAGTTTTTATAATCCTTTCTTTAATATGACTTCTTAAGAATTTTAATATTTTTGTGTTTTGTTTCTCTTCCTTTTTGTGTTTCTCCCTACGCCAAGGTTTCCTTAGAAGCAGACCGTCCTGTGGTGTCTGCTTGTCGTAAGACAAGTTTCTATCATAATCATCATCAACAACAAGCGCAGCAGCCAACAGCAGTTAATCATCATCGCCAACTGAGCCAGCACAGTCATCATGGTCTGCAAGGCAGCCAGCGTGTGTCACACATCTCGCATTCGTCGAATAATGTTTTACGCGCCAGACGTGGTGTCGTGCGCATGTTGATTATATTCGTCTTAACGTTTGCCCTCTGTAATCTGCCGTATCATGCACGAAAAATGTGGCAATATTGGTGAGTAGCCCAAAGGGGACGATATTCAAAGGATAATGAAATTGTCCTTTTTAGATTTGCAATTCGATTCTCTAATGAGGGAGAGTGTTGAGGAAAGGAAAGGAATTTTATTTGAAGTATCCTAATGAGATGCATAGACAATTATGTGACGTTATTGTATCACACTGCAATGACTGATCAAAACAAGTGTTATGTAAACAAGGCCAACAACAAGTAGAAAATTTTCTAAGGAAATTGCTTTAATTTACTAAAGTAAATATGGGAGGAAAGGAGGGAAATAACTTTAAAGGAATATTTAAATTTTGTTTTGAATTTTAACAATAAAAATAACTCATCATCATATGCTTATAACAGGGGTTCCAAATCGTTTTAGACTTAGAGGCATGAATGTACTGCTCCATGAGGAATCTGCATTAACACACCGCCGGGCTAGAAGTTTTCTGAAACAGTCTCTCTCGAAAATATGTCACTCTCCAACCTGATGTCAATTGTCTGGTCTATGAGAAAACCTCATGGCACGTGAGTGGCACAGGAACTCCATAAAACTCACGAGAAACCTCTGTTGTGTGCCGTTCACAGGCAACTCCACTCGGTGACATTATGGACCATTATGTTAGCCAGTGTGAGGTAAGCCCCCATTGGCATGATCCGTTTAATGGTAGGTTTGAACCACTCCGAGCCCTGACTGTATACAACCATTTTCCTTAGTGCCACATTCGCCTTCATGCCCAGATCTTCAAAAGTTCTGTCGCTCAAAAACTGATGACTTCTGTTTTGAACGGCAGAACATTCTAATAAAAGATACTGCAAAGATTCTGCTTCCACCACATCGCAGCAGCTTCTACAGTACATAGCAGTTTTGAAATTCGGCAACCAAAAACCGAAGACGTCTGTCCTGATATGCAGGGCACTCGCATAAAAGATGTTGCACTGAATCCATTTCCTCCACAACATGGAACATAATGCAGTAATGCTGGTAGAGCACATCGAGCTCGTCAGTGAAACTGCCAATAGCGCAGTGTCCCGTTAGAGTAACCATTATAATGCCAATCGTTTTCTTGTCGAACTCAAGTAGTTTCCTGGTTCTCTTGCTCTCCGCTGCTGGAAATTCGGAGCATCCACGGTTTGTTGAATTTCATGCTGCTTTTTCCAATTTGGAAAAGTATGCCTGTAGCTGCGCATATATCTCCTCTATCGTCTCCTGCTCATATATCTTCGATCCCTTCCGTGTCATTTTGTCCGCCTTTCCGTTTCCCTCTATGCCACAGTGGCTCAAAATTCAGTAAAGCCCGATTTTGTGTGGACGTAAGCGGTGTAGAGAGTCCATGCCCATAGTCCTGACGCCCTTTGATTTGACGAAATGGGATCCCAACGCTTTGATAGCTGCTTGACTGTTCACACACGTGACCAAGTTCCAAGGAGTTAAGTTCGTGGTTTCAATCATACGTGGAGCATCTTCAAAAGCAAAAATCTCCGCCTGAAATATGCTGGCCTGGTTAAGTAATCCATCTGATTCACTGTTCAGTGTCAACTTATCGGAATACACAACAGATCTAGTTCCGGATTCCATTTTTGAGCCATTGTATCACCGTCATCAATGACCGCTTCAGCAACACATTCTTGCCGTGTGTGGAAGTCTGAGACTTATATGTTCGTTCGAAAACAGTCTCCTGTACCATGTAGTCACATCTAAAACCTGCGTGATTCGGTTCTATTTCATGCAGTACATGACCAAAACATATCTGAGAACTTGCAGTTCTAGCAACCACGTTTCACAGGAAGATGACCAATGGTTGTAGAGACAAGATAACCTTGAGTACAGTTTACTCCATTTGTACGTAAAACTAGTATGAGGAAGTGTATGTCATTGTAAAATGTTTACAACGCTTTTATGCTTTTTTGCAAACAACATTTAACATGTTTTTCTTGGGTTGCTTTGTTAACAGCCTGAATTTATTTTCAAATATCGTGCAAATAAAGACTGACAAAAAAAAGTTTCGTGTAAACGTCTCTCACTTTCAAAGGTTGTCGTATTTAAATGACCCATTGTCTTGCTTTTATTGTCAGTCTTCTGACATTTAGATGACGTATTTCGTATTCCTTTTTTGTCTTTTGTCATAACCATTAAAGGACTTACGTTTCTTTGAAATTAAATTTCGCGAAATTTAGAATTTTAATGTACAGTCGTTAACAAAAGTTCATTTTGACCCTTAGTAGGGTATTGTTTTCATAGGAGTGGTTGGTTTTATTTTCCAGGAAAATGAAAATTTGTTAAGTTAAAGAAAATTAAATTAAATGGAAAAAATATTAAATTGCAGCTCAGCTTTTCTACTTACTTATCTTAAGTACCCGTTGAATAGATAGAAATTTATACTGATTGAAGAAATCACTTAGTTCTACTCATGCATTTATTAAATATCGCTGATGTTTCTCTTAAAGCGTAAGAAGAAAATAATACAAGACAGATTTATTTTTGAAATTATTTTCTTTATGATAATCAGGAGATGTTAAACATCACGAAGTAGAGAAGGGCCAGTGAATAGGACCACATCGGTAGAGATAAAAATGCCCCAAAATCATTCGTAAAAACCGTTGTATCCCAAGTTGCTTAATCCTGCTGCAACCAAATGTTGACGATGTTAAGCTGATTCATTTTTGAAAATAAAATCTAACACAGCTTGGCTGCATAGCTTTCGGCATTTACTCTTACAGCAGCTCCTTCCTCATTCGGAATGAAGTTGAATTGGTCATTACAATCCTTCAATCAGGACTACAACCTAACTTCTCCCACCACTTATGTTGTGTATGTTACTTTTATTCATAACTGGTACTTAAAAGTCGACTTGAAGAGCTGTTTTCCGAGGAACTTTTCATGGCAATTTCATTTATTTTCTGAGTTTCTGCCAGATATCTGCTGCGAGAAAGTCTTCAAATAAGTATTTTTCATATTTCGTTCGAGAACCGTGGCCTCACGTCTAATAAGGCAACATACTACCTACTAGACCACGGCGAATTCAGTATATAAACTGTATCAAACTGAGATCGAAATAGAAAGCGCATCCAGAATAAGTACGACAATTGTATTCCGTTTAATTTCGTGATAATTCTAAGCCAAAAGGCAACCACTGCCCCTAACTATATTGACCACTCTTATCAGTGATATATCCTTGTGGCAGTTCAGATCACAAAGAAGGGGTTTAAACGATTATTGTAGCAACACCAGCAACTCTTTACATAATCATAATATGGATAGCCTATACGTTTCAATATATGCTCACTCATACTTATTTAATTGCCTTAATTGACCAAACGTTGACACGGCTTCCTCAATTTGCTCCTTCCAACGAGACAAGGTCATACTCAACGTCGACTTTCATAAATCGCCGAAGCGAATACACGTCCCGCCGGAACATCATCTTCCATCCGAACGACGTACCCTAGCCAGCGTAGCCGCTGATTGCTGCATAACGCTCATGGCTTTGAGGAACTCATACAGCTTTTTAATAAATCGAATGCGTAAACTCCCACTAGACCGAAGATCTTACGTAGGACTTTTCTCTCGAATGCTCTCAGGGCTGCTGCATCGGTGTCTAATAGTATGCATGCTTCTGCGCCTTAAAATAGCACGAGCAGGGGTCATTGTCTAGGATGTTGTGTGTCATATCGAACAAAACGAAAAATAAAAAAAATATTTCTGCGGCGACTTCCTCTCAGCAGTTTTCTGGTATGGTATCTGAGGTTAAAAACAAATACCATGAAAAGTTTCTCAAAAATCTGTCCTTCGGAATCGACTTTAAATTGTATATACACACACAACATGGGTGTTGTAAGAAGCTATGTTGTAATCCAGTCTAAGTTATTGTAATCACAAGTTAGGGAGAATACTTGAACAGTTTTAGGAGATTTTTCTTTGGAAATTTCTGAAGTTGACAGCGGAGTCACCGAAAGAAATATTTTTTTTCTTAATTTGTCTGAGCTAAGTTTTGATCCCGAAACTCAGAGCTTCACTAGACTAAAGTAACTTAAATAGTGTGTATGATTTAAAAACATTGGAAATTTTTTTGGTGCATAACATCTGAAATGAATTCCTGTTCTTGTAAAATGTTGAATTGGTTTTACAGAATCCAATAGAATTCGGCTTGGATCCACACTAAAATAAATTTCTTGCTTATCTGTTTTGTATATAATTTTTTCTACTTTCATTCCTTTTTTTTTTTTGTTACATTTCAGGTCACGTTCATATCGCGGTGACTCAAATTTTAATGCTTTATTGACGCCTTTAACATTTCTGGTGACGTACTTTAATTCCGGCATAAACCCGTTGCTGTATGCCTTTTTAAGCCGCAACTTTAGGAAGGGCATGAAAGAACTTTTAATGTGTTCATGGCGTAAAAGTAAAACAAAATCATCAACGAACTCTTCCATGCATCACAAACGCGTGACACTGCAGGTAAATTTACAAAGTGTAAGCCATTGCTGCCACTCTTAGTAAAAATTGCTTTAAATGCTTAAGATATAGATTTTGAATGATTTTCATCTTGTTTTTGGCGTAAGGTAATTGTAATTCATTTTCCACCTTTTTTCCTTTTTTCTCCTTTTTATTTTGGATTTCTTTTCTTTGTTTCTGTAGACGCATTCAATACCCACAGATACTACACACATAGGCAACGAGCAGCTATGATGGCCATTGCTTTGTTTACACTGGCAGCTGTTTGGCAAGCGTTACGGCAGTGCTGCTAAAAAATAAAAAATAAACACTCAAGAGAACGAATTTTAATGCCTTTTTTCTTTTGGCAAAAAAAAAGAAAAAAACTCAATTAAATTGAAAGGAAAACTAAAAATGAAAACAAGAAAAAAATTGTAAGATTATGACTTGAAATAAATTTGACCCAAATAAAAGAGTATACTTTACTGGTCCTTCAGTCTATTGTATTAAAAAATTTTTCATTTCTTTTTTAACATTTAAAAATAAAAATAAAAAAATAAATTTTAAACGACTTAATGTGATGTGAATATTTTCACAAAAAAAAAAAAAAAAAGTATGAATTAAAAACAAATTATATAATCAATAAAGTATAATTTAATTAATTAAATTATATTTAAAATAGTTATTCAATAATGTTTTATAGACGAAAGAGAAATTATTTTAATTGATGATAATTTTTTTAAATTTTTAACTCGTATTTTAATTACATTTCTTAATCATTCATTATTAATTAAAGGTATACTTAATTATGCTTCGATGTGTGTGCATAAACATGCACATATATTGCCATTTTAAATATCCATAATTACACTGTGTTACAAAAGTCTGTACAAAAAAATATGCTAGAGTTTCCATGAAAAATTTATGAGGTTTTTCAACAAAATATTTTTTTATTATTGGTAGTACAGGTCACGTTAGTTATGAGAGATATTGCCATTAAAGAGAGTCACACGGTCACGGACAGTCAAACACGTTTAAAGTCAATAAATTGTAAACATTACTCGATACAGATTCGTGCCATATGCAAGAAGAGCTTACACAGTAATTTATCGCAACTCAAGCAGCCATTTCAAAGCGTTTAACAGCAGAAGTCTAGCCGCCGTAGTCTAGTAGCTTATTAGACGTGAGGCCACGGTTCAAACTCCAGTTTAGACATCTCCAACAAAACGTAATACGAATAAATATTTCATTGGAGACTTCCCCTCAGCAGATTACTGACAAAAACGCTTTAAACTATAGGTCCCACCACACATGTATAAAATTAACACACACAACATAAGTGGTGTGGGAAGCTAGATCGTAATCCTGGCTGAAGGATTATAAGGACCGAATTACGTATGTATGTACGATATATCCGGTATTTTTGTTACAACAACAAGTCTTTGCATAACATTTTCGTTAGCCTGTTGTGAATGGAAGCGAGTTCCATAGTGATAGTGTACACTTTGTATGCATTTGTATGTTTATCGATTTGAAATCGCTGGAGGGAGTCTAAATGATGTCTACCTTCTTACATCAGTTGCCTAGATATTCGCGATCGAAGCCTAACTGGACATAGGAAAATGCAAAGATTGAATATAACCTAGTCTCTGATAATTTTCCTAAGACAGACAACACATTGCTTGTTTCGAATATTGGTAATTAACAGAGACTACATAAGTAGGAAGCCAGTTTGAAATTGTTATCAGAAAGCAGGCACAAAATTCATTCTCTTTTGCCGCTGAGTGGACAAAGGGAAATGTAGATATTCAACGTAAGCTAGTTGATGCCAATTTTCTTAAGACGCACCAGATTGCTTGTTTCGAATATTGGCAATTGACAGAGACTACATAACTAGCAAGCCAGTTTGAAACTATTATCAGAAAGCGGGGAAATATTTTCATTCTTTTATTCACGAACTGGACGACCAGAGTGAGATGTAACTTTTAGTGAAGTGAATCGGACATATCCCTACTAGTTCAGCCATTCATTATTCATTCTTATTTCTTCTGTAATTGGATCTACTAGGATCGCAATAGACTCCAGTAAATTTAAAGAAATTTATATGAGAACTCTACATATTTTTTTTATACTTTGTGTAGCTCAGTGTTGTGTATATATGTATGTATGAATATATTTGTAATGAATATTATAAAACGCATTTTTTGTTTTAAAGGAAATATTATTTATAATTCAGAATGTGCATAAATATATAATAAAATTGTAATAATATTATGGAAAAAAATAAAAATATTGTATTAAAATTTAATATATTTCAATAATAAATTTTAATTAAAAAAAAAAAAGAAAAATTTAATTCAAAAAGAAAACATTAAATTATTGTCTTTCATAACATTTAACATTTAAATAAGGTGAGTAAGATTATAAAGTATTAATAAATGGTGAGAACAGAAAAAAATCGTTTCTTTATAACAAAATTTTGATTGATTTTAATACAACGAAATTATCACAATATCGCACGAGCATTCAGACGGATTAAGAGAGGGTGCATTCAGAAATTGTCGCGGTTTATGCCAAAAATGCTTAGTAATAATATGTTCAGGCAGGCACCTTTAGCATATTATTTACAATTTTCCGAACACTTTCAATTGATATTTGACAACTCAAATATCAACAACTGCAAAAAAAAAACAAAACAAAACAAAAACAATGTTGTTGAAACAACCAGCTGTTTTGTTTACCACTGTCATATAAATATTGCGTATATTATGTGTCTGAACCAGAGATCAGCAACGAGTATTCAAAACGATGAGTAGATTCGAGTCATACTTATAAATTCAGCTACTCATATTCAAAGTTAGAAATACTCATCGTACTCATACTTAACAATACGCACGATGTTGTTGATTTCGACTCTCCATGATTCAACATATACACTAAGCACAAAATAAGTATGATTCGAGTACGAACACCACAATACTCGCTAGAAGGTTGTGTGTGTGCTTTGCTTGCTGTCTTTGTCTTTTCTTTTCTCTTCTTTTGTAAATGCAACAATAACTACTACTGTAAATTTTGATGAATGATTCGAGTGACTCGAATCATTCGTAAGTATTATAAGTATTTTTCTAAATTTATGAATCTGAATGAGTAGGCGTATGAATCAAACAATGAATCGAATGTTGTGAGTTTGATGTCAACGTTGTACTCATACTCATTGCAACCTATACTTATAAATCAATATTGTAGCGAGTACGAATGAATCAGAGTAGTTGAATTTTAATACTCTTGACTCACTCATACTCAAAATTTCATAAGTACCTATGAGTAGCGAAAATACGATTCATTGCTGATCTCTGGTCTGAACACTTAAAATATTGTACTCAAATAAACGAATATCGACTCAATAAAAGTGCCTGTCTGAACATAGTATAAGGCTTATTGCACAATAATAAACTAATAAACGAACATACGCGCATACACACCCTTCAGTCAGGATTAAAACCTAGGTTCATAGACCACTTATGTTTGGGGTGTTAATTTTTAACTTGAGTAGCGGGACCTACAGTTTAAAGTCGATTCCGAACGGCAGATTATAGAGAAACTTTTTCATGGTAATTTTATATATACTCTTGGAGTTTTTGGCAGAAATCTGATAAAAGGGAGTGGCCGAAAGAAATATTTTTTCGTAGTTCATTTTGTTATAGATGGTTTGAACTGTGTAGTTTCAACTGTGGGCTTACGTCTAATAAGCCACTACAACGCACAATGCTTTCAAATCAGTAAATTTTCCTATTATTACTTAATATAAGCTACTGTCAGACGGATAGGTTTTCCATGAAATTACTTCTAGGGAGAATTCTGCCGTTATGCAGTTTTAAATTGATTGTAATTTTCATCAAATTCCTTTGTTAACAGCCTGAAATTATTTTAAAATTTCGTGTAAACGTCTATCACTTTAAAAGGTTGTCGTATTTAAATGACCCATTGTCCGGTTTTTATTGTCAGTTTTTTTGTAATGACCATAAAAGTACATATGTTCCTTTGAAATTAAATTTCGTGAAATTTGGAATTTTAACGTGTAGTCGTTAACAAAAGTTCATTGCCTTTTGACCGCTTAATATTGCATTGTATGACCAATTGTTTCCATAGGTTTGGTTGGTTTTATTTTCCAGAAAAATTCGATTTGAAAGCTTAGAAAAATTATATTAAAACGAAAATATATTAAATTGCAAATTGTAGCTCAGCTTTTCTACTCACTTATCTAAACTATCTGTTCAATGGGCATAAATTTATTCTGATTGAACGAGTTATTTACTTTTACTCATTCATTACTCACGGATCTATTAAATATCGAATGTTTCACTTAAAGCGTATGAATTAAAAATATAATACAAGACAGATTTACTATTGAAACTTTTCTAACTTTTTATAATAACCTGAGGCGATGAGGTCTATTTCTGAATGAAGGGGTACATGCATAAACAATATTGTTACTTTTTTACCTTTTAAAAACGTTTGAAATATGAGCTCATAGATTGGAAATAAAAATAAAAATAAATTTATGCACAATTTTGTGTGCCACTGTTCACAACTTGATGTAAACAACAACAATTTGCTTTGTATGCTATTCTTCTTTACACTCTTCTGCGTAAACACTAACGATTGTTCGTTAGATATTTACAACGGAGATCTTCAAACCACGATTATTCTCTTCACACACAAAGCGTTTTCACACAAGACTGACTAAATTTTTATTGATGCCGTTGCCTGCTTTGTCTTGGCTTTTATATCGCAGGGTAAACAGTCTGAATGCTCTTGAAGGAGAATGACTTCGCCTTCGTGAAATATCTATAAATGAAAACATGTTGTTTACATTATTGTTTACATTAAATTATGAACAGTGGCACACAAAATTGTGCGAACAATAAAGAATTTAATTTAAATTGAACATAAATTTATTTTTATTTTTATTTGCAATCTACATACGAGCTCATATTTCAAACGTTTTTAAAAAGTAAAAACGTAACAATATTGTCGAATTTGGAACGATACCGATCTACCTGAAACCCAAAAGCTTCCATATTTCTTTGAACGTGAAACCATCACTATTTTGGCTTGAAATTAAAGATCTGGATACCAATAACAAGTGGTTTTAATAGGGCGTCGCTACGTGCCACCGACATCATCTCACATTAAATCTTTTTCACAATTGTCTTAAGGGCATGTGGAAATAATGTGAACCTGCCACAGAAGTGTTAAGATTGACCCGTTAGATTTTTCCTTATGGAGTTTCATTAACTCGCAAATGTATTCCTCAGAGGCAACATAACCCATGCTATCGGTCAAATTCATCCTGATATAGGTGCCAGAGAAGACGTGGCAGATCTTATTTTTCACATATAATGGCAACAACAGGCCTTTCAGATAAAAAATTGGAATGGAATCTCACTTAAACTCTACTTTATTTAAACTTTAAGGTTGGAAGCGCTTAAAGAATTGCTCTATTAAATGCAAAACTCTGTACTTAATTATGGAAAAATTATCTCACAATGTATGTACATATGTAAACATGTATAACGAATACCGATTACACTTTTTTTAATTCCGAAGCATACATATTTGTAAAGCATAATAAAAACTATTGTATGTACAGTGAGCGTGAAAAGAAAATGTACACTGTGGATAAAATTCTAACAATCACCGAACTCAACTTAAGGAGAGTGCACGAAAAAAATTAACAATATTTTGAAAATTTTTGTATTTTTTTTGTTTCAATTTTAAAAAGCTGGCAATGAAAGAATTTTAAAATAAAAATAACGGTAATTTATTAATTTATATTTTTTTTAATGTACAGTTTCTTTTGACGCTCGCTGTAAATAAGCATACACATGCACTTATTCATCGAAGTTTGCTGCTGATTAGAAAACTATGCAAAATAATTCCGCATTTGTAAAGTGCCTCTCAGTTAAAGGCACACTGGCAGTGGTAAATATTTTCGCATTAACTGATAGACGTTATAAGGTTGTGTTGAAATTATAAATTCCAATCGAACTCATTATTCGTGACTCGTGTTGTGTATTGTTTGCTCAACAGCCAAACACTCAAAAAGCCAATACCGATAATGCCAATATACTATACATTGATTATATTAGAAAGGTATTCAGATAATAATGCATTAGGGTGGTAACTAAGTATAGATCGAAGTTTATTAGGTTTTTAGTAGATATTTTAAATAAACCAGGTCCCAGGTTTAGAGAATATGATTTACGTAAAGAATTACTAACAGCTGTTAGCAATACTAGTAAACAAGTGTATGTACTTCCTTTTGGTTATAATGAAGTCTATCAGCGAAATTATAATTTTTGAAAAATTACCCGGAAATAATTCACCCTTAAACATTACATACGTAGTTATTGCAAACAATTTAACATGTTTAATGGCTTATCAATGCGTAAACATTGAAGGTATGGTTTTTATTGATATTATAGGCACAGGATCTTAACCTCATACAGAAGAAAAATACAGAGGCCCATTCAGGCCCATTCATGAAACAATTCGTAGTAAATATTTAAACAAAACTTTTGTCAATAAAGGAGGTGTCCATACATAAAGAAAAAATATTCAAAACTTCAGAGTTTTTTTTGGCAGACTTCCTTGAATTGTTTAACATACGAAGAGACGCATCCATGTCTGAGAGACTATGTACCGTACTATGTACTGCCGTACGCGTAGTGCAGATCCCCAAGTTATTTCACAGCATTGCTGTTTGGATAACTGAGTCTAGCACTACTTTAGAAGAGGAGATAGTTTCCAACCTTAACGTGCTCCACTTTTATTCTTCTACTAGAAAGCCTTCCATGCTTTAGATGACAGCTGGCTGACGCTAAGGTAGAGAGCCTCAGCAAGTGAGAGATGTTTTTGTAACATTTGTTTACATGCCAGTGAGCTCAAAAGCCTTTTCAAAACCAGATTCGTTTAACAACTTACTAACATGTTCTCTTAATACTCTTTTGTACAAAAATCAGTATTGCAGCCTGTAGTTCGGGCACCCACCCAATTAACTTATCCCCGGCATTGTGACTGATCAGACGGCTTATATTATAGCATGAGTTAGTCTTTATATTGATGGGGATGCAAATGCGAAAGTAAAAAACGCATAATAGGGCATAAGTTAAACCCAACTGCTGTAAGGTCGCCGTAGTCTAGTAGATAGTGCGTTGGCTTATTAGACGTGAGGCCACGGTTCAAGCCCCAGGTCAGACAGCTTCAACAGAACGAAATATAACGAAAATATTTCTTCGAGATTTCTGGCAAAAATCTTTGAGAGTGAATAAAAATTGAAATGAAAAGTTTCTAAAAAATCTAACATGCGGAGTCTACTTTAAACTGTAGGTCACGCCACCTATGGATCGAATTAACACACACACAGCATAAGTGGTGGGAGAAGCTAGTTTGTAATCCTGACTAAAAAAATTATAATGACCACTTATGTATGTATGTATGCCACGTATGCTGATACAGAAAAAAATTCTTGCAAATATAAGGCCTTTCGAAAGGCCCTTACATAAATTATTTCTGTGACTTAAATTCAATACTGAGAGTGTGTGTTGTGTCTGTATGTAAACATTTTTCATAGTTTAACTGAGCGTATACGGTATAACAAATAACAAAAAAAATTGTCTGCTGTTTAACAAATTTACGATAGGAATTTAAACAAGTTTCAGTTGCTTTAAACAAATTGCCACACTTTCTAATACTAGATATTGTGTTGCATGCCACATTAGAAAATTTGCGCCACATTAAATGATGTCAGCGTTAGTGGTTGAATGAAATCGTATACAAATGATGTGCTTTTGGTGTAGAGGGTATATGGTTATGCCTGCCTGATATGATGGGTATAGTAATGATGGCCATAATGATGTAAAACTAATGGTTTGTGTATAAATGATTACCAAGAAATTTGTTCGCACATTGACAGTTTAACACAACAAAATACAATAAAAAAACTGACATTAAATTTGGTGTTTAATTTTGAGAGTGTTCTGCGTGATATCTGTTGAATTGATGGGGAGTTTGTCAAACTCTGTCTTTGATTACTGGTTTAAAGATAATGGTTTTGTCTTCTACAAAGTCCAAATAGTTTATTTTTTTTTTTAATTTGTTTTAAATTTTTTCATTCTAATTTAAGAATAAATGAGAATCCCTCTGAAAAGAAAAAAGAAAATCTATTCCCTCTGCAGTCTGTTAGCCTTGAAATATTGCTGTGTAGGGGGCATATTGTATTTCATTTAAACTATTACTTACTTTATTTTCCAATTTGTTCTCTTTTAAAAATTCTTTTATTCATCATGCTTGGTTTACATGCATTCTAAACCATTTTAACTGTCTTTACATGCATTCTAAACCATCTTAACTGTCTTATCCTTCTTCTTCTCAGTTGTCTATGTATGTCTACATATCTCTAAAATAACCACAAAATTGTTATTCTAGTTATTTAATGTCTTATAGATTTTCATCTTAGTTTTCTCCATCAATTCTTTTTCTATCATTTGTTCAGTTCAGTTCATTTCATTTTTTTTTTTATTTTCTTTATTTTTTTTTCCAATTTCTTGTTAAATTTCTTGTTAAATCGTTCATTTTAAAATGTATATATGGCAGCTATTTTTATAGAAAGACATTGAAAAATTTATTAAATTTTTATTATTCACTTTGGCACTACACATGTAGGAGTTGTATGTTGGGTATATGCAAAAATTTCAATCGTTTCAGGACAATTTGCCAAACAGATCATATAGTATACAATAGATCACTTCAATTCAATTTAAACACGTCCTAATACTTATATGTTCGCCCATGAACCAAAGTCGTCATGGTTTAGTAGTTAGTGTATGGGGTTGTGAAACGAAACCCATGGTTCAAACCTTTGTTCTCAAATAAGTCGAACAGAACGAAATATAAAAAACAATGTCTTTTTGCGACGTTTTCTCAGTGGTTTTCTGACATAAACTCTAACAGTAAATAGAAACCCCCATGAAAAGTTTCCCAGAATCGCGACTTTAAACTGTAGGTCCTGCCATTCATGAGCAAAATTAACAGGTTGTAGTCCTGACTGCAGGGTTTTAATGGCTAATTATGTACGTATCTATGTAGTAGCTGATTCTATGCTAGTCACTTGTATAGATATAGTCACTTGTTGATATAGAAACTACATTTGAATGAACGCAAGGACTTAAATAAATTACTTTTAAGACCTAACTTTCAAAGGCAACTGATAACATACATAAGATATCAGTTTAGAAGGTAACAGAACACATTGTTACGTTTTTATTTTTTGTTCTCTTCCTCAAGAATGGGGCATACTTTTTGGGCTTTATTAAGGATAGAAAGCAGTCCTCGAAACCGAACATACTCAATACGCCAAAAAAGAACCCAAATGTTGGGGAAAAATGGGGCACTAAACATAGGATAGCTCTTTGGATCTGTACTTCTGTGCTAAGAAATACCTCAAGCTACAAATTCCTCAAATGGTGTCTATCTCTCAGCAAAACAACTAAGCTGAAGCTAATATGACGTATTTAAACAACTGCTAGTTCTATTGTTAATAGTAACCTGTGTTCTACACCTACTTCTGTGCTGCAAATAATTTTATGTCCCTTTCCATTGGATTTTTATTTTAAAGACTTAGCAGCTAAAACTAATACTCATATCTGAATGAATGGGAAATCCTGAAGACATATGAAATTTTTAAGTGCATTGACTACATGATATCGCGCTAGGAAGCTCAAAACTTCTTCTCAAGGAAGCTCAAAACTTGCATTCTTGAGAGAGAAGTTTGGAAAAGTGGTGCAATGTAGCTATTAACAATTTTTCTCAAATTGTCATTGATGGTTAGAAACTGGATGGAACAGGTGGTGGTTGAATTTCCATACGCTTACCGGATAACTACAGCGTCTTCTAAACGGATGAGTCAGTCATATAGGCTGCGGAAAGGTTAGAAAGGATGAGAATACCTTTGTAGGGAATATCGGCAAATTTTCTGAAAATGATTTCCAAAGTAATGACCACTAATGAGGTGTTAGAGTACCGGGACGTAGTGTATTTCAAGCAACTGTGTAGCGAATGAACCAGCTGGGCTTGGCACATCATCGAACTTTTCGGCGAGTTCCCTACATTAGGAACCTCGTTGAAGACGTGTGACCTTAGTATTAGCAATGAAGTTATGGAGTATGTGCACACCTTGTACACAAGTGCACTCAGTGTGGTTTTTTTAAGAGTAGGTCTTGGACAAATGACAAAAATCTTCTGCAGGGTTTGGACAATCGGCACACGAAGAGTCTTCTTAAATTCCAAACGAGTAGACTCAATATGGTTTTTGGATAGATGACAATTGATGCAGGGACTGCAGAGTTTTGATTTTATTTGAATGATCTGTCGGTAATAGACAGAAGTCAGTGTCTCAGTATGGTTCTGGGGATAGGGGATAAGGAAAACAGATAATTGCAATATCACAATGGCCTTTATAAGGGGCACCTCTGCCTATCTCTGCCCACTTTCATATAAAATAATTGTTTGGTGACTGTGTCATTAAAAACCTGTTAACTGTTAGCTTTTTAAGAGGCTTCTGAATTTATCTGCACTGGCTTGCATATATTGACTAGCATAGCTAATATCCTATCGTTTCAACTGAGCATTACTGAGATCTGGAATGACAGATATTAATATCAGACTAGCAAGGTACTCTCAGGAGTAAAAAAGACTCTTGCTTGCTTACTCCCTTTTTTTACAAAAAATTCTCTGTAGGAAGCTATTATAATTCTCCTTATGGATCTGGCTGGACATTAGCAGCCATTTTTAGAGCGAGTTACTTCTGGTTGTTGCATGTCTGTAAAGATTATTACAGATCATCAGGCAGGCAAAGGGACCTTTGATCCCATGACATTCATACTAGCCAAGAATAGCTGAAAATCTTTATCGCGATAGCCTCATATGGTATATTGATCTGACCAGCTGCCAATATGAGACACCATATTACATATTTAAGATTGCGACAATTTGATTTGTTAAGAGTGGAAGTTAATTGATCGTTAAGGACAATGGTGAACGGAAGATGGTTCGTTATTCCAGCAGTTACTGTGTTGACCAGATCTTCGCTGTATTCGCTAATCATACAAGGATAATATCTTTTCCATTAGCTATGTCGATGCCGATTTGCATCTAAAATGGTAGACAGCTATTATCCTGAATTGTTCTGGACATGGGAAAGTTTTCTTCAAGGCATTTCTGATGTCACAATACTTTGAGCAATGGAGTTCGATTAATCAGTTGTTTTTGTAGGGTATTCGTACTCTAGTTTATAAATGTGGCTTGTTTGACATCCCTATTTGTAGAGAACTTAAAATAGACACACAGTATTGAAACGACATCATCCAACTACTACTCTTTATTTCAATTCGATTTCAAGTAATTTGAATAAAATTTCTATATGCTTTCGACTATCATATTGCCATCGAATAGCAGAAAAGGACTTGTGGATTCAAATAAAAAAAAAACTTACAAATGCCTGTAATAACTAGCAAAAGCGTATGTACAATGTACATACATATATTCGATTGTGAATGTGTGTGTGAAATTACTTTTTCATATTGAATTTCATGATAATTTTTATTACACAGAACAACTGAATAACAGAATTGCTCGCTCGCAATAGTGTTTATACGCCCTACAATGTTGCCATCGATGATGATGATGATGATGAAATTTTTTTCAAATTCTGTAAATAAAATAAAATTTTAAAGCAAAAATAAAATAAAAAACACAAGAAAGGAAAATAGAAAAATAGAGAATAAAAAATAAAAACTATTGGTTTTACTGGTATTCAAACAAATAATTTGCAAAAAGTAAAGAACAATAACTTGTATTATGTTTTATTGTTTTATTTTACTGTGTGGGCTGGTTTGAGGGTAGCATACGAATGACAGAAGTTATAAATCATTCTGCTACGCTTTCCAAGAGCTGACATTTAACAGATTTAACAAAATATGAAATACAATATTTAAAGACGTTAAAGACGTAAAATATATGAGAAAAATTTTAGTAAAACAAATGGACAACAATGTCATGAGCAATTTGCTTTAAAGGCTTTAATAATTCTATGGATGGTGAAATTTTAAATATTTTGTTGCATTTTATATCAGAGGAATGAAGAACGCTTACTTAAATTAATTAATTAATTATCATATTAAAGTTAAAAGACAATTTAATCTGACAGACAGGATAATTAAAGTATTATTGATGATAGTCTTTATAATACAACAACAACTGTAGAGGCTATGACACCAAAGTATTGGATGATAAAGTGTATAAAAAAAAATTTAAGTATTTATTGTAAGGAATAAATCAGATTGGATAAGGTAAAAAAGTAGAGAGAAACTAATTCCACTTAAGCTATTGGAAGAGCTTCTTAAAATCCTTATCTGTATTGTGTAGTCGCTGTAGTCTAGTAGGTAGTATGTCGGCTTATTAGACGTAAGGCCACGGTTCAAATCCCAGGTCAGACATTAAAACGAAATTATGAAAAAAATATTTCTTCTTCGGCGACTGCCTCTCAGCAGATTTCTGGCAAAAACTCTAAGAGTAAAAAAAATTGCCATGAAGAGCTTCTCAGAAATCTGTCGTTCGGAGTCGACTTTAAACTGTAGGTCCCGCCACTCATGTTTAAAATTAACGCACACAACATAAGTGGTGTGAGAAGCTAGGTCGTAATCCTGACTGAAATGTTGTAATGACCAATTATGTATGTACATTTGTGTTCCATTCTATAAAACTTAGGTTCAAAAAGCCATTAACTTAGAGGCTCTCGTAATCCTCTTCAGGTTTGACTATAAAGAAAAAATTGGCCAATGTAATCGAATTTGTATTCTTTACAGCCATGCAAGTGGCTGACCTTGACGAGCACCGATTTTTTACGTTTACTATCTACTGACACAGCGGTATATTCGGTAATGAGATGGCGGATGCGCTCACTAGCCTAGGTTTACGTTCTGAGGACGATTTGATAGATGGTCCTCCTCCCTCAATTTGCCACTTCTACGGCCTCATCAAGTGGGGATGGATCTCGATAGGTTAGGTTAGGTTAGGTTAGAGGACGTGTACTTGTCAACTGAGACAAGTACATACTCGGAGGTCGAATTGACCCACTGTACAACGTCCTTAGAAAGGAAGGATAATAGAGGGGATAGGAAAAAGGAGAGGAAGTAGGAAAGGGAGGAATTTCACAGACCAAACAAAACAAAAAGGGAGAACGCGACTACACTGATGAAGCCCTAGCACTTTTCAACCAGCTCAAGCCACTAATGAATCTGTGGAGAGCCTTGATGTCAGCTCTCGACACAGAATTCAAACCCTCAAAGAAGCCCCTGCCAAGGGTACTCAACCTTAACTTACTAAGGGCTGGGCAGTTACAGAGGAGGTACTCGACAGTCTCCAACTCCTCCTCATCGCAACATACCCTGCAATAGTCCGTCAGCGACATAATCTCACAGTGCCCCGTGATAAAACCTATAACTAACCTTAAACTGGCCTTATCCAAGCCCAGCAGCCAACCTGTTCCCGCACTGTCCACAGCAGGCCGCAAAACATACAAAATCTATTTTTGGAATTGTTTTTACATTATCCTTAATTTAAAAGAGTGACTGGCACAGCTTTTTTCTTCGAACCATTCTAATATACGCTACAGATACTAGTAAAATGGGGCAGGAATTTTTCCTGGGCTCTAATGAAGCAGGTTTGGTTATTCAATGACCACACAAAATTATCCGCTTTGACCAGAATTCATGGATTCAAATTAAGGCGATTAATGCTTACAATTTCATCGTGTATTGGAAGAAGACTAAACCTTCCGCTTTATGACTTTTATTGGGGCTGTAATTGAGAAGAATAAAACTATCGTCTAATACCTCTGTCACTATTAAGCGTTGTCAGAGAAAGGTTTTTATATGGGAACCCTTTGGGTAGTTGACCGATTTGGCTTTTTTTTGATATCGAGGATGCAAACTGCCATCCACTGTCTGTGTCATTATTAAGCCTTGTTAGAGAAACATTTTTATATGAGACCCCTTTGTGTAATTGGCCCAGTTGGCTTCTTTTGACATCAAAATGATGGGGAATTGACTAAGTCTAATACACAGAATTACTATTCCATTTTTAATAGGATGGGCGATGGACGGAGATAAGTTCTTAGAAATTCTTATGAGCTTGATTTAGGATATATACATAGCTTGATCGAGTTAGTGTCATGACATTCTAGGGTTCTCATTTTCCTATGGTCTGAATATAAATCTGAATGACAGGTTTAGCTTATTTCGAAGATAATTCTTGAGGAATACCCTCTTTGTAGAGGAATACATCATTGGATTGTTTGGGTTTGGATTGAATTCATGTCCACCAACACAGATGCTTAGTTTTCCGTATATCTTTAACAGAACAATAGGTTTTGATCTCAATTGTGAACTGAAAATAATTATTATTCCCCCTCTCAAATCTAATTCATTTTCTCCCCTTTAAATTTAATTTATGTAATTATTCAAGGGACCAAAACAGAATAGCTTTTTTGAAAATAATTTATGACTTAATATTGCCAGGCATTAACAATAATTTCTTTCTTAAACATATTTTTTTATTATCCTTTAAACTCGCTAAATTTGTCATCCCCCTACTGGCATCACAATTGGCATATTAATGACGAAGGAAGGATATGAAACACAAAAGCGAACACAACAGAACAAGGAATGTAAAACAATGTTTTACTCCCTAACGATACTTTAGTTGAGAGAAGAGAGAAATATTTCAAAATTCCTTCAGCACAAGTACATTGTGAAAGTATTTTACATGTGTTTGCTATGCTACTGCCATCACACTGCCACTGCCACTACCAAGTGAAAACGGAAATAGTAGAGTTACACATACTAACATACAAATAAGAATATGTGTGGAATACATTCTCATTTCCTGTTGAAACTGATTTGAAAATATACTCATATACACACCCATCCAGCGAACATGTTGGTATGAAAGCCATGTTAGAAGTTGGCAGAGCAATTTATATCCAACCAGACCTCAAACTCTTTGCAAAAATTAGGCCAAACAAAGCTCATAAACAATAAATATTTGCATTTTATATGGCAATACTATGTTGAATTCATTTTGTTTTTTTCTTTCTTTTTTTAATCTCTACTTTTGTGGCGGAAGAAATTATGCCAGCATGTATGTATACGAGCAACGGAATGGAATTAAATATTGTGGGCGATTTATACTGAAATTAAATTCTAAGACTGGAATGCCATTTATTTCTTGTGAGAAGCAATGTTTTATTAAACACAGTGTGGCATATTTTTCATTTCCTTTTGAAATAAAACAGATGAATAAACAGATATTTTGTGTGGCTGGAGCCGCAGGGATACTATAAATCATGTCAAAAGTATTTGTCAGCTCATTACCATTATCGTTGGCGGGGGTTTATTATTTTATTAGAGGGATCCGCTTAAAATAACAAACATATGGTGTCCTCTTTAAAAAGTTAATAAATCTTCCACTATAGGGTCTTAGTACTGTAAAGGATTTGGAGAAAGCTGCGGCAATATTGTAAACTTACTTAATTGTTCATTACAACCCTTTAGTCAAGATTATGACGTAGTTTCTCACACCAACCATGTTGTGTGTGTTAATTTTTTATTCATGGGTAACGAAACCTACATTTTAAAGTCGACTCTGAGTGATCAACTTTTTTGAGAAGATTTTCATGGCAATTTTTATTTACACTCGTAGTTTTTACCAGAAACTATTGCTGTGGTCGTCAACTTTTGAGGGTATCTTTTTAGGGGCTTGTGTGTTGGATTTCATATAATATAATAATAACTTTTTACGTAGCACAACCCAAATTTAAAGTCCTGGAGATTGGACTTATCTACACGCATTAGTTAATATCTAGCATGTTCTAGGAGGCTGCGTGTCAACTGAAATACAGCAAGACAATGATCGTCCTGGAGGTCGCCACCTTGACCACAATCAGAAACTTTACCTTGTTTGCATTCATCCCATCCCATTATTTATAAATTTATTTATCTTGGCTTCTGCGTTATCACCATAAATGATGTGAGTCTGGAGATCCAACAGTGAGCTGTATAAGCTCCTCAACGACACGGACGTTGTACAGCATATTAACATCCAGCGGCTGTGCTGGATCGGCCATGTCGTTCGAATAGAGGAGGATACTCTAAAGAGATGGGTATTTGATGAGGGGATTTGCGGAAGTCGGCGAAGAGGACGACCTTGGTTGCGTTGGTAGGACCAAATCGAGCAAGCCCTGTCATCGATTGCTGTGACCAAATGACGTAGGCACGCAAGAAGCAGAGGCGCTTGGAAGGATGTGTTAAGGAAGGCCGAAATCCTTTAATCGGATTGTTAATGGCCAATTAAGTAAGTAAGCTTTGCCAGAAGGCTGCTGAGAGGAAGATGCCGAAGAAATATTTTTTAGATTTCGTTTTATTTGACATGTTTGACCTGGGGTTTTGGAAACGCGGTCTAATGTCTAATAAGCCAACACACTGCCTACTAAACTGCGACGACATCAACCTACAAAGGTGGTCCTAAAATTATCCAACATGAGTTGCAAATGGCGATTTTCCAGGTAATTATGTATGTAGTCACAGCTGGCAAGGAACTCCATACAAATGTACACCGATGGCTGCAAGTTGGAGAGAACTATTTGATGTGGCATTTATAAGAAATCAATCTGAATATCCCGATTTATAGGTGATCAATTCTAGATATTGGGGATCACTTTGAGTATCTGCTTTAACTCCAGAGAAGTAGGCTCAGCACTGTTGTCGGGTTCATTACGGGACATTGCATTATAGGAACGTATGCGAGGCTTATTGGTCTTGGACACCTTACAAATGATTTCTGTAGAAATTGTGGAGATTAGGAGGAGGATGAGGCTGTTCTTCACCAACTGTGAACATGCCCGACACTCGATCGGATGAGAAAGATGCACCAGGGTGCCTACTATATGGGGGATCTGTATGAACTGTCATGCATTGATATTGGCAGTCTGTGTCGCTTCATTGGAAGCTACGAGTGGTTTCTGGACTAGGTTAAAATGTGAAACTGTGGTATCACAATGGGTCATGTTTGTGGCCTAAGTGTGTCGCCTTGTAACTGCTTTGAGGGGACAGCCAGTTCTACCTACCTACTTACAGCTCCCCTTAGAGGGAGTTATTTGAACAGTGAGTTGCCTTCAATTTTAACAAAGTTATCATAGCTCTGTCAAACTTTTAAAATTTCTGGGTACTGCCGGCATCACATTTCCTAACTGAAATTCCTAACGCATGTCATCTCAACGTTATTCCTCTCAACGTCAAGTTCACGAGCACATTACTTTTTACAGGAACGCTCAACTTTGGTTTGAGCTGAAAGGTACATGCAATATTGTTAGACTCTGCTAGACTCTGTATTTGGATAAGACGAGAACCGGTTGTCTTCTGTTCTTAAATCGCATTCATGGTACACTTGCGATTCTCACAGTTTCCTGTACTATTTTAAGGTTTGCCGAAATACTTGACTTTATCCTGAGAGACTTCTGCATGAGTTGTGGTTGTGAGTAGGAGGAAAAGGTCTGACCTTTGCAAATGCCGTTTTAAATCGTAAGTAATTTTGAACATTTTTGTATTTACCGTTAAACAAATAAATCCTTAAAATTTTGTATTTCCATGCACAACCTACTCGTACATGTTTAGCATATTTAAGCCGTTGCTTTATGAGTTCTACCGGAAATTTAAAATTTGTTCCATTTCTCCTTCCTTCCTCTTTCTCTTCTCTTCTGTATATGCCAAACACTTGCAACTTTTTGGTTTACATTCGCTGTCTTTATGTACAAAAGTTTTCTTTCTGCCACAATTCTTTCTTTTTTTGCGCTTATGACAGCGAATAGCAAAATTATAGCCGACTAATGATTTATTTGACACAAAGAAATATAAAAAAGAGAAGAAAAACAGAATGGAAAAGAAGAGAGAAAATAGTTAAAGAAATATGTTGCCAAAGTTGGTAATATACAACACAAACGAAAGTTTGAACAAATCAACTGAATAATCTAAACGAGTAGAAAGTTATGTTTTAGAATGGAATGGAATTATAATCGTGGGTGGTGATTGCAGAAATCATTAGAGAAACTAATCGATATGGAGAGGCAGAAGTTTAATGATGATTAATTAAGCTCATAAATGATATGAAACAAAACTTTTTTAATATTTTGTTTTAAATTGCAAAAACATAATTTTTCTCGCTATTATCGCGAATATCTAAAATAAACCCGCTCAGGACCACGTTAATAAAAACTACGTGACTCTTAAGTGGAACAATATTACGAAAGCTGGAGGCAAAAAGATATTAAATTGATATGAAAGTCTTATAATAAGCACAAGGCTTTCGGAGAAACTTTGGAAGGGTAAATCAAACATTTTGAAACTGGATATAGGCTATGATGGTCAAGCTAATAGTGACTTTTAGATAAATTTTTTTTTTGTTTTTTTTTCTGTACGACCAACACTCAGTGGACGGCCCCTGCTCATGCAGTACATTGTGTCGGAATTAGGAAAATATGTTATGGGAAGGAGGAAAGGGGGAGTAGTATTTGTGGACATTAGATTTGAATCTCTTTATACTATAAATGACAGGAAAGACCTCTGCAGGATGGGAGTTACACATACGAATAGTCCGGCTAAAGTACGAATTCTGTCTGTAATGCAAGCGACCAGAAACAGATGTGCTCGCCGAGATAGGCGACAGTTACGTAGGAATACATGATTCTCTGGAACAAGTCCCTTTATTTCGTTCGATCTAAATCCGTTGTAGTAGCGATAGAAAAGTGAAACACAGGCCACATGGCGACAATGCTCCAATGAATCAATGGAGTTGATTAGGGTAATGAAAATCAATCAAGACTGATAGTTTACTTCGTACCTGGACAAAACCAGTACATTTTCGGAAATACTTCGCAAACGAGACTTAGTAACAAAAACAAATGTAGTAACCTGGATGCTTTGTCAACAGTAGTTTACGTCATAGAAAGATGTACTCATTTCAACTTGAAAGGAGAGTACAGACAGGCCACCATTCAAGCACTCAGACCCTATGTGGTCTGGAAAGTGAACTCTGCCTGATAGGGAAAATAGAGTTCTCCTTTGAGAGAGAATTCATAGCCACTAACAACCAGATGAACTGGCGAGGAGAAGAGCTTTCACACCACTCAATCGATGGAAACAAATGTGTGGAAAGGCATATTCAGCCAACCAAAAAGGTTTGAAGCAAACTAAACCCTAGCTTCGTATCGAAGTAACCCAAACTTCGTATGACCAATCTGACTGAGCATTGTAGACTCATTTGTTGAGAATGGGATGACAATCAATATGTAAATTCTGTGATTTTTTTCCAGTATCCATCTTGGCAACAAATGGCTTCCAACAATGCTTGTTGGAAGTCTTGTTTCCGTTTCTTTAATCTATTTTTGCTATTCCAGCTAAGCAGGTCCTGCTATCTTTCGTTACATAGAGACAATGCCCTCCATGTATATGGTGCAGCGATATGGATTCTGTGACACTGGGAGTAAAAAATCAAAACATATACTTGGATGAACTATTTGGCATTAATGTCAGAAGGAAACACCTGAGTTGCATATCAGGTGCTGGGAAGGGAATTATTCTTGTTGATACCGAACAGCATTCTAAAGTTTTTCAGGGCAAGGGGATTGAAGGAGACATTATGTAAATTGATGGCAAAACAAGAGATCGTATGGTTGAAATACTGCGGCACTTTTAGATGATCATAATAATCACAAAGATGATGCTATAAGGTACACCGGGAGATAAATATGATATTCCAGGCTCAAGGGCAATAAAGTGTTACTTGGCAAGGCGTTCAAACAACAGCAGCAAAGCTTAAAGGCACTCCATCCTCCGTAGAATGTTAATGAAAGGAAAAAGGAAAGCGGGGCTATTATCCACCATTCTAGTAACCATGAATACTATGCTATGATGTATGATTGAATAGCATTTTTATTAAATTTTACTTTATGACCATCAACCATATTTTAACTTCCTTAATTCATAAAAAATTTAAAAAAAATTTTTTTTTGTTTTCGGTTTATTTTAAAACTAACCTTGTGTGATTATTTTTGTGTAGCAAACATGTTTCATTCATAAATTTCAATTTATGACACGACTTTCTCCCCATACAGAATACGAATACGTATTTCCTTTACCATTTTAGTAGCAAAACGTTTTTGTATTTGCCAAAAAAAAAAGACACAAAAAAATTGCTTAAAAAGTATAATAATTTTAAAAATAAAGTCTCATGAATCCTGAGCCAAGAAATAAAAAATAGAAAAAGGCTTTTCAAAAACCCATCCACACAGTGTGCCAAATATTGTGTGGACAACAAATTTCTGTGTCGCTTTTCTTCGATTAAAATTTAATTTTTGAAAAAAATATTTATTTACAACAAAAAACTTTTTAAATAAAAAACCAGAAAAGTGAAAAGAGGTATCCATTAGAAGTTACTTTGTTTTTTCACTTCTTGTTCAGAGTAACACAATGGAAATTAAATTTTAAGTGTGAACACTGCAGGTGACATTTCTAGCGCAATAATAATAATTTTCTCTGCGAGTTCGCTGCACTGTTAGAAGAAGCATTTTATGTTTATGTGGCATGTATGATACATATGTATGTATACACGGTGTTACACAAATTTAAACCATAATAAAAAAAATGAATTTTTAATATCTATAAAGCAGGCGTTGTTGGATAGAAAGTTTTATAATATCCTTGCTTTAATAAAATTTCGGTCATATGGGCGATACAAATGACGCTTACTGATCGCAATCCGTTATACAAAGTTTCACATACGCAGCCGTATGTTCACTACATTACGTTCATAGCGTGGCAATCTGAAACACATATTTTTGCATATCCCGTCGTATTTCGCCGATGGACTTCATCACATTACTACCACAGTATGGCTAGAAGACAGTATGGCCAATGATTGATCTCAATATCCTCTGTCCTGTCTTCAAAAAGGGAGAGTTCATAATATACAGCAGCAACATGGCTATAAGCTTTAACATACATACATATGTACATAATTGATCATTACAACTCTTCAGTCAGTACGACGACCTAGTTTCTCACACCAATTATGTTGTGTGTGTTAATTTTATACATGAGTGGTGGGACCTACAGTTTAATGTTGAATCCGAACTACAGATTTTTTTCACTTACTCTCGGAGTTTTTGCCAGAAATCTGCTGAAAGGAAGTCGCCGAAGATATTTTTTTTTTCATATTTCGTTTTGAATTTGTATGACCTGGGATTTAAACTCAGTCCTCATGTCTAATAAGACAACACACTACCTACTATAAGCATAAAAGGTATCACATTAAGGACTACAGTCACTTACCAAGACTCGAATTCAATCTTATCACTACGGCTATCTATACGCACTGCGCCAATTACATGAAAAGGCTCATGAAAACCAAGCTGTCATATTTCGTATTTCTCTGCCGCTCCAAAGGCGACTAAGGGATCCTGTTGTTGATGCCTGAGCTTTGTATTCCAGCGTTGTTGAAAATGCTTGGACGTATAATGCTGAGGAGGAACTCCTGCATCTCTCGAATATTTCACGGCCGTACGAAATATTAGGCAAGGCGGCTTTAACCACGCAATCTCTTAGAAACACCGTCCAAATTCGAATTACAAAAGGGCTAATGTTCTTGGGAGTACCAATCCATAGTTGCCTTTAGTAATATAGAACGGAAGTCTGCCAAGGTGGGTTTGACATTAAATGCTACAATACGATGTTTTGGGTCTTGTATTAGGCGGTTCCTATTCCTATATCATCGGAATATTTAATTTGAAATATCTATTGATGCGAATATGTGTGGAATATACGCAACTGGTCATTGCAACCCTTTAGAGAAGATTACGACCTAGCTTCTCACATTACTCATATTGTGTCTGTTAATTTTATTCATGAGTGGTGGGACATACAGTTCAATGTTGACTACGAACAATTTTTTGTTTTACCCTCAGAGTTTTTGCCAGAAGTCTGCTGAGAGGAAGTCGCAGAAAGAAATGTTTTTTCTATTTGGCTTTGTTTGAGATGTCTGAGCAAGGGATGGCTTACGTTCTAATAAGCTTACGTTGCGTTGGCTTACGTTCTAATAAGCCAACACACTACATACTAGATTATGGTGACTTTTAATAAATATAACATCGTTCAAATATACTCCAAGACTTTTCTGGCTAGAGTGCATTCCTAAAGTCCACTTTGCCGTTATCGAATTTGACCGATAGCATGGGTTATGTCGTTTTTGAGGTTATGAGCTGTGTTTTGTGTATTACTAGACCGTGGATTAGTGGATCGCGACTTAAGTAAACATCGGGAAAAAGTCTAACGAGGTTAAATGGCATAATCTCGTGCAATCATAAACATACCACCAAATCGGTCTTTGCAAAAAAAAAATCTTATTTAAAAGATAGGGCTCCGCTTATTCGTTTATTACGTAGTATAAATAGAAAATGTATTTGTGCTGAATCGACATTGTGGGACGCCCCCCCCCCCCCCATGAAGTTTGTCATTTACCACGAAATTTTTTAGTTCGATTATTAATTATTAACACCTACTGTTTGACCTAGTTTTAGTGGTTAACAGAAGTTTTCTATTTCTAGGAAATTTTTTGATTATTCTCATCACTTTCTTAAAATTGTATAGAATCCAAAAATGGAAAAAATATTTGCACCCTACACTCAAAAGTAGAAATAAGTAGAAAATTTAATTGTATACATGACAATACTATAATATGTAGTAAGTCATGAGATAAAGAAGCTACTAGCCATCAAAGGCATGCCAATTTCCAATATTAATAGAAAATGTTAATGCTGGCTACCACTGACCATAACGCAAATATATTTGATTGGCTAAATTATGGCCAGTATGGAAACAACTTCTCCACATGGCTACATTTCGTCTGGATTATGGAAGAGTATTTAACACTGCATTACCGGACAGCATTATAAAGCCCTACATCGTTGGAGTTTTCAAGAGTGGGCTTCATCAGGCTTCGCTATACCAATGAGGATAACAGAGTGCTATACGAACGGAGACTATTCTGGATGATGTACCCCCAGACGAAATTCAATTTATCAGCCAGCTGAATAACTCTCAATAACAATGGCATAGAAGAGGCTTAATAATTCTGCTATTCAGTTTACACAATCATGTTGAACAGCAGCAGAATTGAAAACGTTGAAGCACATAACAATATAGCCCATCAAGCCATGTAACAACTGAGAAAAGTATGGGTATCTAGAGACTTACACACACATCTTTTTAAACTCAAGAGTACTTGGGTAGGTAGATAAAAGTGATTGTCCCCTCGATGGAGTCATGAGCGGACACACTTACGACGCACACAGGGCCCATTGTGGTACCACAGTTTCATATTTTCCCCTATTCCAGGAACCACTCGGAGCTTCCGATGAAGCGACTCAGACTGCCAATATCCATGCATGACAGTTCATTCAGATTCTCCATGTAGTACGCACCCAGATGCCTCTTTCTCATCCGATCAAGTGTCGGGCATGTGCACAGTAGGTGAAGAACAGTCTCATCCTCCTCCTCATCTTCACAGCTTCTGCAGAAATTATTTGCAAGGTTTCCAAGACCAATATGCCTCGCATGCGTTCCTATAATACAATGACCCGTAATAACCCCGATAACACTGCTGAGCCTACATCTTTGGAGTTTAAGCAGAGCCGCCGCGCGCCTCTTTTCCAGTCTTCGCCAGATTTTTTGCGCCGTTCTGCCCATGTCCGAAGACGACCATCTACTGTTGACAAGGTCCACGATTGCATTGTCAATTATAAGCTTGCATGCACCCAAAGGGATCCTTAATGTAAAGAATTCAGCAGAGAGCTCGATGGCTGTGCCCCTTCTGGCCAGTTTATCCACTCTGCAGTTATCCGAAATGTCTCTATGTCCTGGTACCCATGTGATACAAACATCATATCTATTCGCCACCTCGTTGCGACATTTCCGACAGTCGTATACCGTCCTGGAGTTTATTACATTAGAATCCAATGCTCTGATAGCCGCATGGGTATCAGAAAGTATGGTGATTTTCCGACTGTGAACATTTTTGTCCACAATAAATTCCACGTCCAACGGCTGCTTCCAGTTTGGAATCCAGTGCTGTTAATCAGCCAGAATGACAGATGCTTTAAGATGCGAGATTTCGATATAAGAATTCCCTGCTTATAAGCAGAATTCTGTAACCATTTTTGAAATTGCTTATAGCCGTGGAATACTAGTTACCAAACTTGGCGGGTTTCAATAATATGATCAGAGTTACTATTGTCACCACTCAACGGATGTTTGCAACAAGATGTCTTGCCTTAACCCTGAACTCGATTGACATTGATTGACGATTATGAAAGAATGTGTTCAATAATTAAACAGAAATATTATATTCATAAGTATTCTGAGTAGCAAAAGTAGGGTATTTCATTTGCCTTGATTGTTGGACCATTTTTTCAAAACTTTTCTAATGTTTTCCTTATGTCTTTAAAACTCTAGACTTTTTCTAATGTAACTGTATTTCTCAACTACACAGTTGCATGCACATTGTCTCTCTAAATAAATGGTCATAAAAACAAAGCCAACAAAAACATTTAAAAAAGCTTTTGTTATGCCGTTATTTTTACCAGTACGTACCAAGTGTTAATGTGTTGGTTGGTATTACTGTTTTTAAATTGTTCGGTACAATATTGTTTCCTTGTGTTGCAACTGCTGCATGCCATATTTGTAGACCATTTGTAGACTAGACATACATTCATACATACATATGTATCCACATAAAACCGTTGTTCGCTGGAAGGCTCAGTGTAGGAAATTAATTGTGTGTGGAAATGACAGTTCTTTTCTTGTTACCTGCTCTTGTTACCAGTTCTGTAAACATTTACCAGGTTTTTTACTCCCCCTTTTTTCTATGTGTGTATACCCCTCCCCTTTTTCGGTTATAAAATATAATAATCGTCCCCATAAAAAAGGGGAAAAAATAGAAACTTTTGTCCCATATGGTGTTGGCTTTATAAAGTAGAGGAGACACAACTAATTTAATTTAAAGTTTTCTTCTTCTTTTCTTGTGTCTTTCCTCCCTCTTTCCTTTGGTTTTTATTACAACACAACCATAAACCGTATTGTATGAGTGTACATACGTGGGTTTACTTGAAAATATTACGATTTAATAGCAGGGAGCACCTTTTTTTTCCTGGTAATAAAAATGATTTGCTATGTTCTCAAGCTATTGTAGAAAGTTTTTGTAAAACTTTCTCCTTAAATTAAAGGCTTTTTCAATGGTTTTAAAAGTAAAAACACAAGTAGCTTAGAGTAGAGTACTACTAATAATGGTATTAAAAAATTTAAAACCAATGAAACATGGTTTGAGACGTAGAAAGTTTTCTTATATTGTGTGCTAATTGGGAAGTGGAACAAAGTAATTAAATTGTAACGCATATGATAAGAGTGTTAATTACTTTAAGTTTTCAATTGTAAACAACAACATACATACATACATACATACGTAATTGGTCATTACAACCCTTCAGGCAGGATTACAATCTAACCTCTTACGCAACTTAATGTTGTGTGTTAATTTCATATATGAGAGGCGAGACCTACAGTTTAAAGTCGATTCCAAATGACAGATTTGAAGGAAAATTTTCATGGTAATTTTATTTACCTTCAGAGTTTATGCTGGAATACTGCCGAGAGGAAGTCGCCGATGAAATATTATTTTCATATTTTCGTTTTGATGTCTGACCTGCGGCCTTACGTCTAGTAAGCCAACACACTACCTTTTAGACTACTATGCTGGCTTTAGTATTAGATTCTTTAAGAGCCGTAAATGGTCGGCATATGCCAACGACTTCACATTGTACCTCATAAACAGTAAATTACTGGAAGACCAGGTAATATGACCACTTCGGAAAAAAAAGTTGTCATCAAATTGTTTCTGCAAAATATTAATTGTCAAGCACGAAATACTGTGAGCGTCAAAAGAAAGTGTACAATTCAAAAAAATATACATTAATAAATTATCGTTAATTTAAAAATTTGGAAATATTGTAAAATTTTTTCGAGCACTCTCCTTAAATGGAAAACTTGAGTTGAGATTGTTAGAATTTTATCCATAGTTTACACTCTCATTTGACGCTCACTGTATGTCATATTGCACCCTCTAGTAGGAACCAAATTTTGTTGATGCTTAGCTGATAAATTTTTGGTACCAAAAATTTTATAATTGTGGCTCCTTAGTGCCCGATATTCACCGTTACGGTAGCTAATTGTTGATAATGCTGACACCGTGTAATTCGCACACACATGCAGTAAATTCTAGTGAATGTTACGGAAATCATGATGCATAATGAGTTGTCAAATATTCTACTCAAACAATGGAAAAACAATGACGCATGATTATTGCCTACGCAGATAATGTAGTAGTAGTGAATACACGCAGAGATCCAAAATAACTTTTGAAAACTCTACATGAAAAGATACTGAAAATGATTTATACCGCCTAAATAGCGTACATGTATCCAAGTATTTACTAATACATTTAGATTACGTGACAGAGTCGGATGTGAACTCTTTGCAGAACAGCTCAGTCTTTGATTGTCTCTTGCATTACCCGAATACTGTAGTACAACTCAAGCTAAAACAGGGTATCGCGAGATGATGATGTTAAACTCGAGAGGAACGAAGAAAATGCCTTACATAGACTTGAAACCAGAAAGATTTCGCACGATTTGGTTAAATGCAGCATAAAATTTCCGTTCCATCTCATAGCAATTGCAACAGGATTGTGGTATATGCGAGCACACTTCCGGAGGTTTGATATACTTTAAAGCGACTTCTGCAGAAGCCGTAACGATAAGAAAGAATGGAACACCATAGGACATCGTCTCTAACATTGTCTGAAAATTTGAAACCTGAGACAGAAGGTTTTCGGGTACCCAAAAGGTAATTTGGACGGAATCCAAACCATTATGAGACTATCGAGGTGGTTAAGAGCTGCTAACGTGGCATCTTAGCATTCCTATTCGGTAATTTGGCATTCCTATTTGGTATGATAGCAGGACCTTGTAGGACCCAAATAAGTTAAGTGATCATTAAGGCTACTAATCTGCGCAAAATTAAAGATCGGATCGTTTGGAATTTGAAGGTTAATACATACATACATATTTGGTCATTACAACCCTTGAGACAGGATTACGACCTAGTTTCTCACATAGATTTGAGAGGAACTTTTCATGGCAATTTTATTTGACGCTCAGAGTTTTTACCAGTAATCTGCTGAGAGGAAGTCTTCGAAGAAATGCATTTTCGTATTTCGTTTTGCTGGAGATGTTAACCTGGGTTTTGAACCTTGGCCTTACGTCTAATAAGTCAACACACTATCTACTAGACTTCGGCGAATTCATAACAGTGGTTTATTATTTGTTATGCTTCAAGAATATCGCATTAATGCCATCAGAGTAAGATTTGAAGGAAATTTTTATTTGACTTCTTCAATTTGAAGAAAGAATAAAAAATTAAGCTTTAGAGCTTAAATTGTTCACGGAAGCTTATCCTGCAGCTTGTCTGTCTATCTCTCTCCCATAAAGTTATTCTGTGCGACCCTGAGCTACTAAATTAAATAATTTTTTTAAGCCATAACAACCTATATGGGATACAAATTATTTTGGCTTCCTTGTATGCCTACAATCTACAATTCATTTATGAAGCAACAAAAAAGCATTTTTGCCCGAAGGGTTAACAAGTAAAAATGTTTTAATCATTACAGCTGAAGCAAACATGGGAAAAAAATTAAAATCAAAACAAACAAACAACTTTTCAACATATTTTAACAAATATTTACTGGCCATTTAAAGTTGAAAGACAAACATTTTCTAACAAAAGGATTTTCACTGACAGCCATATGCTTGATATTGTTCCAAGAGATAATGAAGCTGTTGTACCAGAACAACCTACGCGTATTCCTCATGGAATAATGGGCTAGTAAAAGCCGCTGTACAGAAAAAAAAAATAATCTCTACCCAAACAAAAAAATTGAAAAGAGAATAAAAAACGGTAAAAAGCAAATAAATCCTTTATGGTATGCTTCAATTCCTTTTGAAAACTTTATGCCTGCTTGTATGCTTTAAATCTTCCATCCATGTTGAGTTAATGAATAACGGAATAAAGTTGCGTTAAGAGCGGTTGACATACATATGTATGTTTGTGTTAAGCATAGAGCTAAGTGTATGTGTGTTGGGTCATATTGTATGAAGGATTATTTATTTTAAGACCATTATTGTTGTGGGTCCTTACTCCCTTTTATGTTCCCCGTTTTTTCCATCTTTTTTTGTAAATCTAAAATTTATTTGTTTGATGTACTCAACAGACAGTTTTATCTCCACAAACCATAGGCATTAAGCAAAGTATATAAGGTGGACTTATTTTTATAGATGCTGAAATTTAATTTGTTTCTTTAAAATAAGAGAAAATTTATTTTCTCTATGAAATTCTGTTCTATTCTATCATCCTTGATTAATTTCAAAGATTTTTAGCAAATAAAGGTCGTTTTAAGTCGTAAAATTGCCTCGTAGGTTTCTTGTTTCCCAGAGAACTTAACTAAACTGACCCGTTTAATGAAGCGTAATATGTGCCTGTGATAAGTACAATAATACGGGGAGTTACAAGGACAGAAAAGCTATGCAATGGCATTTCTTAATACTTGGATTTCTAAGAGAGGCCTTTTATTAAGCGCTTCCTGTCTTTAAATTTGATTAAAACAAAATGTGCCAGAAATATCATCGAAATTTTTTATTCGTTTGAAGTCGCCATAGTCTAGTTGGTAGTGTGTTAGCACACCACATGGGAGCCTGTGGTTCAAAACCCAACTAAGACGTCTCAACTGAAACGAAATATTACTGAGGAGACATCTTCTCAACAGTCTTCTGGCAAAAATTCTGAGAGTAAAACGAAAAATTGCCATTAAAACTGCCATGAAAAAATTTGTCATTCAGAATCGACTTTAAAACCATAGCTTCCGCCCCTCACGTAGAAAATTAAAACACACAATATGCGAGGTGTGAAAAACTAACTTGTAATCCTTGCTAAATGGTTTTAAAGACGAATTAAGTAAGTAAGTTAAAAGATCTATTGATGCTTCCATATGAGGAATATAATAGCGTTTAAATTTCCATGCATCTGAAATGCTCAACGTTCCATGGCTCTGGCACATTTATCTGGTGTATATCAGTTTGATAGCACACGGATTATGTTATCTTTGAAAGCCACTGTAATTTGTGCTTTAATCACATGCATCTGTGACTTAAGAAAACCTTACAACACAAAGTCTAACAGAGTCAAATTGCATGATCTCGGGGTAAAGTTCACATCACGTCCACAGGAGATGATCATCCGCTCAAATCACTTGTGATTTATTTCCAAAATAGCATGAAGTGTGTGTCACGTAGCGCTGTCCTATTGAAACCATACGTCATTGGTGGTCATATCATTCACTTCAGGCTTTAGTACATATAGGTATAACATACATAATTGGTCATTACAACCCTTCAGTCAGGACTACGTCCTAGCTTCACACACCACTTATGTTGTGTTATACATGAGTGGCGGGACCTACAGTTTAAAGTCGATTCCGAACGACAAATTTTTAGAAAAACTTTTCATGGAAGACATATATTTATTCTCCGAGTTTTTGCCAGAAATGTACTGAGAAGAAGGCTATTCAGGCTATACTGCTCACCACTAACAGTAAAGACCTGATCAACGTTGCTTTCAAAAAATATGAACCGATTTCGAAGCCGAAAATCTACATCAAACGGGGACTTTTTCGCGACGCTTTGGTATCGTCTCAAAATCGGCATTCATCCAAAACGGAGCCTCATTGCTGAAGATGATTTTTTGATGGAAATTGTGGTCAAATGCTCTAGACGCTATTGAACAAATATGTCTATCAGATGATGATTTGAAAAACAATAGCATTGGACACTTTTAGATATCATGTGCGTTGCTATCGTTCTAAATTCAATAATATTTTTGTTCACATACCCATCCAAAGAAGGGGATGAAAATAAGGGTCAGTTGCAAACTGCTCTAGAGCCCATACTACACATACACAACATACTTCGTTGTCTGTGGTTGTACATGTGGAGTTGGCAAAGCAGAATTAATAAAAATTAATTTCACAGAAGTGGCTACACAGAAGTAGCTTACCTGTGGCGTCACTGCAGGTCGCTATGCATGCTTGAGTGTGCTTTGGTAATCAAACCTATCACTTCGACCTTTGAGCTTCAATAAGATGAAATCCTTGTTTGAAGATCCTATACTGCGGGCTGCGTAACCCTATGTAAGATGTGTTTACTACAGAATTACAAACACACATCACATGCATACATAATTGTTCATTAAAAGCCTCTAGTCAGGATTACAACCTAGTTTCGCTTACCACTTATATTGGCTGGCGGAACCTACAGTTAAAAACGATTCCGAATGACAGATTTTTGAGAAGTTTTTCATGTTGATCTGTTTACTCTTCGAGTTTTTGCCTCAGATCTGATGAGAGGCAGTTGTCAAAGAAATATTCAAATTTCGTTTTGTTCGAGATGTCTGACCAGGGGTTTGAACTGAGGCCTCACGTCAAATAAGCCCATACTACCTACTAGAATACGACGACTTCTAACTTAAGTTTCTAATTGAAATTGAACCAATGTAACTCATACTTCCCCCTGGACTAAAATGACACCCTCTTATCCAACTTTATTGTCTTGCATATAAACTTAATTTACTTAAGAACCTCTGCAAGTAATTTTAAGCAACATATGTTTGGGAACCTCTGATTTAAAACAAGGAAAGAAATTTTACTAAATAAACAAACAATCACTTTCTTTCATTCTCATATTTTGTCAAGAGGAAATTGATGAAAAATTAAATGTTTTTGTGCAAAACAAAAAAAAATTTTTTTAAAAAATCCTTCCTTTTCTTAAACATTTTCTAGGAAAAATAAGACAATTTTTATGAAATACAATAAAAATATTTTAATGAAATTATGTACATAATATGTACAATGACTTACATAAGTTTTTTTTATTTAATTTTTCATTTAAAATTTTAAGAACAAAAATTTTTTACAAATCCTTCCCTTTTCTGAAAATTTTCTAGGAAAAAAAGGAAAATTTTAATAAAAAAAATAAGAGATTGATTATGAAATTATGTACATAATATGTATAATGAATGTAATTTTATAATGAATTTTTTTTTTATTTAATTTTTCATTTAAAACTTTAAGAGAAACATTTTTTTTTCATTTGTAAATTAAAAATTTTTTTTAAAGAAAAACATTTTATAATAGGCTGACAGCATTATCAGCAGCATAAAATTTTATTTTTTAAAAATAAACACTTATTTATTTAACTTTCTTTGATTTTTATTTAAAATTTTTCTTACAATACACTCATGTACTTTCATTACGTTAGTCATGTAGAGAGAAAGAAAATTTTGTTTTTCAAGCAAAAACTTTTTCTTTACTTCCCCCAAAACTCTGTAGAATATTGGTTGTTTATCTAGGAAAGTTTTTCATTTTTCTAATGAAATATAGCGCCACTTTCTGCCATACGAAACTCAACAATATTTTGTTGCTTTACTCCGCCTTTGTTTTTCGTTTTCCTGGGTTCAAAAATGCCAAACTTTTTGGCCCACAAAAAAAAAAACACAGAAATTGTTGTGAAACAAACAAAATTGTTTCAAACTGTATTGGTTGTTATACGGATCATAATAATAATCGAGATGATGAAGATGATGATGATGTTGATTATGATGCTGTTTTACAGTAAATTTGTTGAAAAGAAAAATACTTGTAAGCAATTTTATACCAATAATTATTATAGGATAGGAAGTGTATACATACATACAGTGAGCGTCAAAAGAAACTGTATACTATGGATAAAATTCTAACAATCATCAAACTCAACTTTTACCATTTAAGGAGAGTGCCCGAAAAATATTTCGAAATTTTTTGTAATATTTTTTTTTTCTTTTTGTTTCAATTTTGAAAACTGGCAATGAAACAATTTTAAAATAAAAATAACGGTAATTTCTTAATGTATACTTTTTTAATTTAGAGTTTCTTTTGACTCTCACTGTACATATATTGTATTAATGCCGTTTACATATACCATGTGTGTATAAATTGTATAAGAAAGTTATAGATTTTGCAAAATAATTTTTTTTATTCTGAAATTATTACAAAGTATTTTTGAAGCATTTTTTTTGTAACTCAAAGCGTAATTCAAATAATTGTTGCATAGAGCGGCATATGAAACATTTACATCATTTTGTTGCACTACAAAGCGGCATAGAACAGTTATTACATATACAGGTGGTCCCCGACTTACGACTATTCGCACTTACGACCATTTTTTCCAATTTTTTTCATAGAAAATACTTAAAGAAGACAATTATGTAGTTGCGGGGAATTCCTAAAATATAAATTTTATGTATATAAGTAAATATAAATATAAATTTTGGGTAGTTTCATTTCTCCTGACCCTCAAAGTTTGTAATACAGTATGTAATTTTTTTCTAAAATTTTTTTTATATGAAATTCGACTTACGACTTAATCGACTTACGACCGATGACAGAGGAACCTATCTCGGTCGTAAGTCGGGGAATACCTGTATACATACATACATACATACATAATTCGTTTCTTTTACATCAGCGGAGGGACCTACAGTTTAAAGTCGATTTCGAATGACAGATTTTTGAGAAAGTGTTCATGGCAATTTTATTTATTTTCACTCAAATTTTTTGTCAGAAATCTGCTGAGAGGAATATTTGTTCATACTTCGTTTGTCTGACCTGGGGTTTGAACCATGGCCTCATGTCTAATAAGCTAAGACACTACCTATTAGACTTCATGAGCAACTATTACCAAACATAATAAATGTATGGCACAGTAGCAATCTTAAGCATATAACTGGAGACTGGAAATGGTAGGATAACAAGGACACACACGCGGAATATCTTTTACACCAATTAGCGTCACATTATTCTTATTGAAAACACTTGAAAAGCTATGCTGCTAACTACATAAGATTTGCGGTATTGAGAAGAGTGCTTGCGACTGCAAATCTGCGCATACAGCTCATGTAGATTAGAGTGAGCCATTCAAAAGTCTTTGGACTTCAAGGATATACGTTGGACTTTATAATACTCCTTTGGAGATCAAAAATACGACATTGAATAGATGGGGTATAGACCGTAAGACATCCAAATGAATGACAAAAGTTCTGTAGACACGATCTGTTCACAAAAACGCAGATGTAAAATAGCAAGGGCCAGCACAACTAGAGTTTGCCCAGAAGGAGGTTCTTTCAGCATTAATGCAGAGTTTGGTTATGGATGAAATCTAAGTAGTTCTAATAGCTAATGTTGAGTGGACTCTTAATGATGCCATTAAAATTAAAACGGTATGTAGATTGTAAGTCGAAGTATTTGACGCTTGGTTGGGATGAAATCACGGCAATTGAATACATACATAATTGGTCATTACAACCCTTCAGTCAGGATTACGACCTAGCTTCTCACACCACTTATGTTGTGTGCGTTAATTTTATACATGAGTGGCGGGACCTACAGTTTAAAGTCGACTCCGAACGACAGTATTTTGAGAAGCTTTTCATGGGAATTGGATTTACTCTCAGAGTTTTTGCCAGAAATCTGCTGAGAGGAAGTCTCCGAAGAAATATTTTCATATTTTCCTTTTGACGTCTGACCTGGGATTCGAAATCGGGCCTTCAGTCTAATAAGCCAACACACTATCTACTAGACTACGGCGACGGAAATTGAATACTGAATAGAAAAATGGTACGGATGTTCATATAGGGAACAATTCCAATTCAGCCAACTGTTCCATAACCATGAAAAAATGACTTGCAGGAAAATCTAAATGATATCAAGAATTCTGTATTGAAAGGAAAGTAGGGGAGACTGGCTTATCCGCTGATATAACCATAACAATGAAAATCCATCCACTAGAGATTCTCCTGGGTTTACGATAATAAAGAGCCGTGATTAGTATAATAAGTGAAAAGTCTAGCATGAGATATATAAGATAACATCGCGACCTGGCAAATAGAGTGTCCTCCTCAAGTGATCTGGGACACAACGAGTAATGGGATATGCTTTGGCACGAGGTTGAGTAATGGAGTGAATTAAGCAAGCAGTTTGAAAACTACTTACCTACTCTCTATGGTATACATCTGGTTCACAGATAGATAATGCTGGGTCACAGAGTGAAATATTTGGAATCATTGATGAAATATGCTCTTCCAAGCGAAAGTGTACGCTACCGAAAACTGTGCTCAATTCAACTAGGAGAGGAAGTACTGAAAATTGAATATAGAAATATCTGAGAGTGCCGCCTCCAGCTCAGCTGCTATGATGTTCACTCGATATTTGTATGATATAACTAGGCAAGCTGAATTATGGACATAACATGGATCTTTCACACTGCAAGTAGGTCCAGAAAAGAAATTTGAATAGGTATACTTATCGAAACGGAAAATGGTGGGATGTGAAGACTACACAATGTGAGGAAATTATATATTGAAGTGCAATTTTCAGGACTTCTACCACATACTTAAAGTTTTTAACATTTAGCGCTGCAGTAACTATCTTCCAACACGATAAAAAAAAGCAGCCCTTATGTGTGATGCACTAATATTGTTAGCAAATGAACGAGATAATGTCGTAAAATAACTTGTTATGGCCTGAAAAGTTTGTTTTGGATACTAATTGGTTTTAACTGGATAGTGGCATACATAACATACATAATTGGTCATTACAACCCTTCAGTCAGGATTACGACCTAGCTTCTGACACCACTTATGTTGCGTGCGTTAATTTTATACATGAGTGGCGGGACCTACTGTTTAAAGTCGACTGCGAACGACAGATTTTTGAGAAGCTTTTCATGGCAATTTTATATACTCTCAGAGTTTATGCCAGAATTCTGCTGAGAGGAAGTCGCCGAAGAAATATTTTCTTATTTTCGTTTTGATGTCTGACCTGGGGTTTGAACTCGGGCCTTACGTCTAATAAGCCATTACACTACCTACTAGACTACGGCTACTTCACGTACAAAGATGGTAAGCTCTTAATGAAAGACACGATTTAAATTTCGTATCTTTTTTGACAAATCCTGCAGTTTGTTGTATGATTTTGAAAGCCTACCATGTTTTTTTTTTTGGTTTCGGAGATAATTTTACAGCTGCTCTGTTCTTTTCTTTACATGACCAGCCCACATTTCGTAATTCTTGGCAAATTAAAGTGAATGACGTCAAAATTTCCTCCACAAACCTTTTATAAAATTTACTGAAGAAAACGATTTTTTTTTTTGTTTGATTTTCTCATTACAATCATCTTCCCTTTATGACATATTTAGGATTTCATAATAAACAATTTATTTACTCGACCCTATTAAACGTTACAATTACTGTCTGTCTGATATGACATAAAATGATGCACGTGAAAAAATTTTCTAAAGAAAAAAGGACGCACATTTGGTATCCAATTTATTTGAGCACACTTGAAGAAGAAATAAATATGTTCTCTCTATGTTTTCTCTGTCTGTCTATGTTCTTTATTTTCAGTTACAATATGTTGATCCCTGCGGGGAACACTTTAATTACGCAATCCAATGTGGGTTATTTCAGTAGATTGAACAGATGCTCAGAAATAATCAAAAATTCAAATTCAGTTGCAAAAAAAGAATTTTTTGGAATTTTTGAAATGACCCACATGCGTAAGCACACATATCCTGCTTCCAGCCTGCTATTGAGAGTGTGTAAGAAAAATATTTATTTTCTCGTGTTTAAATTTACGCGTATTTGTGCCCGACTATCAGACGTCTTATTAAGTTGAGTGCATTAACGCAAGTGTGTGCCGCCCATTATTACGAACACAAGTATTGGTTCAATTCACGTCCATTTCATAAACATCCACCCACACATACACACACACACATAAAGATTGAGGTTATAAAGAACAACAAGTTGTTGTCGCTTTACAAGGAAGCTAATATTATTTGAAATTCTTGTCAAAAATGTTACGAAAATAATAAATTTCTTCGAAATCATTACGTGTTCACTCGTACAAGGTCAAAATTTGTGTAAATAACACAAAAGATATTCAGCATAAAAATAGATTTTTTTTAGTTTAATTGGAGTATTTCTATGGAAAAAGCTTTCCAAGTGTTCAATAATAATTAAAAATCATATTTTTATCACCAAAATGTAATTAATTTCGCCGCGAATAATAAAGAAATTTTATCGTGACCAGACGTAAAGAGAACTGAAGACAATTTGATAGTCGCAGGCTCTTAATATTGGGTGTTTATTTAGCTAAAGGTGGTCTATCGACATCCATAACTATGATCAGACAGTCGAGAATATTAAATTGTGTTGGCATTTCTGTTCAGTATGGAATGTTATACATAATAGGTTTTTACAACCCTCATTACAACCTAATTTCTCACACCACCTATGTTATGTGTGTTAATTTTATACATGAGTGGCGGGGCCTACAATTTATAGTCGATTCCGAACGAAAGATTTTTGAGAAACCTTTAAAGGCAATTTTTTATTTACTTTCAGAGAAAAGAGAAAGTCATATTTCGTCTTGTTGGAGGGAGATGTCCGACCTAAGGTACTACTGCTACTACTACTGCACTACTACTACGGCTGCTACTACTACTCCTACTACTACTGCACTACTCCTACTACTACTGCTGCTACTACTACTCCTACTACTACTGCACTACTCCTACTACTACTCCTACTACTACTGCACTATTACTACTACTACTACTGCTGCTACTACTACTCCTACTACTACTGCTGCTACTACTACTCCTACTACTACTGCACTACTCCTACTACTACTACTGCTGCTACTACTACTCCTACTACTACTGCACTACTACTACTACTACTACTGCTGCTACTACTACTTCTACTACTACTGCACTACTACTACTACTACTACTACTGCTGCTACTACTACTCCTACTACTACTGCTGCTACTACTACTCCTACTACTACTGCACTACTACTACTACTACTACTACTGCTGCTACTCTACTCCTACTACTACTACACTTCTACTACTGCTGCTACTACTACTGCTAATACTACTACTTATACTACTACTACACATCTACTACTACTACTACTACTACACTTCTACTACTACTACTGCTGCTACTACTATTGCTACTACTATTACTACTACTGCTGCTATTGACGCTCAGAGTTTTTGCCAAAAAAACTGCTGAGAGGAAGTCGCTGAAGAAATTTTTTTCATATTTCGTTTTTTAAAGATGTCTGACCTGAGGATTGAACCGAGGCCTCGTATCTAATAAGCCAACATGCTAGACGATTTCCGATATCCCTCCTATCCTTTAACATCGTCTCTGTCAGTATTATGGCAATTATTATAGGTATTGGCTACGGTCTTCATGAACGCTTATTCGATCGATTTTGAAAAGTTTCTTGCTGCTAAATAAAAACTACGCAAATTACTCTCACATAAATCATCTACGACTGGTTAAAATTGTACACTTTTCATTTTCCAATTCGCTTTATATAATCATAGGGTATTCTCTAAACCGTGTACAAATGCCACATATTTCCTCTACTCTACTTTATTTATAATAAGAGTTCTTGCAATGCAATACAGTACATTAGCAATTTCTGACAGTTTGTGGAAAATATTTTCAAAGAGCTTTAAATGGATTTTTGAGCAAAAAATATATTTTTTGACTGCTTTTCGCAGTTTTAGTTTAGATTGATGATGATGCAGGTTGGGTGGTTAATTTTTGTTTTGAGCATCTCAATGCCAACGTAATTGGATCCTTAAATAACAAAAATTTTAAACAATAAACATTGAAGTTTTTCTTCTTTTTTTACAGAATTTTGTAAAGTAAGTAATGGAAACTAGGTATCAATAATGGATAGGTTAACATATTTAGATTTAAGGTGCATACTTATGAAATGATAAAAAGAAAAATATTTATGCAGAGAATCTTATGAATTCAGTATAAAAACTGATGTTCAACCCATTATTTAAGTAAAGGGTTTTTCATTGCCACTAGGTTGAAACAGTTATTTTGTTGACTTTTTTGACTTATTTGTAGGCGTTCCAAAACAGGACAGGAATTTTAGACTGGAGTGACGGAACCTACTGTTTAATATCGACTCCGAACGACAGATTTGATAAACTTTTCATGACAATTTTATGTTACTCTCGGAGGCAGTCATCGAAAAAAAAAATATTTTTCTTATTTCGTTTCGTTCGAAACGTCTGAGCTGGGGCTTGAACGACGGGCTCGCGAGTAATAAGCTAATACACTACCTACTTGACTAATGTAACTTCAAAATGATTATCTTGGCTCCACCCGCTGTTTCATATTAGCTTCATTACACTGTGAAACTTAATTTTATGCTAAGGTTGATGGATTTTGTAAACTTCTCCTTTGGCGTTGTATGCTTCCCTATTGGAAGGAAACCTGCCCTTGTATTCTGTTCCAAACGAATTTAATCACTTTTTAATCCGTCAATAGTTTTCGTTGACAATTTCCACCTTCTTCTTCCGCTTTTATGGCATCGCTTATAGTTCATAGCATCTGACCGACAATTTTTAATTTATTAGAGAGGCAACATATCACTGTAATGCCGTACCTTTTAATTGATTTGTTGGTTTGTTCCTGTAACAGGAATATTTTAAAAATAATCTTTAATAAGTCCTGTGTGTAAATATATGCTACAGATGTGTTATGAACGTTACAACCGGTAAATCGAATTCATTGTATTAAGTTGGGGTACTTAATGGATCCTAGCCTCCCTCCTTTTTTATTAAGAAAGATTTTTTTTTTTTAAATTCTATTAGGGTAGACACATAACTACCCCTAAGGCTGTTTTAAACTGTAAAATATTCTCAAAACAAGTTTAAAATTTTAATCTTTAGCGTTCTAAGAAGCTAGAAAAGATATGCTGTAACAAAAGTGGAAAGTGACAATTCCTTGACTCCTATCAATTTAATTGAAATTGATAGCAAGTTAAACGATTTAAATGCCAAAGGGACTGTGGTAACTAAATGTATTCCTTAACAACAACAATGTTTAAATGAAACATAAAACCGTTTAACATTCTAATTGTTTTAAAAAGCCTTGTGGTCTTGCTTGTAATTTCAAGAATGTAATTAATTTGATTTTGTTGGAGAAGAAAGGGTAAATAAGTTCCCAAGTTTTTTTTTTTCTATAGAATACCTACGAATGCACTATTTTTAGAGTCCGTACCAATGAAAATAACATTACTGTAGGACCCAAGTAAATAAGAAATTTTTGTAAAACCTTTACCAAAATTTTAATTTTAGCAGCAGCTTTAATTTAAAAAAATTCTTCGAAATAAATTTCTATTTGTTACTGTTCCTTAAAAAGGAAAGTCGAAAATAAAAATAAACATTGCTAAAGAGCCTTAAGTTATGCTTCTATTTTTAAAAAAGAATTTTTTACTTTACCGCTTAACTTGAGCGGCATTTAAAAATTAAGTTAAATAAAAATATGTATAATATATAAATAAACTATTTATACAGCGATGAACATTAATTGGACATTGGCGACTGCTTCTCATCAGATATCTGTCAAGAAACTCTGAGAAGAAAAAATGCCATCAAAAGTTTCTCAAAAAAATCTTTCGTTCGAAGTCGGGTTTAAACTGTAGTAGGTTCCGCCACTCATGTATAAAATTAAAACACAAGTGGTGTGAAAAGCTAGGTTGTAATCCTGATTGAAGTGTGCACTTTAATAAGCAAAGTTGCCGTATTTGACCCACATGTATGTATGTAGTCTTACAGAAGCCGATACACAATTACGAGTGACTGTTTAGTGCGGCTTGTGGAGCGGCTCATATTTCTTTCAAAATGGGGTCGACGCAACCATTACGTACAATGGAGACACACATCGCACCATGATAACCGATTTTTTTTTTGTACCCGCTCTTCATGGTATTGATATGAACAATGTTTGGTTTCAAAAGGATACTGTAACTTGCCACACACGTCATGCCACAATCGATTTATTGCCTCAAACGTGTATTGGCCGTTTAATTAGCCGCCAAGAAGCCATGATTTGACACCGTTGGACTATTTTCTGTGTGGCGCCTTGAAAGAAAAATGTTATGCCGACAAAACAGAGACAATTGAGCATTAGAAGGCCAACATTCGTGGTGCCATTGCCTAGATGTGATCCCATATACACGAAAAAATGCACCAAAATTGGTACGATTGAATGAGGTACTGTGAGGCCAACCACAACAGCCATATGAATGAACTTATATTCCATTTCTAACCGGAACTATTGTACTTCACAACAAAAAAATAAATTTGGCAAAATTTCAAACATATGAAAAAGAATTTAAATAAAGGACATATGACGTCATAGTTGTAAAAGTTAATTATTTTCTTGTAAATAATGAAATCAAAATATCATCTAAAATGCTATAATTAAGCCAAAAGTGATTGTTTTTCTGAAGAAAACTTCAATTATGTAAACACCTTCATTGAAATTCTTTGACTTTTGCCACACATTAAGTGCTTTATTTGCGTTTGAAGTGTTGCCTTTAACATAAATTCCTAGAATACATGCCATATGGGGTGGCAAGAGCAAAATAAGAATTTATTTACAACACTACTCGTATAGTGCTTCTAAATCTAAAAATATCACAAGGAATTATTTCGTAATTTATATTTAAGCACCTTTATTAATAAAATTTTTTTTATATAATCATCACTCATATCCTATTTACCACATTCCTTTATGTCCCTTTCTGCTGTATAAAAATGTCTAATAAATCCTGGAAAATATTTCCTTCATTCTTTTTAAATGCGTATTAATTTTAAACACAAATTAAATGAACACTTTTATTGTCAATCCTGCTTGAATGATAGCAGTTCTCGTCATCATTCCCTTTACATGACACCTTCTTGGCATTTAAATTTCTAAATTTAAATCGAAATTTTAAATGAAGTTCCTTATTTAGGGAACATTCTCTGTTGTATTCCCTTCTAAGATACGTTCCATCACAACAAAAAAAAATTTGACATAATTTCAAACCATTTTTGTTTTATTGTATTTTTAATTTTAAACATTTAAATGGACCACTCTATATTAATTATTTATAGTTTTTAAATTATTTTATTATTATTTATTTTTGTTTTTTTTTTTTTTTTTACTTAAAACCACACTTTGTTGTATTAATGATGATATTTTTAATATGAAACAAAGAAAAAAAGAAAGAAAACAAAATTAAACCTTAAGAAGTCAGTATTTATACGAAAGCTTTACAACATTTGCATCACAGTTTCATTTTCTACTTCAAGTGCTATAGTTTTGCTTAAGCTCTATCGCTGAAAAATGAAATTTTTTGCTGTAATTGGCATTTGTGTGTTGGCATTGATGGGTTTGGCTGCTGCATCAGCTAGACGCATTGAGTGCGTTTCGCCACCATGTCCTAATTATCCTAGAGATCCTTTGAGACCCTGGAATCTATAAAATACAGAGAAGGTGCTTTAAAATCATGATCAAATTCATGTATTAAAAGGAAATATTATTCAATAAAAATAATGTAATAAAAAAAGAATAAATAAATAGATCTTTACCATCATCAAAACACTTTATTTTATTTAAAGTCATCAGAAATTTTATTTAAAAATTTTTAACTCTTAGCACAGAGCTGCTAAGAGCTAGTTTGCCTGATTGCTCAAAGTGTTGCCTGATTGCTGCATGAGAAGCTCTTTAAGAAACCATTTTCACATGGCGTAAATGGTTTCGCAGGCCACAGATAGTAAGGATACATCAATATTTTAAAAACGATCGATGTAACCAATCGATACATAGGAATATCGTTTTTGATTCAAAACAAAGAAGTTAAAAACTTAATTCAAATGTAAAACATTTTACAAATACATTCAATTCACATGGAGTTGAATAAGATAAAAAGACGGGATTAATTCGGAGTAACCGAATCATTCAGAGCATATTCAATGATGGCATTGCAGACTTTGTTGGAATTATAGAAGTGAGGACCAGAGCCATGGCAACTATGATTAGGTTAATGAGAGTCAACTGTACCGAAAAGTTGATCAGTGTAATCAGGACCCAAGAAGTAAATCGATGTGAGAACGGGACAGTGAATACCATCTGAAAGTTTGGCCACCATCCGACCACGCATACATACATACATAATTGGTCATTACAATCCTTCAGTCTGGATTACCACCTACCTTCTCACACCACTTATGTACAGTTTAAAGTCGACTCCAAATGACAGTTTTTTGAGAAATTTTTCATGGCAATTTTATTCGATACTCAAAGCTTATACCAGAAATCTGCTGAGAGGAAGTTGCCGAAGAAATATTTTTCCATATTTCGTTATGTTCGAGATATTTGAACCGTGGCCTTACGTCTAATAAGCCAACACACTGCCTACTAGGCTACGGTGACTTTCGAGCATACAGCTGCTATAAAGATGACTAAAGATTAGAATGGAAAGTTGGATCAGAGTGGAAAGCCATATGGGTAACTGTGGCAATGAACTCACAGATTAGTTTTTAAGGAGGATAGCTCTCACACCACTGATGATACCAAAACCTTTCTATCCACTAGGAATAGGGGTTTGGAATAGTAAGGTAAAGAGAGAGTTGAAAATTTTTCTTAAGTCAAACGGGTTTGGGAAAAACCTGAACTTTTATTGGATAATAAAATCTGATTTGAGTTATTCATCAGACTATTAAGTAGTAACCTGTGGTTAGTATTAAGCATTTTAAGGGACATAGTAGACTTAGAGAAGATCTGTTTTAGATAGAATAAATCTCGATTCATGCCAAATGTTTAGAGTCCATGAAGAGGCGAAGGTAGGTAGGTCGGAGTGGTAGCTTTGATATAAAAAAAGCTTAGTTGAGCACTCATAGCGGCCTATTGTGACGCCACAGGTGAACTCAGTCCCTGTACTGACCAAGTTCTACCAAAACCAAGGAAGAGGAAGAAGTTGGTCTACGCAAAGGGCTGCACATCAAAAGCACGACTACCCTGCGCTGGAAAACTAGCCAGAAAGTTTGATAAACGAAACTATATCCTTGACATCAATGGACGATAGCTCCGTCAAGCTGACAAGAAATGGAAAGCCATATAATCTATATCTGCACCTCGCAAGAGATGGGTACTGAGAAAGAAATTGGAAAACAGTCTCCTCTTCCTCAGGGGATCTGCACCCATGGCAAAAGTCGTTAAATGGGAGCCGCATACTTTCCGCGTGTCTACCTATAACACAATTACTTGCAAGCATGGCCACTATGATTGAGATGATGCTATGACCAAGTCCAAGTAACTGGTTGGGCCAGGTGAGTCTAACGATAGAGCAGGACTCCTCATTGACCCAGGATAGGTTGGCGTCTCGAAAGAATTTCCGCGCAATGGCCAACTTAACCGAGGCAAGTGGCATACCCAAGCCAATTGAAGAGGATTTCGGAAGGAATGCATCAGCTCTGGCGAGTTCGTCGGCCCTGCAGTTTCCCGGAATGTTACTGTACCCGGGGACCCAGACCAGTGAGACACTGAAGCGCCCAGAAAGAAGGTTGAGGCAGCGGCGACATTCCCTAACGATCCTGGAGTTATTAACAACGCATGACAGAGATCTTATGGCAGACTGGCTATCAGAGAAGACCGAGACGCGGGTGAAAGTAGCACGAGGATCCATTGAGCAGCCTGGTAAATGTCTATTACCTCCGCCTGAAACACGCTGCAGTAATCCGGCAGTCGGAGAGAAATGTTTAGGTCCAGTTTTCTGGAGTTGACTCCGCTACCAACCCCATTATTGAGTTTAGAGCCGTTGGTGTATATATCCAGCAGTTCCGGGGTTACTCGGAATCAGAAAGTGAAAATCCCTGTCAGACAATATTCCGCAGGGATATAACCGATGTTCAATGGGGCCACAGGATCAACCTCCAAAATAGAAGAGTGACCAGAAGGTACGATGTGCCAACGAGACAGGGCATTAAGTCTAGTCGCAGCAAACTTAGCTGTCTGCTTAGCAAGAAGTGCAGAAGAGGCAAAGGAATCACCAGATTATATATTCGGTATTTCTGCGGCGGTTGTATACTATAATTTCGTCACTCTGGCAATGAAATCCATTTTAAACTCTACTTGATCGATTAGGGCGACTTCAATGAAAGTCTGACGAACGAAATAAGAGCTGTGAAGAAGCATCTTGACATTGACAGCATTTGACAAAGTCAAAACATTAGCAAGAGATCCTAATAAATTTAAAGACGCTCTTGGCTTTATAACCAGTGCTATAACAATAATTAAAAAATAAAATTTCAGATAAAGTAAAGAAATATTTATTCAATCTTTTTTTATTACATTCTCTCGTTTAAACAGCATAAGTTTTAAATGTTAATTTCATTAGATTTCAGCTAAGAAAATATGTGTTTCCTTCATGTAATATTTAAGCACACTTTTTTGATTTTATATACGCCAAGGTTTCATTAAATCTCCAGGACATGGTGACCTAACGCACACAACATGTCCAGCTGTAGCAGCAGCCAAAGAGAATGCCAAAAGGCAAATGCCAATTAAAGCAAAATATTTCATTTTTAAGCGATGGAACTTGAGTGGCACTGTAGAATTTGAAGTCTAAAATAAAACTGAAGCAAATGTTGTAAAGCTTTACTGGAAATACTGAAACTTTTTAATGTTTAATCTTTTTCTTTGTTCAATACAAAAAATTGAATTCTAAAAATATTATAATATAACATGAATGTCTACATAGACATTATTTTAACCGCAGTAGTTTTTTTTAATTGCGACGGTATTTTAAATTTAAACGTATTTATTAACACAATATTTTATTTCTCTTGTTTATTATTGCAACTGCGGACTTCTGGTATTAAGATCCGAAGTTTCCAAATGGTTTCAAAATCTTGCGATTCATGCCGATGAATGTGTGATAGGGAGAAGTGTTTTTATATATGTAGGTTGCCTAATCATAATCCTTTTAAAAGCTTCGAAATGCTTGTTGGGTAGTGCGATTTTTCCTGAATATCTATTGATTTACTCTGAAGTCGCCCTAGTCTAGTAGGTAATGTGTTGGCTTATTAGACGCAAGGCCCAGGTCAGACATCAAAACGAAATATGAAAAAATATTTCTTCGGTGACTTCCTCTCAGGAGATTTCTGGCAAAAACTCTGAGAGTAAATAAAATTGCTATGAAATGTTTCTCAAAAATTTGTTGTTCGAAGTCGACTTTGAACTGTAGGTCCCGCCACTCATGTATAAAATTAACACACACAACATGAGCGATGTAAGAAGCTAGGCCGTAATCCTGACTGAAGGGTTGTAATGGCCAATTATGTAGGTATGTTATGTATGTTACTCTGACAGCCAGACTTTAAGTTCATAAGCAATGTATTTTGAACGCCAGTCCTTGACCACGAATGCCGAGTCTTTCTCCAGGAAAATCATTCAAAGTTAACTCTTATATCGTGTGGGTCATCTATTGGTTTACATTTTTATTTATATGGCAATACTTATGTCATTCTATTCTGTCACGAAATTCAGTATATTATCTCCACTGAACGTAATGAATCGATTTACGCTTGAGCACCATTGGGATTTATTGGGCCAACGAGGAACTACACAATGATGCCGATTTTTCTAAAGGAAAAAATCATCTTTTCGGATGCAGCCCATTTTCATATTGGTGAAAATGCCGTATTTGGGGCTCAGAAACCACACATGTGGTCTTACAGAAGCCAATACACCCGTTACGTGTGGCAGTTTGATGCGACTTGTGGAGAGGAGGCATTATTGGATCATATTTCTTTTAAAATGAGGATGGCGTAATGGTTGCGTTTATTGGAGACACCTATCGCATCATGATATTCTATTTTTTTACACCCGCTCTTTATGGTATTGAAGTCGCCGTAGTCTATTTGGTAGTGTGTTGGCTTATTAGACGTAAAGACAGGGTTCGAGCCGCAGGCCAGACATCAAAACAAAATACAAAAAGGATTTCTTCGGCGATATCCTCTCAGCAGATTTCTGGCAAAAACTCTGAGAGTAAATAAAATTGCCATGAAAAGTTTCTCAAAAAAATCTGTAGTTCGGAGTCGACTTTAAACCGTAGGTCCCGCCACTTATGTATAAAATTAACACACACAACATAAGTGGTGTGAGAAACTAGGTCAATAATCCTAACTGAAGGGTTGTAATGACCATTATGTATGTCTTTATGGTATTGGTGTGAACGATGTTTCGTTTTAACAGGATGGTGCAAGTTGCCACACATTTCGTGCCACAATCGATTTATTGTGTCAAACGTTTGATGGCCGTTTAATTAGCCACAATGGTGATGTCAATTGGTCGTCAAGAGCCTCCGATTTGACACCGTTGGCACTATTTTCTCTGGGGCGCCGTTAAAGATAAGTGTTCTGCTGACAAACCAGAGACAATTGGGTATTTGAGGACCAACATTTGTGATGTTATTGCCAAGATACGAACCCATACACTCGAAAAAGTACACGAAAATTGGTCTAATCGAATGAGGTACTGTAAGGCCAACCGCGGCAGTCATATCAATGAAATTACATATATTCTATTTCTAACTGGAACTATTGTACTGCACAACAAAAAAATAAATTTTGGTAAAATTTAAAAAATATAACAAAGAATTTAAATAAAGGACATATCGACGCCTCCATTCTATAACATTCTAAGTGTACTTAGAACGTTTTTAATGTTCTTGCATTTTTAAATTCTACGTTCTCTAACTTAAATAGTGTCAAAATTTGGTTAAGATCCGCCGATCCGTTCCGAAATTATAGGGAAAAATCTACTTAGAATACATATAGTCCTATGTAGCGTGAAAACTTTGAGAGCTCATAACTCAAAACACACTTTTTCGACTTCGAATGTTATAGAACGGAGGCGTCGATATGACGTCAGTTGTCAACCCACTTATTTTTTTGTGAATAATGACATCGAATTATCATTACAAATTCTATAATTAAGCCAAACGTGAATGTTTTTCTGAAGCAAACTTCAATTATGTAAACGCCTTTATTGGAATTCTTTGACTTTTGCCACACATTAAGTGATTTATATACGATTGAAGTGTTGCCTTTGAAATAAATTCCTAGAATACATGCAATAGGTGGTGGGAAAAGCAACACTATAGTGCTTCTAAATCTAAAAACATCAAAACGAATTATTTCATAATTTATATTTAAGCACCTTTATTAATAAAATTTTTATTATAAAGGGCTATCCATTTCGTGGTTTCAAAAGTATGGGACTGGAATTCGACATCTGTCAAACTAAGTTGTGAAACCAATTTTATTCTTTTCAGATGAAAGTCTGACATTGATGAAAATGGATCGCTTAACTATCACACAACGCATAAAAATTATCAAAACCTACTACAAAAATGGTGATTCTGCCACAGCCACGTATCGTGCGTATCGACAATTTTTCGAACAAAATTTTCTTCAGCGATGAAGCACATTTCACACTCGGTGGGTATGTTAATAAACAAAATTGTCGTATTTGTGGTTCTGAGAATCCTCAAGTAATTGAAGAGAGGCCATTACATCCAGAAAAAGTCACTGTTTGGTGCGCTCTTTGATCCGAAGGTGTGATTGGACCTTACTTCTTCGAAAACGACGATGGAACGACTGTCACCGTCAATTCGGAGCGTTGTGGTCATATGATAACCGACTTTTTTTTGCCTGCTATTGAAGAATACGACTTGGAGAATATGTGGTTTCAACAAGACGGTGCCACATGCCACACAACTCGAGCGAATATGGCTTTATTGCAAGAGACATTTCCTGGCCGCGTAATTTCTCGTCCTGGCGATATCAACTGGCCACCAAAATCATGCGATTTGACACCATTAGACTTTTTTTGTGGGGCTACGCGAAAGACCGTGTTTAAGCAGATAATCCTTCAACTCTTGAGCACTTAAAAACCAACATTCGTCAAGTTATGGCTGAGATACCGCCCAATATGTGTCAAAAAGTGTTCGAAAATTACCTCAAAAGAATCAATGCTTGCAACACTTCGCGTGGAGGTCATTTAAATGATGTAGTGTTTCACACATAATGTCAACGTTCAAACTTTACAATTAAAAAGAAATATCATGAAAAAAATATTTTATATGTGTTTTATTTACGTTTACTTTAGAAACCACAAAATGGATAACCCGGTATAATCAAGCCTAATATCATCACTCATATCCTATTTATCACATTCCTTTATCTCTCTGTCTGCTGTATAATAATGTCTAATAAACCCTGGAAAATATTTCCTTCATTCTAAACAAGTTTCCTTCTTAAATGCGCTTTAATTTTAGACACAAATTAAATGAACACTTTTATTGCCAATCCTGCTTGAGTGATAGCAGTTCTCGTCATCATCCCCTTTACATGACACCACCTTGGCATTTCAGTTTCTAAATTTAAATCATAATTTTATATGAAGTTCCGTATTTACAGAACATTCTGTTGTATTCCATTCTAAGATACGTGTGTGGGAAATATTTTATGTCAGGCGCTCTCCCCCACCTTTGTAGTGCTTCAAACGTCTTGTATTGTAAAGACAGCCTGTCATAGATTCCTCCCACAACGTTTTTAAAGGTGAGACTTGAAATAATTCTTTTCCTTTTTTTTTATTTTTTTCCGTATTTTTGTAATAAGTTTACGTGATACTGAGAAGATTTTTTTGTCTTCCTTTACTACAGAAAAATTCAATAAATTTTCTTTGAGTGATAATGCTAGGGAAGTAGGAACACCTTTGCCAGAGTCATTAATCTATTTTCGAACAATAAACAAACGAATTAGAAAATTATTTAATAGGTAAAGCCTTCCTCTTTAATACCCTACTTACTTAATTGTTTATTACAACCCTTAAGCCACCTACAACCTGACTTGTAACAGCACACACAACATAGCTCATTTTATTCATGAGTAGCGGTAGAGTACAATTTAATGTCGACTACAAACGGCAGATTTTTGAGAAACTTTTCATGGCAATTTTGTTATTTACTCTCAGCGTTTCTGTAGGAAGACTGCAGACCGAAAGTCACCGAAAGAAATAATTGTTCATGTTTCGTTTTGTTCGAGCTGTTTGAGTCAGGGTTTGAACCACGAGCTCTCGTCTAATAAGCCAACACACAACCGATTAGATTGCGGCAACTCGTACATGGGAGTTTAACAAATAGATACATAGGCGTTTGGACAGTTTTTGGTTTTCATTTGGAAATTTTTGTAACGATAGAAATTTATACAAAGTATTGCTTTATCTACGTCTCTTGTCCTCCATTAGATGGCTAATAGAGGGTATTCTTTACAGATTTTGAATTGAGTAATTACGGAACTGTGCGGTATATTTCGTACGTATGGTAAAAATTGCTCTTGAAGTCGCCGTAGTCTAGTAGATAATGTGTTGGCTCATTGGACGTGAGGCCACGGTTCGAACCCCAAGTCAGACGTCTCTCCATCAAAACGTAATACAAAAAAATATTTCTTCGGCGACTTCCTCTCAGCAGATTTCTGGTAAAAACTCTGAGCGTTAAATCAAATTGCCATGAAAAAGTTTCTTAAAAGTCAGTCATTTATAGTCGGCTTTAAACTGTAGCTCCCACCACACACAAATAAAACATAGGTGTTGTCACAAGCTAGGTCATAATCCTGACTGAAGGGTTGTAATAACTAATCATATCTGAATGTATATACATACGTATTGCTTTATCTACGTCACTTGTCCTCAATGATGTGGCTTATAGGAAATATTCTTTACTGATTTTGAATTGAGCAGTTGCAAAATAATATAACTGTTCTAATGTAAAAGGACAGATGGTTGTGGTCCTATATGGTAGACCAAATCGATGTTAACTCTGATGAAATTCATTACAGATATATTTATATGCATCAGCATTGTATTCTATATATGCCATTGTAGGGTGTAATATATTTTCAAGACTTTTGTGTCTTTTTTATTTTATTTCTATTTTTTCTTTCTCCCTTTAATGTTACACGGTTAATGGTATTTAGAAATCCATTTAGTGGGTGGCATATTCTTCTGAAATATTCCAAATCGTAACAACAAAAATTCCAATCTGTTATCATTACATAGAAAATGTGTGAATTATTTTTAAGAAGATTTATTATGCAATTAAATGAAAACACGTTATTAAATTGTGTCAGATTTACATTATTTAAGAGGATGATTAAAACAAAAAATTAAAATACTTTAAGAGGACTAAGTTGGCTTGACTTCAACAGAAATTTTAAAAATTGTTAAAATGTCATAAAGAACATTATAATTAATTTCTCCTAATTTTTGGGTCTTTAATTAAGCTGTTTTCATTTTTTAAGTAAAAATAAAACAAAGCTTGTGTGAGATATAATCGAAATTATCTATTCCTTTGAAAGACGTTTAAAAGTCTGACGCGTCTTCTCTGACTCGAGCGCTTACGAAATGTTCAATTTTCCACAACTCTGGCGCATAAATCAGACTGAATTTGGCCGATGGCATGGATTATGTTAGCATAGAAACCGCTGTAATAGATTGTGGCTTATTTACATACAACTAAGACTTTAGAAAACCTTTAAAAATAAGGTATATCCGGGCCAGTTCACATCACCTCCATGTCAGGTTACTATGCTTTCAAATCGCTCGTGCAGGATAATCAATGTGACAGCTGTGTATATGTATGTATGTATGTATTATTATTGTCGTGAAGAGGTGCCTTAATACTACGATTTATTGTACTCCCCTCTAATTTTAAGAAATACTTTATCTCTGCAATGTCTCTTCCAAGCCTATTGCTCTAATAAACTTCTGGATAATGCTCGGTGGCAGCAAAGTCAAAACCCTGCCTGGCCTCTGATATGCAACGAGTTGTTCCCATCTGAGATGCATTAGGATGCCCTTATGCTCCATGAATGTGTTACGCTGGTTCATTCTCCTCATTGCGGAATCTACATGTTGGACTCGAAACAACCCTAATTCTGAATCATTGTACTCTAAGTCTACGGTACTCTGTGAAAAAACCGGTAACCAATGTCCTGTTATTCCTGGATACATAAATCAGATCTCCTCTTTTTGTAATTTCCCAACAAAAGTTTGTCCATCAGAAATGGACCTCATTATAATTCTTCCGTCATGATTACGATCCAGCTTCTCACACCACTTACGGTGTTGTATGTGTTAATTTTACACATGAGTGATGGCACCTACAGTTTAAAGTCGATACCGAATGATAGAGTTATGAGAAGTTTTTCATAGGGGTTTCTATCTGCTATCCCAGTTTTTGCCAGATATCTGCTGAGAGGAAGTCGCTGCAGAAATATTTTTTTTTATATTTCTTATTGATGTCTTACCTGTTGTTTGAACCGTGGCATCACATCTAATAAGCCCACACACTACCTACAGGACTACGGCGACTTCAATGGACATCATCGCTGGACATGATTTATCAATGAAAATTTGGGTCTGTTGTCTACTGCTCCAAAGCCCATTCAAGGAAGACACGTCATTGTCTATTCTTGTTTATTATCAGTCCCTGGGTCAATCAATTTTTGTGCGAATGCAGGACCAAGTCTCAACTCTAAATTCACCAAATTGTGGTCTGCGAGCTACATGAAATCGACTGCCTTGAATTCTCCTGCATACTGTAATGGGCAGCTCCGTGGTTTTCTGAACCAGTGGACTTAAATTTATCCATCATACCGTGAATAGTCCTCTCTATAGGACATTTATGTCCTAGTATTCTAGTAGATCGTGTGTTGGCTTATTAGATATGAGGCCTCGGTTCAAACCCCTGTTCAAACATCTCCAACAAAACGAAGTATGAAAAAATATTTCTTCGGTGACTTCCTCTCAGTATATTTTTGGCAAAAAAGCCATGAAAAGTTTCTCAAAAATCTATCGTTTGGAATCGTCTATAAACTGTTGATCTTGCCTCTCATTTATAAAATTAACACAAACCATATAAGTGATGTGAAAAGCTAGTTCGTAATCCTGACTGATGGGGTTGTAAAGACCAACTATATAGAATGTTTATGGCAATCGTAAAATGGGTAAAACGCTCTGTACTAACACCCATTTTGTTAAAAAAAAAAATATATTATTTCCACATACTATTGAATGTTTTATGCACCCATGTCTGCCACTACTGACGACGTCTCTCTGTGATTTATAAACGTTGTTATAGACGTTATCGCCGTTCATAAGTCACCGTTTGCTTTAGTAAGGTCCCCAGGTAGAAATTCAGAGTTGTATACCGATTGTCAATGACAATCGAACTTCAGTTATGTTGGCAAAGGCAACAAACTTTATACAGAATTTTCATCGGTCGAGGAGTCTATATTTCCAATAAAAATAAATTGAAACCCTAATTTTATTTTAAAATGAATTTTTAATAAATTTATTAAAAAAGAAAAAAAAAAAAATAATGCCAATAATAATAATAATGAGATTTAAATCTAAAAAATAAAATAATTACATGGGGTTTGTTACTATCAACTAATTTGTGTTAAAGTTGTTCTTTGGTTTTGGATTTCAAACTACAAACTAAGACAGAAAGAGAGATAAGGTGATAAGGGGGAGGTTATTATTAATTAAAATCATAAAACTAATAATATACAGGACATTTTTTTTTCTTAAATTTAATTAAAGGAAATATACAAAAATAAAATCATAAAATAAATTTTTTTTTTAAATTACTTGTAATTGCAATTGTGAAGGCCATGTGGTTGGTATACTTATTTTACATTCGCGTATAAATTGTTGTATGTATTTTGGTAATATTGAAATTGAAATAATATTTCTTACATAATATTGTTTGGTTATTTAATTTTAATAATAATTAAAATATTATTAATGCCTCTTAAAATACATTCAAATGACTTTGATTTAAGCTTAACAAAAAGAAAAAAATTAATTTTAAACACCCTGGTGTACAACTGGATGTTGATTATAGTATTAAACGGATTTTTATCAGATCAAATTCTTTTAAATTCTTTTGAATACTTTAACTAATTCCACTTAACTGTATAGCATTGAAATATCTGGAATTGTAGATCTTTCTTGAATCGATAACAGTGTGTTTTGTTAAAATATTTTGGGCATAATTTGTTTTTAAAACTTTCAAAATGTGTCAACAAAATTTTATACTCACTGGTATAACCCCACATATTAGTCAACTACGGATGATGTAATATCATCTTAATAAAATTTATCGATAACTGTACAGTATATCAAACAAAAAATATAAAAAAATAATGTTTATCCAATATAAAGTTAAAAATTACCAAAATTTTAATTGTTTTTGTTTAGGGATTAAAAATATATATTACTTTGATATTCAAACATTAAAAAAAATGGTTATAGATTACATAAAAAATTTTGTTACTTATTTCTTGTTATTTATTTTATGAAATTAATAAACTTTTGTGCTATTTTGATAACAATGTTCAAAATAGTCAATTATTATTTTATGAATTTGAAAAAGATATCGATAACTCCTTTTATACTCCAAAATTTATTAAAAAATTCAAACGAATAAAATTAAATATTGTACATACAAATTATGTATACAGTTCATATTCTATTTTATATTCAGAATAATAAAATAAGTTATCGATAACAATTTTTAATTCAATTTATCTATAACATAAAATAACATTGTAATTATAAATCGAATTATTACAAAAGAATTATAAGATGCAGGTTAAAACTTTTAAATTAAAGTTTTTTTTTGCATCAAGAGCGAACGCAATACAGTAGTTTTGGTGTACGGCGGTAACTTTTTTGTTATCGATTTGAAAATATGCAATATTTGTGTTGTAAATTTATTTTATACACTAACAGATCAAAGATTGAGAAAAACGTATCGATATTTTTTATTTTTTTAATCGATAAAATGGCTTGCCTAAATAATTAAAAATTAAATTCAAAACATAAATTTCTTTATAGTTCGATAACTGAAATATTTTAAATAAACTTTGTTTGAAGAAAAATATCAATAACTGTAGTTAAAAATGAAATATTTTCAAAAATGGTAGTAATTATCGATTCTTGTGGTTAGTTATGAAGGGTTACCAATAAAAATTTAGGATAACTTAAAAAGCTTTCGATAAAAAAAATATTTAGTTCGAAAAAGAATTCGTTTAGATATTAATTTTTAGATAAATATTGCTTTAAAAAAGTACATGCATGAAATCAGCATTTATTAATGTTTAAAGTTTATCGATAACTTAAATTTTTGCAACAATTTATTTTCATATCATAAAAATTTCCAACAATACTTTCTATAGATAAACGTAATTATAAAATAAAGTTCTTAGGATATAAGATTATTTCGATAACTTCTTTTTCACTTGCTTTAAAACATCATATACAAATTGAGTTATCGATTCACGTGAAAACAAAATCTTACAGAAAATATGATCATTATGAGAATTTTTACATTTAATTATTAAAAAATACAGTTAATAAAAGTTATCGATAACTAACATTATTAAAATTCCAAAGAGTGTTTTTTTGTTTTTTTTTTTTTTTACAAAATCTGAATTATCCGTTTAATACATATTTTTTTGGGATTTCTGCTCGATTCTTAATATACAATGAATACTACTTTTTCTATTTCTATCGAAAAGAAAAATCTTGACCATTATCGATAAATAATCAAATTTTCTATAAAAAAATATTTTTTGTTTTTAATTTTAAATATAAACAAAATGTCCTAAACCCTTAGATGGATCATTATTTACGGCCTCGCCAGCCAATTTAGTTGTCTCTAGGCTGGTAGTGACTTTGCGATTACCATTAATGTCTTGGGACAAGAACTCATCGGCCGAAGTGGTTTCATAGGCGCTGGTAGCATCTAAAATCATACGAGGCACTGAACGTGACATATAAACACTTTGTGGTCTGAGGCGACACGAAGAGGCTTCCAAACGACCATTCAATTCGATATCGAGCAGTTTCTTATCGCTGCCCAAAAACGAAAAGGAATGTGTAGCGGTTCTTATCTCGCGTATATTATACACAGGGCTATAGGTAGGCAAAGTTGAATTAGGGCTAGCCAATGCAATGGAAACGGAGGTATTTTTTGTATTATACGAGGGTGTTCTCAATAACATATTCATGTTGGGATTTTTATGACAAAAATCGCATGACTTGTAATTATTCTGACAGTGATTGCAAACATCTGTCGCCAATGGGGATGGCAAAACCAAGGGCTGTTTGACTATGGTCAGAGTTGAGGGAGTTCTTCTGATACTGCAGGAGCCATCCGATGAAGTATCTGAAGAACCAGATGTTGAGGAGGCACAATCATCATCGCTGGTCATTAAACTTTGCAGATCTTCCGATAGAGAGTCCATAGAAACATCCAATAAACTGGTATTATCCTCCAAAGAACACGTGCTAATATCGCCAGCGTAAGACTGATTGTTATTCGCGGCTGAGGAGGATGAGGTTGTGGCAGCAGAGTTATACGTTTTAACCACTTCATCCAGAGCATTCAAGATTTGTCTACGCCGTGTATAATTGGGATTACGTCTCACCAGAAAATGGCAAGTTTCACCACGTTTAGCACGCTCAGCTTGAGCTCGTAAAGGTATATCATCGGGATGTAATTTACGTTGATATTCTTGGCCAGGACATACCTAAAAAAATTAAAGCAAAAACAGGGTTAAAACCATATGTTCTAACGTAAAAGCTCCTAATTTTAGAACTTACCTCGTATATGGAAAATTGTTCTACCGGTTCCATGGAATTATAACAGGATAATAGCAATTGCAATAACTCATCTGAAGTGGTTTCTTCGGATATAACCAATGATTTATATTGTGATGTGGGTTGCAATGCAGAGGTATGTACTCTTATTAGACCGCCTGGCTTCAATTGCAGACAAAATCTTGATTCTCCTTTTGGATGGCAAGCCTGCAGTATGGCTGGCCGGGTGTCGTCATCTAAAACTAAAATAGTTTTGACTCCAGCCCGACGTACAGAAACCTCCATGGACAAATAAAATAGGCGTGGATCACGATGCCGCATTTTTAATCTAAAAGAGAAGAAAATGTTTTAAAATTTTAGTAAAATTAACTCGAATTAAAATTATTCCTTAGGCAATCCTAGGCCTTACATATTCCGACCGATTTACGATTACTTTCTCCTCAAGTCCGATTTCTCTATCACCGTAGGAGGGTTCTTAAGTAGTATGGTCTTAATTGGCACACAAAATTATATTAGTTTGGTAGCCCATTTGCTTTTTGAATTTTTAGAGTCAAGAAAAAATATTCGCATTATGTTCGAAATGCCAAAAATGTTTTTAAGGATTAGCCATTTTAACATAAGTTGACTAGCAAATGAACAACGAGAGATGAATTTCTATTAGCAAATATCTTCAAAGACTAATTCCAGAGAATGAGCTAGAGCTGTCAACACACCCTAAAAGATCCAGAGTTTGGTAATTGGATCATCCAGTCCAATAAAAATCGCAACATATGTGTCAATGTACCAAAGTACCGTCCGATAATTAATGACTTTTCAATGCCCATAATTAAAGAAGTCGACTTAGTTGACATGTAGTTGCATACCATGTTATGTGACACTTATTCAAAGGCGAGTTTGGCAAGCAATTAATCTTACGTTTCGAAGCAATCCACTTGCTGCCAACTTCATATGATTTGCTCACATTGTACGAATATTTAGAAGATACAGGGAAGTCTTCCGTGCATAGCATAATATTGACTCAGTATAGTTGACTGATAACCCCAGATATTGGTAAAATACTGAAAAACTAGCCGAGGCAATATTTGAATGAAATATATATATTAAGTAAATGGAGGACACTAGTTGGTTTGATATAACGGAGTGTACCATTCTGATCGTCCTGGAGCTTAATCTTCTTACAAGTTCAGACAGCTCGTCTAGCTACAAAGAGTCCCCTGCCCAGAGTACTTAGTCTTCTCTCATCCTAGGCTGGTGTTCTAGTCTCCATCTCCTCCTCATTACAAATAGCTTAGTTGGTATCCATTACAAATCCTTATTAGCGACCTAACTTCGCAATGCTTCGTAGGTAATCAGTCTCACGTTGGATTTCCAATCCTCCACCTCTATGCACGCATCAGGAGATGAGTCAGAGAGAATGAACAGAATCGCTTGAAGTACAGATCGAGATGTCGCATCTCCATCAGTCTTAGGCCTTCTATCGACGATGGTAGAACCGATTTGCCTCCGGTTCAAGTCATTCATTTATCGTTCCATATTAATACTTCATTTATTTTTGTAAAATTTTCTTGTTTTTTCACTTTCAAAACCCAAACGATTAATAAATTGCCTGTAATCTCCAGCATTCGCGGTCCATTTATCTTAAGAAACTATTAGGCGTATATTTAATGAATGTTGAAATACATTTTAATGAATGTCGTAGCAAACATGTCCTGAATAGTTAGAGGTCTCTCTGTTCCATCTGTTAATCATGTGCCTAAAAGCAACAAGTCCGGTAAAAACTCCTATCATAGTTCCCAACTCCTTCCTTTTTATACTTTAGGTTACTTTCGTATCTGCAGAATTGATCTGCTGTGAGGCCCTTAAGACCCTACTGTTTGATTTATATTTTTAGTCACGATTGATGAGCGAATCGAATCTTTTCTCATTCAATTCAAAGTAGAAGTCTTTTGTTGGTACCGCAGGAATCTCTCCTATTGTTACTTTCAAAGCTGATACTGATCTTGTCAGTTTCTCTGTAACTTCATTTGCAGGATTATCGAATTATTCCATCATTAGCATGCTTAACAACATCTGCTCCTGTTTTAGCGTCTCTATTTTTGTAAAAGATTCATACGAATATGCGTACTTTTGGTTTGGCAATACACTATATTGCGAGACTTGTTTACAAATTTGATTATTACAACCCTTCAGTCAAGATTACAACCTAGCTTATCACACCACTTACGTATGTTGTGTGTGTTAATTTTATGCATGAGTGGCTGGACAGATTTTAGAGAAACTTTTCTAACACATCATGGTCAACAAAAATCTGGGGGCCCGTTAGTAAATAATTTCAATGGAATAGAAATGTATTGTCTAGCTTAGACACGTTAATGTCGTGGCAGTTTTATTTACTCTCTTTTTGCCAGAAAACTGCTAAGAAAAAGTCGCCGAAGAAATATTTTTTTTCATATTTTGCTAGAGATGTCTGTCTTTGGATTTAAACCATGGCCTCACGTCTAATAAGCCAACACACTACCTACTAAACTACTGCGCAACTAGTTTGCCGTTAACAATTAGAAAAAAGTTTTGTTTTACAAGCAACTTACCGTCTCAATAGCTGCATGATAACTTCCTTGCTGGTGGTGTCCCACTGTATACCCAATGTTTTATATTCGATATCAATTTTTAAACAGCTGGTAAATACCTTAATCGTTGTCTAAAAGTGAAATAAAAAATCGTTTTAATATCGCGATTTTTATGCCATAAACACGCAATGTTTTATGTCTTCATTTTCCCTTTACCTACCTGGGGCAATTGATCATTTAAACTCGAATAGCTGGAGGCTCTGGAGGGTGTACGTTGTAAATCGCTGGGTGGTTCTGGACTGCCACACATCGATGAGGCACACGAGGTGCTTGAACGCATTGATAGTGAATCCGAACGATTGCGTAGCGGTGAAATTTGTACGTGTTTTAGCATCTGTAAAGAAAATAAAAAAAAACCAAAAATTATTATTTATAAGACAATAGAGGACTTTTTTTTTTATTTCAAAGTTTTTTATAAAGAGTCTAAGAAAAAAATGAATTTTTTAAAAAAAAAGTTGAAGAAAAGTTCTTCTTTGGCGTTTCAACGACCTTTTAGGCTTGCTTTGCCAAACAATTGTTTTTTGAAAATCAATATAAAAAAAACGAAGTGAATTGTTTTAAGAAGATGTATCCGGTTCATTCAGGCGTAGCGTTTCAATACCAACAAAAAACCCCTATTTTTCTCTTCTTTTTTTTTGTTTCTCCATTTTATTATTTAAAATTCATACCTTTTGTTATGTGTTGTTTTTCATAAGCATTTTGCATATTTTAAAGACTTTTCAAGTGAAAACACACAAAGAACTTATCAACAACAGCAACAAAAAAGGGGTCGAAATAACATGCTCGATAGGGGCTTGTTTATTTTTATTAGCCCATAAATATTGATTGTGTTTAAAAACAAAAAAACGAAAGATTGGGGGAAGAGTTTTATTTAATTTTTTTTTTTTTTTAATAATTTTAAGCACAATGTAAAAGCATTTAAAAAATTTGACTCAATTACTGTGTGCTTGTGCACACCCATTTTGGTTGGTTATTTAAGGGTCTTAAAGCGGAAAAGAGGGAGTCACTGTGAATTATTATTTACAGAGCTTGCACTTTATAGGCATTCAGGCATAAATCCCTTTTATGTTTAAATTCTAACATGAAATTTATTTAAAAACTCTTGCCAAAAACCAGATGCTTTCGCGATCGTTTAAAAGAAAAACTAACGTAACACTCATGTACAATTAGGTCCCTTGAAATGAAAAATAAATGTCTGTGTTTAAAAAAAGTTCTTTAGTACCAATTGAGATCGTCTAGTAGGCAATGTGTAAGCTTACTAGACGATAAGTCTGATCTGCATACAACCCTCTCCCGTAACATGTCTGTGTATAACTACATACATGCATAATACGTTAGTACAATCCTTCAGTCAGGATTACAACCTAGCTTCTCACAACACTTATGTTGTGTGTGTTAAGTTCATACATAATTGGCAGAACCTACAGCTTAAGGTCGACTCCTAACGACAAATATTTGAGAACTTTTTCATGGCATTTTTTTTTTACTCTCCGGGCTTTTGCCAGAAATCTGCTGAGAGGCAGTCGTCAAAGAAATATGTTTTCACATTTCAGTTTGTTGGAGAAGCTTGATCTGGAATTTGAACCTTGGCCTCATGTCTAATTCCTGACATTGGTCATATAAATGGACCTACCAGTTCTTGAAATTTTAGAACTATCCGAGAGGATTTGCCCAGCCATCGAACTCATCAAGAATTATGACTCTTGGTTATCACAGAAGTAAACTTTAGTTGCTTTTATTAAAGCACTCAAAATGGCTTAACCCTATTAGTTTAGTTACTTCAGGAGTAATTAGTGCCCTATGCTACAAGAACTCACAAGACATAAGTCATTCGATCAAAAAAGAAGTTTCTAGCTGCCACCTTCCTAACTGAAGGATAACATACCTTGCCACCCTAGCACGCTGCAAAATGATATTCCTTGGTATCGCATAAGTTGCCATATTTTACAAGGAAACACAGCAACTTCTACTCAAGGCATGCAGCTTGAATAGCTATCGCGATGTTATCTGTGAATCACGCAATTCGTTCCTGTTAGTTATTTTCAAATTATGGATTCAACTTAGTACTGGAAATCTTGATGTGAGTCGGTATATGTCACCTTGTTTTGGTTTGCAACCGGTGGAGTCAAATTGCTGCATCAGCATACTTAATCGTTCTCTCCAGTTTGGTGTCTGCCTTCGTCTTTAATGTGTGAAAGTATGATAAGTCCAGTAATCTGGACTGCACCACTGATTTTTTTCCGCTGCCCCAGCAATGGGGTTTGATTATGTCAATACGGTTTTTTTTTATCATAAATTCCAAGCCCAATATAGACTATCACTGCTTTTTTTTATTTATCGACCATAATGACTTCAATTTTGTTCTTGCCGAGTTTCTGTCAAGTTTGTTGAGTAATGGAACAAGTTGTTGAACTCGTCAAGCTTCTACTGGCTTTTGCAAGAAAGTGGAAAAGATAAAATACCCAATGAAGACCTTCTTTTTCATCAACATTATGATATTTACAAAATATAAACCTTAAAGCACACATTAGTTATTTTGCACTTTAAGCTTAACAAACGTTTATTAAAAGTTCTTATTGAATACAAACCGGTTTTTTTGAAGCACGGCTACTTTAAAGGAGACTTTAGAGAAACTGTAAACCTGTAACAGACTTACAAAAGGTTTATTAAGCTAAAATTTGTTTTTGAGTACAAACAAAATATAAACCTTAAAGCAAGCTTAACAAACGTTTACTAAAAGTTCTTTTTCAATACAATATAGATTTTTGAAGCAGCGCTACTTTAAAGATACTTTAGAGAAACTGTAAACCTGTAATAGTTTTACCAAAGGTTTATTAAGCTAAAAATTGTTTTTGAATACAATTTTATCGCATATTGTTAACCTTGCTGTTTGTAAATCAGATTAAATTTTTGTTTCTTTTTTAAATTAAAATTCAATTTAAGTCGCTTAAATACAATTATTCATGAGATTCAACAAATAGTTGCTTATTTTTGCAATTCCGTTTTAATATGTATATTTTATAATACGTATGTATGTAGGTGGTACTTAGCAATGTGTAATGTATTCTTCTTCATTCCAGGGGTGCCGTATTACATGCCATAAACATGATTAAGTGTAAGTCATGTTATTAAAACAACTTACTTACTTACCCTGCTGAAGTACTTCCTCTTATTTTATAGGGGAGTTTAGTTTTTTTCATGCATCATATACACCCAGTATATCTAAAATTGAAAAGTATTCATAGACATAGAATGGAAAGCAAAAGTTTGTATGATTGTATGACTGAATATGTAAATGGCAGAGTAGAGTATAAAAGTATTGTATGATGGCTTATGAAAATTGAAAATGATGTACGTGCACATACTTGCATTAAAACAATGTTTCAATAAGTACTTCTTAAAAAAAATAGAAAGAAGACCATGTTAAAGCATTTAAAGAAAGATGAGTAAAATTAAAAAGAGGAATTCGACTTTAATCAGGGGTGGAGAGGAAGTTTTTTAAAAAATCATTGGCAGTAAACAGTGGAAATTTTTCTCGTAACATAAGCATGGAGACAAGCACGTACCTACAGCTCGTTGAAGGCTGAATAGTAATTCCTAGAGAGATTTTTTCTTTTTAAATCATAGGGAAAATCATAATTACGAAACACTTTATAAATGATGACTTTAAAAGGAATTATTTGAATTGCAAAAACAAAGCACAAATACTTTCTTAATTCTGCTAAAGTCTGCATGCGCAATCTCGAAAGACATCGACGCAAATATCAATATCAGCTATACATTGGACCATGTGCTCATGCGGAGGTCTACTGACTGTGGTTATCGAAAAGTATGTATGTGTGCCGTGGTCTAGTAGATAGTGTGTTGGCTTATTAGACATGAGGCCACGGAAGTACCAAAAATACTTCTTCGGTCACTGCCTCTCAGCAGATTTCGGGCAAAAATCCGGATAGTTTTTGAAATTGCCATGAAATAGTTTCTCAAAAATCTATCGTTTGAAATCGATTTTAAGCTGTAGGCGCCACCGCTCATACATAAAATGAACACACTTAACATGAGTGGTGTGAGAGGCTAAGTTGCAATCCTGAGTGAAGGATTATAATGTCCAATTATGTACTTATGAAGATATTTGTAATGTAATGTCTGTCAGACGGAATTTTTTGGGGTTAGTTTAGGCCACGAAACTACCATAGTCAGGATTCATATACCAAAGAACTCAAGAGAAAACATTTATGTATGTGGATAATCAGACAGTTCTGAAGACTTTGTGGCATTCTTTTAGGCCACATTTGATCTAGGATTGTCAGAAGTTGTTAAGCATCCTCAGGTCAAATTATCGAATTATCTTGTGCGGGATACTCGTTCAGTAAGACATGGCTAGTAAAGAAGTTGCAGAGAAACTGATGAGATTAGAATTAGATTTGGGAGTAACGATATTAAAGGAGAAGGTCTACGAAACCATCAGTAGAGTTTTAGGAAAGATTCGATTCAGTCACCATACATGTATAGTTATGTACAACCGACTTTACGAGTATTACGAGAAATTTATGGCCCAAGCTTAACCTGAAAGTTACGAAACTAATCTTGAGAAACAGGAGGAGGGAGTTAATAAGAGTTTTAAGAGGGCTTGAACTCTTTGTTCTGTAGGATATGTTGCCCTCTATCACTTGTAAGAAATTTATTCATTTGAATGCATTCTGTTCTTACAGTGTACGTTGGTTCCCAAGGATATCATTGAATAGTATGAAATTAAATTAAATTGTGATTCTTAAGAAAATTTCATTTTCATAAATTGTCACACATTTTGTTACACATGCTTCAACACATACGTATTATGTGAGCTTTTCTTTCTTCTTTACGCAGCAGAAGAAACTATAAATATGCAGAGAGAGAAAAACTTTCAAAAATATATACAGTTTGTCGTACAGTAGTTATTCTCTTTTTTTATTGAAATAGTGGAAACAAAAGTCAAAAATTATTGCACAAGTACAAGTAAACTGTAAAACACTAAAAGGTAGTACAAAAAGAAATGAAGAACAAATGAGGTTTTAGAACAACATTTTATTTTACAGCCATTTTTACTATGGGTGTTTAAAACTTTTAAAACATGCTACTGTATTAAGCTTTTTTTTATATATGTTTTCTGTTCTTAGTACGTGTTAAGTGTATGAAGCATTTGGTTACACTTGAAACTTTAGACATTTTAAAAGCATAAAATGGCAATAAATTATGAAGAATTTATTTCTTTTTTACTTTAGATTGCTTATAATAAAACGTGTGTTACTTGAGCAGGCATTACAAAATTTTTTTTTTGTTGTTTTACAACAAATATTTATTAAATCAATTTACAAAACAGTACATACTCGTAAAGAACATAAGGCAGAAATAGAAGAAAAATGTTCACAGAAAAATTAAAAAAAACAAATAAAAATTCAACAATTATGCCGCACATTGTTTTGGAAAATTCCCATAAAAAAATATGATAAAAAAAATTTTTTGTTTGTTTTTAATTTCAAAAAATATTTTACATCATCATCAACAACAGCAGCAATAATAAACGAATTCATCATAATTTATGGCTTTTGCCATATGAAAACCATGCATAGACGCGCTGCTTTCGACAAATTATGAGGAGAACTCACACAAAAAAAGGTTCTTCACACGCTAAATTACTTGTAACATTACAAACAATGCAACAATGCGAATTATGTCTAAGCCGCCACCACCACTGCTACCGCCGCCACAATAATAACAATTAAAATTAATAAAAAAAAATAAACATAAAAAAAAAATAAATTTCACAAACAATACCGATATGAGAAAAACAACAAACACATCATCCAACATTATCAATAGTTGGATGGATGGGTTGCTTGCTTGGATGGATACAATTTATAATTCCCCACCACACAATTAAAATACAAACTAAGCAAATATTTTATGAAAAATTAATTGTGTATTCCCTTACGTTCCACCCATGTTGAAAGTGCATACATGACAACTGCATAACTGCGTGGCATATAACATGTACCGAAGCGTTCACACTAGCAGTAAACAATTGACGCTGAACATGCGACCAAGTGTAACGGGGCTACCATCATGCGATACGTGAAATCATTTAATGAAGGGTCACTAGTTGCATCGAAAACAAAAAAATTCAATTGCCTTCCAAATTATCATACAAATATTAAATCATTGTACGTTCAATGATTTTTAAGGGCTAAAAAGAATCAAATTTTAAATGGTTGACAAAGAATTACCGGAAATTATGAAAAAAATAAAAACTTTTAAAGGTTATGAACAAAGGGCAAGCCTAACTCAATGTAGTTTGAAGACCTTACATATGAAGCAACATATTTTCAACATGTTTCTAACCGTTTATTTAAAGCATCTCAACCCACAATGCTCACACAGGCAGAGTACCCACTAGGCTAACAGGTCTCCATGGCTCAAGTTTGCACCCACAACACATCAGAATCATGTCTTTCATATTAAAAACGGTTGAGAAAATGGTGGACAGGAATATCTGAAAAAGTACCACTGCATTATAGGCAACACGCTTATAGGACCGGCAGACCAATTTATACAGCCCTTATCGATATAGTGGGAAACATTCAGCAGTCCTTGAATATGTAGAAGGTTTTCATATGTATGTGCGTTTCTTGACATACAGTCACAGAAAAAAGTCTACATATGTACATCTTTGTATGTAGACTTTAAACCACTAATTTTGTTGTTTTTTAGTACTCACATACATACATACATAAGTATTTTGCCATTACAACCCTTTAGTCAGGGTTACGACCTGGTTTCTCACACCACTTCTGTTGTGTGCGTTAATTTTATACATGAGTGGCGGGACGTACAGTTTAAAGTCGATTCCGAACGACATATTTTTGAGAATCTTTTAATGGCAATTTTATTTACTCTCAGAGTTATTGCCAGAAATCTGCTGAGAGGAAGTCGCCGAAAAAATATTTTTTTTTTATATTTCGTTTTGATGTCTGACCTGAGGTTTGAACCGTGGCCTTTCGTCTAATAAGCCATCTTAATAGACTACGGCGACTTCACAGTTTCTTAATTGCAACTGCCTTAAGGAACGCTATAACACCTTTTTTTTAATTTGAAAAAATCGCCGGGAAAAAAAGACAACATAGAGCGGTGTATGTAGACTTTTTTTCTTGACTGTAGGGGACGCATTTTATAATACTCCTCACGAGGCCATAAATCGATTGTTAGATAGAGGACGGAGGAGGTTATTAGGTAACCAGATGGATGTCAGACATTTTATACATACCATCTGCGGAATTGAAATAATAAGGGAGGACACACAACTAGGGTGGGATGTAGTGTCGTTTCCCCACTAATGAGGAAACCTTGTTGTGAACTCCTAACAAAACTATCCGAGGCTAACATAGTCTGCTTAGGATACGCAGATCATATAGCTCTGATGGATAAAGGAAAATTTAAAAAGATTCTCTCCGATATCATTTAAAGAGGTCTCGACATTGTAAGTCGTTGGTGCATGACAGTGGGCATTACTGTGCGTGACATCTTATAACATATATACAAGATACCTGGAGTCATAATTTTAACCACATAGACGCTACATAGACCAGGCCAATGCTTCAGGCATGTAGAGTACACAAGAAAATAATTCAAATTCAACATTGGATGTCCTCTATCACCTGCCCAACTGTTAACTGTCATGTTTAATGATGTTGGGAATGAAGTCTGCTTATAAGACTGTAGATAAGTTATACACCTAGAAGTGAATTATGCAGATTCAGTCAGAATTACGGCATTCCTTTTCGCAGCATCCATATTGTGAGTGATAATTTTGTCCATGAGTGGCGAGACCTAACTTTTAATGGCAATTTTATTTTTCTGTCAATGTTTTTGCCAGAAGAATGCTGACAGAAATATGTTTTTCCTATTTCGTTTTGTTCGTAATGTCTAAGCTGTTGTTTGAACCACGGGCTCTCTTCAATAAATCAAAATTATAAATTCTAGCTATAGCAACACATATTGGCTTTAAGATAAATATCAGTAGAACTAAAGCCATGAAAATAAAAAATGTTAGCACATACAACTTAACGCTATTTATTTATTTAAAACTTAAAAATAATAAAAATTAACAGAGTGCTTATCTAGGGGTTTTAAAAATTAGAGCGTTTCTTATATTTTCAAGCATACTTTTGGGTGTTGCAACAATTTTCTATGGGTTTATTTAAGCTTGAAAAAAAATTACATTGAGAGTTTTAAAGGGTCTTAAAAATTAGACATTTTTTATATTTTCAAGCATACTTTTGGGTGTTGAAACAATTTTCTATGGCTTTACATAAGATTAAAACTAATTTACATTGAGAGATTAAAACGTTTATTTTTTGCAAATTTCCTTGAATTTTTTTGATGCTTTTTTTACTTTCTTAACTTTCTTTTGTTCTCCAAACGTTTACTCGTACAACTTAATATATGAGAAAACTTTTTAAAATGTAGTAAAACTAACGTCAAAGTTCTGTTGAAAATATGATGTGTGCCATAATATATGCTCCTTTTACACATTTTTTACAACAGATGGAATACTTTTTTAATTACACTACAAATTTAACTTGCTATTGTTGTGGTTTTTCATTTTATTTGTTTAATTCATTAAGTGCTGTTTTGTTCTTGAATTAAAGGACGAAATTAAACAAACTTAGTACAATATGTAGCAAATAACACAATATGTTCTGTAAAACACTTGATGAAAACAATTTGAAATTAAAAAAAATGTGGCCTACTTTCAGTCTGAGTTTAGCAGACAATATGGAAGATTAAAAAGTTGAAATATGAAAAAAACACATACAATTTTATAACAGTGTTGTGTTGACTTTTGTTTAAACACTTTACCAACCACTTATAAGAGGCGTTTAAGGCGGCATAAAAGCTGTACTAATGTTTCAACTTCTTTTAAGTGTTCTTGAAAAACTTTATTCCTCAAGAAGGAAGCATAATTCACTTCTGTTTAACTTTTTATTTTGCTTATTACTGCAACACACAGCGGATAATTTTGTTCTTTAATATTGTTGTGTATATTTTAAGGCTAATAAGCGTCTGTGGCCGAAACATTTACAGTCGTTGTCTTGGCTTTATTAAGGCGATAACAGCAAGCAAAGAGATTATAAAGAGAATGGGAAATAATCTTGAAATTTTTTTATTTTTTCTTTCAATGGAAAAGGAAATTGAAAAAGAAAAGCTAGGCTAATAACAAAAAATTAAAGCATACTTTAAGGAGTTTTACTTAATGTTAAAAGGAAAGCTTTATTAATAATTTAAATGAAGCTTAATTTGTAAGAAACAAAATATTGTAAGAAAGTGAAAATATAATAAAAAGAAAATTATAATCTCTGGAAGTACAATCTGGAAACATGTGTAAGATATTAAAAAATGGGTTTTTGGTTTTACATGCACAAGAAAGAAATTCTTGCTATCAACAAGACTGTAGACTGTGTAAAATAGTCTGTCGTTTTTATGAATTGTGATACAGACTGCCAGTCCAATATTAAAAAACGAATTAATGCTTTAAAATTAACAGCATGCTTTAAGGAGTTGAAATAAATAATTAATGAAAACAAAAAGCTGTTTTAGAGACAAAATAGCTGGTAAAAACGGTACAGCATTAAGAAAAACATGCAAATAATATTTTGAGCTAATTTAGAAATTTGAATAATTTTGAAAATGTTTCTTTTAAATTAATTGAATTAAAATGTATTCAAAAATCTCATGAATCAAAAACATATTTTTAGGCTAAGCACCATATTAGTTATTTCTGCTTAAATTTGTTGTATTGTATTATTATTAAATATATAACAATGCATATCACTAGGGGTAATTCAAATATTTTTACAGAATATATTTATAGAGAAATTTGAGGTTTATGCTAAATGGTAATTAATAATTATTAAATTATGACAGAATAATATTAAAGCATGCTACATAAAATAATAAATGATTAATTAAATGAATTATATTATTAGAAATAAAATTTTAGATGTCAACATGAATAAACTGCTCAACATGATGTAAATGAAATGCAAAACATTGCATAGTTTTAGGAGAATTTAAAATTAGCATAATGATTTTAAAGTAATAAAAGTATAGTTTTAGGTATTCCACCTCACCATAGAATTATACCCCATATTCAATAAGTAAAAGTAGAATATTCTGAAAAATAAAACTTTTTATAAATTTGCAATTATGTGCCGTGTTAGGCGAGTTGGTAATGTGCTCTTCTATTTCCATTGACTCTGGGCTGTTATACTACACCGAGCACAAGATCCAGATTACTCTATTATTAGTTATTATCCTAATTAATAAATAAATTTACAACGAATATCCACGTTGGGTGTTTAATGTACTTTCATTTCTCGTCTCTAGAAAATTTAAAATACTCTTAAGGAACAGATCAGTGACTTGGTGTGAGAAGCTGGGTCGTAATCCTGACTGAAGCGTTGTAATGATGTCTCTAGAAAATTTGAAATTCTCTTAGGGAACAAGACAGTGACCTATTTACTTAATTGGTCATTAAAAACCTTATTTCGGGATTTCTCACAACACTCATGTTGTGTGTGTTACTTTTATTCACGATTGGTGCGACCTAAAGTTTAAATATCGACTTTGAACTACAGATTTAAGAAACTTAACAGCGGTATGTAGGCAATGGATAACTGGAAACCAAGTTTACTAAAACAATTGATGCCTAAGTATTTAGCAATTTCGCTGAGTCTCAACTCAGAGTCAGTCAATACAGTAGGGCGTAAATTTGGTATGCTATACTGAGACAGAAACCTATGGCCTGCCGTTTCATCGTAAAAGAAGAAATATTTTTTAACTTCCTATGAGATTAGGTGATTAAACTGTTGGAATTTATATTGTTACGAAAATGAAAAATCTAGCTACTGGTGTTTTGCTTTTATATCGCTAAACATAAAAATTTAAACAAAAGCTACTAAAACAAAACAATGCAGTAAATAAACCTGTTTAAAAATTATCGTACTGCTTAATATAACAACAAACGCCAGCATAAAAAAAATGATAAACAAGTAAACAAAAATACACAAACAACACTGCAATAATAAATGTAAACAAAATACATACACAACACTACAATAATAAATGTAAATAGAGTTGTAGAGATTTAAGAACATTCATCAGACTATTTACTGTAACTTATTAAAGACAAGGCAAAGCAGGCAACTGATTTACTGAAGTTCAGTCAGACTTGATGAAGACGCAGTGTGTTTGAAGAGATTAATTGTGGTTTGAACATAGCCGTTACAAATTTCTGTCGAATAATTGTCTAGAAATTGTTATTGTTTATGCAGAGGGTATAAACAGAGGACTAAAACAATAAAAAGAGGTAATTGTTGTTGTTTTCATAAAGTTGTGAACAGTGGCATAAAGAACTGTGCGAATAATAAAGAATCTTAATTAAAACTAAACACAAATTTATTTTTATTTTATTTGAAATCTATGAGCTCATATTTTAAACGTTTTTAAAATTAAAAAACGTAACGATATTTAAATGTTAAACATAATAAAATATTTAAAAATATAAATTTAGATCGTTCGCTTTAAAAATCTGCTTAAAACCTATTAAATGTGCTTTAAAATAGGTTTTTTTTATATAGAAAAACAAAACAAAATTTTTTAAAAATATTTATTGACGGCAATAAAATCTTTTGAAATATTTACAAAAAAGTTTAAAAAAAAAAAATAAATGAATTTTTAAAATCCATAAATTTTTATACTTTCTGCCAAAGTGATTATTGGAGATTTATTTGTGTAAAAAACGTATGCAAAATTGCAACAGAAAAAAAGATAATTGAAAATATTTTGAAAATATTTATTGTTGGTTGGCAATATTTTTATTTCTCTGCATAGCTATGGAGTGTTAGCGGCCATAAACTCCATGAGTATGTTATTTCCGTTTTTATGTTAAACTACACAGAAACAGGAGAATAAAACAGAAAAACAGAAAAAAGAACGAAATGCATACTAATCTAGACATAAAGTCATTTTAATGGAATTATAAAATGGCATAGAAAACGTAGGGCAAAAAAAAATATATATACACGAGAATTATAGAAAAACTCAACCATGCAAAACACCCCTTTAGTTCAAGTGTAACTGGTAATTTATATTTTATGGGCCCCTGTTTTTTTCTACCAGGGCAAAGCAACATTGCAACAACATAAACTGCAACTCATGTGTAACAAAAATTGGTGGAAATAATATGAAAAAAAACACAAAAAAACAAAAACTGAAAATCAATGCAATTGAACGAATCATACTTGAGATAGCAAACGAAAGTAATGCTAAAGAGAAAATAGAAAATCAAAATTTTATAACAATTTAACAGCCATAGAAAATTAGTTATTTAAACGAAAAAATTTGATTGCATTTCAATGCATAACAGCATAGCAACAAAGACAAACAGCAGGCTAAATCAAACCAGAAGGGCTTTCGTACAATTGCATGCAGTATCCCTCAAATATCCCCACGTATAAAACACAGAACATTCCACGTTTGTGTAAAGTCTGCTCTGTTGTACGGATATAAAACATCGCCAGTGTCGGGCACAATCTCCTAGAAACCACAGATCTTAGTCATCGGAATGTAACTCACAGTCACAAGCAGGATATTCTGCCCCAACACAGATCTTGAGAACAAACCTAATGTAGAAAGCGTAAAATTCTCAGGACTCAAGCAGCTGTGTTTGAAGACAGATGAATTCGAAACATAACTCCATCAAGGAGCGTGTCAGACACAAGTATAGCTTGAAAAATGATTTGGTGTGAATTAAGCAACCGTTTCAAAGCATTTAATGCTTGTAAATGGATTCAATAAAAAGCAAGGAATTTTTGTGACACCTGAAATGAAACTGGAAGTCGTCGTAGACTAGTAGGTATTGTGTTGGCTTATTAGACATGAGACCACAGTTTAAACCCCAGGTCAGAAGTCTCTAACAAAACGAAATACGAAAAAAAAATATTTCTTCGGCGACTGCATCCCATCTGATTTCTAGCAAAAATTCCCTAAAAGTTTCTCAAAAATCTGTCGTTCGGATTCGATTTTAAACTGTAGGTCCATTCACTCATACATATATAAAATTAACACCCACAACATAAGTGGTGTGGAAGCTAGGTCGTAATCCTGACTGTAGGGTTGCAATGATCAATTAAGTTAGTAAGTATATGCTGACGGCATCCTCATTCCGAATAAGCAAGCAGGGTAAATGGCGAGAACAATGCAGCCATACTGACTTTTATTTTATTTGTATGTAAGATTATATATTATACATACCGCTGTACTTCGTCTAACACTGCTAATCGATCATAGCAGGGTGCCCTTACTTGGAGAAAGTTATGTACTTGGCTATGGTGAGTAAGGTGAAGTTAACAGATACTGAGATTTACCGTCTCTATTCATCCCCATCAGAAAACTTATGATAGGGTCACTACTTCCTGCCCGATTGACTGATATTATGGACAATACGCAGATCGTTTTAGACAATGACCAAAGACTGCAGAAGTCCAGGTCAAAGCCAAATATGTTCTTTACAGTCAATGCTTCAATGCTAATGGAGAATGGGATATAAAAGACGGGGATTAAGGCTAACTAACTTATACTGGTTGTAGCTATAGTCCACCATAATCAGGCGTACACGACTTTAACAGGGACCTCCAAATTTTGACTATTATTAATAATGTATACTTTTCCATACAGGTTTTCCAAACAATTAAAATTTTATATTTCCAGCTAACTTTTTGGAGCAGCACCTAAAAGTATGTTATTCCTTATACTGTATTCATTTTTTTTCGATTAAAGAAAGAGAAATAATAAATAAAATAATTACACCGAATTACACCTGCCTCATATAAAAGCTAAATTCATTAAATTAAAATTTTTACTCAAAAGATTTCCCCTAAAATAGACTATAATAATATCAACATTTGAAGCATATTTTTATATCATAAAAATTTGTCTAGCAATGTTTAAGTCTGTGCTTTATTTTAAGACAAAAATCTATCAATAAAATGTTGTTTATTGTTATTATTTATGCTGTTTTTGCATATATTTTTAATAACCCTATAAATATGCTTTATTGTTTTCTTTTCAATATAAAACTCTTTTGCCAACCAGAGTCACAAATTTTCTCAGACCATACTTGAACAACTAGACTATGGAATAAAACAAAGTGATTGTTTTTTGTTTTTATAATATTCACTTTCATGCTTAACCATCCTTTGCTAAAGGAAGGTCTAAAAACAACATTTTAAGCCATATTTATTGTTTTTTGGCAATAAAAGTATTTCTATGCTTAGCAGACCTGAAAATATTATCTGCTGCTCATAAATACGCTAAAAGAAAGGCCAGAGTAAAAAAATAAACCAATAATTGAATATTAAAAATTTATACACAGAAAGAATAGCTCAAAAAGGCATATGCTTAAAGAAATATTTTTGTGCATAATTTAAGGCGTTGCAAAAATATGTAACAAAAACGAATTTAATTGAAATACAGAAAAAAGGTGGCAGACATTTAAAAAAGGGTGCAAAAAGCCAACCTCAATTAACTCTAAACAAAGCCACAATTATTTTTGGCATATCATAGCTTAAGGCTGAAATTAGCTAAGGCGTTAAGAAAGAAAAACTTTGAGCATACTTAAAAGGGGTCAACAAATTCCAAGAAACTTTTGACTTAAGTATGGCAAAAAAAGGGGCAAAAAATAACAGACATCAGTATATTAAAAACTAAATATGTTGTACAATAACAGCAAACATTTGTTGCATATTTTAGGGTATATATACGGCTAAAGAAAATAGTTTAAGGCTTAGAAAATTTTGAAGTATTCTTAGGCTAATACAAATTAGTTCACACTTAATAAAAGCATATTGAGAATGGAAATTGTTAATATATGCAGGGCTAAAGAATTTGTAGTAATTTGTTGAGTTTAATAAAAAAAACCAAACAATAAAGCATATTTTTTGGAATTTATAAATTGGAAATTTCTTTAATAATAATGCTCTCACACTCTAAACAAACAAAATGAACACATATTTAGTAAAAGATTTGCTTTATAAAGGATTCAAGTAATATGCTATAGATTAGTAGTCATTAGTAAACCATATTTTAAAGCATGGATTATAATATACAATACACAAAGGGCCTTATATATAATTAAAGAAATAAAATAAAATAAGGCATTAATAAAATATGGCGTTAACATTAAAAATAATAAATTGAAGCATACATTTAGGGTGAAGGATAAAAACAAGTATAGTAAAAGGCTAACAGTAATTTTTTATGCCATTACAGAGTTCAGCAAAATTTTTAGTTGCACAAAACAGGTTCATAAACAGACAGAACAAAGAGCTATGAACATAGACAATTTTTATTTTAATTGACCTTTATAAAAGCTTTAAAAAACAAGACAAATACATAAACCTTAGCAGACTTTTAGGAATAATAAAAATCTTGGGGTTGTCAGTAAGCATGATTTCACATTTACAAGTTCATTAACACAGACACATAATTAAGAACGTAAAAAATGTTAAAGCATATGTAAGGGGGAAATAAATAAATATATAAAAAGCCAAAATCCTTGCAATTCAATGGCCTTTTTACAATTCCACACACAAACTAAGCAATTCTCCAGCAACAGCAAATAAGACGTTAAACAAACATACAAATAAAAAATTGCATTGCATACTTTCAGGTGAATGACAGCAAGCCGTAGTAAAATATATAGCGTATGTACTACAACACAAGTCTAACAATTTCAACAAGAAAGAAATCAAATATTTGCCAGCTAAAGCGATACTTACATGGTGTTAAAGTGTACATACATACATATGTACATATTTGAGTGTATCGACAAGGAATTGTTAACAAGTAAGCTAACAAAACGTTAAAAATATTGAATAACAAAATACTTAAAAGCAATGCATAACGTTAAGAAGAAAGTATCAAATAAAATCAACATTTACAAGGTGCTAAAAAATCAGTAAAAAAAATATGATACTTGTCGTTGACATCATGGCATATGTTAAGGCAAAATAAAAGCTAACTTTTTTTACTATTGCAGTAGAGATGTCCATAGCAATTTAAATAATTCTGTTAAAGAGTGTACATAGATATAAAGGTCATTGTATTGCTATCACAGAATTTATTGCACTTTGTAAAGTTTGTTGGCTTTAAAGGCTTTATAGCATATTTTAGGGAGCAACAAAATGAAAATTGTATTTTAAGGCATCTTTAATCTTGTATTACATGGTGCAGAAGCAAGAAATATTCTTTTGATAAAATCAAATAACATATCTTAAGGCTAACAAGAAATTATGAACTTGTTATATTTTAAAGCATACTTTCAGAAGCAAAATTTTAACAAAAAAGAAGTTTTTTCATTCAAATGTATTTAAATTTTAAAATAAACTGTGTAACTATTTCTACATTAAAATTAAATTTAATTTTTATTTTTCTAATTTCCCTTCGTGTATATGACACTTCTACACACGATACTGTCATTTTACTTTACTTATTAAACCAGTCATTTTCCATTTAGTTTTTTCTATGGCAAACCATAGTAGTGGTTGTAATTATATGCTAAAAGAAGAAAAAAACTCAAAATATATGTAAAAAAAGTTTACAAACATTTGCCAAAAAATGCTACAACAAGGGAAAACTAAAAGCATAAAATAATGATAGAATTTTAAACAGTTTGGTGTTTTTTTGCACTTGCAAAGTTAAACTAACGGCAAACAGAGACCAAAAGTAATGGTTACAGACGAATATGACAGGCAGCTCTATAGTGTGTTGTTTAATGTTGAAAAATAGGGCGTCTCTAAATAAAGACAATTGCCATGCAAAATACTGTTACGTTGCAAATAAAGAAAGAAGTGCAAGGAAAAATTGTTGATAATAAAATTTGCATTAACCGAGAAAAGTATTTTAGGAAATGTAGCCTAACTTTAGGTGCAAAATATAAAATAAAAATTAATATTTAAAATAAATTTTTAAGATATAATTTTTATCTGAAAGACCTGCCTAGGGAGCAGTTGATTGACCAAACAAAATTATAAATTTTTATTGGGAAGACGTTAGACATACTTTTCCTATGACTTACTTAATTGATCATTACAACCCTTTAGTCAGTATTACCGCCTAGCTTCTCACACCACACATGTTGGATGCGTTAATTTTATCCATGCGCAGCAGGACATACAGTTTAACGTCCACTCGGAACGACAGATGTTCCAGAAACTTTTCATGGCAATTTTATTTACTCTCAGAGTTTTTACCAGAAATCTGCTGAGAGGAAGAAGTCAATTATGGTCTGAAGGTCTGAAGAATAACAGTGAAACTCTTGAGGTTTATGTCGATATTTCTAAAATGATGGTAAGAGTCCATTGAACTGAGATCATTTTGAAAGCAATGTGTTGCTTGTTGGGTAGTCGGGTTTTCTTTGAAAACCTCTTGATTTATTCTGAACAACCAGGCTCAACAAAGTCAATTCTTTTCCATGAACACCAAGTATTTTTCAGAGGAATTTCTGACAATTCAAAGGTAACTCTTGGAGAAAGTCCAGGACCCAAAAATATATTTGTGTACTGCATTGGTGATATATTAGCTAGAACTAATGCGGAGCTCAATCTACGGCATCTTACATGATATTGTTGTTCCGATTGGCTCAGTTAGAGTAGATATACGTCGCGAGTTTTGCAAGCTGAAATGTATTGGCTGTTGGAAGGAAGATATGTACGTGCATATTGCTAGACTCTGCTAGACTTGTATGGATTTTAATAGAAAAGATGATACTTTGTCTTCTTCTTCGCTTGATCATCCATCGCACAATTGGGATTCTGATGCGATTCTATATTATTGGAAGAAAAGCCATTATACTTGGCATTCCATCCAATGACTTCTACAGAAGCTGTGGGTCTGAAGAGAGGAAATTTCAAACGAACGAAAATTTATAAGAAAAACCTCTTAATTACCCAAATATTTTTCATTAATTCTCATACAAATTGACAAAAGTCTGACATCGTTTGACTTACAAAAGCAGTTTGGTTACTCTCAGAATAAATGGCTAATTAAACAACTGAGTAATTAACTTCCAAAATGTCATTTAATATCGTCTGTTCTAAATCCATAATTCTTTATAATACAACCCAACACTTTTTCCGAAGCGACTAGCCTAGTGTTGTATGAACTATTCCCTCAAATTTTAGAAATTTTATTTTCGTTATTTTAAAGCAATTGATTTTAAACGGATACATATCAGTTTTTTAGTTCCTAAAAATACACTTAAAAAATTATATTTATTAAACTCCTTAAAGTATGCTTCACTATAACAGAATTTCTAATACAATAAAAACTTATAATTTAAGGCATTACCTTTTGATTTCAATCATTTCGAAGTATTTAATCTCCAACCTAAATGTCTAAAAGTATGCTGAAGTATAAAAGATCTGCTAATGCAATAAACTAATGTCTATTAAACATAAAAATATAATAAAACTTTTCCAAGTTTTCTAATAAACAAGTGATGTGTAAGAGGTTTTATTGACACTCTTACTTAACATCCGTTTTTTTAAGTTGAGTAGAGGTCTTCCCCCTCCATATAAATTTTATAAGTAGTTATGTAAGTATTCCATGAAATATTTTTTTCCTATTAATATGATGTGATTTAATATTTAATAATATTTAATAATAGTTATTAAAGAAGCATACAAAAAAGCATTTATTTATTAACAACGAAATATTTTTTCATAATGAAATATGACAGCAAAAAAATTCCGTTTGCTTGCTTTTATAGCCACGTTTTTTATAGGTTATGAAATTCGATTATAAAAACTATTTGTTGGCTATAAAAAGCCTGCATAAAGTAAAGTAGAAAATAAAATTAAAATATTTTTGTTTAAACTGACTTACTGTGTACAAATAGTGGAAATGCAGAAAGCAAGTAAATTATTACAAATTTATGGGCAAAAGTTATGCACGGAAAAAATTTCTTTGTGTACATTAAGGGGTTTTTAATATTAAATAAATTATTTATTTATAAATTTATATTTTAAGGTTTTTGATTTAATAAATTATACCATATACCCTGCATGCTATGCAAATTAAACTTGCTTATGCCTGCACTGTTATTTTTGTTATTTTCTCTGCTTTTCCTGACCTGTTAGGCGTTTAACAACTTTTTCTCCTGAAATAATTTTTTTTTTTAATATTATATTTTAATTAACTCCTGTTTAATAACTAAAATTATTGTTTCCATTTTTTTATAAAAAAATAAATATTAAAAAATAAAATTTGAAATATTTATAGTGAATTTGTTATTTATTTGATTTATTACAACATAAAACGTATTGTATTTAAATAAATTGTATAACAATTTATATTTTTATTTATGGCAATTGTTTTTAATTGTTTTTCAAATGATTGGTTTTATAATAAATTAAAATCTTTTTATTAAGCGCCTTAAAATAGGCAATAAATTTGGAATTTTTAAAATAATACATTGTATTTGAACTGGAATTGTGATAAGTATTAAACTATTGAATATATTGTTTAATAATGATTAAAATAAATAAATATTATAAACACCCAATACTAGTTTACATTTTTATTAATTTATTCTTACGTTTTGGAGTATGCTAAATAAGGTGCTGCTGCTTATTGGAAGAAAAATGTCATCAACAGAATTAAAGTAAACGGCCATACGTCTCTAAAAGGGCCGTAGATAAGATTTGAAGAGTTAGTTTCGCCTTCACATACTGGCTCTACCGGCTCGAGGAGAAGATGGTGTAAAAGAATCTCCGGTATACCGACCCATCTACAAGACTTGTATACCACATACGGTCATAAAAAATGTGATTACAATCTGTTTTACTCCAACTAAAACATTTCTTGCATTCCCAATTGGCTTCACATTGACCATCTATTGCAATGGAAGGCAGAGCTGGTGGAAGTAAGGCTCAATGCAGGTAAATTCTGGCTCAACCTTGACTATGGACACACTTAAATTTTCGGAAGGCGTAGATACATTTGGGTCGATTCTTTAAAACTTTCTGAATACATACGTACATACACAATTGGTCATTACAACCCTTTAGTCAAGATTACGACCCAGCTTATTACACGACTTATGTTGTGTTTGTCTATTTTATGCATGAGTGGCGGGACATACAGTTTAAAGTCGACTCCGAGAGACAGATTCTTGAGAAACATTTTCAAGGCAATTTTTTATTTATTCTCAGTGTTTTTGCCAGAAATCTGCTGAGGGGAAGTCGCCGAAAAAATATTTTTTTTATATTTTTTTTTTCGAGTTGTCTGTCCTTGGGTTTGAACCGAGACGTCACGTCTCACTACGTACTAGACTACGGTGACTTCAACTTTCTGAATGGGACGTTTAATTTTAGGGTTCAATGTAGTCAACTCTAGTCTGATTGTCCAGAGGATCCCAGTAAGACCCCAGTTATTGCTATCTCTCTAAATGATGGACTGAGTACATTAAACTGATATCGTTTTGAGCGCAGCTTATTGTTTGTAGGGTAGCAGGATTTTCTCTGAAAATTTCTTAATTCATTCTAAACAGCCAGGCTGCTAATAAGACCAATGTTCATCCTTTTCCATGAAAGCCAATAATTTTTCAAGGAAATTTCGGACCATTTAAAGGTAACAAACCCTAGGTCAGATATCTCTAACAAGACGAAATATGCAAGAATATTTCTGCTGCAACTTCCTCTCAGATTTCTGGCAAAATCCCTGAGAATAAATAAAAAATCGGCATCGACTTTAAAGTGTAGGTCACGCCACTCATGTACAAAATTAACACACACAACACGAGTGGTGTGAGAAGCTAGCTAATGCTAAGGGCTAATTATGTATGTATTTATGGGCTTCTACAGAAGCTGAGGAGACGGAAAGGACAAAATAAATTGTGGTGCCAGTCTTAACGCTAGCCTAAGAGGGATGTAATCATTTATGAAAGGTTAGCCAGGTTGTAAGATGTATATATTTGTCTATTTCGTTGATGAGTGTTTATGAAAATTGCCATCAACTTTTGCCACTCTAAGGTAAGTACATGCCTTCAAAATTGAAATTTCTTTCATCACCCTGATATTTTTTCATGTTTTTTCTCGATTTAATAAAAGATAAATCAAGCACGCACCTTTATTTCATTTCCTTTAGTTGATTTCTTTTTTTTCAATTTTCCAACGTCTATAGATTTTCCACTTACGCAAAGGTAATTGCGTAGTTAAAATGTAAATCGTTGATGATACGCAGTTACATGTGTGTAGATTTTCTTTTAAGTACTTAAGCATGAATACATGAACACACCTTAACGGAAGGTACTCTACCCAAACACCACATATCATATGAGTGTAACAATTTATTTCTTTTTCTCTTTTTGATAAAATTTTTATTGAATTGATTTTCATTTTGTATTGGGAAAAGGAAATACGTTTTACAATTTCTTTGTAAAAAATTTTACAAAGACAAGCCTGTAAGTCTTTAAAGTTATTGATCATTATCGGGTGAGAAGGTAAATAAAAAGAAGGTCTTAAGCCAAAAAAAATGTGTGAAACAGAGAGGTAAACAATATAAAAAGAATTGTAAAAAAATGACAAAGTGAAGTAAGCTTTTAGGGATATAAATGTTAAATTATTAAAGTATACTTTTAGGAAAATATTAAAATTATTTAAAACTATGTACTTTAAGGCAATTAAATTTTATTTTTTATTCTCCCTTTTATTCATAATGATTTAATATGCAATTTTAATTTAAAGTTTTGTTTTTTATTTTATTTTTTTGTTGCCTACATTAAGGCTGCTGTTTATTATTATGTAACCAGAAAACAAATTTGTAACATATGCTCGAATTAAGTTTTAATTCAGCCATTAAAACATAAAATAAAATGAAAAAAATTACGGAAAAAAGGTTGTCTGAAATTAATATAGTGATGTGAACACAACACATAACATTAAAAATTAACATGACACTTTATGGGCAGCAAAAAGAAAAAACTTTTGCCAAAGGACCATGCCGAAAACAGCACACATTTAAACATACATTCAGTCCATGTGCTGCCAAATGCACTTTTTTTTGTTACAAAATGAGTCAAAATGCTTGATAAAATGCAATGGCATTGTGAATGGCATTTTCATACATGAAGAACATGTTACCACTAGTAGATAGAACTGCATTGTACCCAACGCCCCAAAAAAACAACTCTTGCTTTATGCAAAAATATTCTCTCAGCTTAAATGAGCTCCAGCTGTGCTGTAATAACTACAATGCATAATAAAGGCAAAAAAATCTTTCTGTGGTTGACATTCTCCTCGCTACTCATCTAACCAAGCCAGTAAGGCTAGAACGAAGAGAAAAAATAAAGAAAACATGTCCCTGTAACTATCAGTATAGCTTGCATACATGCCCACAAAATAATCGTGCTTCTATTTTCTGGCCACAATTACACAATGCTTTTGGTAATGATATCTGCCGTTGGCTTGCTTATAATAAGAATCAATGTTACTACAAGCTCAAGATAATCTGATTTTAAATTAAACCCGTAAAACTAAAATGTTCAAAAAATGCAGCATACTTTTAGGTGCTCTGCAAGTAAACTGGCTTTTAAGCTTCTATAGGTACGTTTAATAAATTAATTGCAATTTTGTATAAACTAGTATCATAAAGATAAATTTAAGGTTTATAGCATACTTTTAAGAACTGAATTTAATATAAAAAGAATTATAAATAAAAACAGTGCATATTTTGGGGATGATTTTTAAAAATATGTTTTTGTACAACAAATTAAGCCTTAAATTTATTTCTTTACAATAATGTACTTCTTATGAACAAATATAAATTATGCATGACATACGATTAGGCGTTTTAAGACGTATCCTGAGATCTTGCGAGTATAAGTCGTGGATAAACCCAGGCAAGATCACAATATTACCATGGATACTGAAAAAACATAGAAGGCACATATAGAGAGCACTCCAGGAAAAGCCAGACAAGCCAAATATTGATATGTAGAAGACTTGTAAGAAAATCCAGGAGATGTAACTCAAGGATTATGTATGAACTCGCCACACATGGCAGAATTATATGCAGAAGGCTTGCAGAGTAATTATCCACTGGACGGTCAGAAATGTAGTAACCTAGGGGCAATTGTCTGAACAAACCGAGCAAATCTGAACAGCTCGAATGAAATATTACAAGATACAGAGACTTAAGGAGCAATGAAGCAATGAATGATTTAAGTTCGTTATTCATGATAATGAAGGGCAAAGCTTTAGAGGCTAGCGTTAGGATAATGGGACACAGGTCTTACACAAATTTATTAGGAGCCTATGAATCGAGTGACTAATATCTCCCGCCTTTAGTTTCTCCTAAACAGAGCCAGTAGTCGGTTATCTCCGAACAAAAGTATACGCTATCTAAAGATGTACTTCATGGATAGAAGGTAGACCGCTATCCGATCACTTTGCTCTTATGAAGTTAAATCGAAGATAGATGTGGACCTGTCTAGGGAAGCTGAATCAACTAGGTAGGCAAAATAAGGTTATCCTCTGCTGGGTCCAAGGAATAAGCAAATAAGCTTACAACGTAGACAAAATCTTTCTGTGGAGTAGGAAGAGATGTTTGGAAAGCTATAGAAAAGAGAAGATTCTTCTTAAACTAAATAAACTAACACTCTCAAAACTTTTGTAGAGAAATTATAGTAAGTAAAGGTTTATGTCATACATTAGACTATCCATGGACAATCTAGAAAGGCTAGAAACCTGACTTTTGACAGGGCATTTTTAGAGTGGGCATTATCTCGAACTTAGCGTGTAAATCTACTAATGATGAGAATAATTCATTAGAACACTTTATTGCAATTAGCGAAGCATTAATACTTCCTAGGAGGAAACAGATGATTGCACATTAGTGCGTGGCAGGGAAGTCTCTTTATTAATACCGAGCAGCATTCGGAAGTGTGTCAAAGAAATAGGTTTGAAAAGAACATTATAGGGATACATTATATACATAAATTGAGGCCAGTATACTAGACCATACGGTGGTAATGCTATAGTGCCTATTCATGACGTCATTTGTCACAATATAACACAAACTGTCTATAACTCTAATTTAAAGATATGAACGTTAAAAAAAGCTACCTATAGGCCTTTATATGTTTCTTTTCTTTCACCAGGATATTGTTTTAAATTTTCTTGCTAATTGTTCACATTCCCAGCCTTTATGGCAACGGAAATAATGCAATCAAGATAACGTTTAAATACGTACCATGTCTCTTGATTTCATTTTGTTTTGTGTTTTTCATAATTAAACGTAAAGGCTTAGATTTAACTTCCGTTCTAATTTATTATCTTCATTTCAACATTCTTTACTTATGAATGCATATACATAAGCACACGTAAGTATATGTAGCATATGTGGCATAAAACTTAAATTGTTTAATTTTCTCAAATAGAAGATGACTGCATAGTTAAACGCAGAGGGAAAAATATTTAAGCCTTCACACGCAACAGGAAATCTTTATAAAATAGTAACGTAAGTGAAAAAAGGCAAAAAAATTGTAAAAACTTTGATGAACTTCCTTACAGCCTACAGGCGTGCTGTTGCTAGTGATGGTATGACACTAGGTTGTCAATAACTTAAAACTATGCACGTGATGTTTAATGATGTTTAACACTTAAAGAGGAACTCAATGATACTTTTTAGTTACAAAGAAATGGTTTTTTTTTTTTTTTATTAAGAGACACGACATGTACTTGAAATATTTTGAAAGAGAAAAAAGAGAAGGCTGGTGCCATATTCTAGTTCTAGACACTTCCTCTCACTTCCGTTTAAATGGCAATTATTTATCACTACAATTCTTCTTCTGCTTCTTCTTAAGAATTAAGATTTTTTGTTTGTTTTTCTTGTCATGAAACTAGTTTGAATACCTCGCAATAGGTAAGTCACGCTTATACAAGATTTTAGTCAAATTCTTCGAGTTTTTCATGCCAAACTCTGTTTAAGCTTTAAAGCTATTGCAGGCCGCTTAATTCCACTTTTTTTCTTTGGTTGACAAGACAACAATTTTGAAAATTTGCCGGTTATGGCATCCGGTTTATGTTTAATTTAAAAAAAAAAAAAGTTTGGTTTTTTTATTTTTGTTTTAAATCATAAATAAATTTAAATGTTTATTTTAATTTAATTTATTTCTGAAGATTTTTAATGTCAGTTTTTCTTTGGAAATTATGTTCACAAGATTTTTTGTTTTACTACCAACATTTTACATAAAAATTTTGCTGTCATTTCCTCTTTGAAACATTAAAGAAATTAATAAAGATTTGTTTGTAAACACAATAGTAGCGTTAAGAGTAGAAAAAATTGAATGTATTTTATTCTCCTAAAAGCACTTTTTTGGGATTTCAAGCAGTGAAATGAACGTTAAACGACAGTTAAATAAATTTTAAATATTTTCTAATTTTAAAATATATTTCTGAAGCTGTTCGAATCATGTTTAGGGGATTCACCTTAAATTAGAACAGAATTATAAAAAAATACGTTTTTATTTTTAGCATACCTTCACTGCAGTATATAAATTTGAAGTATACTTTCGGGAGAAGAATGAACATTACGTGAAGCATATCTATATGCCATAACAAATAATGCGGAAAACTATACCATCATCTAGTCAAGACACAAAGTTTAATTTAACATTTCTGTATATTTATATTTGAAACCTTGCAGCTAAATACATACCGAGGCTGATAAGCTGACGTGAAACCACATGAAAAAAGGCAAACTTGAGAAACCCATGTGCCGAATCATTATCACTATACATGCATAATTGATCTTTACTACCCTTCTTCTAATTTCTTCCACTTGGGGTTGACGTAATGAATCCATTTTTCGTTGTCAGTGAAAACTCCATGCAAAAATAATTTCTTTTCAAAGCGATTGTGACACACGATGCGCTGAAATTGTTGGAATTTGATCATTACAGGGAATGCGTTCTCTGTGGCGTCACAACGGGCCGCTATATGCGCTCAAGTGGGCTTTAGTACTCAAATCTACCACTCTAACCTACCTACCTACCTAACTAAAGCGATTAAACAGCATTTTAGACATGGAAAATCGTTAGCTTCACTTCACGTGGCTCCCAAATCCCATACTTTCTTATGAATCCTGCTGCGAATTTTTCGTTGTAAGTTTGGTATGCACTTGCACAAAATTTAACTGACCCAGGACCTGAAGGAGATCAACAATAATGTGTGTTCATCGAATGGGTTCTGGAGAAATTGGCAACTGACCCGAAATTTCAGTAAAAATTTCATTCCTCAGATAATCCTTCATTCAGAATTATAACCTATCTTCCCATACCACTTACGTAGCGTGCGTTAATCTTATATATGCGTGGCGGGACCTGCAGTTTAAAATCGACTCTAAACGACAGATTTTTGAGAAACTTTTCATGGCAATTATTTGTTGTACTCTCCGAGTTTTTGTCAGAAATCTCCTAAGAGGTAGTCGCCGAAGAAATATTTTTCATATTTCGTTTTGTTAGAAATGTCTGACCTAAGGTTTCAAACGTTGGGCTCTCGTCTAATAACCCAACTCACTACCAACTGGACTGCGGCGGCTACAGGAAGGAACAGTGAAGGCTTTTTCCAAAAGAGAAGTGATATCTGTTAGCACAGACACATACATACATTTAAACAGAAGTGTCACAGCTGGAATAAACGCCCTAGATATAGTTAAAGAATCCTGATGTCTGGACTACCAAAATTAATTTGTACTTACAGTTGGGAAAATATTGCTACTGTTCATTGGTTAATGAGTTGATTCTAAATATAGAGAATACCTTAAAGAACGTAGTGGAATACATACATAAATGGTCATTATAATCCTTCAGTAAGGATTACAACCTAGCTTCTCACACCACCCATTATATGTGTGTTACTTTTATTCATTAGTGGCAGTTTAAAGTCACTCTGAACGATTGATCTTTGAGAAAACTTTCACGGCAATTTTATTTACACTCAGAGTTCGTACCCGAAATCTGCTGAAAGGAAGTCGCCGAAGAAATATTTTTTCATATTTCGTTTTCATTTTATTGGCATAGGAACGGGAGTTATTTAAATAAATTTGGACGTGACTCTAAATAGCAGAACACGTTGTGCTCACAATAAGGAAAATTTCAAATGTAAATTAGATCCGCAAATGACTAAAGCCTCCGAAGTTAACTTAAGGTGATAAGAATCTGGTATTTGCAATTCAATGCATTAATGATTTGTGGCTATGGTTTCTATTAAGATAGTAGAGTAGCAGTCTCATATTCTTCTCCTCGGCATACTAAACTTAAAACTCTTCTAGAAAAATAAAAAAATTTTTTCTTTGCTAATGCCTCTTATAAAATTATTTTCATTTAAAAAAAAATTCCTTTAACCTTCTTATCACAACTATATTTTTTATTTTTGCATGTTTAGCATATTTTATTATGGCGCCTTTTTATTATCAAATGCTTAAGCATATTTTCTTAAAATAAATTCATTGTTTACTTTACGTATGCATTTGTTTACTTAATAATAAGCCTCGACGCTGGTTATTTCATAACGTTTTTATATGATGGATTGTATAACATTCATTGCATACTTATATACAGAAAGAAAAACCTTAAAATAAATATTTATTTACTCTCGATTATATTTGTTTTTAATTTAATTTTATTTTTTACTTCGTCTGTCATTTAAATCTTTTCTTTAAGGCATCAAGCTCAGTCTTTAAACAAAAAAACGTAAAAAAAATCTTCAATTCAAATAACCGAATTTCATCAAATGTTGTTGTTTTCTAAATATTTGAAGTGGAAACCCACACTTTTTTGTTGTTGTTATTTATTCAAGATATTCAAATCGCAACTACCGTTTTTGAAAAGATTAAATTTCCAAAAAAAACTGAAAAAAATCTTGAGATGGCATTCATCATAATAAAAGGAAGAGGGGTACGTAGTACGTACGGTACGTACATATGTACTCACTTGACAGCCAGCCGTCGTTGTCGTTTTGTATTGTTATTGAAAAATGCTTTTCAAAAAAGCCTTGAGTTGTTGTTATTTAATAGTTTACATACCTGAAATTGAAAAGAAAACAAAAATTAAAATTAAATCAGTTTCATAGCACAAGAAATTTTCAAAGGAAAAATATTTAAAAAAATAACAAAAAAAAAGTATTTCAATAAGAAGTATTTCAATAAGAATTTTATAATAAGAAATCCTAGGGTTTTTTTTATAATTTATGCATGTGTGGGTTGCACACTTATTGTCACTAAGGAATCTAAAGCAAGGTTTACCGTGGTATTGTTACAGTGTTTAGATCCGTGTTAACTCATGTTATTTCAATTTAATTAAAAAAAGAAAAGAAGGAAATAATTCAAATTCTTTGCCCTACTGTTTGCACAATTGACGAGGGTATCAGACATTTCTAGCAAGTCTCTCAAAAGTAAATGAATGCTGTGGAGAACACGACTACCCGTCGTCCTTTAATGTGCAGCCTCTGCGCTAAGCAACCCCTTCGATTAGTTTGGGCGAACTCTGTTAGTACAGGAACTGGGCTTACCTGTGGCGTCACAACGTGAGCTTTGGTAATCAAGCTACCACTTCAACCTATCTACCTACCTGTGGACTTGAAACTCAAATTAATATGTCCACATAGTTTAAAAAAAATCAACTGGAGGTTAAACTAGATTAAATTATCTGAAACTTTATAGAGCATTATCGAAAACATCTTTAACCAGCTACATTCTCTCAATAAATTCTGGGTGCCCAAAAATCTTTCTCTAGATCCCAGATTTCTACAGAAGTATGGCAATCGTCATAAAAACAATCTTGTAAAGCGTCGAAGTCAATAGTGTATGAGATAACCGTAAGCATTTTTAGCTTTCCAAGTTCGGCTCAATAATAGAAAAGATGTCCTATGGTGTTAATTTCATTCTTGTCATTACTGTCTCGGTAGAAGACCCTGTAAGGTATTATCAGTGTGTGTGCAACCAGCGACGAGAGTCTTCTTAAGTCAACGTAGTTTAGTAGGTAGTGTGTCGGCTTATTAGACGAAAGGCCACGGATCAAACCCCAGGTCAGACAACAAAATGAAATATGAAAAAATATTTCTTCGGCGACTTGCTCTCAACAGATTTCTGGCAAAAAATCTGAGAGTAAATAAAATTGCCATGAAATGTTTCTCAAAAATCTGTCGTTCGGAATCGACTTTAAACTGTAGGTCCTGCCACTCAGGTATAAAAATTAACGCACACAACATAAGTGGTGTGCGAAACTAGGTCGTAATCCTGACTAAAGGGTTGTAGTGGCCAATTAAGTAAGTAAAGAGGTTCTTAAGATGGTCTCTGGTCAGGTTTAACGCAAATTTTGTTCTGCACATACACGATCATATTTGTCTGGTTTCATTTTCCCATCTAAATGTAAATAAATTTGTAAATAAGTGCAGATTGTTGACTTTTATTTGTCCCTTCGTAGAGGAATTATAGTGCCACGTATGAATTTTTTTTTAACTTTTCATTGAATCTACATTTTCGGTAGTCGCCATACTAGGTGTGCTGATTTATTAGCACAGGTCAGACATCTACAACAAATCTAACTATGATAAAATACAGCGACTGCCTCTCAGCAGAATTCTGACGAAGCTTTACTCAAAATAGCCATTAAAAGTTTCTCAAAATATTTGTCGTTCGCAGTCGACTTTAAACTGTAGGTCCTGCCACTCATGTATAAAGGTATCACACACAACATAAGTGGTGCGGGAAGGTTGTAATCCTAACTGGAGGGTTGTAATGAAAGAAAGAAAACCATTTGGCGAGTCAAACGAGGGTATCTTCCACTGCCTTTACTTTCTTTCATTCCTAAACATGTCTTTTCCATTTACTTCTATTCACGGTTTATTCTAGCTTCCGTTGCTCTGCTTACAGGTGACGTCTGCCTCAATTTAACGTCAACAAATCTCTAAATTGTAGTCCACATTTAGAGGTTGAATCTGCCCTGTGACACTTTCTTTGGAAAATTCTTAACTCTTCTTGTATTTTGCATTAATTCTTTAGCAAATATCATGGAATTGCCAGATCTCTGCTGAGAGGATGCCTGCGAAGAAATATTTTTCATACTTCGTTATGTTGGAGATGTTAGAGCTGGGATATGAAAATCGGCTTCATATGTATCTAATATTGCCAACACATTACCCACTAGACTACGACGACTTTTGTTGTACAGTGCATTGAAAGAGATACTAAGTGCTGCTAAATATTATAGAGGTTATGTTCTGTGGAACCCATATATTGTTCTCCTATATCCGTTTACTATCTCTATTGATTAAATCGAATGCTGTTTCAGCAATGGTTTATTATAGTCACTTCCTTTCGGAGTACATGTCGTAATGTTTTAAGAAAATTTAAAAAAATCAAAAATCTGCATATCTTTCTGAAGACTACAAAAATTAAAAAAAAAAAACAGAATTTTAAAATTTATTTAAAGAAAGGAGTTTTTTTGCACATTCAAACTTAAAAAACCAAACCAGATATGAAAAAAAAAAACAAATCTTAATCTTCTCTACTCTCTGAAGAACAGCTTGTATTTGGTAATATAAAGTAGACAGCCTTACTGTACTGAGTACAGCAATATAGACAGTCATTATGTCATAACTTCCTTAGCATACCAGAAATATTCTGTACAGAAGAACGCTATTGAAAGTTTAATAGCTTTTAACTGGTTATGTCACTTTTTCTAAAGAAAATTCCACGACTATTAATTTGTTTTTCCTGTTGTTGTCTTAAAAAAGAAAAATTAAAAGAAAAAAAACATACGTAAGGAATTTTTATTTTTTTTCTTCTTTCCTACTCCCCTTTTCTTTAAACACATTCATTACCTCTTCATCCTGAGAGCTTATTTTTCATTATTTACACACTGTCTATGTACGGCTATGTATGGCAGGCAGCCATAGGAAAACTGAGAAAACCATTGGTATTGCTAATGTCATGCTGGATGGAGATTTAACATGAGATACGCTTGTCATACAAAATGTGGTCAACAACACAACATTAACATCAGTGTTGGTTAGTAAGTTCATATGCATTCTGTCTTAGTGGCCGTTTGTAAGTAAGTTTCTAAGTTTGCCACCGAAGTTGTTAACTTAACAGATCATAAAGTTGTTGCCGGGTTTTTTTTTCTTTTTTTCTTGTATTTTTCTTAACAATTGTTGTGTTTCTTTTGAATATCTCACTCACTATGTGAGTATGTTGTTGGTCTTCCTGTCTTTAGTTCTATGAGATTTCATGTTTTTCTTTCTTGTTTTGTTTTCTTTACATATCCGTTGGTAATACATCTTAATGGTCGAAAAAAAGGTTGTTGTTGTTGTCATATCATTTAACAGTTTTTTCTTTCTTCTTTTTTTTGCAAAGTTATTTTGCTGGTACTGTTTTATAAAAAAAAACCGTATTAAAGCTAAACGGATGTTTTATTACCACAATAATGACAAATAAAGGGCCCAGTTGAGTGCTATGTTTATCTCTATGTTTACCTCTTTCTATGAAAACATTGCTCTAAATTGCCGCTTTAAAGAGAGGCAAATTACAGAAAATATTAAAGAAAAATACGTTACAAAAAAGTGCGCATTCGCTGACCATACGTTAAGCTAGAAGGCAAATAGATACGGTCTTCATAGATTTCATTGTACTCCCATTGCTAACAAGTGTTGAAAAGCATTCTTCTTTTTCTTAATTATTTACAGAAGTTCAGTTCATTATATAATACAACACCATAAATGTCTTGTTCAACCTATTTTAAAATCCCTGAATATACCCAGTAGCCTTATTCGGTGTGAAATTAATTATTCTGCCATCATTAAGCAGGTAGATAGGTAGGTACATAGAGGAAAAGGAAACCAACCAAAGGGGTTTAAGGTCTCATGCCTATCGGTATACATACATACCTACATAATTGGTCATTACAACCCCTAAGTCGGGATTACAACCTAGCTTCTCACACCACTTATGCAGTTTAAAGTCGATTCCGAAGGACAGAAACTTGAGAAACTTTTTCACGACAATTTCATTTACTTTCAGAGTTTTAGCCAGAAATCTGCTGAGAGCAAGTCGTCGAAGTAAGATCTTTTTATAATTTGTTTTGTTGGAGATGTCTGAACCAAGGCCTCAAGTCTAATAAGCCAATACACCACCTACTTCACAGTATCCACCAATGCGTTAATGTGCATTCACAATTAAGGTAGAAGTCGCGGTGGTATAGTTTATTTTAGATGAGAGCCTACTTATATGGTTTAACCCTTGCCTAAGACATCTCGAACAAAACGAAATATGAAAAAATATTTCTTCGGTGACTTCCTCTCAACAAATTTCTGGCAAAAACTTTGAGAATAAAATAAAAATTGTCATCAAAAGTTTCTCAAAAAAATCTGCCATTCGAACTCGACCTTGAGCTATAAGTTTCTCCACTAATGGATAATATTAGCACACACAACGTAGGTGGTGTTTCATGCTAGGTTGTAAATGCCCAATTACGTTATGGAAGTAAAATTCCAGATTCTATACTTTGTGAAAAGAGATGTTTAAGCATTAAGTGCCTCAAGCTGATATCAGAGAGAACGTTCTTTTAGAGAAACAGAGTATGAGTTACTAAAATATTTCGCCTATCCATACTCTGTCATTGGCCTTAGACTCCTTCAATGTTAATAGTAAGAAACTCTGTGACTAGATAGACTCTCAGATCAGCTGAGATGATGTTTGGCGTTTAATACCAACACAATACCTCCTAGTCTACAGCAATGTCAGTATCTGAAATCACTGTTATTGAATGCCGCAATTTACATGGAATTACACTAGAAAAAGTGTAAAAAGTGCTTGGTCTGCAATGTAGACTCTGCATGCACTATACCAAGATCATTACGTCAAAATTTTACATGTTTTCAGATGACGAAGGCCAACAATTTGAGATCGACAATGAAGCAACATTTCGAAGTCTTCGTCAAGGCTTCGCTCTCTTTTCTTCAAGACTTCGCTCTCACTTCTTCAAGACTATAGTCTCTTCGATGGGAACATTTCTTTGCCTTGTTGATGATTTTAAATTGAGAAGAACGAAATTAGATCAGAGCTATCAATAACTGCTTACCCTAGGCTAATTCTGTTGAACGTAATATGGACTCAAAGCTGTGTAAACTTCGTGGGAAGATTTTTTTTCAAAATAAATTTCTACAATTTGAAAGGGTTTTTCTGGCATTAAACGAAGCATGCCAGAGAATACATACATACATAATTGGACAAAAACAGTAAAGGCGATAGAAGATACCCCTATTTGACTACTGAAATGGTTTTCTTCCTTTGTTTGTACTGCAATACATAAATAATCATTACAATCCTTCAGTGAGGATTACAACCTGGCTTCTCACATCACTTACTATATGTTGTGTGCGTTAATTTTGCATATGAGTGGCGGATTCGATTCCGAACGATAGATTTTTTTGAAACTTTTTCACGGTAATTTTATTTTAGTCTCAGAGTTTTTATCAGAAATCTAGTGAGAAGAAGACACCGAAAAAATATTTGTTTCATATTTCGTTTTGCTGGAGATGTCTGACCTGGGGTTGAACAATGGCCTCGCGTCTATAAAGCCAGCATATTACCTACTAGACAACGGCGACTTCACATACATAATTGGTCACAACAAACCTTCAGTCAGGATTACGACCTAACTTCTTACACTTTTGTAAACTTTTCAAACTAAATTTCAACCAGAGTTTTTCCAGGCATTAAACGAATCATGTTGACTTTCCTTATCTTACTTAAGAGAAATGTCAACCTAGTATGACATTCGCAGTTAGGAATATTGATTCTGCTCATGCAGCTAAAAAAACTTACGATATTACAAAGCAGTCTTGTCTAGATTTCATTAATTTTTCTTAAATTCTATTGAACCTTTGTTTTAATTGGAAAAAGGCCATTTCCTTATAATTTTTTATTTTGTTTATGAGATATTGGCCCCAATAATATTAAAACAAAAGAGAAATTTAATCAAAATTTTGACCAGAATTTTTAGAAACCAGTGTCTGGTGTTTATTTGATTTTTATGCAGATGCTGTTCATTAATGGAAATTAAAAGTAAAAATGCATGTTAAATGCTTTTAAACCGGAAATATTTTTACTATCTTCGTCGATATTCATTTGAATGTTCTAAATATTGATTTTTAATTTCCTTTCTTTATTATGGATTTTGATTTGAAAATTTTCTTTAGAAAACAAAATCACTTTCCATTTACAAATAAAACAAAACATTTCTTATATAAATACATACGACATATGTATGTATGTATTGTATGGTATATGGGGGCTATGTTGGCTATGTTGTAGAGCACATGAAATCTTAGAGATTTCACTTTACTCTACTACCTGTATTAAAATTTATCCAAAAAAAGCAGAAGAAGAAAACAAAAACAGAAAAACATGTGGTGCTTGAAAGTGGACAGACAAGTTTGTTCTAAAGAATATACAAGATGTTGTTCGTTTATTTGTCTTTTGCAGCAGCAGCAGCAGCAGTTCTTACATCGCCCATCTGCATTCCAATGTGGAATGGGAATGTGAATGTGCTAAACAGCTTGTTTGAAAATATAAACTGACTGACAAAGTTGTTGTTGTTTGTTTTTGGAGTCTTCTTTCTCCCTGGGATTTCAAGTGCAAATGTGAAATGAAAAAAAAAATTTTAAAAACATTCCCACACTTGTACGAGTTTATATGAGGATTTGTATGCAGTTTTTTTTTTCTTTGCCCCTCCTGTTACTGCATTTACTGCTGTCGCTGATTTCAGTGCAGGTTCTCATTAGTTGAGCGCAAAAAAAGGACTTCATTTAGGGGCATACAATAACATGGTGGTGGTGGCTAAGATCATTGCTTTAATACAGAGCCACAGATCTAGTTGGATATCATAGACACATCTGCTGTTAGACAGCCAGTAGTGTTTCATACATATGCTTGAAGGATTTCCTTTGATTTATAGTTTGTGCATCTCTATTATGAATTCCTTAAGCCAGTGGCAGATATTTTCTTTTGCTGATTTGGGAATGTAGAATTCTTGAAATCTCTCTACAGCTGTTTAGCACTTGAATGAGGCATGTTTGTTATTAATTTTAGCAAGTGCAACAGATGCGAAGCCACGGAATCTATTGATTTACATCCTGAGAAAATTTATATCAAAAGGAAAGGAATACATCTTGTTTTTATTTCCTTTGTATTTAATAAAAATTTTAATTGTTATCTGCTTTCATCATTAATTCTGTTCCATATTATGAAATTTATTTTCATGCGTAATTCTTTCATATTTTTCTTAACAAATTTCTGCTTCCACTAATAAATCATTTTTTTTTAAAACAAGTCTTTAATTGAATAAGTCTTACATTTTCAAGAAATCTAAGAACATAACCAAGGCTTACTTTCAATGATTAATTTGTTAACTGTGCTTATATTTTAACCAAAATCTAGCCACAATCATTAGAGTCAACTTTAAAACAGTGATTAAACCTTAGAACCTAAACACTCAAGGCATTGTGGAGTTATTCTTTTTGTTTTATTTTTTTATTTCGTAATTTATTTTTGTTTTCATTGTCCGCAACAATAATTTTTAATAATTCTTATTTCTTTTTCTTTAAACAAAACAAATAAAGCAGCATAATAGAAATAAACGGGTGATTTATTAAAACGTTTAGGTTTTAAAAATGAAAAAGGAACACAGAAATTTAGCAAAAGTAAAGGAAATATTTAGTTTACATGCCTGCCATTTCCTTCCTTAGGTCAAAAGAAACTGTACATTAAAAAAAATGTATACATACATTAAAAATTACCGTTATTTTTATTTCCAAATTGTTTCATTGCAACTTTCTAAAATTGAAACAAAAAAAATTTCGAAATATTGTCAAATTTTTTCGAGCACTCTCCTTAAGTGGTAAAAGCTCAGTTTGGTGATTGTTAGAATTTCATCCATAGTTTACAGTTTCTTTTGACGCTCACTGTCATTTTTTCCTTGTTACAACCTAGCCTGGATTAATACTGGATGACAATCTAGCTTCTCACACCACTTTTGTTGTGTGTGTTAATTTTACACATGCGTGATGGGATCTGCAGTTTAAAGTCGATTCTAAACGACAGGTTTTTGAGAAAGTTTTCTAAAACATCATGGTCATCAAGTATCTGGGGTCCCATTCTTATATAATTTTAATAGAATATAAATGAATTGGCTATAGCGTCACTTAAACATTTGTGAGTTCTAGTGAACTCATAAGGCCTAGCATCATTCTTGACGACAAATCGAACTAGATAAGTTCTTGTATATGTACAAACATTATTTAACATTACAATTCTTTAGCCAATTTGACAGTCTGACTTCCTACTCCATCCATGTTATGTTTGTTAATTTTATCCACAAACGGCTGTTGAATCCGAACAACAGATTGGAGAAGCTTTTGTTTAGAGCTTTTGTCAGAAGACTACTGAGATGGGATCGATAGTCAAATAAAAATCAAGACTAATTTTCTCTTTATACACTGTCAGAGCGGAGATTTAGTATTAGAACAGAGCTTTCTGTGACAGAGGAAAACGGCGATAGTCTCAAAAGCCTAGTCTTCAAGACCAATTTTCTCTTTAAGGACCTGCATTATATGCAAGTTGAATATGTGAATTCGGTACTAAGCAGATGAACATTTCTGATGAAGTCACGGCAAGGTCCCGCTTCTTATAATGAGCAATTTTAAACACAAAAAATGTTAGAACACAAAGCGCCATTAACTTTCTAAAGATTACATACATACATATACATAATTGGTCAATCCTTCGCTCAGGATTATAACCTAGCTTCTCGCACCACTTATGTTGTGTGTCTCAATTTCATACATGAGGTCATGGGACCTACAATTTAAAGTTGACTCCGAACAACAGATTTTTGAGCAACTTTTCATGGCAATCTCAGAGTTTTTTGCCACAAATCTGCTGAGAGGCTGTCACAGTTTTGTTGGAGATCTCTGACCTGGGGTTTGAACTATGGCCTCATGTCTAATAAGCTAACACATAACCTACTAGACAGCGACGACTTTTTTATTTATTTTTTTAGATTAATGCCTGTAAATATTGCCCGTGTCTAAGTCGTGAGTGGCTCATCCATGAACAAGAATTCAGGCATACAATATCTCGTCAAATGATTGCTGTAATATTGTCTTCCAGCTCTTCAATTGTAAAAGACTGGTCTTCTGCATGGTCTACTCGAGTATTTTGTTAAGTCAGTCTTAATTTTTCCGAGATTTCTATTCTTTACATAATATTTTACCTACGTAAAGTTTAAATACACTTACGTATTATTATTATTTCCTATGGTCTATGGTTTGCTTCATTATTTCTATGGTAAAACCATAAAAACGTGTGAAATTACAAAATAACGAAAGAAAAAAAAAGAAAGAAAAAATTCTTCTCTTCTTCAACTTATTTACGCACAACACACCTGGGAATGAAGATTTCGACAAAAATTTCTTTCTTTTTGAAATTGATACGTTTGTTTGGCAAAAAAAAAATTAAAAGAAGCCACCATCGCATGGCTGGACGGAAGCTTTTAATACACATTACAGCTCAAAAAGAGAAAGAAAGAATGAAAAAATTTATTTTTTTCAAAGTTTTTGTTGTTGCTGTTGCTGTTGCTGTATAAAGTACCATAGTAAGTGTAATTAATTGAAAGTATTGTTAAATTTAATTCAGTTTTTTATTTATTTTTATTTGTACGGAGTCTTCTTCATTTTTTTCTTTTTCATTTTTAAGTTCTGTTTGCCCTCATTCTTGGAATTTTTTCGCTGTTGCCCATTTGAGTCTGTCATTTAGTTTCTTGACAAAACAGCAGCGGCAAAAAAAGTACTGAACTGAACTCATTAAGTACTTTTTCTTCTTTTGCATTAAGCTATGGACTCAGCTTGATATGCAAGTTTAATTGAGCTTATAATTGTACTTTGAAAACAAAAGAGAAGAAAAAGTTATAGAATGTGAACCAAAGAGAGAGAAAAAAAATAAGAATTAAAATTGTGTTAAACTGTGAGAATATCCTTTTCATTATTTACGTCACTTTTTTACATTATTTTTTACGTTATTTTCTACGTCCACCGTATGTAAAACAGTTTTTTTTTATTGTAATGCATGAAAGAAAAAATTGTGCTGCATTTTTAATTTTATGCCAGAAGCTCATAAAAAAAGAAGGGAGACAGGAAAAATATCCAAAGTGTCCTTCATGTTGACACTTGAGCAGAGCCGGCAATGAATGATTGACACTCCCAGTAGAGGAAATAATAAAAAAGAAAATAAAAATTTTGTCCCAAAGCAAAAAATTGTTCAATTTTTCAACAGAAAAAAGTAAAAAAAAAAAATTACACAAATCTGTTAAATTCAATCGTTAAAGGAGTATTAAGTTTAACTTACAAAAAAAAAATTTTTTTTGTCAGAAAGATTTTTATTTGAACATAAATTTTTCTTGCCATTAAACTTAAATGAAAACTTAAATTACCTTTCATTAGTTTAGTCTAGACAACAACACTGTTATAATAAATACTAGTTTTTTTCTTCTGCTTTAAATTCTTTTCTTTTAATTTTCTTTTCTTTTGGTCCAGCTTTCTGTATTCCTTTATTTATTTTTTTTTTTGTAACTTTTTCTTTAGTTCGTTTAGCCAATTATTTCCTTAACGTGCTTAAATTGTGTCTGGACTTTTAATGCTGATTTTTTTTAACACTTTCCTTTTTCCGTTTATATCTTATGTTAACAGTGTTACATTTCTTAAATTAGGAATAAATTTCTATCAAATTATACAAAAGGTTCTGGTTAAACAATTTTAATCAGTTTAAAGAAATGAAAAAAGAATTCAAATCCAATTACCAAAAATTCTGTTTAATTATGAAAATGCTATGAAAAGAAGGAAAACAATTTGGACGTATTTATTTACAACTGACCACCTTCATCAGATTTAATCGGTAAACAAATAAATTTTTTTTAAGTCTCCGTACTTTAGTAGGTAGTGTGTTGGCTTATTAGAGGAGAGTCCACAGTTTAAGCCCCCGTTCAGATATCTCCAACAAAACGAAATATGAAGAAAAAAATAATTCTTTGGTGACTTCCCCTCAGCAGATTTCTGGCAAAAACTGTGAGAGCAACTAAAAATTGCCATGAAAAAGTTTCTCAAAAATTTGTCGTTCGGAATCGATTTTAAAGTGTAGGTCCCGCCATTCATGTATAAAGTTAACAAACACAACATATGTGGTGTGAGAAACTAGGTCATAATCTTGACTAAAGTGTTGCAATGACAAATTATGTACCTTACACTGGTTAATACAATGGGCCATAGAGGCTACCGAGTAAAGTTGCCTGTGAACGGCGAGCTACTCGCTGACCTAACCTAATCTAACTTACAACTTAAGATCGGTGTAGTGTAACAGACCAAAGTCTTTGCTGGGAATCGAACCAACAACGAACTTATTCTAACTGTCTAACATACTATCTACCACACTACCAGGGCACCCAACAGCAACAATAATAATGGCCATAATTAAATACGATTATGCCCCTTAGTGTAATTGGTATTGTGTTAGTTTACTAGGCGAGAACTCAGCAGTCTTCTACCAAAAACTGAGAGCAACTAATTCCATTAAAAAACATCTCAAATTTAGTGTTCACTGTCAACGTTATTTTTATGTGTTGTAATCGAGCCCGTCTGTTTTCCAATAAGATTTCTTGCTTTATTGTTCAGTTATTTTGAAACAATTTTGTTGCCATGCTTAATGGACTTGTTAAAATTCATGAAAGTATGTGAAGCTAGTTTTGTTTTTTTTTTTTCTTAATTTCAACGTAAATATTTAAACGGCTACAGAATCATCAGATTTCTTCTTAAATGTTTAAAAAAAAAACCACACAACAAATGTATTTGTCTCTCGTCTTGTCTTGTCTTGGAGCAATTGTTGTTAAAACTCGATTGATTAACATTAATTTACACACAATATTTGCGGTTAACAGCACCTGTATGTTAGCAAACTACCGGCATTATTAACATTCCATATTGTAATGGTGTGAAGTGAGAGGGGAATTATTGACAAAATTCCAATGAAAATGATTAACAAATGGGGAAAAAAAAGTAAAATTATTAAGAATTTTTGTTAAAAAAAGAAGAAATAAAAAACCCTAGCAAATCTTAAAATCAAGTTTTTAATTTAAAATTGAAAATATTTTGATATTCAAATCAACCGGTATTCAACTTAACGACCTGATGCTCTACTTTTCAAACAATTTTTCAATTAATTTCAATGGACTTAAACAAAAAAAAATTGTTTAAAAAGTAACAGATAATTGTTGATAATTGTTAAGATAATCAATTGGTAATAGCAATTAATTGTATTTGTATTTGAAATTGTAATTGTAATTGGTTTTTATTTTAACCACAATTTTATTAGTTACGGCCTGTAAAAACGATTGAAACAAATTAATGTTTTTTTCTCTGCATTTAATGCTGCGGTAAACCTTTTTAAAAATACAAAAAAAAGTGAAATTAATTTGTGTAAACTTTGAGATAAAATTAATGAAAAAGGGAAATTAAAATCCAAAATGAAGAACAACACTTTCTTAACAATCAAGGGTCAAATTGTAAAATGATAAGAAGAAAAAAATCCAAATATTTTAACAAAAGCAAAGGGTTTTAAATCATGACTAGGTTATACTCATTTTAATATATTTTTTGAATTCATTGTTTATCTAACAAATTATTTATTAAATTTTAATTAAAAAAAAAATACTTTTCAATTTTTCTTACGAAAACAATTACACACTGTTCGTAGGTGACTGAATCACATTGACAGTAAATTAATCAAATGATGTAAACATGCAAGTAAATAATGGCATTTAAATGTAAAGTTCAGTTGTTGTCGTTGTAGTATATATTGATGTTATTTATTTACGGCTTAGAAAACTTACTAAAATAAAATTAATTATTGAATCATTATTTAAAAATTTTTATCTTATAAAACGTTGGCAAATTATTTACTCATTGTAAACCTATTATTTACCTGTTGTTTGTTTACTGAAAACAAATGCATTTGCCTTTATAAGCCTAAATAATAAAGATTCAATCAAGCAAATCTATTTCAAAGATATTTAATTCAGGTACAAATTTTATAGAATTTTTTCGTTATTATTTGAAATTATTGTTGACCTATTGTATGAATGGTGACCATTATTTATAGTATTGGTTGGTTAACTGCAATACTTTGTGCGACTATTACGTGTACCCTCGACTGTACACGCACATAAGTGAGGTAAATAACAGAGATTAAATTATATGTGGAAAGGACATTGAACAAACAATGAAACATTTTCTGTTTTATTGTGTTACTTTTAAACACTTAGGATCCCAATATTTCTGAACAGTGTATTCAGTGTGTTAATTTTATACATGAGTGGCGGGAGCTACACTTTAAAATCGACTCCAAACAACAGATTTTTGAGAAACTTTTCATTGCAAATTTTATTTGACGTTTAGAGTTTTTGTCAGAATTCTGCTGAGAAAAAGATGCCTAAGAAAAAAAAATTTTTTTTTTTGTTTTTCATTTTGTTGAAGATGTCTGACCCGGGTTTTGAATCGTGGCCGTACATCTAATAAGCCCGCACACTTCCTATTAGACTACGACAACTACAGTTGGACACAGAAGTTTTGAAATTTGGCAACCAGGTATGCTAGAGCACCAACAGTTTATTGAATTTCATGCTGCGTTTTCCAATTTGAAATAATATTCTTGCTGGGGCGCATATATCCATTCTATTGACTGTTCCTCAGGCATTTCTTATCCCTTCTATTGCAACTCGGCCGCCTTTTCATCTCCGTTTATACCATGTTGTCATACTTTACACGGCGTATACGGTGTAGAGATTCTATGCAATTTCTAATGCCCTTTAATTTGATGAGATGGGTGTCCAGCGCTTTGATTGCTGCTTGTCTGTCTACACATTTGATCAAGTTGGAAGGAATTAGATTCCTGGTTTCAATCATACGTACAACTTGCTCAATAGCAAAAATTATGTATTGTTTACATAGTGTAATTTAAGGGTAAATAATTCAAATATTTAAAATAAAATGGGTTTAATAGAAATCTTTCTATACATTTTACATTTATACACAATAAATAATTGTTTACCATATGTAAACAATGTGTAAATGTTCTGTAAAAATCTTAAAATGAGGAAAAAAAAAGTTTTGTGTAAAAAATCGTATACAGTTATTAATTTACCATGCAATTTCAATTATTTACGTTATAATACTATGCATGTAAACAATGTAGTTTATGTTAGAAAAGAGCTTTTTTTAATAAAACAAATTTGTTTTTTGGCTGTTTGTTTTATCCATATTCCATTATATTGTTGATTTCTAAGTAATTTTACATGTAATGTCATTAATATACCATACAGCTAATATGTCATACAATTTCAATTATTTACACGATAAGACTGTGCAAGTAAACAATGTAGTTTATGTTATAAAAGAGCTTTTTTAATAAAACAAATTTGTTTTTGTACTTTGTATTTATAAAATACAATATAAAATACTTTGTATGTATAAAACATATTCCAGTGTAGTGCTGTTTTCTAAGCAATTTTACATGTAATGTCATTAAGCGTGTAAATATGAAACAAATCATTATGGACAAGGAAATAAAGATGATCTTGATTAGTTTTCTTTTCTGGTTTTTGTTTTTTTTTTTTTTTTTTTTGTTTGTTGCCAACAATATTTCTTGACTTGTCTTCATTAGAAAGATCATAATCTAGATTTGTTGTGCCACTCTATCAGGTTAAGTTTTTTACATCTTTTTTCTGTTAAGGTTTTAATATTTATAAAGAGAAATTGCTGTAGAAACAAAACAAAATCTTTACCATTTGCCATTAAGAAAAGCAATAATTTTCTCTCTCTTTTCGTGTCTTTTCTTTTGAAACAAGAAAGGGAAATTTAAAGTAAAACAATTGAACATAAAATTAAAAACAGAAAAAAGTTTAATAAGAAAAGTAAAAATAAAAGAAAGTGAAATCCATGGGAAACAATAAATATTTAAACAAAGGAAAAATATCAGCCTCAGATTATATAAATTAAAAACAAAAACAACTAATCATCTGAATTAAATTAAGAACTTGAAAACAAATGTTTACATGGTGTAAATAATTAAAAGGAGACTTTAAATTTAAGAAAACGAATGCTTCTTAGAGACAATTTAATTGAAACTGATTTATTGTCCATCATAACAGACTATACATAGGTAGTCCTGGTAGTTCTCGTAGGTTTTAGGTTATATAGGGTGGGCTATTTAAAAGTTTATATTTAAAATTGCAATGAAACACAAATGGTTTGAAATTTTGCCAAATTGATTTTTTTTGTTGTAAAGTACAATTGTTCCCTTTAGAAATGAAATATTATTTCATTTATATGGCTACCGCGGCTGGCCTCACAGCATCTCATTCGATCGAACCAATTTTCATGGACATTTTCGAGTGTATGGGGTCGTATCTCGGCAATGTCATCACGAATGTCGACCTTCAAATGCTCAGTTTTCTCTTCTTTGACGGCTCCCCATAGAAAATGGTCCAACGGTGTCAAATTGCAGCTTCTTGGCGGCCAATCGACATGACCATTTCGGCTAATTAAACTACCATCAAACGTTTGACGCAATAAATCGATTGTGGCATGAGATGTGTGGCAAAATGCACCATCCTGTTCGAACCCAACATCGTTCACACCAATACCATGAAGAGAGGGTACCAAAAAAAAAAAAAAACGGTTAGCATTGTCTCCGCTCCACAAGCCGCATCAAACAATCACTCGTAATGGGTGCATTGGCTTCTGTAAGACCACGTAAGGTTTTTCTGAGACGCAAACACGGCAATTTTGCTTATTAATGTATCCACCAAGATGACAATGAGCTTCATCCAAAAAGATGGTTTTTTTTGTCAAAATCGACATCATCGTGCAGTTTCGCGTTGGCCCATCTAGCGCAGCGGATGGTCATTCGGCTTCAACTCTTGAATTAATTGAACTTTGTAAGGCGTCATACCGAAATCTTTTCGCAAAATTGGACGAAAACTGGTGCGTGAAGTGTTCAATTCTTGAGAACGATGACGAGTTATTGTTGATGGATTCTCAAGCACACTCTTAGCCACAGCTTCGATATTTACGGGTGTACGCACTGTACAGGCACGCTCAGTCTTGGTGCATCAACTCACCAGTTTCACGAACTTTAGCAATAAACTTGCATATACCGGGCACTGTTGGAACTTCTTTGTGACTAAATTTTTGACGACATTTTCGTGAATTTCCGATAAATTTTCTTTGTTTTGGAAATAAATTACCTAACGTTACTCGAGCGTAAATCGATTCATTATATTCAAGGGAGATAATATGCTGAATTTTGTGACAGATTCAAAATAACCAAAGGTTCAATTTTAAACCGTTATATGGCCCATCTAATAGTACTCATAATATCTCTTGTATGACTTGTGATACAATTTTCTAAAATCATCGAATGGGTAAAGTAATGCCTATCTTTATAGTTCTGGAAAAAAAAACCCCGACTTTATTAATAGATTTTCTTTTATTACGTGTAATTAATAAGTTATTGTGTTAGCAGCTCCGTGAAATTCTTTTACAAAAATATTGATTTCCTGTCCAATTATTTGTGCTATTTTACCATATGAACTGTGAGAGCGTTAGAATACCTTAAGCAAATTAAACTTTATTCTAAACACGTACCATTTACATGTAATATTTTCATATTTTTTTCATAATTTCTACTCTACACTTTTGCTATTCTTTCTCAGGCTGTAATTTACACGCACACAGCAGTTTTTCAAATGCAACGCAAGAAATGAAACGTTTTGGCATTTTATTAACAGATATCCCACAGGCACCATATAAACACACATTATTTGGCTGTATACCGTAGATGTAGACAAAGTTTTACAATAATAATCATTGATGATGGACAAATGAATGGAATGGAATGGGAATGCCTTTCCAAAAAAACAGCAGAAATATTGTCTTTAAACGTTTATTTTTATCATTTCATGAAGACGTGCTTATATGTCCGATATTGCCGTTGGCATAATGTACAGGTGCTGTATGGCTGGATCCTTTATAGGCTTGTTGTTCTTTTCTTTGGTCCTTTTTTTCTTGTTTTTTGCTTTCAAAAAAGTAGTACAAACTACGTGCTTAAAGAATTTAGCGCCTCTTGTTACTTTTTTTTATTTTTATTAAGAATTTCTTTCAATTGTTAGGGATTTTGAAAAGATTACAGATTATTATGTTGCAAGTGTATCTGTAAAGACTAAGACCGGATTTGTGGTTGACTGCATAAATATGTATGCTGGACAGGTTTCTTGTAACACAAAATATTAAACAGTACTGTGGTACTTATTAAACCAAATAAAACAAAACAAAAAATGTAAAACAATTGTACACAATTTTAATGGGAAAAAAATAAAGGAGACTGTTAAAGAAGAAAGAGGGAGAAAATAAATAAATGATGGGGACTTTGATGGCTTAACATCGCAATGCTATTGATTAGGTACTCATCTCTGCTTAATGGTGGAAAATTATAGAGACTTTAGTAGGATTTTAAAACACAAAACATTGTAATCACTATACTTCAGTTTATCAACATGGTCTACATGACATTTTAAAATATGGAGGACCTAGTATTGCAGGGTTCTAGACTTCCTTAGTAGTTAGGATACGAAGCAATTGCAATTGTTTGAGTCTGACACCTTATTAAAGAATATTTTAAGAGTTAAGTTATTAAGGGTTACGGCCTAGCTTCTCCCCTTTAGCATTTGGCATACCCTTGTTAGCCGGTATCATGGAGTTGAAGAGAAAACTTAAAATAGAACGCTGAAAAAAGTTACGGAGGGACAGGAAATATAAGAGAAAGATATTCCCATAGACATGACCAGAATAATAAAAAAAAAACAAAGGCAACCAGGTGCCTGAAGATGCTGAACCCTACACTATTATTAAGTATATGGATCCACTATCTCGGTAGCCATCACCTTCAGTTGAGATGACCATTGCTTCTAATCCCTCATGCAGAATATCCAATGTGGCATGAGCTGTGTGCCATGTAACGCCTTTCTGTTGTTGTCATTCGCTTCCAAATTAGGCCAAATAAATGATAATTAATTTCACAGATGTACATATCTTCAACAATATGACCGTTATGAGTTATTAAAGTTCGGAAAACCCTGTTGGAAAACCCCATACAGGGGTTTTTCCCTAAAAGAGCATTCTCGCAAGCTAAGCAAGATTAAAAATTAGAACAAAAGATGATTAAAAATAAAAGTTTGGCGTTGTAATCTGGTACGCACAGCGATTCTGCCTACGAGACTAAGGCTCGTGAGTTCAAATCTCGCCTGTGACATCTGGAAAAAAAATTTAAAAAATATTTCTTTTGGCGGTTTTGGTAAAAGCTTTTAAATTCAGAGCCTACATTAAACGCAAGAAACATATACAACTTGGGTGGTGTGAGAAGATAGATCTGTGCTGTAATATCAAGTATGAAAAATTTTTGCTGTTGCCACCACACAAATCCCTTTTTTTTAATCATAATTTGGCAGCAAATTGCCTCTTAAGATGTAAATTTTTTTAACTTATCTCTTCCTTATGATGTAGAAAGAATTGCAGGCATATAAAATCCGTCATATCGTTCAACTTATTATACGCTATCATTCATAAAGACAACAATCTGTCGCTGCAATTTCAATATATATTCAAATGCCGAAGCGTTAAATTTTGCCACTAATAATCACGGAGAACAATTTTCTGCTACTTTTTATGGTATGGTATGAAGCGCCAAATTTAAAGTTTCAAACTAAGTTTTACGTTCTAATTTCCGTACTTTATCTTGATTTAATTTGAGCAAGGAATGGCCAGTAAAGTAGCGTAAAATAGAGTTTCCTAATGATTTTAAAAAAATTTGATTTTAATTTTCAATTGTTTTTAGGTTAAAGAGCTATTGCTATTTGTCCTCTTTTGATGACTTGATATACATACATATGTTTAAATATGTTGCAAATTTTCAATGCCTTTCACAAAAATATGCATTTTAAATAAAGACAAAAGTCACAAATTATGATTTGCATAACTTAAATTAACATATCAATACAACATAACCCAACAAACATTTTTTGAATAAAAAAAGAAAAAGGAAGAAAAATTTTAAAACTAAACTTGTGAAACGAAAATAATGTTTTGCCAGTTCTTTAGTCTCATTTTTAAAATTAAAATTTTACTGGGTATCCACTGCATTTTTTTATTTTTATTGTTTTTTTTTTCGAATTTTAAAATCTATATACACTCCCTTTGGCTATTTTAAAATTGATTTTTTATAGGATTTCTATGAACTTTAAAGCTTTTATTATTATTTTTGTAATTTATTGTTTTTCCCAAAAAACAATTGCTGGGTTATTAATGTTATTGTATGCTTTAAATTAACATACAGTTCTTTATGTTGATTTATTTTATTTAACTATTGCAAATTTATTTTAATTTTCTACATATTTTTTTAAATGCTTTTCTATGATTTCCATTCATAATAATTTATAAGTAAAAACATTTTTTAACCATATGTCATGTATTGGCTTAGGTGTGTCACGATTTTTGTCTAACTAAATCACTCTCATAAAACTCAACAATAGATTTTTATAAATTATGGCTTTAATACTTTCCATTTTATTTAATTAAAACGGATTTCTAAACAATCAAACAACAAATTGTTAAACAAAACAAAACAAAAGTAAACAAATATTTATACATGGTATGTAGAATTTATATGAAATTGGCTATCGTAGTAAAATAAAAAAAAACATTAAAAAAAAAATATTTTAATACACCATAAATCTTTTTTCAATTAATTCGCATTTAATTATGGCATAAATTTTTTAAGTTTCTATTCGCAATGCTTAAGGAAATGCAATAGATTTTAATTGTTGACGCGAGAGGTAAATAATTGATAGCAAAAAAGTGTTAAAGAAATCATTAAGAAATCATTAAAACATGAGGCCAGAGATTTATGGTTACAAAATAATTAATAATTACAATAAAAAACAATTGATTTAATAATTAATTATCAATAAAGCTGTCATAATATTAATTATTTACATAAGGTAAAATGCTATGAAATCCAAAATAACATCCCAGTGTTAATTAATAAATGATTATAAGTGTTTAACGACATATTGATGACATAATGTAAAGAAATCAAAATTACTTTTACATAAGGTTTGTTACACTAGGTGTTAAGGAATAAAATTTTTAAGTTTCATCAAATTTTTCATTGACATTTGACATTATTGACATTAGATAAACATAAAATATAAAGAAGTCTTGCTAAAAAAAAGTATTACTTTAAGCAAATATTGATTTTTCTCTTTAAATATCACATTTTCCCAAGAAAGTTATCTTTTTATATTATTTACTTTATGTAAAGAATGAGATAGAGAAAATTGTTTCAATAATTGTATATCGTAAAACCATTAATTTTTCAAATAAAATTTATATTTTTAACATTATTTACCTTATGTAAATAATATAATCTTTGTAAATAATTCGTGGTAAATAAAAACTTTTTATAAATTTGTATTATACAATAAAAGAAAACGATTTTTTTTTTCGAAAAACTGATTTTTTACATTTTTGACATAATGTAAAAACTTAAAATTCTAAAATCATTTTGAATAATTATGTATTTACAAAAACTTTACATTTTATTATCACAATCCTAACAAATTTTTTAATTTTATACATTATTGACATTATGTAAATAATTAAAATTTCAATATACATATGTAAAGGTGAATAAAATCGTATTTAAAAATTAATACATTTTATTAGCACATTTTTTATAAAAACTAATTTTTTAAATTCTTGACATTATGTAAAAAATTAACATTGTAATGTAAATGAAATAAATCATAATAAAATTATCCTGTTACAAAAAAAATAAATTGTTCACATTCTTGACGTTATGTAAACAATTAACATTTCGTTATCATTTTGAATAATTATGCATATACAAATAAATCTTAATTTATTATCACATTTAATACGTTCTTTACAATATGTAAAGAATTAATATTTGAATGAAAATGTTAAAAATGATATATGTATTTACAAATAGATCACATTTTATTTTCACATTTCGTACAAAAAACTAATTTTTTACATTGACATTTACATTGACATTACGTAATTATTTAAAATTTCATGCAAATGTAAATAATTATGTTTTAACAAAGAAATCGCATTTTATTAACACATTTCTTACAACACACAAAATTTTAACATTCTTGACATCATGGAAACAATTAACATTTCAATATAAATGTGAATAATAACGAATTTAAAAAGAAATTACATTTTATTATCACATTTTTTATAAGAAAAACTAAATTTTTTACATTCTTGACATTATGTAAAGAATTAGCATTTCAATGTAAATGTGAATAATTATTATATAATTACAAAGGAACCACATACAACACATTTCTTACAAAAAAAAAATATGTTTTACATTCTTGACGTTGTGTACATAATCAAAATTTTTTCTTACAATTATGCTTCCGCTTAAAATTCGTTGGCTTTAAAAAATTATTTTCTCTGCGAGTTTTAAATTTCAATCGTGTCTTGTAGATTTTTTTGTAACATTTTTGGAGAAGGTCGTTTAAACTATTTCTTATTTAAAAATTTTATTTATTTTTCTTTACTTTATAAATTTTTTTTTTGTTTTCCTTTGACGCCATACACTTGAAATAATGGTAATGAATTATGATGGCTTGGGTTATAAGCCGGAAAAGTGAAAATGCAATTAAAATTGTCATCCAGTTTGGGCCATAAAACAGTATTTATGACTTTAAAAAAGTTACAACAACCTTAGTGTTATTTTTGAACATTAATTAACTTTATTAAGGTAATTTAATTACAAAAAAAATTTATTTTTTTTTTCTAAATTTCAAAAATTTTATTTTAATGTGGGAACTTTTTTTTCACGTGTTATGGAAATCGAAAATTTTTGTTGATAAAAAATTAAAATTCTTTTATAAATAATTTTTATTAGTTCTGAATTAGTTCAAAATGTTTTAAGATTCTTGTTTTCTTTTGTATTCTTAATGAATTAATCATCAATTCATTGATACTCTTCTTGGTAGCTGAATTATTCAAATACTCGTACGTACGTAGTATAGTGTATCACAAGCCAGCCATGCATGCTTGCTTATAAAGTGGATTAAAAATTAAAACGAAATTAAGGCTTAATCGTTAATACCAATAATTTTGAACATGAATTGGCTTTAAATATTTGAAAAGAAATACAAGCTTCTTTTTTTCTAATTGGTTTGGATGTTCAATCAAACCCATCAATGGGGCAGTCGTGAGCAGTAGTGAGTAGAGTAGTGGCTTAATATGCTAATGAATGAACGCTGTATGAATAAATAAAGGAATGAATGAATGGTTTAAACAATAATTTTAATGAGTCAGTCAGTAGTTTAAGAGGTTGTTGATTAGGCATTTTAGTTGTTTTCAGCTTCTTTTTATTAATAATTTATAATTAACATTCTCCAGATGGTTTATTTATGTAATTTTTATTTGTTATTAAAAAAAATATTTTTTTAATGAGCTTCTAAAAAACATTTTTTTTGCTGTTGTTTGTTATGTGAAAAACTATTTTTTTTTGTTAATTATATTATTATTTAAATAATTACAAAAATTATTTAAATTTTTTTTCTTAATTTAATTGTAAGAAAACATGCTCAATTAAATTGTAGTTTTTCTTTTATTTTATTTAATGAAAAACAACAATAAAATAGTAATAAATTTATTTAAATTACTTGATTATTATAAAACAAAAAACTTGGACCTTGTATACAAGAAGCCATAAAAGACCTCTTTTAATTATTTTCGTAAATTACATAAAATTACCGTAAAATTTTTATCATTCAAGTACTTGAAAAGTGCTCTTTTGTTTTAACCCATAAACCACTTAAAGTAAGGTTAGGCGGGATTAATTGCTTCAAAGTTTCATTGGGTTAGTGGAGTCATTCAAACATAACTCCTGATTGGCATTTCCTAACAATTTCGATAGTCTTATGATAATACACTTGAATGCTATCCAAATCAGCTTTGGTTAGACCCATCCGTTAACAAACTCTGGGTGCTTAACTATCGTTTGTCTCAGGTTTCCAAGTGCCATACAATAATGGAGAAGATATCCTATGGTCTGTACTTTTTTCTTTTTATTACAGTTTTTACAGAAATTATTGTTGTTTTGGGAGTGTGCGCACAGAACCAGTGTCTCCTTTTAATTGCTATGAGATTTCTAAGACAGCCTCTGTTTAAGTATAAGTCATAATTTTTTTCTGCGTGTATCCATAGCGCACCAGATCTGTGTGGTATCTTCCATTACATAAATCACACATAACTGGTCATTATTACGGTCAGTCAGGATTACGACCTAGCTTCTCACACCACTTATGTTGTGTGTGTTATTTTAAAACATGAGTGACGGGAACTACAGTTTAAACTCGACTCCAAACGAACTTTTTTTTGATAAACCCTTCATGGCAATTTTATTTACTCTACTCTCTTTACAGAGTTTTTAATAGAAATAGAGAATGTCGCCGAAAAGATAATTTTTTCATATTTCGTTTTGTTGGAGCTGTCTAACCTGGTGTTTGAATCTTGGCCTCATGTCTAATAAGCCAACACACTTCCTACTAGACTACGGCGACTCTCCCATTTTTTTCTGTAAATGAGTGAAGTTTGTGTGAAGTCGCTGTAGCCAACAGATAGTATCTTGAGGTAGTGGGTCAAACCCCTATCCCCCCAATAAATAACTCAAACCAAACGAAATGTAAAAAAAAAAAATTTTTTTCATCAACTTTCACTCAGCCGCCTTCTGGCAAAATCTCCGGGAATAAAAAAAAAAAATTGCCATGAAAAGTTTCTCAAAAATCTGTCGTTCGAGGTTGCTTTTATAGTTTAGAGAACATGGGTGGTGTAATAAGCTGGGTAGTAATCCTGACAAAAGGTTTGCAATAACCACTTAAATCGTTCTGGTTAAGTCTGTCAGGTCTTTCCTGTCTTTGGAATTAAGTGAGGTTTGTAAGACACAATTGAATTGTCCATCAGCCTTTTCAAATGCATCAGCTTTGCTGTTACCTTTCATGTTCCTATATCCAGATATAAGGGTAATCATCGAATATCCCGCTTTGACCTCTTAAGACACTCATGCCTCTTGGACAATATTGGATCTACTGTACACTTTCTCTACGTATGTAATGGCCACCTTACCCTCAGTAAATATGTATTCGTATCTCTACACGATGTTCTCAGATATTGGATTCACATAACGGCAGACTTTATGGCAATTATTTCGATGTGAATAGTACTACAGTAATCGGGTGGGGCAAAGGACAATCTAAGATTTTAATGTTCTGAACAGATGACGTTCTCTGCGATATGAAAATCTTCATCAGAATTAAATCTATTCAGTATTTTCGTTAAAAAAAAAATATTTTTTATGGGAGATTAAAATAGAAGGCGTTAGAGTGTGTATGAATAAACTAGGCTTAGTATGCAGAAAGCAAAGAATACTTGTTCAAAATAGGGATCGTTTCGAATTCAATATGAAGAAGAAGAAGAATATGAAAAACACAGATTTGGCTGCTGGCCGAGGAATTGTCCTAGTTGACACCAAGCAGCTTCGTAAAGTTCGTACGGCCAATAGGAAATGTGGAAGGCATTACAGGTACGCCCTATATACCAAAGATTGGGGCTGTACTATAGATCTTAAGCTGACTTTTTCACATAAGTTTGCTTAAAAACCTTTAGGGTGTAGGGAAAGGCTTCGAATTTCTGTATTTGCAAGTTCATTTTGGTTACAAATTTAATTTTCCTGCCTGCAGCCACTCGTTAAGAAAATTTGTCATAACTATATATTCCGACTACCATTTATTGAAACTGATTGCTCAACATCAGCAATAGAAACAACAAACCAAGAAAGAAAAGTAAAATAATATTCAATTAACACCATTAAGTAGTACCTCCTACTGGCTTGAACTACTTTTTGATCTCATCACCCCTCTTAAGTTATTAAAAATTGTTTAACATTTTGAAAAACATTCAATCAATATTTTTTTTCAAATGTTACACAATATTTTTAGCTCTGGAAAGCTCTTAAGCAATTTATAATTATCAAACCACATCACGAGGAGAAAGATGTTCTTTTGTGAGAAGCTAATTTGAAATTTGATTTTCGATAATAAAATGTTTTACAAGATTTTTTTAATTGATTTACCTAAACATGGCACAATCAAGTGGATTGGTTTTCGTTAATTATTAATTTTTTTTTTTATTTATTTTATAATTGGGAACATGAGTTTATTGTATGGTAAGCAGCCATTAATATTTATTATGTTTACGAAAAACATATTGCCATGGATTGTAATTAACAAAGATTTCCATACAAAAACAAGCAGATTTTCTCTTGCCTGTATTCCAATAATAATCAAAATTAATGATCAGTTCTAATTTTGAATTCAAAAAATAGAAAACTCAGTTGCAATGAAAATATGGCTGAGAATTGGAGTTTTTACGGAAGATATTCGTAAACACCATATTGCGTTATTCATATTCTTCCCTAGACAAAGGAAAGGCGATCCAATATTTTCTATGTCCAAGTGGCGAAACTTAATTTCAGTTTTATTAACCAAATTATTCTAGCTTAACACAGGACTGATCTTTTGTGGCAAGATGACAGTATTGGCAACTGTTGTATTGGGTGATGTAGAACTTTGCTTATTGTAACCTACTCTGGCTCAAAAGATGGGGTCGAATCATCTTTCAATTTTTTTTAATAAGTTGGTCAAATAGGGAAATTTAATAACTTTTTTCGATGCTGGTTCGTATGTTAGCTAATGACTTCACCTTATAAGTTTGCTTATATATATAACACCTGATTCACTTAGCAAAAGCTTTCTCTCGTTTTGATAACCATTTATGGCGCTTCAATACGATTCTAATACAATCATATTTCAAGAAGGTTGTCATAAGGGAACCACCATTCACGAGCCTTTAAAAAAAAAAACGATCGATTTTGTTTCTACGCAGCACTCTGACCAATTCTCATAAATAATATGGGAATAAGGAAGTAATGTGTGACACAACATTTTTTTTTTCTTAAATAATCCACAAATTTGAACCAAGTGTAACAAACTTGAGTCTATGTTGCGTATCGAACGTAAAACTCCCATGCTTATGTTATGCAATGCATTTGATATGTTCCAAATCAACCAGATTCTGCTGTAAGGAAGTCCGTGAATAACCAACAATTAAGCTGTACAGAATGAGATTGATGGTTATTCTGAGAAACTAAGCTGCGGTTTGTAGTCATCGTAGTACAATGTCCGTGATTCTAACCACAGCTCAGACATCTAAAACAAAATGAAATATGAAGAAAATATTTCTTTCGACGACTTTCAAGCTTCCAGTGTGAAATGAAATTGACATGGTTAAGTTCCTCAAATTTGTCAACATTAAACTGTAGGTTCGACCACTCATGTATAAGATTAGTACACATTGTACGGGTGGTGTGAGAAACTAGGTTGTAATACAAACTAAAAGATGTATGACCAATTAAGTAAGTCAACTGTGGCTAAAATCGAGTACAAAAGTTTTGAAATATTGCGGGCAATTTTTTATTTTTTTCAATTGAGAGCTGTACTGAAAAGTCACCTATTTATGCAGTACATTGTGTGGGAGTACCGGTGGCGAAATAAAAAAAAGGAAAGGGGGAGTAGTGTGCAACAAATTGATCTTGTTTTGTTTGTTTTGTGATGTCCAGAGTTATTTCTGGCCTCCTTCTTGTATTTACATTTTTGTTCTTGAACTAAGACCCTTACCAGGAGATGTAACCTATTCGTGTAGATTACTGGAGGTGCGTTAAAGAAAAAGGGAAGAAGTAGTATGCGACAAATAGTTTTTTTGTTTTGTGATTCCTAGACTAATTGATCATCTTTTTTTTATTTAAAAAGCGTAAAGAACCAGAGTCTGTGGCGGTAATTGGTTAACAAAGCGTTTCTACCCACTAGACAACTGAGACACCAAATTTTTTGTGTTTTCTCTGCGAGGCTGACAAATTCAGTGATCGCCTTTAATATCAAGGTTTTACGTTTCTTTTTCTGCTTTCTTCGATCAACTTGTCATGTTGTATGAGAAATATACAACACAAAGTTGTACGATTAATTGCCTTCGTAATGCCTTGTTAATTATACCAGCAATATAAGACTATTTTTGTTACACAAGGTCATACGAGCAATAGCAAGGTCCCATCACACACAACATAAGTGGTGTGAGGAGCTGGGTTGTAATCCTGACTGAAGGGTTGTAATGATCAATAATGTATATAGATATGCACGTATGGTTTGCAACACGTAGGTAAAGAAAGATTAATTGGATCTTTGAAAAAGTATTCGCCCTTCTTTGCTAAGTCCATATACATACATACATTTCTCTACTTTTTGAACCAGTCCTCGTATGGTAATTTATTAATATTGTAATTGAACAAAAGCTTTAGAAGTTTTAAAAAGAATTTGAAGAATAGAAAAAAATTATTTAAAATGCTTCTTCTTTTTTCTGTAGCATAATAAACATTAAAGTTATATAAAGTTATACGAGTTTATTTTTTAATTTTTCTTTTTTTTTTGTTTTCTTTTTGTTGTTATTATTGTTATTGTTATTATCATTTGAGTTCAAAGTTAAATAATCATAATTTTTTTCTTCTGGTATTTCCCTCACCACTACTTTCAAGTTGTTAAATAAGCCAAGTAAGGCTATTAAAAACTGAAAACTGAAAACCAAAATCAACATGTAAATAATGTTGGCCTGTGATGTTTGACGGACTTACCTTGTTGCTGGTAGTTTTGAAGACAGAGACGAGAGTAAGATGTGATTTAAAAGATGATTAAAGTTTTGAATTTTTATTTTATTTTAGATGATGATAATTATATTAAGCGGTAGTAAGTTAAAGATTTAAAACATGAATTTGAAGTTGATGTTTAGAGCGATGAAAGTAATCCAAACAATTGCTTATGTAAGTAAAGTAATTAAAAAAAAATTTTTTTATGTTTTTAAAATTTTTTTAAATGTTATATTTTGTTTATGTTGTTATAATAAAAATTAATTTCTTTTTAATTTTAATTTTAAATTTACAAGCGTTTCCAAAATCATTGTAGTGAAACTGAAACGGTTTTCATTTGAAAATTGCATTCATTGACTTTTTTGTTTTTCTTTAAATACTTTTTTAATTATTTTTTTGTATTTACAACAATAAATAAAATTTTTTTATTTTTATTTTTGCTTCTTTGTAATGAAAATCTTTATATTACAAGGTCGTTTAATGTTTTTTTTTAAGTTTAAAAACTTGATGTTTTTTTCGCGTTATTTTTCCACTTTTTTTCCACTCTTATAGTGCAAGGAATTTTTTTTTTAATTTTTTATTTTATTTTTATTTTGTTTTCCTTTTTAATTTTAATTTTAATTTTCTTACAACATTCCCCATTAATGCGTAAAGAAACTGGTTTAAACTTTGATTTATTTCAAGTAAAACTAGCAACGTTTTGTTGATGGATGTCGTTTATTTTGTGGCACGCAAAACTATTCCACACAAGCTTGCACACAAGCTTCAACTCAGTATTCAACACAACACAAACCGTTCAACTTCACTAAACACAGGTGTGTTGTTGTTTTTTTTTTTTTTTGATTAAGGCTTTAAAGTGGAAATTGCAATAAAATTTTTTCTTCTTCTTTAAACATATTTTCAGAATTTTTCTTTTTTCAAATTCTGTATACGAGTGTGTTAAATCCAATTGACAAATGGCAAGTTAGTCAAGCGTAATCTGCATGCTAAGAAAATTGATTTGTTTACGGAACTCAAGAATTATAAGAACTGGTTTACAACATTTATTTTTTTTTCTTCTTCTGTTTTGTTTACTTTTAAAAAAATTTTCTTAAAAAATTATTTTTTATTTCGAAACTTTATTTCGTTGTTTCAAAAAATGTTTAAAAACTGTAACCGCATTAACTAACCGTTACACTTAAACCATTCCATAAATCCAAACAAATGCTACTAAATTAGTGTCTACTAAAAAAGATCTACACAAGACCTAAACAAAAATACTTACTAAAAACTCTCAATACTCAAAACAACAGAATAACTCAGCACACTCTCTTTCATGCTAAAACCAAAACAATAAAACCGGAAAATTATACTCAGTTCTTTCAAGCCATACAAAATGACTCAAAAAACACCTCAAAATAAAACTCAAACTAAACAAAAGACATCAACATATTCCACTCATACTAACTCTCTCCCTCGTTCTCAGTTATTATCTTCAAAAGCCCCTCTCTATAGAAAACAAAAAATAAAAACAAAACAAAAAAATTTGTCCAATGACCCGTTCAAGTGCTCTCACACAACATACTTTTAAGGCTAGAAAATATAGGCCTTTCTTTAGCTGCTAAACATGTGGGTATAAGAGTGATTTTTTTCTTTTTTTTTTGGTTTGTTTTCTTTGTAGTAGTGTAGGTAGGCATTGATATCCTCTTTGGGCTTGTCATTCCATTACAATAAAAAAAAACAGACCTTTTTGAACCAGTTTATGAAAACAAGTACTACGCACATGGTTGTCAATTATTTTTGGTCTTATAATTATAATCAAAAGAATGTTTACATCGCATAGTAAATGTTGAAAGCAACATGTTGCAGCAACATTGTTGAGAAACATAATTATTTAGTTACTCAATGTTAGCATTTTACAACATAAACAATACATTTACGTTGAAAATGTTTATAATTTTTTTTTGACACTTTTACACTCTTCCAAAGCTGTGACTTTTATCTGTTACCATTAGTGGAACTTAAATGATTTCTACAAAAATCTTCATTCGTTATGCATCTGTGAAAAATCTATGAAAAATCACCAATAATTATTGCATACCGGGAGATTCATTCTTGACTCACCTGAATCACAAAATAGTCTAGCTCTTAAGATAATATCCAGCTACCAGATTACGCCATTCATTTTTTGTCACGAAGTACCGCAGTGAGAGTTCAGTCCAGGGGACAGTTAGGGAAGTACCTGCCAGCCATTCGATTCCTTAGATCATGAGATCCCTTAATGGATTTCATATTAGACTTGTCTTCCATTACCCTAAACATCACCTAACCATAGCCTCAAAGCTTTAAGTCCTATTTCTATAAGACAAATGATTTCAGGCGAACCTCTATTTGTATGAACAACACAAACAAAATCTGAAAATGATAGTAAAGACTAAATAGTAATGGTAGTAAAGTGTAATAGTAAAGACTAAAAGCCTGTTTCTGTATGACAAACGATTTCAGACGAATGTCTATTTATATGGAAAACATAAACAAAATCACTCAATTTTTATTACCATGTACAGCGGACTTATATCTTGCAGAGCTTACAGCGCCGCTTACAGCGTTGTCCATGTTATACCAATACACGATAGTTTCTCTATATCGTCTAACTCCAATTCAGTTGTTATCCGATTCTTACTGTTTCTCAGACAATTGTTCCATAGGTAGCTATCTGTCTGATCATTACAGTATACTTCAGGTTCATTATTCCTGGATTGCATCCCCAGAATTTCCTTGCAAGCTTTCTGTGTATCATTGTGGCATGTTTGACCTCTACTGAGATGCTCTCTTTTTACAAGCCCTTCATGTCAATTTACAATCCAGTCTTATTCCCGATATTTTACCTCCATTTTAGCGATGTTCCTGTAAATCTTACTATATTGCCGTCTAGCCTGGGTTTATCCTTAGGCACACTGTCACTCACCAACGACTTACAATCTCAAGACCTCTTTGAATGACGTAGCAGGGAGTGCTTTCAAATTAACCATCAAATTATATCATATCTGTGCATATCCTTCGCAGTCGTTCAGATAGTTTTGTTTGAATTTCATCCACAACACATGGTCATGGTGAAAGAGCACCCCTATGTGGGCGTCCTCTAGTTGTGCAGACATTTATTTTTTCAGTTTCTGCGTATATTTTCGCATATCGTGGGTTTAGGCCAATTGCCATCATAACATCAAACGCAATAGCTCAGAGTCAAGCCTTAGGTTAGGTTAGAGGACGTGTACTTGTCGACAGAGATAAGTACAGTACCCGGTGGTCGAATTGACCCATTGTACAGCGTCCTTGAAAGAAAGGATAACAGAGGGGATAGGAGAGGAAGTAGGAAAGGGAGAATGGGAAGCAGAAGAGTCAAGCATTATTATGGAGACAATACATATGAAATCTAAAGGCATCCAACGCATTCCGAAAAAGTTACTGTTTGGTGTGTATTTTGGGCTTGCGACATCATCGATCCATATTTCTCTGAAAAATACATTGGCTAGTCCTTCACCGAAAACGACAAGCAGTCTAAGTCTTGGATTACCAACTTCTTTTACCCCGAATTGGATCAATTGCATACCAACGACATGTAGTTTCAAGAGGAGAGAGCAATGTTCCACACGGCTGATTGGATATCCTGCACGATCAATTTGAGTGCGTGGTCATGTCAAATGGAGGTAATGCGAACAGGCCACTGAGAGTTTAGATTTTTCTTGTGGGGTTTCCTTAAGTCACAGATGTGTGTGAACAAAGCAAATTCCTTCTGATTTATGCGCCAGAGTTGTGGAAAATTGGACATTTCGAACAAGTTCCTCTTAGAGAAGCCGTGTCGATATTATGTTCCACACATAATGGCATCAATAGGTCTCTCAAACTATGTCGATGATATCTTACCCAGTTCCCCACAGATTTCGAACTTAAAAGCAAAAAATTTTCCATTCTTTCCAAAAAAAAAAAAAATAAATAAAACCATAAAACCCCACTACATCCACTACGGATCACAGAGTAATGTAATAATTCTAGGACTAGCTGCAGTAGATCAAGCACCTTCTCAATAAAAACAAATAAACCCGAATGAGCTCAAGACCCAATTGGTAAAGTCTTTGGGTAAATTCCACCATAAAACTTTAAACCAATTTCGTATCTTGACAGACCCAATCCATATTTGTTTAAAAGTACAAAATATTTTTGTTTTTCATTGACTAATAATTGCTATATACTTGTACAGATAATTTCATAACAATAAAGTTCATTCATAAGCATTAAGTTGTTTCTTTTTTTATTACCAATTAATTTAAAAAACAATTTATCGATTGGTTACCTGAATGTTTTCATTATCGTTGACGCCTCTAATCAATTATTGCTGTGCTGCAAGTGTTGTTGATATTCTAATATTTATTCAATTTTAATTTGTGCTCACTTTTTAAACAAGTACCACCACTTGTAGTACTTGGCTCTACTAATGTTTTTTTTTTTTTTTTTTTCGATTAATAAGTCAATACTCTAATTAAACTTAATTAATCAACGTCTCCCTGTTTATCGATGAATTGATTGCAATCAACTGTTCTCTCAAATTAGTCGCCACTCTTAGTGTGTACTCGCTTTGCTGTGCTGTTTTCTTTTTAATATAAAAACCATTCTCCTACACCTCCTTCCATTTAAATCAGAGCATGTACCGTACTTCTGCAATTTTTACAATTTCCCGACGTACTGTATTTGCGCGTACACGTTCAAGAGTAAAAGCGAATTTTAAATTCAACAGAAGCGGTCAAAACAATATGATGGCGACAAAAGGGCGTTTTTTTTATTAAAAAGAACGTTTTGATTTTGAAAATAACTTTTTCTGGTACTATTTTAAATTTATCTGGTCTTTCTTTAAGAGCTTCCTATCTTTAAATTTAAATAAAACAAAGAATTTTTCCGTCTTTCTATAGACCTATTGATAGTATTATGTGTGCAATTTAATATCGTCCATATGTCCGCCGCGGCTTCTGTAGGTGGAGCACTCTGACGCATAAATTAGGTTTTAAAGAAGACTTCACAAGAAAGTCTCGGTGACCAGTTCACAACATCTGCCCGTGAGATGACTATGCCCTCAAATCGTTGGTGTAGGATATCCAATATGGCGCATAGAATCGTCGTTGGTTGTCAAATCATTCAATTCAGGTCAATATTAGTTAGTAATCATCGACCCATAGTGCTAAAGGTTGACTGTGATGGTTTGGCCAACGTCGTTCTCAAAGAAATATTTATTGATGACGCCACTAGCCCAGCGCTCTTGAATCTCATGTGAATTAGGTTAGATTAGGTTAGCGGGTAGCTTGCAATTTCACTCGGTGGCCCATATGACCCATTGTGTTACCCAGTGCGATTTAAGCCCCCTTGTCGTGATCCATTGGTGGTGGGTTTGAACATTCTAGATCTCCGGCCAGTCCTCTTAGTGACACGTTCTCCACCATGCTTAGATCTTCAAACGTTCCTCCACCAAAACCCGATGACGTCTGTTCTGAAGTGCAGGGCACTTATATAAAAGATGTAAGAACGATTTCTTCTCTTCGGCAATGATGTGAATTAATATCGTCTCAAATGTGACGGTCTCATCGGTGAATATGAATTTTCGATGAAATCTGGAGTCAATTGTTAACTGCTCGAAGGTCCATTCAAAGAATACACGATGCTGTTTTGCTGAATGCTATATCCGTCCATGATGATTTGGAAAAAGAGACTGAATAAATGAAAACTAATTTCACAGATGTAGATGTAAAATGGCGAAAGTCCCCCTGTTTTCGATTATTGGTTATTCAATTTTCTATTCTAAATTTCTGTTAAATAACTTTTTTTAAGAGATTATATTACGAAATGGTACTATTTCTGGTACTATACAAAGAGTTATGTTTTATTCTACATTCGCAATTATTGATTGCAACTCCGCAGTTGCACTTTTCCTTAAGGTACTGTCCTTATGTAGCTTTTAGAAAAAAATTACTTTTTATAGTACTTTTTTTTGGAAAAGTAATTTTTTTTGGTACTTTTTAAAATTAAGATATTAAACTTTTGATTACAACTATTTATAAATTTTTTCTTTATTTTACTGTTTACTTTCTTTCTTTTTTTTAAGATTTCATAATTCGAAAACGTACTTTTTCTGGTACCTATTTTTACAATAAAGATTTGAAGTTCTTTGTAAGTTTTATTAATTTCTGTTTTTTACTCTGTACAACATATTATTTTAGTTTTCCATTCAAACACGTTTCTTAAAAAAAATTTTATTCGAAAAAAGTACTCTTTTAAGACTTTTTAGAATTAAGGTACTCTACATTTGATTACAACTCTTTGCAGAACTATTTTTTCCTTCCTTTTTAAGATTTCTTAATTCGAAAAAGTACTACTTCCGGTACCAACTGGTATACATAATACAAATTTAGAGTTCTTGGAAGTTTTTCAAATTTCCGTTTTTACTCTGTACAACATTTCATTTTAGTTTTCCATTCAGTCGTTTTGGTTAAGAAGATTTTATTCGAAAAGAGTACTTTTTTTTGGAATTTTTAAAAGTGGCATTTTTGTTTATATCTCTTAACAATATTTAATGGTGACTATTTCATTACTGGTTTTTACTTTGTATCGGGTCCGCCATCTAACGTTTTTTTTCAACTAGTGCTTATTTCTGATTTGACAGATAATTAGTTTTATCGCGTTTTCGCTTCGCTAAGTGAGCCTGCGATCGACTTACAGAAGATACCGATTTTGACAAAAAATCATCTTTTCAGATGAAGCTCATTTTGATCTTGGCGGGTATGTAAACAAGCAAAATAGTCGCATTTGGGGCACAGAAAACCCGCACGCATACATTGAAAAGCCGACGTACCCAAAACGAGTCACTGTTTGGTGCGGATTTTGGTCTAGATGCATAATTGGGCCATTTTTCTTCGAAAATGAGCAAGGAGTGGCCGTTACAGTCAATGGCGATCGTTATCGGGCCATTTTGAACGAATTTTTGTTCACAAAAATTGAAGAGGAGGATATTGGCAACATTTAGTTTCAACAGGACGGCGCTACGTGCCACACAGCCGAAGCTACACTCGATGTTTTGCGCCCTGTTTTTGAAGATCGCATTATCAGCCGCAGAGCTGATGTCGTTTGGCCACCTCGGAGCTGCGATTTGACACTGTTGGACTATTATTTGTGGGGTGCCGTCAAAGATAAGTGTTACGCCGACAAGCCAGAGACAATTGACGCTTTAAAGGACAATATTCGTGAAGCCATTGGTGAAATACAGCTGCACACAATCGATAATGTGCTTAAATATTGGACCGATCGTGTAGGCTACGGCATGGAAAGCCGAGATAGTCATTTGAATGAAATTATTTTCCATTATTAACCGAAAGGATTGTACTTTCAAATAAAAAAGGAAAATTGAGAAAATATTCAGTAGTTTTTTTTAAATCATTTTCAAGAAAAAAAAAAAAAGTTATTTGGCGGACCCTTTACAACGTATCATTTTAGTTTTTCATTCAATCACTTTCCTAAGGAAATTTTATTAGAAAAAAGTACTTTTTTGATACTTTTTAAATATTGGCATTTTTGTTTATAACCCTTAACAATATTTTATGGTGATTATTTCATTTCTGGTTTTTACGCCGTACAACATTTAATTTTTTTATGAAAATTTTATTCGGAAAAAAGTACTTTTTTTCGGTACTTCTTAAGGAGCGGCATTTTTGTTTATAACTTTTAACAATATTTTATGGTGATTATTTCAATTATGAAAGTACTAATTTTAATTTATGAAAGTACTTATTTTGCACATTTTAAAAAATGTTCCCATAATTATAACCCAGCCCAGTAGTGTACTGAAGTGCTGCTAATCAATTTCTCTTTCTCAGTTTTTCTGTTCACAGTTCGCAATTAAGTTCACATTGAAATTCATTGGCTTGCTAACGATGAGTTTTAATAATAAATGTGTTCGCTTTGATACTTCTTGTTGTATTCGATAAAAAAAATTTTCTTGTTGTTTTTATTCTGTTTTTTTATAACAATTTTTAATTTATTTAATTAATTTTATTAATTTCTACTTTTCTTTATTATTTTTTTTTTAATTTTTTTAAGCAAAAATAATCTATAAATGCCTTTCATTGTTTCTCAAGTACATGCTATGAGCATGGGGAGCAGAGCAGCAGCATAGCTGCTTGAATTCCTTCTAATGCGCACTTCTGACGAATACTTTCCATAGTTCTACTGTCTGTCTGTTAAATGAATCTATTTATTAGGGTTTCTGTAATAAGATGGGGGTGGTGGGGTATGTTGGTTAGACAGTCGTCTGTAACTGTCATTAAATATTGTTGTGGTTTCAGTGACATTCCTTAAATAAATCAAAAGAGGTCATGTTAATTATTTGATCAATTTCTCCATCTCTCTCTCTCTCTCTCTCTCTCTCTCTATTTGTCTATTCATTCGATACGTTAGATTTATTAGAGTGTGTGTGTTTTATAAATAATTAAGATTTTGATAATAAAATGCCACACAGTCAGTATAAGCTTAGCTGATTAACAAAGGAGGAAAAATTCATTCACATTCATTAAATTCTTTGTTTATTTGTTGCTTTAAATGAAAGCAAATATAAATATTTAAAATTTTTATTTCCAAAAATTAATCATTATGTCGGCAGTAGACTGCTTCAAACAATAAAGGATGAATTTAAGTTTGCTTTACAAAATTAATAAGAAAAATGAAAAACCCCACAGAAAACAGCAAATTTTCCATTCTTGTTGATTACAATCCTTCAGTCCGGATTACAACCTAGCTTCTAATACCACTGAATGATAGATTTTTTTCAGACACTTTTTATGGCAATTTTTTATTTACTCTCCGGGTTTTTGCCTGAAATCTGCTGAGGGGAAGTCTCCGTAGAAATATTTCTTTACATATTTCGTTTTGTTGGAGATGTCTGATCAGGAGATTGAACCGTGGCCTCTGGTCTAATAAGCCAATACACTACCTACTAGACTATGGCGGCTTATACTTGCTTTTCGGGTTGATTTAATTCAGAATGAAGTCTAGCCCGCTTAACCCAGTTGCTGGAGGTTATTCTGCATCCTAAACATCCTCAACAGAATAAATAGCGTGAGGAAAGCGATCATAATTCTTTATGGTTCTAAAAAAAAACGTGAAAAAGTTTTAGGCTTACTGGCTCCATCGAATCGCTATGGAATCAATTTTATTTAAAGGGCAGCCGCCGTAGTCCAGTAGGTAGTGTGTTGGCTTATTAGACGTGTGGCCATGGTTTAAACCGCAGGTCAAACATTTCGAACAAAACGGAGTTTGAAGAAAATATTTCTTAGGCGACTTCCTCTCAGCAGAGGTCTGGAAGTAAATAAAAATTACAATTAAATGTTTCTTAAAAATCTGTCGATTAGAGACGACATTAAACTGTAGGTCTTGCCACTTATGGATAAAATTAACGCACACAACATAAGTGGTGTGAGAAGCTAAGCCATAATCCTAACTGAAGGGATTGTAATGAACAATTATGTATGTATGTAACGATGTCTACATATGGTGACTCTGCCGATTGATAGATAAAGTACGCAGGCAGTCAGTTGGCCTGATCACCAGTACACTGTGTTCTACTCCAATTAAGGCATTAGTTTTCATACACAATTGTCTCCTCTGTAACCTTATTTTGAAGTAAAGGGGAGAGCTAGTGGCAATAAGGCGCAATGCAGTTAAATTTTAACCCAATCTGGACTATGGAAACGGTTCAATTCTGGGTAGACATAAGTGTCGACTACATGGTTCGTTATAACTTCCTGAATAGGACATTTAATTTAGGAATTCGAACTTGGGGCCTTCTAGTCTGAAAGGGGCCTCTGCTCTGAAGGCTGACTTCTGGTCTGAAGGCGACCTTCTGCTCTGAAAGGGACACTCTGATCTGAAGAGGGCCTTCTTGTCCGAAAAGCGCCTTCTGGTCTGAAGGTGGCCTTCTGGTGAAACCCTTGAGGTTTGTACCAATGGCTCCAAAATGCTACACAGATAGTATGCTGTTGCATATTAAAGTTCTGACTTTCGTATAGACGTAGTATTTTTACGGCAGAAGCCATGGCCATTTTGAAAGCGGCGCAAGGCCTAATGGTTGATGAAATTTTTCCTAACAATCTTATAATTTACTCAGACAGCCTGGCTGCGATTAAAGCCCTTTTTGACGTCTGTTCATTGAAATGTAACTCACCTAAGGTTTACAGAAGATAGCGGATGACACCGTAAATTGCATTGCTGTTGAACAGAGACCGCGTGAAGCTCTAAATCACCTCCATGGTACAGGGTATATGTGCTCTGATTTTTTCAGTTGAACTTTGTATTCTCTGCTCCTTTTAGATTTGATATCTTTTAACGTCTAGAATAAATTCAAGTCTGGCCTATTAGGCGTAAATTTCGTTGTCAAAAAAGCAAGATTATCGCCATATCACTCTCAGACCTGCTAGCCGGAATGAAACTTTACGCTTTTGTGTGGATTTTTGTTCTTCTGTACATTTTCTGTGAAGGAGGTGAAAAGCCTGTATAAGTCTGAACCGCAATATATCCAACCCCAACATGTCCAATACCAATAAAACAGTCATTAGAAATCGTTTCACTACGATACAGATATGTCAGGGAATTTGGCCGCTTCTACACAACATATATTGGGTGTAGGATTTTTACAGACTTTTCGGTTGTGGTAGTGATAGTAATTCTTGTTCACCAGCAACTTGTTTCATTTCCCTAATAAATAATTAAAAGAAGAAGTTGAGTTTTTACAAAAAACTAGCATTGAAGTTTATGTTAGAAAGCCTAGTTTATTTTACTCATATTAATTTAATTAAAACGTAATGGCTCTTGTAGGCACTTATAGGCTTCTTCATTGCAGTTGACTATGAGTATGTGATTAAAACTATGATTCACAAACTTTCCTTTGGTATTGTGTTACAAATTAAAGTTCATATTCATTGGAGAACATTATCTCAAGTTCAATTAATAACACACAAAAATACTCATACGATATTAGTTTAATACTTTCTCAGTAGTTATGGAGAAAACAAAGAGGCCTGTTTTAAACATATGCATACGATAGCAGATCATGAAAGAATGCATTCGTCAAAGGAAAATTTTAAATGCTAGGTTGTGCTACTACAATTAATATCAACACAGGAGGATCAAATATTCGCTATAAGAAATCAGAATAAAGTCTGCTATTGCAACAATATTTACATTAGAAGGATTGTAGAAAAAGAGACGTCAAGTATCTGCGCCTCTTCATGGTAAAAGCAGGACACTGACACTTGCAGTGAAATGTATTCTCTTCCTCCTCCTCCTTAGACCCATAGAACCTGCAGACTTTATTCGAAAGAATAACAAATTTTTCAACATGTTTTTTTAATAGCTCAGTGGATCGAAAGGTTTGTATGCAGAATGTACAAGTCCAACATTGTTAACATTAAACAAACCATCCTGCTGTCAACAAAGTTGTGACATGTAAAACAAGCAGAGGAATAACAATACCCTGTAACACGACGGAGATTGTGAGCTCCAATGTGACCCTGTAAAGTTCATTAGCAATACAATTTCTGACGAGATTTCCGTGTGCTATAACCCATATAAGAGTTATCTTTGAAAGACCTGAAATTTTTCTAAGAAATACCGGGCATTCATGGACGAGGACGGACGTCGAAGTGTCATTTAATTCTTTAGCAACTTAATCCCATCCTAGCTGCCTGAGCAAATTAAGACATTTTCAGAGAAAATCCTACCACTAATAGGCATTGCAGTGCCATCAAAATGGCTAGGACTTCTGCCTGAAAAACTCTGTAGGTTTAGTCAGACAGCTAATACGAGTGTTTAATATCAGAACCCTTAAACACATACATACCTTACGTGCTCTTATAACAGCCTACTCAGTGTATTATTTTCGAACCATCGATATAAATCCCAAGGGTCTTATTGGGAACCTTCGCAATTTCAGACCAGAAGTTTATTATTAGTATTCCTAAATCAGAGGTTAAGTTAAAGCTAAAAACTATGTAATCGACTCGGATGTGTCTATGTATTCCCAGAAATCGTGTACATCCTTAATCAAGAGTGGGCTAAAAATTAATTGCATTGAGCCTTACTTTTACCAGTTCAGGCCTCTGCTTCTATGAAAGGCCAGATGGTAGCCATTGCGTATAGCAAATAACGCCGTAGTTGGAGTGAAGCAAATAGTCACCGGGATAGCATATTGATCTCTTTAATACATACATACATACCTACAGAATTAGTTATTACTACCCTTCCGTCAGCATTACGGCTTATCTTCTCACACTACTTATGTTATGTGTATTAATTTTATACATGAGTGGCGGAACCTACAGTTTAAAATCGATTACGAACGACTGATTTTTAAAAAACTTTTCATAGCAATTTTATTTGACGCTTAGAGTTTTTGCCAGAAATCTAACGAGAGGAAGTCGGAGAGCCGTTTTGATGGAGATGTCTGACCTGGTGTTTGAACCGAGGCCTCATGTCTAATAAGCCAACACACTACCTACTAGACTACGGCGACGAGACAAACGCTTATATGTACTTATATAAAACAGCCTACTCTGTTTAGAATTTTAGAGTCAGCGACATAAATCTGAAGAGCCTTATTGAGAACCTCCGGAATTTCAGACCTGGAGACCATAATTGGAATTTCTAAATCAAATGTCCTGTGCAGTTAAGTTATAAGGAACCATGTAATCGACTCGAATGTGTCTATGTATTCCCAGAAATGGAATCTAGATTGTCCCAAAATTTAACTGCATTGAAGCTTACTTACACCTGCTCAGCCTCCTACTTCAGTATAATGGTCAGGGGGAGCCATTAAGCATAGTAAAAAAGTCCTTAGTTGGAGTGATGGTCATCAGGATGGTCCCCGGTATTCGGTACCCCGAATTCTATTTTAAAGCTTCTCGACTAGGCAAGGGAAAAGTTGCTCACTATCCAACTCAAGTGATTCATTACAGTATCGTTGAAATGTGGCTTGTGTTTCAATAGTTTATTGTCACTACAATGGGCTCCCGGAAATCTCTCACAGAAAAAGGCTCTCACTAATTAGGGTAGGCTATCCAACTCAACTGATTCATTACAGTATCGTTGCAATGTAGCTTTTTTTTTTATGAAACCAGCACTCAGGGTATGGCCCCTACTCATGCAGTGCATTGTGCAGGTTTTTTTTAGGAAAGGTGGAAAGAGGGAAGATGCGAACGGCAAGGAAACGAGTTGCTGCTAGGTGACTATAAAATGGCCAGTGCTATACCTTCACCATTAGACAGTCTACAGGCAATCGTCCCCAAGAAGCCCGCAGTTTCTCACACCACTTATGTTGTGTGTGTTAATTTTATACATAAGTGGCGGGACCTACATTTTAAAGTCGACTCCGAACGACAGATTTTTTTGAGAAACTGAGAAGAAATCACCGAAAAAATACTTTTTGTATTTTTTTTATTTTTTGATGTCTGGCCTGGGACTCGAACCCTGGCTTTTACGTCTAATAAGCCAGCACACTACCTACGAGACCACGGCGACCCCAAAGCTTGTGTTCCATTATTTCATCGCCACTAGAATGTGCTCACGAAAATCACATCGAAGCACACCTTTGTCTCTTGGAGCACAATCGTTCGTGGTCGATGGACCAGTTTATCGTACTGTTCGTACTGTTGTTCGTATTTCAGCCACACTTACCGAGATTAGAATTTTCTTCTTCAGCGTGATTTCATACTTTCAAACATCTGTTGCTTTGCAAACTACAATATGGCATGCCAGTCTTTGATTACGAGCGAGTACACCAGCCAACAAAATAATAAGTTTGTTGCTGGCAAATGTCACTGGAGGAAAAAAACCCAATTGTTGTTCATCATGTCACCACTCTCCACTTCTCATTTTAATATGCTTGATAAGCCAGAAGTTTAAAAACAAAACAAAACTTATAAAAAAAATACAACAGAAAATAGAAAAGAAATCCAATCTGAAGTAAAAATTAAAAAAAAAACCGACCACAATAAATTCATGCAGGGTGGGGGAGCTGATTATTTCCACTCTCCACAGCGCTAATGTATGACGCTGACATTTCACAGTCTTTTCATCGAGTTTTATCCAAAATGCACTCACTGAAGCTGTGTGTGTATATGGTGATTATGTGACGACGATGCCGATGATAATGCAGGCCATTCATGTTTATATGATTGCCGACTTCTGTAAGTCGGAGTATAAGTATATCGTTCCACAATGTGGAGGCGTAATTATGAGTTTCCAAGTGCCTCATATTTACCACCACATGAATGCACATTAACAATGTGTCAAGATAAAATACAAAAACTATACCAGCAACAACAACCAACAATAATAATAAATTTATTAAGAATTTTATTAAAAACAACAACAACAACAACAAATATTATGTTTTATTTTTATTCATTGAAACAGATGTACAAGGAAAAAATTTAATTCGTTTTTTTCTCATTTTTTATTGTAATTCATGTGGCATAAAATTTATGACAAAAGGCTTGTGCTTGTGTTGTGTTGTACGCAGCAATTAAGAAACTGTTGCATTATGTGGCCAGTATTTTAATTGATTTAAATTTGTATTAAACTTGTGTTTACCATTAAAATGTTAATTGTTTAGTAGGAACTGTTAATGAGTTTAAGGGTCATACAGTGGGGGGAACCATGATCATAAAATGGATATGAAATTTAAACTTGAAAAAAGTTCCACACTTGTATGTAGAACTAGAGGCTAATCTCTCTTATGAATTCTTTCGATTATCCCTTCTACCAGCCTTTACAAGTGTATAATCTACTTTGTTGCCTTCACCAAAACCAGTAAATCACATGAGAGTAACTTGTCACGTAACTCGCTGTCAAGTCTAGAAAGCAGTTTTGAACAGTATTGGATGGTGGTGTGCACATTATATGTATGAACATCTATTGGCCACTTAACTGTCAATAAATACTGTAAACCCCTAATCGATGTATCCTAACACTGTCTTTGTCTTTATGGATATTATTGTAGATCCAAAAGTGCTGCAATAATCAACAACATTCCATGCCAGTTTCTGGTCCTTCACTATAAAGAAGACCCTGAATTGTTTATCACACAATTAAAATTTCAAAAAAAAGAAGGACCAATATTATTCCCTTTAGATCCTACATACATACGTAATTGGTCTTTACAACCCTTTAGTCAGGATTACAACCCAGCTTCTCACACCACTTATGTTGTGTGTGCTAATTTTATACATCAGTATCGCGACTCCGAACGACATATTTTTGATAAACTTTTCATGGCAATTTTATTTACTCTCAGAGTTTTTCCCATAGTTTCTGCTGAGCAGAAGTCGCCGCGGAATTATTTTCTTCATATTTTCTTTTGTTGGAGATGTCTGACTTGGGGCTTGAAGCGCGGCCTCACTTCTGCTAAGCCAACACACTACCTACTAGACTTACGGCGACTGCAACGCTTCCTTATCCTATTTAAGAATCCCCAAGCTCAGAGTGAAAATGACTGTAACTCGTTGTAACGTAGTCTTGATAGGGGATTTAACAAGAGATTTCTAAGAGGACTACACCTGCTGTAGTAAACTTTAGAATTTTCTGTAGTATTTCTCTTGTTCTCCCAGACTAAATGCAGTGGGTTTTGCATTGCATTGGTAGTTAAATCACATTGCGGCCAAGAAGCAACGAAATATCTTTCAGGCGCAATCTTTAGGTCTAAACACAGTGGCACCCACCACGAGTACGTTATTCCAGAGTTATTTATTGGCTGCTGAGAGCAAATGAGTTCAGAATATATTGTAGATTAGTAGAGAAGAAAGAGAGTAGTGCACTTAATAACGCAATTCATTTACCAAACGGTCGCAGAGTTCAGTCTGGTATGATAGAAAAAGAGAAATCTAGAACCTCTCTCTCTTCATGGTAAGAGTCAGTTGTTGACACAAAAGGTGATCGTTATCAGACCAACAGATCCTGTAGAAGTCATTTGACCCATGCCAAGTCTATCAGCATGGCTGCCAAAAAGACAGTTTCCTGTGAGAATTATAATTGGGCAAGGAATACCGATAGTATTTAGGGACAGAATATAGTCAGTCCTCCCTTTATTCCTATCAGTTCAACAGCGTTCGCCAATGTTGCACATAACTTCCTGGTGTCAACGAATTTTTTCCTCCGTGTAAAATTACTGGATAATAATTAGCTTATCTGAAGTAGCCGTAGTCTAGTATGCAGTGTGTTGGTTTATTAAGCAAAAGCCAGTTGTTCAAACCCCACGTCAGACATTTTAGACAATACAAAATATGAAAAAATATTCCTTTCGGCGACTTCCTCTCAGTAGTCTTCTGCCAATAAGCCTGAGAGGAAATAAAATTGCCACGACAAGTTTCTCAAATGCGGCGTTCAGGGGCGATGTTAAACTGTAGGTCCCGCCCTACTCATGGATAAAATTAACATATACAACACGGGTAGTGTGAGAAGGTAGATTGTAATCCTGAGTAAAGGGTAAGTAAGTAAGATTCAATCAGCTTAACTGATTTCCATATCAAGCCTAGTCAGTTCTTCAGCAATGTAATTTCAAATGATATGCCAATGTTCTGGAACTCATATAAGAGTTACTTTTGAAAGAACCGAAATTCTCTGAGGCCGAGGACGTAAATCTATATCACGTTCTTTAGGAAGATGATTTCAGCTCCTTCGTCAGCCTAAATTAAGAAAAAAATCGCAACATAGACCTTGACCTGCATCTAGAAAACACTGCAGTGGTCAGACCTATTTGCAATTAATTCCAGACTGAATTTAGAATGGAAATGAAAAGTAATTGAGAACGAATAACTTAGCGAAAAAGCTACAAGTATTCATAATGAAATGCTTGTGAACAATATTTTGAAAAAAAAAAATTTCGAATACTAACCTTCTGGCACTTACAATATTCTCGAAAATATGAGGATAGTTAGCCTAAGAACCAGTATATGAACTTTTAGGAACGTAATAAGGTCTCGTAATTGCCTTATATGGGGAAAGCTTTCGCAGATGTCGTTTAAGCCAGCACGTATTACATTAAGCTCTCCAGAGAATGTCTTTGATCCATGGCTTTTGGTAATACGAAAGAATCATGCACCACATTGAATATCGTCAGAATTTGAAATTAAGTTTCCAGTTTGCAAAATTAAAAATTTCGTCTGTCATTTACAATGAATTATGAATCGTTTGGCTGCACATAAAAAGCAATTTATATCCCCTACTAGATGTGCAACATTAACAATGTAATCCCCCCTTCTTAAAAGACAACAACAAAAAAAAATTACAATTCATTGACGTACAGTTTAATTAAACAATTCATTAAAACTAACTGGCCATTACAGACGTACTCGTACATCATCATATCCAGACAATGGACAATGAAAAATTCCCAACGTATGGCAAAAAAATGGAAAAATGAAATACAGTTTACTGCAGTAATAATGCAGCACTTTGGGGAAGTTGCATGAAATGCAACATGCAACATGCATTATTAGTTCATTTTAAATAATGCCACACAGACATATTTTTTGTTTTTGTAATGAAACAAAAAAAAGAAAATCTTTTATCATGCAAGTGAAAAGGGAAAATATGCGTCGTCCGTACATCATTACTTAAATGAAAAAATTTTGAAGAGGAAAAATAAGAAGAAAAACAATGAATGTCTGGTATAAAATTTAACTCCAGAGAAAAACAGAAATCATTTGAAAGAAAAAAATAAGAGAAGAAAAGAAAATCCATTTTATTATGATAAGAGGAGTCGATTTTCCACTTGATGTTGCAGAATCTTTTAATGTGTTTCTCATACTCTTTAGCATTTTCTTTTTTGAGATTACAAAACTGCACTGCACGTTTGTTTACATAGTTGCCTGGCTGACTAGCTAGCTGTATAGCTTCTTTAAACTCCACTTGTCTTGTGTGGTGGTGGTCGACCGTTCTGCTATTCTGGATTATGCAACAAGATTTTTGTGGCAGGAATGCACATTAAAAGATTAGCCAAGAATGAACACAACATATTGCTGTTGTAGTAAAAATAAATCCTAAATTGCCAAAGACATCCGGAGGAAAATGATGTGAAGAGGAAGCAAAACGAAATAGGAATTTTTAAGCAAAATAATGGAGAAATTCTTAAAATACGGACAATGGATATGGGCAATGGAGATGTGACTAATTGCTAACGATGGGATTTTAAATTCTTATGCGACTATAAGACACTCTATCCGTAGTATAGTTTTTAGATAAATTATGTAAGGGTGAAATATCTCCAACAAAACAATGTATGAAAAAATATTTCTTAGGCCACTTCCTCTCAGCAGATTTCTGACAAAAAGTCTGAGATTAAATAAAACTGTCATGAAAACTTTCCAAAAAAATCTGTCGTCTATATCTAAATCTATAAACTATAGGTCCCGCCACCCATGCATAAAAAATGAACACACCCAACATAAGTGGTGTGAGAAGCTGGGTTGGAATCCTGACTAAAGTGTTGTATTGACCAAGTATTTATTATGTGTTAGTCAACAAGAGAAAAATTCCATTAAGAATTCCTTCTAGTTCTAACATATTGCTGGAGCTTGATCAGCTAAATAGGTTAGATTGGATATCGTTACTTGATACCAAGTGTGTCAGTTAACTTTGGGACATAGAGGAGATCGATTGTGTGCTTAAATAAGCTTTGATTTCAACGTATACTCTCCTGTCGTATTTAATACTATCCTAGATTAGATTGGATTACATTCGATGACGAACTCTACTTGAAGGAAGAGGTTCCATTTGTGTTCGAGACAATAGCCATTCTGTATAAGTGCCCTGCATTTTTAAGTAATATAAGGTGGATCATCTATCGGTTTAAATTTTAACCTTCGGTTACTTTGAATCTGGCAATACTTATGTCATTCTATTCTGTCACCACAAAATGTAGTATATTATCTCCTCTGAACGTAATGAATCGATATACGCCTGAACAACACTGGGATATATTGGCCGAACCAGAAACTGCACTATAATGTCGATTTTACCAAAAACAAAAGAAATCTGTTCAAATGAAGCTAATTTTCATCTTGGTGGGTATGTTACATACATACATACATAATTGGCCATTACAATCCTTCAGTCAGGATTACGACCTAGCTTCTCACACCATTCATGTTGTGTGGGTTAATTTTATACGTGAGTGGCGGGACCTACAGTTTAACATCGACTCCGAACGACAGATGTTTGAGAAACTTTTTCATGGCAGTTTTATTTACTCTCAGAGTTTTTGCTAGAAATCTGCTGAGAGGAAATCGCCGAAGAAATATTTTTTTTTTCATATTTCGTTTCGATGCCTAACCTGGGATACGAACCCGGGCTTTACGTCTAATAAGCCAACACACTACCTACTAGACCACGGCGACTTTTTGTTGGGTATGTTAATAAACAAAATTTCCGTGTTTGAGGCTCAGAAAAGCCACATGTGGTCTTACAGAAGCCAATACACCCATTACGAGTGATTGTGGAGCGAAGGCGTCATTGGCGCATATTTCTTTGAAAATGAGGACGGCGCAACCATTACGGTCTAGGGAGACATCTAACGCACTATGATAACCGATTTTCTTGTTCCCGATCTTCATGTGAGCAGTGAACAATGTTTGGTTTCAACAGGATGGTGCAACATTTCATGCCACAATCGATTTATTGCGTCAAACGTTTGATGGCCATATAATTAGTCGAAATGGTGATATCAATTGACCGCCAAGAAGTTGCGATTTGATACCGTTGAATTATTTTCTGTGGGGCCCCGTTAAAGAAGAGTGTTATGCCGATTAACCAGAGACAATTGAGCATTTGAAGGCCAACATTGAGATACGACCCCATACACTCAAAAAATTCCACGAAAATTTGTCCGATCGAATGAGGTACTGTGTGACCAGCCGAGGCAGCCATATGAAGGATATAATATTCCATTATTAATCGGAACAAATCACAACAAAAAAAAAATTAATTTAGCAAAATTTAATTTTTAAATTTAAACCTTTAAATGGCCCATCCTATATTTAGGAATACAGTACCTTCCTCAACTGTGGTTAAAACTATACTTTTGTATATAAATTGTGATATAAAATATAAAATTCCTACAAGTTCAATTCCAATTGATGATGATTGATGTGGCCACTGTTCATATATCATTTACACTGTGAAAGATGAAAAGAATTTTTCGAATTAAAAACCACACAGAATTTACAGAATGTTGTGTGTGTGGTGCAATGAAATCGTAAAAATGTTCTAAATTTTCTTTAAAAATTCGTTTTTCATTTTGCAACATTTATTTTTAATGGCCATTGAAAATGCCTCTTTAACCCTCCGTCACAGTCATGGGTCTGGCCAGACCTTTTCCAATTTATTTTGCATTTTAAACGTGTTTCCAATATGGCTAGAGATTTGAATTTTCAGGTACCCTTCTGAAATTTTCTTGGCTTTCTGGTGGTAAAAAAATGGGACGAATAAAGTAAATAAAAAAGGAGTTAGAAGGATATTTTGAAACCTATGTCATATTACCACCACAGTGGGCCTTCCAGACCCACTTTTTAAACGTTATAAATTTGTAATCGAAGCAGTCTTTAAATGTTTTGTTTTAGTTTGACGCGAACTTTCAAAGTGTTTATGACAAATTTTTTCTAAAAAAGTGTTAAAATTGGAAATTTTTGGAAAATGAATGATAAATTATAATTCATTTTCAATACTCGACGTTCTAGTAACTTCGATACGGATTTCTACACTAGAATTGCCGAAGCTTTGGCAAATGACTTGAGGCGTGAAAGAGCTAATGAGGAAGCCAGACAACATGAAGAAGATGATCCATTTTTGGATGAAAATGATGAAGATTATTTGCTATACGAACCAAATGTAGAAGACGACAGTGATGTAGAGGAGGAAGACTGCGTTTCTGAAATAGGTGAAGAAAATAATAATTGTTTCATTCGAAAAGATGGAACCATATGGAATAGAAACCAGCCGACCAGTGGTGCACGTACTCGTCAACATAATGTGATGCGTTTTCGAGCTGGGCCTAAAGAGCAAATCTCTGCTCCACTTGAAGTTTTCAAAAAAAAATTTTACACCAAATATTACAGACATATCGGTATGGAAGAGACGCAGTCAATAAATGGAATGCTGCAAATGTAAATAAAAAACCAGGAGTTTGGAATGATCTAAAAGAAGATGAATTATACGCTTTCATCGGCATTCTCTTAGCAATGGGAGTTTCACATAATAACATGCAAAATCCACGGGTTTTGTGGCGTACTGACAATTTATCCATATTCAGGGCCGCAAAGTCTCTTCATCGATTTATATCCCTGACCAGATACATTTGGTTTGACGACGGAAGAAGACGGTTATTTTGATTACTCCAAGACAAAGCTGCGCCTATTCTAGATATATGGAATTTTCTAAACGAAAATCTTTCGAAGAATTATAGTCCGCAAGAGAGTAAAACCATTGACGAGCAATTGTTTCCATACCGGGGAAAAACTAAATTTACACAATATATACCAACGAAACCTGCAAAATATGGCATACAAAATTGGTGGGCCAGTGATTCAAAAACAAAGTATCCGTTACAAGGAAAATTATACACAGGTCGAAAGGAAGGTGAACAGCGTGAAATAAATCAAGGTGAAAACGTTATGCTGCAACTTGCAAAGCCGTACGCTAAAAGTGGTAACACAATTGTCGCTGACAATTTTTTTACATCTTTAGAAGGAGCAAAACGTCTGGCTAATCTTGGTCTAGCATTCGTTGGCACCATTCGATCTAATAAGAAATGCATTCCTATAGAAATGAGAAAAAGTCCTTCACGACAACTTGGATACACTTTGCAGTTATGTTCCAAAAAAGAATAGATGCTTCAATCTTCTGTCCACTGTACATTAAGCAGATAAATGTGAAGGTGAAGCCAATAAACCAGAAGCAATTTTATTTTATAATAAAAATAAAGCTGGTGTCGATTGCATGGACCGAAAAGGTTTCGCGTTTTACAACAAAGAGAACAATGAAGAGGTGGACTTTTGCATTTTCTGCAATATGTTTGATATTATGGCACTGGCAGCATATTGTATTTGTAAAGAACAATAAAAGAAATGACGCAAGACGCAATTTTTTGAATACGTTGTCTAATTCTTTAGTTTTCCCAAATATCGAAAACCTAATGAATAACACTTATGTTATTGGTCAATTTAGTATACCTGAATTTTTAGTTATAATTTGATGCAATTTAAACCGCTTTTAAAACTATCTACATAAAAAAATAATGTTAACTTATGCAAATACACTAACATTTATATTTGGTCTGGCCAGACCCAGTGTGGTACTAATGTGAAAAACTAAAAGTGTGTGTCACGGAGGGTTAATGGAGTATTGAAAATTAGCAGAAAAAAATTCATGAAAATTTTAAAAATATTGTGCGGTATGCAGTGTTAATGTTTTGTAAATAGATTATGAAAAATTCGTTGGGGCGATTGATATGTACATATTTAAAACAAAATGCAGGCATAAAATATAAATTTAGTATTTAAATGATGCATCTGTAATTGCTGTTCTGATACCACATATGAAAACTCAAATTAGGTTTACTTTACTAAACTTAAATGCGTTGAAGAACTGTATTCTTAATGTCTGTAATATGAAGATGATGCTCTGGGTAATTGGCCCGGGTAGTTTGCAATTATTTGAACCTATAATAAACCTCTTGATATCATGCAATGCACAGTGGTACACAACTATTGCAAGAAATATGAATTTTTTATTTGTAAATTAAAAGTTTAAATATTGTCAGCAAATCTACAGGTTGGTGTAAAAGTCATATTAAAATATGTGTGCCAGTGTAGTCTACGGAGTCGTACTGCCATACGGTATTAATTAGTCTGCCTTTCTCATATGGATAGTGTCACTCTAAAGGTTCTGAAGGGCTTTGTTAACTTCATTACATTGACACTATCTATTGCATCTCAGTCCATATCAACCCGTCTACCATTAAAATATGAGCAATTTCGCATCGCTCACTTCTAGGAACATAAGCGGCTTTTTGGGGAACTGTCATTTACGAAGCGAAATAGCTAACCACTATGTGTAGTCATGAATTCTGTTTAATTATACTTGGCCTCTAGGTAACATTTATTTACCTGTTTATTTATGCTTGCATTAAGTAAGTTAAGCAAGTTCATTCGATAGCCCATTGTGTTACCCAGTATGAGGCAAGTCCACTTGTTATGATCCTTTAGTGGTGGGTTTGAATCACACCGAATTCCAGATGAAACCGGCTAGTTCCCTTAGTCGTACATTTACCAGCATGCCCAGATTTTCAAACGTTTTGCTATTCATTAACCAATGACGTCAGTTTTGAAGGGCAGCACCTTCACATAAAGCTTCTTAAATTTGTCGTTCGAAGTTGCCGATAAATAATAGGTCCAACTACCTGTGAATAACATTAACTACAAGGATATTAATCCTGACTAAAGGGTTGTAATGGTCAATTAGTTAAGTTAGATGGAAAACCGCTGAGAAAAAATGCTTACTGAAGGTTGGTTCCATAAACAAAAAATCAATCAGAACATGGCATACTAAGCAGTTGTTTAAGCAAGCTGCTCGATAAGCGTTTTCCAACTCAACGAACTAAATCAACAGATGATTGTAAAAATGTTGACTGAACCCTGGGACCTTGTTTAACCAGTTAACCGGACAATAAATCTTTGTTTAATTCGTTTCATCAAACCTCAAGTAATGAAAGGTAATACATGATTGGATATTAAAACCCTTCAGTCAGGATTACAGCCTAACTTCTCACATCACTTATGTTGAGAGTGATAATTTTATACATGAGTGGCGGGACTTTACAGTTTGAAGTCGACTTCGAATGACAGATTTTTGTCAAACTTTTCATGGCAATTTTATTTACTCTCAGTAGCTTTTCATATTTTGTTTAGTTGAAAATTTCTGACCTGGGGTTTGAACCGTGGCCTCACGTCTAATAAGCCAAAACACTACCACTATACTACCAAGACTACGGCGACTACATACCCGCTAAGTGAATATCCAGCTCAACGAACAGACTGAATTAATAGATGATTGGAAAACTGTTGACTGAACACTCTGACCAACAAAACAAAAGGAAGATCGCATGGGGATCAGTGGTTTAAAATTCTTGTTCAACTTGTTAACAGTTAACAGGCGAATAACAATGTTTGTTCAACTCATTTCATCACACCTCAAGTAATGGAAGGTAATACATAATTTGTCATTACAACACTTCAGTCAGGTTTACAACCTAGCTTCTCACATCACTTATCTTGTGTTAATTTTATACTTGACTGGCGGAACCTACAGTTTAAAGTCGACTCCGAAGGACAGATTTTAGAGAAACATTTCATGGCAATTTTTAATTACTCTCAGGCATAGCATAAATCTGCTGCCAGAAAGCTGCTGAGAGGCAGTCGCCGAAGAAATATTTTTTCATATTTCACTTTGTTGAAGATGTGTAGGATGGAGTTTGAACCGTGGCCTCACGTCTCTTAAGCCAACACACTACTAGACTATGGCGATTTCGAAAGGCGAATGAGTCGTCCATTGCAGAAGTACTTCGTGTGTGACGAAATATATCGTCATATCCAGTTTATAAGTCATGCAGGTTGTTGGAAAACTCTGAGTTGTTATCCAACCCAACAGTTTACTAAGCTAACGGGCGGCTGGAAAATTCAGTTCATTTCGGATAACTTTATTAAAATTCCGCATAAAGAAGTTTGTGGACATGAAATACCTACACGTTAATACGGCTTTAGATCAATCATTATGTGACCTTAGGCCTGGTATTTATGATTACAATTTTACTCATTAATAAACCGAGATTAAGATTCGTTTAAAATTAGAGTGGGTCGTGTTTTATGCTCTTTTAAATTAATGAATAAATAAATAAAAAGTTTTTATTAATTTATTCATGAGCGTGCCACTGTGCCTACACAATTTCTTTGTGTGTTTCAAACAAATTTATTTGTTTAAGCGAATTTGTTTCGATTTGAATTTGAATAAAAAATCATAAATTTACCACAAGAAAAATGCATTCCATTATTTAGCAGCATATTTCTTTAGACGGACGGTTACCGTGTTTTATAACATATTTCGTATACGAACAGCAGCAACATTGCATTGCATTTCAATAGACGGACATACTGCCTACAAATTACAAAAGGTAGTGGGGGTATTAGTATTGGTGCTATAACATCAATTGCCTGTGGGGCAATACTCCATGCATGCATGAAGCTAGAAAAAAACAAATCAAAAATGCAAAAACAATACAAAGGCACGTGCGTTTTTCTAATGAATTCAAGGCGATTACGTATTTGGAGCAAAAAGCTCCATATTTTGTTTGTATTTGTTGCGGGTTTTTGCTGAAACCGTTTTCAAATGCATGAGAAGTTTGCATTAAACCCAACGGCAAAGTTGCTGTGTTTGGCCAAATAGCGGTTATTAAAGTGGAGGCTGGAAACTTTATTTTTGTTGTTGTTGTTGTTTATAGTTTCACCAGTATAGCTACACTTTATTGCAGCAATAGTTTGAAGAAAAGTTTTGTTTTGTTTGTTTTTTGCTCTTTCTCTCCCCTTTACGCTTAATAAGTGTGTTAAATAAAGAAGTGAAGTGTTGGCTGGCATATCGGTTTCCAGCCTATGGTTGGTTAAACACACACTTTTTTGTTGTTGTTGTTTTAAGAAGAAATTGTTGCTTTAATTTGTTCTTTATTTTTTTTTTTTGCTGACCATAACAGATGTGTGAAACTGATAAGATTCTTCTGTTTTTCTTTCACTCTTTCTTTTCTTCTTTTCCTCTGTCGTGGAATTTACTTGGAAAGAAAAAAATTCGTATAAAAAACCCTGTAACCAGCAAACAGTAACAATAATTCGTTGTATTTTACTGGTGTCTGGGAGGTGTGTCTGTAATTTATTCCTTTTTTTTTTTTTTGTTTTCGTTTTCCTTGCTGTTGTTGTAATGATAAGGAGCTAGGTTAGGACAAAGACAACAAAAGGACAGAAAAAAAGGAACATAAAAAATATCATGAAATCATTGATGTTTATTGAATTGACAAAAAGCCGTAAGATTATGTGTGACATGATTTGTTTTGAAAGATAAACAGTTTTTTATTTTTGTACAAATAGTCTGCTATTGTATGGATGGCTAGACTTAATCTAAACTGTATACAACAGTTGATAAAATAAAGTGATGTAAACATTAAATTTTTTGTTTATTCTGTGAATACATTCACCCGATAACCGATATCTTTATGTTCCCTGCCAGCATAAGAGAATTCTCGCTGCTTTAGTGGCTTTTTGATTTTAAAACAGAAGTAGAATCACATGGGATTGCGAATTTCCACAAAAAAAAATTGTAATCGAACTGCAACTCGTTATTTTCAAGCACTTTTCAAGAAATTTGATGCCGGTAGCACTAAATTTGAAATATTAATCAAAACTTATCTTTCATTAAGCGCTTCCTTTCAATCTTTAAATTAAAAAAACAAAGCAATATGTGTGTGAGATATCATCGCAATCAATCAATGCTATTATGTGCAGAGTATATGTACATACATATGTATGCATGTACATAACAAAATTAGTCATCACAACCCTTCAGTCAGGATTCTAACCAAGCATCTCACACCACTTATGTTGTGTGTGTTAATTTTATACATGAGGTTCGGTATATACAGGTTAAATTCGGCTTCGAAAGACAGATTTTTTTTGAGAAACTTTTCATGGCGATTTTTTTTATTCTTACGGTTTTTGTCGGAAAGTTCTTGAAAGGAAGTCACCGAAGAAATAGTTCTTCTTATTTCGTTTTGTTGCAGATGTCTGTCCTGGTGTTTGAACCGTTGCCTCACGTCGAATAAGCCAACACATTACCTACTAGACTACGGCGAAGCAAAATAAATAAAAAATTTAATTTCCCGCTTTTTCTTATAAGTGTCTTAGGGTACCTCGACCTATGACCCATAGTTTAATCAATCCATTTCACTTCAGATATATGCTTTTTTACCAAATCTTTATCCTCCAAATGAGTGGATGATACCTTTTCTTCGGGACTTCCTGGAGAATTCGAATCTATTGTGGTTGGGATTATGTCGTCATGTGATTTTTGCAACATAACAGCACCATTCACGGTTTTTGAAATTCGGTTCGTTATTACTCTTATATTTATCATATAGAGGATTCATAATACTGCGACCTAATTTAGTGCTCTCAATCAATATATGGTATCCCTATAACTCCTCTTTCAATACTATTGCCACGACAAGCTTCTGGAAGGTGCCGGTTGTCAGCGAGAGCAACATTGCCCTCAGCAATTCCTTCTGGAATGTTTTAATAACTGACAGGTCCCAAGCCTGTGTTCTGATGGCTCATTCTTATCATCAGAGAATCCCGATGTTGGTTACGAAAAGATCCTTATTAGGAACAAGTGCTCTCTGAGTCGACAGTTCTCTGTTAATAACCTCAGATTCTTCCTGAATTGTCTTAAGTACATATGTATGCCGCATATTTGTTTATATGACCTTAAACTCATTTGGCCCTAACCTCTATCTCTATCTTCTATTTCGTCGAGTGTTGTCTTTCAAATACATTTTCTAACTCCGTAGAAAGTTTTTGACCGGTGGGAGAGTTCTCCTAATCAGAAGTTTATTTGCCTGCTCATTGCCATGATATGGTAAATGAACTATTACCCAACAAAGGGTTTTCGGTGCCTAGCTATTTCAGCTTCCCCTTATAGTTCCATACTATTTTCGAGTTAAATTTAAAAGAGCTGAGACCTCGAATGGCGTGACTGTGAGATAGCACTATCGTCTTTTGGCTGCAAGAAGATGGTGAGAGAAAATAGATCGAGATCTTGACTGACATACATTATGTATGTATGAACGTCCGCTGCTTTATTTTCATAAGGCGTCTTTTCTTCTGCCATTAAATATTTAGCAAAAGATGCAATTGGAACCGTCCAGTATTAACCGATTCATTCGATATTTCTAGTCTTTTACGATTCTAGCAATAATGGCGTAGACTTTTCCGCTAATGCTGGTAAAAAAAATAGGTCTGCGCCCTGTATTAACATATTATATATTGGGCTGCACGCCTTAGAGTATGTCTAAATTTTTTCTTGCTCAGTCCTTAGATCCTTTATTTTATTATATATCATCTTAGCTGAGAGAAAAGTTTCTTCTCAACATTTAGAATAGTTGGGTAAACACCATACTTTAGTTAAAGCTTCCCATTAAAACCATTTAAGACATAATAATAACGCTCGTATTAGATTGTGGTGTGGAATATCAAAAACCTGATTTAATTTTAAATCATAAATATTGTAACGAAATCCTTTTGTGTGCTAACTATAACTACACACTTCTCTACAGTAAATAAAAATTCAATTTTAATTTTCATTCTTTCAAAAAAATTACACACACTTTTCTCTACAGGCCAGGCCTTTATGATTTAATAACGATAATATACTATGATTACAACATTATGGTCGATAAACATGAAACCCAAAACTTTTTCGTTTCAAACCCAACCGTAAGAATACAAAACTAAAGTATTTCATTAACAACTTTTCTTTAGTCTTTTATTTCTTACTCCCAACTCAGTATCAAATTAGTAAGTTTATGGTGTTCAATCAACTCTTCTCGATTAAATCATCAAAGAAAAGAAGACGAAGAAAAAGAAAAAATTTTAAACAATGCTTTTATAAACAATTTTATTCTCGTATTTTTGTTCATTTAATAATGGAATGAAACACTTGTTTAACTTATGAAATTGAAAAAATCTAAACAAACCAAAGTATTCAGTCGGTCAGTCAGTCAATCAGTCAGTCAGTCATTCACTCATTCTGTGAAACATTAAAACGATTAAAAAAAAATTTGATTTAAAAGTTTCAAAACTCTTGAGTGGCTACTCACGCTGGTTAAAGAAATGACTGCACAAGTGCCACTTCAACTCTGCGAAATGCAAAAGATATTAGTGAACGTGTGTTGATTAATTAAAATTTAGAGGGGTACCATTTTGAAATGGAATAATAATCTATGGAAAGATTAGATTTGGTAAGGTGGCCCATCCACATTCACGTAAAAGGTCCCACTTACGCCATCATTTAGCCTCATTGTGATACAAGCATCCTCTGATCAAACATTATCTAGAAGAAAGCAATACAAGTCCACAACAAATCTTGTTATTGTAGCAGTATTGGAGAGTTCAGTCAAGGATGTCAGAAGACGAGTTGTTAAGACAACAGCAGCCTTCTGTCCTTCAGGCTCACAACTCATGTAAAAGTTATTTGCATAATGCTAAGATTTTCAGCAATTCCAACAAAAGAACAATGTGTCCAAGCAGAATCAAGCAATATCACGCGTATTCATTGCTGCCAACGAGTGAACAATATCCAATTTAACTGAGGCAATCGGAATACCTACACCCTGTAACATAACGGAGATTATAAGTTTCATAGCCTGTGGGGAAACTTGTTGATATCCTCCAAGTGGAAGTCTACGTCAATGAAAGATGTGTTTAATTCAACTTGGACAGTCAGTACAAAGGAACGGAAGTACTATCCATTAGTCTGGCATCCATTCGATCCCTCGGCTATTATAAATTTAACTCGAAAATAGTATGGAACTGTAGGGTAAGGCTGAAATAGTTAGGCAGCGAAAATATGGCCAGCCTCTGACGGGTAACAGGACATGGCAATGAGCAGGCAAATGAACTTGTGATTAGGGGAGCTCGCCCACGCCACACGGTCAGAACCTTTTTGCGGAGTTAAAAATGTATTTGAAAGACTACACTCGACTAAAGAGAAGATAGAGAGAGAGTTTAGGGCCAAATGAGTTTGACGTCATATAAAAAAATATGAGTCATATATACGTAAGGCTACCCAGGAAGAATCTGAGGTTAATAACAGAGAACTGTAGACTTAAAGAGCACTTGTTCCTAATAAGGATCTTTTCGTAACCAATATAGGGATTCTCTGGTGGTAAGAATGAGACATCAGAACACATGTTGGAATTTGCCAGGCACTAATGCATTACAGGGGAAAACATCAGGGTGCATAAGAGATGCTGAGCTCAATGTTGCTCTCGTTGACACCCAGCTCCTTTCTGAAGGTTATCGTGACAATAGGATTGAATGAGGCTTTATAGGAATACCATATCGTCGTCGAAAATCCAAAAGTACGTAACAAACATTTTTCTAATTTTACAGGAGAAGCAAAAAAGTTATAAGTACTTCGAATGTAGAAACATTTTGAATTATTGATATAAAAACGTTATTTTTGGTCGCAAGAATCTAAAAATTGGTAGAGATATGTTAGATAACCTCACGAATCATAATCAATCAAAAACTCGATTTTGATTTTTTTGATGATACGTACTTTTGGATTTTCGACGACGATATATTAATTGAGGGCACTAGAATAGACTGTCGTAGTACTATGACTCCTCTACATGATAATATTTGGAATAATAACGAGCCGAATATCAAAAAACGTGAATGGTGCTGCTGTTTTACAAAAATCACATGACATAATCCCTACCACAATAGATACGAATTCTCCAGGAAGTCCCGAAGAAAAGGTCTCATCCACTCATTTGGAGGGAAAAGATTTGCTAAAAGAGCGTATATCTGGAGTGAAATGGATTGATTAAACTATGGGTCATAGGTCGAGGTCCTAAGACACTTATAGGAACAAGCAGGAATTTCAATTTTTTATTTACTTTACTTCGCCGTAGTCTAGTAGGCAGTGTGTTGGTTTCAAATCCAATGCCGGATATCTCCAACAAAACGAAATATGAAAAAATATTTCTTCGTCGACTTCCTTTCAGCAGATTTCTGGCAAAAATCTGTCGTTCGGAATCGACTTTAAACTATAGGTCCCAACACTCATCTATAAAATTAACACACAACATAAGCGGCGTGAGAAGCTAGGTTGCAATCCTGACTAAGGGGTAGTAATGACCAATTATGTATGTTATGTTATGTAAGTCAGTCATTATCTTACTTCTTTCAGTCAGATGAGCTATTTACTTCGCGTGTGGCATTAACCGTGTACATCTTTCATTAAATACAGTGTGAAACGCCACCACAAAAGTCATGGAATGAACCACCCAGATTGAATTTCAAAATTAATTTCTATGAAAAACAAACGCAAATATTTGATTTGTAAACTTCTCAACAGAGAGTGATCTTTTGCTTAAAAGAATGAAAGATGAAAAGAGAGAAACGGCCTAATTTGTTATGACTTTGCTTTAGTTTTGATTGTTTTTAACTTTAGGCACAGCTTGACTTCTTTAGCGCAGTGAAACTATTCAATATCAAGCAGAGTGAAAAGAAAATTTTATGGGAACTTTTATGGGAAATCATAAATTCATTTTGGGATATGAATTTATGAACTTATTTATGAACATTTGTTCATAAATGTTTAAAGACAGTTTAAATCAATACCAGACTGGCGTTTGCTAGATCACAAAGCCACTGTAGGCGTTAGCTTTCCATAGGGCATTAAATTTTCTTTCTATTTTAGTTTGGCTATATCAAAAGGGTTTCATTTGAATAGAATTTTTGCTTTCCAATCAAAAGGTATTAAATTTCATAAAACCTAATATTTTTCCTTCAAATACAAATAAAATAAAAATAAATAAGCAAACAACAACAACAACACTGAATGAATGAAACTAAAAATAAATTTCCATTTTATTCCAAGAAACTTTCAATTCTCATAGACATGCTGAACAGAAAAAAAGAAAAGAAATTTAACACAATTAGAACACCCCCTCCCTCACTTACATATTTAGACTGGCATGGTGTAGGCAAACAAATGAGTGCGAACATCTAATGACATTTCAGCGTTGACAGCTACTGTCATTAACAAGGGCCCTAGCCAAGATATCTAAATAGACAGGCAGACAGCAAACTGCTAGCAGCCGTACCTGAATCAACATATCAAACGACATACGAGTACAACTGCCCCTGAAACAACGAAGCACTTATTATGCAGACAGTCAGGGTAAAGTGTGAAAAAAAACAAAAACAAGGAATAGACAGACACACAATTAGTCCAAGGAAGGAGAAGAAAAACAAGCCGCCTGGTATCGTATGACATTTAATGTAAGAATGCCGGCATTAGGTAAATGAGAATGGATTACTTGGCGCAATGTTGATTTAAATCTTTACACAGCCAGGCAAAACAAACAATGAAAATAATTTTCATTTCTTTCTCTCTCTCTCTCTTTCTCTGTCTCTCTCTTTTTCTCTCTCTCTCTCTCTGTCTCTCATGTAATAACGGTTTGCATAACACCGAAATGTTTTGATTTTCCCGTTTTTACCTGCATAACGTAATCACAATGAAAACTCCGTGTAACCCTTTCGTTAAGATATTCGTACACCGAAATCGTTGGGAAAATTCTTCAAATCTCTCTTAGGAATGTTAGTTTATGTAACAATTTTCTTTGCTTTACTTTCTTCTCTGTATTGGTAAGAAATACAAATTGAATTTGAGGAAAATCTTAAGGAAAAACAATAAGAAAACCTACAACAAACATTTCTTCATGATGTTCAAACAAACAAATTTAATAAAATAAGACAATCGGTCCAAGGCGCCTATAAAATACCTTCCAATATTTGACGGGACTGCCAAATCCGCTTTAGTGATTGAGGTTTTCGTAGAGCTTATCAAAAACAAATTTCACTGTGATTTGCAGCCATTAATTTGACTTCCTTAGTCAGTTACAGAGCCATGTTTTCTCCATATCATGTAGTGCCACATACATAGGGTGGGTGATTTAAAAGCTTAAATTTAAAAATGCAATAAAACAAAAACCATTTGAAATTTCGCCAAATTTAATTTTTTGTTTTGAAGTACAATTATTCCGGTTAGAAATGGAATATTAATTCATTAATCTGGCTGCTGGGGCTGGTCTCACAGTACCTCATTCGATCGGACCAATTTTGGTGCACTTTTTCTAGTGTGTGGGGTCGTATCACGGCAATGGCATTTCAAATGTTGGCCTTCAAATGCACAATTGCCCCTAGTTTGTCGGCATAACATTTTTCTTTAACGAAGTACCACAGAAAATTGTCCAAAAGTGTCAAATTGTAGCTTCATGGCCAATTAGCATCACCATTTCGGCGAATTAAACGGCCATCAAACGTTTGACACAATAAATCGATTGTGACACGAGATGTGTGTCAAGTTGCACCATCCTATTGAGACCAAACATCTCTCACATCTATACCATGAAGAGCACGTACAAAAAAATCGGTTATCATGGTGCGATAGGTGTCTCCATTAACCGTAAAGGTTGCGGTGTCCTCATTTTCAAAGGAATATGGGCCAATGATAACTCCGCTCCCTAAGCCGCACCAAACAGTCACTGGTAATGGGTACATTGGCCTCTGTAAGACCACATGCAATTTTCCTTATTAACGTACCCAGCAAGATGGAAATGAGTTTCATTCGAAAAGATGATTTTTATTGCTCAAGCGTCAATCGATTCATTATGTTCAGTGGAGATGATATACTGAATTTTATGGTGGCAGAATAGAATGACATAAGTATTGCCAGATTCGAAACAACCGATGCGTCAAATTTAAACCGATAGATGGCCCACCCGATATAATAAAAGAAATGACCCTTTTTAATGTAAAGATTTTGAAAGTGAATAAAATTGCAATGTTCGTTGGCGAAACAGGCTGAATAAATAACAACTAATTTGAAGTTTTTGCAAGTCGGCGTAGCCTAGTAGGTAGTGTGTCGGCTTATTAGACGAAAGGCCACGGTTCAAATCACAGGCCAGACATCAAAACGAAATATTTAAAAAAGCATTTCTTCGTCGACGTCCTCTCAGCAGATTTCTGGCAAAAACTCTGAGAGTAAATAAAATTGCTATGAAAAGTTTCTCAAAAATCTGTCGTTCGGAATCGACTTTAAACGCACACAACATAAGTGGTGTCAGAAACTAGGTCGTAATCCTGACTAAAGGGTTGTAATAGCCAATTATGTATGCAATTTGAAGTATTTAATGCCCTATTTGCAGACTCAATACAACATTACCCAGCAACATCCAGCATTTGCTCAATTCAGTTATGATCTCCGAAGACTTTTATTGCCAAATACCACCCGATAACCAGTATTAACCAATCAATATTGCCTCAGCCCTAACAGACCACCACATCTGAAGTCTAAGTATTGTTAGACCTCATGGAATACCATGAGATAGTGAAGCTGAAAATTTAAAATTTCCCCCAAAATAATATCAAATTTCTGTCATTTTAAAAACTTACGTTTCTTTAACACATAGCAGTACAGTGCAGGGTACTAGAATATATTAAGTAATGAGAGAAAGAGAGAGAGAAAAAAATGAATTATCCAGATAGAAAATAAAAGTGTTGCCCGCATAAATCGTTACACTTAAGTGATGAAGAAGTGTAGACTTCAACAGTTTTATTTAATTCAAACACTCGTAAATCTTCGTTCAAAATGAAGAAGAAGAGGAATTTTTATTCAAACAATCTCTTTAAGATATGAAGGCAATAACGTATACAGTGTATACAGTAATTGGTTTTACATTGGGAAAGGTAAAGAAAAAAGGTTCACACTTGCTAAGGAGGTCATTAAAGACAGAAATTTTAAAATCAAACAAATTTTGAAATTTTGTACACACTCTACATGTGGTAGCATTTGTTTGGGACACCATTGAAAAATCAATGAGAGATACAAATTTGTTACACTGTGCACCAAATTTGGGGAAGTCTAATCAATGGAACAAGGTACGTGACTAGTTTCTCACCACACTTATGTTGTGAGTGCTAATTTTATGCATAAGTGGCGGGATCTACCAGTTTAAAGTTGACTCCGAACCTTTTCATGGCAATTTTATTTTATTCTCAGAAATTCTGCCAGAAATCCGTTGAGAAATACTTTTTCATATTTCGTTTTTTTGGAGAGGTCTGACCTGGAGTTTGAACCGAGCTCTCACATCTAATATGCCAACTTACTACATACTAGACTATGACGGCATTAACAGTGATGGGCCTACGGACTGAAAATGGTGCCTCACTATAACTGTAGACTGTGATAGATTTGGGATAGAGGGCAAACTAGCAGCTCTAACTGGAGAAACTGGCGCTAAAAGTCAGGAAGGCTGGTTCTCAATTTTGTACTCTGCTTAGTACTGACTCAGCTAGCAATGACTGTATGAGTCATCAGCTCGGCTCTAAGTATTCTTGCACTATACTGCTAACGTCTAAGTCACTTTTTTGGTTTCAAATACAATTTTTGAATTGATTGTTGAACTATTTTTGTTGACTACGGCAACTTCTAGAATAGCTGATACTCAAATCACATAGTGGGTCGATCGTTATATTCAAGAACTGTTGTGGATAAAACAGATTCTTGATTAATTGTTATCCACAGAAGCTTTTAGAATCTTATTTTTAAAGGGTGCTCGTCGAACATTTTAGCTCTTTTTGTTTTCTGTAAAATTTGAGTAAATTAAAGAAATGAAATTAACGTGGGTATTACGTTCTTATTTCTACCTGTTGTGATTTGTTATCACAGTTTGTAGGAGACTTAAACAATAATTCCCAAGACATAAAAGATTACATTTTATTGAAATGCAAAACAAATAAAATATTTGTGTGATCTTTAAATGAAATGAAATCGTAAATAAGAAATGAAATCATTTTTTTTGAATATGAATATGACCAGCATAATATTTGCCTTTTTTCTATTAAATAATTGAGGGAGTATCGTAGAGTATCGAAAGCAAACAAATAAAATCACTTTTATTATGTAAATAAGAGGGGCTTTTGAATAACGAAACAATAAAATTTCTAAGAACGTCTACATCAGTTTTAGTTTCATTTGTTTGTTTTTGGAATTTTGAATAAATTCCCACAAAATACTTGCATTTGTATACAATCATATGAAAATGGAAAGAAATTTAATAATTTAAATAAATTATAAATTATGTGTGAATGCAGTGCGGGCAGACAGAAAGCATCTTTGAAAACTTAGTGCTGGACTACGTGTGCCATGCAATGAGCTGCACAAGAAAAATCTGTTGCAAGTAAAAGTATTTACTCCAACCAAAGTCAATACTCCAAACTATACAAAAATTATCATTGAAGTTAAGTAAAGCTCTTCACTTGTAGTCGCCTTAGTCTAGTAGGTAATGTGTTGGATTACACAGCCCTGCAAATTTGGACTTTTTTTGTGCAAATAAGATGGCTCCAGGTGTTTCCGAAGGTATTTTGCGCGCTGAACACGAATCTCAAAAACTTCAAAAACTTTCCATCACGTCAGGTTTTCGAGAAAAAGGGATTACAGATCTTCATTCAGATTTAAAAAATTCAAAATGGCGGATCAAATATGACGGTCGATGTTTATAAAAATTAATCGGATTTACTTGAAAATTGTCACCGCCATATTGGATCCGCCATTTTGAATTTTCTAAATCTGAATGAAGATCTGTAATCAGCGACCCCAAAAACCCCTGAGTAACAATTTTCAAGTAAATCTGATTAGTTTTTAAGGAACTCTATAATGTGTTTCTTTTTCTCTTGCACCCCTTGATATAAACCCACCCACCCTACTTTAAGGGTGCATGCAATCAATTTGGCTTTAGACTCATTTTAAAGAGCAAAGATCAATTGTCAATTTCTGACAATAGCGATGGTTCTAGCACGTCAGCTCTACAATTTTTCAGAAATGTCCAAAAACGTTATTTTTAGGGGTTTCAACGCCCTTTTTCTCGAAAACCTGACGTGATGGAAAGTTTTTGAACCCAGATTCGTGTTCAGCGCGCAAAATGCCTTCGGAAACACCTGGAGCCATCTTATTTGCAAAATCCATGTAGGGCTGTGTTATTAGACGTGAGGCCAAACCTCAGATCAGACATCTTCAACAGAACGAGAAAATTATTAAGAAATATTTCTTCGGCAACTGCCTCTCAGTAGATTTCTGAAAAAAAAACTCTGGGAGTATAAAAATTGCCATGAAAAGTTCCACAAAATGCTGGCGTTCGAAGTCGACTTTAAACTGTAGGTGCCGCCATTCATTAATAGAATTAACACACACAACATAAGTGGTATAGGAAGCTAAATCGTAATCCTGGCTGAAGTGTTGTAATGACCAAATATGTATGTATGTATGTATGTATGTTAGTATGCATGTAATGCTCCACTTGAATGGTAATCGAATTAAAAAAATTGTTTTCAAAATATTTCAAATACTAAATTTGGCATCAACCACATGAATACGTTAGAATTACACTTTAACAGTCACTCGGATGGTCAATATTACTGTACTTATATTTCTTCGAAAGCTTTCGATTTTGTGCCCTTGCGAATAGGTAGTCATCTTGTAGCTAATGGCTGTAAGTCATACCGTCATTGCCAGCAGTCACTTCTAAGCTGAGCACAAAACTAAGCACCACCCTTACTGGTCTCTATCCCAAATCTATTACGATCTACACTTATAGTGAGGCACCATTTTACGTCCGTAGGCCCATCACTGTTAAAGTCGCCGTAGTCTAGTAGATAGTGTTTTGGCTTATTAGACTTGAGGCCATGCTTCAAACCACAGGTCAAACATCTTCAACAAAACGAAACAAGAAAAAATAACTGCGGCGGCGACTTCCTCTCAGCAGATTTCTGTGAGTAAATAAAAGTTGTCATGAAAAGTTTCTCAAATATCTACAATATTCATAACATGGTAAATAGACAAAAAAAAAAGCTGTAATTTTTTATTTGATTTTTCATGATAAGAAAGATTCTTCTTAACTTAAACATTTCGTTACCAATTAATCATATAAAAATATTGAAAACATCGGCTCTTTTCCTGTAATATTTTTGTGACCCAAACAAATAAGAAAAATTGCTTATTAAATAAGTTGATGGTGTTACCAAACCCTCTATTGAAGTTTCGAGACCCTTTTTTCATTTTTTTTTTCATTTCTTCCATTATAAATAAGTCGGAACTTGAGAATTGGCGACGAAAAGTTAAACAGAAAAAATTTTTGCAATACAAAGAACACTCTTCAAACGAAAAAGAAAAAAAAACTAAGTTAAAAACTGTTGGCAAAAAAAAATAGGGTTTAATATCCATAAAACTGTTGTTTGTTGAATTTTTGATTTATTTTCTTTTTTGTCCTTTTTATTTTTCCCTTTTTATTCATTTTTTTTTTTTTTTTTGTTTAAACCATAATCAACCATTTGAAAATGACCGCAAAACTGGTGAAAAATCATTAACATCATCAACTGACTGCTGTAGATTAAAGTGTGACAAACGGCACTCGCTTTTGTAGTAAAGAGTTTGTGATAATTGGAACGAAATTAAATTTAAAGAGGACTACGTATAGAATGAAGAAATTTCAGAATACATTGAAAATTTGTTAAAAGGCTTTTAATTACTTTCATTTAAATTAACAGAAAAAAATTAATATTTTCCCTTTTTTACGCCTAGGCAATCTATTAAGGAACCTAGGACTATTACACAGTCTCACATCTATCGTATCTTATTTACAATTATCTTCCGGCTTCTTTTCAGTTTATTAATACAGAAGTCGCCGTAGTCTAGTAGTAGTGTGTTGGATTATTAGACGTAAGGTCAAGGTTCAAACCCCAGGTCAGACATCAAAACGAAATATGAAAAGAATATTTCTTCGGCGACTTCCTCTCAGCTGATTTCTGGCAAAAACTCTGAGAGTAAATAAAATTGCCATGAAAAATTTTTCAAAAATCTGTCATTCGGAATCGACTTTAAACTGTAGGTCTCGCCACTCTTGTATAAAATTAACACACACAACATGAGTGTTGCGAGAAGCAAGGCCGTAATCCTGACTGAAAGGTTGTAATGGCCAATTATGTATGTAATACAATTTTTATTTGGACTGCTGTAATAGGTCTAAAGGTTATATATTTACTTAATTGGTCATTACAATTCTTTAGTCACGATTACATTCTAACTTCTCCCACCACCCAAGTTGTGTGTGTTAATTTTATCCATGAGTGGAGGCACCTACAGTTCGAACAACAGACTTTTTGAGAAAGGCTGAATTTTTGCTTGAAGTCTGCTGGCAGAAGTCGCCGAACAAATATTTTTTTCATGTTTAGTTAAGGTTTGAACCTGGGTGCATATTCATAGTCTGCAGGTGAATATTCATTGTCTGGAAACAAAACTCCCAGTCGATACATGTTGGGTGTGATGGCCAGGAAATTTGAGTCCATTGAGTTGTCTTCTTTTCAGAGTTTGAAATATAAGAGCAGTAGTTGTCATTTCTCGATGTAATTGATAACCGCCCAGTAAGTAGGCTGTCTACACGTTGCAATATTGCATTTTTCAATTCGGCAATATGAGTTAAAAATTTTTGCTTGAGATTCCAAAATGGCATTAATTTCCTTCAGATTTGATCTTCTTTATGTCGTCTGAGGTCGATTTCTTCACGGCTTAACATTCCAATGGTTTTAGTTTACCTGATGAGATATGTCATTGTCGAACAGCAGGATTGTATGGAAGGATACGGACAGTTCAAGGTGATCGCAACTCTGCAGTGCCTAGTCAGAAGACTGATTACTAAACTCAGGTTATTTCTGGATAGTCTGATGCATGACTCAAATTACGTTCTATTGCAATTACCCAACAAGAGCTTAGATTGCTTAAAACCAATTTGGTTAACGATGAATTTCTGCCTCTCTTTATCTTCCCTTTTGATGAGTTTAAGAGAAAGCTTCTGAGCCCGTTGGAGGCATCGAAACTCTCCTCCTCTCAAGCTAATATTCCTGAATTCCTTTGCTGTGAATTCCTATTTGAACTGGTACCCAACTGAGGACAATTTCCCTACGTAGCTGATTAAGCTTACCCATACAATAGTATTTTCGAGTTATCCGCATAAGATCCGAGTTTTCGAATGGCGGCCTAATAGCCAGAAGTATTGAATTTACTATCCAAATAAAATTGAGTATATCTTTCGCTGACTTATAATTTCGCTTGCGACACGTTGTTATGGGCTCGGAATATGTATTTCACTCTGTATTTAAAAACTTCTGCTTCCTGTAGCAAAACCAGTCCGCAATCCATTCATATGCCATAGAAGGTTTGCTCCTTTAAAGGAGTACGTAGCTGACAAGTTACTTAATTCACGCTCGTTACTAAGCCTTGTTGGCAGACGAAACCATAGATTCTACTTGTCTTAACTAGGAGACAGTAGTGGAGGAAGCTGTCAGCAATATGATTTACGATATTCCCTAAGACGCCTGTACCGATTTTTGCGAGATTAGTCGTGAATAGGTTTTAAATGAATACTAACTGACAGAAATTTTGAAAAACAAAGTCAATGTATCTTAACCAATAGCTGTAATCTACCGTTTACTGATTATATTTTCGTTGGCGTAATTTTCCCATCTTCTGTGCGTTTTCCTTTATCTCCTTAAATTAAACTTCAAATTTCATTGTCAAGTAAACGAAATTCGAATGAAAAGGCTTCTTTACTTACCCAAAATTTAAACAAAAAGTTTCGTTTTCTCGTTTAAAATCTAATTGAGTCTATTGAGTATTTAAACAGTGTAATTAGAATTTCTGTTTTAATGAATTCTTAATGAACAATTTATGCAAGAAATTGAAATGAAAGTTTTTTCGAAAAGTATGTTTAAATAACACCCCAACCCCCCCCGATAGTATTGATTACACAAAGTGAAGGTAATTTACCAATCAGAACATTGTTAATAAGTTTGTTAAGATTCCAGTTCAGATGGGCACATTCTTGGCATTTGCTTGGAATTGCTTGGAAGATCTTGAAGAGGGAGGAAAAAATTGTTGCAAAAAACGTTGTTAAAATGCAGGAAGAAAAGCATTTTATGTAGGGAGTAGGATTAGTCTACTAAAAGATGAATTCATTGTGACAACATCCAAGAATACAATTTTCAATGTCTCATACTGTATCGAATCTTGCAGAAAAGTTGCTTATGCAACACCAATTCCCAAAGAAGGGTGAAACTATTGAGCATAACATTTATTGCACGAGAGCAATATGTTTAGCACTTTCCAAGGATAACCGTATTTCGACATGTTTAACAAACTACAGACAACTTACTCTCATTCCGTGATCTTATCGACAGGCTTAACACAAATTTTAAGGCGGAATCTTTGGATTTTCCTGCATTACTGTTACTGACTTAGAAACTGGCACTCTGCCAGTACCCTAAACATGGAATTCGATGGAATTGTTTCCCATCTGGACCTTCGCCTTAAACGAAAAAAAATGACTACCATATGATAACGAAACTGCAGAAGTTTGATCTCCAGACATTAGGAAGTTCTTTTCCGCATACTCAAGCTAAGATTTTGTATGTTTTGTCTTCGTAACGAGAGGGAAGGCTTTACATTTAATCTTTGTCCATGCTTCAGAAAACATGTTTCTCTTCAAGAAACAGACTCAGGGCCATTATTACAACTTGCCGTTAACTAAAGGGAGGATTTGAACGGGCAGATAAATTGTTTTTCATTATTATGAGTGAAGTCGCCGTAGTCTAGTAGGTATTGTGTTGGCTTATTAGACTGAAGGCTTGAGTTCGGATCCCATGTCAGACATCAAAACGAAAATATTTCTTCGGCGACTTCCTCTCAGCAGATTTCTAGCAAAAACTCTGAGAGTAAATAAAATTGCCATGAAATGCTTCTCAAAAAACTGTCGTTCGGAGTCGGCTTTAAACTGTAGGTCCCACCACTTATGTATAAAATTAATGCACACAACATAAGTGGTGTGAGAAGCTAGGTCGTAATCCTGACTGAAGGGTTGTAATGACCAATTATGTATGTCATTATTATGAGTACCCAATAAGATAGAAGTGATCGTTAAGCTAAAGTGAAGATCATCCTTCCTTTAACATTTAAAGGTCACTTTATGTTTGAACTTGCCATATCATATACTATTTTCGATATGGCAACTTCAAATTTAAACAAAATGAGCATATACAAAAAAAAAAAAAAACGATGTCCGCTGTTGCCACTGTGTTAAAAAAACTTGTTTAATTGAGCAGTTTTATCGACTTTGCTCCGGCACTGCCATATTTTAATTTTATTTTTATCTGTAATAACGAAAATCAGTTAAAGGTAACTTTAACCCAAGTTTAACGGCAAGTTGTATAATGGCCCTCAGTCTATTGCTATAAACATAATAAACGCAACGCAGCAAACACAGCAAACCTAACAATTTTGCAAGACCACTTTGCTTGTTGCCACATTGCCTTTAAAATAATCATTTCCATAATACAACCATGTATTCTATTTTTGAAAGATTGCTGTGTATACTGGGTTGCTTTTATTCTGTTTATAGCATATGATAACAGACCGTGATGGGCCTACATATACATAAGCATACATAATTGGTCATTATAACCCTTTAGATAGGATTACAACCTAGCTTCTCACACCACTTATGTAGTGTATGTTAATTTTATACATGTGTGGTGGGACCTACAGTTTCAAGTTGATTCCGAATGACTATTGCGGACTTATAGTATGAACCGTGGCCTCACGTCTAATAAGCCAACACACTGCCTACCAGACTACGGCGGCTACTACTAGTAATAAGTGTAAATGTTTTCTTACCAGATGCTTTAGTTTCAATATTTTAGGTTCAACGTTTAAAAGTGATTGAAACCGTTTGTGGCCCTCTGTACCTACATACATATATATTTTTAATGTCGGTAATTTTGTCTTTATTTTTAAACTTCACGAGAACTGCTGCGGCAGTGATTTCATTTCATGTTATTTAACGCTTCTTGTATTATAAAATGTAGTTTATTTTTTTTTTTATAAATTTTATTACTTTTTTATTCTTTTTTCTTTTTGTTTATAGAAAAAACTGCCAAAAATTTATGAAAATTAAAGCAAAAAAAAAAAGGAACTGGATTTAAATATGTACATACATATTCTTCATAAGAATTTATCATTTTAAACAAAAAAAAGTCTGAATTCCCAAAAAATGTAGTCAAATTTCATGCAACAAAACACAAAAATGGGGGGGGGGGGGGTTAAAAAGCGCAGAAAATCTAAAGAAATAAATACAGAATAAAATAAAGAAAACGAAAACGAAAATATAAACATAAAGAAAAACAAGAACAACATTTTATTTATGACTTTTGAGTAAAGAATTGTATGCAAAAAAATGATTTATTAGTTTGAACTGACATACAAACGAAAGTAAGGGTTTAGCATACGCTCTTAACATAAAACAAAGAAAAAAATATAAAAAAATTGAATAAGAAAGTTCGTTTCGTTTTTAAAAAATACACTTCAAGATGGACTTAATAAATTCAAGGTTTTTAGGAAGAAGACAAATTCTAACAAACAACACGATGGGTTTGTATTATTTTGGTTTATAAATAGAAAAATAGGTCTCAAAACAGTCTCAAAATAGTATCAAAAAAAGGACAATTAAGTGACAAAAGGAGGGTAATAATGCCATACTTCTCCTAAGGGATGATTACATATGTACATACCAGAGATCAGCAATGAATCGTTTTTTCGCTACTCATAAGTACTCATTAAATTTTGAGTATGAGTGAATCAACAGAATTGAAATTCAACTACTCTGATTCTTTCGTACTCACTACAACATTGATTTATAAGTACAGGTTGCAATGAGTATGAGTACGACGTTGACATCAAACTCACAACATTCTAAATATGTTTGATTCATACGCCTACTCATTCAGATTCATAAATTTATGTGATGTTTTTATAACACAAGCTATTTCACTTGCCTGCCTGTTTGCATGGAAAACACAATCAAAAACTCTCAATTTTGTTTGTGTTTCCCTTATAAACAGGCAGGCAATTGAAATAGGCTGTGTTACAAAAACATCACATTAGAAAAATACTTATAATACTCATAAATGATTCGAGTGATTCGAATAATTCATCAAAATTATAATCTTAATTGTTGTTGCAGTTACGAAAAAAGAAGAAAGAAAAGACAAACACACAACCTTCAAGTGAGTATTGTAGTGTTCGTACGCGAATCATACTTATTTTGTGCTTCGTGTATATGTTGAGTCATGGAGAGTCGAAATCAACAACATCATGCGTATTGTTAAGTATGAGTACGCTGAGTACTTCAAACTTTGAATATGAGTGGTATGAGTATGATATTAAAATAAGTATGAATGCGTAGAATGTGATGTTTTTTTAACACAGCCTATTTCACTTGCTTGCCTATTTATAAGGGAAACACAAACAAAATTGAGTGTTTTTGTTTGTGTTTTCCATGCAAACAGACAGACAAGTGAAATAGCCTGTGTTACAAAAACATCACATAAGTATCAGAAATTATGAGTATGACTCGAATCTACTCATCGTTGGGAATACTCATTGCTGATCTCTGATACATACACAATTGGCCATTACAACTCTTCAGTCAGGATTACAACCTAGCTTCTGACACCACCCATGTTGTGTGTTTTAATTTTATAGATGAGTGACGGAGCCTAGATTTTAAAACCGACTTCGAACGACAGATTTTTGTTAAACTTTTCATGGCAATTTTTTTTACTCTTAGAGTTTTTACCAGAAATCTGCTGAGATGCCTAACCTGGATTTTGAACCAATAATAAGCCAGCACACTACCTACTAGACTATGCTGACTTCATCCTATGGAAAACCTCATTAATAGTTTCACCAAAGCCATAAAATCAGCTGCTATAAATGCTTATTTGGATAGTTCCACACAAACACACCTAACTAGTACCAGAGTACCACTGTATGGTAGTCGTGCTTTTGATGGGCAGCCTTTGCACTGACCAACTTCTTCCTCTTCCCTGGTCTTGGTATAACTTGGTCAGTACAAGGACTGCGTTCACCTGTGGTATCACAACCGGCCGCTATGCGTGCTCAAGTGAGCTTTGTGATATTAGAGCTACCACTCCGACCTAACCTAACCTAGCTCTTCATGACAACAGCAGAGCATTGATGTCCTTTTCCTTATCAAACCCACAGCTCCCGCATAAGTCATTCGTGGGAATGCCAAATTTATCGGTAGTTATTTGCAGACGCCGTAGTCTAATAGGTTCAAATCGTGGTTCAAAGTCCAGGTCAGACATCTCCAACATAACGAAATATGAAAAATGCTGTGTGAATGATATTGTAAAGAGACGTTTTTAAGTATTATATTAGACTATCGAGAAATAGCCTGGGTGTTGTAACCGGCAAGTGTAACTTGGTATTGTAGTTTCAAAGAACATGTCCTCCTAAAAGAGAGGAGCTAAAGGTTCTTAACTTTCCGTGTTTTGCCAAACTTCAATGAACTGCTCCAGCAGCCGTATTTGTTCTGGTAACGTTGGTTTGAATGTTGGATTCCTGTATTGGATATTTATAGTGGTGCCAGTTTGGGCATTTTAACCTTTTGAAGAGAGTATACCACCTAAATTGACCTAATAACCTAAGAAATAGGCATGTCCATAGCTTCTATACTTGCATTCTTAGTTTCTTTACCAGAATAGTTAAGGACAGTGAACAATTCTCATGATAAGTGGTTTGATATTCCCTTTTTTGCAAAGAAAATTATCAATCTGCGACCATGTAGATGCGAATTGTTTTAGTTTTTTAGGCTAATATTGCAGTTTAGGTTAATTGCAACAGTAACTGGATTAATTAACTGGAGTGATAGTGGAGTGTACATTTACATTCCAGGTCAGTTCAGTTTCACTGTGACTAGGACAAGTTACATCAAGGTCATCACTTTCCCCATGGATGTTGATGTACGATTGCCTATTAACGGCTTGACTACCTAAAGAATCTTTTAGTGTTCGACAACGACTGTAAAGTGTAGTATTGGAATTCGTTTGCATTTCGTCATGACCCCGTTGTTTAATTGTTTTTCTGGGATTGATTCTAGTCTAGAAGATTCTTATTCTTCTGAGTAGCACTTCACTGGAATTTGACCCAATCCAACTGTAACTTTCTTTATTTATTTGAAATGTATAAATGAGCATTAGTTTCAGCTTCACAGCAAATATTTTTCGCATTTCACAGACACTTCTTCATTTGGCCTCCCTGTTATTACCATTAAAAATATTCTGTTAATAACACACAAAAGGGTCAAGATAAACTGTTAATGTGTTCATAATGAACGTTTAATGTTTCAGTAATTTTCATGGAAAATATTATTGCAAATTAAAACGAACATCATCATCATCAGTGTCATCAACATCATCATCTTGATAATGTTTGCTAATGAGGAAAGAATGGCAATCGTAATGATGTTGGTGGCATTAATGGTCAGTTATCAATAAGGCAAAGGCAAATCAAATTTATTATACAATAACAATAGCCCATCACTCGCTCGTAACATCAGTACATGCTTATGCACTGCTCAATTTTATTTGAAATCCATAACCAGCGATGGATGGCATTGCCTTTCTCTTTCTTCAAAGTTTCCGTCTTAATATGGCATCATTTGGCATCCATGACACTTTCTACTTCCGATTCGTTTCGTATATGAAATGTAACGTTAATGTAACGGTCGATAGGATTTCATTATACCAGAAACAAACTAATGAGCTAATGAATAACAACAACAACGACTACAAAAACAAAAGAAACATCTTAAACAGTAAAAGTCATAAATTTTTGTTTTTGGTAGAAATTTTTAAGTCTCATTGAAGCGTAACACACTTACTTAAAATGCTTCAAAAATAAAATACTTCTTGAGTGCCATGTTTAAATAGCTGAAGACCTACAAAACGATGAAGTACTTTTAAATGATTTTTTTTTCTTTTTTTTAGAATTCATTACAATATTAATTGAAAAAAACATATGTGAGGAGTGCACACTAAAAAATTTGGCATGTAGGGTTCAAGATCTTATGCCCATCGTTTATGTTTAAACCATCGGGAAGGATACAAATCGTACCTCCTTACCGTAGTGTAGTAGGTAGTGTGTTAGCTTATTAAACATGAAGCCTTGGTTCAAACCTCAGGTCAATATTTCTTCGGCGCCGACTCCTCTTCTGCAGATTTCTGGCAAAAACTCTAAGAGTAAATTAAATTGCCGTGAAAAGTTTTTAAAAAATCTGTCGTTTGGAGTCGACTTTGAACTGTAGATCCCTCCACTCATGTACAAAGTTTTTGCCAGAAATCTGCTGAGAGGAAATCGCCGAAGAAATACTTTTTGTATTTTTGTTTTGATGTCTAGCCTGGGGCTCAAACCCTGGCTTTATGTCTAATAAGCCAACACACTACCTACTAGACTACGGCGACTAGGTTGTAATACGGAACTAGGTTGTAAGCCTGTATGTATATAGGGTTCAAGATGTCATGTCTATCGGCTTATGCCTGAGCATGGAGTCGTGAGGATGGAGTCGTGAGGAGTGGACTTTACCGTCACTCATCTATAAAATTAACACACACAACATAAGTGGTGTGAGAAGCTAGGTTGTAATACTGACTGAAGGGTTGTAGTGACCAGTTATGTATGTGTATAGGGTTCCATATCTAATGTATATCGGGTTATGCCTAAGCCCTCAGGAAGACTTGTTGTATTTTTCACTATCATACCTCCTATAAAAAGTCTGTATTTTGGACAAACTTCCTAGCTTCTTTCAGTTCCTTTCTCTAACAGGAGTTATGCCTAGTGTATTATCTCCTTTAGAATATTGTAATGTAGAGCTTACGAAGACTGGGCAATCGTATAAAAAGTGCTCAATTCCTGCCCTGCATATAGGCGTTCAAGTAAAACGCTCGTTAACGTACGCAAATCGGTCATATTTGATCTTAAAGTACTCATGAATTTTCCTTTATGGGAATCGCCAGAGAGTAGCTTTGTTCCGCAAGAATCGAAAAGATGTTTTCATCCCCTTTTTCAGTATGTATTCCAATGCACTTAAAGGCAATAGGTCATCCAAGTTTATATTCTTTAATACCTTAAGAATTCGCCGTAGTCTAGTAAACAGAGTGTTGGCTTAATTGACATGACCGCACGCTTAAAACCCCAGATCAAACATCTCCGACAAAACGAAATATGAAAAATTCTTTCTCCGGCGACTTCCCCTCAGCAGATTTCTGGTAAGAACCCTGAGAATAAAAAAATAAAATTGACATTGAGTCGTGAGGAGTGGACTTTAAACTGTAGATCCCGTCACTCGTGTATAAAATTAACACACACAACATAACTGACTGAAGGGTTGTAGTGACCAATTATGTATGTCCTTGATGAGTAGATGCCGTGAACGCAGTACCTTTTAATAGGTTCCAGGACAATGTTTGATTCCATAGCGCTGTACGCTATTGTCTTTATTGTTATTTGATGACCATTGAAAATATTTAAATACTTAAACGCCAAATTTATCAAATCAGCACTAAATGCACGTACTATAACCCTACTCTGATCCGGTAACCGGACTTTACCTTCTCCTCTCTAAATGTTTAAAAACACCCGAGTATAAACAAGAGCCCGCCGAATCTGCGCCATGTATCCGTTTGATCAAGAAAGTTGCTTTGGCGTCGGAAAGGTACAATGATTGATTGGTCCGCAACCAGTGAGTATCTACAGTCAAAGAAAAAATTCTACATACAGCGGTTTTTGTTTTTTTCTTATAATTTCTAGGTTATATTTTTTTATATTCGTTTTCGTCTTCAAACATTCTTAATTGTAACAGGTAATAAACTGGAAAAAAAGTCTACAAGCAGCGGTATATGCCGACTTTTTTCTTTGACTGTATCTGTACGATATCCCAATTATTTTACATGATTTACCAGGATCTGCAAATCTTAACTATTTTTATACTTTCCCAATGCCATTCCAAACTTAAAAGGTCCTTATATTTTCTATAACCAGTGAAAAAGCTTTCCTGTAAACTTGGTTTTTGAGTACAAAGCGCGTTTTTATCGAAAATTTCGTTGCTTATTTCCATGCGTTTCAGTTGATTAAAAAAAACCAAAGTAATGTTAATTAATTTTTTGAATCACTAGAAAAGATGTGAACCTAAAAGTGTGGCTAATTTTTTTCATGGGCACTCCTTAATCAAAATAATTTGTTATTTTTGCTTTTGTAATTTAAGTTCATTACTCTGGTATCTATACAGCAGGTGACAAAAAAATTGCTTTATAAGGAATTCAAACTAAATGTCACGCTCATAAAACAGAAGAGACTCTTATTTAGAGAGACTCCATTCAGTGGATAACTGTCAAGTATCTCAGCTATTAAATACTTTTCATCTAAAGTGTCATTTATTTAGGGAATGATCGTATCGAAGATGCATCTACTTATAAGGGGTGATTTTTTAAGAGCTATAGGAAAATGTTTCAAAAAAAAAACACATAAAATTCAGAAAAATGCATGAAATCTTTATTTGAATCGATAGTACGGTCCATATAATTTAATGTTTGAAGATTATTTCATGCAAATGTTGACCGCGACTGCGCCTCAAATGGTCCATCCGCTTAGTTCAATTTTGGCATACTCTTTCTAACATTTCGACCGGTATCTCACGAATAAATGCTTCAATGTTGTCTTCCAATGCGTCAATTGAAGCGGGCTTGTCTGTATAGACATGAGCTTTAACATAGCCCCACAAAAAATAGTCTAAAGGCGTTAAATCGCACGATCTAGGCGGCCAATTGACCGGTCCCGAACGTGAAATAAAATGTTCACCGAACTCGCCTCTCAATAAGTCCATTGTTACGCGTGCCGTGTGGCATATGGCACCGTCTTGTTGAAACCACATGTCATGCAAATCAAGCTCTTGCATTTTGGGCAAAAAAAAAGTCGGATATCATCTCACGGTAGCGCTCACCATTCACAGTTACGTTACGATTCGCAGCATTTTTGAAGAAGTACGGTCCAATGATGCCAAATTCAATGATTTTCAAGCGTTGTTCGTTTGTAAGACGATTCATGGTTAAATTATAGACCAAACTGAAGATGTTTGACAGTGAAACATAACACAAAAAGTGCGCGAGTTGTTTAAACCAGTGTTGCCAAAAAGATAATAGCTAAAAAATCACCCTTTACAACCATTCAGCTGCGAAACAAAATAATTTTTAATTCCCGTAACTTTTGAAACAAATTTCGTCACCCGGTGTATACAAATTGAAATCTTATGTGAATGTTTTGCAATTTCTATGAAATTCTGGAGACCTTTTTTCCAAAACGTGTGACACTATATTTCATGGTAACGCTTTAATGAATTTCTTACAAAACATTTTAAAGTGAAAAAGCGTTTCGGTTCATTAAGTGCAATGAACTTAAATGAATGCATAAATGAAGTTAAGTTTGATGACTTCTTGAAAACAAAAATTCAAATTGATAATTATTTTCAAATTGTGAAAATGTACAGAGGAATAGGGCTTCATTAAGCGTTTTATTTAAATAGGAAAAGCATTTGTTAAAAAGAAAACAAAGACGTACATTAAATTTGTATTTTTATTCCCTATGCTATGATATATAGAAAGAAGGAGTAAAGGCCAATGTTTGTTATTCACATGAAGTAGAATTCCTACAGCCGTAGGAACAGCTTAAGTTAGTTAAACCTGAAAACCGAAACTGAATTTTCCTTGATAAAGAAGCCTGAAAGACAGTCATCTTGAGAAATCCAAAAAACATCGAACACCATAATCGTAAGACCCACTGAATGTTAATTAACAGCACAGTCTTTAACGACCGTCCAAGAATTCAGCTTCTGGTAAAACGTGAAATCTATTGGAGTAGTTTTTCTGATAAAAGATTCTTCAAACTTTCGAGCTTCTCATGGATGTCCTCTTTTCGTCTGGAGGGGACTCGAGTACTAAATTCGAGAATGGAAACATCTTAGTCTTACCCCGCAAGCTTGTTACAATTTCACATTTAAGCCTTAAAATATGTTTAGCCGGGTACGCAATTCAAACAATTCTTCTACGGGTTATAGATCCATTAGTTCTCATTGATATCAGCCTTCAGCAGACGTGAATGGACAACTCCTGTACAAAGGACATTATATACAAACGATACCGCCTTACATACTCTAAATTAGTCAACAGAAATTTTTCCGGCTCCCTTTCAGGCAAAAGTGTGATCCATGTGGCCTGTAGTGATGAGCACTAACGATTGATCATATGTGTGTGGACAGTCAAGCAGCAATCAAAGCGCTTGGATCCCTACTCGTCAAATCAAAAGGCGTCAGGAGTTGCATATACTCTCTACACGACACAACACCCACTTCTATTGGGTTCCGTACCACTGTTGCATAAATGGAAACGAAAAGAAGGGTGAAGAAGCACGAAAGAGTTCGCACATGTTTGAGGAGATAGATGTGCCCCTACAAGAATACTTTTCCAAATTGGAAAAATTAACATGAAATTCAACAAACCATGGTCCAACATGCCTGTTTGTCGAATTTCAAAACTGCAGTGCCCAGAAGTGGACAGCAGATAAAGCAGAGAACTACTTAAGTTCGACAAGAGAATGGTTCACACTCTAATAGGAATTCTAATGGGACATTGTGCTCTTGACAGTAACGTTGACAAACTCGATCTGTCCCACCAGGATTACTGAAAAAATCGGCAGGATGTGGAAGAAACGGAGTCGGTACAGCACCTTTTATGTGAGTGCTCTGCACTTCAAAACAGACATCATCGGTTTTTGAGTGACAGAAGCTTTGAAGATTTGGGCCTGGTGACGAACGTGCCACTAAGGGAATTGAATGATTTTATCCAGAGTTCGGGGAGGTTTAAAGCCATTTCTAATGGATCATGACAAGTGGGCTTTCCTTACACTTTCGACTTCGGCATTAGAGAAAGAAAATAATTTTGATGCTATTATTGAGCCACACTTGAATTGAGTTTGTTATTACAACCCTTCAGTCACGATTACGACCTATTTCTTAACACCACTTATGTTGTGTGTGATAATTTTAGACACGATTGGCGGGACGTATAGTTTAAATATGACGCCGAAAGACAGATTTTTGAGCCACACTTGAATTGAGTTTGTCTATTTCTTCTTTTCTTGGGGATATTTATGTTTCCCCTTAATGCCAAATTTTGTCTGTTTTATTATGTTAATAATAATGTCTGTATTGTTGTATACGTGAAATAAGAATTTAATTTTGAATAGAATTTTTAGTTTTCTTAGAAATTTAATACAATTTTGTTTGTTTTCTCAACCTAGAGGCGCCTGCTTATGTCCACAAATCAATTTTGAATAAAATTTTCGTGTTTGTGTTTATTTATAGATTTTTGTTTTTAATAATAAAAATTAATTTATTAATGCCATGTCTTTATAAGGTTCCGGCAATAAAATTAACAAAATTTTTGACAAGGTCTTCTCTTTAATTTTCTGTCTTGTTTTCCAAACTCTCTGTGGGAATTCTATTTACTTCAAAGGAAGTACTTTCTTGAAAAAAAGAAAACAAAAAAATTATCCCATAATTGTGTTTATCATTTGCCACCCCAGAGACTAGTAGACAGAGATAAGAAACGTGATCAACATATTAATTTTATATTTAAAGAAAAGAAAAAATAATACATTTCTATTTATTTATTTATAATATCATATCAAAAACAACACCCCAGTGCTTATCTTGCATAGTGTTTTAGAAAAACCAATGAAAATGAAATTGAAAGAGGGCTCGCTTGTTCCCTATAAAGTTACCAAGGAAATTAAGGTCATGCTTCATTATTTTAATACGCTTATGGATTTAATTCGTTATTTTTGCACTAGTAATGGTGCTGTTATCGAAATTTTTTATATCATAAAATTCTATTTAACAACAACAAATACACCCTGATTAGGGTCTTTTTATAATTCTTCACAATAAACGAAGAAAACAAAGAATTAAAGAAAGAAATTGGAAAAAAATTGTATGGCAGTAACGTATAAAAATGATTTTAATTATGAGACGACACCATGTCCAATTCCACCCCACACTAAAACTTGTACATCAAGTTAGTTACTTACTTACTTAAGTGCTTAATTGGCCATAAACAATTCCATTAACGGATTTCGATGACAGGGCTTCTTTGATTTGGTCCTTTCAACGCAAATAAGGTCGTCTTCTTCGCCGATGCAAATCCCCGCATCAAATACCCGTCTCGCCGGAGCATCCGCCCCCATTCGAACGACATGTCCGAGCCAGCGCAGCCGCTTGATGATAATACGCTGCACAACGTCCATATCGTTGAGGAGATTATACAGCTCATTGTTCGATCGGATGAGGAAATCACCGCCAAGTCGCACTGGACCGTAGATCTTACGTAAGACTTTTCCCACGAATACGACTGCTGCATCAGTGCTTAATAGTATCCACGCCTCTTCGCCATAAAGATGCACGGGGAAGATGAGCGCCTTGTAGAGTATTAGTTTTGTCGTACGAGAGAGGTCTCTGCTACTCAATTGCCATACTGAAACCATAGTAGCACCCGTTGGCAAGAGTGATCCTGCGATTGATCTCCAGACTGATATCATTTGTGGTGGTAACGGCAGAGCCAAGATAAAAAAATTCCTTGACTATATTGAAAGTATAGTTATCGACCGTAATCTAGGATCCAATATTCCGTATGTCCCTACTTGTCGACAACATATACTTCGTTTTACCCTCATTTACTGCCAGACCCATCTTAATAGTCTCCCGCTCAATGTAACTTTCTGCCAATTGTTTTTGAAGTCATGTAGACTTATGTGGGGACTTTTTTCTAACTCCACAAGAAAAAGTCTAACGATGTCAAATTGCACGATCCTATGACTTCAAATTACTCGTGCAAAATATCCAATCAAGCATGAACATTGTGGCACGTAGCAACGTCGTGTTAAAACCACATACGTTCATACATAATTGGTCATTACAACTTTACAGTCAGGATTACGGTCTAGTTTCTTACACCACTTATGTTCTGAGTGTAAATTTTATCCATAAGTGGCGGGACCTACAGTTTAAAGTCGACTTCAAACGACAGGTTTTTTGAGAAACTTTTTCATGGCAATTTTGTTTTATTCTCAGAGTTTTTGCCAGAAATCTACTGAGAGGAACTCACCGAACAAATATTCTTTCATATTTCTATTCGTTGGAAATGCCTGATCTGGGGTTTGAACCGTGGCCTCACATCTAATAAAGCAACACGCTACGTACTAGACTAGGGCATGTGATTATCGAATGTTTTTAAACATGTTATTGTAGACTATAAACGGGACGATATACGATTTCAATAGGACGATGTTAGAAGATACCCAGCAATACAGATTTTGGCTTTAGAGTATAGGAAGTTTTAAGAACACTGTCTCTATGGATAATGCGTTATTGTTAGAGCATTTGTAAACCAAAATTTGTCAAGTAGGCGCCGAGTTAGAGCTCGAAGTGTGTTCCTAAAACTATTTCAAAAAGGAACGACTTCTGCCTCCAATCCAAAGGACAATGATATTTACATGAAGCTGCCTACATTAACTTTTTTTCAGTTTAAAGATTACGACTCGTGTAGTAGGAAAGACCAAAATATGGCATGGATTCAAGGGATTTTTTTTAACAAATTCTTTTTTTAGATATAAAACGAAGTATCGTCTTAAATATCATAACATTTTTTAAATGAATTTTTTAACTTTATTTCTCTTTTATGTTCCTTTTTTAAATGAAACAATTCAAAAGCAAAATAATCCCTACAATGAAATTCTTTTAACACTTGCCATAAATCATACGCGGGAATATCCGTTTTCTGACACTTCCTTTCCAGATTATATTCGAGGATTTATGATTTCCATGCCGTTCATTAAACTCTTCTTAAATCATAATGACCATCGCATTACCCAACCTGTTGTATGTAATTGATTGTATTTTTTTATTCCCTTTCAACACATTTCGTTGAAAAATAACTAACAATGTACGATTAAAGAAAAGTTTTGAAATTTGTGGCTTTCAATGGGTAAATGCTTGAAAAATTTAATAAAATTGTTTACTTTTGAGAAGTTCATCAAACGGGGTACATAAATCTACACCCTAAAGGCGGCATCGTGTAATTGAAGTCATTATACAAATTGAAGTCATCGCAGTCTAGTAGGTAGTGTGTTGGCTTAATAGACGTCAGGCGATGATTCAAACCCCAGGTCAGACATCTCGTTTCAAACGAAATATGAAAGAATATTTCTTTGACAACTTCCTCTCAACAGATTTCTGGCAAAACAGCGGGTTTCTCAAAAAGCTGGCGTCCGGAATCGGCTTTAAACTGTAGGTCCCCCGCCACTCATGTCTAAAATTAACATACACAAGATAAATGGTGTAAGAAACTCGGTCGAAATCCTAACTGAAGGGCTGTAACGATCAAGTATGTTGTCTATGTAGTAGACAATTTTATTTTTTTTTTATTTACAAATATTAATCTTATATAAAAAACTGGCGTTGTAACAAAAGATACATATATCGATATTCGATAATTTTCCAACCGCGGTTGGATCTTGCAAATTTAATCTTGCTAAATAAGTATGTTGGCTGTCTTGAGGTAATAATCTTATGGAAGAGAATAAGGCACTTAATATTTAATATTTAAGAGGTTATCAAAATTAATTCCAAATATCAGGTAAGAAAATTGTGATATATGGTCACGATGTCCTTTAATACATACACATCTATCTATATTACTGTAAGTCAAGTTGAGTTTACGCCTATCATCTGAAAATTTCAGATCTGCATAAAATTATAGGAATTAGGTACATTTTAGCCAGTTGCATTCGTATGGGAAAGGGAGTCGAATCTATTACAGCCCATAAGTTTCGAAGCATACCGTAAACTCTACCAACGATGACATTAATGTGGTTAGACCACGTTAGCCGACCATTAAAGATAATACCTAGATTGGTTGCCGATTCAACAAAGTCTATTTTATTTTCCCCCCTGATAATTATGTCTAGCACAACAAGTGCTCTCTTTTTGTTCTGGAGAGCAATAAACATTTATATTTGGAGGGATTTATACAAAGTCCATTGGCCTTAGACCAGTTGTCAAATTTTGTAAATCATAGTTGATCGAGTGTATACAAAGATTGATATCCTCAATACGAGTACTCCTATAAAGTTGAACGTCATCAGCGTACATGTGTACGCTACAATTATCCAAGATATCAGATAGGTCGTTAATGTATACACAGAACAAAAGAAGCCCTAATATTGATCCCTGAAGAATACCTCTTCCAACGTTTAGCGAATTCGAGATGTTACCGTTGAGGTAAACTTGCTGTGATCTGTTCATAAGGTAAGAATGTATGTATAAGACTACAAACTGAATTAGAAAACTGAAAGAGGGTCTGTATCTTCTTCAATAATATTTTGTGATCAACCGTATCAAAAGCCGTATCACCCGTATCAAGTCCCTAGCTTTAATAAATCCCGACTGCTTATCAGATAATTTTTGATAGTAATTGTTATATTCATTTAAACAGCGTAGAGTATTCGTTATTGAGTTATTATTTAAAAACATGTTTTTTATGAGACCAGACCAGAAGTCATAAACTTACCAGAAGTCATAAATTCAAAAAAAAAAAAAAAAAGGAAAACTCATCAAAAAATTATGTTCAAATGGTAAGTGTTGTTGGAGATGATGACGTTTGGAACATATGCTGTGCTTGGAATTATTTATAATTCTTATATTTAATATAAAATGAAACCCAAATAAAATATTTAATGCTTAATTTGCATAAAAATATTATCAGTTTAACAGACAAAATTTTGTAAGAAACAGAAGTGTGTGTCAATTTCAATTGCTTTTAAGAGCTTTAAGTGTTAGAAAACTGCAGCCATCATTTAAACAATGTTTACAGGTCTGCATTTAATTAAATAAAATTATTATCTATTTAAATCATTAAAATAATTACAAATAAAGTGTTTATGCCTTTGTAAATTATTGGTTTTTGATTTCATAATTGAAAATTTCTTAGAATTTTTGATCAATAATTTCCAAGAAATTAAAAAAGAATTAAATATTCTTAGCCACATGTAATGCTAAGTATTGTAAGTAATCATAAAGTGTAATAAAAAACAAAATATAATGAATAATGAAAAATATATTTAAAGAGCAACGTTTAATTTTCAAAAAAAAAAATCTCAAAATACGGTCGTTTTGAACAAGTCTCCATCGTCTCACATGTGTGTGCGTTATACAGTAATAGGTTTAGGTTAGAGGACGTGTACTTACCAATTGAGACAAGTACAGTACCCGGAGGTCCAATTTACCCATTGTACAACGTCCTAAAGGGGAGAGGATGATAGGGGAGATAGGGAAAATGGAGAGGAAATAGGAAAAAGAGAATGACGAAGCAGAGGAATTACAGACTAACAAAACACACAAGAGAACGTGACTACACCATTGAAACCCTAGCACTTCTCAACCAGCTCAAACTAATAATGAATCTATGGAAAGCCTTTATGTCGGCTCTCGACACAGAATTTAAACCCTCAAAGAAGACCCTACCAAGGGTCTTCAAACTCAATCTACTAAGGGCTGGACAGTTACAGAGGAGATGTTCGATACTCTACAACTCCTACTTATCGCAACATACCCTGCAATAATCTGGCTGAGCTGTGTTCCAGATCCTTGTAAGCGATCTAATCTAGCAGTGTCCCGTAATAAACCCAATAACTAAACTTAAGCCGGCCTTATCCAAGCCCAGCAGTCAACCTGTTCTTACACTGTCTATAGCAGGCCATGACACCTAGAAACATAACAACCCGATCCATTCCTCCAACGCCTCTGCTCTTCCCCCCTAACCCATCCATTGATGAGGGCGTAGAGGTGGCAGATTGGGGGATCAGGACCATAGAGTAATATACAGTAATAACTCCTACAACGATTTTGATCGTCTTCTTTTGGAATTTGAGTTATTGTGCGTTCTGAAGTTGCTGTAGTTTAGAAGGTAATGTGTTGGCTTATTAGACATGAGGCGATGGTTCAAACCCCAGGTCAGATATCTCCAAAAAAAAACGAAATTTAAAAAAAATATTTCTTTGTCAACTGCCACTCAGCACATTTCGTGCAAAAACTTTGAAAATAAATAAAATTGCAGTGAAAATTTTCCCAAAAAATCCGTTGTTTTGGAGTCGACTATAAAGTGTAAATGCCGTCATTAATGTATAAACTTAACACACACAACATAAGCGGTGTGAGAGGCTAATTCGTAATCCAGATTTAAATATTGTAAACACCAATTATGTATGTAAACATATGCTCACACATTAGAAGTGACAGTTCTTCCAGGGTCATTCATTATCAAAACAAAATATACCCAATGACACCATCACCAGATCAAAATCCACTGCAAACAATAACTTTTTCCGGTTGCAATGGCTTTTCCACAATCATTTGTGAGTCCTCAGGGCTCAATACGCTCAGACGGTACCAGGTAAGAAATGTGAAAACACTTTTTAAAGTTACCCTATGGAACTTACTTTTTTTTCTCTTTAAACATTTTAAATATTGAAGCATTTCAACAGTCTTTAAATAACAAAAATTCAGTCCCTTATGCACTTAAGGACTACAGCAGCATTAACAAAAATATCCTTCCATGTCATAATTCGTTTCTTACAATTCTGTAGAAAAAAAAACCCCCCAAAAAATCTAATTTTGCAACACAAAATACCATGAATGCCAAACCAAAGTATTTCAAAAATTTGACTTTCACTGTCAAATCGTTGGTAAGGAACGCCTTAAGGGAATGCTCTAAAGTAAGTGGATTTATTACAAAAACTGAAGGAAAAAGTAAAAAAAAACGAGGGAAAAATAACAAGAAAATAAGAAAAAATGCAACAATCTTTAGAATAACAGAACTAGTAGAAATACTTGTAGTTGTACTCACACAGTGGCAATCAACTCAAGCAAAATGGTTGAGTAGGATGGAAGAATTTATTCAGTTTTTTTTTTTTTGGGCAAAAATTTTTTGATTTTTTTAACCAACGCTGCTGCTGTAGTAGATGGCTTCCTTATAAAATTTATTTTTCTTAATGGAGATATTTAAACTAAAAGGGATAGTGTAATATAGTTTATGGATACATACTAACACAGTCCGGTTACACACTTACTTGAAAACTTTAAAATATATTAATGCATGGAATAAATGGAATATTCATACAGCAACATAAGTCGTTCATAAATGCGTAGAAATGTTCACATATTTTTTGATATTTAGGTATAGGCAATATATTTCACATCTCCATTGTGATCCTATTTACTTACTCAGTTAATAGGTCATTACAACTCTTTAGTCAGGACTACAACCTAGCTTCCCACGGCAGCCATGTTACGAGTATGTGTGTTAATATTATCCATGAGCGGCAGGACCTTTAATTTAGAGTCGACTTCAAACGACAAATTTCTTGACAAACTTTTCATGGCAATTTTATTTACTTTTAAAGTTTTTGCCAGAACACTGCTGATAAGAGGTTGCTGAAATGTGTCTCCATATTCTTCGAAAAGCCTCAGCTGGGTTTTGAAACAGGTTCTTGAGCCTTATTAGCTGACGGCTTTGTTAAGTTTACAGAAATTGTTTTCAATATTACAATTCAAATCTTAGTCGTCAATAGTTCTCTACTGTCTTGGTGGATATTACCTCTACGGCGACCTAAATTTTTATTACCATGAATACATGTACAGTGAGCTTCAAAAGAAACTGTACACCATGGATAAAATTCTAACAATCATGTCTATTTTTTTTTTAATGTACAGTTTCTTTTGACGCTCACTGTATGTCACTTAGTTTGTAATTGTAAGTTATGTTTACCTTGTTCTTATCATGACTTCAGTTTCCTAACTCAGTTTCTGCTTAATATCGTCATGACTTTTGGCTGTGGCAACAATGTGTATGCCAAATGAAGCAAGCACATTTAATGTTAACAGTCCTATAAAGATGCAGCATAACCTTCCCTAAAATTATGTAGTCCAACCGTCATCAAAACAGCGCCTCAAGCACAGATCATATTTCGGCAGGGATTCTTATATTCGTCATCCATCTGTTCATGGATACTCTTTCAATTTAAGTGACCCAAAAGACTGCAATAACTACCGCAGAATCACATCGACCTGGAGATGAAATAGTATTATATTGGTCCGAATAATACCCATGACAATCTATCCGTCAAGATTACAACCTAGTTTCTCACACCACCCCTGTATTCGTTATCCATCTGTACAGAGATACTTTTTTTTAATTTAGGTGACCATAAAGACTACAACAGCTACTCCAGAATAACACAGAGCTGGAGATTAAATCGTAAAATATTGGTGCGAATAACGATCGCAGTTTTAAGTCAGTACAGCTTTTCAGTCAGTATTACAACCTAGCTTCTCACACCAGGCTTGTTGTGTGTGTTAATTTTATACAAGAGTGGCGGGACCTAAACGAAGTCGCCGTAGTCTAGTAGGTAGTGTGTTGGCTTATTAGACGTAAGGCCATGGTTCAAACCCCAGGTCAGGCATCAAAACGAAAATATGAAAATATTTTATCGGCGACTTCCTCTCAGCAGATTTCTGGCAAAAACTCTGAGAGTAAAATAAAATTGCCATGAAAAGTTTTTCAAAAAATCTGTCGTTCGGAGTCGATTTTAAACTGTAGGTCCCGCCACTCAAGCACAAAACATAAGGGGTGTGAGAAACTAGGTCCATAGTCCTGACTGAAGTGTTTTAATGACCAATTATTTTATGTATGTATGTGGCGGGACCTATAATTTAATGTCAACTTGGAACGACAGATTTTTGAGAAACATCTCATGGCAATTTCATTGAACTGACAGAGTTTTTGCCAGAGTTCTGCTGTGAAGAAGTTGCCGCCAAAGAAATATATTTTTTTTTTCGAATTTCACTTCGTTTGAGATGTCCGACCTGGAGGTTGAAGAACTGTGGCCTCACGTCCTATACGCTGACCAACTTCTTCGATGTGTTCGGTGGAATTCGGTCAGTACAGGGAGTGCTCTGCGTGCCCAAGTGAGTTTTTGTATCAAAGCTACCACTCCAACCTAAAAAGCATACTAGACAACGACAAGGTCGGTAAAAAGCCATTAAAATCAAAGACTTCAAAAGCATGTACATACATATACTTTTGCCCCAAACCAATAAAGCAATCTTTCACAATTTCTGTTATCAATGCTTATCTAAGCATGTAAAAGCAGAACAGATGCAGCTGAGTTAACAATTTTATTCTTGCCAGTAACAATTGCAGAAAAAGAGAAAAAATTTTTTTTTATATTTTAATTTTGCAAAAGATAAGTTCTTTTTTGTTGTTACAAAATAAAGAAAAGCATTTAAAATAGTTGTTCGTTATTAAATTGTTACAAACAAAAAATGGTATGTATTGGAGAATACATATGTTAAGTCACAGAACGTAAAGACAAAGGAAAATTTAATTAAATTTCTTTAAATATTGAAAAAAAAAGGAAAAAATTATAAAATTTAATAACAAATATTTTTCTACGAATACCAAGTACATACATAATACATACATATGTATGTGCAGAACATTTTGACACCTGATTTTTATATTAATTTCGATACTTTTTTTTTAACAAAAAAAATTTTTTTAAACATTGTTTTAATGCCTTACGTATGGCCGTATGACAATTTAACAATTTTTACTATTTTTGTATAGACATTAATTAATAATTACATTCACATACAAATAACAACAAAATAAAAATGAAAAAAATTTATAATCAACGTCATTCTGTTATTATTGTATGTACATTACATGTGTAAATTTACAAAAAAATGTGTATAAATTTACACCACCCCAGCTCAACCAAATATGTATAAATACCGCACCACACCGCATTAATTAAAGTGTAAAACTCAACGTGACATTTTTTGTGCGTTCTTTTGTCGTCATTCTTATTTATGTTGCAGCTTAAAAAGCTATTTATAGAACTGAATAATACAACAAAAACAAAAAAAAACAACAACAAAAAATTCAAATAATTATTTACCACCCGCTGTAATAATAATTTTTTCAAATGATTTTTATTTCAAAGCCTTAAACGATTTGTAAACGAATTCATGAGTCAATTGTTTAAAAACAACCTTGACTCCATACAGTCTTCCGATTGGAACCTCCAATCATTGACAGCTAATAACAGCCATCTTGGTGAAACTATATCTGTCCATGCCATGAAAAATTTTCTCAATAATCCGTCGTTCGGAATCGACTTTTAACTGGTAGGCCCCCTAACACTCATGTATAAAATGAACATGCACAACATAAGGTCGTAATCCAATTCATCAAAAACAGGTCTTCTGTTCGGCCAACATGCCGCGAACTTTGCTCATTTTAAGATCGTCATAATGGTTCTATCCAGACGATCATTCACAATTTGTTGGAGAAATTCGTATCCAAGGATTCAGTAACAGATCGACAAACACTGGTACATGAACTAAACACCAGATCTGCAAGAAAATCTGAGGCAGTCAATTTCTTGTCGTTCTCTAAAACGCAGGGATAACTGGCTTGCGTTCATAACGAAGTCGCTTTTTAATCCTTCGATGTCGGCTCTTCCTATCATTGTGAAGCAAAATTCACCAAGCGTTAGATTGTTCACCTAAGTATGCAAGGGGACGTGAGCTGGGTTTAGAACGTCGTCAGACTGGTTAGTTTTACCCTACTAATGACAATATGTTATTGCGACAGCATTCCTGCGTAGTTCGAGAGGAACCGCAGGTACGGACCTATGGCACAACAGAGAACAGTGGTATGACGCTACGTCCGTTGGAGTATGCCTGAGCGCCTCTAAGGACGTATCCAAACTGGACTGTTATGATAAATAATGCGACAATTGCATTGTGTGGCTCTTAAACCATTTAAAGTTTGCTTATGTCCGTGAGATTGTGCAGGAAAATCTGAGGCAGTCAATTTCGTGTCACTTACTAGAACTTGGGCTTTCGTAGACGACGCATAAAATTTAATTGACCACGGTACTAAAGGTAAACGATCATAGGTTACGACGCAAACACAGAATGGGCTCTAGAGCAGTGACCTTGAATTTTCATCTTCAGAGATGAGGCCCATATCAGGAAGAATATATACACACAGACATGCATAATTGGATATTACAACCCTTCAGTAAGGATTACGACCTAGTTTCTCATACTACTTATGTTGTGTGTGTTAATTTTATTCATGGGCGGGACCTATAGTTTAAAGTCGACTCTAAACGACAGATTTTTTGACACACTTTTCATGGTAGTTTTATTTACTCTCAAAGTTTTTGCCAGATATCTGCTGAGAGGAAGTCGCCTACAAAATATTTTTTCATGTTTCGTTTCGCTAAATATGTCTCACCTAACGTTGAATAGAGGTGAATCATACAAACTTTAGTTTATTCCAATTTAAAGATAGGAAGTGCTTGAAAGAAGACTATATATAAGATGGGCCACTGAAAGGTTTAAATTTAAAAATGCAAGAAAACAAAAACGGTTTAAAATTGTTCCAAATTTGTTTTTTTGTTGAGAAGAACAATTCTTCCGATTAGAAATGAAATATTATTTCAGTCATATGACTAACGCAGCTGGCCTCACAGTGCCTCATTTGGCCTTCAAATGCTCAATTGTCTCTGGTTTGTCGGCATAACACTTTTCCTTAACGGCGTCTCATATAAAATAGTCCACCGGTGTCAAATTGCAGCTTCTTGGCGGCCAATTGGCATTACCATTTCGGCTAATTAAGTAACGTATGACGCAATAAATCGATTGTGGCATGAGATGCAAGGCAAGTTGCATCATTCTGTTGAAACCAAACATTGTTCACATCAATACCATGAAGAGCGAGACAAAAGAATTGGTTATCATGGTGCGATTGGTGTCTCCATTGACATTATGGTTACGCCGTCCTTATTTTCAAAGAAATATGGGGCAATGATGCCTTCGCTCCACAAGCCGCACCATACAGTCACTCGTAATGCGTACATTGATTTCTGTAAGATCCCGTGTGGGTTTTCTGAGCCCCAAATACAGCAACTTTGCATAATATACATAATTGGTCATTACAACCCTTCAGTCAGGATTACTACCTAGCTTCTCACACCACTTATGTTGTGTGCGTTAATTTTTATACATTAGTGGCGGGACCTACAGTTTAAAGTCGACTCCGAACGACAGATTTTTGAGAAGATTTTCATGGCAATTTTATTTGCTCTCAGAGTTTTTGCCGGAATCTGCTGAGAGGAAGTCGCCGAAGAAATATTTTTATATTTTCATTTTGACCTGGTATTTGAACTCGGGCCTTCAGTCTAATAAGCCAACACACTACCGACTAGACTACAGCGACTTCAATTAACGTATCCACCAAGATGAAAATGGGCTCCAACCGAAAAGATGATTATTTTTGGTAAAATCGATATCGTCGTGCAAGTTTTCGTTGGCCCAATAGATCCCAACGTTCAGTGGAGATAATATATTGATTTTTTTTAGAATGACATAAGTATTGCCAGATTTGAAATAACTGATGGTTCATATTTAAACCGATTGATGGCCCACCCTATAGAATGTATAATTACGGGCATAATAATAGCACGGGTCAATTGCTAATGTGTCCTTTTAAAATTTAAACTTCAGTTCTGTATTCCTGCTCTTTTTACTTGAGTAACAATTAGTTTTAAAAAACCTGCCTTAAGTAGAAAACAAATTATTTTCGCTTGAGTTTTAAAATAAAAAACAAAACAAGACTGTTAAACATAACAAACACTCTTTCTTACTACTGGTTTTCGCTAAGAAAACAAACAATTCTTAAACAAACAATACTTAGCTGATAAATGATGAGAATAAAAATCATGAAAGAAAAGAAACGTTGAACAGTTTTGTTAAAGTCATAAAGGAAGTTGAATTGTAAAAACAATCATAATTTGAAACTTTGTATGACGACTGTGCGTGTGTGTGATAAAATATTTACACATTAAATATGCCAGTAAATGTTCATCATGATTTACTATTGATGTCGTTGATGATAATGAAACTTTGTAAAGCCTATAGAAAGGAAACGAAATAATAAAAAGGTTTTTGAAAGCAGAAAGGCAAAAAAAAAATCTGATTACTTAGCACCCCTGCCATGGCTTGTTGCAATTTTGAGTTGTTATAAGAGAAGCTCAGACATAAAGCGGCCCAACGAATGAATTATTAAAATATTATTCTGGCAATAAACGTTTACAAAACTTCGTAGGTATGTATGTATGTATTTGCAATAATAATAAAAATGTTTAATTTACGTTCAACAATCACTTATCAGAGAGGATTTATTTTACATTAACAAACTGAAACCACAGAATGAAACATTGTCATCAGCATTATGGTTCTCATCGTCAATCATATCAAAATGCAAATAATTAAAATAAAATACAATAACAACAACAACAACAATAAAAAAATATTAAATAAAATAGGCAAATAAATAAATATTTATAAGGAAAAAATAAACTGAAATTGAATTCAAATTGAAAAATCACAATCGTAATGCTTGTTGAAAACAAATAATTTTAAACGATTTACAAAAAAAAAAAAAAAAAAAAACTCTCTTTGAAAACCACAATCGAACGTTTATAATATTTTAAATAAACAGTTATACACTACAGTTCTATTCTAAATGAATTTATTTTGTCATAGTATTTGCAACAAGTCATAGTATTGAAAAGTCTTTGAAGTCTCCATATTTTAGTAGGTAGTGTGTTGGATCATTAGACATAAGGACTCGGTACAAACCCCAGGTCAGACATCTCCAACAAACTGATATATGAAGGAAAATATTTCTTCGCCGTCTGCCTCTCAGTAGATTTCTGGACTTCGCGGCACGTATTATTAAATGGGATGCTAGGGGCCACGCCTTTAATGCATTGGAAGAAACACAGCCTAGACCAAGCAAAATATAACAGATTGCTGACAGCCGTTGAAGAGAGTAAGAAAATCTAACTAATTTGCTTTTCGACCGTCAAGCTCTATGATTGATGAATTCCAGACAGGCGAAAAGGACAAAGAATTTCGATATGTGTTATTAAATGGGATGCTGGAGGCCATGCCTTTAATGCATTGGAAGTAACACAGCCTAGACCAAGCAAAATATAACAGATTGCTGACAGCCGTGGAAGAGAAAAAGGAAATCTGTCACAACTAATACGCTTTTCGACCGTCAAGCTCTATGATTGATGAATTCCAGACTGGCGATAAAGGACAAAGAATTTCGATATGTGTTATTAAATGGGATGCTGGAGGCCATGCCTTTAATGCATTGGAAGTAACACAGCCTAGACCAAAAAAATATAACAGATAATCTGATGCAACTAATCTGCTTTGCGATAGTCAAGCTCGATGATTGATGGATTCCAGACTGGTGATAAGGGACAAAGAAATTCGCGAGAGTGGGATGCTAGGGACCATGTCTTTAAAGCATTGGATGAAACATAGCCTAGAGCGAGCAAAATATAACAGATTGCTGACAAGCGTAAGAAATATGTATTCTTTCTCCCTCAATTTCTCCCTTAATTTCGTTTGGACATCGTTTATTGTGGTCGTCGTATATTAGAACATTGTGTTGGCACACTTGCACACTTGCTGAGAACTCAGAAGTTCTAACGTCTTGATGGAAAAAAGTAGGTAGTATGGTGGCTTATTGGACGTGAGGCCACGGTTCAAACCCCATGTCAAACATCTCCAACAAAATGAAATTTAAAAGAATATTTCTCGGGTGCTTTCTGGTAAAAACTCTTTGAGTAAATAAAATTGTCATGAAAAGTTTCTCAAAAATCTGTTTTTCGGAATCGACTTTAAACTGTAGGTCCCGCCCACATAACATAAATTAACACACACAACATAAGTGGTGTGCGAAGCTAGGTCGTAATCCTGACTGCAGGGTTGTAATGACCAATTATGTATGTATGTAATATTTGTAACAAATTAAAAAAGAGTAAATAGTCCCACATTCAACTTCAATTGTATCGATTTCAGCTTAAAAACTTTATTTGACAATTAGGTTACGTCCCCCTTAAATGATGAGATCCCACTTAGGCCAGCATTTAGGCCCATTGTGATATATTAAGATCTCCTTTCCCTCTTCCGAATTAGTTCTTCAGTTCGAATCATTTCATTATTCTAGAGTACCATCTGTGGCACCCTACTTACCTAAATTGGTCATTAAAACCCTTTCTTAAGGATCACGTACTAGTTTCTTTCACCACTCATGGCTGTGTGTTAGATTTGTTATGGTATTCATGGCAATTTCATTTAGGCTCTGAGGTTTTGCCGAAAGACTGCAAATCACTATAACTTCAAGGAAACAATGAACTGAACAAAGAACACTTGTTAAGGTTTTCAAATGTCTACCATACACACACACACACTAATACGATACCAGAAATTTCGAGAGAGAGAGAGAGTAGTTACTTGCTGCATGCTCTGGGATCGGAGACAGAAAAACCACACAACATAACAAGTATCTCACACCAAGCACTTAATGTGGCTATTCAACATGCTCCAAAGTGTGGCAGAAATATGCCGGCGAGTCTAGTAAATAGTACGTTGACTTACGAGACGTGAGGACGTGGTTCAAGCCCTCCTAGAAGCCAATAAATGTAAAAGAAATTGTTTAAACTTTGTTTAGGATGTTTTTGCAAAATAAAATATTTTGGAAAACAAGGTCTTTTTTCTCAACAATCCTTATAGGTTTATGAAGGTGTGGATATTATAAAAATCAGCTTGACCAGACAAGGCAAACTGTCGATAATTCCTAGGTGTCCAAGAATCTTTCATTTCAGGTTTTCAGGTACGGAAAAATGTTCTATATTTTCCTATTCTTTCTCGTCTTTACAGTTTCTGAATAAATTGGAGAATTTTTCCCCTCCTGTGTAGAAATGCTAATTTCTGATATTCAATGTCTTCGTATACAGAAATCCACATGAAAGTAATCGTTGTATAGCTCGCTATCTCCTTCACCCACACTTTACTGAGTTCGAGATATGTTTATATCTCAACTCGAAATGTACTAATATTCAACTTATAAAATTGATATTTTGCACTCAACAGAATGTTTAGGAATGGGCACTAATCTTATTTTTTTAATTTATAACACAGAACCTTCATTTAGTATCAGCTTGATCGCTGCCTCGCTTGCCTCCAAGCATTAGCGAAGCTTCCCACGTAGGTGTTCTTAGTTTCGAAGCAGGTAAAGTATTGCCGTATAAATCACTTTTTCAACAAATTTTAGGTAAAACTCAACACACCAAAACAATTGAGTCAAAACTCAAACTGTAATAAACCACACCATTGTCCAATATTATCTAATATTGTCGGTTAAGACCGCCTGTATTTCTTTATTTGCTTCAGTGAAATAAAAACTTTTCATTTATTCTGCTGAGTATCAAATTTTGTGAAAAACAATAATTTTCCCTTCTACTTCATTTGAGTTGTCTGTCCACGAAACGGGTTAAATTACAGGCACGAGTTTTGAAACAATTTTTGTGACAAATCGAGTCTGGAAATTTACAGAAAACCCATTAACACCACCCACCATCATTGCCATCCTCTAGACGAATTGTAAAATGATTTGTTATCTCGGCAAACAAAACAAAAACCCTTCACTTCACATCACTTTAATTTTATTGGAGGGTTCTTCTTTTCGTTTTTGTTCTTGTTGATATTTTCTTAAATAAATATTGACTTTTCCCAAAAGTGACTCTGAGATATTTTATTTTGTCTGCTCGTATAACTTGTCTTTAGAAAACTTTCCATTTCTCATACTCATGGTAGAATAACTTTTCCATGCCAAAGAAGTTTTTGCTGTTCAACCCACAAACCCACTGCTTTTGGAAGTCAATGCAGCATATTCCCATTAATGTATGACATATTTTAGATTTTCAAGTATAACGCTTCTTGTTCTTTTATTTTGATTTGTTTTCCATTTTATAGTTTAGTTTTCATGGTGACTTTTTATTTTTTTATTCCATCATAGTATCGTGCATTATGAAAATGTCAAACACAAGTTTACTATGGATTGCCTTTAGAAAAAAAAGGTAAAAAAGTGAACAAAAAAAGAAAAAAAATTATTCATGGTTTTTAATTTTGGGAAATAAAATGTAAATAAAAAATTTTTACTTGAAAAGCGTAGGTGTTCGAAAAATAAATTAAAAAAAAATTCTTTATTTGTTGGAGAAATCGGTACTTAATTCAAATAATTCATTACAACACTTTAGTCAGGATTACAACCTACCTCCTAACATCACTTATGTTATGTGTGTTAATTTTATACAAGAGTGACGGGACATACAATTTAAAGTCGACACCATGCGACAGATTTGCAAAACTTTTCATTGAATTTTTATTTTCTCTCAGAGTTTTTGTCAGAACTCCACTGAGAGGAGTTTGTCGAAAGAAATATTTTCTTGATATTTCCTTTTATTCCAGATATCTTAGCCGAGCTTTGAACCTCTGTATCTTATCTATCTTATCATGGTTTCTCTGGTGGAAGCGCATCCGTAATGTTCAATTTTCCATGACTCTGGTACATAAATCAACTTGAATTTGACCAATAGCATGGTTTTTGTTAGCTTTGAGGTCAACTATGGTTTGTGACTTATTCGCCAGCATGTACGACTTAAGAAAATCCCACAAAAATAAATCTAACGCCACCAAATCGCATGATCTCGATGGCCAGTTCAGATTACCTTCACTTGATATGGCCATGTCCTCAAATCGCTCATGTAGAGTAACCGATGTGGCATGAGCGGTGTGGCACGTAACACCGTGCTATAGTTACAGTTCAGGGGTCAGGCGAAAGAAGTTGGATATCATCGATCTATGGTATGTGCATATATCGCCTTTCTATTGAAACTAAACAGTTTCTTTTTGGGAATGCATTAAGCGCTCGTCGATCTTCCAAATTCAATAATTTTGTGTGATTGTTAGGCCCATTAAGGGGCCTAAAAGCTGATGATGATTTTTCAATAAGTATTAGTGCCAGTTGCCCATTCAGCGAACACTCATTGACTACCTTCGGGCAATTGGTCCGGCTAAAGAAGTTAATAATCATCGATCTATAGCGGTCGCCCATGACAGTGATGTCGTGACTAACGTCGTTTTCCAAGAACGATGCACCGAAGACACTGCCAGCTCAAAATCTATACAAAACGGAGACTTGTTGGGAACGCATTAGACATTCTTGGATCTCATGTGGTTTAGTTTCGTCCCAAGTTCGACGATTTTGTTCGTTCACTTTTTCCTCCATCCAGAACTATACCTCACATCTGAAGACGATTTGTGTATGAAATTGTTTAATTGACAAATGACCCATTCAGCAAACATACGTTCTCTTTACCTTTAGTTCCTGTTTGGAAATAAAGTAGGTAATCGTCGATCTGTAGTGCTAACCGTTTACAGTGATGGCCTGACCAAAGTTGTTCTTTTAGAACAATCGAACGAAGACACTGTCAGCCTAAAATCTACACCAAACAGTGACTTTTTTTGAATGAATTGAAGGCTCTTGGATCTCATATGGATTCGAATTGTCCGAATTACAACAATTTTATTTGTTCTCCAATTCATCCAAAATTGGACCTCATCTCTGAACATGATTTTGCGATGAAAATTAGTGTCAGTTGCCAACAGTTCAAGAGCCCATTCAGCGAATACATATTTGTAGCACCATCAGATCAATGAATTCAGGCTAATCAGCGACCTATGGAGTTTGCCGTTAAAAGTGATGGCCTGCATAATGCCGTTGTCTAAGTAATATTGACCGAAGACAGCCCAAATTCCGCACCAAACAGCGACTTTTTCGCGATGCATTGGACGCTCTTGGATCTCATGTGGATCGGTATCGTGTCAAATGCGTCAATTTGGTTTGTTCATCCAGAAATGGACCTCATCGCTGAAAATGATTTTTCTATGAAAATTAGGACCTGTGGCACACTGCTCCAGAAGGAACAGATGTCATTATCAATGGTCGTTTACCCTCATTTCCTGTATCAGTTGAATGTTTCACAGGTCTTGGTCTACCTCTCAATGCAAAATTCATCAAATTGTGGTTTGAGAAGCTAGGTGGTGACTGTCAAAGTCCAGAAGCTCTTGTTGGAAGACAACATTACATATTATGTGCTACGTATAGAGTTACTAATAACTTACAATCGTTGCTTTATAATGGACCGGAATCTTTACAGCGACTCAAGGAAATGCCACTCATAGTACATTACCTAGAGGCTGTTAACACCAAGGATGCAAAAGTAAGAGAATTTTGTAAGAAAGATTTGCTACCAAGAACAGCCAAAGGAAATACAAGCCTTAAGACCTCTGCGGCCACAAAATCAATTGTTGTTATAACAAAGGCAATGTATTCATTGCCATTAGCCCAACCACTTGCACTGCAATGGAATTAAGCTGTATTACGGGGCATACATTATTTATTAATATTCACTTCAGCTAGAGAATCCCTTTGCTTACATTTGACTTGTACTCTCAAGCCTTCAAATTATCAATTCAAATCAAATACGTACGAAAACTGTTTTAAATATTCATTCAGAAAACTCATGTTGTTCTTTCACTCACATTCTATTGCTTCAGATGTCATATTGAAAAGAAAAACAATTCCAGGGATTTCATGGAATTTTAAATTTTTAATAAATCGTCTCGTACAATACGTTCAACAAAAACTCTTTATGTGGCTTAACGTACATACTATGTATGTATGTACGTACGTAGACAAGTGTAAATCGAATTGTGTTATTCAATGTATTTAAAAACGTATTCTTTTTCGGTTGTTTCTTATTTAATAGACACAATAAATACAAGGAATCATGAGTCTCAAGAATACAAAAATCATTCATAAAACAAACTCATATCCTTCGCATAAACAAACACATACTATGTAGACGATATGGAGACAGAGTCTGGAAAATATCTCACATTGTCTGCTAAACAAATACTCGGCATGAACTTGATGCATAAGTTTTGATAGACTCACTCGATTTGACTCGTCTCTAGAGACTGAATGAATAATGGAAGCCAAAGACAACACTGTGACAACATACCCGTGTTTCCATAAACTGCAGAACTGTGTGTGTGTTCTTTTTTTGCTACACTTTATATTTGTGTTGCTCAGTTCTTTTCTCTTTTATTTGCCATTTTGTGTGGCATTAATGGTAGGAAAAGAATGAAAAAACGTTTATAAAATATAACCATAAGATCAATACATATACAGGATAAGGCATTCAATAACGAAACAATCACTTTCAGTCACTGTAAGCCACTCATTCACCTACACACCCACATATATTATTTTTTTTTTAAGGGAAAAAACTCGACAAAAATTCTTTTGTTTGAATTCATTTTAAGGACACTAAATTTTACATGATACTCACTCTCACTAAAGCAAATGGAAATAATGGAAAAAAGGATACTTTCTGCATGTGCCTCGCATTCCTTTTGGCTAAGTGCCAGAGCCATTAGGTTCAGGTGTTTATTTTAAGGATCTTCAGCAAAATATAAAAAAACAGCAGAGGAAGGATGTCTTTTGTAACCAATACACCTTGTTGAAGTGAAAAAAAAAAAAATCTCATTAAAATTGTAAACAATTTCAATTACAAGTTGAAGAGTTACTCTTTAAAATTTTTTTTTCAACAGGATACTTCCGTTTTACACAACCCACTGTAGGATATTACTAAAAAGGTTGAATTGTTTCACAAAAACAGTGACTGTCTACCCTTATACGTACCATGGGATAAAGACTTTTCATTAAAATTTCTAAAAATAAAGGCACTCGTCCTTCCTAAACAATAAGAACAAGTGAATCAAGATTCGTTAGAAAAGTTGTATTTTGCGGTTCAGCATTAACCGTTACTCAAGCTAGGACACATACAAACCGTTTTGGCCATTACAACCTTTCCGACAGGATTACGGTCTAGACTCTTACATACATACGTAGTTGGTCATTATAACTTTTCAGTCAGGATTACGTTATAGTTTCCTAGTGTTGGTAGTGTAATGGACGTGAAATGCTACATTAGAATACATACATACATACATATGTAATTGATCATTACAACCCTTCAGTCAAGATTACAACCTAGCTTTTCACACCACTCATGTTGTGTGTGTTAATTTTTTATACATGAATGATGGGACCGGGACAGTTTAAAGTCTATTTCGAACGACAAGTTTTTTGAGAAATTTTTCATGGCAATTTTATTTTATTCTCACGGTTTTTGCCAGAAATCTGCTGAGAGGAATTCGACGCCGAAGATATATTATTTTCATATTCCGGTTTTTGTGGGAGATGTCAGACCTGGGACCTCATGTCTAATAAGCCAACACCCTACCTACTAAACTACGGCGGCTACAGGGATAGAGCTGCAACACATTAATATTGCTACGCAATCTCTAATGAAGTGATGTGAGTGAGTATCAAATACGAAATGTGCAAAAAAAAATAAAGACCATACATTGAATTTCCAGTTGAAGGACATAAATGGGTTTCTTATCATCCTTGGATTTTGATTCGACAAGCTTAACTTACCCATCGAGCACGTCTGGTCTTCTATACAGAAAATTTATTCACAATTTCCAGCCTTATTGTGGATGGACCACAAGGCAACTTGGGCATGTTATTAAGCCCAGATATTTGTCTAATACGGTCCATCACTTTCAACAGAAACAGATGATTTTCCACAAGGTTCAATGTTGATATAATGGGACTTTATGACATCCTAGCTGTTGGAGTAGATAAGTATATTCTCTTTTAGTCTACGCAACGTTCAACGATAGACGTTCAAGAATCAATAATCTTGAGACACTACTGCCGTAATATCGTGTAACTAGTTATCAATGCTGTTGAATTCTGCATACAATATTTTCCTGAAGAAGTAGTTCCGGACTGTTAGATCTACTTATTCAAGTACAATTAATATCAGTAAACGATACAAGAATGTGCCCTCATTCCTACGAGTTAAAAAGTGGTTAAAGTCCAACGCAATAACTTCTCAACATCTTTTATGGACATATTTTAAACACAATAGAATGCATCATTTAACAACCATGCCTTTCACGACATCTCACTTGCTTCTTAAAGGCTGTTAACAGTTCGGTATTGTTGTTCTCTGCATGTGTCTCTTGATAATATTATCAGGGAAGCAAATTGTATTTCATATTCGAGTTTTACGACTCAACGACTCAAGGGAATCGCCACTCTGTAATTCATCAATCATCGAGCTTGACGATCAAAAAGCGTATTAGTTGTATCAGATTTCCTTTTTCTCTTACACGGCTGTCAGCAATGTATTATATTTTGTTCGCTCTAGGCTGCATTTCGTCCAATGCCTTAAAGGCATGACCCCAAGCATCCCATTTAATAACACATCTCGCAAATTTCTTTGTCCCTTATCGCCAGTCTCGAATCCATCAATCATCGAGCTTGACTGTCACAAAGCGGATTAGTTGTATCAGATTTCCTTTATCTCTTCAAGGGCTGTTAGCAATCTGTTATATTACATTTCGCTTGCTCTAGGCAGTGTTTCTTTCCGTGCTATAAAAGGGTGGTCCTAGCATCGCATTTAATAATACATTCAGCGAATTTCTTTGTCTCTTATCGTCAGTCTCGTCTCCATCAATCATCGAACTAGACGTTCGAAAGGCATTTTAGTTGCACCAGATTTCCTTACTTTTTTTAACGGCTGTGAGCCATCTGTTATATTTTGCTTGCTCTAGGCTGTGTTTCTTCCAATGCCTTTAAAACATGGCATTTAATAACACATTTCGCGAATTTCTTTGTTCATAATCACCAGTCTCATATCAATCATAGATGGGCACTTTGCAGTACCAGTAAAATTTCAGTAAAAATTGATTTTTACAGATTACTGAAAAAAATTACAGTTACAAAAATGAAATCTAAATTTCATTACCAGTAAACATTTACTGAACACTGAAAAGCTTAATGCATTAGAATTATAATGCAGTATGCCCATGTATGATATCAATCAATCGGCGAGCTTGACGGTCGAAAGGCATTTTAGTTGCACCCGATTTCCTTATTTTTTCAACGGCTGTAAGAAATCTGTTGTATTTTGCTTGGTCTAGGCTGTGTTTCTTCCAATGCATTAAAGGCATGGCCTCTAGCATCCCATTCAATAACACATTCCGCGAACTCCTTTGAAGTGATTTTTAGTTTTTTTTATTCAAATAATTATAAAAAAACGTTTCCTTTCAATCTAATAAATCCCCATATAACTAAGCATTTATTAGCCCTCTCTTCAATTACAAGCCTTTCAGCGACTCAATCAAAATGCCTCACTAATGCATTGAAGCTTTCGATCTATTCAATCGTTATGGCAATACACTGCTGCGGTTTATTAAAAAGAAATGAGCATTTCACTCAATTTATCTCGTTTGTACAACATTTTCATATTTCTGGTGTTTTTTTTATTTATTGCAACACATCAATCATCAAATACCCCAATTGACATTTCATTTTATAAAGTTACGACGAAAGCATCTTCTTCCTGTATTTTGATTGACACAAGACTTGTGGAACGAATGGCAGACAATATTTTTGCGGTATTTAATGCCTACAAAATGATGGCATTTTATTAATTCCAATGTGAAGTGCAATGAATGAATAGGCCGGGGATTAATGAATGAATGAATAAATAAATAAATGATGTATACCGCAAATGAAAATTGATGTAAACAAAATGAAAATGAAAACGAAAAAAGAAAACTATGAACTTGGACAGTGGTAACGTTATTAAGAGGGCGTTGGCGGATTCATGGCTTGGAATTATACATACATACATGAATTCTGAATGTAAATAAAATTGCCATGAAAAAGTTTCTTAAAAATCTGTAGTTCGGAGTCGTCTTTAAAATGTAGCTTCCGCTAATCATGTATAACATTAACACGCCACAAATCATGGGTGGTGTGAGAAGCTAGGTTGTAATCCTGACTAAAGGGTTGTTATGAATTTCACTAGAAATTAAGAACTTTTTTTAATTCGTAGGAATGAGGGCACATCCCTACATCACTGCTGATATTAATTGCACTTGAATAAGTAAATCTAACAGTCAGGAACCATTTATTCGGGATAATATTGTATTAAGAACTCAACACCAACCATTTTACGGCAGTATTGCCTTAAAATTGTTGGTTCCTAGATGCCTATAGTTGACCGTTGTGAAGACTAGTAGAGAATATATGTACTTATCTACTCCAACAGCTAGGTTGCCTTTATCGTCCCTTCCGTTGAGCATGCCTTTGCAAACATCCGCACTCACTCTAAACGCCATCAATAGCGTGACAGATTGCCTCCCCGCAAACACGTCTGCTTTAAATTGAATTGATCACATCTTTGTTGGCACAGACTTTTGCTTGGGTTTCCCATAGGCTCGATATATTTCATACTCCAACAGCTAGGATGCCACAAACTTCCTATTCCTTTGGAAAGTGAAGAGCCCCATTATATGAATTGGTGTGAATAATAACATAAATAAAAGCTGTATTATGGTCGCCTCTAGGGTTCTTCTTCGTCATAATAAAGCTGGAAATTGTGAATAAATTTTTTGTATAGAAGACCAGACGTGCTCGATAGCTATGTTAAGCTTGTCGCATCAGAAGCCAATATCCTTCAACTGGACATTCACTATGTGGTCATTATTCTTTTACTAGGCACTCACTCACATGATTTCAGCAGAGATTGTGGAGCAAGATTAATGTGTTGCTGTCCAGTCCCTTTATTCGAATAGGTAGTGTGATGGCATATTAGACATCATCTCGAACAGAAGGAAATATGAAACAATATTTCACAGCTCCTTCTTGTCAATAGTATTCTCGCAATAACTTGTTTATATATAAGACTAACACTCAGGGGATGGCCCCTTCTCATACAGTACATTATGTTGGAATTAGGAAAATAGGTTATGGGAAGGAGGACAGAGAAAGTATTGTTTGAGTCTATTTTATATTATAAGTAGCATGAAAGTCCTCTAAAGGTAGAGAGTTCAACATACGGATAGACCGGCTAAAGAACGAATTCTGTCTGTACTGTATGGAGAGTAAAAAACAAATTGTCATGAAAATGTTCTCAAATCTGTCGTTCGAAATCAAAGTTAAACTATAAATCCCGCCACCCATAATAACAATAACACAGAATACATAGGTCGTGTGAGCAACTATATTGTAATGCTGACTTAAGGGTCATGACGATCCAACTAAAATGAAAAGTTACTGCCCAGCACTTGCGCTAAGATATAAGACATTGCTTGATACAGGAGTTAAAATGGCGCAAACCATAACGTGCATCAACGCCTTTCTTATAAAACGTTGAAACGAAATTAAAGCTAATGACAGATGGAAATCAAAACCGCCAAATGTGACCCAAAACTGTGGCCTGCGGCATAGAATTTTATAACAACAAAGAGCTTATCGAACATGCTATAAAGACTTGGAACTTTCTGGCCTGTCCCGCTATGATATCTTCTAAGCAACTGCTCGGCTCTAAAGTAACGCAAATGTAAAGGGTTGTGATAACATTTGTTGCGGTAACTCGAAACTATACTACGAATATAGCCTTTAATGAGCGTACAAACAACTTTAACACTTTCCCACGAATGTTTAGTGTGACAGTAGTTAAAAGCTGGATAAACATTCAAATATGTGTTAGCTCTACTGCTCACATCATTCCTTTTTAATTCTAAATTTATTACACAAACCCATGCTACCATACTACTCAGCAAAGACCCACCACGTTGAGACCACCTACCAAAAACTCTTCATCACAACTAATCCCATTACAAACTAAAATAATTAATTTGTGTCTCTCCTCGATTTAATTCAAATAGTAAACGGTTTAAATATTTCAATTTTCTTTCTGTCTTTAAGGGGGTCTACTTAAAACCAACAAAAAACGGAAAAGAAAAGTGAATGAAAAAGAAAAGAAAGAGAATGAAAAATATTTTAAATTAGTTTTCTAAGGTGTCAAGCAACAACGTGTGTGTTCTTGACACCATCATTAAATGCATCTCAAACATCTAAATTAACGCCTACAATTTAAACCGTTAATTGCTTCCATATTTAAAGTATCGTTTTCAAAGTTATCGATAAACCAATAAAAATATAGAAATGGCAGTGGCTATTAGATTTTATTAAAATCGCACAAGAAAAGGTCACTCACTCATCAATTATTTTTTAAGCGGCTTAAGGTGAAAGCCACCAAGCAGAACGTTACACTCACTGTTATATTGTGCATGAGTGCCTGGTTCTACCAAAAGGCAAATGGCAAATGACCGACCACCTTTAAACGGCATTTCATTTATATATTGCTAAACTACTGGTCTTGACAAGACATTCTTTAAGACATTGAGTTCCTGCCACATACAAGTGTAATGCCATTCTGTTGTTGTTTTTTATTTTTCTTCAGGGGAAGTAGCAAAAAAATTAAATATTAAGAACATCCTTTACAAAGTACTTTAGCCACCACATTTGTCGGACAACATTAATGCCGCCATGACAAATTCTTTTCAGCTAATCGTTTGCAATGCGAGGGTTGTTTTCAACAACAAACTGAGTACCAACCAAAAAATAAAAAAAAAATAATTGCAGTTCAAAGCCACAGCTTAAAACCACTTAAAATTTTGGACCTTAAGCGACAAGTACTAAAGGTAAGTAGGCAGATGGAAATCTTTTTCATCAGTTCAACTGCTTGCAAATGAATGCAAATCAAAGGACATAAAACTTACTTGGCTTCAGGGCACTCTAGTGAATCAGATCAGCCTCAAATCGACCATTGCCTTTAAATAAATTGAAAAATATTTACCGGTCTGCATACATAATTGGTCATACAGCTCTTCAGCCAGGGTTACGACCTAGTTTCTCACACCAAACTATGTGTTAATATTATACAGGAATAGCAGGATCTACAGTTTAATGACGACTCCGAACGACGTTTGAGAAACTTCTCATGGCAAATTTATTTTCTCACAGAAATCTGCTGAGAGGAAGTTGCCGAAGAAATATTTTTCGTATTTCGTTTTGTTGGAGATTTCTAGGCTGGAGTTTGAACCGTGACCTCACGTCCAATAAGCTAATAAACTACCTACTAGACAATGGGGGCTTCAGATATTTACTGGTCTAGAGAAGGCTATTTTCAGGATTATTGTCTCAAAGTGGTGCCCTAATACTGCGACCATACGATTTATAATGTCCCCCCCAAGCTTATTACCCAGACAAACTTTAGGATTCTGCTCGGTGTCAACGATGGCAATTCCGTACCTAGCATCTGATATGCTTTCATGCCTTTACTTCTAAGAATATTTTGCTATGATTCATTCTCAACGTCCAAGAATCTACATATTGGGTTCTAAGCAACCCCCACTGAGCATACAGTGCATGGAAGATCCCTTCTCGCAAACTTGGCTGCTTGAAATTGAATTAAACACCTCTTTTACATAAGTTTCCACTTGGGAGACTCCCACGAGTTCTTCGTGTGCTCGAAATATTTCTTACTTGGGCCAAACACTCTTGCAACTGTTAATGGATCCCTACCTAATCCATTTGTATATCCCAAAATAATTACTATTTTCCCGATACTCCTTAAATTTATCCATGGGGATATACGAGCACTCAGCGATTACTGTCTAGGCTAAACCATATCATATCATCTGATGAGGAGACAATAGAGTGGATATATTCGCCTCTAAATGAATACTTTTCAAAATTGAAAAAAGCAGCATGGAATTCAACAAATCGTGGGTAGCCCAATATATGTACCTGGTTGCCGAATTTCAAAACGGCTGTGTCCAGCAGTGGATAACGAGAGAACGAGGGAGATACTTGAGTTCGACAAGAAAACGGTTCGCATTCTAACAGGAAATCTAACGAGACACTGCATTATTGGCAGTTTCGCTGACAAGCTCTGTCTGCCACTCCAGAATTACTGCAGAAGCTGCCACGATGTGGAGGAAATGAAATCGGTACTACACAGTTTTTGTGAGCGCTCTGCACTTCAGGACAGATGTCATCGTTTTTTGGGTTTCAGAACGTTTGAAGATCTGAGCACAATAGTGGCTAACGTGCCATTAAGGAAACTGGACGGTTTCATCCGGAGCTCGGGGAGGTTCAAACCCACTACTAACGAATGATGACAATGGGGTATATCTCACACTGGGTAACACAACGGGCAATATGGCCACTGCGTGAATTTGCCTGTCAACGGCAAACTACCCTATAACCTAACCTAGCTTAATCATATCAAGCTGATAGTTTGTAGTATATTATACTCCGTAAACTATTGGAATCTTAAGGTTACGAAGGCTGGGAAATGACTAAATAGTATTCCATTGTTTCGATGTCCTTTTCATATGCCTTGCATTCAATATACCAAGAATATGCTTTTCAGATCCACCATTGAATTATGTGGATTTCCATGTAGTCGCGCGTAGTCTACTAGGTAGTATGTTGGTTTATTAGATGTGAAGCCACGGTTCAAACCTCAGATCAGAGACACGAAAAAATATTTCTTCGTCGACTGCCTCTCAGCAAATTTCTGCCAAAAACTCTGAGAGTAAATAAAATTGTCATGAAAAGTTGTTCAAAAAAATCTGTAGTTCGGAATCGACTTTAAACTGTAGGTCCCACCACTCATGTATAAAATTAACACACACAACATCAATGGTGTGAGAAGCTAGGTCATAATCCTAACGTTGTAATGACCAGATATGTATGTATGTATGTAGATTTCCATTGACTGTTCAGTTCATTTAAATACTAAATTCGCTTCTGTTGCTAAACTGAATGCAATTTTTTCTTTAGAAAATGTTGCCGATTTCAACTTTATAATTTCTTTGTGCTTGAACCTTTGAGACAACCTTCGTTCTTTTACGCATAAATATAAATGTAAACAACTACCTGCATTTATTTTACCTATAGAGTGGAAGTAATAATCAATTGCGCATATATTTTCTATACGACTTTGCAATTTGTTGTTATTATTGTTGTCTTTCAACATTTTCTAAACAAAAAAAATAAAGAAACAAAACTGTATTGACTTATAAAAGTCACCCAAGAACTTGTCGAGTTTTTAGCAACATTTTCTCATGCTTATTCATTCACCAAAAACAAAAAAAAACAGAAAAAAAAATTGCCATCAGAGCTGGAAACATGAGTACTGTGTACTGCAAACGTACGTTGAGTGTACATGAAAAAGTACATGAGTTTCTTATGCTCTGTAATGTGCACTTTCACACGCAATTGAACAATTGACAATTTCCTCTTTTCGATTCCATTCTTTCTTTCATACAATTTGTTCTGTTTTTTTTTTTTGTTCTTTTAGGTCTGAGTAGCATTGTCGTTTACTATTGTCACATACTGTTATACAAACTGGCAATACGTAAGTGCAAGTATGAATGGCTGGATGTATGGTTAGGGCTGGAATGGAATGCATGGTTAAGTTATTTGCTGGTATGGTTAGTTGGCTGTAATCACATTGTCAGTTTAGACGGTTTTTTGTTTATTTTTATAGCCGATGCAATGATATTGCCGTTTTGTTGTGCTATTGTTCCATCCACAATTCAATTCATTTGTGTTTGATTTTGTTCCTGCATCTTTTCAAAATATTTCGATGAGTTGGAATAACATTGAATTCCTTCAGATATCTTTTTTCAGTCATTAAAGATAAATGCAAGGAAGTGGAAGATAAAATTATTTTAAAGAGTTTCCTATTAATTCCTGTTACAGTGGGACAAGAACTGTTTTTTTTTAAATCATGAAATATTCTTTCGAACTCGTGGAGCTAAAAAAGTTTTTAATATTCTCGACATAAACCAATCGCCAATTATTTTTGAAAGTTTGCTACTGTAACCCCAACGTAACGCAAAGGCTAATAACAACCTTTCCAAGGCAATTTTCTATTTAGTTCCCAAGTTTATGGAAAGTATAATGAGGCATCAGCATGTGTGTTGGCTCGTTAGACGTAAGGCCATGCATGAAAATCTGTCGCTCGAAGTTGACTTTGAACTGTAGTACCCCCAACACTCATGCATAAAATTACGGAGTGTTACACTCCGTAAAACAGAATCAGTCTCTCTATTTCCAAAATATTTGAAAATATATGACACGGTAACGAAAAATAATCCAAAAAACAGACCTTTAAAGGGATCTGCAAAGTAGAGAATTTATCGGAGATTTCGATGTTGTGCCACATTTATCCAGAGCATCCGGAATATCGCTACGTAATGTGATGATATAAACGTCATACCGACCAGCGATCTCATTAAGATATTCGCGATAGCTATATGCCGTCTTAGAGTTTACTACATTGGTACCAATATAAAGAGTAACTCACAGAACAATTAAAGCTGACTAACCATTGAAAATACTGACTAGGGGCTTGAGCATCAAGTTTTCCATACTAATTTTTCGTACAAAATTCTTTTCAACGATAATTTTTCACTCGATAGTTATGTTGACAAGCAAAGTTGTCATACATAAGGCTTATACCCCATTTACACTACAGCGAAATCTAGTACGTATGAGATTTCGAGCCAAATCTAGTTGATTTTAACTAGATTTCCCATACAAAACAAAATCTACTTATTTAGTAGATTTCGGCAAAATCTACTCAAAATCTAGTAAAAATAGAAATGCAACTATGTGTTTTGCCAAATAGTACTTAAAAATACAACGCTGCGCAGGAAAAAAATGACAGTTCAATTTAAAAACATGTACCCATTCCATTCTGCTAAAGGGTCCGCCAAATAACTTTTTTTTAAATGCTTAAAAAAAACTACTGAATATTTTCTCAAATCTCTTTTTTTATTTGAAAGTACAATCCTTCCGGTTAATAATGGAAATAAATGATTATGCGTTTTCGCTTCGCTAAGTGGGCCTGCGATCGACTTACAGAAGATGCCGATTTTGGCAAAAAAATTATCTTTTCAGATGAAGCTCATTTCGATCTTGGCGGGTATGTAAACAAGCAAAATTGTTGCATTTGGGGCACAGAAAACCCGCACGCATACATTGAAAAGCCAACGCACCCAAAACGAGTCACTGTTTGGTGCGGATTTTGGTCCAGAGGCATAATTTGGCCACCTCGGAGCTGCGATTTGACACCGTTGGACTATTTTTTTGTGGGGTGCCGTCAAAGATAAGTGTTACGCCGACAAGCCAGAGACAATTGACGCTTTAAAGGACAATATTCGTGAAGCCATTGGTGAAATACAGCTGCACACAATCGATAATGTATTTAAAAATTGGACCGATCGTGTAGGCTACTGCATGGCCAGCTGAGGCAGCCATTTGAATGAAATTATTTTCCATTATTAACCGGAAGGATTGTACTTTCAAATAAAAAAAGAAATTTGAGAAAATATTCAGTAGTTTTTTTTTAAAGCATTTTCAAAAAAAAAAAAGTTATTTGGCGGACCCTTTATTTAGCAATTGTATGTAGTAATACATTTGCATTATTTTTTAAATCTTATATTCTACAAATGCTGACGTTTTTTTTTGCACCAACATTATTTCTGATTGGATCTTATTTGGTCTTGATGAAAACGATACTAAATGTCCTATATTTTTCATTTTTGTTTGGTATTAAACTAAATTTGGAAATATTATTTTCTTTTAAATTTCAGTCAGCTGTTTTTGTTATTAAAATGAAATCTTGCTACTGTCAAATAAATCCAGTGTAAACGATCTAGATTTTGAGCAAGATTTGAAATCTAATCTACTAGATTTCGCTGTAGTGAAAATGGGTTATTAGAGAACCTAAAATTAGTTGTGTAAAAGCCTTACGTACAGAAAAAGACCCAGTTACGGAAACTTATCAAAACTTAGTATATTTAATGGCTTCTCTGGATTTGCATCGAGTTTTGTCTATTATCGCTATATTTGTACATAATAAAAACCTCTCCTATATTACCAACACTACTCGTATATTAACTAACAATCTCCTCTATGTAACTTCCAATCCTATCTACTCTTTTGTTCAAAATTTAAGTTCAAAATTTCTTTTTAATGTACCCCTAGCTCTTTGGAGATTGAGTTATAGAGTCTTAATTAATATGACTCACTTCAATGTGTTCTACAGCTTAATGCCAGAATGTAAAACGATAGATTTGTATGCCCAAGAGACCCAATATTTTTTATAAACTCACAACTGCGCCATTAATATTATGTCATTTGCAAATAAGAGTGGAGTATGTATTGTTGAATCAGAAGCTCTTGATTTTGATGGGCATAAAATTTCAATTCGAGATACGTAGGAAGTGCTGGCTCTATTAGACAGGAGTCCGTACTTCAAACCCCAGTTCACATCTCGAATAAAATAAAAAATTAAGAAAATATTGTTTAGGCGACTTGCTTTCAACAGTATCCTCGCAAAAACTCTAAGAGTAAATAAAACTGCTATGAAATCTGGCCTTCAGAATCTCAGGTCCCGACGATCATTGGTAAAGTTAACGCACGCAACATGGGTGTTGTAAGAAGCTAGATTGTAATCCTAACTATAGGATTGCCTTGACCAATTACGTAAGTAACGAGCTGAGAAACATACATACATAATTGGTTATTAAAACCCTTCAGTACAGGATTACGACCTAGCTTCTCATATCACTTATTTTGTGTGTGTTAATTTTTTATGTGAGCGCTATCTACAGTTTAAAGTCGACTGCGAACGACAGATTTTTGAGAAACTTTTCATGGCAACTTTTTGTTTTACGTGCAAAGTTTTTCTGCTGAGAGGAAATCGCCGAAAAAATATTTTCTTCATATTTTCGTTTTAATGTCTGACCTGAGTTCCCAAGGTTATGAAAAGTATAATTAGGCAGCTTGTGAAGTATGTTGAAGTTGCCGTAGGTAGTTGTGTTGGTGTTGGCTCATTAGACGTAAGGCAATGCTTCAAAAACCTTCGACAACCTCCTCTCAGCAGAGAGTAAACAAAATAATTAAAATTGCCATAATAGCCCAATTTCACAATTTCTATTGACACTTTCTCTAACAGAAACGATATTTTCGACAGTTCATGCATGAGCCTAGTCTAGTGGGTTATTAGACGTGAGGCCATGTTTTAAACCTCAAGTTACACATCTGTAAAATAAAATATTTCTTCAGCGACTGCCTCTCAATAGATTTCTGTCAAAAACTCTGAGAATAAATAAAAGTATCCCACGAAAAGTATCTCAAAAATCTGTCGTTAGGAATCGCAGGTCCCACCTATCATTGATGAAATTAATACACATCACATGGGTGGTGTAGGAAGCTAAATTGTAATCCTGACTATAGGATTGTGATCACCAATTAAGTAAGTAAAGAGCTAAGAAAGGCAGAATTAAAACTGTAACTTCTAATAGACTAACAGTAGTTATGTTGTAAGACAATTGCCAATGGGATCTACATAAGGCAACATAATCTTATCTCAGTTTTATTATTCCGAATATTTGCTAAAGAGCATAATTCGCGGTTTCCATTTTGTATGTTTTCAATGCTTGTTTATGATCCTTATTTTATCTTTCATTTTCTATAATCAATTCCACTGTACCTGATAAATATTTCCCGAACAAATTGAATGTCATTTTAAAGATCTCTTGTGATTCCTAAAAATATTTATTTATTGTATTGAGTACCTTCAACGCATCTCTAGTGTGTTGTATCATTTCCGAAGAAATCTCCGACTTTTTTTAATATTTCATTGATAAAAAGAAAATTCAATTGAATGATGGTTGTGTTAAACGATGATTTCAATTTGTTCATGGTAATGGCAAGGGTACTTGCTTTATATTTATTTTTGAAAAAATTTTCCATGAAATATTTTCCATGAATATTTATGGAAACAAAGTCTTGTTCAAGAAATTTATCAAAAATTTTCTTCAGATTTTTTTGATTTCATTTTAAATCTCTAACGACAATTTGTCGAATGTCAATTTCATGTCATTGTTATACATTGTTGTCTAGCCTATGACAGTTGCCTCTGTGTGAATAGTAAGCAATTTATGTCAGTTTGTCAAAAAAAAAAGAACGTAGTAAATAATAAAAAAGGATTTCATGGTAAATAAAATTCAATTGTAAGACTCGTTACAAATTAATCTAATCAAATATCGTGTATGAATGTGTCTGCTTATATTGATACAATAAATGGCTGTCAAGTTATTATTTTATTTGTCATTCTACCTACATATGTATGTATGTACATATGTACCTAGATTTGTCATTCTTGGAAATTTTCTTCTGAATCTAATCGAAAGAAATCGAAGGAAATAATTTTCACAAGGATATGATATTACAAAATTTAAACAATAAACAACAAAAACAAAAACATAACAAATGATAATTCATTTATGAAGCTTTAATAAGCATTACAACGCACAGTGATCGGTCCCATTGGTCAAAAATAAAAAAATAAAAGTCAAAAATTTGTCACCAAATATGGCATCACTGTTTCTTATAAAAACAAGGTTTTAAAATCTGTAGTTGATTTTGTTTCATTCTAACTGCAGTCTTTAAGAACAGCTTCAAAAAGAGAGCAGTGGTTTTTGCAGTGTGAGAGAGAGAGAGAGAGAGGTTTTTGCAGTGTGAAAAAGTGTAACTTTTAATTAATTCAAACAAAAGAAAAAGCATTTGTGTTAAAAAAAATCAGAATGAATATTGAATATAAAGGTATTAACTAAGTTTTAAAATAATTACAATGCGTTTTGCTTATTGTGGATTTGTTATATAATTAATATTTTTGTAGTGTCATTGTTCATTCTAGTTAATTCATGTATATACATTTCAACTGGAGTTTTAGTTGAGTTCCCCCCTGAAATCTCCAACGAGGTTTTTTTGTTTATTTTTTTTATACTCCAAGAATAAAAAATTGGCAATATCAGCTGCTCCTTTTTGTTTTTATGTCCAACTTTGAATTTTTTTTGTGGTCTTTTGTCAATTTGTGTTCGTTCGTGCTACTCTGTTATTGCTATGCATGCAAAGAAATGTGTTGGTTTTTTCCACGGACTTTTAATTTTATTTTTGCCTAATTTTTTCCTATTTATTAATAGTTTTTCCAATAGACTCATGTTATACTTGCACAATTTCGCGCTCATAATTTTTTGACATTTGGCTTTTAGAAAAAGGTGGAAATGCCGAAAAAGCTAGGAAAGTGAAGGATATTTTGAAAAGCTATATTAGAAATGAGGGCTACACATACGAAGAAAGTGAATTAGAAACATGTTTAAATTATAATTGCAAAAAAATATCAGAATTTTGGCAAAAATGCCATCGCATAAAAATAAGACTTCAAAATAGATATTCAGATTGGCTGGCCCAAATGGAGTCGATTTTATTAAACTCAGAAACATCTAACTTGAATGAAGGGGACGTCCTAGATAAAGTTTCGGAGAGTGTTCAAGCAGGACAAAGCGACAACGAATAGCAGAAATCGATGTCTCTGCTGCTGATGATTTGCGATTTCCTAGCTTAAAAAATAATTCGTCACTTTTGCAAGCAAATGTTAGTGAAGTTATATCGCTCATAACTGAAGCAGATTTAACAAAACATCAAAATTTGACAATAAGAAGCTTTATAAACAGTAAACTTAATAGTCATTTTTTACCTTGCTACGATAACATTTTGAAAGAAAAAAAGCAGTTTTTAAACTGCTATGGGTCCTAAACCATTCACAATTTATCACTAACTAATTCTGACATATTTATAAAGCCGTGTATGAAGTTTCACGATGATACCTATACTGGAAATATTTTTGGCCGCCGACTCCATACAGCTCCTACCACTGTGCAACGGAACCATTACAAAATAATCTGTTCAGGTTTATAAAAAAAAAATCGTTTAATTTTAAATTGAATGTAAAATTTAAAATAAACTTTGATTGGATTTAACAACCATGTTATCCATTTAGTGGTTTCATGACAAGCCTGTCTTCCATCTGAAGTGTTATTTATTAACCGTAGAACACGTTAAAATAGCTCAAACTTAAAACAAACTTAGACCGTTTTCAAGCATACGGCGATCACTTCCAAACTAAAATCACATCGTCATAAACAACTTACTTTACACTGGATTGATAAGATCATGAAGTCTTTTAAAAAGATAGGAATTGTGGTCCAGCCTGTGCACTATCGTAAAAGTACACGCATACACACACATACATACATAATTGATCACTGCAACCCTTCAGTCAGGATTACAACCTAGTTTCTTACACCACTTATGTTGTGTGCGTTAATTTTATATATTTGAGGCCTGAGGTTTGAACCGTGGCCTCACGTCTAATAAGCCAGCACACTATCTACTATATTACGTTGACTTCCTACTCTATCTCAAATTGAATTTTTATGCCCATCACAATCAAGATCTTCGGATTCCACAATACATACACCGCTCGTAATTAGAAATGACGTAATTGGGTCTCTTGGCTATTAAAATCAATCATTTTACATTCTAGGCTTGACTAAACCGTGGCCTTACGTCTAATAAGCCAGTCCACTACCTACTAGTACAATAGGTCAATTCGACCTCCGGGTACTGTACTTGTCACAGTTGACAAGTACACGTCCTCTAACCTAACCTACTAGACTACACTATCTAATGCGCAAATTGTCGAAAATATCGCTTCTGCTAGAGAAAGTGTGTCAAATAATTTGAATTAATCGATGCCATGGCTTTTTTCAGGAATCAGGCCTGTCATGGCAAATTTCTCTATTTTATTTACTCTCTGCTGAGAGAAGGTTGCCGAAAGGGTTTGAAGCATGGCCTTACGTCTTATAAGCTAACACACTACCTGCTGCAACTTCGAAATACTTCACAAGATGATGTTTAATTATACTTTATATAATCTTGGATATTCCATAGCAAATTGCCTTTGGAAGGTTGTGTATCAAATAATCTGAACTAGTCGACGTCAGGCATCTGTTCTGTTCTATGATTATAGTTAGATGGGTAGGTTTTGCTACATGCGCTTGGGCCACATAAGGTTATCATTGTAACTACTACAGTTTTCACCCTAATCTCAGAATCATTCTTCTAATCTTATATTGCCAATATCTGTCATGCATGGTTCGATATACCATAGAGTTGGAGTAGGTGAAGAATAGTTTCCTTCTCTTTCTCATTTCTGCAGCTCCTCCAAAATGCATTTGCCGTGTTTAAAAGACTGATGTGCCTAGCACGAGTGCCCATAATGGAATGACCCGAAAGAACTCCAATAACCATAGTCAGCATGCTTCTTTGAAGTTTAGGGTTTTTGACATAACCAGTAGATACATATAGAAGGTTTTCCAACTTATTAGCAAATCATTAAAACCAACATTGTCCTCTATCAACTGCCTGGACTGTATCTGCGTGAAATAGACATTTCGGAATAAATTTCAATATCTTGTCAGATACGCTGGAAAAGAACGACCGAGAGTTAATGAAATATTTATAAGCTGAGCTTGTGAATATATGTAGTTCACCACCAATCCAAGCCATACAATGGTGCTAGGATTGGGTTAATGGAGTTAATGTTGATCGATAGCAGGGTCAAACAGAATAACTCGACTCGGCTTTCTGCTGGCAAACCATGGCCGTAGTCTAGTAGGTAGTATGTTGGCTTGTGAAATATGAGGTCTCGGTTCAAACCCCAGATCAAATATTTCCAACAAAACGAAATATGAGAAATTATTTCTTCGGCCAATGCTTCTGAGCTAATTTCTGGCAAAACTCTGAGAATAAATAAAACTGTCATCCGGAATCCACAGCAAACTAAAGGTCCCAACACTCACGTATAAAAATTAATACACACAACATATGTGGTGTGAGAAGCTAGATTGTAATCCAGACTGGTTGTAATGACCAATTATGTATGAATGTATGTTAGCAAACTAAGGGCCATTATTACAACTTGCCGTTAAACTTGGGTTTAGTTAAAGGTACCTTCAGCTAAAGGGAACTGTAAAGTTACCTTTAACTGATTTTCGCTATTACAACTTACAGATAAAATAAAATTAAAATATGGCAGTGCCGGAGCAAAGTCGATAAAACTGCTCAATTAAACAAGGTTTTTTAACGCAGTGGCAACAGCGGACTTCGTTTTTTTGTTATATATGTTCATTTTGTTTATATTTGAAGTTGCCATATTGAAAATAGTATATAATATGGCAAGTTCAAACATAAATTGACCTTTAAATGTTAAAGGTAGGCTGATCTTCCCTTTAGCTTAACGATCACTTCTATCTTATTGGGTACTCATAATAATGAAAAACAATTTATGTGCCCGTTAAAATCCTCCCTTTAGTTAACGGCAAGTTGTAATAATGGCCCTAAGAATGGAGAATTTAGTCAAAGATGACAGAAAATGTGAGGTCGAGAACCAACAATACTACATGGCAAGTGCAGGCCAGTGATATACATAAGTATGTAGCAAAAGCAGTTACTTTCTCCTCCTCATATTTTCAGCTCCTGCAGAAATTGTTCAAAGGAATACAAAGTCTATTGTCGTGTCTTCCAATAGCACAATGTGCACCGAGAGAATCACAATTTTTAGATGAATGGCTATGCGTTATAATGACAGAAAATAACCAGGGCTCAGCAGAATCCAAAAATATTATAGCAGATCTACGAAGTTAATCCTTCCTGTAAACAAGCCTCGCGCTGGTTTTTTTTCGTTCTAGATGCACAGTACAATACAATAAAGCTGATTTCAAACAAAAAATAATTTTCTTTTTTGGAACTTTTCTTCTTTTACTGCAGAAAATAAAAACAAAATCTTATTATTTCCGAACCTAAAACAAAATCCTGCACTTACGTCATCCACACACTACAGAATAGTTTTCAACTAGAAATCGATCAATCTCCATTAAATAATGGCATTCTTTACAATTTCAAATGTCTGCCGACAGCTTTGATTCAATACATTAGCGCCTGGGTATAGATAGATACCCAGTGTAAGTCCATTATTAATAAGAAGAAGAGAAAAGAAACAAAACCTCAATGCAATCAATTCATAAATCATGAGAAGAACTAAGAGAACTAAGATTTGTTTTCAATTTGTTTTTCCACAAAATTTTCTTGCCAACTGTAGTCGAAGTGATTACGAAAATCTGGCATCTAAAAGAAAAGTTTTCTATTCAACACTTTGATTGGCAATCGATGCACAAAACTGCAAATGCTTTTAAGAATCGTATCGTATCGATGATGGGCCGAACGTTAAAATAGGAAAGAATTAATGGCGGAGCAGCAGCAGCAGAAAAAAAAAGAACTTTTTTCAACGGAAAACTTCAATCATTTCGTTAAATGAAACGCAAGACAAACTGCCACAAAAGAAAACAAAAAAAATGACAAAGGAAGGGAAAGAATTCAATAATAACGATAGAAAGATATTATCTATTATAGTCACAAGAATTTATTAAAAAGCAACGAATTTCTCTTTGAAATCTCAATGCTTGATGGCATCGTATTCGTAGCAAAATTTATGTGGAAAACATGTTCAAATTGTTGGAAATTTAAAAAAAACAAATGCTGAGAATAACTTCCAATTGTAAGCCTTTGTGAAAATTAAAGCAATTGCTGTAAAGGGTGTTGCGATAAGAGATGATGCCTCTAGCCTAAGTTTTCTATTTAAGTTTCTTACACTTGGTTGTTGTCCAGGATTGGAATCAAAATGGCGAACATCTCTGGAGGCAAGGGTATCAAAAGCCAACAGCTAATGGCGCATATGTAGAAGACACTTACCGGTTTTATAGGAGCGTAATTAGGCCTTTATTCACTTATATAAGTACTGGGTTGGTAGTGTAATGGACATGAAATGCTACATTAGAATACACACATACATACATACGTACATACACACATATGTACATAATTGATCATTACAACCCTTCAATCAGGATCACAACCAAGTGTTACACCACTTATGTTGTGGGCGTTAATTTCTATGCATGAGTGGCGGCGGGACCTACAGTTTAAAGTCGACTCCGAACGACAGATTTTGTTTTTTTTGAGAAACTCAGATTTTTTGCCAGAAATCTACTGAAATGAAGTCGCCATGGAAATATTTTCTTCATATTTCGTTTTGTTGGATATGTGTGATCTGGGGATTGAACTGTGGCCTCAGGTCTAATAAGCCAACACCCTACCTACTAGACAACGGCAACTTCGAACTTGTTGTTTAGGGATAAACAACGCGATGTAATTGGCATCTAACAGAGCATTGGAAACAATACTCTTCTAATACTCAACCGAGACTAGGATTGGATATGAGGGGGCATTTACGGCATATCGCACAATTAGATTTAAGCTCGCTGCACATGACACTGGAGTAAACTTTAATACGAAATTTTTTAGGGGATTTCGGGATTTCGAATGGCTGACTCTTATGCTCTCTCTTATGATTTTAGCAAGTACTAGACAACGAGTCTTCGTCATAAAAATGATTGAAGGAACTTAAGAAATCGAACGGCTAATTGCTCTCTCCTATGATTTTGGGAAATGTTTCGCAACGAGTCTTAGTAATAAATAAATGATTAAACAAATTTTGAATACTTTCTGAATAGAGATCAGGAGCTTAAATTTTTAGTGCCATGGTGAAATATTCTTTCACCCGTGGGGAAATTCGGGGATATCCTCCAAGCGCAAGTTTATGCCATTGATGTGCTCAAGTCAGCTAGAGCAGAGAGTAAAAAAGACAGGACATGGCAATACTATCTGACAGTCAGGCCGGCATTCTTGTATTCAACTCTTATGAGGTTCAATCGAAGATAACATGAGACTATTTGAAAAAGCTTAATCAGCGAGGTAGACACAATAAGATTACAATCTACTAAGAGGAGGAAAGCTTTCACGCCGTGGAAGGGAGGGCAGACTGGGGTAGAGGTTTGAAAAAGGATGCTTAAAGAAACGGAAGGTGTATATTGGTAAAGACTCTTCTCAAACTAAGTGGATTCGAGGCAATCGAAACGAAATTACAATGAGAGAAGGTTTAATTCATGCATGCATGCAATTCGACAATGAAGTCGAACTCAACAGCATGAAAAAAGTATTTCGTCGGCGATTTCCTCTCGACAGATTTCCGGCAAAAAGTCTAAGAGTAAAATAAAATACCATGAAAAGTTTCTCAAAAAAATCTGTCATTCGGAGTCGACTTTAAACTGTAGGTCCCGCCCAATTTTCACAATTTTCTTGGAGGAGACATTATAAGGATACCCTATAAAGCGTGCTGGGAATACAGAAGATCAGATGGTCGCAATACTGAGGCACCTCTTTACCACAAAAATGAAAATAAAATCGCAAATACGGCTAGTTTCCAGGCTATAGGGGAATGGTTCAACCAGAGCCTCAAATCGTATCACCCAAACGTAATGGGAACTGATTAGGAAGTCTTATGCTTCCTTAAGAAACTAAAGGAATAACAATCAAGGACATTATTACGAACATAAAGTTCTTTTTGTTACACTCTGTATTTCGTTTTTTTTTTTCTTGTATTTTTTTGTATTGAATTGTTTGTAAAAATTTCTCATGTAAATTTGATACGTTTTTAATTGAAATACATTGTGTAAAATTTACTTTAGTTGTTGTTAAAGTTGTTGTTGTTATCGTTATTGTATCGACAACATTGACAATCATTACAAATGAATTGTTTTATCTTGTGAATAAAGTTCACATAATGTTGGTGGATTGGCGAGTGTGTAACCTAATCTGGAAGACATTGAAGCAGGCCACGAAATGAAAGCAAACAAGAAAGCATGTGTATGTGGGTATTTCCATAAAAAAAACTAAAGAAGTTTCAAGAAAAGAGTTATTAAGATGAAAACTTTTTATACACAACCGACTTTTAAAGATTTAAATAAGAAAATGTGAGGATTGCTAACAAGTTTTTAATACTTGTAAATTTGTGTATGGACGCGCCCATATGTTATTAATGAATAACTATGTAGTACGAGTACAACATTCCAATTGATAATAAAGAGCGTGTTTAAGACTTTGTTACCAATATTATCATGAATTTTCATTCATGCCTTTCAATTGTTTTATGAATGAAATATTGTTTCTCCCTTACAGCTGTTGTTAGGTAATTAGAAGTCAAATTATGTCAACAAAAGAAAACTTATAATGTAGCGCACAAGAATATGCAGGTAATGTCATAAAATAAACCAAATTTGTTTGCATCAATATCAAAAAAGGTAAGAGAGCAGTAGTCTATATTGCGTAACAGACCACAACATTCTAACGTTAGGCCAGAAACCTAATTATTTTTTGACCAAACTTGATGGCCAATTTAAGATTTTCTTTAGACAGCATTGGTTAGAGTTACTTGAAATGCCTAATTCTGCAATCTTGTATGAATTTTTCGTCTCCATACTAATCTGAAGTCTAACATAAGTCTTAAATAGCCCTGCTTATCTTCATTCAAAATGTAAAATTAAGTGTTCTTTGGTATGCAACCTACAGGTTATATACGGAGGAAACCATTCGGTGGTAAGTCGATGGGCCGAGAACGGTTATTGCGTTAGTAGCATTAGATTTTGATTGCAGAGTGTAATATTTTAAGCCCATGAATTAGTAGGTGTTTTTAGGCGAATGGCCAATACTATAGGAATTCGGGTGTTTTTAGAGCAGTGATTTCATGACACCACAATACGACTTTTCAATAAGATTTACGACATCCATTTCTATTATGGGGTGGCGCATCTCATACATACATAATGGGTCATTATAACCCTTCAGTCAGGATTACGACCTAGCGTCACACACCACTTATGTTGTGTGCGTTAATTTTATACATGAGTGGCAGGACCTACAGTTTAAAGTCGACTCCGAACGACAGTTTTTTGAGAAGCTTTTCATGGCAATTTTATTTACTCTCAGAGTTTTTGCCAAAAATTTGCTGAGAGGAAGTCGCCGAAGAAATATTTTCATAATTTCGTTTTGATGTCTGACCTGGGATTCGAACTCGGGCCTTCAGCCTAATAAGCCAACACACTACCAACTAGACTATGGCGACTTCAAAGGCGCATATCGCAAAGGACTAATTTAGAATTCCCCAAGTTAGAAGGAACCGTTGAATGTGGAATTTTTATCGAATCCATCGGAATATTTTAGTCTACCGAATCACTGTAGTATCTTTCAGGCGAAAGTGTCGGCAATACAGGTTGCAGTGAAAGTTGTTGGAGATGCAAATGTCCCCAAGCGGTAATTTCCGATAGCCAGACGGCTATCAAAGCATTGGATTCTATTGTATTGAACTCCAAGACGGTGTACAACTGTCATAGATATCTCAACAAGGTAGCCGATCGATATGATGTTCATATAACATGGGTACCAGGACACAGAGACATTCCGACTAGCCAGACGGAGCACAACCATCGAACTTTATGATGAATTCTCGACATGCAAGAGAACCTGCAAGCTCATAATTCGCAATGCGGTCGTAGACTCTGGCAACAATAGGTGGGTGCTTCGAACATGAGCAGAACGGTGGAAAACACTGGCCAAGGTTGGATGAAGGACAGCTGGCAAGTCTGCTTAAACTTCAAGGAACAAGCTCAGAATGGTTATCGGGGTTATTATGGGGAATTATATTATAGGCATGTGTGCCGCATAGGTCTTGGACACCTTGCGAATGATTTCTATAGAAGTTAGGGAGATGAGGACTAGAATAAGACTGTTACTCACTTACTGTAGTACATACAAGGCACTATGACGAAGGGGAAAACGGAAAACTCTTTGAGTGAACAGTCACCTCTACCTGCCTACCTACCTAACCACAAAATAGTGAACACGCCATAAGAGAATTGTAATTATGGGTTTTACTAATTACACCACCAATGCTGTTCGTGTAGACGTAAATCAGCTTTATAGTTTTTCAGAACAGAGACATTCTTCACAACTATTCATTCATTAACTTTGAAATTCCTATCAAAAAAAACTGTAACAATATTTGTTATTGCCATGATTGTTTGTTGTAGCTTCCTGTAGACAACAATAACAACAACAACGTTATTATTATCTTTCTTTTATAAAAATTCAATAAATTTCATTTTCTTCTCCCCTCTCTTATGGCATTCTCTGTGGCTTATTTTTGTTTTTCAGTTGTCTGTAACCATAAAAGAAGATCCGGTGTCGATGTCACGACAAGTTCATTTACAATGTGGTCAACAATCATTGAAGGCATATGTATACTATGGCGGCTATTGTACTCCATTGTATTATTACGCTGTGACTTGGTTTTGTTGATTCGTTTGTTTTTCTTCGTCTGCTTTTTGCATTTGACATATCGATCGACACCTTCTCACTCTCAATCCAATGATCTTCAATAATCGTTACTTATTGTGAGTCTCTTCTCTGGTTTTCAATTATTGTGCTATAAATTGTGTTGAAACTTTTGTTTCCCATAATCATGGCCTTTGAGGTTTATAGCGTGTTTTTTTCAAACTTTTTTTTCTTTTTTTTGTTTTTTTTTGTAATTTTAATCATTTTATTAATAAACATGATGAATTGCCATGATTGATGTTCATTTGCATGTCAACACTTTTTATGCTTTATTGGGCGTTGATTAAAATAAAAAAACTTTCGGTTTTTAGCTGGAATACCAGTAAGAAATTTGTAGACAGTCTATCCTAATAATCAGGTAACCTACACTGTGTGCTGTTCTCTGAATTATAATTAATTTTTTTTGACTATTTATAGACTCCTTCTCGCCAAAGGAAAATATTTTCTACCCAACGGGTCATATAAGACCCATTGTGCTACTCCACTTTTATGCTTCCCCTAATCATTGATAGTTCACTCACTAATTAAGCGGCCATCAAACGTTTGACTCAATTTCTTTAACGGCGTCCCACAGAAAATAGCACAAAGGTGTCAAATCGCAGCTTTTTGGCGGCTAATGACATCACCATTTCGGCTAATTAAACGGCCATCAAATGTTCGATGCAATAAATCGATTGTGGCATGAGATGAGTGGCAAATTTCATCATCCTGTTGAAAAGAAACATCGTTCACATCAATACCATGAAGAGCGGGTTCAAAAATATTGGTTGTTATGGTGCGATAGGTGCCTCCATTGACTGTAATGGTTGTGTCGTCCTCACTTTCATAGAAACATGTGTCAATGGTGCCTCCGCTCCTCAAGCCGCACCAAATAGTCTCTCGTAAATTAGCTCCAATTATGCTTAATAATGTACCCACCAAGATAAAAATGAGCTTCATCCAAAAAAAAAGATTTTTTTTTTGCGAAATCAACATCATCGTGCAGTTTCTCGTTGGCCCAATAAATCCCAACGTTGGTTAAGCGTAAATCGATTCAGTGGAGATAACAAACTGAATATTGTGACAGAATAGAATGGCATAAGTATTGCCAGATTCGAAAATCTTCTCTGCTGAAAGGAAGTCGCCATAAAAAAAATTGTTTTTCATATTTCTTTTGGTTCAAAATGTCTGGGCTGCGGTTTGAACCACGGACTCTCGTCTAATAAGATTGGTTTCTAAGACTTGAGGCCTCGGCTCAAACCACAGGTCAGACATCTCCAACAAAACGAAACATAAAGAAAATATTTCTTCGGCGACTTCTTCTCAGCAGATTTCTGGCAAAAACTCTGAGAATAAATAAAATTTCTCAAAAATCTGCCGTTCGGAATCACACAGCATAAGTGGTGTAAGAAGCTAGGTCATAATCCTGACTGAAGAGTTGACAGATCAAATATTTACTCGTATGTATGTATAATAGGTTCCTAGCATAGATACCCACCTAAAGAGTTCCATCACGGCTCAACTAGTTCGTACTAGAACTCTGAACCGTCGCCTGCTAAAAGTTGCTCACTTTCTACTACTACCACATGCGCCAACTATCAACTAATGGGACACATAATTCAATCTTGACTGACTTACATAATTGGTCATTACAACCCTTTGGTTGGGATTACAACCTAGCTTTCGCGAAAGTTTTCTTGTTAATTTTATTTGCTCACAGAGTTTTTGCAAGAAGAATGCTTGAGGGGAAATCGTCGAAAGAAATCTTTTTTCTTATTTGGTGGGGATTTCACACTGACGGTGTCATCAGTCAATAAACGTTAACCAGGGCGTCACTATCAACGACGAGCGGTACAGGTTGATGATTACCAACTTCTTTGGACGGAATAGGCATCAACAGCATGTGGTTTCAACAGCGTGGTGCTCCGTACGACATAGCTCATACCAGATTGGATATTCTGCATCAGCGATTTGAGGACATGGTCATTTTACATGAAGGTGATGTGAACTGGCTGCCGAGAACGCAATATTTAATCCCATTCGACTTTTCTGGTGGATTATTCTTAAGTGAAACACCACAGCGGTCCTCAAAACCAACCTAATCCATTTCTAAGTCTGATTTATGCATCAGAATCATGGAAAAATTGGAGAGCTATGGGTGACATTTGACTGATGTTAGATTCCACATATAATGGCATCAATTGGTCTTACAAACGAATAAAAAAATTTCAATTTTTTTTTAACATTTCTTAACTCATAAGAGTTGAACACTGTGTTACAAATAATGGCGGATTACATAAAACATCTGGCAATTGTAGCATGAAGCTCATGTTTTATAATCAATATTTGAACAATCTTTTATGAAATGTGGGCCAAACCTAAGCAAATAATTCTATTTAATGTCCCATGCAAACGAAAACAGATATTCAAAAAGAATTATTTCGAAGAATTGTGCCTGCGACAATGAATATAAAAACAATTTGACAACCCACTCACTGCATCAGATGCAATCCATAAGTCTAACTGTATACTTGGGATAGCACTTGTACAATGAAGTTTTCTTTCTACGCAATTTGTTTGGTCTTATTAGGCTCAACAATATACATCGATGGTTTCGTACATAAAGGCTTGACTAATCATACAAGCGGAGGACAAGCTGCTGGACAAGACGGCCATGGCAGTCATTTTCAAGCAAAGCTGTGCGCCATAGGTAAAACTGACTATTGTTCACAACCCACTACAGCAACTATAACTCAACCACCATCACCTCAACCACCGACACCAGAACCTACGGGCCCTCAACCTATACCAACATTACCTACAACTGCTACAGCAATTATACCCAGTGGCCCAGTACAAGAACCGCCTGCAGCAGGTGCAACGCCACCTGCCAATGCACCGCCTCGTTCTATGCAAACCGATCGTGAAAATTCAAATGAAAATCAAAAAGATGAAACTTCTTTAGTTGGTGAACGCGGCCGCCGTGTAAAGAGACGCCGTTTTCATCGTAATCGCCGTTTCCGTCGCATACGCAGACGTAAGGTACGTCATGCCAACAAGCGACGTGCTCGAAGAGCCCGTAAAGCACGCAGAGCCCGTAGAAATCGTAGACGTAGAATACGCCGACGAAACCGCAAAATTCTTCGTAGACGCCGTTTACAGCATAGACGTAATCGCAAAATACGACGTAATCGCAGAAATCGTCGACGTGGCATACGGCGTATCGTTCGTAAAGGAGGCAAAAGGATTTCTGGTTAGAAAGAAGGAAAAAAAAAACTATCGAATATACCCCAAAAGCACAATAAAAAAAATTCAAATGTTAACAATAATTTAAAAATAAAAATGTTTAAAAACTAACACAATAATTCTTTGTTATCTTAGAGTAAAGATATTAATTAAGTCTGTAACTATATCTTACTGCAAGCTATAATAGCCAAGGTTCGTAGTATAGCGTCGCAAAATAATCCAAACCCATTACAGTTTCTATAAAATTTCCTGGCATCAATTTCTCTACCAGAAATACATATTCCTTCTGGCGCTCTTACGAGTATTTTGTAAGCTTAATTGCCTAAAACGTCCGCAAAAGTCATTTGACCACATGTTTGTTAGCGATCAACACTGAATGTGTCCCATAGGTTAGGTTAGGTTTAACTGGCAGCCCTTCGCAATGGGTACAGCTTACTTGGGTCCCATAAGATCTCGTTGTAATACCGTTATTATCAATTCCGTTATATAATTATAGCTTCTGGTTGGTAGTCTAAACCATCCCTAGAGTCTTATGAAGGTTGGAATTTTTATAAAATTGCCTTTGGCTAGTCATGTTTTGTCACTAAGTTCTGGAGACCCAAGAATCATTCTTCTAAGATTCCCAAGCGCCAGAGAAGAACAGAGAATGTATTCTACGGTTTTCTCCTCTTCCGTAAAAATCCAGAGGCCAGCGACCCGTTGTAACTGCTATAAGGTTCCTTAGATGATATTTTGATATGTTCAATGCAAATTCTGTTCCACATACTCGTATAGCCATGTCGGACCAGATCTGTCTGGTGTCTCTAAAAGTGGATTCTCTATCCCATCTTACCTTTGGCAATGAATAGAGTTTCTGTGCTACCATTTATTTGCCTCTCTGTAGTGTAGCGTTCATCTCAAGCAGGAATTCATTTGAATTTTCCGTGATGCCTGCATTAACAAGGTCGTCAGCCTTGTTATTACCTACGATGTTTCCATATCGAAGATTCCAAATGTCTCGCTACCTCCAAACTCTACATAACTCTATTATAAGTTGAATGATTCATTGGTTGAATGGAGTACCTACAAGCCCAAGCAATTCTGATTCAAAACCAGGATAAGACAAAAGAATGTTCATGAACGTTTTATAGTCTAAAAGAACATCACAGAAATGGCATGTCGCGCAGCCCCGTGAGAATCCATTTTACTCACCAAGAAAATTTGCTCACCATATCATTTAATACAACAACCCCACTCGTTTCACACAAAAAGCATTCTTCATAGCAATAGACGGATGGAAACCCTATTAATCTAGAACATACATAACATAACACATAATTGGCCATTATAACCCTTTAGTCAGGATTACGACCTAGTTTCTCACACCACTTATGTTGTGTGCGTTAATTTTATACATGAGTGGCGTGGACCTACAGTTTAAAGTCGATTCCGAACGACAGATTTTTGAGAAACTTTTCATGGCAATTTTATTTACTCTCAGAGTTTTTGCCAGAAATCTGCTGAGAGGAAGTCGCCGAAGAAATATTTTTTTCATATTTCGTTTTGATGTCTGACCTGTGGTTTGAACCATGGCCTTTCGTCTAATAAGCCGATATACTACCCAATAGACTACGGCGACTTCGAACATGTTGCAGTAAATCACTTATTTAGCCATTGGAACTTGAGTAATAAAACTGAAGCAAAGTGACAGCCCTATTTATCTCTCATCACCTCTTCTTTTCAATCTTTATCAGAATGTACCTTCTAAATTTTGGAACTTTTGAAACCCTCTAGTACTATGATCGACAGCTTCTGTACTGTATATCTCTGAAGTAAGACGTATTATTAAAAAAAAGGACGAGTCTGAGTCAGTGTAGCATCTGGCAGCCAGTTATAGTAAGATTCAGAGCAAAAATCCAAACATTACTTTCAAGGAAGTTGTAGATACACAAGGCGAAGGAGTCGCCAAGGCCTAATAGGTAGGTTAGGTTTATTCGACACAAGCCTTCAACCGTCTTCTGTCAACAGTATTCCCTCTTAACAGTCTTTTGGCAAAAATTCTAAGAGAAAATAAAATTCAAAAATCAGTCGTTCAGAGACAACTTTAAAATATAAGACCCGCCACTTATGAATAAAATGAATGCACATAACATGGGTGGTGTGAGAAACTAGGTTGTAATCCAAACTAAATGGTTGTAATAACCACTTAAGTAAGTATATTAGTACATATGTATATACAACGAAAGTTTTTTTTTTCAAATTCTGTAGGAAGATCTTTAGTAAATTGGGACTTTATCTTATATTATGTGAGGATAATTCGTTGGTAGAGAAATTTCAACCTAAATTAAGCCAAGACATTGTCAGATTTAGGTCATTATAATACCATGAATACTATTAAACAGATTCTCTACCATAGAAACAACCTGTGCTCCCTAAAACAATAGCATATGGCTCTTCAGTTTCAAATCTGAGCCATCAGACAGATCCATGAAAAAACTTCTGAGGCGATAACTGCCCGCCTATTAGGCTGTCACTTCCGTTTGGTCAGTACTTACCATGAGCTTTTAAAACTTCTAGTCAATATTACACAGAAGCTGTGGATGTGTGATAAACTGAAAGAGGGGGGGACAATAATGATCATTTAAAAAGGGTAAGGGCACCGTAGCCTAGTAGATGCATAGTTTATTGGCTTATTAGAAGAGAGCCCTTGGTTCAACAATCGGTCGTTTGGAACCGACATTAAATTGTAGGTCTCGCCAATCATGGATAAAATTTACACATATAGCGTGAGTGGTGTGAGAGGCTAGGTTGTAATCCTGACTAAAGGATTGTAATCATAAATTAAATAAGTTTTGCAAGGAGTGGATAGGTCTTAGACCAACTTGGAGAGAGGTAGAACCATAGAGTTTTTTGTGGCCAAATTGGCGATGCCCAGATAAATGACCCAAAAAAGTGACATGTGAGGACTACATGAGAACTATGTGTGTGAACACATTTAAATGATGATAACTGGAAGTCTTCTAAGAGACGTAAATTCAGCCTTTTTACAATATCTGGAATTGGAGGAAGATATTCCCCTCTCATTCTTTGATTAATCATGTACCAACGGCCGAAGGCGGCGAGAAATTCCCATATCACACTTAGTGATAATAGATCCATAAGTCCTTCGTCCCTTCTGCTGAAGACTATAAGGAGACTCATTGTTATTAATTTACGTGTTAGTCTTTGGAATGGTTTTAAAGTCATCTAGTAGGTAGTGTGTTGGCTTATTAGATGTGTGGTCTTGGTCCAAATCCCAGATAAGACATCTCGAACAAAACGAAATTTGAAAATATATTTCATTGGCGACTTCCTTCAAAAAATTTGACTTTAAACTGTAGGTACCGTCACTTATGCATAAAATTAACACACACAACATATGTAAGTGTTATGAGAAGCTACGTCATAATCCCGACTGAAAGTTTGTAATGACCAATTATGTATGTATGTTTGGGCTGGTAATTTCCTTTCCAGGGGATCACTTGACTATAAAGAACACTTGGCCTATCATTACCCTATCATTTTTTCCATTTTAATGTACGGCTATAACGCCTGACTAGTATCTTTAAGGTTGGTTTTGATTGGTATTCAGTATATGTAGAGTAACTCAGACTTCAGGAGGTCTACATAAGTAAAGCTTTAATTTAATATGGAAGAAATTCCATCATACTTATACTTCTTGTATGGAAAGTCATGTTGCAGTTGCTGCTGTAAAGCAGTGAATTTGGAGCATCTCTTTCGAACGCATCTGTTGAGATGAAGTTTGAATTGTTTACATTCATCTTTAAAGTCAACATTAGAAGGTAAACAAATTTGTATTTTTGACTGCAGTCTACATAAGGTGTGTCGATTTTCGGTCGTAAACAAATATTATTTGTTTGTAAAAGTGTTCTTCGGTTTTGGGCTATTAAGCTTAATTGGGCAAAGCTTTTTCCATGCTACAAATGCTTATTGTTTAAACAATTGCATTTCAAAATGGTAGTAACCATCCAAAGAAAGTTTACTTAAGTACGGAAAAACTTCTGTTATTTATTGTTCAAAACTTAAATAAACTTTCTTTCGATGTATAAAATATTACTTACGAGTAGACTTTGAGTATAAAAGCCGTTAGAATTGAAACGAAATTATCACTTTCTATACAACTGAGCAACCGTTCAAGTGAGTTAGGTGCAGTAAGAATGAAGTTCTTATTGGTATTAGTTTGCATGGCCTTATTGGACTCAAAAGTCAACGTAGATGGGTTTATGTTCAAGGGTTTTGGTAATGCTACCAAAGGAGGAGGTGGTGGTGGTGGTGGTGTCGGTTTTGGCGGTGTTTTCAAGGCTAAACTGTGTGCCTTGGGTAAAACAAAATTCTGTCCACCACCGCCGCCTGTTGATCCCACAATAACGAGCACTTTAATACCTACCGGTACCACCGATATTGAACCAACACCATTAACACCAACCCTGCCCACAACACCAACAAATACGCCGACAGGCACCATCATACCGCCCACAACGACGGATACAACAGGCACTAGCGCCACGACACCCACCACAGATACAGCACTTTCGCCAACGGGAGCAAGTACTACAATACCGCCCGATGAGACAACGACACCACTAGAGACAACAACTGATGGAGAGACTACAACTCCGGCAGAAACGACGACACCCGCAGACTCTACTACTGAGGCTGCGACAACTACCGCAGCGCCGACACCCAATCCAAATCCTCGTACTTTATACATATTCCCGCGTTATGCGGATGAAAAGAAAGCAATCCAAGATATTGAAAATGCTGAGAAAGCTAAGAAGGCTGAAAAAGATGAATTAGTAAGTGGACGTGCACGTGGACGTGGTGTTCGCACTCAACGTCTCAATCGCCGTTTCCGTCGCTTACGAAGACGTATGGTACGTCGCAACAGGAAACGTGTACAAAGATTTCGGCGAGCACGCAAAAATCGTAGACGGAAAATACTCCGACGTAATCTGAAGATGCGCCGCAATCATCGCCTACGACGTAATCGCATACGCAGAGCCCGCCGCAATCGTCGCAAAAATCGTCGACGAGGCATTCGACTTATTGTACGTCGTCGTGGCGGTAAAAAGGCCTCCGGTTAAAGGACAGCAGCTATAGATTACTACATGATTTGAGAACTTAAAACTTTATAACGTGTTAAGATTTATTTAATAAAACTCAGGAAATATACTTAAAGCGCCAACCTTGTTTCGCTCTCATGTGAATTGATTTTTGAATTAGAAATGGATTTAATTTTAGTAGAACTGAAAAATTATTGCAGTGTGTTTCAAAATTGATTGTGATCGGTGCTAACAGTTATTAATATTGCAGAAAAATCTGATTCGATTTACTTTACCTTTTCAAAAAAAAAAATCTGATAATTACAGCCGCAATTAATTCGTTTCAGACGTAACCATTTGTACCGAACGCAACAGTAATGAACTTTTCAGTTAGTTACAGAGAAACTGAATGAAAGCAAATTGCCAGCTAATGGCGCTAGTTCTAAACATTACCCACTTGGCAATTTGTAATCATTTAAGTGTTTGTAATTACAAGTTTCACTGCAACATGTAGGTTAGGTTAAGTTTGGAGTCGTAACTCCAGGAGTATTGTTGACAAATTCTAGAAGAATTTGAAAATCATTACAAAGAGCAGAATGCATGCAGAAGCCAAAAAAATCGGTACCACTCGAGTTAAAAATAAAAAAAAACATTGGAAGATAGCTTTGCATGTTCGAAGTACTGCTCTAATCATGTAAAAAGAAGATAGCACCTCTTAGCCTCATGGAAATGGATCCATTAATACTACCCGAAGTGACCGAAATTATAAGCTGCCTTCTCCATGCGAGCAAGAGCTTTCCAACATGTCCTTGATAATGATAGTTCCAGTATAGGACAGTTCCTATCATATTGCCTTAAGTATTTCTTGAGTATATTAGGGTTAGGGTCCTCCGAGTTCAATTGCTTATGGCAGTTCTCATTGTATTATCACTTGAGTTTATTACACCATAAGTAAGTAACTCCGCCATCTTGTCACTTTTATCCCTGAAGTTACAGGTAGGGTGTTCAACTATATTGATTTATTGTATCATCGCCGCAGTCTGGCTTATGTTTCACTGTTCTATCGCTACTACTCTGGATTTTACTCTCCTGAGATGAAGGTGGATAGCACACTTTATTACAGACAGAATTAGTTGTTTGGGGAACTCTTTACCTGCAGAGGTCTTTCCTTCCACTTATAATATAAAGAAATTCAAATCTAAAGTCCACAAACACTATTCCCATTTCTTCCTGCCCATAACCTATTTCCCTAATTTCTACACAGTGCATTGCATGAGTAGGGGCCATCCCCTAAGTGTTGGTCTTATAGAAAAAAATAAAGACTAGTACGTAGTGTTTTGGCTTATTAGTCGACAGCCCGTGGTTCAACCCCTGGCACAGACATCTCCAACAAAAATGAAAAAATATTTCTACGGCGACTTCCTCTCAGCAGTCTTTCGGCCCAAAGCTCTAAGAATAAATACAAATGCCATAACAAAAATTCTAAAAAATCGGGCCTTCGAACGTTAAACTGTACGTCCCTCCACTCATGGATAAAATTAACGAACACGATATGGATGCTGTGAGAAGCTAGGTTGTAATCCTGACTAAAGAGTTGTAATCATCAAATAAGTAAGTTTTACAAAGGACGGATGGGTCTTGAATCAATTTGGAAGGAGAGAAAAACCATGAAATATTTGGTGGACACTTTGTGGATACAAGTAATCGAATCCGAAAAGGTACAATTTAAAGACTACCTACGTGGGGCAACTTTTCATGGCAGTTTGCAACATCTTTTCTTAGAAATTTCGTTGACAGTTGCTTTTTCCCAAAGAAACTTCTCTCTTTGGAATGTTTCAGATTTCTGTTGTTTAAGTATGACCCCAAAACTTAACATTAGAAGCTAAACAGTACGACTGCTATGTATTCAAATCTTTCCTATGATATCTTGGTTCACAGTGCGCTGATAGTCTTTTAATATAAGAGTTGTGGGTTTCATTCCCACCAGAGACTCCAGTTTATCACAATACACCGAGCATAGAGACCCTTAGGGCTACTATTACAACTCGCCGTTAATTAAAGGGAGGATTTTAACGGGCAGATAAATTGTTTTTCATTATTGTAAGTGGACAATATGGTAGAAGTGAGCGTTAAGCTAAAGGGGGGATCATCCTACCGGTAACTTTTAAAGTTAAGTTTATGCTTGAACTTGCCATATTATATATTATTTTCAATATGGCATCTTCAAATATAAACAAAATGAACATATATAACAAAAAAAAGCCCGTAGTTACTACTGCGTTTAAAAAAAAACTTATTTAATTGAGCAGTGTTATCGACATTGCTCCGGCACTGCCATGTTTTTGAAAAAGTTGTAATAATGGGCCATCGTTATTCAACTTAACTTATGTTTTCGAATCTTTCCTATGATATCTTGGATCAGAGTACCCTGTTAGTCTTTTAATATGGGAGTTGTGGATTCTTAGAGACTTAGTTTTGTCACACTATACCCTGCATAATGCCGTAGTTATTCAACTGAAATACTAAATAGGTAAACCTTTAAGACTTAATAATCATTCAAAGGTTGTTTAGGCCACCTAAACCATTAGGGCACTTCAACCATACCCACACGATATTGATAGTTCTCAGGTTGGAATCACACTTTCAATAATAATTTGTAATCGTTTGATTTGAATTTTTCAAAGAAATTTTTATTATTTTTGTTGTCCTTGATTTTAAGCGTTACTTTCCATCTATTTAAGGTGTTGTTGTCGGAGTTGTTGGCGTTGTCGGTGTTGTTGTCTGTGTTGTTGTTGTCGGTGTTGTTGTCAGTGTTGTTGGCGTTGTTGGTGGTGTTGTTGGTGGTGTTGTTGGTGGTGTTAATGTTGTTGTTGGTGTAGTTGGTGTTGTTGGTGTTAATGGTGGTGTTGTCAATGTTGTTGGTGGCGTTAAAGTTGTTGGTGGCGTTAAAGTTGTTGGTGTTCCCGTTGGTAACAAAGTAGTTGCGGTTGCTGGAGGATTAATTGGCGGTGCTGGAGTCGGTGGTGGACAAAAATTCCTTTGACCCATGTCACAAAATTTAGCAAACATGGCATCGACAGATACACTGCAGGCCAGTACAGTCAAAGAAATTAAAAGTAAAGAGAACTTCATTGCTACGGTTTTTAACACCAAATGTCTTCACTTGCAACGATGGGTTGAATGTGATGCGTTGGTTGTCTTGTCTAGGGTTTATATAATGCTTTGACTGCCTTAAATGGCCTTGATATCTCTAATGGAGGGGTCTGTAATTTAGGTTAGTAAATATTTGTTGTTTCCAAACCAAATATATGTTCAATTAAACAAATAATTTCGTATTAACTGCTGTTTTTAAATTGTGAAATATTAGTCTTGATATCCATATGTAGATAGCTTTCGAAAGATGTTGGTTATTATAAAAAGAATTTTATTTGTAATCGCTATTCAGTTCAAGGTAAATATTTCAATAAAATGAAAAACAAACAAGTGTTACAAAAAAAGGTTACAAATTTAGTTTTTATTTCGAACATAATTGCTCCAGAATATTGAGATGATTTGATAATCGTTTAGGTTTTGAAAATTTAAATCAACTCAGCAAGTTTATATTTAAATTATAAATTTAAAGACGATTTCATGTAAATGTTGCACTCAGCTTTGCCGAATTTTGACATATTCTTTCCAATACTTCCGAGATCTCATTAAGGACAGCTGTCTACAGCTAGAATTTTAGCTTTCTTAACCCTATAAATGTGCAGCTCCTGCGCTGACAAACTGCCTTGATGAGTATGGTGGAATTCGGTCAGTATAGGGACTGCGCTTATCTGTGGCGTTACAACGGGCCGCTGTACGTGCTCAAGTGTACTTTGGTAATCGAAGCTACCACTTCGACCTAACCTAACATAACCTTATATAAGAGAGATTTCATGTGGAATCAAAACGGATGATCATTTGAGACAACACGTACATAATTGGTCATTACAACCCTTTAGTCAGGATTACGATCTAACGTCTCACACCACTTATGTTGTGTGTGTTAATTTTGTACATGAGTGGCGGGACCTACAGTTGAAAGTCGACTCCGAACGACAGATTTTTGACAAACTTTTCATAGCAATTTTATTTACTCGCAGAGGTTTTGCCAGAAATCTGCTGAAAGGAAGTCATCGAAGAAATAGTCATCAGTTTTGTTTTTTTCGAGATGTCTAACCTAGGGTTTGAACTGTGGTCTCACATCTAATAAGCCAACACACTACCTAGTATACTACGGCGACATTACTTCCGACAATGGATTGTTTTAAGTCATAAGATTAATTTCTCACTGCAATGCATGTGGCATAATCTTGTTGAACCAATATTTCAACCAAGTCCAAGTTAAGGAACACCTGGAGACGTTCGATACGCCAAGATCTAGGACAGTGCAATCTTACATCATGAAAAGAACCCTACAGCCTTTATATTAATTTCCTAATAATGTCTTATCCAAGCCTATTGCCCTGACAATTTTGAGGATGCTGTTCGTTGTCGATAATGACAATTCCTTGTCTAGCACTTGATATGCACCCAAGTGTTTCTTCTAGGGCGGCATTAATGCTCCATAAGTTCCAAGAATGTTGCGATGATTCCTTCTCATTGCCACAGAATCTACATGTTGGGCTCGATACAAGCCTCATTCTAAATAAATGCACTTTGAGGGTACTATAGCTTTTGGAAAGACCGGTTATCAACCACGATTATATCTGGACCTGGCAAAGATCCCTTGTTATTGTTTCAATTGTCTCCAATCCACTCAGTTTGAGAAGAGTGTTTGTCTTTCTTTATCTTCCCTTTCGTTAAGCTTTCCAAACTTTCGGTCTCTCTCCAAAGAGGACCCTAATAATGGCGTAGAAATTCTCTTCCTCGCAAGCTCGTCTACTTTTTAATTTCCGAGAATATCCCCATGATCTGGGACTCAACAGAGGGTAATTTGATATTGCCTTTCTAGCTGATTCAATTTCCCCAGACAGTACCATAATATTTTAGATTTAACCACATAAGAGCCGCGTACTCGAATGGCGTCCTAAATGTCAGATAGTATTGCTTTGTTCTGTCTTTTGTTCTTCCTATTCAAGTTGAATTGAGGATATCTTTCAATGGAATAAACGTTCGCTTAGAAGATAGCGAAGAGTTTCCTCATAGGTTCGAAATATTTCATTCTGGGATCGAAACCACCCGCAAGATTAGTTCTTTAACCATTTGTATACTAAAAAATAGTCCCCCTTTTAAGAGAGTATGCAGCTTCTAAAATACTTGATTCATTGTTGTTATTAAGTTTCGTTGAGAAGTTCATTTTCGTTGCGACAGTTAAGGATTTCCTATTTCTTAGGTCATGATTCCCATTAATCTAAAAAACGTTGGTCTTCACTATCATGTGTAGTGGACTTAAATCCAATAAAGCTCCCAGTGTCGCTGTAGGACAGGTTCAAAATCACCCTGTTATACCAACACACGCTGACCTCTGTATCTTGTTGAACTCCAATTGAAATATATTTAGATTGAAATTATCCAAATTACACAGTGATTCTATAGCGGTAGTACGCAGTTTAACCGAATTGTCTACTTAAAAATGGGGTTCAATTACCAAAGGATTTAAATATACATTCAAGAACAAGATTTAAACTAAACAATTCCTTAAATGGAACACATTTTTTATATTTAACATAGAAAAAGGGTTCTTCCTTCCGCCTATAAATTATCACTTTGAATATGCCCCCCAAACCATTTCGATAAAATACTTCCACTTCTGTTGCATAATATCACGTCATCACATCCGTTTGAAATCATTTGTTTTCATATTTAATGTCTAACAGAGAGAGAATCAGTAATAAAGTAACCAAATGTAAAAGACTTTACTATTGGATGGGGGAAAATATCATTTTCGAAATAACATTTTAGAAGGCAATGATAATTGGCAAAACAATCGCTGTTTATTGTTGTCCGTGGTGAGTCGTCGTACAAGCGTGAATCAACCGCACGAAAAATTTTGCTTTTTGTTTGAAATTGTAGGCGCAACTATACGAATATTGTTGATAAACTCAAAAAGAACTTCAAAATCTTTGCAAAGAGCGGAATGTATTCAGAAGCCTAAAAAATTCCGTACCACAGGAGTTGCAAATAAAAAACATTAGAAGATGACTTTGTATGTTCGAAGTGCTGCTCTTGGGAGCATATGGCTTCCACAAAACATTTCTGGTTTATTTCCATTTCTTTAATCTATTTTTGTTGTTCAAGCTAAGCAGGTGATTGGTCTGCTGTAGCAAGTCCTAGGATAATGGGGTTGCCATCTATTGTTGCCTAGAAACAATGCTCTCTGAGTATTTGGTGTAGTAATGGGGAATATAGATTCCCAACCCTTTTTTCCACTAGTTGGCGGTTGGTGCCAGACCTTCCAGCGATGTTAACCTTTTTCCATTTCCAGGTTATGCTGCTCTGATCACGTAAAAACAAGACAGCTCGGCTCATAATCATGGAAATAGGTCCATTAAGTCTACCCGAAGCTCCGGATATTGTAAGCTGCCTTGTCTATACAAGCAAGAGCCTTCCAACATGTTCTTTATTATGATAGTTTCAGTATAGGACAATTTTTGTCATATTCCTTTAAAGATTTCTTAGGTTTATTCTAACGTAACATAAAGTTTAAATGGTTAAAAGTTCTCTGATGCCCCGCTGATGCCTCATCAACTTAACAATGTGTGGTGTAGTAGCGTGCAAGAGCATTCCAACATGTCCTTGATAATAAGAGTTCCGGTATAGAACAGTTCTTGCCATATTGCCTAAAAGATTTCTAAGGTATATTCTAACGTAACATAGAGTTTTAGTAGTTAGAGTTTAAGTAGTTAGAGTTTAAGTAGTTAGACCCTGTGGCCATCAACTCAACGATGTTGAGTTTGTGAGACTGATGTCTCATCCTGACGTCGGTATAGTCTGGTAGTATGTTGGCTTATTAGACAACATTTTCTTATTTTCTGGGTTAAAATCTGAGAGCAATTAAAGTTGCCCTGCAAAGTTTCTCAAATCTTTAAACATACGTTAACACACACAACATGGGTGGTGTGAAAAGCTAGATTGTAATCCTGTAGTATGTTGGCTTATTAGACAACATTTTCTTATTTTCTGGGTTAAAATCTGAGAGCAAAACACAACATGGGTGGTGTGAAAAGCTAGATTGTAATCCTGACTAAATGGTTGTAATAATACTTAATTAAATAAGATGTGTCATTCAAGCAGAACGGATCTTCCAAGTGGTTAGTGCCTCTACTAATTTGAGACACTCTTACATTAATTCTGTTCAGGAGAGCGCAAAATAATAGAAACGATAATACGCAACTTCCTCTGATACCCTTTCTTCACAGTAATCACCGACTGGCTTCACATGTGAGATCAAAGAAAAGAATCTTTATAAGGTTTTTAACGGCTACATCTCAATGTGTTGGTGTCAGCCAGTTTCAGTTGTCGGTTTGATGGAATAAGATGTCAAAGATGTTATTGAAGTCCAGGAATTCTAAATAAAACTTTATACTCTATTCAGTTGGTTATCACATAAGTATATTAAGACTAAAAACGTGGTCGATGCATGGTCTTAAAGGTTGGCAAGCTGCTTTAGGTCACTACATAGGGTTAGGTTAGGTTAGTGTGGTAGCTTTGATAGCAAAAGCTCACTTGAGCACGACACAGGTGAACGCAGTCTCAGTACTGGCCAAGTTCCTCCAAACCAGGGAGGAAGAAGTTGGTCAGCGCAAGTGCTGCACATTTAAAGCACGACTACCCCACGCTTGAAAACCAGCCCGAAAGCTTGATAAACGAAGCTATAACCTTGACATCAATGGACGATAGCTCCGTCAAGCTGACAAGGATTGGAGAGCCAAATAACCAATATCTTCACCTCGCAAGAGGTGGGCATTGACAAAGAAAGTGTTCAACAGTCTCTTCGTCCTCAGCGGATCTGCACCCACGGCAAAAGTCGTTAAATGGGAGCCGCATTCTTTCCACATGTCTACTCATAACACAATGACCAGTAAGCATGGCCATTGTGATCGAGATGAAGTAACTGGTTGGTGCGCCTTCTATCCATTGAGGGCCAAGTGAGCCTAGCGTTGAAGCAGGACTCCTCACACTACATAGGAATGTGTAGTGTATTTCACTCTATGATCAGAATATTCTATTCGCCGTAGTCTAGTGGGTAACAACCAACACACCGCTTATTAGACATGAGGCCTCGGTTCAAACCCCAGAAATATGAAAAAAATTTTTTCCGGCGACTTTCTCTCAGCACATCTTTGGCAAAAAAATCTGAGAATAAATAAAATTGTCAAGAAAAAGTTTTTTAAAAAAGAAGTAAGTCCCGCCACTCTTGTATAAAATTAACACGCACAACATAAGTGTTGTGAGAAGCTAGGTCGTAATCCTGACTGAAGGGTTGTAATGGCCAATTGTGTATGTATAAGAAGGTTCACAATTGTGTAGTTTGAAAAGACCATTTGACAACAAACCCCCAAAAAATATGACCAAATACAAGCCATAATGATAATTTCTTCACTCTAGTAATTATAATACCTGTATTAGTCAACGAATTAACTATTTCCCTTAACCAATATTATCATTAAAATCCATAAATGCATAGACATGTTTAAGCCTGCATTTACTTTACTTTACTTTACTCTTACAGAGTCTGATATCAACACCATCATTATCACTAGGATTTAAGGCATTATATGGGTATCCATCATAACCAGTGTAATTGAAGTGTAGCTCCTCCACTCTTTGTTTTTCGCAGCACTATGCGCAGCTATTGTTGCTATATGTACGTACGTACGTACGTATAATTTAATGCAAGTGAAGACAATTTTAATTTTTTTTTTGGTTGGGAATCCGGAAATAAATAATTTTTGTTTGTAAACCCCAACTAATGAATGCCACTTAAAAAAAAATGTCCCCCCCCAAAACAAAGTGAACAAAATGCGATTATTTTCGTTGTCTAATACGGCTGCCACAAACTATTTTCAAAAAATAATTTCGTTTGGATTACAGAGAGAAAGACAAAACAAAAATCACAGCAAGTGTATGCCCCACCCCTTACATATACAAAAGTGTAGGAAGCAAGGTTGCGATGCGTGTTACACCATACAGAGTGGATTTTTAAGTGAGTTTGCAACGTAACGCTCTATTAGTGAAGTAACTCGGCCAGCATTCCCTAGATTTAGTGTGGATGTGATCATAATTTTATTCGTCGTTTTGCTGTTTGTTTTATTACATAAGAGTGCTTTTGTTTAAGGCATATGCGGATGCTGGTAATGTAGAAGAGTGATAATAATTATAATCAGTAACATGGTAAGTACCATATATAAAGAGGCGAGTAGATGATAGCAAAACGGAAGCATACAGAGAAGATAGTTATTAAAATAAATGGATAAAAAATAAGAGTCAAATTGAATACAATTGTTTGGAATTCCATAGAAAGGGCTTAAAAACTTAGCATATTTGCAACTATAATGCGAATAAGTATTGACCATTAACCTCTAGGGAAATTTTAAGGTTATTTTTATACTTTTCTTATATAAGGAATGCGCATGAAAAAATTTGTTAGCATTTTGTTTTCTTTCTAAAAACTAAAATTATTTATGAAATGATTTTAAACTTCATTTAATTTAAGGCACATAAAACCATCGAGTTTGTATGTCCTTCAACTGCCTCTCAATAGTTCGAAGTTCTTAACAATTTGATGGAATGGCATATCTATCATATATAGAGTGGGCCATCTATCTGTTTAAATTTGAACTATCGATTATTTCGAATCTGACAATACTTACATACATACATACATAAGGAGTGCGCACGAAAAAAACTGGACTTACACTTTTCGTTATAGAAATAAAACTAAGTGGCGGATTTTTTTCGTTTTATATTTCAATTAAAGTAAATAATATTTGAATTCTTTTGTGTATAAAATTTTTTTCTGACAAAGGTCTCAGATTATCCAACTTTTTGAGCCACTTTTCTTCCAGACATGTTAGGGTGTTTTTTGAAAAATACGTATTATTTTAATTGCTTTGTTTTGGTCGGCAAATCATTTTTTTCTTCCACTTCCACGCTTTCTCTCAATACTTAAAGACTCCTTATATTGTTTTATTCTTACCTTAGAAACTGTTTTTTGGTTAACACCTGCGAGCCTAGCAATCGTTTTTTGTAAGCGGCGCGGTTTTTCATTGAAAATTTCAATTATTTTTTTACGACATTCTTGTTGGGTGCCCATTTTCAAAAAACTAATTTGCTATTGCAATGAGATTTAGCACGTGGATTTTGAAACAGATGACTAACAAAAACAATGTAACGGTATTCATTTTTTTCAATTATGATAAAAGTTATAAGCTTAAAAGTAGGCCCATTTTTTTTTTTGTGCGCACTCCTTAATTGGTCATTACAACCCTTCAGTCCTGAGATTCATAATGGACATCAAACAGTCTATTCGGTCTCTAATTTAACCTTTCGCATATTTCACTTCGAAACCGAATCACCTTCGCTGCTGGTACATTATGTGTCTTTGAACATAGAATAGGTGACTATAGGGGACTATATGGCTTCCAGATTACCCCATTCACTTTTGTTATTCAGTCCCGCTCAACAAAACTTCTCAAAATCAAAGAAAATTAAAAGATGCCCCCTTATGAATATCGTCTTCCATTATCTTAACCATAGTTCCCATGATTTTGGTCTTCACTACATCTCCGAAAGCCTATAGGACCGCCATTGGACAGGTGCTCATTGCCACGGTTTCCTTGTGTTATCAGTATTTGTATCTGTATCTGAGTTTTTTGCAAGTTCAACCTTCTTAAACATACAATGGCACCATGTGTAATAATTGTCATCCTGGTATACAACCAATGTAGTATCTGCAAGAAATACCACAAAGTAGGCCTTGAAGTTAAAAAACTGAGGCCTGATAAACACTATGTGGTTTTTATTAAATTTGGGCAAATGGTCAATTCCTAACTTCCTATATCAGAAGTAGATGAAGCTTGTTAAAGCGGGTAAAAGGTCATGTTTTATTATGTCATATAGTCTTGGGCGACAGACCAACTGCTTTAACATAATTTTCAACATATTGATTTTAATCTATTTTACATTTGAGATAACGATATGTAAGTATGTTAAGCACTTTGCATTTGTATAAGACCATATTTACAATAATATTGACTAAATACAACACATTTATTCCCTTTATTGTCTGGTCATTTCATTAAGAATGAAAGTATTTCTCTTAAATATTCTATGAAATTAACGACAAAGAAATGAAAATAATTTGGTATGCCGTACGCAATATTAACTCTTAAAAGGAAACCCTAAAAGCCCAAAAGTAAATTTTACCTGTATTCTAATTCACACAGCAGCAGTTGGGTAATAAACAGACCTCATACGCAATTGCTAATAATGCCCAGGAGTATAGACAACAAACAGTTAGTCAATGTCCTTTGGCTTTAAATATTAAAATGAACAGAAGAAAAGGCAATGAAATCAACAACAAAAATAATTTGTGGTTAACAAATAAAAAAAAGCAAAACAAAGTACGAAGAGGATTTCTTTCAGAAGCTTAAAGATTTTCATGAAAATAGAAAAACCAATTTGATAGACGACACTTTGTTTCAATCAAGGCTTTTTGTTACTTTTCTATTAAATTTTTATCTTTAATTGAAAAACATTTAATATAACGTTACAGATATACATACACACATAATAGGTTATTACAATCCTTTAGTTAGGACTACAACCTAAATTCTCACACCACCACTGACATGTGTGCTAATTTTATTCATTAGTGGCAGGACATATAGTTCAAAATCGACTCTGACCGATTGATTTTTGAGAAACTTTTCATGGCAATTTTATTTATTTACTCTCAGAGTTTTTGCCAGAAATCTGCCGAGAGGCAGTCGCCGAAGAAAATATTTTTTTTCATATTTCGTTTTGATGCCTGACCTGGGTTTTGAATCGCGGCCTCACGTCTAAAAAGCCACCATACTACCTACTATACAACGACGACTTGATACTTATGTTGGCGGGTAGCTTGCTGCTCACATGCAGGTTCACTCGATGGCCCATATGATCCATTGTGTTACCCAGTGTGAGGTAAGCTTCCTTGTCATCATCCGTTAGTAATGGGTTTGAACCACTCTGAGCTCCAAAGAAAAGCGGCTAGTTTCCTTAGTGGTACGTTCGCCATCATGCTTAGATCTTTAAACGATCAGTCACCCAAAAACCGATGATGTCTTCTCTGAAAAGCAGGGCACTCGCTTAAAAGGTGTTATGCGTAAAGTTCAAAAAACGGTTTTTGTCAAATAAAACATGTTTGGAGGGCTCAAGAAATATAAAAAAAAATATATTTGAGTTCTACTCAACAAAACTCACAACTTATACTATGTCATAAGCTGGGTGTATTTCAATTTTTTTTTTTTAATTTTGTCGCATAGTGTAATTATAATAATTGGGGGTCACAATAAATCTATTGAAATCGCCATAGTCTAGGAGGTAGTATGTTGGCTTATTAGACGAGAGCCTATGGTTCAATCAAATGTATCGAACAGAGCGAAAAATTAAAAAATATTTCTTACGGCGACTTCCTCTCAGCAGCCTTGTAACAAAAACTCTGAGAGTAAATAAAATTGCCAAGTTTCTCAAAAATCTGCCGCTCAGAATCGATATCGAACTGTAAATTCCGCCACTTATGGATAAAATTAATACGTACGACGTAGGTGGTAAGAGAAGCTAGGTTGGAATTCAGTGTAAAGGATTGCAATGAACAATTAAGTTTGTGTGTCTGCAAGGCGCGCTTGATAGTAAAGAATTTAAATTCCAATAAGGTATTTTGCAAAGAAATCTGCAGCTAATGATGAATGAAATTACGCTACTCAGAATGAATAAATGGCAACTGATTTGACAGGTGTTGCTTCAACAAGATGGCTGTTATCAACGGAAATATTTGTTGGAAAACCTGAATTGTGGGTTTCTAATGAAGCAAATTTTAAGTCTTATAAAAAATTGAAGCCAAAAGTTTTTCAAATATTTATGAAGGCCACTAAAATATTTGGTTGGTCTAAAGCATAAACATATTTGCTTAAGAATTTTTAATTTTAACTGCCCATGATCATAATTTACTTAAAAAAGTTTCTAAATTGTGAGATTCTTTAAAAAAAAAAAACATAAAACGCAGCAGTATACTCAACAGTTATGAAGAGAACCGAAGCCAAAAAACGGAAGACATTATGTTTGGGAGTCAATAACAGTTTGTTGCAGCACAGCAACAGCAGTGGTGTGGCAACCACTTCACACAATACAATTAAGAAGCTTCAGCTGTATGCTGATGACGACGATAATAATAATGTTACAGATGCTGTTCTGTCTTCGATGATGATGTTGCTGTTGACGATGACGATGATTTAGTATTTGTATGAAAACAGACTTTTATCGTTACTACTGGTCTTCACATTCACATTCTGTTGTTATTCAGTTTTTTATTTCATTTTCTTTTGGAAATAATTCGCCAGAGTCGCGTAAAGCAATTAATAATAATTTCCGCTAGAGTTTCTAAAACAAACAAACAAACATAAAAACACATGCGGCAAAGCTCAGCTTAGCTCAACAGTCAGCCAAATGAAATGAACATGTTTACGCCGCGGAATAAAATTTATTAACAAATGAATTGAATAAGAAAAAAAAAAACTCAGAAACCCTCTAGCTTAGAGACAATTAGACAGAAGCAGACATTTGTTTGGCTGCCTGTTTGCATGAATTAAACAGTAACATAATGAAATTATTAACCCATATTAACCCGTATTCCACTCAACAAAATAGACACTAAACGAATTATTTTAGAGAAATGTTAACATACTGAAAAAACACTTAAGTTTTCAATAATTTTCATTTTATCTTTCAACAATAAAAATATCTTAAAAATATTTGCGATGTCCGAAATCCCCTGGTTTACAGTAACAGAGGGTAAGTACGTAAAAAGTGGGCCATCTATCGGTTTAAATTTGAACCATCGACTATTTCGAATCTGACAATATTTATGTCATTCCATTCTGTCACAGAATTCAGTATATTATCTCCACTGAACGTTATGAATCGAATCACGCTTGTGCAACGTTTGCGATTCATCGGAAATTTATTTCCAAAACAAAGACAATTGGTGGGAAATTGCACGAAAATGTACAAAATTTGATCTCAAAGAAGGAAAACAGTGCCCGGTATACTCAAGTTTATGGCTAAAGTCGGAGAAACTGTTGATGTTCATTGTGGCTGCACCAATCCGTTTGCGTTCTCGTACAGTGTGTACTCCCGAAAATATGGAAGCTGTGGGAGAAAGAGTGCGTGAGAATCCTTCAACATCAACTCGTCATCTTTCTCAGGAATTGCACATTTTACCCACCAGTTTACGTTAAATTTTGCGAAAAGTTCTCGGTATGACGCCTTACAATTTGTTCAAGAGTTGAAGCGGCATGACCACCCGCTTTGTTTTAGCTTCGCTAGGTGGGCCAGAGAGAAACTGCACGATGATTTTTCCAAAAAAAAAAAGTTTTTGAATGACAGATGAAGCTCATTTTTATTTTGTTGGTTGCGATAATAAACAAAATTTCCGTATTTAGGGCTTAGAAAACCCACACGTGCTCTTACAGAAGCCAATGCACCCATTACGGGTAACTGTTTGTTGCGGCTTGTGGAGCGGAGGCATCATTGGCCCATATTTCTTTGTAAATGAGGACGGCGCAACCATTACTAGAGGAACCTATTGCACCATGATAACCGATTTTTTTTTGTGCCCGCTCTTCATATTATTGATGTGAACAGTGTTTGGTTTCAACAGGATAGTGACACTTGCCACACATCTGATGCCACAATCGATTTATTGTGTCAAACGTTTAATGGCCGTTTAATTAACCGAAATGGTGATGTCAATTGGCTGCCAAGAAGCTGCGATTTGACACCGTTGGACTATTTTCTGTGGCGCGCCGTTAGAGAAAAGTGTTATGCCGACAAACCAGAGACAATTGAACATTTGAAGACCAACATTGGTGATAACATTGGCGATATGCGACACCATACACTCGAAAAAGTGCACCAAAATTGGTCGGATCGAATGAGGTAATGTGAGGCCAGCCGCGGCAGCCATAAGAATGAAATAATATTTCATTTCTAATCCGAACAATTGTACTTCACAACGAAAAAATATCAATGTGGCAAAATTTCAAACTGTTTTTGTGTGATTGCAGTTTTAAATTTAAACTTTTAAATCAGCCACCCTATATATAAAGCCTGATTTACTCGACAGATTTATTTTTGTTGTTTTTAATCCATTTAAATTGGCTTGAAATTCGTGGAGACCTTTAAATTATATTTTTTTTAAAAACATTGAATCCGTTAGAGGGTTAATTAATAATTTTTTTAATACATTCGTGCTCATGCGAGCCATGTCCACTATTATTTCATGGTTTCATGCTCTAACATTGGTATGTGGTATGTGAGAAATGTCGGTTTCTAAGATTTCTTTAAAAATATTTTTACTTGCAGAGCGGATGTTATTGTAACATTAAAGGTGAGAACTATGGATTCGATTCATAATCATACAAGAATCGACTGCGTATCTTAATTAACTTCATATCAATAATAAATAAGCAAGAGAAACTTAATAAATAAAAATTTTTTAAATATTTTTGTTATCGTAGGCAAACAATTACCTAAGTTTTCTTTATTATTTGCAGCTAAAGATTTGCAAAAATATTCCGTTTAAAAATATTTTTCAAGGTCGTCTTTGAACGTTGTTTAAAACAAAGAGAGCCTAAGGTAATCAGTGAATTTCTTAATTTTTTTTTTTTAATTGTTTAAAAGCGTAAGCGATTAGGTTGTTTAAATTGTTTAAATTTTAAAGTTTGCCAGAAATTCGGTAGAGAAAGCAGAAATGCTGGAAGTATAAATCGAAGTATGTATTACGTAGTTAGGAGCTTTTGACCATTGACCATTATTGTAAATTAATAAGACCAACATCAATTTGGTAACTGGGTTAATTATAGGATATCAGATTGCTGATGGTGATCAGTATTAAAGACGATTGATTCTCTCGCGCGTAGGCTACTCTTTGTAGCAGGAGATAAAATATCGTGTGTCGAGGACCGATTTTCAGACTCTCTTGGTATTTAAATGTCTGTCCCTGTCTACAATGCTTTAATTCATTTCTTTCCCTTTCCTATGGCGATCATAATGGGTCCCATGGGCTCCAAGAAATATTATATTTGCCACTCTGTCACTTCGAAAATCTGCTTTGAGTTGTTAGGTCTACCCACTGCAGATCTTCAGAACTTTCTCAACGATTACACAATATGGGTTGTTAAAAATTTGAATTTCCTCAGAAAATCTGGTGCAAAATCACGGGTAAAGCCAGTTTCTGTTCCATCTACAACCCTGCTTCTAATTTTTATTAACAATCTTCAATTTTCCAATTCTAATCTTATCTACTCCGTTGCAGATGTAATATATGCCCTTCATATCCCATTACAACCCTTTCTATCCTGATTACGACCTAACTTCTCACACCACTTACGTTGTGTGTGTTAATTTTATACATGAGTGGCGCGACCTACAGTTTAAAATGGACTACGAACGACAGATTTTTGAGAAACTCTTCATGGCAATTTTATTTACTCGCAGAGGTTTTGTCAGAAATATGCTGAATGGAAGTCGCCGAAGAAATATTTTTTCCGTGGCCTTACGTCTAATAAGCCAACACACTATCTATCTACTAGACTACGACGACTTCCAAGATGTAGACGAAGCCTTTAGAATATTGAGATATAAAGCTTGATATGAATGCCGCTTTCGAATACTACCCCCGAACAGGTTCGTGAGAATAAAGATGACTTAAGTCTTAAGAAGCTAGGTCGAAATCCTGACTGAAGGATTGTAATGACCAATTATGCATGTATGTAAGTCTGCAAAAGACCCAATTTTGCTTACCAACTTACAACCGTAAGTAAATAGTGTGGAATCAGAAGGTCTTGAAGTTCTTTTCAAGTGTCGAAAGCATTTTTCAAGTGCCTCGGACAATGCCAGAAATACTTCATATTCTTACTATTTCCACCACTTATATTCGTGCGAAAATGGAATATAATTCTCATGAGTTAGTCAATGTCTTAAACTTTATTTTGAGGCTACTTGATGGCGGACCAGAGAAAACGATGCTTGTAAATGGTCATAGGGTATTCAATTTTACTGTTTCATTTAGAGCATCGTCATAATACGTATTTTTAAGTGTGGTACGTCTGTTTCGTGGAGCACATATAATCATCAATGCAGAATGCTTTACAAAATATGTGCTTCAGTTCCAAAAATAAGTTTAAAATTTGCCTTCCTTTGGCACTGCATTTAATTTCCTTAATTAGCCTTCTCCTACTATTAAATCCGTTTTTGAAGAACCGGTTGTTTGTCTCATATTAAAAATTTAACCCAGTTCCAAACACTTCCTATAAAATAATCACTACTTCCACTCGATGCTTAACATGCGTGCCTTTTTAATTGATGTGGCCATTATAATGATTATTATTATGTGCGGAGAGAAACACACACAGAGCCAGACAGACAGACAGAGAGAGAGAGAGGTTTAATTATTTCCAAGCCATTAAGCCATTTTCAAAATATTAACAGACATGCAGTCATGTTATAATGCGTGCAGCAAACACAAAACAACTGCAATGCAAATTAAAATTTAAAACTTTTAGTTGCCGGCAAATGCTAGCAGTATGTGACAGAGGGGAGAGAGCGGCATAAAATTAATACAAATTATAATAGAAACATTTTATGCTTTGCCGTGGGTGTCGGACATCCGCCTTAAATGTTTTAGCAGTTGTTTGTGGTTGTTGTTGTTGCTGCGGCTGGAAATTCAATCATTGTAAGAACTTTAATAGCAAAAACAAGAGAAAAAACAGAAAAGATTCGAAAACAACAACGTATTAATTTGTTTACCATTGTTGGTAATGAGAACAGTGTTTAGCTGCTGCTCAATGTTGCCTGCATTGTGGGTACAAGAACTCAATCTCAAGCTCAACGATTGTTGTTGATATTGAATTGAATTGGAAAAACAAAAAAAATTTAATTTCTTAATTCAACCAGACATACAGCGGGCACTTAAAACAAATCATTTGAATTGCCTCGAAAATAAACTCCAGCAGTTGGAGTAAACAGACCGCCGTAAACCACTGAATTAATGACACGCCACCCACCACTGGAGCTTTAGTGACCAAAAAAAATTAATTTTTAAAATTCCAAAACGTTTGACAACTTTTTTAACGCATAAATCTTTTACAACAACAGCAGCAAGTTTATATGGTTTACACCACAAATGGGTGATTTAATTAATCTGACTTTAAAGATGAATGAAAGCAATTAATTTCGGTCAATGGTCACGCCTAGGCAAATCTACAATAAGCGACCAATGAGGTCGAAATGCTACTTCTAGCCAATCGACACATACTGTAAAACGATAGTGAATTAATTGGCAATAAGACTAAAATTGACTTTCAGTACGTTTGTGAGTACAGAAATGAACCGTGAAAAAGCTAACTATGCAGAAACATTAGGTTAGGTTAGGTTGAAAGCGTGATGCTTAACTATGTATATCTGCAATTCCAAGCCTTCACTCAGAAACCAATTGCTCCATTGAGGCACTTCATATAAAGAAAGAAAAGAAAACAAGAAAAGAAAGAAAAAAATATAAAAAAAAATCGAAAACAAAATGATGAATACAGAGCATGCGGTGGAGACATCGAAAGGAGGAAGCGCTTTTTTCTGTCATTGCGCAGCTTTCAGAAGGTCGAGATCCCAATAGCTCAGGGATGGTACTACACACATAACATAACATACAGAATTGGTTATTACAATCCTTCAGTCAGGATTACGACCTATCTTCTCACACATGAGTAACGGGACATACAGTTTAAACTCGCTTCCGAACGACAGATTTTTGAGAAACTTTTCATGACAATTTTATTTACTCTGAGAGTTTTTTCAGAAATCTGCTGAGAGGCAGTCGCCGAAGAAATATTCTTTTATATTTCATTTTATTGGAGATGTCTGACCTGGGGTTTGAGCCGTGGCCTCACTTCTACATACTAGACTACGGAATGAATGAATGGACTGGAAGTGGTTAAGTCAGTTTGTACAAGATATAGACTATCTATAGAAAGTAAAGTGATGTGCCTAATGTCGAGCGCACAAAAAGCTAACATGATGGCTTAGGTGTATTACAATTGGCATGACACGCTTAGTTGGTCGCCTCTCCTTCAACCTAACTAGCTACCTGCGATTTTGCTTTCACCTATTATGTCTTACGAACAGATTTATCATTATTTAAGCAAATAAATGCCATGAAGTTATCTACCTGGTTATAAATAAAAAAAAATTTAACATTTTTTAGTAGATAGGCGAAACCTCATGGTTCAAGTCCTAGCTAAGTCATCTCAAACAAAAGGAAATATGAAATAAAAAACTTTCGTAATATAAAATAATCATGAAAAGATTCTTAGTTTCTGTAGGTCCCGCCAATCGTGGATAAAATTAACATACACAACATGGGTGGCATGAGAAGCTAGGTTTTAGCCCTGACTGAAGGATTACAATAACCAATTGTATATACAGGGTGGGGCAAAAGTCACGAAGGGGTTTAATCGTTTAATCGTTCTTGGGAATCTCGTGGCTTTAGTTCTTGCACTAACTGCAGCTTGTATGGGAAAAGATTTAAATTTCCCTTTAATATTCTGCGTAAAGACCGCCGAGACATTTGCAGCTCAGCAGAGCGCCTTCGAGTTGATGTTTCAGGATTCTCCTCAACACTCTCCAGAACGCGTTGAATATTTGCTTCATTAATTACAGAATGTGGTCTTCCGCTTCGTGGAAGATCCCTTACTGAGCCTTGTTCCTGAAAACGTGTCACTAATTGATTCGGATGGTGAATTCCGCACATTAAAATGACGACGATAGGCTCGTTGAGTTTGAATTATTGATCGATGATGTTCAAAATAAAGTTCTATGATTTTGGTTCGCTGGATAACGTTGTAACCTTCCATAATTAATCTCCCAGATTTATTTTACAAGTCCTAAAAAGAAAAATAAAAAAAATTAAATTAGTAAAGTTATTAATTTTTCAAATCCCTTCGCGACTTTTGCCCCACCCTGTACATATGTATGTATGGTCTTGGAGAGGTACTAAATTACTGAGGCAAAATAATTTATTGTTCTGCTGCCAACGTATACAAGGAACCCAAGATTCTGTCCGATGTCAGTACAGATAGCAGATAAGAGAGTTCCTTGTTAAATGCATTAACGCCGCTTACGTACCAGGCATTTGTTCTGATCACCCGCTTGAGAGAATGAATATACTGCGTTTGAAGTGATTTCTATTTTTAAGAGTGTTGCTTAATGTCCCATCATACTATCTTCTTTTTCCATTCCATTAAATGTCGCTTGGAAAACACACGAATAGCAGAAAAATCACAACCGTACTGGCCATTTTATAGTCACCTAGCAGCAACTCGTTTCCTTGCCGTTCGCATCTTGAGATGTCCACAAACACTACTCCCTCTCTTCCATCTTTCTATAACCCATTTTCCTAAAAACCTGCACAATGCACTGCATGAGTAGGGGCCATCCCCTGAGTGCTGCTTTCACCTAGTTCACCTAGTTACCATGCAATGGCCCCATGTGTAGTATTTGTCATCAAGGTATACAACCAATGTAGCATCTCCGAGTAATATCACAAAACAAGCCTTCTGTGTATTATTAGGTCATGCTTGACTCTCCAATGCTCTCTCTATATGAGACTACAATGTGAGTTTACTGTTCACTATTATGGCTCCCGCAAACATTGACTTTCTCTCAGAGCCCAGCCTATTTTTAATGATTCCAAACTGTTGTGCAGATAAACTGCACCACTAGAGACTTATATCCTGCCATTGTTGTAAGGAACCTCAGAAAATTATGGACCTACTAATTCGCTGGGAGAACGTGAGTTCAGTAACTCATAACTCCTCAGAGTTATGAGATTAAGGGAGAATTCTGTAACGTTACTACTAACGTCGTCGTAATTTAGTTGGTAGTGTGTTGGCTTATTAGACGTGAGGCCAGACATCAAAACGAAAGAAAAAATATTTCTTCGATGACTTTCTCTCAGGAGGGCAAGAACTCTGAAGATAAATAAAATTCCCATGAAAGGTTTCTCAAAAATCTGTTTTGCGGAATCGACTTTAAACTGTAGGTCCCAACACTCATGTACAAAATTAACACATATACCATAGGTGGTGTGAGAAGCTAGGTTGTAATCCTGACTGAAGGTTTGTAATGACCAATTATGTATGTATGTATGTAATCCCTTTATTTGGGACTTGTTTTCAAATGTTTCTTTTTTATTATTAAGCAAGTTCTAAAAGCCATTTCAAATTTTCGATTCATACCAAACAGCATTCCATTAACTAAATACGAACGAAATAACCAACAAAATTCCACAAATTCTATACAACTTTCATATTTTTTTTTTCCAAAAACAATTTTATTGCAATTTAATAAACACGCTTCAAAATACACATTTTAAACAACATTTTTGAGAGGAAAAAATTTTTTATCAAAACCCACATAAAAAAATACACTTTCATTTTAGTGTATACATTCCCTATCTTCTTTTTATCGAAATGTGCGAAAATAACAGCGACCTCCGCGAAAAAAAGAATTCGCAATTCGGCTTCACTTACCGCAAATTTCCTTTAGTGATGCCGTTTTTATTGAATTTGCAAAACATTTTTGTGTCGCTTTTTAGACATTCGTGCGGTTTGGGGAATATTTGTATGTGAGTACAACGCGTACAACGTCATGTGAGCGTTGGTAATGCCCGAATTGGTATGACTTTGAATGTTGACTACAACTGTCAGTCTGGCTGTCTGTTGTATTCGGGTTGTGGGTAAAAAAAGAAATGTTGGTTGCTTGAACCCAGCAAAAAAAATGCGAAAAAAATTCAAACTAAACAGATATTAAAGCCACATTACAATTGAGTTCAGAGATGATTCGTTTCACTTATAATAAAGTACGCTTATAAGAGAAAATACACTCAGAGAAATTACGTGGAGTTCAAGGAAAAAAATTTAAGAAATTATTATCCAATCTATCAACAGTGATCTATGAAAAGTATTTCAAAGGGTCCTTAATTTTTCTGGGACAACTGTTAATATGAATTTTTTTCTCAGTGTATAATATATTATTTTCTTTGCAAAAACCTACTTAAATTCGCTTGCATGAGAAAGAATTTTTTTGTTTTTATTTGCCACAAATAATTTGAATGGATATAAATGAATGTTTAAGCCATATTTGTGTTCTTCTTTTGAAATAGAATCTCTATTGAGGTTTTGAAGCGGGCTAGTAAATAATAGAATGAATAACAAGCAATTTAAGAAAAAGTGTCGGTTGATTACTGTCAATGGCATTCAGTCAATCTTAAATGGTTATTTAGGTTCTACCACTTCAAAAAGAAAAAAAAAATGGAATACAAATGCCACAAAAGAAAGTTAAATCCGCAGAAAGTGAAGCATGTCAATCGATAATGCCCTACAATGCTATTACTTTAGCAATTTTTTCGAATTTTTACTCAGAGTCAGTGCTGTTTAACAGTTACTCATACGTAGTCTTAAGGCTAGAAATTAGATTTTAATGCCAGTAGCGAAGTATACATAGATCCACAAAGCATACTTGCGTCTGAAAGCATCCAATTCAACAAGATAATACGTAGTCCTAATCATTACCCTACGGACTAGAACATCTCCATAGTTAGTTACCAAAAAGTACCATCAAGAAAGAGTTGATCATGTTGCACACAGATTTAAATAATACTAGACAGGTTATGTTAGGTTAGCTTAGTAAGTGTAAAGTCCCACTAAAGCCACCGTAGTCTAGCAGGTAGTGTGTTCGTTTATTAGACGTAAGGCCGTGATCAACACCCTCCGAGTTAGCTAGCGAGGAGTATAATCAAGAAAAAGCTGATTATGTCCCAGACAGATTTAAACCACACTAGTCAGGTTAGTTTAGGTTAGCTTAGGAAGAGTAGATCGTAGTCTAGCAGATAGTGTATTAGTTAATTAGACGTAAGGCCATAATTCAAACTCCAGCTGAGAATTCTCAAATAAAACGAAATATGAAAACATATTTCTTCGACGAATTTCTCTCAGCAGTCCCTCTAAAAAAAACTGTGAAAATAAAATGAAATTGCCAAGAAAAGTTACACAAAAATTTGTCTTTCGGAGTCGGAGTCACGTCACGTCACTCATGAATAAAATATTATGGATAGGTAGCCAATTTGTAAAAAAAAAACTGGTAGATCTGAGTGATAGTAAGCTTGAGATTGTAACAGGATTTGAAAATCCCACTCAAACTTACTTAATTGATCATTTCCCACAATACTTATGTTGTGTGTGTTAATTTTATTCATAAGTAGCAATTTAAAGTCGACTTCGAAGTATAAATCTCTTCATGGCAATTCTATTTACTCTCAGAATTTTTACCAGAAATCTTCTGAAAGAAAGTCGACGATGAAATATTTTTAGGATTTGAACCGTGACTGCATACTACCTTCTAGACTACGACGACTTTCATACTTTATGGCGTAGCCCAAACATTGTCTCATCCAGACGTATTGCCCTGACGAACCTTCCAATCCCCTGACAGCTTCCAAGAATGTGGTCCAAAGATTCATTTTCATCGTCACTAAATCTATATGTTGAGCTAGAAACGACATCCATTCTGAATAAGTGTAATCTGTGTCCACAGTACCCTGCCAAAAGACCCAGCATATTTCTTAATAGACTGATGCATGACCTAAGTTTCTTCCTATTATAATTACCTTACAAAAGTTTCGATTGTCTCAAGCCCACTTGGTTTGAGAAGAGGTTTTGCCTCCACAAAAGGGTTCTTGTCATATCAACAACGCAGAATCTCCTCATTTGCTTGCTCATCACATGAGCTCAAAGCCATTCAGCTAGCTAATTCAGCTTCTTTAGACAGTCCCTTACTATTTTCGTTGTAACCTTCACAGTACAGTTCAGTACTCAAATGAAGGACTGATTGCCAGAAAGTATTGTTATGTCGTGTATTCTGTACCTCCTATTTAAGTTGAATTGAGCATAGACTTTCAATGTCAGAGACTTTCGCTTCAAAGGTACCCACGAGTTTGTCTATGTATTTAAAATATTTCATTAGGGGAGCAAAACTCCCCTCTTCTGCCTTAAGAACCGTTCTTGATCTGTTTGTATGCCACAAACTAGGACAAAAGATTCTCTTCAAAAAGTGGCTTAGTTAACATTCAACATCGTTTCACTGATGTTAGTTTGATCGATCAAATTTATTTGCGATAATTTATGTGACCCCATGACTAGGCGATCAAAGCGAGTAGACCACTCCTTCCTTGGTCACTGTACTTCACATATTTTTTAAGAGGACCTTTTTTCAATTAGCATTTCCAAATCAATCTGCATTTTTTCCAGAATTGCGCTAGTATTTGGGGCTCATAAAACCCACACATGGTCTTATAGAAGGCCCATATTTCTTTGAAAATGATGACCGCACAACCATTACGGTCAATAGACACCATGATAACCAATTTTTTTTGTACCCGCTCTTCATGGTATTGGTGTGAACGAGGTTTGGTTTCAACAAGATGATGCTACTTGTCACACTTCTCATCCCACAATCTATTTACTGCGTCAAACGTTTGATTGCCGTTTAATTAGCCGAAATGTTGATGTCAATTGGCCGCCAAGAATCTGAGATTTAACACTGTTGGACTAATGTCTGTGAGGCACGGTTAAAGAAAAGTGTTATGCCGATAAACCAGAGACAATTGAGCATTTTAAGGTCAACATTCGTGATGCCATTGTCGAGATACGACTCCATACACCCGAAAGTGTCTGTAAATTTGTTTGATCGAATGAGGTACTGGCCCTACAGTTATTCTATTTCCAAACGGAACAATTGGACTTCACAACTAGAAAATAAATTTGGAAAAATTTCAAACCGTTTTTGTTTTGTTGTAGTCTTAAATTGAAACTTTTAAATTGCCCACCCTATAGAACTCTTGGTTAACATCTCTCAGCCATTACGATAGTTTAATGAAGATGTGAATTCTATTCAATTCACGTTTTGCTCGGTACGTTCTGTCAATAACTACTGGCTGCCAAAGAATTCCCCTGCTAAGGTTCCCAATTGTTAGGCAATAACAACGTAGATGTTAGTGGTCTTTTGGATTCGGTATCTTCAAATTCCAAACTGTTTTCGTTTTATTGCATTTTTAAATTTAAACTTTTAATTGGCTTACCCTTTATAGGCATAGAACTAAACCAATATACTCCCACCATCTTCAATGGGCACTGGCAGATAATTTTCCTTTTTCCAATCCTTTTAGGAATGCCTTCCCTTAATTCCTATGCCACCCTCGAATGATAGTTTAAGCAACTGTATGTGTGTGTAGACATAGACATACATTTTGATTTGAATTCCTCATCATCAGAATACCAAAAGAGAGACAAAAGTATTCCAAACATGCCGCCTCAAACAAACTTTGTCATATCGTTTGCAATTCCAGAGATATTAAGAAAATGAGAATGATGCAACAAAACTAAGGGAAAAGTGGTTGAACAAAAACGAAAAAGAAGAAGAATCAGAATCAGAAGAAGGATGGAAAACAAAAAAGAAAATTTCATTAAATTCTAAGACTCCATGCATCAGTCACTAGACTGACTCTATGCAATTTGTTGTTGCAACTCTACTACACTGTGATGGTGGTGTCTCATGGAAGTGTAAAGATGATCCATTCATCCAACGTTGTTTTAAGACGGAAGTTTACTATTTGATATCATTATTGTTGTTGTTGTTCTGTAAGACTTAGACAGGTTGTCTGCCAGCAGTCAATATAAAATTATTTAGCCGAGCCATCCCATGAAACGTTGCTGCTGTCATCAACAACGGCAGCATTTATTTGTTAGTTGTTGTCGTTGATGATGACGCTGTTCAGTTTTCAGTTCATTTTGTTTTTCATTTTTCTCTCTTAGTTTTTTGCGATTTTCCATTCTTCTTTCCCAATGATTTGTGAACTGTAACTGAGCTGGCTCACTGTGCCTGCATGCCTAAGCTTAGAAAAAGGATTGTTGCTAGCATTTGATGTATGAGACCTGGTGTATGATGAATACATGTTTTCAAATGACATGCAATTTTAATGTTTTCCATCTTCTTCTTCTGTATTTTTTTTTACTCTTCTCTTTAACATTGTAATTCTATTTGCCATGATGATAAAAATTAACACAATCAAACGAAATACTTTATCTTCTTAAGCCATGACAACTGAAAATCTCTTCTGTCTTTTGCCTTCTGTGCCACGTCTTGCGAGTGCTGGTTGTAATGCTGGCAGTGAAACTGAAAAAGTTGTCGAAATATTTAATGAAACATTAAAATTTATTTGTTGGCCTTCAGTGGCGCATACATTGCTGCCAAAAGAAGACACCAAACAACTGCTTAGTTTTTGGCCAATTTTATCACAAGATTTATCTTCGGCGAAAGGGAATAAGATGTGTTTCATGCTTGATTGTCACAACAATAGTTGTAACACTGATGGCTTGTTATTCCTTTTGGCCATATTCATTAACTACTGTTAAGTGTATATGTACTTATCACACAGAGTTTTTGTGTCTTCAATGCGCTGGTAATTTATATTCATTTCAACAACGAATTCAGAGATTTTACTTGAGGGCATATGTCTTGACTAATTTTGACGTTTGACAAGCAAGAAAAGTACTGGAAGTAAAATAGTTTATCAATCTGTTTAAAGGTCGTGTCGACTACCAACAATATTACCAAATAGAGCAAACAATTCTCTTTCTTTCTTCAAGCGCCTATAGCTCTAACAAACATTTTTTTGAAGCCTTCATCAAGCACTCAACAGTTAAATAAACATAGACCTGTCGGGAGGATAAAGTATCTATCAATTCTAGAGTATTGATACACTTATGTCCCAATGTAATGAAACAGTCAATAAATTAGTCCCGGAACAATGCAAAGATTTCATGAAGCTACTTAGACTTCAATGTCAATCCTCGGCAGATTGATGAGATCATCTGCATGATTAAAGCCCAACAGCTTTATTAAAGTTCAATCCCTACCTTTCTGATTTTGCAATGAAGATACCGGATCCAGGAAAGCAAAACATCTTCAAAATCTTGGCACCCAGAAGTTATTGACATCATGCACTCATCAGTTAATATCCTGTGAAATAAACATTTATCCACAGCTACGTAAGTAGGATAAATTCTAGAGGATAGACACACTTAAGCCAAGTAGTACCCATTATGATAAAACACTCAAAAATTTTCCCTAATCCCGGAACCATGCGAAGATTTCATGAAGCCAAATAGACACCAATACTGATACTCAGCATGATTGAGGTCCAGAAGCTTCTTTCTATAACGACAACAGTCTGGGCATGTAGCCAACAGATGCATAACATTTGTCTTCTCTGCCTCATCTCAACAACTCGTGGGGCAGCCATAGGTTATGTAATGCAGACCAATGCGTTTAGCATGAGCATCCAGTATTGATTCCAGCAACAACATCGAACGTGTTCATATGGAGATTGAGCAGATTTTCTGTACTTTCTCAATCTAACATTGGCTAGATTTACACCTCTATATTGTATATTCGCTGCCTTTCCTTCTTAAATACACTACACAGGTTCCAGATTTCATTTGACGAACTCTGAATCTAAAGGTTAGGCTCGAACCAATCCTCTTTTTGAATCTTGACACTACAGTGTTCAGTCAAAAGGTCGGTTACTGACTCAAATCTCTTGCTGTTGTAATTGCGTAATAAAACTTTAAGTAACCTCAAATCCAATTGTTGCGGGAAGCGAATCCGCCTATTTTTATCTTCCCTTTGGCTGAATTCTTCCTCTCGAATATCTGTTCCCATTCTCCATCAGGGAAGCTACCCTACTCGCAAGTTCTTTGTTACTTAGGATTTACTGATTATTTTGCTTCTCCAAAGAGACCCCTGCTATCTATAATTTAAAGGGTCGAGTGCTTGAATAGCTGCCCAATATTTATCATTCAACCTTCCCTACCCCAAAATGGTTCGTTTTCAAAAAGAGTTCATTGGCTCTACTCCATTCACCATTACTAAGTCCATTACCTAGTCTCCTGGCTAATCATTTATCAACCTAAACACTAGTGAGAGGAAGTTGCCGAGATGTCTGTGCTATGTTTTCGACCACAGGCTCTCGTCTATTAAGTCAATATAATACCTGCTAAACGCCGTAGTCTAGTAGGTAGTGTGTTGGCTTATTAGACATGAGGCCGCGGTTCAAATCCCACGTCAGACATCTCCAACAAAACTAAATATGAAATAATATTTCTCCGGCGACTTCCTCTCAGCAGATTTTTGGCTAAAACTCTGAGAGTAAATGCCATGAAAAGCTTCACAAATCTGTCGTTCGGAATTGACTTTAAATTGTAGTTGCCGCCATTCATATATAAAATTCCACACAGAACATAAGTGGTGTGAGAAGCTTGGTCGTAATCCTGATTGAAGGGTTGTTATGATCAATTATGTTATGTATGTACACTGGCTCCCAGCTTATTTCAACAAGCACCTTTAAAAAAAATTAAGCTCGTATAATTTCAAAACGAAACAATTTATTAAAAAAATTTGAATAAGAAAAAAAATTTTATTCAGTCTCAAATGTAAACTTACAAACTAAAAACCAAAAATATAGGAACCCAATTCGTCACAGATTATTTCAATCACTTACTATAAACAAACAATTAAATGATTAATTAACTAATAGTTTTAATTTCAAAATTTAGTATGACCTCCTATTTGCTTAATTACAGCTTTCAGCCTTTTTTGCATTGATTCCACTTTCTAGTGGTTTGGAGAGTTATTTTTGCCCATTCCTTCTTCAGAGCTGCTATAAGGTCATTCTTGTTCGAAATCTGGTGTTGGCGGACGTTTTGATCACAAATTGCCCATAAATTTCAGACTGAATAAAACTTTTTTGTTTAATTTTTAAACATATTCTATAAACTCTTATTAAATTTTTTTTAAAGGTGCTGGTTGAAATAAGCTGGGAGCCACTGTATGTGGTAGGACAGATTTAAGGAGCTTTTTATGGCAGTTTTTTTTTGCCAGAAGATTGCTAAAAGGAAAGTTGTTGAGTTGCCGAAAGAAATATGCTTTTTTGTATTTAAATATTGTTTTGTTCGACATGTCTGAGCTGGGTTTGTGACCACACTGCTTGCCAGACTGTGGCGGCTTCGAAGGATCAGTAACATTTAGAAAATTCTTTTGTTTGTGAGAATTTTTATTGAAAAACTCGATCTGGGTTCCAAACTGGTTGGTCTTTGAGATTCCAATATCAAACAGGTCTATGCAATCACACGTCGTACATCGTATTATGAAACTGGTTGGTTTTTTACATATCCTGTGGTAACATAACACTTTGCATTTGATGACATTGTCAAGGAAAGGTTAGGCAGCATACGAATATCTTCATAATTTTAATACGACCTCAATATAACTATGCTTACAGGAAGACCTATTCGTAGGCTAACAGAAAATCTCCCTTTGCTTCAACTGCTTACCCGTTCACCATAATATCTTCATAATCGCTGGTGTCTCCTTAAAAGAAATGTAAAATTTATCTTTCCGTGATTTATTTTATTTTCATTTTATAAAAGAATTGTTTCCATAACATTTTTATTTACAGACACATTCGTATTCCATACACCACTGACTTGCAACGGCTGTTGTTGGCTGCCATTACTGCCAACTTGCTGCTGGTGCTGTTGGAGAGCTTGACATTGTTCAGACACAGACGTTTGCAATACATTTTTCCTCTTTTGCTGGCATTTCCCTTTAATAGCAAATAATTTTTCATCCAGCAGACAACAAGTTTCCCATACACTACCATTTAGTGGGACAGTCCATAAGCAGTCCTCATAGCCATCCATCAGTCGTTATATGTTAGAGGCGGTCGGTCGGTCGGTATATGTATGTCTCAGGCTTACAATCGTTGTCTATCTTGTTGAGCATGAATTATAAAAAAATTAATTCAGTCTTCAGTGGTTGTTTACCAAGTTGCCTGACACTGTGGCAACATGCAGCAACATAAAGTTGTATGCAGCAGCAACAGTGTTACTAATAACAGAGACACACAAGAAAGTAAAGAGAAGTGTTTTATGCGACACTTTCCCTTCATTGTCATGTGGTGTGGTGTTAAGGTTTTTCCCAATGTTTTCATTGTGTTTCGATTTCATTCATTCAGTCTTTACTACCCTGCCTGCCACCATACCGTGAATGTGATATATTGCACCCGTAACTGGCGAATGTCGTTTGTTAGTCGTTAGTCAGTAGCGTTTTTTAATTGCAAATTTTATTTTCATTTCTTTTGTTCTTCTCGGTTTTTCTCTTATAATTTATTACTGATTTTATAAAATAGTACATCTTAGTGAGTGGTGTTGTTGTTGTTGTTATAATGTTGTTGCATGTTAATGATTTTGTCATTCGTGTGTACTTCAAATGAATTTAAAAACAAATAAAAAAAATAGAATCTCACTGTGTAAATTAATTTCTTAGAAATTTTCATTTAAAACACAACGTGAAGTCGATTTGTTTTAGAAAGTTTTCAACAGGAAATCTCTATTAAATTACAAGAGAGTGATTAAAGGAAGTCTTAAGCAAAAGTATCAGGAAAAATAATTCATTTTCTGTAACAAAATATGCATTGTCAACTAAGTAAGTAGGCCTCAAGTACTCTGTTTTAACAAAAAATATTTTTTTCTTACAAAAAACTCATGAATGCCTCACAACTTCCAAGTATGTGTTCTAAGAATTTATTCCCATCATCATAGAATCTACATATTGGGTTCAAAATGACCACCAATCAGTACTTTGAGACTACAATGCCCTGTCAAAAGGCCGGTTACTAATCTTAGGTTATTGATGGATACTCTGATACATGTCTAATGTCTGCTTCTTTTATATGTAAATGCCTAGCAAAAGTTCAGATGTCCTCATATCTATTTGGCTGCTGTCTATCTGTCCTGAGCAAATTGAGCAAATGATGAATTGAGCAAATCTTTCAATGGAATTGAATTTCGTCTAAAAAATGTTGTCATGGACTCGAAATATTTCTCTCTCCTCCTATTCTCCTATTCTTGTTCTCATACTTGCTACTTATAGTACCTAATTATACTTTATAACACCTTACTCAGGATCACAACCTAACATATATAATTAGTCACTACAACTGTTTAGTCAGGCTTACAACCTAGCTTCACACATCACTTATGTTGTGTGTGTTAATTTTATACATGAGTGGCGTGATCTACAGTGTTTTAAAGTCGACTTTGAAGGACAGATTTTTGAGAAATGAATGAAATGAGAATTCTTGGTAATTTTTTATTTATTTTTCGAGCTTTTGCCAGAAATCTGCTGAGAGAAAGTCGCTGAAGAAATATTTTCTTCATATTCCGTTTCTCTGAATATGTTTGACCTGAGGTTTGAACTGTGGTCTCATGTCTAACAAGCCTAATAGACCGGTGACGATCACAAGAAGAATATTCAATATTTTAAAGAAATTACTTTTTCATATACCCCCGTATGATATGTTTTCTGTGGCTACCAGCAATAACATTTTTAGGTATCAGTACCATCATACACCTGAAGTTTCTGTTTAAGAGAGATACGTATCGCCTTCGGTAGTTCCTCAACGTAAGATGTGTCATGTAACAAATCGATAAGTTTGTATAAATGCAGTTGCATGCATCATTGATTTGTATACAATAGTATTGCAATTGTTGTTGTCTCTTGTCTCCTTCAAAAGATGTTGACAATACGGCGTTCGATTTCTAATGTCTTAAGTTGAGAGAGGGGAGTATCAATTTTTTTTTTTTTCAAAAGATTTGTTTTTAATTTTTTAATTTAAAGACTAGAAAACTTAACAACTTAGGCGGCGTGATGTTCTTTTTAATTTAATTTTCTGTTTTTGAACAAAAAAAAGCGTTTTAACTAAAATGAATGCTTGAATCATTTATTTTCATTTAAATTTTTGCTGGTTGCTGGCCATAATTGAATGTGACGCCACTTCTATTATTTTTTCTTCTATTTTTTTCAAATTTTTTTTGTTTAAATACTCAACCGTACTTTTGTTTATGGTGGAGGCTGTTTTTCTTTTTGTGTAGATGATGTTCAAGATGATGATGATGCTGCTGTTATAATGACGTTGAGGCTTTTAAAATGAGCCGTATTTGTATGCAGAAGTGTGCTAATCGGAAGGCGTAGGTTTTTTATGTCGTTTTTTTTTTGCTTTTTTATGCTGCCATTAATGCATCTTTTATTGTTGTCTTCTGCTGTTGTTGTTGGTTTTTAATAATAATTTACAACATATTTTAAATAAAAATTACATTTATTACGGAAATTTCACAGACAATTTCATTTCTTACTTAATCATGAGTTTTATGGCTTCACAAAAAAAAAACCAGCAACATTTTAGGCTTGTGCCTCATAGCAATTAAGTCGCAAGGCATAGATTTTTTGTTTGTTCGCAATTTAAACTCTATTGATTTAGGCATAAAACAACAAAGAAATCACTTAGTTTCACTCTACAGCGTCTTTTTTAAGGGCTTCTTTAAATTAAAAAAAAATAACAAAATGTCTTTGAGATATTATCAAAAATTTTTATTCGTTTGAAAGACTTCTTGATGCCATTTATGTGTGCAACATAACATCGTGCAAGTGTCCGCCACAGCTTCTCTGGGTAGAACTTATCGAAATATACAATTTTCCAAGACTCTGGTGCATAAATCAGGTTAAATTTGGCCGATGGCATGGGTTATGTTGACTTCGGGATTACCCTGTGGTTTGAGGCTTATTCATATACACCTGCAACTTAAGAAAACTCTACTAGAAAAAGTTTACATACATACATACGTTCATAAACGGTCATTACAACCCTTTTTTTATACATGGGTGGCACGATCTACGGTTTGAAGTCGACTCCGAATGACAAGTTTTTTGAGAAACTATTTCATGACAATTTTTATTTGCTCTCAGAGTTTTTGTCAAAAATCTGCAAAATTTCAAGGCAAAATGATGCTATGATAAGTCATCGTTTAATCTCTCAAATTCTACAAGTTGGATACTTGTACAGCCGACTTAGTTTAATGCAAAATGCAACACTGCTACATAATACTAATACGGGTGAGAAGTTGACATTACCTCCATATGATATGAACATAACCACAAATTGGTCATTCAGAATAGCTAATGGGTCATAAGCTGTGTAGCACGTAACATCGATCGTTTGAAACCACGTGTCGTCGGCATTCAGATAAAGTAATTCAAAATAGTTTTTACTTTGCAGTTCACGTCCATCCATACGAAACATTAACTTGTTTGGGATGCATTGAACGCTCTTGAATTTAATGTGGATTGATATCGAACCAAATTCGAAAATATTGTTTGTCCACGTACCCATGAATTCAGAAATAGGCCTCATCGTTGCAGATGATTTTTCGGTAAAAATTAAGGTCAGTTGCTAACACCTTCAAAGCACATTCAGCGTACACACGTCGTTGTCATTGGTCATACATATTGAATAAATGACAATTAATTTGACAGCCATAGATTCAACAAGATTGTCGTTATGAACTGTCAAAGTTCGGAAACCCGTTTACGGTTCGGAAACCCGATATACATATATTAGTTTGATGGACACAAAGAAAGTCTGAACGAAAGCAGTGTCTATCGAACTGAAGCTGAACAAATTTGCACTAGAATTCTATGGTTATAACGTGGCAGATTTGAACGCTCTGTAACATGAGAAATAGTCCGTTAGCTGACGACGTAACCAGCGTACTGTGAGGACTATAAGTTGCCAGTTGCCAGTTGTGCTAATGTGAGAAAACTTTGTCTTCTACACGGCAACATTTATAGGGGCTACAATGCCTATGAAGATAATGAGACTAAAATCCACTTAATCTGTTATTGAATTCGCTGTTAGTATGTAGGGAAATATGTATTTCTGTACAGGCGATCCCTAGATTTGTTAGCTGCCAAGCGTCTATGTACATACGTTGGCAAGCTATACGTTTTCAATAAAGCCACAGAATAGTTTGAGTATGTCTGGGATTATTTTATGGAACTGGAACCACTGTACCACTTTTTTAAGTAAAAACCGAGTAATTTCATGCAGCACTTATAATGAAAATTCTAGTTCGTTTGGTTTATTTGTTTAAATTGCAAAATGTTTGAATTTTCTCAGCACATTACCTGGCCAGAAATAGTACAGAAATAGAAAAAAGAAATCGAAACGAAAAAGGAGGGAAACCGAAATTGTGTTTAAAAGTTGTCCAAATTGTTTGCATTACTAACAGTTTGAGCACACACACAGAATTTTTTGAATAAAAATTTTATTCAAATTAGTTGGTTTTCCAATGAAAATGGTTTGTGTTACTTTCTGTACCACATAATGGGTCTTTTATTAAGCGATTTCTAGTTTAAAAGTTTATTAAAATAAAGTGAGTGTGAGTGAACAGTCGCCGTAGTCTAGTAGATAGTGAATTGGCTTAATAGACATGAGGATTCGTTTCAAACAGTTTCAGCAAAACGAAATATGAAAAAATATTTCTGTGGCAACTTCCTCTCAGCAGATTTCTGGCAAAAAGTCTGAGATTAAAACAGAAAATTGCCGTGAAAAAGTTTCTCAAAAATCTGTTGTTCGCAGACGATTTTAAGCCATAGGTCCCGTCATGTATAAAATTCACAATCAACATAAATGGTGTGAGAATCTAGTTCGTAATCCTGACTGAAGGGTTGTAATGTTATGTATGTATGTAAACAAAAGACGGTGATATAGCCTAGCCATAGATAGTCGCCGGTTCTCTATCCTCTTGCCTTTGCACAGAACCCTGGAAGGCATAACAAGTGAAAGAAACCGATGTTGTAACTTGATTAAGTGATGACTGAAGTCTGAAATCTTCTAACAAAACTGTCCAACCTACAAGTCAAATCATTATTACCTCTCCCACAACTTATGTGTGGGGTTATCAAATACCTTAGTTTTGTTAAACATTTTGTTTTATTGCTTTTGATACTGAACTTCTGTTAAATGTGTGTCACTCACTCACAATTAAACAAGAAAATAAAAGAGCTGCAGTTGTAACAACTAACGCCTGCTCAATGTTCTTATAAGGTCAGACCGAACCGAATTATATTTTTCAATGAAACCCCACAATATTTTGTATTATTGTTTTTTGTTTCATTATTTTTGTCATTTGATCTTTTTATGAATGAAACAACGTTTACAACTTCGTTTACTAACTACCTTATGTTACTGAATGATGATGTGGTTTTTACTACAAATAGAAACTGGTTGTGACTCTTAAAACAGACGCCAGCCAATACGGCAAAATGACAACAAATTTTTGTTTGAGAAAACCAACGCATTGAAACCGCAACAACCCACACTTTGTTTGCAACAAATAAAATAAAATGTTTAATACAATCGAAATAAAACGAACACTAAACTTTATTACAACATTTTAAATGTGAAGTAAAAAAAGCCTTTTTCGGTAACATAACAGATGTCTCTCGCCTATTTTCTTTTTTGGGGAAACTTGCACAGAGAAAAGATGTAACATGTATGGTACACGAGACGCTGCTTACAACTGCTGTCTTATGCAGAAGGTTGGAAGATATTGTAGTCGTAATAAAAGTTTATACAACAGCAAACATAACAGCATATCATCATGCATCAACATAAAGATACTTCTCTGTCAGTCAGTCAGTCAGTCACTTAGTTAGACTGTCAGTTATGCTGTTGTCATAAGTGTGTCAAACCATCACTCAGTTCGTTAGTTAGTTAGAAACACATGTGGGCAATCAACATCATTTACTCCGGTATCATCTTCCTTTCAGCTTCAAGCACATGAGGTATGTTTTTATTTTAAAGTTTTGTTTTTGTTTGTGATGGTTTTGGAGTGATGTTTCATTGTAACTGGTTTTTCGTATTTATTGTTCTGCGTGGAACTGTCTGCATACATCGTATGTGGAGCAATAAACTACTGGGTGTAGGACAACAGCACGCGCCACTGCAAACATTTTAAACAAATATTTACATATGAAATGTTTACATACATAAATGGACAATAACTGACAAATATCACGAATTATTAGCATCTCTTTAGAGTTCATTTCACTTTTGTTTTGTTGTTTTTTTTTTTTTTTGGTAACAAAATTTCGGAAATTTTCACATTTTTTTTATTTCTTTAAACGATTTATTTATTAAAGTGTCAAAATGACACACAGTGTTGGAAGAAAAAAAATATAGGGTGAGCCATTTAAAAGTTTAAATTTAAAAACGCGATAAAATAAAAACGGTTTGAAATTTTTATATTTTTGTTTTAAAGTACAATTGTTCCGTTTAGAAATGGAATATTATTTCATTCATTATGACTGCCGAGGCTGACTTCACAGTACCTCATTCGATCGGACCACTTTTTGTGCACTTTTTGTGCACTTTTTGGGATCACGAATGTTTGGTTTAAAATGCTCAATTATCACTGTTTTGTAGGTAGGTAGGTAGAGGTTGCTTCCCATTAAAGAGCATTGGATGGACATACTTAGGCCGCATTGGGCCTATTGTGTTACCACAGTTCACCGATATCCCCTCCCACTCGGAGCTCGTAATGAAGCGATTTAAGCTGCCAATGTCAATCCCTGACAGTTCCTCCAGACCATACATGTAGTAAGCACCCAAGTACTTCTTTCTCCTATGGCAAAGAGCCGGGAATGTAACCAGTAGGTGAAGAACAGTCTCTTCCTCTTCCTCATCTCTACAGCTTCTGCAGAAATCATTAGCAAGGTGTTTAAGACCAAAGACCCCGTAATGACATCAATAACCACACTGAGTGCGCCTCTTTGGAGTTTAAGCAGACCCATTGTGCGCCCCTCATCCATCCTTGGCCAGATTTTAGGAGCCTTTCTCACTGGTTTGTAGTCATAACACTTTTTTCGAGCGGTGCCCCACAGAAAATAGTCCTACGGTGTCAAAGCGCATCTTCTTGGCCGCCAAATGACATTATCATTTCGGCTAATTAAACAGCCATCAAACTTTTGACGCAATAAATCGATTGTCGTATGAGATGTGTGGATAGTTGCACCATTCTATTGAAACTAAACATCGTTCACATCAATATCACTGAAGAGCGGGTACAAAAAAAATCGGTTATCACGGTGCGATAGATGTCTCCATTGTCCGTAATGGTTGTGTTGTCCTCATTTTTAAGGAAATATGGGTGTCTCCGCTCCACAAGCCGCACCAAAAAGTCATTCGTAATGGAAGCATTGGCTTCTGTAAGACCACGTGTGGGTTTTCTTAGCCCCAAATACGGTAATTTTGCTTATTAACGTAACTACCATGGAAATGAACTTAAATCCGAAAAGATGGTTTTTTCAAAATCAACATCATCGTGAAGTATCTCGTTGGCTCAATGTATCCCAACGTTGCTCAAGCGTAAATCGATTCATTACGTTCAGTGGAGATAATATATTGAATTTTGTGACAGAATAGAATGACATAAGTATTGCCAAATTCGAAATAATCGATGGATCAAATATAAATCGATAGATGGCCCACCCTATAGATACAATTTATGTTTTCTCAATAACATGTGAAAAATATTTTGTATACTGAACTTTTATCAATGGAAGTCAGTGCAAAGTTCATGGTATTTTGGGTCGATGCTTTTGAAAGCAAGAAGAACATTCATATGGAAGAACAAAATATTCTTTAATTGTGTTCACATTGCAAAAAAAAAATCTGTAAATTTTCTAGTCAAAGTATGCGTGGAAGAACTGACTGTTCTTGTTAACTTTTAATTTGAACCACATCCTCTCATATTATCAAAGAGCCACAGACATTAAAGTGAGATTAATTGGCAACCCTTACCTATCAAAACATTCACCCTATACTGTTAACCAAGTCCAATTCTTATATTTTGGATACAAAACAAAGTGTGTAATCATCGCATGTTATCTTGTCCCATTGACTGTAACGTTACGATATTCATCCTTCTTGTCTTGACGTAGCATGATCCAATAATGCCAGGGACCCACAAACCGCTACAGACAGTAAATTTCTTAAGGCATTACAGTCGTCGTAGTCTAGTGGGTAGTATATTGGCTTATTAGACGTAAGGACACGATTCAAACCCGAGGTTAGACATCTTCAACTAAACTCACTGCAGATTTCTGGCATAAACTCTGAGAGTTAATAAAATTGCTATGAAAAGTTTCTCCAAAAACCTGTCGTTCGGAATCGACTTTAAACAAGAGGTCCCGCCACTCTTGTATAAAATTAACGCACACAACGTAAGTGATGGGAGACGCTAGGTTGTTATAACCAATTATGTATGTAAGTGTGTAGTGTTATCAGAATTATTCATGTTTCTTTATGGTTTCAATGCCACACACAAATAGCATGAATAATAATTTCAATTTGTAATTTTCTTAGCCAAAATGCTGAAGTTTTCTTTCTACTTCACTATCATTCTAAGGGTCAATGCGCTACAATAACTACACCTATAACAACAATAATAGGTTCTTATGTAATTTGGGTATTTTGCAACAGCAAAGTGAAGGAGAACTCAAAATTGCATTTAACAGACTGAGTTGAGCAAAAGTTAAATGTGAAGTAACCAACTAAACCAACCAAAAGCAATGCAATACAATGGAAAAGAAAAAAGTAGCAGAGTTCGAAACGTTTATTACTGCATATGTCAAACTGCTATATTACTGCCCTACAGTGTTTTCAGTATCTAATAATGTATACTTGTATTCATATTTCATTTGTGAAGTTTTTGTTCCCAACTTTCCGTATGTAGAACTCAAAATCAAAATCAAACGAAGCATAGCATGACGAGACAAATGACACTTCAAAGTACTTTAAGAAGTAGTAGAGGGAGTTCATACAAAAAATGGACATGGAGCAGAAGAATGAACACAATACACCACCTACAGCGTTGGCGTATTACCTTTTAAAATTCATGAGCAAAGTATTACAGGGTAAGACAACTGGAAACAATAAAAAAAATTTTTAAGTTTTTAACAAAGAAGTGAAGGAAAATAAAGAAAAACTTTATTTTGCAACATGTTTTCCTTTAGATTGTGTTGAACACGTTGAACGATAGTAATGGGTGAATGATTTTGAAAATGTTTGCATGAATTTATCGTGTGGCAAGTAAAAAATAGTTCGTTCAACCATTATAAAGTTTGTTAAACGACCAATTGAAAGATTTCATATGGGCCCAAAGAAAAAACAATGATCCGGTAAGACTGTTTCATGTTTCATTCTTAAGGAACATGGAAACGTTGCAGTCAATAGAGCAAAGAAATGAAAGAATTGGACTGGGTTAGCATGTGATTTCAATAAGGCTGTGCCACATGGAAGGAAAAATTAAAAATTATTCTCTCGGCTCATTGAAAATTTACGAACTTAAGATAGAATTGACAATTAGACTCTAGAAAACCTCCAGCTTCTTTCCATGTTTTCAACTACATGCAGAATTAAGCACAGAAGTGTATGAAGTAACGTTTTTTTAAAAATATTTTGTAACCTAATGTTTCCAGCCCCAGTTCTTCTGCTCTGACAAAAATTCTGAGAGTAAAATAAAATGGCTATGAAAAGTTTCCCTTATCCATCGTTTGGAGTGGTCAATAAACTGTGGTTCCCTTCATTCATGAATAAAATTAACACAAACATCATAGATGATGTGAGAAGCTACGTTGTGATCCTAGCTGAAGGGTTGTAAGTCATACTAATCAGCCGCTTACCTGCAAGAACTTAATTTGTGAAACGGAATCAACGCTAAAAATCTCTGAAGTAAATAAAATTGCCATGAAAAGTTTCTCAAAAAAAAAAAAACTGTCATTCGGAGTCGTCTTAAAAATGTAGGTCCCACCACTCATGTATAAAATTAACCCACACAACAAAAGTGGTGTGAGCAGCTAGGTCGTAATCCTAACTGAAGGGTTGTAATGACCAATTATGTATGTATGCAATGTAACCAACGCTAAAGACGGGTCCTACAGTTTAAAGTCGATTTCGAATGACAGTTTTTTGAGAAACTATTTCTGAAATTTTTGTTTACTCCAGAGTGTTTACCAGAAATCTGCAGAGATGAACTTGCTGAAGAAGTATTTTTTTTTTTCATATTTCGTTCCGTTCGAGATGTCTGACCTGAACCGTCATCTCACGTCTAATAGGCCAGCACACTACCTACTAGACTAAGGCGACTTTAATGCTCCTGACTAGAATGCGCTTTCAAAAACCGGTTAATAACACAGCCCTGCATGGGTTTTGCAAACAAGATGGTTCCAGGTGTTCCTGAAGGCATTTTGCACACTGAACACGAATCTGTATTCAAAAACTTTCCATCACGTCAGGTTTTCGAGAAAAAGGGGGCTGAAACCCCTAAAAATCGCGTTTTTGGCCATTTTTGAAGAATTGTAGAGCTAAACACTGACTTGCTAGAACCATCGTTATTATCAGAAATTGACAATTGATCTTTGCTCTTTAAAAAGAGCCCAAAGCTAAATTGTTTGCATGCACCCTTAAAGTAGGGGGTGGGTTTATGTCAAGGAATGCAATAGAAAAAGAAACACATTACGGAGGTCCTTCAAAATTAATCAGATTTACTTGAAAATTGTTACTCAGGGGTTTTTGGGGTCGCTGATTACAGATCTTCATTCAGATTTAAAAAATTCAAAATGGCGGATCCAATATGGCGGTCAAGAAAAGCTGATTAATTTTTATAAACCTCAACTACAAAATGCCTTCGTGAACACCTGGAACCATCTTGGTTGCACAAATAAAATTCCCATTTGCAGGGCTGTGTAATCTTAGGATGTTACTGCATATACTGACACATGGCTAGTGCCTCCTTCTTTTATAAAAATTCCTAAAAAGTTCAGATTGCTTAATATCCATTTGGTTTCTCTCTATCTATCCTTTCGCTGAGTATACATACCCTTGTAAATATCACTTCCAAATATCTCTTCAAACTCAACAGTAAGATTTTGACGCTATCAAAAGTATGGAAGCTCCCCTACTCTTCAAACTTAAATAATTTGAGTTAACCTTGTAAGACCTCAGTGCTCGGATGGCGGTCTGACTATCAGAGAGAGAGAGAGAGAGCGTATTGCTATGCTCTGTCCTTTATAATTATTATCCAAGTTAAATTGATCAAATCTTTCAATGGAATAAACTTTCATTTCTAATATGCTGTTATGAGCTCTTATTCCTTAAGCTTTGTTGCAGTTTCGTAAATTAGGTCAGTTTCTCAGCTAAGAGGAGGATCTGGCAGTTTCTAGTATAGTAGGGTTACCACTCGTCGTTGCCTGGAAACATTGCCTTCTTTGAAAATGCATTGGATTGTTGCATTAGTTGTAATGGTAAGAAATTTTACTCGTTTAGACTTAGTCTTCCTCATTCATTATTGATTTTATCCTGCTTGGCGGGTCAGAGGCCTTTTTGTATTCTCGCGGGTTTCGTAGCAGGATTGCCTGGCTTTCTAGTTAAACACTACACCATCTCTCTTCTCTTTGTAAATGGTATTCTTTTAATTTTGTTCTCAATTTGAGTCATTTTATTCAAATAGTTCATCATTCTTTAAAGAAAAGAACTCATTAAACAAGAATATTTTAATCCCCACATTTCTTTATCGTTCTTAAAAAATAAACAAAAAAAATAAATAAAAAAAAAAACGAAAACAACAGCAAAAATGTCGCAAAACTAGCTTTTATTTCAAAATAAAAAATAGCCGCCAACAAACCATAAAACTGGAACATGTTGGCAGATCTTAAAACGTTCTGTCTTTCATAAGCTTAAGCCTAAAACAAAAGATTCCTTTTTATAACAAAAACAAAATTAAACAAAAAAAAGCTCATAAAATTTCTTAAAACAAACAATTCATCAAATTATTGTTTAAAGAATTAAAGAAAAAGAGATCATAGTCCATAAGATCATAAACAATGATAAAAAAAAGAAACGAATTAAAACTCCACTCCAATCATTTCAAGCCATCCCTTTATGCGACAAACAATTTCTTTCAATTGAAATCAATTATCTCTCTTGCGACAAAAAAAAATATTGAAACTGCGCAGAGCTATGGTTTAAAGTCGCCTAATTGGGACGGACACACTTTAAATTGCAAACCTCTTAACAGAAATGTATGTTAGGGCGAGTGTATTGGCGCATGGGGGTCTTTGTCTCGAAAAGACAAGTTCTCTGTGACATAATTATGGTATTAAATTGACCATAAGTAAGGAGAACGTATCCCTATGGGGAAGTATATATAGAAGATAATGAAAACATTTAAAAATATAAATTGGAAAAAAGAATACAATAAATTGCCTTTTTGCTGTAGAAATGAGTCTCATCACATAAAAAACATGAAGGCAAACTATGTAATTTGACACAGGAAAAGTTGAACAGAACAAATCCAAGGTATGTATAGGATCGTTGGAGCATAACAATAGGCCTTCAAAATGACCCCCTTGAGGACATTAGAATCCCAGAATCAGGTGTAAAAACGTTGTAGCATAACGATAGGCTTTCAATATGACCACCCCCTTGAACACATTAAGTTTATCACTCTTGCTTGTTGAAAGAAATATCATAGGTAGTGTGTTGGTTTATAAGATGAGAGTCCACAGTTCAAACCCCAGCTCAGACATATTAAATAAAGCGAAATATATAGAAAATATTTCTTTAGACTATTTTGTATCAGCAACTTGTCAGAATCGTGATCAATACGATCAAAAGGGTCATGGTATCGACCTATAGTGTGATGTACCACTACTTCGATCTTGTCTAACCATACTAACCATACGTCTGCTCTATGCCAAGTGAATGGGAATCATTTTGTCCATCTCAAGGCATCCTTAAAAAGACAACAGCTTTTTTGCGATAATATAGGTTTCAAGTTGCCGCAGTCTAGTTATTAGACGTAAGGCCAACACATGGTTCAAACCCCTAGTCTGACATCTCCAACAAACCGAAAAATATTTTTTCGACTACTTCCTCTCAGCAGATAGCTGACAAAAATTCTGAGAGTAAATAAAAATTGCCATGAAAAGTTTCTCAAAAAAATCTTAAAACTGTAGGTCCAGCCAGTTGTGGATAATATTAACACACACAACTGTGGTGTGGGAATCTAGGCAGTAATCCTGGCTGAAGGGTAGTAATGACCAATTATGTATGAATGCCAATGATGGGATAATAAACCCAGTTGTAAAGACACCAGACAGATCTGACCCCACATGGATTTCCTCTGAGGAAGCATGTAGCAGTGATAATGGGTCACTAGCTCTAGTTTACGCCAGTTGACGGGGAATAACTCATAATGACTTCTACAGAAACTGCAACGCCGAGAAAGAAAAGGGGACTACAGAACATTGTCTCTGTCTTTGTTCGCTTGTGAACCTAAGCATTAGAATTATTGCACACCTATTATTTAGACAAGACAAGAAATTCAGAAGACTGTAGAACATCTTCTCTGTTATCACTCGGGGCTTAGGAACCCAAGAAGAAGAATTCTTGGGTACCCAGAATTTAGTGACAAAACATGTCTAGCTAAAGATGATTTGAAGAAATTCACACCACCTTCATAAGACACCTTCATAGAGAATCCCAGAAGCTACAATTATATTTATAACGGTATTGGTAATATCGGTGTTACAATGGAATCTTAATGGGGCCTAATAAGTAAGCTATACCCATTGAGGCGTGCTGACAGTTTAATCTAATCTAAACCTATGTCATTTGCCTTGCAAAGTTTATCAAATCTGTTGTTATTCGGAGTCGCCGTTAAATTGTAGACTTCGCCATTCATGCATAAAATTAACACACACAACGTGGATGGTATGAGAAGTTAGGTCTTAATGCTGAATAAAGAGTTGTAACAACCTATGACGGAAGTTTGGATTATCGCAAAAGCCTCTGCCTTTATAAGTGTCTATGTTTTTCATTAGTTTCCTATTCACCGAGCATGCCTGACCAAGCTTAGAGGTTTAAAAGCTCCCCCAACAAGCTCATCGTCTTGAATTTCCATGTGATTTGGGAGGCAGTTAAGATTGACCCTATTTTCCATGAAATGCTCATGCAACAACTGTGCTAAGATGGTGCTAGGATGGCTAATTCACTCCCTGATAATATTGCTATGCTCTCTCTTCTGCGTTGAATTAAGCACATATTTTCATGGCGTAAAATTACGCTTGGAAGATATCTGCAAGTTTTACAAGATGCGAACACTAGTCACACGTATATCACTGAAATGGCTGGTCTCTAAAAAGTATATGCAGCCTCCTTCAAAATGCTTTACTTACTCCAAAGCATACCTCATAGTAGTTTTAATGGAACAATGGGCCTAGCTTAGTCTAGTCTACTAAAAGCAGTCACCCCTAACGGTGTTTAATGCCTAATAAAAAAACTAAATCAGATCTATGTGGTTAACAACACTTATCTGCATGAACACCTGTCATACGAATTCAATCAGAAATTGGATTAAAGTTTTAGCACTTTTCGGTTGTTTTGGTTCTTTTTTATATTTTCCATAAGTCCTCCCCTCCGCGTTATCATGATGATATAATTCAATTACAATATTTGTGACAATCATGCTGTACAGCATGTGTTTAACGATATTGTTCATCACTATCACGGCCAATAAATTTCAATCTTTATGCCAAATATGAGAACATGCATGCATGTATGATGGAATGAATGACAGTGTCTTTGGTAGTGGGATTAAGGTTAATGTCTTGTACTGTTTTAACAAACGAAAAACAAACAAAAAATAACTAAAAAGAGAAGAAAAAATCGTCAATGAAATTATGAAAATTATGTAAAGTCATGAAGTTTAATCAGGGTATTATGGTGGCCATGATTTTGTGTCGGTAATTCTCTTTTTTGTTGGTATTTATCTACTGCCTTTAACATTTTTTCTCGGTGGATTGACATTGATCTCTGGGTTTGCATGACATTTAAACTGTGAATGATAGATACGAGCCGGCATTTGATGACAACAATGTTTGTGTATTTTTTTGTTTGGCAAACGAATAATGCGTGCCGTTTGTAATCGTCTTAAAGGAAGCGATTTAATTTGATATGAAATATAATTTGCATACATATGCACATGTAATTGACTTTTGAGGGAATATTTCTTGCGTAAGATTAACTTAAATGTTACACTTGTGCAATCATTATTTTCCGATTTAGAATTAAAGTAGTTTCATTTTGCAAAATATTACCCTTTATATATACATACACTAGCAGATTGTACCCGGCGTTGCGCGGGTTATGTAGTTTGGATTAGTTTAAAAAATTAAAAAAAAAATTATTATTTGGTCATTTTTGCATTAAAAATAACAATAAATAAAAAACCGGTTTATATGTTTCGAAACCGGTTTTGAAACCGGTTTATATGTTTCGAAACCGGTTTTGAAACCGGTTTCTTAAAAATGCAATTTTTCAAATTATTCGGAAACCGGTTTAACAAACAACCTAGTTTTTTGAATACTCTAAGTCCTAAATATAAATGCACTCAATTTGCCCGTTTTTAGGATCTTTCCCCCTTTTGGGACCCCTTTTGGTCCAACTTTATAAACGGAACACCTCTAATAGCTATTTGGGAAACTTAACCAAGCTAAATCGTAAAAAAATGCCTTTAAAACAGATAAAATACAGCATTTATGCATAAAAGTACTAATTTTTGCCCATTTTTTCTCCCTTTGTCCCATTTTTTCTCCCCCTTTTGGTGAAAATTTTGAAAAGATTTATTGCCTATAAACTGCACCGACAAAAGCTCGATCAATATCCCAAATTTCAAGAAAATCGGTCCAGCCGTTCAGGCGTGATTGGCTAACAAACAAACCAACAAACGGACTTACAGAAAGATTTATAATATATATTAGGATATATCGGGTCCGCCATCTAACGTTTTTTTTTCAACTAGTGCTTATTTCGTGAATGGTAAAACTTAGCTCATGTCTGATTTGACAGATAATTAGTTTTATCCTTCCGCTGAACGAATATGGTATACGCTTGAACAACTTCGCTAAGTGGGCCTGCGATCGACTTACAGAAGATGCCGATTTTGGCAAAAAAATCATCTTTTCAGAAGAAGCTCATTTTGATCTTGGCGGGTATGTAAACAAGCAAAATTGTCGCATTTGGGGCATAGAAAACTCGCACGCATACATTAAAAAGCCGACGCACCCAAAACGAGTCACTGTTTGTTGCGGATTTTTGTCCAGAGGCATAATTGGGCCATTTTACTTCGAAAATGAGCAAGGAGTGACCGTTACAGTCAATGGCGATCGTTATCGGGCCATGTTGAACGAATTTTTGTTCACAAAAATTGAAGAGGAGGATATTGGCAACATTTGGTTTCAACAGGACGGCGCTACGTGACACACAGCCGAAGCTACACTCGATGTTTTGCGCCCTGTTTTTGAAGATCGCATTATCAGCCGCAGAGCTGATGTCGTTTGGCCACCTCGAAGTTGCGATTTGACACCATTAGACTATTATTTGTGGGGTACCGTCAAAGATAAGTGTTAGGCCAGAGACAATTGACGCTTTAAAGGACAATATTCGTGAAGCCATTGGTGAAATACAGCTGCACACAATCGATAATATGTTTAAAAATTGGACCGATCGTGTAGGCTACTGCATGGCCAGCCGAGGCATCCGTTTGAATGAAATTATTCTCCATTATTAACCGGAAGGATTGTACTTTCAAATAAAAAAAAGAAATTTGAGAAAATATTCAGTAGTTTTTTTTTTAAAGCATTTTCAAAAAAAAAAAAAAGTTATTTGGCGGACCCTTTAGTATATAATTGATGATTACTACCCTTCAGTCAGGAATACAACCTTACTTCTCACACCACTTATGTTGTGTGTGTTAATTTTATACATGTGTGGCGGAATCTACAGTCGATTCCGAACGACAGATTTTTTTGAGAAACCTATCAAAGCGATTTTGTTTTACTCTCAGAGTTTTTGCTCATATTTTCGTTTTGATGTCTAACCTGGCGTTTGAACCGAGATCTCATATCTAATAACTACTTATTTGTACTATCGCTTGCCATGTTTGATCTAAAAACTTTCACATTTAGTTGCTGAATATAGGCCTTGTAAAGCTAACTGCTTCTGTTTTAATGAAAGAATTAAATTCAATTAAAAAACATTCTATGCCTATGTACGTCATGGGAAAACTATTTTTAAATATTTCAGCAGCATGAAGAAAATCTTCCAAAACATAAAATCACTTTAATTTTGTTTACTTTACTGCATCAAACGGATTTAGTCTGTAGGCTGGTGATAATCAAGTCCATAAAATTTTTTTAGATTTTTTTTTTTTTTTTAAATTTTCCACAACATCAAAAATGTGTTCAGGGTCAGAATAGTTTGTAATCTAAACAAAGGAATATTTTAAGAAACAAATCTCGTTCCAAATATAAACATTTTTTTTTAAATCCAAAAAATTATAAATAAATAGATAGAACAGAGTTAATAAAAATACAAAAGAAAGAAAACAAATAAAAGAAATTTAAAATTAAAATTTAAATACGAATGATAAACTAAAATCATAAAATAAATTCAAATTCAACCGCACACATGTTTAGTTTGAGGAAAAATAAATTATTTTTGTCAGCAATTAGTAGAACAGATGGTAGTACAGACAACACAATTTCAAATACATTTCTTAATAATGAGGTTCTTTCCCCTTTCTTGTGCTCCTCATTCATAAGCTACAAGTTAATAAAGATAATAATCACTATCTCGAGATGTAGTATATCATTTGGTGTGATTAAAGGGGTTTAAAGCGTTAATTTGTTGATGTGTTTTAGTGTTCAAAAAAAAAAATCTGAATTTTAATTTATAATCCTAAGAATTATTTAATAAAAGAGGTTAAAGGGCTAATGATTTTAAGGGAAAGGCAATACAATCAAATGGAGTTGCTACGAATTCCTTTGTATAAAACGGAATATATTGTTTAAAATCGTTTAAAAAATTTATATATAAGATTGGAAACTTTATTCATTAAATATGTATAGTCAAACAATAATAACAATACTGAATGATTTTACAAATCTATGCGGACTTCACACACATAGGCTAAAGAAAACTTTTTAAGGGCCATTATTACAATTTCTCGCTAAAGTTGGGTTTAGTTAAAAGTAACTTTAACTAAAGTGAACTTTAAGGTCTCCTTTAACTTATTTTCGTTATTACAACCTAATGATAAAATAAAGTTAACTTTTTCAAAAATATGGCAGTGCCGGAGCAATGTCGATAACACTGCTCAATTAAACAAGTTTTTTTTAAACACAGTGGCAACAACGGGCTTCGTTTTCCCTTTTTTTGTTGTATATGCTCATTTTGTTTATATTTGAATTTGCCATATTGAAAATAATATATAATATGGCAAGTTCAAACATAAACTTAACTTTAAAAGTTACCGGTAGGATGATCCTCCCTTTAGCTTAACGCTCACTTCTACCCTATTGTCCACTTACAATAATAAAAAACAATTTATCTGCCCGTTAAAATCCTACCTTTAGTTAACGGTAAGTTGTAAAAATGGCCCTAAGAGTGGAGAGAAAGTCTATTACTTTTCCAATAAAAACCAAATCAGGTCAGGGTCGCGCAATGAAGTCGTACGTGGAATCTTGAACATTAGATCGTCGCTTACACTATCAGATTACTATAGTACTTCACAGGCTAAAATAATAGCTATTAAAACAGCCGCCATATGAATTCGGTATCAGAGTATATCGTATGGTAATCAGGATTTTTTTTTTTTTTTTTTTTTTTTGTCGAACGTCCCCGGCCTCACACTAACCCACCCTCACCCGACCGCGGAGGGCTCGTCCCCATTACGTAGGGATTAGGACCTAACTTCTAACACCACTTATGTTGTGTGTGTTTTAATTTTTTCCATAAGTGGAGGGATCTACAGCTACACCCGAACGACAGAGTTTTGAGAAACTTGACAATTTTACTTACGAGTACTCCAAGGGTTTTTGCCAGAAATCTGCAGAAAAGAAGTCTTCGAAGAAATATTTTTACGAATTTCATTTTGTTGAACCATGGCCTAACGTCTAATAAGCCAACACACTACCTACTAGATTACGGCGACTTCAGGACCGCTGATCAAACAGGGACTTTTCCGGGGGTGCATTGGAAGCCCATGGATTGTGATTTTCAAAATTCGAAAATTTTGTTTGTTCACGTGTCCTTTTCATCGGTGAAGATAATTTTTGATTAACAATTATGAACAGTTGTCAATTGGTCTAAAGCCCATTCAGTGAATGGATGCGTTGTCTATGGTCGACCACAGTGTTTTTTTTACCTTTTAACTTCTCCTAGGATATCTAAAGGTGATCCTTACATATTCATAGCTTTACCCTTCAACCTTTAAAAAAATCTGTGCGCCAAATAGAGTATCTAATAATCACTTTAATCCTTTTTAGGCGTATAGTATATCTGAATATCTTACTACTAACATCATAAAACCAAAACACATTACTCGTCCCATCAAATCAAAATCTTACAAATTAACATACATTATCGCTGTACTCATTTAAAGTCAGCTTCAAAGCTCCACTATAACACCCTTCATATATATTTAAGCAACATGTTGTACCAGATATTACGACACCGCATAATAATGTAATGATTTTCAGAAACAAGTTACGAAATTTCTTTCAAAATTATTTAAATTGTAAGAGACCTCATAAAATTTAAGCTTTTCAAGATATAAACGATTACAGAGCAACAACGATAAGCGATGTCATGTCAAAAAGAAAAAAGAAACTCAGAACTCAGTAGGAAAACGATACAGTCACTAAACAAACTTGTAACTTGTACTTGTACGAGTGGTAATGATTACAGCAAAAACAACAAGCAAAAAAGGGAAAAACTTTAACACAAAGTCATCACATCAGAGCGATATGGTACGACAGCCAAACAATTTAACCAAACATCCAAACTCTGCCATAAAAACAACTAAAACAGTTTTATGCGAGGGTCTGTAGAAAAGGTAAATATCAGTTGACATCTCACATTCCATTTAATTTCGTAAAAAAAGCTCAGCAAACACAAATTTTACAAATTTGCTACTTTTTTTGTATACGATCAACACACGCGGGAAAGGCTTCCACTCATGCAGTACATTGTGTCAGAGCAAGAACAGTAGATCGCAAGATAGAGGAAAGATACGGCAGTGATTATACATATTGGATTGAACCTGTTTGACACAATTAGTTCTGTTGAAAAAATTTTTTCCCACTTCAGTGGTGCGGCTAAATGACGAATTCCCTCGGTAACGCATTGTGAAATCCACTGACGAATCGACCCCATAGGAACACACTCTACAAGACAGATAAATACTGCGTTCAATATGAAATTTTCAAGGTAAATTCAGTGAACCATAATCCACATTGCAGCGAACAGCTACACAAACTTGTGGACGTGATCGAGAAGCCCCAAAATGGACACAGAGACAGAGACGCATATATGCAAATTCTATTCCATCTTCAATATAGGAAAACAAAAATCATCGTTATTGGTAGCAAAAGGAGTAATAAGACATTAGACTAAGATAGAATACTATCTTGAACTCTGATCGATGACACTGAAACCATAGCTCAACTTCTTCACCTCATCAGTCTTAGGAAAAGGAAGCCTTCACTGTAAAATTACCCAGACAGTATCAACCAGAAAGAAATGTCTCTGCTTAACATCGTATACAAGCCAGCCATAACACAGACAAGCCGTCCCTGTAAAGTTTCCGCAAGGTAGCGACTTGCGACACTTTATTGACTGAAGAGAAATAACTCTGTTTAACACCTCATATAAGATAGTGGTAGTCGTAATACAGGAAAGACTTTAATACCGACCAAACAAAAGTTATGTTATACATAATAACAGAGCCCTTTAGTCGAGACTAAAACCTAGCTTCTCACAGCATCCATGTTGCGTGTGTTATTAGTAGGACCTGCAGTTGATATTGATGATGTTACTCCTGCCGACGCATTTGAGAAACTTTTCATGGCAATTTTATTTTACCCTTTGAGATCGCTGAGAACCAGTCGCCAAAAAAAATATTTCTTTATATTTTGTTTTGTTCGAAATGTCTGAGCCGGGAGTTGAACCACAAGCTGTCTTCTAATAAGCCAACACACTACCTACTACACTAAGGCGACTTCGAGACTATCACGTAATGTTGAACTCCAAATAAATATCTAAGAAAGCAAAGCCAATAGAATATACAAGGTTTTGAAAACTTGCTGATACACATCCAATCAGTCGAATACACAAATATCAGCGCATTCTATCTATGCAGTATAGCGACAACGTACATATGTCGTCTGCAGAAACAGACTTAAACTAAGCGAGGAATGTCCAGAAGATTGCAATCACTATACAAAAAATATATTCAGAGGAACCAAGCTTAAAATACTCAGTGCATAAGGGAAAAGAGATAGTATAGTGCCATATAGTATGTGACTATGGTAGCTAGTGCCAGATATTATATGGTTAATGTAGCTAGTGCCATATACTTCACGCAAAAACCTGCAGAAAACTGTCAAGTCTATCAGAAGATATTTCAGTCCAATATTAAATACACGGATCTCTACAAGGGCGAATACTGAAAGGAATGAAACATAGAATATAGAGGTCAATCACCCATACTATGGTTTTGGAGGGTAGAACGATATTATCATAAGGAAACAAGATTATTATACAAAATCAAAATTTGCGAATTAAAGCAGGAGGAGAAACATAAAAGAAATGCGATCAGTAGAGAAGGGCTTCAAAATAAAGGAACTCTTCCTTTGTGATTTGCATAAATTAGCTGAGAGAAATGGGCCGAGGGAAACAACTTCCTGTGACTACAAAAGTCATGTTTATTCAGATAACCACGTCTATAAGAATTAATATGTAGTCGCCATAGTCTATGTACGTAGGGTGTTGGCTTATTAGACGTAAGGCCATCCCCAGTTCAATCCCCAGGTCAGACATCTCCTACTAAACAAAATCTGAAAAACTATTTACTCGGCGCGTTCCTCTTAGCAGATTTCTGGTGAAAACTCTGAGAGTGCCATGAAAACTTTAGCAAAAATCTGTCGTTCGGAGTTGACTTTAAACTGTAGGTCCAGCCAATTATGTACGTATTAAATTAACACACACAACATAAGTGATGTGAGAAGCTAGATCGTAATCCTGACTGAAGGGTTATATAATGACCAATGTATGCATATATTTATGTATAAGAATTAATTTATCTCACAGCCCTTGTACTTCTGTTTATAGTATTTGCTTAACAACTTTAAACATACAAAATTTTTAAATGCTGAACAAAAAAATCTCCACACATTTAAAATTCATAATTTTTGTTGGAGACCACTCTCGCATACAGACATACATACATACATGCATGTATGCATATGGCTATTAGAACTAACCGGCAAAAAACCAAAAGTTTATTCAAAAAAAAAGTCAGTAAGTATTCATGTTTATGTGGAGACACTTCATAAATTCACACATACACTCAACCCAAAGTAAATATAGACACCCAACTACAAGTACTACTAGGCAGCATAACCCTGGCGACTAGCCAGTGGCATGGCTAGGATACCTACGCACTACCATCCATCCATATGTATATATGTACACATGTTACCGGCAAGAGTCATACAAACAGTAACCCACTATTGCTTATACTCGTACTCGTACTCGAATATGTATGAAAATCATAAGCATGAAAATTAATTTTTCTTTTTTTTCTTGCTGTTATTTCTACTGAATTTTAAATAATTTTCGCGCCCATGCAAACGTGTTAAAATAAATAACAAAAAAGCCAAACCAAAACAAAACAAATGAAAATCATAAATAAATTGAAATAAACGAGGGACGAATGCTTAGAGGGCTAAACAGGCGGCATGTGTAGAGACACAAGGACAGACTTGAGAACAAGCATTTCATTTGAGAATGAATAGATGAATGAATGAATGAAAATGAATATGAAATAAATCCTTAATGCAAATGTTAGTTTGAAAACAATAGAAACAACAACAACATGAACGAACATCAGCAATTAAAACACACACACACACTGTTTTTTTTTTTTTTTTTTTTTTGGTACTGTAGACTGGCGTATGCATAGCTCAGTGTATTTAGCAGGGATCGTTAAACTGTGTGTTAATGTGTGTGTTAATTTTATCCATAAGTGGCAGGACCTTCAGTTTAAAGTCAACTTCTAACAACAGATTTTTGCAGAAACTTTTCATGGAAATTTTATTAACTCAGAGAGTTTTTGTCTGCTGGATTGGATTGTCAATATTGACATGAAAAAATCGTTGACGTCATATCCCCTACAACGAAAGTGTTTTTGATAGAAATCTGCTGAGAAAAATTAGCCGTAGAAATTTTTTCATATTTCGTTCTGTTTGGAAATGTCTGACCTAGGGTTTGAACCGAGGCCTCACTTTAGTCAACACACTACCTACTACACTATGGCGTTTGTTAAGTTTTTCGTAAGTGGAAGGTCGTTAGAAAAAGTTTTTATTCTTCACCTTTTTACCATAAAATTTAGGGAAGTACGTTAGGGGATGTGTACATAAAAATACACGGAGGGTATGGGATCCGTAGTGTTTGTCTAAGAAAAAAAAGTAAACAGAACTGTAGGGAGCAGCAATTCGTGTATGAACATACACAACTCAGTCAGTGTAAACTTACAGCTCCTATTGTGAGAGATTAAAACCTCAAAGAACCTCTCTCCAAGTTATTCGACCTTATTCTACCTAAAACTCAACAACCGTACAAAAAAATGCCCTCAATTCCTCCTCCATCTCCATATACCCACATTAGACTAAGAAATCGTGTATCGGCTCTCGATGCGAAAGGTGACACCCACAAAGGGACCCTCAATTTTCTTCTGTCTTAAGTTAAATAGCCCTAGAGAGCTAGTCTATTATATTAGAATACATACATAAATATATAATTGGTCCTACCTAGTTGCTCACACCACTCATGATGTGTGTGTTTACACTTGAGTGGCGGGACTTACAGTTTAAAGTCTAAGAAACCGAGTATTGGCTCCCTATGTAATAGGTAAAATCTTCAAAGAACTCCTCTCCAAGGTATTCAATTTTCTTTCATTTAAAATTGAAGAATCCCGAGTATAACCGCTATTGGCTTCAAGTCCTCCTCTCTCTCGAGTATTGACTCCCTATGTAAGAGGTAAAATCTTCAAAGAACTCCTCTCCAAAATATTCAATTTTCTTTCATCTAAAATTGAAGAATCCCGAGTATAACCGCTATTGCCTTCAAGTCCTCCTCTCTCTCCACATACACACATTAGGTTCATTTAGTCCCACCATCATGCAAGTTCTAACACCGGCGATAAATGGCTAAAGGCTCTTACTCTAACTCTGCTTACGCTATAAGCAGATAGTAGTCAGAACATTAATTGAATGATAACGCAATCCAGCAAAGTTATCCATTGTTCTCAGAAATGTTTTGTTCTCTGTTACCAGGAATCCAATAGAAACTGAATCGATAAGGCGCAAAGGACCTTGTGGATTCCTTAAATTCGCCAACTACTTGCATCTTATACCAGACTAACGATATCGCCCTCCGAGACGCCTGACTGTCAACGAAAATCACATAAGAATCCGTATTAAAAGAAGGCAGGTTAACCATAAGCATAGGAACCTCCAAAAAGCAAAGATCTTTGTGTATAATGAATCTTCAATTCTAGATCATCACAAAAGGCCTCAGCACCAGTGAAAACTTGAAAAGTTAATCAAATATAGTGAAACCAAATACGAAAATCATACAGAATTGGTCATTACAACCCTTCAGCCAGGATAACAATCTAGTTTCTCACACCACTTATGTTGTGTGGGTTAATTTTAACCCTACAGGTAGGCGGAACCTACAGTTCTAATTTGAAACACTTTTCATTGAAATTTCATTTACTGTTAGAGTTCTTGCCTGATGAGATGATCGTCATTTTGTTCGAGAGGACAGAGATATGGTCTGGTACGAAGTCTCTGTCTATCGTAAACTCTATTTCTGATTGAGTTGGATGGATGGAGGATGACAATAATATTTGTTGCAATGCATTGTATGAGTTGAATCCATATCATAAAAAAGGAAAATATATTCAGGGTTTAATTTGTGAACCTCTGCATTACTTGCACGCTAAAACAAGTAGCCACAACAGTAGATAGGCAGACGGACATAGATAAACAACCACATGTGTGAAGCATTAAATTTAAGTCAGAATATTTTTTCTTCTCTTCAATTTCTAAATCTAAACAAGAAAATAAAACAAACAAAAAAATTGGAAGCAATAAACAAAATAAAAAAACAGTGTCTGTCTGGAAATCCACTCAGAATTTCGTTTCAACTTTAAAGACAGTGTGGTAGCAACACTTCACAAAACTCAGTCATTTATTTCGAACGAAATTCTTTAAGCACTAACAGACTACAAAACAAATGGGAATGCGACACTAGTCGGTATACACTCTTCAGACACACGTCGCGGTGAATTGTTGGCGGCAACGTATAGATACTCAGATTGAAAAACGTAAAGAATTAGAAAAACTCTTTGAGAAACACCATCTCCAACCAAATCTCGGGCTTTATTGTTATAGCGTTTTTCTATTTTTTTTTTTTTTTTTCAATTTCCATTACATTGTGATGCTGTTGATGGATTTCGTTGAAAATCTTTTTCGTTTTTGTTTTTATTCTTCTCTTCTTCCCAAGCAACAACAGTTGGTTGTGATGGTTTTTCAAAGATTTTCTATTTGATTTCTAACGCGTGTTCCATGCATGCTGTACGACGCGACGATCTCTGTGTTTATAAGATATTGAGTGGAATAATCATTTGTTTGTTTATTGTGAAGACATTTTAAATGTTTTATTTGCCTTTTCATGATAGAAACAAACTCAAATCATTTTAATATTTTTACAAAAAGTGTAATGGAGCCACTACTCCGTTGAGAGGAATAATTTTTGGTTACATGACTAAATATCAATAAATGTTGAGCAACAAATGTTGCTGAAATATTTACAAGGTTTATCCCTTCCAGGGAGTGGTAGATATGTGATGTCCAACTATCGCCCACTATCTTCAAAGGTATGAAGTCGCTGTAGTCTAGTAGGTAGACGTGAGGCCACGGTTCAAACCGCAGGTCAGACAATCTCCAGCAAAACGAAATATGAAGAAAATGTTTCTTCAGCGGCTTCCCCTCAGCGGATTTCTAGCAAAAACTCTGAGAATAAATAGAAAATTGCCTTGAAAAGTTTCTCACAAAATCTGTCATTCGGAGTCGACTTTAAACAGTAGGTCCCGCCACTCATGTACTTAGTTTTCTAACTAAAGGGTTGTAATGACCAATTATGTTATGTAAGTATGTATGTATCTTCACAGGAAAATGTCTTCCTGCTTCCTGAAAATATCACTGTTTGGTGTGAATTTTGGGCTGGCAGGGCATTAGTCCATAGTCCTTTGAAAACGATGTTGACAAGGCTATAATTACACTATGCGACAAAATAAAAAAAATTAAATACACCCGACTAATGACATAGTGTAGGTTGTGAGTTTTGTTGAGTAGATCTCAAAAAGATTTTTTTTATATTTCTCGAACCCTCCAAACTTTTTTTATTTGACAAAAACTGTTTTTTTTTTGACTTTACGCAGAAATTTTTGGATTACTCAAACATTTCTGCCCCATTTTCCAAAGTTTAAATCTTGTTGGAAAGGGTAGAGATGGACCTTTAAAACGGTATACATATATCTATTATTCGTCTTAATATACTATGAGATTTGATGAGGTAAACTTGGAAAATTCGAATTTTTTTCATATTTTTTCAAGTTTGTTCATTCATAGTAACAAACTTTAATAAAAAAATATTTGATAAGTGATAATATCCTTAAAGTCTGTTATCTTGTGAAGAGATTGCGTCATCATTTGATCAAATCGGACAAAAATTTTACATAGTTATTATTTGAAGAGTCTAACAGACGAGTGATGTGTTTTATATATGTCATCTCATCAAATGAACTTTTAATTCAAAAATTTTCAGAATTTTTGATGCATCTTGATTGTTTATCACAAAATGTGTCAATTTCAGGTTTGCACGACTTCCAGAAGTCGGCTAATATTTGTGTTTTTTGCAAATATGTATTATTACTTCTCTTTGCGGAAACATTGATCAACTTCTGGTGGTCGCTCAAACTTTAAATTGACACATTTTCCGATAAACAATCAAGATCCATCAAAAATTCAGAAAATTTTTTAACTAAAAGTTCATTTGATGAGATGGCATACATATATATAAAATATCACTCGACTGTTAGACTCTTTAAATAATAACTACGGTAATTTTTGTCCGATTTGATCAAATGATGACTCAATCTCTTCACAAGAGAACAGACTTTGCGAATATTATCACTTATCAAATATTTTTTTATTAAAGTTTGCTACTATGAATCGACAAACTTGAAAAAATATGAAAAAATTCAAATTTTCCAAGTTTACCTCACCAAATCTCATAGCATATTTAGTCGAATAATAGATATATGTATACCGTTTTAAAGGTCCATCTCTACCCTTTCCAACAAGATTTAAACTTTGGAAAATGGGGCAGAAATGTTTGAGTAATCCAAAGCAAAGTAAAAAAAAAACAGTTTTTGTCAAATAAAACAAGTTTGGAGGGTTCGAGAAATATAAAAAAACTATTTTTGAGTTCTAATCAACTAACTGAACAACGCGGACTATGTAGTTACTCGGGTGTATTTTCACTGTCGCACCGTGTTATCAACGGTTAGGACTATAGATCGATGGTTACCGACTTCTTTTAGCCTGAATTCGTTGATCTGGACACCAACAGTATGTTGTTTTAATACGACGACACTATGGATATTTTTCAAAAGCGATTTGAAGACATGGTTATCTCAAGTAGAACTGATGTGAGCTGGCCACCGAGATCGTATTATTTGGCTCCCTTCGACTTTTTCTTGTGAGGTAAGTGAAGTCGTTGTAGTCTAGTAGGTACTTTGTTAGCTTATTAGACGTAAGGCCACGGTTCAAACCCCATTTCAGACATCTCGAAAAAAACGAAATATGAAAAAATATTCCTTTGGCGACTTCCTCTCAGCAGATTTCTGACAAAATCTCTGAGAGTAAATAAAATTGCCATGAAAAGTTTCTAAAAAATGCTAATGCCACGCAACAAATTTTGCTGAGATATGTGTTGACTGTCTATTAACTTTAATTATGTGAACTTAAAAATTATTTCGCCTTTTAAATGAGTTCCAATTGATATTTACATTAATATAACGCTTCTTATTAAAATGTTATAATCAAGACTTTAAGTTCTGCATAATTTTATTATCTGTACAATAAAAAAAAGGAGATTTTTTACATTCCCCACGATTGCCATGGTTATTGGCCACCTACCTGGGTGGTGTTTTTAACCGTTTGGAGTTAAAAACAGTAATTGTACTAATTAAACATTTTTGATTCATTAATAATCTTTGAATTCATAATTAAGTATCCATCAAAAGAAAATTAACGTTGTCAGAGATATGTTGTCAGAGATAATTTAATTAAGCGATTCTAATTTAATTAACAATTATTATACGCTTCCAAATATGTTGTCTTAATTAAAGCTTTTCGTTTATGAAATATTTTAAAACAAACATAGTTTAAGAGCATTAAAAACAATTTAAAAAAATTTTATCAAAATAGAATCAAAAAGAGAAGTGATCATCAATGTAGGTTTGTTTATGAGAAGATTTCATCGTTGGGGTCAACTTGTATTCGGCTAAGCCAATTATTAACGTTTAGAAGATAGAAATTGTCACTGGAGACTAAATTCGGACAAAAGAAAGGATGAGGGAGCAATTCGTAACCTAATTCATAGGCTTTTATAAAAACCTGTTGGCAGGAGAAAAAGTCAAAAACTTACCTTCTTAGCATTGGAAGATGCAACATACCATGTTGCCTGCATGAAGACTATGATATGAAATTATTGATGATAGACTCAAATCCTCCCTTTGGTTGGAATGCTAAAGGGAATAGGAGAACTAATATTGTACAGCAATAATACCATGTCATATGAAGCTAAGGCTAATTTAAATATTCGGAAGTCAGAAGCTCATGATGTTCTGGGCATGAAAATTCAATGTGATATCCACCAACACAATTTTCATGTATCGAAATAAACATTCAAGTGCCTCGGCTTGTTAAGACAATGCAAGAAATACTTCACTCCATCTGATCTTCTTAAAATTTACACCCATTTATAGTAAAGGGCTATCCATTTCGTGGTTTCAAAAATATGGGACTGGAATTCGACATCTGTCAAACTAAGTTGTGAAACCAATTTTTTTCTTTTCAGTTGAAAGTCTAACATTGACGAAAATGGATCGCTTAACTATCACACAACGCATAAAAATTATCAAAACCTACTACAAAAATGGTGATTCTGCCACAGCCAAGATCAACTGGCCACCAAGATCATGCGATTTGACACCATTAGACTTTTTTTGTGGGGCTACGCGAAAGACCGTGTTTATGCAGATAAACCTTCAACTCTGGAGCACTTAAAAACCAACATTCGTCAAGTTATGGCTGAGATACCGCCATCAATGCTTGCATCACTTGGCGTGGAGGTCATTTAAATGATGTAGTGTTTCACACATAATGTCAACGTTCAAACTTTACAATAAAAAAGAAACATCATGAAAAAAATATTTTATATATGTTTTATTTACGTTCACTTTTGAAACCACGAAATGGATAACCCGGAATAACACATGGAATACAACTCTCTTGTATTAGCCAATGTTTCTAAGTCTAATGCTATAAACACAATAAAAGCAACGCAGCAAGCACAACAATTTTGCAATTGCAGCCTGTGGTAAGCTGCATGCGTATTAATTATAATAAATACAGCAAAGCATAAGCAAACAAATAAAAATTAAAGAGTTCATCAATTCTATATCAATGGTGCCATTAAAACGTTTTTTCGCGTTATATTTCATACATTGCGTTTTTAAAACCCCTCTTTCGCGCATGTTAATGCATTGACAGCATTAATCCTCGCATCTGTCCTCTCACTAAGAACACTAATTCTGTCATTGCTGTGAATAAAAATAGAAATTTGCCTAAAAGCCAATCAGCAGAATCATTGTTCGTTGTCGCGCTGCCTTTAAAATAATCGTTTCCATATACATCCATGTATTCTATTTTTGAGAGATTTCTGAGTTGTGTTCATTGTGTTTATAGCATTATTTGAAGCTCCGCCATCGCGTACAGAAGAGGGCAAAGATGGTGATTAATGGCGGTCGATTCATTCATTCATTCGCCGCATTGTAGATTGTGTTTCACTGTTCTAGCGATACTACAACGGATTTTGCTCGAACAAAATAAAGGGACTTATTACCGAAAATAATGTGTTCATACTTAACACTTGCCTTTCTTGCAAAGTCTATCCATTTGTGGCCATACTGGTTACCACACTACATTACATACAGATTTCGTTCTTCAGATCCGTATGTGGAGCTCCCTTTCCGCAAAGGTCTTTCCAGTTACTTATAATATAAAGAGATTCACATCTAATGTTCACAAGCACTATTCACACTTTACTACTTTCCATAACCTATTTTCCAAGTCCCACCATAAAGCACTACATGAGTAGCGGCTACTCACTGACTGTTAGTTGTAAAAAAAGTATTTGGCCTGTAGAAAACCTCTCTGATTTATTGGGAAAATGGAAGAACAGGAAGTCGCTTATTAGACGTGAAGCCAAGATTCAATTCTCAGGTCAGACATTCCAACAAAAGGAAATACGAAGAAATATTTCTTCGGCGACATCCCCTCAGTAGATTTCTGGCAAAAACTTTGAGAGTAAATAAAATTGCCATGAAAAGTTTCTCAAAAATCAGGCGTTCGGAGTCGGCTTTAAGTCCCGCTATTCATGTAGAAAATTAACACACACAACATGGTGTAAGAATCTAGGTTGTAATCCTGACTGTAGTGTTGTAATGACCACTTATGTACGTATCTATGTATGTATGTGAAAGGACAGACAAAACAAAATATGGAAAAAATATTTATTAATGTGTCGACCTCTCAGTAGCCATAAAAAGTTTCTCAAAACTGTCGTTCCGCGTCGATGTTAAACTGTAGGTCCCGGTATTCAAGTATAAAATTAGCATACTCAACATGAGTGGTGTGAGAAGCTGGGTTCTAAACCTGACTAAAAGGTTGTAATGACCAATTAAGCAAGTAATAATACAAATTTTCTATAAAGGCTTGCCTTCTTCCTTCTTTATCTTGTAAATTTCATAACAAAAGCATGAATTTACTAACGTTTTTGGGAGTTTTTAATTATAAAGGAAAGGAGTTTTAATTAAATTATTTTTATTATGGCATGTGACCCACTTAAAAACTACACCCCAAACATCAAACATATCCTCCCCCATTTTAACCTGCAATGCAATTAAAATCCTTTTTAGAAATTCCATTAAACAGAAAAAGAAAACTGCACCCAGCAATAGAAAAACCAAATAAACGCTCCTTTGGAAAACATAAATAAAAGAACACCCCGGCCCCAAAAGGATAACCATAAAATAGCCCACGAATGGTATTATTATGTGAGGGTGTCGTAAATATTAAAAGAGCTAGACATGAATTACAAGTACTTTTAGGAGAAAAAAAGCGAGAATAACTCAATTACAAGGCTGTGCTGCTACTCCAAAAATATTAATTTATCAAAAATGCATTTCTTATGGTGGTTGATACTGTTTTCACCAAGCCCAGGAAACACCAACAAAAACAGGTAAAACCCCACAACACAGTAATAAAACAAGAAATTCGTTTGCCTACTCCAAAAGGACGCAAGCATAAGCCCACACAATTGCATGTTTATGAATGTTTTTACGGCACTCCCTTATTAGAGCTGTAGCTGTATAGCCAGTGAAGGGCAGTTCAAATATTTGAACTGCTCTTTTATGCTTGTTGTGGTGATACATGATGCTACATACCCACTCACTTCACTCACTTAACAAACCAAAAAACTTTCATAACTTCCGGACACTCCTTGTACGTTTCACCAAAGTAAGCGAGTGAGTTTTCGAAATTTTGTGGTAAATAAAATACAAAAACATAAAACAAGCGCCTCATACTTATATCCTGTACTTACAAACTCTGCAGGATATTTTTGGCCAAAAGTAACAATAAAACTTTTCTAAATACTACAAGCAGCAATTATGACGCGGGAGAGTATAAAAGGGACGTTAAAAGAGTTACAATAAAACGATATTCATAGAGATTGCTGGGTAAAGTGTTTTGCCAGGAGGCAACAAACACTACAACCGGCATCGATATTAGCATGAAAGCAATTGAACTTTGTGGCGGCTGCTGTAATGGGCAACCTGTGGATTCCAAATTCTAAATTTAAAATTTTTTGGAATAAAAAGGGACTGTAAATTTCATTTGATGCCTTAAAACGATTGTAAAAAGTGGAAAACAAGGTTAGTTTAAAGACGACCTTACAGTCTTCCCAATCATGCATCAAGTTGTACATCAAACTTAACACCAATAGGGCGACAAAAATGTTGAAATCGGAAAATTAAAAATACATTCATACATACTTACTTACTTACTTAATTGGCCATTAACAACCCGATTAACGGATTTCGGCCTGCCGCAACACATCCTTCCAGGCGCCTTTGCTTCTTGCGCGCCTACGCCAGTTGGTCACACCAATCGATGACAGGGCTTCCTCGACTTGGTCCTTCCAACGGATACAAGGTCGTCCTCTTCGCCGACTTCTGCAGATCCCCGCATCAAATACCCGTCTCGCCGGAGCATCCTCCGGCGGCGGGGACCTACAGTTTAACATCGACGCGGAACGACAATTTTGAGAAACTTTTTATGGCTACTGAGAGGTCGACACATTAATAAATATTTTTTCCAACATATTTTGTTTTGTCTGTCCTTTCACATACATACATACATACATGCATAATTGGTCATTACAACCAATCAGTCAAGATTACGACCTAGCTTCTCACACTGCTTATGTGTGTGTGTTAATTTTATGCAAGAGCGGCGGGACTTACAATTTAAAGTCGATTTCGAAAGACAGATTTTTGAGAAACCTTTCATGGCAATTTTACTTTCTTACTCTCATGAAGAGAGAAAGTCGCCGAAGAAATATTTTTTCCTATTTCGTTTTGTTGAATATGTCTGACCTGGGGTTTGAACCATGGCCTCACGTCTAATAAGCCAACAAACTAACTCTAAAATATTTATGTTAAAAGAGCCAATAAATTTAATTTCATGTAGAGTTCCACTTTTCGTTTGAGATAGTGATCGAACCAAATCTTTTACATCGAAGCAAATTTTGTGTGCCTCTATGCCCGCTTTCCTTTACCTATGATGAGTATACATAGGTAATGTCTCCCAATTTAATTCAATTTCGTAATTTGGATTCATATTGTGAGTCAGATATCACATAGACTATAGGAATATTCCTTCTAAATTAAAGAAATGGGTCTCTGTAGGCATTACAAGCACCACTAGAAGCACACCTCAGACAGCTTCAGATGTGATTCTTCACTTACTTCCGATTGAGGAATATGTTAAGAAGGTGGCAGCTAAAAGCCTCTTTAAAATGAATGGGTTAGATATAGTGAGTGCCTGTAGGATGGACCAGTCAGCGCTGCTAAAGAAACTGAGGTAGCAAAGACAGATCATTTCGACTATCAGAATGATAGGGCCACAAAAGTTCACTTCTGCAAAACGCAGAATTTGACAAATATATGACATGATAGAGATTTCTGGATAGATGCGGATAAACTCTTTGATGTCTCAGTTATTTTTACTGGCGGGTCCAAAATTGAGATCAGCACAGTTGCAAGGATGTCATTTTTGGGAGGCAAATGTCAGTAATTCATATAGGCTTCCAACGGAAAATAGTATTTTCCATGCGGAAGTCCTGTGGGTGTATATAATCACCGAAATAGTAAGGCGACATATGCCGAAGAGCTCAAGAGTTACAATTTCTATGTATAATTAGGCAATACTACAGGTTTTGAAAGAACTTGTTTTTAGATTATCTTATATGTAGAACGCTGCTAGGCGACCTTATGTCAGATTATCAGATTGGATTATACTGAGTATCTGGCAAGGAAGTGATGTATGAATTAGCAAGATTAGGTTAAGCTTAGCATAGGCTTCTTCCTTTTGATTATTACGGCAAAGTTTGATTCGTAAACCGTACATGAGGATCCGAAACGAACTATAGAGTTGTAAGAACCTTATGGCCAAAGCTTCCTATATTATATATCCTATTTTCCTATATTAGGAACGAAAGCAATCCTAAGCACGAGCAGACAGGAGATGAGAGCTATTAAAGGTGTACTAACAGAGCATGGCACCTTTAGTCAGGATTACGATCTAGTTTCTCACACCATTTATGTTGTGTACATTAATTTTCATACGTTAGAGGCGGGACCTACAGTTTAAAGTCGACTCCGAATAACAGTTTTTTTTTTGCGAAACTTTTCATGCCAGTGTTTTTGCCAGAAATCTGTTGAGAAAAAGTCGCCGAAGAAATATTTCTTTTCATATTTCATTAAGTTGGAGATGTCTGAACTGAATTTGAACCGAGGCCTTACGTCTAATAAGCCAACAAACTACCTACTAGACGACAGCGACTAATGGAATAAGGATGCCTCTGATTCCTGTAGGGTATGTGAAGGAGCAGAGGAAACACTGGATCATTTCTATGACACTGTCCTTGCGTGCACATATCTAGGCAGAGGTGGCTAGATAGTCGATTTGTTAAGAAACTCGTAGAACTGAAGGACTGCAAACTTTAGGACCTAATGGGGTTCATAAACAGGATTGACTGGGTAGGGAAATATCTTGTACGGTCTTACATGTAAGGTCTTACTGTTGGAGTAAAGTGTGTCTTTATGTGTTCAGTGACAACCACATTATCGAGAGCCTTAAAGAAGCCACTCTATAATCATTCTTTTAATGCCTTCACGCTTTCACAACAACACTACTCGTTAATCTTTCTAGATTCATGGTGACGATCTTATTTAAGAGTAGACATTCGGACCATTTAGTTCTAAAGATTCATTTCCCTTCCTTTTTAAATTTGGGCAACGCTGGCAATGCCTTAAGCAGTATCAATATTCTAAAGTGTTTCCAGACCCAAAGGCTTCTTAATTATTACACTCACTTAATGTCTTTACTTAAGTCGAGCTGTTAATGAAATTTAAAATAAATGACATGTGCACTGTAAGCAAGATTTTTCAATATTTCTTAACACTTGTTTCCCGTCCTTACGTGTTTGTTTAAAAAGTTTCTCATTAAATACGCCATCAGCATAATGACGTGAAAATCTCTGCTGGGATGAAAGAGACAGAAAAAGAAAAAACGTACGCTTTTTAGCTGTTGAATAACATGGCGTTTGTATGTACAATATTTGACTGCGCGTCAATATTTAAGTCAAGACAGCAGAATTTGCAAATAAAATGTGGTGGTGTTGGTGGGATAACTGAAATGAAGTGCAGAACAGCAAAATCCGTTTTATAAGACACTCAACGAGTTGAAAAGTTTTCGCTTTAATTTACACACAGAGTATGTATGTATGTATGGTACACACACACAGAGGCAGTAAATAAGTTCAAATCTGGTGTTAAATAGTAATTCGAAAACAGATGTTACTTTGGAATATTATTATAGAAAAACTACTTCATTCTTCCATTATATTGGGTGTGGGGGACTCATACATTTTTATCCTCTTAAAAACTTTCATTAACAAATTTACTCAATAATTTTCCAAACAAACTTTTTGCTGGTTTGATTGAAATTGTTTGTGTAATAAATTTCAAAAATTTTTAAAATAAAATAAAATTTAAATTTTTTATTTATTTTTAGTTTCCGTTCTAAAATCATTTATTCTTTTTACTGCACCTTCTGTCATACCCATGCTTATATGCTCATAATGATTTGACGTGCAACAGATCCAGCACTTGTTGCAATCAAAACATTTAATTATGGTAATTCAAACACTCAAACATACCTGCCTAAAAATTCTTAAAAATATTCGTTTGAAGCAAATTAGTATGCAAAACATTTTGTAGAAGGTGGGTGTTGGCTTTAAATTAAACAGCAATTCAAACAAAATCGACCTTCAACTTTAAAAAGAATCAACATTTTATTTAAACATAAAATTTTTTATTTGTTTAACATGACATCATATATAAAAGTGGAAATGAATTCCAATTTGTCTCGCTTACAAGCTTTACTCTGGGTTTATAGTGAGTTTATTAGGGAGAAGAGATTTTTCAGTAGTTACCTTCGAACTTTAGTCCTACAATACCATCATACAGTCAGAAAACTAACGGATCCTGGGCTACCAATAGTAAAGGCATAGTGGAAGTTCTCCACGTGACACACTTCCCTAATTATCAATCTTCATCTATTCTCTGTGGTTATGATATATTGAATAAAACGTTCCCAGAACATCCAGCTTTGTAAATCTGCGGGACCTAATGGCATTATATCAGGGGATTTGCATATCAACATATGAAGTTTGGTATGCCACATCTACAGTCGCCGTAGTCGAGTAGGTTCTGTGTTCACTTCACTTCAGCATTCTGAAAATTGTCAGATCATGGAGGATACATTAAAAGGATACCCTATAAAGTCTAGGGCGAGTATAATAGATCGATTGGTCACGGTGCTAAGGTATCTGTTCACGACAATAAAAGGTTTTAATTGCAAGTCACCGTAGTCTAGTAGGTAGTGTGTTGCCTTATTAGACGTGAGGCCGTGGTTCAAACCCCAGGTCAGGCTTCTCCAACTAAACGAAATATGAAGAAAATTTTTTTCGTCAAGTTCCTCTCATCAAAAACTCTCGGAGTAAATAAAAATTGCCATGAAAAGTTTCTCAAAAAATCTGTCGTTCAGTGTCGACTTTTAACTGTAGGTCCCACAACTCATGTATAAAACTAACACACACAAGTTGTGTGACACAACATACATAGGTGGTGTGAAAAACTAGGTCGTAATCCGAACTGAGGGATTTAATGACTAATTATATGTGTATTGTTACGAAAATGGAAATGGTGTTCTTAAAATGATAAACAAAAGCTCCAAAAACAAAAATAATGGACTTGTTTACATGATCAACGAATAAACAAAAATATAACAACAACATCAGTATAAAAAAAAATAAGGGGACAAAGAAGTAAACAAGCAACAACAAAGTGTAGTATAAAAAAAAGCAGATAAACAGTAAACAGGCAACAACAACACTGCAAGCAACTTGTTTACATTTATAGAGATTTCGCGAATTCAAAGACATTCTCCTTCAAGTGGATTCATCAGACTACTTACCCTGCTATATAAAAGGCAAGACAGAGCAGGCAACGGTAATTCAGTAAGAATTCGGTCAGTCTTGCGTATGAAGAGAATAATTGTGGTTTGAAGATCTCCGTATTAAAAGACCTAACGAACAATTGTTATTGTGTACGCGGAAGATTGTGTAAAGAATAATAACAATTAAAGCATTGTTGTTGTTTAAGTCAAATCGTTAAAGGTGGCACACGGAATTGTGCGAACAATAAAGAATTGATTTAAAACTAAACACATATTTATTTTTATTTTATTTGCAATCTACGAACTCACATTTTTAACGTTTATAAAAGGGTAAAAACGTAACAATATGTATATGTGTAGATGCCATAATGGAATCTTGACATCTACAGACGAATTTTGGGGCACTCAGAATTTCTCGACATAAAATGTCTAGACAAAGGTGGCTCAAATAGAGGCCATACTTTCATAACGCCTTCGAATGTGAACATTACGTGCAACACTTTTATTATATCGGTAGCATAATAACATAATCAAATTAACACACAGAATATGCATGGTATGAGAAGCTAGGTAGTTATCTTCACTAAAGGGTTGTAATAATCAATTAAGCAAGCCAGTAAAACTGTACAGGTTTTTTATTTAATTATTGCCAAGCAGTTTGATCATTAAAATGTCTACAAATAAAAATATTTGCTTCGGTCGACTGGGAACTGCTTTATTATTCAAACAGCTTTTTGAAAATAATTCTAAACTGTGCCCTTAAAAGAAAGTTACTGAATCGTCTCAAAGCGTTCATCAAAAAGCATTTAAAATTAACTGTAATAGGATAAGAATTTTTCCGGCGTAAGATATTAAAATTATTGTATCATTCTAAAGGGTTATTGTATTTGTGGTTTGAAAACCGTGGAATATGCAAATATAACTTCATTTTGTGTAGGGTAATTTTATCCATGATTTACGGTATCTACAGTTTTAAGTTCTAACCGAACGAAAGATTTAAGAAGATTCACTCTCAGGGTTTTTTCAATAGATTACTGAGAGGAAGTCATCGAACTCGATGACTTATGTATATATGTATGCTGACAGAAGTGTAACCTTGATTGCTCTCTTCTCTTTCAACCTAACCACATCAACAAGTGATATTATTATATACAGTGGCTCCCACCTTATTTCAACCAGCACCTTTAAAAAAATTTTAATAAGAGTTTATAGAATATGTTTAAAAATTAAACAAAAAAGTTTTATTCAGTCTCAAATTTATGGACAATTTGTGATCAAAACGTCCGCCAACACCAGATTTCGAACAAGAATGACCTTATAGCAGCTCTGAAGAAGGAATGGGCAAAAATAACTCTCCAAACCACTAGGAAGTGGAATCAATGCAAAAAAGGCTGAAAGCTCTAATTAAGCAAATAGGAGGTCATACTAAATTTTTAAATTAAAACTATTAGTTAATTAATCATTTAATTGTTTGTTTATAGTAAGTGATTGAAATAATCTGTGACGAATTGGGTTCCTATATTTTTGGTTTTTAGTTTGTAAGTTTACATTTGAGACTGAATAAAACTTTTCTTCTTAATTTTTAAACATATTCTATAAACTCTTATTAAAATTTTTTAATATCTTGTTTCGTTTCGAAATTATACGAGCTTAATTTTTTTTTAAGGTGCTGGTTGAAATAAGCTGGGAGCCACTGTATATATATAGCTTGGGGAACCCAATGCAAAAGTCATTGAATTCGGATATAGCGAATGTTTTGTGCTTTTTCTTGGTCTGGAGGTGTCGTTTTTGAAAATGGGATTGGAAATCTGCTACCAAGAATTCAGACCGCTATGACAGTAATCGCCGAAATCTAGTAGGTAGTGTGTTGTTTTATTAGACGTGAGACCATGGTTCAAACACCAGTTCAGATAATTCTAACTAAACGAAATTCAAATATTTCTTTGCCGAATTTATGGCAAAATTTTTAGAGGGTAAATAAATTTGCTTCAAAAAGTGTTTCAAAAATCTGTCGTTCGGAATCGACTTTAAACTGTATATGACACCACTTCTGAATAAAATTAACACACCCAACATAAGTGGTGTGAGAAACTAGGTCCTAATCCTGTCTGCAGGGTTGTAATGTCCAATAATGTAATTATGTACAGTATGATAACAGACTTTCTTCGCCCTGCACTTGAATAGTATGAACTGCACGATATCTTCTGCTACTGTCCAGACCTTAGTAGCTTGAGGTTGCGGACCCTGTACAGGGGCTTCTTTGAAGGTTAGAACATTATAGCTCTCCATTGTTTCATAAGTAGATTGAGCTGGTTATAGTCGAACTCTGTTATCTTTTTTCCTCCGTTTCCTATAGCATTCTTTTCCTACATCTTTTCTCATTACATTCCCTCGTTTCCTTTACTGCTCTCTTTCTCTCTCTTTTTTAGGACGTATTTACAATGGTTCATTTTAACCTCTGTGTATTGTACTTGTCCTAATGGCAAGTGCACGTCCTCAAAGCTCACCTAACCTAACTGCACGATATGTGCATAATCTCCCAATGTCGGAGCATTTAAAAATGAATATTTTTCAGGTTATCGCCGGTATACCGTCCGGAATGTACGCGAATGTAGTCAAAAACTATCTCAAAAATAAGGGCTACTAATACCAATTCAAATCCAGGTCTCTGACATCTCCAACAATACGAAAGAATATTTCTTCCTCTCAGTAGTTTTCTAGCAAAAACTCTGAGAGTAAAAAAAAATTGCAATGAAAAATTTTTCAAAAAAAATGGTCGTCCTTAGGTTCGCAAGTTCCGCCATTCATGTATAAAATTAGCACGCCCAACATAAGTGTTGTGAAAAGCCAGGTCGTAGTCTGAAGGGTTGTAATAACCAACTATGTACGTATGTGTTTCAAACCGATGAATGGATAACCCGTTACAAAAGGTTGCATGATAAATTATTTCCAATAATAAAATTTGGTTAATAAAACTTAACTTTTACAAACTCAAAATATCTCGCCATAAAAATGAGTCCAGTAGAGAGTATTTTTAGCAAAGTATTTATATCATAAGTATGTACAGGTCCTTATTATGTTCTTACCTTTAAGATGTATATATTTATGGGACATTAAAATTCATGAAATTGTTTTGTTCTATTGTTAGCACGGCAAGGATTTACAGCCATTACACCTTAACGAATATTATTTGGCTCACTGAGGCAGAAAAGACACATAGATAAATGCCAGACAGACGTTATGTTGCATGATACAGTTGATCGTATAAAAGAAATTAAAAATAAAAATAATTTCATTGAAAAATGTTTTAAACATATAGGGTGGGCCACTTAAAAGTTTAAATTTAAAACTACAATAAAACGAAAACGGTTTCAAATTTTGCCAAATTTATTCTGTTGTTGTGAAATACAATTGTTTCGATTAGAAATGGAATCTTATTTCATGCATATGGCTGCCGCGACAGGCCTCACAGTACCTCATTTGATTGGACCAATTTTCGTGCACTTTTTCGAATGTATGGGGTCGTATCTCGGCAATGGCATCACGAATGTTGGCCTTCAAAAAACTTTTCCTTAATCGCGCCCCACAGAAAATAGTCCAACGGTGTCAAACGCAGCTTCTTGACTGTCAATTGACATCAGCATTTCGGCCAATTAAACGGCCATCAAACGTTTGACGCAATAAATCGATTGTGACATGAGATGTGTGGCAAGTTGCACCATCTTGTTGAGACCAAACATCATTCACATCCGCATCCTTTTGAAACCAAACATCGTTCACACTAATACCATGAAGAGCGGGTACAAAAATAAATCGGTTATCATGGTGCGATAGGTGTCTCCATTGACCGTAATGGTTGCGTCGTCCTCATTTTCAAAGAAATATGAGCCAACGATGCCTCTGCTCCACAAACCGCACTCGTAATGGGTGCATTGGCTTCTGTAAGACCACGAGTGAGTTTTCAGAGCCCCAAAATGAAAATGAGCTTCAACCGAAAAGATGATGTTTTTGGCAAAACCGACATCATCATGCAGTTTCACGTTGACCCATCTGGCGAAGCAAAAACGAAGCTTAAATCGATTCATTACGTTCAGTGTAGATAAAATCCGGATTTTTTGTAACACAATAGAATGGCATAAATATTGTCAGATTCAAAATAACCGATGCTTCAAATTAAAATCGATAGAAGGCCCACCCTATACTAAAAAATTAAAGAACGTAAAGTGAAATTGTGGGCCTGCATTAAATATTTTTCATTTTAAAATATTTTATGCAACAAGAATTTATTCTCTCTCTCAGAGAGAATAGGTTGAATGGCACCCAAAGGAATCTGGTGCAGATTTTATTAAAATTTGTAAATTTTTTTTTTTAAATACATTAAACAGTCAGTCCAATGAAATGGAATTTTTGCCAAAGATGATATTGATTTTCATGAAATTCAAATGCATACAGATTAGCTTTAACGTTGTCTGCAAATTGGATTTGTTTGAAGAGCTTCTGTGGATTACTAAGCAAGGCATTTGCCTGTTGGTATGCCTGTATTTGCATATTTCTATTGAAAAATCGAAAGAATATGTTTAAGTATTAAGAGAACGTTTTAACCCTACAGTTTCTCAAGCAACAAAAGTTTATTTGGGTTCAAGGTACTTGCAACATATTGAAAAATGTAACCAAATACCACAAAAGTTACATAAAATGGGTGACCCCTCTTCTGGTTTGGTTTTTCAGTGAAAATTTTTTATGTTCGCGACGTAAATCTATCGTTGTGGATAAAACTAACACACCCAATATGGGTGGTGTGAGAAGCTAAGTTGTAATCGAGACTTGTAGTCGCCGTAGTCTAGTAGTTAGTGTGTTGACTTATTAGATGTGAGGCCATGGTTCAAACCTCAGGTCAGACATCTCCAACAAAACGAAATAAGAAAAAAATATTTCTTCGGTGATTGCCTCTCAGCAGAAACTCTGAGAGTAAAGAAAAATTGCCGTGAAAAAGTTTCTCAAAAATCTGTGGTTCGGAGTCGGAGTTAAACTGTAGATCCCGCCACTCATCATAAAATCATAAAATTAACACACATAACATAAGTAGTGTGAGAAACTAGGTTGTACTCCTGACTAAAGGGTTGTAATAGCCAGTTGTAGTAGCCAGTATTTCCTACGCTGACATCGACAGTACAGGTGCTTATTCCTATCATAGTGTACTGATTGCTATCATAGTAGACCCGAAACATATTTTTAAGCTTATTCTCCACGGTTTCAAAGCAAAGTTCGATCTTTTAGCACCGATGCTGAGAAATTTATTAGAATTGTCGAGTTCAGTGGCGTCCTTCTAATATCGGGTGAACCAACTATCGGTTTAAATTTGAACCATCGATTATTTCGCATCTGGCAATACTTATGTCATTCTATTCCATCACAGAATTCAGTATATTATCACCACTAAACGTAATGAATCGATTTGGGCATGAGCAACGTTGGGATTTATTGCAAAAAAATGGACCAAAGATTTGTAGACTTTGCCAAAAAAAAATTCATCTTTTAGGATGAAGCACACTCTCATCCTGGTGAGTACATATTTGGGGTTCAGAAAATCCACACGTGGTCTTACAGAAGCCAATGCACATATTACGAGTGACTTTTTGGTGCGGCTTGTGGCTCAGAGGTATTGTTGGCTCATATTTCTTTGAAAATAAGGACGACGCAACCATTACAATGAATGGAGACATTTCTCGTACCATTATAACCGATTTTTTGGTATCCACTCTTCATGGTATTGATGTGAATGTTGTTTGGTCTCAACAAGATGGTGCAACTTGCCACACATCTCATGCCACAATCGATTTATTGCTTCAAACGTTTGATGGCGGTTTAATTTTTCGAAATGGTGATGTCAATTGGTCGCCAAGTAGTTGCGAATTGACAACGTTTGACTATTTTCTGTAGGACGCCGTTAAGGAAAAGTGTTATGCCGGTAGACCAGAGACAATTGAGCATTTGTAAGCCAATATTCGTGATGCAATTGGCGAGATACGACCCCATAGACTCGAAAAAGTGCATGAAAATTGTTCCGATCGAATGAGGTACTGTGAGGTTAGCCGAGGCAGCCATATGAATGAAATAAGATTTCATTTCTAATCGAAACAATTGTACTTCACAACAATAGAATAAATTTGGCAAAATTTTAAACTGTTTTCGTTTTGTTGCATTTTTAAATTGAAACTTTTAAATCGCCTACCCTATGTTTCCTCACGATGCGTATTTTTAGGGCAAAATGTAAAAATCATTAAACATTTAGGTTTTGTTCAGTACTTTTTTGGTACATTTTAATGTGTACTAAGGTACTTTTTTACAATAATTTAGTTGCTTTTATTATAATATATTTTGTTACTATTTTGCATTCCGTACATTTCATCAAAATCCAAATAATATTTAAATTGATTGAATTTTGGTACTTTTTCTTAATAGTACTTTTTTCCTATACTGCCGTAAAACACATAAGTAAAGTTTTGCAAATTGTAAATACGTAAATTTATGAAAAATATAAAAAAAATTTCCCATTTTTAATTGCTACTTCTGGGTACTTTATTTGAATTTATACAAAAAATTCTCTTAATTTAGTACGTTAGACCTTAAATAAGTAGTATTTTATGAATTTTATAACAAATTAAATTAAGTTCTGGCCTTCTGCGAATTCCTTACTCTAAGATAAGTACCTACTATAATGAAAAAAGTACCATATTCAGTAAAACGATAAAATTTCCATTATTTTTTAATTTATTTTTTTATACATTTATTAAGTACCTGCAAAGACATATTAGAAACATAAATCTAGGAAAATATCGTTTAGTCTCTGTCAACCAATCATAATTTTATTTTCTTTTAAACTATCACAGGTGCTTGCGGAGAATAACCCAAGACTGTACCAACAATTTCACGCATCTGTTCTAGTGGTACTCCCAAACCCTTTAATTCTTTGGTTAATTCCTTATACTCTGGCACATTTCTGACATTCAATACCAATCTACGGAATTCCTTAGACTTTAAGTTGTTTATAGCCTTTACAAGTTCCGGATCGGTAGCCAAAAGGTCAAAATACAAAGCACGTATTTGCTTATGAGGCAGCACGGCCCTAATAGCCCTAAGGAGTCCAGCTGTACCTGTACGTCTTTCAGCGCCACTACGTGCTGCAATAGGGTTTATGAGAATACGAACCAATTTGTGATATTGTAACAGATTAATGTGTAGTACGTGACAGACGTAGTCGTGAAGTCTTTGGCATTCCGGTGAATTTTTTATGATCCTGATTTTCTCCTGTGTTTGTGGCCTTAGTAGGAAGGCTTTTAATGCCTTAACTTGACTGTCTTTATCGTAGGATTTGATGATATCCCGTATTTGCTGTTTCGGTAAGATGTTATCGATTTGACGCAAGAGATATTCCAATCCCAAGCCATTGGGAGCTGAACAATTTTGGTCAGCTAAAAAAGAAAATAAATTTAAAGGGGATGATAAGGTTTTGATAGCAAAATAGGAATGGAACCTAAAAAATTAATTGTTTTTAAACAGATAGAATGCCAGCATGACTAACACAAGAAGATCAATAGAGGGTTACCACCCTCAACTCTTATTGTAGATCACTGATAGCAGAATGCATGTCCAAAAGTATTATTTTTTTTTTGAACTTAGCTTACCTAACTCTAATCACTTTGATGCCTTATGATCAAAAACTTAACTTACCTTGGTTCGCTACATCATGTTTGTTTTCAATATCTGTTACGGCTTCAAGTGGTTCCGAAGGCATGCCCCATATGCACGACAGTGTTAGGCACGTGAATAAAATAAATTTAACAAAAAACATTTTTGTTTTAATAATTAAGGTTTTTAAAAAAAAAAATTATTTCTTTATCAAAAAAACTGAAACTTTAAGTGAAAGTTCTGGAAGAGAACTAATGAACGGACGGAGAATTTTTTAACTTTTATACGCGTTACAATATCAGAACTAGGTCAGTTATGTATATGGAACTGCATGCGAATAAGCCAGACAATTAGCTTTTATTTAAACGTTTTCATTAAATATTTTTTTATTGTTTTATTTATTCACTTTGTTATTAATTTTTTTTTTTAATACTTTTGACAAAAGATTTTGCAGAAGTTTGTTTCGTTTTTTTAAATTTATTCCCCAATTCCCTTCAGTCTTTAAAACCAGATAAAAAATATTGTTTTTAATTCATTTTATTCAAAAGAATAAGCAATACAACCATAGCTGCCAGATTTGACGATTTATCGTCATTTTGACGGTTTTGAGCTCCAAAAATATCATTTTGACGACATGACGATTTGTGCCCTTATTTTGACGATTTTTAGCAATTAAAAATTTACATAATTTTCTTTACTTTAGTACATTAAAAAAAGGCTCCTTAAGCTTTATATTTGCTTTGCAGTTGTTACTGTTGGAAATTTATTCAAGTATGTAATAACAAGGAGTAAAGTATTATATTTTTAAGTTATTTTCGAATACCTGTGATGATTTTTCTGTATTTTATGCCTTTTTAATCGCTTAAAAGCCAAAAAATTTCAACTCCTAAATAACATCGTAGTTGAGCATAAATTATCATTTGCCGTTGCAAACAATTTTAAAAATTTGAATATACCTTCTAATATTACCATTGGAAGAACAAAGTGCCATTATTTTTTCATACGACCAACACCCAGGGAATGGCATTGTGTTTGTAACTAGGAAAATATATTATAAGAAGGAGGAAAGAGGGAGCAGTGTTTATGGACACTAGGTTTGAATAATTTTACAACATTTTTATACCATTTTTATACCATAAGTAACAGGAAAGATCTCTGCAGGAAGGGAGTTCCGCATACGAATAGTCCGTCTAACAAACGAACTTTGTATGTAATGCAGTGTGCGATACAGTGGCCAATCGACCACATACGGATCTGGCCAAGAAAGACGAGTGTTACGTAGAAATACATGATTTTCATAAACAAGTTCCCTTATTTCGCTCGAGCAATATCCGTTGTAGTAGCGATAGAACAGTGATACACAAGCCACATTGCAACGATGCTCCAATGAATCAATGGAGTTGGACACACTATCGTGATTGACGAGCTACTACGGCCTCTCCTGTAAACGGTCGAGAAGCCTCAAAATAGACGTTAAGGGCCAACCCATACATGAGATGTATTCCATTCTTGGTCGGTTATAAATGGTGTAAATGGTAAATAGATCAGATGGAGCGAAGTATTTATTGCACCGTCTTAAGCAACCAAGGCACTGAAAAATGTGTCAGTTCTAGCGAACATCACACTGAATTTCCATGCCCTTAACGTCAAGATCTTCTGACTCCCTAATATTTACACCACATATGGGTATACATAGTAGATGAGACAATATTATTGCTGCTTAACATTGGCTTTATATGTTTTTGTTTTTCAATTTATTTATTTATTATTTCTGACGATTTTTTTACGATTTCAATGAACGTCTTTGACGATTTTGACAATATTTTCTCAAATATTTGACGATTTGATGCTTCATTCATCTGGCAGCTATGAATACAACCCTAGTGTAAACAGCGTATTAAACCTTAAATAAACACAACATTTTCACTTCTAAAGATCTGAAATTTAATTTCAATTTAAATTGTTTTAATTTTTTTAATTTAAATAAGTACTCGTATGAACGTGTAGTAGTTAACTTAATAAAGTTCTATATTTGGTTTAAAATAAAAGAAAACGTTTCATTTTATTACTGCTCACTGTATTATATTTGAACACAGTGTATCTGAATTTAAGTTCAAATTCCTCTTTCATGTACATACATGACCCTAAACCTGATGCCTTCCGAAACTGCTTCCTTCAAGTAGAAGTTAATTCTGTCTTATTTATAAAGGTTGTAGAAATTGTATTTATTTACTCGTATATATTTAATTTCATTTGTGTAAATTGTTTTATTATTTACAGGGACCATTTCAATCTTCTTATCATATGACATGTAAAACTGACTCTTTTTTCATAATTTTTTTATATTTACGATGCCTTAATTGTTTTGTATTTATTTAAGTCTCGTTTAGTACTGTTTAAGCACAAAATTTATTGTTATTGTAGGCAACAATTAACAATTTCAGGTTGGTCGTACCGTATCCTTTTTGCCATCACACTTAAAAAAATCACAAATCTCTACATCTAGTACATCAACATCTAGAACACTTCTGAGAATTCTCTGTGAAAGTCCAGGCGTATTAGTCAGACAATTAAGGTTGTTTGGGGGTAGCTGTCATCAATGGCTCAGTGTAAGTCTGAATTCTCTTATTCAGAATTCTCTTCTATAATTATATAGTGTTGGTGTAAACAGTCGCTGTAGTCTAGCAGATTGTTACACGTGAGGCCACGATTCAAACCCCAGGTCAAACATCTCCAATAAAACAAAAACTCTGACAGTAAACAAAATTGTCATGGAAAGTTGTTCAAAAATCTGTCGTTCGGAGTCGACTTTAAATTTTTTTGGTCCCGCCACTTATGAACAAAATTAACACACACAACATAAGTGGTGTGAAAAACTAGGTTGTAATCCAGCCTGAAGGGTTGTAATAACTAATGTGCGTATCCATTATTTTTGTATACATTTATTAAGTACCTGCAAATACGTATTACATACAACCTTAAATCTAAGAGAATATCGTTCAGTCTCTGCCAACTCAACTACATTTCATTTTCTTTTAAACTAACACAGGCGCTTCCGAAGACCAACCCAAGACTGTGGCAACAATTTCACGCATCTGTTCTAGAGGTACTCCCATATCCCTTAATTCTTTGGTTAATTCCTTATACGCTGGTACATTTCTGGTATTTAATACCAATCTACGGAATTCATCAGAGTTCAAGTTGCCCCTTGCCTTTACAAGTTCCGGATCGGAAGCCAAAAGGTCGCGGTGCAAAGCACTTATTTGCTGGTGAGGCAGCACAGCCCTAATAGCCCTAAGAAGTCCACCTGTACCTGTACGTTTTTCAGCGCCACTACGTGCTGCAACAGGGTTTATGAGAATACGAACCAATTTTTGGTATTGCAACAGATTAATGTGTAGTACGCGACAGGCATAGTCTTGAAGTCTTCGGTTTTCCGCTGAATTGCTCATGACCCTGATTTTCTCCAGTGTTTGGGGCCTTTGTAGGAAGGCTTTTAAAGCCTTAACTTGACTGTCTTCATCGTAGGATTTCATGATATCCCGTATTTGCTGTTTGGGTAAGATGTTATCGATTCGACGGAAGAGATTTTGCAGTCCCAAGCCATTGGGAGCAGAACAATTTTTGCCAGCTGGAAAAGAAAATAAATTTAAAGGGGGTGAAAAGGTTTTGGTATCAAAATAGTAATGGAACCTAGGTTAGGTTAGGTCGGAGTGGTAGCTTTGATATCTCAAAGCTCACTTGAGCACGCATAGCGGCCCGTTGTGACGCCACAGGTGAACGCAGTCCTGACCAAGTCCTACCAAAACCAGGGAAGAGGAAGAAGTTGGTCAGCGCAAGGGCTGTCCATCAAAAGCACGACTACCCTGGAAAACCAGCCAGAAAGTTTGATAAACGAAGCTATATCCTTGATGTCAATAGATGATAGCACCGTCAAGCTGCCAAGAAATGGAGAACCAAATTACCTATATCTGCACCTAGCAATAGACGGGCACTAACAGAAAAAGTGGATAACAGTCTCCTCTTCCTCAGCGGATCTGCATCCACGGCAGAAATCGTTAAATGGAAGCCGCATCCTTTCCGCGTGTCTACCCATAACGCAATGACCTGTAAGCATGGCCACTGTGGTTGAGATGATGTCACGACCAAATCCAAGTAACTGGTTGGTACGTCTTCTATCCATCAAGGGCCAGGTGAGTTTAGCAGTGGAGCAAGACTCCTCATTGGCCAGAGATAGATTGGCGTCCCGAAAGAATTTCCGCTCAATGGCCAACTTGACTGAGGCAAGTGGCATACCCAATTCAATTGAAAAGGATTCCGGAAGGAGTGCAAATGGAACCTAAAAAATTAATTATTTTTTCACAGATAGAATGCCAGCATGACTAACACGAGAAGATCAATAGAGGGCTACCACTCTTAACTTTTATTGTAGATCACTGATAGCAGAATGCATGACCAAAGGTATTTTTTTTTTTTTTTTTAACTTAGCTTACCTAACTCTAATCACTTTGATGCCTTATAATCAAAAAGTTAACTTACCTTGGTTCGCTACATCATGCTGCACGCCGGCCACAAATTCATTATTGCCCTCTAAATCATCCCAAACTGGTCCCCAATTAATTTTGTTTTCAATATCTGTTACGGCTTCAAGTGGTTCCGATGGCATGCCCAATATGCAGGGCAGTGTTAGGCACGTGAATAAAATAAATTTAATAAAAAACATTTTTGTTTTAATAATTAAGGTGTTTAAAAAAAAATTAATTTCTTAATTAAAAAAACCTAAACTTTAAGTGAAAGTTCTGTATGCGAATTAATGAAATTTTTGAGAAATTTTTAACTTTTATACACGATATAATATGAGAATATAGGTCAGTTATATGGAATTGCATGCAAATAAGCCAGACAATTAGCTTTTATTTAAACGAATTTATTAAATATTTTTTTATTGTTTTATTTATTTTGTTGTTTTTTAAATATTGTTAACAAAAAGATTTTACAAAAGTTTTTTTTTTTAATTTATTGCCCAATTCCCTTAAGGCTTTAGCATCAGAATAAAATAAAATATTTAATTTTGTTCAACAAAAAAATAAGCAATACAACCCTAGTGTAAACAGCGTATTAAACCTTAAATAAATACAACATTTTCACTTCTAAAGATCTGAAAATTAATTTCAATTTAAATTGTTTTAATTTATTTAATTTAAATAGCATAAGCAAGTAATAAAGTTCTATATTTATAAAAAAAAACATTTAATTTTATTACTTGTTAACTTTATTATATTTGAAAACAGTGTGTCTGATTTCAAGTTTGTATTCCTCTTTCATGTTCATGACCCTAAACGTGACGGTTTCCGAAACTGCTTCCATCAAGTAGAAGTTAATTCTGTCATATCTGCAAAGGTTGTAGAAGTTGGAGTTAGTTACCCGTATATTTAATTGTAGTTGTGTACAGGGACTATTTTAATCCTTTCATTATTTGACATGTAAAACTGACTCTTTTTTCATATTTTTTTTTTTTTTTTAATACTTCTGGTCCCTTCATTGTTTTGTATTTATTTGAGTCTCGTTACGTTTTTACCTTTTAAAAACGTTTAAAATATGAGCTCGTAGATTGCAAATAAAATAAAAATAAATTTGTGTTTAGTTTTAATTAAATTCTTTATTGTTCGCACAATTCTGTGTGCCACTATTCACAACTAGACGTAAACAACAACAATTGCTTTTTTTGTATTCCTCTTTGCACTGTTTTGCATAAACAATAACAATTACTAGTCAATTGTTCGACAGATCTTTGTAAAGGAGATCTTCAAACCACTATTACTCTCTTCAAACACATCGTGTCTTTACACAAGACTGACTGAACTTTTATTACTTTTTGCCATCACACTAAAATAAATCACAAATTTTCCCGGCTCTATCCAAAATATGTCAGAACATCTAGAACGTCCTGAATGGTCACATGGATGGAGGAGCAAGTCAAAATGCGAAATACAGTATAATGAGCCGTTATAGTAAGAACTTTGTGGCATCAACATCTTGTTAGGAGGTGATAGATTAAACATCCCTTGAGGGCAACCTAGTAAGATCATTAGCTTTTACAGTTTCAACGATATTTCTATATGTCCTTGGTAGCAAAACTAACTGCTATCGAATTGTAACTGAATGACACTAGAGTCGTGCTAGCAGTTTGACGATCATAGAAAATTTTATTTCTATTACAAGAATCCCGATTTCTCAAATCAGACATCTCTAACATATCGAAATATGAAAAAATAAATACTTCCTCTCATCAGATTTCTGGCAAAAACTCCGAGAAATAATAAAATTGCCATGAAAAGTTTGTCAAAAATCTGTCGTTCGAAGTCGATTCTAAATACACACGGCATAAGTGCTGTGAGAAACTAGGTTGTAATCCTGACTAAAGGATTGTAAAGGCCGATTAAGTAAGTAAGTTTTATTACAGACACAGTAATCTGAAGAACGATGCAAAGTTTGACAATTCAGCAGCTCCACACTGAATCTTGAATTCATCTTCGAAAACTGCATTAACAGAACACTTAAAAATTCCACAACTACTCTACTGTTTCTCCCAAAGTCATTGACGTACCTAACAAATTTCCTGCTAGGGATGGATTCCATCCAGGAAGGAGTAAGACGATTTAAAGCGCTATTGTGACTGTTGATTACAGACTCGCTTATTTCACCATCGCGTGTTGTGTGTGATAATTTTGTCCGTTAGTGGAGAGATCTACAGTTTCACATCGGCTCCAAATGACAGGTTTGTGGAGCTATTTTTATCGTGTTTCTGTTATTTCGGTTTGAATCCTTGGTTTGAATTCATGATCTCTCGTCTAGTAAGCCAACACACCTATTTATAGATGTATGTACGATATTTAGTTAAAATTGAATCAAAATATACGCCGCTGTAGTTTAATAGGTAGTGTGTTGGCTTATTAGACGTGAGGCCACGGTTCAAACCCCAGGTCAGACATTCGAACAAAACGATATTTGAAAAAATATATCTTCGGTGACTTCATTTCAGCAGATTTCTGACAAAAACTCTGAGAGTAAATAGGTTTAGGTTAAAGGACGTGTACTTGCCAATTGAGACAAGTACAGAGAGAGAGATAGGAAAAAAGGAGAGGATGTAGGAAAGAGTGAGTGCTGATGAAAAGTTTCTCAAAAATCTCTCGTTCGGAGTCGAATTTAAACTGTAGGTCCGGCCACTCATGGATAAAATTAACACACACAACATAAGTGGTGTGAGAAACTAGGTCAATATTCCTGACTGAAGGGTTGTAATGACCAAATATGTATGTATGTATTGTGTAGTACAGGACAGAGACCTTTTATTTACATTCATGCATATGAATTAGATTACTTTCAGTGTCAATATTCTCACAATTTTTTTTTAATTTTTTTAAGAAGAAATCAATAAATTAAAGGCATATGCATATCTCTGTACATGTCCTTTTTATATAAAAAAGTGGTTTCCTTTCAATATTGGGATAACATTAAAGAGCCAATTATTTGTGTCTTTAAATTTCGTTTATTGTTTATAAAGATATTAAGTACACTCCAAATCCTATTCTATTATATTCCAACAACCATAAATCTAAGCAAATATCGTTACCAACCCAAACACCATATCATTTTACTTTCGTTTCTTTTAAACTAACACAGGCACTTCCGAAGGCCAACCCAAGGGTTTGGCAACAAGTTCACGCAGCTTATCTAGAGGTACACCCAATTCCTTTAATTCTTTGCGTAATTCTATATAAGCTGGTACATTATTTCTGACATTCAATAACAACTGACGGAATTCATCCGATTTCAAATTGGCCACAGCCTTTACAAGTTCCTCATCGGAAGCCAATAGTTTCTTGTATATGGCACGTATTTCCTGATGAGGCAACACAGCATTGATAGCCTTAAGCAGACCACGAATGCCTTTAAGTTCCTCTGCGTCAGTACGTGTTACAATGGGATTTATCAGAGTACGTGCTAGTTTTTGATACTCCAACAGATCAATGTGTAGTACGTGACAGGTATAGTCTTTAAGTATTTGAAATTCGACTGAATTCCTGATGGCTTTCAGTTTCTCTTGGGTTTGTGGCTTTAGTATGTAGGCTCTTAAGGCCTTAACTTCACTATCTTCATTATAGGTTTGTACGATATCTTTAATTTGCTGTTTGGGTAAGATTTTCTCTACTTGACGGAAGAGATTTTGCAATCCCAGGCCATTGGGAGCTTCACACCTGTTAGCAGCTACAGAATATAAAAGAAGAAGAAAAGATGAAGATGAAAAGAAGTTGTTCGAAATCTAAAGCCACCATAGGAAACTTAAGGCTTAACTTACCTTGGTCCATTACCACGTCTTGCTTTCTCACCACAAATTCATTATCACCCGCTATATCATCCCAAACAGGTCCCCAATTAATTTTGGTTGTAAGCTCTGGTTCAGCTCCAAGTTGTTCCGAAGGCATGCCCCATATGCAGGGCAATGTTATACACATTAATACAAAAAATTTCATAAAATACATTTTTGTTTTAATAATTAAGTTTTTTTAAAAAAAATATTTTCTTTATAAAAGAAAACGGAAACTTTAAGTGAAAGTTTTGGAAGAGAACTAATGAACGAACAGAGAATTTTTTAACTTTTATACACGATATAATATCCAGAATATAGGTCAGTTATATGGAACTGCATGCAAATAAGCCAGACAAGTATCTTATTTTTAAACGTATTTATTAAATATTTTTTATTGTTTTATTTATTTTTTTATTGTTTTTTAAATGCTGTTGACAAAAAAAATTTTGCAAAAGTTTTTAAATTATTTTTTTTTTTTCTTTGTTGCCAAATTCCCTTAATTTAATGCCAGAAATAAAAATATTTAATTTTTTTTTTCATTTTATTATCAACAAAATAAGTAATAAAACCCCAGTGTAAACAGGGTATTAAACCTTAAATAAACACAACATTTTAACTTATAAAGCTCTGAAAATTAATTTCAATTTAAATTTTTTTAATTTTATTTATTTTAAATAAGTATGAACGTGTAGTAGTTAACTTAATAAAGTTCTATATTTGGTTCAAAACATATAAAAAAAATCGTTTCATTTTATTACCTGTTCACTGTATTATATGTATTTAAACACAGTGTATCTGATTCCAAGTTTGAATTCCTCTTTAATATACATGACCCTAAACGTGACGCATTCCTAAACAGCTTCCTTCAAGTAGAAGTTAATTCTGTCATATTTGTTAAGGTTATAGAAGTTGTAGTTATTTACCCGTATATATTTAGTTGTAATTGTTTAAATTGTTTTATTATTTACAATGACTATTTCAATCTTTTTTATCATTTGACATATAAAACTGACTCTTTTTTCTTATTTTTTTTATATTTCTGATCCTTTAATCGTTTTGTATTTATTTAAGTCTCGTTTAGTTTTGTTTATGAAATTAATTTATTGTTATTGTAGATAACAATTAACAATTTCAGGCTGTTCGTAAAGTTTTCTTTTTCTCTTCATATACAATCTAAATGATAAGTAAAGAAATTCTTGCAAATCATAAACAGTCCTGAAAGCTACAAAAACAGTTAAGTTTTCCTATTTCATACAAGAATTCATTCACTAATGGTCGTTACAACCCTTCAGTCACAACCTAGTTTCTTTACACACCAGTTATGTTGTGTGTATTAATTTTATACGGCGGGACCTACAGTTTAAAGTTGACTGCGGACGACAGATTTTTGAGAAATTTTTTCATGGCAATTTTTATTTAAGCTGGATTCACCCATCGTTTCGGAACAAAATTTTTGATCCGAAACAATTTTTTTTATATGTAGTTTGACGTTTCTCTTTTTGAGAGAGAGAGCGAAAGAGAGTAAGCTTGCTTCAGAACAATTTCAGCTCAAATTAATTTAATTTTAATTTTTGTTCCAAAACAATCGAACTGTGCTGCCAGCTACTTCAAGCACTTTAAGTTTATCCATTTTTTTTTTTTCACTAAGATTTGTTTTATAATCGAACGTCCACGGCCACACACTAACCCACCCTCACCCGACCGCGGAGGGCTCGTCCCCATTACGTAGGGACACGTACACACTACAGTCCGGACTGTAGCGGGTAAAGGAAAAGTAATGGCAATGGGAACATAAAACAGCTACAGAACTTAATCACAAGCTGAATAAAGTAACAATAAACTACGTAAGACAAGAACGAAAATACATTTTTATATAATAATTTACAAATTAATGCTAGCATATAAGCTACGTTTAATATTACAAACATTACAATTAAAATCAATAAAATCATAATATAAATTAAAATCATTACATAATCTACGAAAAGGAAAATTAGCTCCATAGTTCGTTCTATAGAAATCTAAAGAAAGAGGACGATAGTGCCGTGAAAATCTTGCTGGAATACTGAAATTCAGGTTAGAAAGCAAAAACTCAGAATCGATATCACCTTTAACCAGATTAAAAACAAAACAAACCCCTAAGACAGCCCTTCTACGTTCCAAAGTTGGAAGTTTCACCAAATCTAATCTAGCCTCATATGATGGAAACCCATTGGCATAATCCCATCCTAGGCCACGTAAACAGAATAATAAAAACTGTTTCTGCACAGACTCTATTGAATCACTATGACAACGATAGTATGGATTTCAAATAATGACGCAGACTCCAAAATAGGTCTAACAAGTGAAATGTACAGTAGTCTTGTTACATAAGGATCAATGAATTCCCTAGCCCATCTCTTCACAAAACCAAGAACAGCCCGAGCCTTTCCAATCATCATACTAATATGATCAATAAAAGACAGTTTCATATCCAATAATACTCCCAAATCAAGAAATGTAGTCACAGTTTCCAAAGGGCAAGAATTAATCGCATAAGTGGACGAAATTACGCCTCCACGAGAGAAAACCATGCATTTACATTTTCTCAAGTTAAAATCCATTAAATTAATTCTGCACCAAGTTACAAACAAATCAATATTTCGCTGAAGAACAGCCTGACCATGATCATCATCAAAAGTATAAAATAATTTAACGTCGTCAGCATACATCAGAAATAGCACAAGGAAGATCATTAAGAAACAGTAAAAACAGTAAAGGACCCAAATGGCTACCCTGCGGAACACCAGAAGTAACATATACAGTCTTAGACAATACATTCCTAAACAATACCCTCTGAGTCCTAAGGGAGAGGTAGGAGTCAAGCCAACGATGAATAATATCAGGTATACCGATTAATGAAAGTTTAAGAAGCAAAAGTCTATGATCAACCCTATCAAAAGCTTTACTGAAATCAGTATAAATTACATCAGTCCGAGCTCTGGCAAGAAAACCCCTGAAAACATGTGTATTAAATTCAAGAAGATTAGTGACAATTTCTTTGTAACACAATAAAAAATATGATCACACTCAAGCCAAGAAAACAAGCGAATTGCAATCATCTGCTACTGTGCTGCCTAATTGTAAAACTAACACGCATCGTTTACAAAAATATTTCATATGGTAACCTTCGAAGTGGGTGAATCGTTTTGGAACAAACTCTCAAAAAACTGAACTGAAAAATGGGTGAATCCAGCTTTAGTCTCAGAGATTTTGCCAGAAATCTGCTGAAAGGCAGTAGCCGAAGAAATTATTTTTCGTATTTAATTTTGTTGGTGATGTCTGACCTGGGGTTTGAACCAAGGCATAACAGTTCCTGACTGCCATCTGCTTAAGGTTGACATTAATAATTTATGTTCCACTGTATTTCTTGCTCTATATGCTTCAATTTCACTCACCTAGCAATTGTGTCCTACAGGACAGTGTCCGTTTTGTTGTTTCACAAATTATTTAGTCATGTGCACTTTGATTGTTTTCAGTGTCAACATTCTTTCAATGTCTTATTTGTTTTACAAATAAATGAAACGTTTATTCATTTGAATTGTACATTTCTTAACAAAATATTTTCCTTTAAGAAATATGAAACATTCTTACAAATTTACACGTTCAGTAATTTAATTATTTTCATTTAAAAGTACAGCATATGCTATTAAACTATTTATAAGGTATTCAAAATAAAAAAAACATGCTCGTATGATGACCTAACTATCGGATTGATATGTCCACTCTTTTGTAACTAATATTCAAGTTGAATTGAACACATTTTTCAATGGCCTAGACTTATAAGATACCCGGGAGTTTTCTTCTAGGCTAACAATATTTTATTTTGAAGCCAAAAACTCTTAATCTTGTTCCAAGACCCGTTCTTGATCCATCTGTATATAATTTCTCTTTTAAAATAATATACAGTGTCGTTGGAAAGCAACGGGTTGTATAGATTTCTTAGTGCAGCAAATTTCTAACGAATTTCATGTTAGACTTGTAACGTCCGCACCGAAGGACAGATTTAGGAAGTTTTTGACGGGAATTTTATTTGCTCTCAAAGTTTTTGCCACAAGACTTCAGGGATTTTTTTCATATTTCGTTTGGTTATAGGAGCCAGAGCTGAGGTTTGAACTCAGGAGCTCTCATCTAGTAAACCAACACACTACCTACTAGACTACGACCTCAAGTAAGAATTAAATTTCAAAAGTTTAATTAAGGTCACCATAAGGCCCCAAAATACTGCATAAATGAAATAAATGTTCGGATGCCGCGTTTAAAAATTAACTCGTTCCAATAGCAATAAAGATGGGCCATTTTCATAGCCATACTGGACCTCTCTTACTTATAAATATTGTCGCTAAAGTATTCCTTTATCTCTAGCCTCGTGGCTTTCGCAGCAAAAAAGGAAGTCTAACTGCCAGACTGCCATTTATTATTAATTTTTTATCAGGTGGAAAACTTTTTTTATAGCCCGAGGCAGTGACAAATAAAAAACAGTCAAATGAAATGAAAAAAAACCAAAAAAAGGCAGAAGAAAATATTTACCAATGAATGTGTGTAACGTGAACGGGTACCAACCATAAATTATGGCATTTAATAGGGACACGTGCCGGTGCCGAAAATCTTAAACACTTCATTAGTTGCTTGCCAAAAACGCTCAAAATGCATATGTCGGTGCTGGAGACGAGAGTATTTATGGATTTCCGTTTAAGAAATGAAAGGGAAGCCTTAAGGAATACCAATGCCTGTATGTGTTGTAATACAATTTTTAACTTTTTTTCATTTTGGGGCCAAAATAATAAAACAACAACAAATAAATTGTGAAAAGAAAAAAATATTGAAACATGTACAGGATAAGCAATGGAAAAAAATATGTTTTTTTTATTATGGCCAAAAACGAATGTTTATTTAACGAACAGGTAGTAAAGTGTACATAGGGTTAATAATAAAATATTGAATTTGATCTTCACATGTCCTTTTTGTAGCAGCAAAAAAAAAATATTTTGTAGGGACATAAACGATTTGTAAGGAGATATGTTAACGTTTTAAAAGCTAACAAATCACTTTTTGTTATCAATTCAACACTACAATTAAAAAGTTCAGTGCTTTAGACTTCCGATGGCTTTGGCATTCACTACAGGGGTCACATCGAAAGGCTAGAACATTATCAGTTTAATTCTACCAATGAATCAGCCTTAGAGAATGAAGCTACTCAAGGGTTACTATAGGATACCATAAGGATTTTTTATTTTCCAGATTTCTCAACAAAAATCTCTCTCTGTCTCTAACTCTCTGTCTCTATCTCTCTCTCTCCCTCTGCCTCTGCCTCTGCCTCTATCTCTCTCTGTCTCTATCTCTCTCTGTCTCTATCTCTCCCTCTCTCTCGATCTCTCTCTTTCTCTCTTGACTATAAACCTACGCCTTCCCAGTTCAAATATAGAAGAAGACAAACAATTTTTATTTCAGGCTTTTTGGGAAATTATAAAAATTAGGAGACTTCGGTTTCCTTCAAATAATCCCTTCAGTATAACCAATAAGCCCCCAAAAAGCGGGGTTGAATTTTATTAGTAATGTTCCACAACGCAGCAACCCAATGCATTTTTAAACAGAATTTTTTTAAGCAGTGATAGATAGATAGCAAACGCTTGAACACTGCGTAATTACGTGTATCACACCTGTATTGTCTCTAAGAATTCAGTTCGATAAGTATTTTGTGGATTTTCGATTCAGATACTTAGGTGCATTTAACTTACACTTCCTCATGTTAAAAGGAGTTTTTATGTCGAGTGTATTGACAAACATTTTAGCCATTGTGGCTCTTCACTCAAGGAAGTTGAATGGCCTAATGGGGCCCGTTGTTTATCCTCTAGTCTCGAAACTAAAGTGACTCAAACTGACAATGTCAATTTGTGACAGTTCCTCCAGACCAAGTTGTCTGTTTTTCCTCCGACATAGGGCAGAGCATGTACCCAATAGGTGAAGAACAAGGAACTATAACAATAACGGGGTCAAGACGTTTCGACTGACAGAATGATCTGAAAGCCTACATCTTCAAACACTGAATGTAATAGTACCTAAAAACAAAGTCTGGATAGGTTCAATCGAATCTTTGATGGCTTTTCACGTCTAATAAGCCAACACACTTCCTACTAGACTACGACGACTTCTTGCTGAGTGACTGATAGATCTAAAGGACTATTAGGTTGAGGATCTATCATCAATTTTATTCCCATTCTTCTCTGACTGAAGGCGTGTCACTGTTAATACTGTAGCATGCCATCCATTTTAACCCAATACTGGATATTGTGATTCCCGGTTGATGACGCTCCTAAAATTGAAACAAATTGGAACATACAGTTGGCCTTGAGTGGTTCTCACCTGTTAAATTTTTTTCTAATAATTTCTTACATACCCTTTTACTTTGAAGCACCGCTAACAAAAAGAAAACGGCATCCTTAAACGGTTTCATTTACTCATTTCCTTAAAAACAGGTGCCTTTTGTGTTCCACTTTAAAGCACTCATTAGTAGCATGCGTTAAAGAGATTTTTTTCTTCTACTAAATATTGTTTGTTGGTTTTTTATCCTTTAAAACTGAAATCCATCCACATAACGCATATGGAGTGATATAGTGAAACATCTGTAACTAAATGAATGAATGAATGGATAAGTGATGTATCGGCATATCCTTCCTTTCAACTTGATATCCATGGCCAGAAAGCAAAAATATATTGAAAAAAGAAAACGAGCAAACAGAAAACAGGTTTTGATTTGCTGTAAAAAAAAGGAGAAGAAGAAGAGGTTTTTTTATTATTTTTCTTTTTCTTTAAAGGATATAAAATAAATACAAATTCAACCACAAAAACACAATATTTCAAGCCTTAAATAGCCGAGGGGGAAAGGTAAGTGTAAATACTGTGTGCACACACACACGCAAACAGGAAGTGCGAACGCGTGTTATGAAAACATTTATTCCGGTTGGCAAAAACGGCAACTGCAGTTGAAGCAAGGACCTCTTAAATTTTGCAAAAGTATTCTTATGGTTGAAGAGGGTGTCACCAAAAAGGGTGTTTATTTTAGAAAATTATTGCTAATGTTAAGAAATTATTTTCAAACAAAACAAATGCTTGACTTGCTATGTTTATAATGCCGAGCACTAATAAAAAAAAAAACAGTTCATTTGGCAACACCCTGTTTATGGTGTTCCATTTATAACGAACGTTATTGTATGTTGGAAAACAGCTTTTATAGCTCAATAAAGTGTTAAAAGTTGATATTTTTATCAGATGTATTCGTTATTCTTTTGCTTTCATAGCTCAACAGATTTTTTTCGTTTTTTTAAGGAGTATTCCAGATGCTAAGAGGAAAACAGGACACCTGTAGTCTTGTCGACAAATTGTAACAGCAAAAGGCAACTGATCTCAATAATAAAACCACGTTAAAGCATTTAATATAGGAGCACATGTGAAATAAACCGTTTAACTGTTTAAACAACTTTTCAGACAGGATTACGACCTAGGTTCTCACACCACTCTATTTTGTATGTGTTAATTAAATAAACGAACGACAGATTTTTGAGAAACTTTTCATGGCAATTTTATTAAATCCACTCAAATATAAACAAAACCATATTCTTGCATATCTAGGTTGGAATATTTCGAAAACCTAGGGTGATGTAGTAAGTTTGGATTCGACTTCAGTGCGCCAAAGATGTAAAAGAAAAATATGAACTGGTTTCGGAATTAAAAATTCTGTCATGATGGATGTACATGAATCGAGCCAACAACCTTATTTTGTGTTGGCCAACATGAAATAGGAACAATGAAATAGGAACAAATATTTCTTCGGCGACTTTTTTCCAGCAGATTTCTAGCAAAACATCTGAAAGTAAATAAAAATGACGTATAAAAGTTCCTTAAAAAAAATCGGTCCTTCGTAGTTGACTTTAAACTGCAGGTCCCGCCACTCATGTATAAAATTAACACACACAACATAAGTGGCGTGAGCAGCTAGGTTGCAATCCTGACTGAAGGGTTGAAAAGTCCTATTACGTATGCATGTATGTATGTTTTGATGGTCGGTTAGAGTAAGAAGAGGCAGTCGATCGTTTTAAATACTTAAAAAGGTATGTGAAGTTTACGAATGAAATCGGAAATTGTTAGTTCCAAAGTGGATTCAATATTTTACGGATTAACAAATGTCGCCAAATATTGTTGAAAATATTCGGGTCTAATACAGTCGTTAATAGTAACCTTTAGGAATGAAGTTTTATTTCGTATAGATTGTACTAACCCCGCTCTATAGGGTAACCCTATAATAACCTCTATAACCCTGTTGGTCTGACAAACTTCATGTTGATATTCGATGTCAAATAACTCCTTGCCTAGTACTACTAGTAATCACGCAGGTGCTTCCTTTTGATATCCACTAACACTGCATAGATGCGAAGTATGTACTTTTATGATTCATCCTCTTCATTACAGAATCTGTACATTTAGGATTGCGGCGATTCTTATTCTGAACAAGTGTTCTTTGAGACTCCAATGCTAGGCTAAAAAAGGTTAGATTGTTTGAGAATAGTGTCCATCACTTTCCATCTTCGATTTCTCTGATAATAATCTTTCAAACAATTCTTTCCACTCCACATGAAAGTTCTGGCCTAATTCCCAGCAGATTGTCCAATCAATTCAACAATATCCAGGAGTTATCCTTATATAAGCCAAATCATTCTCGTGTTCAACTTGAATTGAGAGCATCTTTCGTTGACATAGACTTCCGCTCGGAAGATGCTTGCAAACTTCTACACAGATTTCGAATATTTCAGCTTGGAACCATATACCATCGCTATCAGTCCTTGAGCCGATATGACACAATATATTAAAAAATCAAATGTATATTAATCATATTCTGTTCAAAGTCTGCTTAGGTTAACACTTCACAGGGAGTGGGCGCTAACGTTGCCCTGCTCACATGTCAAAACGTCAAATACAAAAAAATCATTCAAATTTGATTTGTCTTAACCGTTAATTTAATTTATAGTTGGTGCCATCTAGATGTCATTGTAAAAAGCTTCCAATGGTTTGAGTTCTCAATTTAAAACCACTTTTAGCGCAGACAAAACCCAAAACAGTATTCCTTTTGCACACACAGCTGCTGAAAATGGTAAAACAAGGATGTCATAACTGCGTTTTTTGTCTAGTTTAGTGTTATGAAATCTCATAACAAAAATAGTTTAAACAAAACCTATCCTTTTTTCAAAAATGGAAATGAATATAGGATTCTCCTTAGTTATATGTAAAATAAGTGTTTATATATCATTATTTTCCCCAAGGAGATTCACTTTAGTGAATCGATAAAACAGTAATAAATCATAGCCTGTGAAATCAAGAAAAAGGCTTTGAGGCACTAATCTCTATGGTATATCATAGTTGTTTTCCATTTTCTGAAAAAAGACGCTGTTATGTGATGAAGACTACTCCTTTGTACCGTTTAGAAAACTCAGCATCCTTTGAATCCCTTTTTAATATCTATAAAACACAATAGTTCCCAAGAACATCAAACTCAATTTCAATGTCATGCCATTTAATTCATACCTGCAGATGAAAAGTTATTATTTTCAAGCTACAGAGTGTTTGTGCGCATTCTTCTGATATCTCTGTTTAGAAATACTCAATATATCAGATCTGTGAATGATAGGCATCTATCATAACCTTTCGAATTTTATAAATTTTAAAATTTCCTTTCTATTCCCAAAACTGCTTTTCTCTAAAAAAAAAAAGAATAGAACTTATACCTATACTTCCTAAGCAATAACCTAATGCACTTCCCGTATGGCAACCTCATTGTAGTGGACTAATGAATAAAGAAAATAAGAAGATGGGCCAGCCCTCTATTCTCTAAAGGATCTAATGAAATAAGAAAAAAATAGTTTCTATTTTTAACAAAAATATTTAAAAAATTTGAAGTCGTAGTCCTGGGTCAAAGCCCAGGCTAGACATCTCTAACAAACTGATGTACGAAAAATATTTTTTCGGTGACGGTGGCAGATTTCATGTAAAAACTCTGAGAGTAAATAAAATTGGCATGAAAAATTTCTCAAAAATCTGTCGTTCGGAGTCAACTTAAAACTGTAGGTCCCGCCACTAGTGCATAAACTTAAAACGAACAACTTAAGTGGTGTGAGAAGCTAGGTCGTAATCCTAACTGAAGGGTTGTAATGGCTGATTATGTACATACGTATATAAAAAATATTTCCTGGCGCTTAAATATTTTTGACTCGGTATCATATAAAATATGTTCAATAGTTTCTAAATTTCTGTATTAAACTTCATTACGAACTCATACTCACACTATAAATCACATTTCTCTGCAATTACCACCAACTTTTAATATACATTGCAATCGAAACAAAATATTTCCCATTTAAGCTACTTTTAAACGCTTAAATTCAACGAAATCGCTTGATAACATTATTTTAATCTCTTCACCACATCAACTTTAGCAGCCAATTCAAAACATTTCCCCTTTATTCGTCAACAAAAAAAACGTAAACAAAGAATATGAAAATCACAACAAATCAACAGATGAAGAGAAAACTAAAACGAAATAAACAAAGAGAGTAATGTGCGCTCACAAAGAAGATGGAATAAAACAAATGTCAAAGGAAATGACAGAGGCAAAAGCAAAATGTCAGAAATGAGGCATTTTTCATTCTCATTAGTCGACAAATTTTTCTTGTGTATGGACGTGGAACGGCAATAAAGTAAACGTGAAAAAAATAGTGTTTATCTATAGAAAAAGAAAAATTTTATTAAAAAAATATGAAATGAGTGAAAAAAATTAATACACAATGTGAAATTTACAACAATAAAACGCATAAAAATCTATTGAAAAGCAAGAAAATTAGCAGAGGGCGAGAGAAGAAAATTAAAGGAAATTTAAATGAATTTCTCAAAATGTAAGTGTTTGTTCGTTGGTTTGTGTAAGCTGCTAGTGAAAATTTTTTATCACAATTTAAAAGTTAAAAGTGTATCCCTTGGAAAAACGTAAATCAAAGTGAAAATTATTTAAATTTTCTACAAAATTTCCCACAAAATGCATTAAAAAAAATACAAGAAAGAAATTAAGAAAATGTTGTATGAAAAAAAATTAAAAATTTTGTGTGTGTATTGAGTTAAAGTTGGGGGGTGTTCTTGTTCTTGTTCTGCCTATTTTTTTTTACTTCACTCACTCTCTTTCTCTCTCTCATTCCAACAAAAATGTAAAACCAACAGCAAAAACAACAACATCCAGCTCATTTGGCCACAACTAAACAACAGTGTAGTGTGTAGTAAACGTTTGAAATCAATGAAAACCAACCATTGGCCCTGAGGATATATTAAACAGTCGCGTGTAATGTTAAAATGTGGTTTTTTTCTAAAGGTTTTATTTGTTATTTTCTAAATTCATACATTAAATATTATATCACACTATAAAAATTAACAAAAACAACAAAATTATTGTGGTGAGTAAGCATAATAAGAGGCATATTATTAGCAGTATTCAGTGGTTTATGGTGGTTCTAAATTATTGAAAGTAAATTTAAAATAAATAAATGAATAATAAAAGGGGTGTACATATGTACATACAAGAGATACCTATATGCTAAGAAAATCAAGCTGTTCCTTTACTGGGCATAAACGGGAGAGAAGGTTTCCTCGGATGTTATTCAAATTTCTCCGAAGACGGCTCTTGGCACCTTCTTGTTGAAACGACAAACCGTCCAATTTATAATCCTATATTGCTAGGCAAATCAAATCAGTTACTATATACGGCAATAGCACACTGAATTAACGTTAAAAGTTTCAACAGTTTCCCGAGACAATGGCTCTTCCACAAACATTTCTCCGAATCTCATATGCAATATTTTTGTTTGTTGGTGAAACAACCGATTGGGTAAAGAGCTTTATTGCTGAAAAAAATTGTGTCCGATAGACATTAAAAGCCTGTTGCTCTAGCTCCAAATCAGCCTATCTATGGCTTTGTAATTATAAACCGTAATGGAAAAAAATTTTAACAACACAACTTTTAAAAGTTGCTTAATAATAAACCACTGCGCTCTTTTTAACAACTGTGTGCATTTGTAAAGAGAATATTCCTTTAAAAGTCTAATAATGGCCCCTTAATTTATTTTATTTTTCCCTGCTCCGTCTTAATAACATATCTAAAAGAATGAAAACAAAAACCAAAACAAAAATGAGAAAAAACTGTTATATTTCGTATCGGTTGGATGGCTGGTTGACTGTGAAACTAAGATAGACAGTGTTGCCATTGTTAATGAAAAGTTACCATTTTTCTATGGAAAGTTTACAATTTTTAAGAAGAACTACAAAAACGATTCTGTAAATCAAATGAACAATACATACCTATGTATGTAATTTTTAATTCACATTGTTAAACGTTCGTGCTATCATTTTAAAAGCATTTAGAACTTTCTTTGGCGATGGACACTCTCATTTTGGCGATGGGCACTGCAAAATAAATTTAATAACTGAGAGCTTCTGATTTGACAGTTAACCTTGAAATACTTTCATGTACATACAAATAAAATAACATGAAATGAAGAAATGTAGAACTCTGTTGTTTTAGATGATTTTATGTGGTAATATGTGCCTAGTGTTTGTTATTGATAATTTTATGGAAATTCCTTATAAAATCTTAGTATAATTAAGACTTAAGTTACAATATGTTGTCCCCAAAATATTTTGTCGTACAGTAACCTGGACGTAGAAGACATAGGGTGAACATATTTCATTTATGTGTAGTGAACAATAATGGAAAAACGAAACTTTTTATGCGGGTAAAAATAAATTCGAATTAGGAAAATTAAGACACAAGCAAAAACTGTTAGCAGAGGCACTTTTGGTGTTAATAGAGTAAATTTTTACATTAAAAGAGTACTTTTAACAGTCTAACTGTGGCTATCTGCAAAAATCCATATATTTACTTACTTATTACAACACTCTAGTCAGGTTTACGACCTAGCTTACAGCGCGACACCTAAAGTTTTATGTCGACTCCGAAAAACAGATTTTTGAAAAACTTTCAGAACAATTTTATTTACTCTCAGAGTTTTTCCCAGAAGACTGGTAAGAGGAAGTCGTCTAATAAATATATTTTCATATTTCGTTTTGTTAGACATATGGGGGTTGAGGCTCAGTAATCCAACACTCTACCTACTAGACTGCTTACATACATTTAGAAGGTTATTACGGGATATATGGTATGTAAACTAAAAAATACCATTATACCTCCAAACAAAGGTTTCAAGGCCTATTAATATAACATTGAAGGAACGGTTTTGTAAAAACTGATAGTTATTGAGAAAATTTGCTATGAAAAAATATAATTTTTTGTACAATGATAGAAATTTCTCGGATGGATCGAGGCAACTTCTTAAAAAAAGCTAAAAGTCACACACACGCATGGTAATCCAAGGGGTCTACTATAGGACCATATTATTAGCGGCATATCTCGAATTGTCTTGGAATGCGAAAAAATTGGTTTTGAAAAATCCATTTTTTGAAATTACTAGGGAACAAGGTTGACTTGATTCTTTCTTGGCCCCCAAAACAATGGTTAATACCTTGAAAAATTTATATTGAAACATTATGCCAAAAATCCAACATAGTCCCCCATGCAGAATCCAACTCGAAAACTACATTACTTGTGTAAAAAAAAAATAAACCAGAAATTAAACTGTCAATAGGCCTAAAAGTGAACTAAACTTTATGTTGAAGGACCCTGTATTTTTATTATAGGCCTTTAGCTAAAAAGCAATAGGAATACCATACATAGTATGTATTCCATTCTACTAATATCGTATGAAAAAATTTAAAAATTAATTTTACTGCACGGCAACACTGACGAGATAAACCGTATTTAATTTCATGAGAGTGAATGTGTAAATGTGTGAGTAACTGCTAAATGTTGTTGTTCTTGTTTTTTTACATTTCAGGGGTGTAAAGAGGTGGCTGTAACTTTAATACTTGAGCGAACTCACAGCAGAAATATAAAAACCAGCAACAATAACAACAAAAGAAAAGAAAACAAAAAAAAAATAGTGGTTGTTGTGTTGTGGATGGAGTGTTAAAATACGCGAAAAATCAATAAAAATTTGTTGAAAAAAATGAAAAAAAGGAAAAATAGTTGAAACGAACGAAGAAGCAATAATTACAGTAAAAATACAAGAAAATTTATTTAAAAAAATTCAAATTCTTGCAAAAAAATTAATAAAAAAATTGCAAAATTCTATAAAAAAAAAAGAAGAAGAATTATCAAGAAAATGTTAAATTTCATCGACAATTACTACAATGTAACTGTGTTTGTGTATTTGTAAGTGGCTGTGGCTGTGGCTGGATCTGTGATTTGTGATTACAAATGTGTAGTTGAGAAAGAGTGTGAGTAAAAGAAAGAAATAAAAATCTATGACATCCTCTTAAGTATCCTTTTAAATTTGTGCTAATTTTACCATAATGTTTCCATAATTATTGTTTTTTCTTTTCCTGCATGTGGCTATATGTAAAGTGTGTGTGGGTGTGTAAGTCTCTTCTTCTTTTTATTAAAATCAAAATTCAAGTGCCACTTGTGAAAAGACATTTTCATTCTGTATTGTACTGTGTGTGGTGCTTTCTTTAAATGACATAAATAATGATCGAGTGTTTGTTGTTTTTTCTTCATCTTTTTCTTCTGCAAAAAAGAAAGTCCTTTCTAATTGCTGTCATTCTTGTTGTTGTTGTTGTTATTATTATTGTTGTCATTGTCATTATTATACTCTTACGTCTGTCATATTATTACCCTCTTATAATCAATTGCAAAAGACTGGTTTGTGTGTGTTCGTGTGTATTTGTGCTTTTAATTCTAATAATAGCTCTGCTACTATTATTACAACTGACTGATATTCTGCTCTTGATGAGCAGTGGCTTAAAGGAGTGTTTTCTTTTGTAGAAGTATGTAGTGAGGCTTTCGTCAATAAAACCGTTTACCCATGTTTGATAATAAATTTGGGATAATATACTGATAATATACTGGTGAATAAGTTTTCTTTTAAGGCAATCGTCTTTAATTTGTCAATTACTTCGAAACATTGATGATCGAAAAAAATGCCTTATCAGCCAGAACAAGCAAAAATTTATTTTTCTTCCAGTTTAAAAAATAAACGGCATTCGAAAGGTTTTATTCCACTACAAGTATTTATCACAAATCTTCTTCACGTATAGTCTGACTTATCTTTTCTTCGGCTTCCCTGTAAACTCCAAACATACGCTGCTTTTATTATGTCATCTTGTAGTTGACGGAACGTTTGTCCCTCTTACGCTTCTATTGGCCACGGGGATTCTTCTGTCACTGTCCATAGATCCTTATTGAATATTGTCCTTGACCAAAATAGTTATCGGATTGTTATCTCCATGTAGGGGTTCACTTTCCTTTTCTATGGCTTTCCGCTGAATTTCCTGTCACGATGTCTTGCAGTTTTCACAGCGTATGTCCAAGGCAGTTTCTATAGCATTTTAGAATTTCATTTGCCATTGGAAACTTTCCTGTTGCTCTCCATTGACCTTGTTTGGTTATTGTCCCTAGCCAAAATAATTGTATTCTTTATAAGGGCTATGGACTGGCTACGGTATTTAATCAAATGCAGCCATCGTCAGGATGTCTAGTTACATGCGAAACATACATTGTGTGTCTTAATTTTATACATGAGTGTTGGGACCTACAGCTTAAAATCGACTCCTAACGACAGATTTTTACATAGTTTACATAGTTTTTGCCACAAATCTGCTGAGAGGAAGCCGGAATATTTTTTCATATTTTCGTTGTGATGTAAGAGCTGGGGTTTGAACCGTGACTTTACATGTAATCAGTCAACACACTACCTACTAGACTACGGCGACTTCAGTTCCTGTTACATTTTAGAATTTCATTTGCCATTGGGAACTGTCCTGTTGGTGTCCATTGATCTTTATTGGCTATAATCGCTGGGCAAAATAGTTGCATTCTTTCTGTAGACCTTCATTTTCTTCGGCCTACATGCGGTATTCAGTCAATTGCAGTCATCGTCAGGACGTCTAGTTATATGCGAAACGTACGTCTAAGATAATTTCACTTGTGTCTTAGACTATTAGTTGTAAGGGGCAATAGTCCTATTATTGTTAATGGACAGCATCGGCACTTGAGGCACTTACTTAGCGCATAGTTTTTTGGATTCAATACGATTTTTAACCTCACTTTTGATTGTCATTAAGTTCAGTTTTTCAACAACAGATCGTACATTGTCCGACTAGCATTGTCGCTATGTTCCTTTCATCGACATTCCATGAGGATTCTAGTCGAGAGCTATTTATGGCGATATTGTTCGTCGGCTTCTCCTATGTGCACCGAACTCAACCTTATTTTCATTATCCATCTCAAGAGCAATGGGTTCGTCCACAGCAAATGGGTGCATTTTGAATGTATTTTGTTGAGCTATGTATTGGAAATCTAGTTTTGAGTTCAACAGATGCCCAGAGTATCCTTCCACAACAGTTAAGTTTAAAATTTTTTCATTGCTTCGACTGACACGGGTCGTGTTTCGTTTCCGTACAAAAGTACAGACTTTATGTAGGCTTGGTCCTATTCATTCGGTGAGTGAAGATAGCATTTGATCCTCTGGGTCATACCCTGGGTGTTTGTTCCTCAGGTGTCGTGGGGATACAATTATGTATGCGGTTCACTTGCAATGATGCTACGTTTAACTCCTGGATACAGATCTCTTGTGTTTCTTTGAAAGATTTGATTTCTAGCAGAGCGTTTTTGCAATGTTTAAATAATTTTTTTGTTTTTTCTTCAGGTATTATTTTCAGAGACAGGTTCGAAGTGAAGTGCTCTATCTTGAGCGCTAATTTTAGGCATTCAACATAGTTGCCTGGTATTGGGAACTTGAATTACTCGTGTTTATATACCCTCTAGGTTTATCCTAGTTTTACTACCAAAAAAATGTGTAGAATTCCTTGAAAGCTCTGCATAAAAATTTGCAATTCTGATTGTATAGGTTAGGTTCACTTTCTGTTTTCAACACTGATTCTTCTTACTTACAAACACACTTAATATTGACTGTAGTGTGTATGTGTGTCTCTGTTCTTTTCTTTTTTTTTAATAAAAAAAAAAAACTACGTTTTATTTCTTTATTTTTATTGTATATTTTCCTTCTCATTTACTCGGGCTACGATATACTGTGTTTATGTGATATACACGAGTATATTCCTTCATACTTACCATCATACCCTCCTCCAATGAATGGACGTCATTGAAACTGTCAACTCTTGTTTACGTTTGTCAGATTTGAAGAAAAGGAAATTTATTTTCATGTTTTGCATTTAAAAGGATTCCACATACAATTCCCATTGAATTGTTGTTTGTATACAGAAATCAAAACAAAAAAAAAGCCAACAACTAATACTCTTCACAAGGATCCACAAAAGCAAAAGTTTTTATTTCGTTTTTTTTTTTAATTTTTAAAGAAAATATTGATTTATTTATTGTCATTTGATTTGTTGGGTAGAGGATATCCTTTAAATATTATGCTGCTTATTTTTTTCTTTCTTTTTTTTTCTCTTACTCTCTATCCTTAGATTCCCTGTCAGGAATGTATCAGGGAATTGATTTATTTACGTAAACAGTCGTCGTCTCTGTTGCTTCTTTTGGTGTTAAGTTGAAAAAATTTATACGAAAATGGAAAAATAAATTAATTTGCAGAATATGTATTTCAAATAAATGATAATCTCTGGAGATATCTGCTGTATACGATAAAAAAAAATTTATTTTCAAATGATTCACCCTTTGGTTGTACGTTTCACAAAATTGCCCACTTCAGTCATGCAATATTTCGATTCAAAAACCTTACTTTTAAATTATAGATTTTCAGAAATAAAACCCATATGTTTTAGCATATTTTTTTAATTAAAAACTTCTTTTCATTTCCATTTATTCAGTTGAAAAGAACCCAAGTGTAACGAACATTAATTATTTCACACTCTTCACCATTGTGTGACAATCAATCAAATGTTTAACGTCAGCTTAAGGCCAACAACATGCATAACCATAAAACGAAAAGCTTTTAATGAAGTAATTAACAGTAACCCTGTTTTTAATAAAAAATTGTCAAGAAGTATGTTTTCATACCAAATGCAGTCTTTATTACTCTTTTGATTCTGAAAAGGATTAAACCGTCATATGGTTAACAGATTAGACTATTTTAATAACATCACCACATACTTACATACATATATACTATACATAAACAATTGATCATTACTACCCTCCTTCATACATACATACAACATACATAATTGGTCATTACAATCCTTCAGTCAGGATTTCGACCTAGCTTCTCACACCACTTATATTGTGTGCGTTAATTTTATACTTGAGTGGTGGGACCTATAGTTTAAAGTCGACTCCGAACGACAGATTTTTGAGAAGCTCTTCATGGCAATTTTATTTACTCTTAGAGTTTTTGCCAGAAATCTGCTGAGAGGCAGTAGCCGAAGAAATATTTTTTTTCATATTTCGTTTTGATGCCTGACCTGGGATACGAACCCGGGCTTTACGTCTAATAAGCCAACACACTACCTACTAGACTACGGCGACTACTCTTGTCAAACCTTATAGAATAGAAATGTCAACACAGTTTAAAGCGTCATGGCGACACATCAAATTTTACTCATCAAATTTACGTATATGTTCGTAATATTTATTGTGCTCAAACACAGTAAAGAAAATTAAAATTATTTTTCTATTCTTCAAACTCAACTCGGCCAATATGGGTGAGTATTTTTTACCAACATAATCACAAACGATATTACATTTTCGTTACAAAATTACATTTTCGCAACAAAATTACATTTTCACACATACAATCTGCAATACATACATAATAAATACAATGAACAAGTGCTTAAATTTAGGATTTTAGTACAAATAATATAGAGAAGCAAACGAATACAAAAAATAAAAGATAATTTCATATTTCCCTCGATTACAAAACTTTTTGAACACGTTTCGAATGCTCATCATTCAAACATATTTAAAGGGTGTCTCAATAATAATGCACTCTTGCATGTTGAAATAAAAACACGTACTTTTTGAGATAGTTTTGAAATTTTTTATATGGATTGTTAAGAAGACATGCTCCGGTTAAGTAGGGAATAAAATGGCCACCGCGGCTATGATGACAGGCTATAACTCGTGTCATGAAAATTTCTTTGACTTTTCCACAGAGATGTGCTTGTATTTCACCCATAATGGTTTAAGCTTCTGAGTAGGCTTAATTTTGTACGCATGAAGCTGCTGGTCTTCTGTTAAAATTCACTATGTAGTGCTTCGTATCATTTTATGTTGTTGAGAACAGTTGTATTTTGCGCGTTTACTTTGGCCGATTGCAAGATTCGTTTTCAGCAGTAATATTTTTACATATCGGTAGATTGAAGCACAGAAGTCTTACTGTCCATACCCGACTAAGCTTTTCAATTTTTTTTTTTAACATTCTTCGAATGGTTGAAACCTTAGGTGCACTTTCTCAACTGAAAATTCATCGAGTGGTCTCAGTATAAGCTTCCAAATCTTTGTAATAAATTTTCTCAATTATAACACATTGTTTGCGTGACAGAGCGGGCTATGGTATATTTATTAAGAGTTCTGATGCTAAACTTTCCTATAGGTTGCCTGATTACTGCAGTGTTTTCCCGTTTGAGGTAATGGTTGTTTTGATTGCTTCGCAATACTTGTTGCTTGCCAAGATTATCTCCGAAAATTTCTTGATTTACTTGGACAGGCAGGTTGCATTTAAGTCCTAACAAACAAAGTTTCAATGTCTCTGCTTGTTCATGAATGGCTCATTCAAAGGTAACTCTTATAAGGATTCCGATGATGAGCCTGATGGGGCCTCTACAGAGCTCGTAATATCCGACATATGTACATACATATATACACACATAATTGGTCATTACAACTCTTTAGTCGGGATTACAACCTAGTTTCTCACACCACTTATGTTGTGAGTGTTAATTTTATACAAGAGTGATGGGTCCTACGTTGTAAAGTCGACTTCGAACGACAGATTTTTGAGAAACTTTTCAGGTCAAGATATTCTGAATGCCTCAGTCAAATTCAACACTTTTTACACTTTTACAGAAAGGCTTAATCGGGTAGTAGCGGGAGGGTGCAATATTACTATGCTCTGCTGGACATATATGGATAAGAAGAGAATCGACTTACTTCTGCTCTTAAATCACATGGTCATCCATCGTAACGTTTTTCATGACAGTAACGATTCTCACGGACCACTGCCCCTTTTGGTAGGCATGCCGAAAAACTTGTCATTCCGGCAATTGATTTGTGCCGGATCTGTGGGTCTGAGGAGGAGGAAGATACTGTCTGTCATCTAAATTGCTGTTGTGGGGAAAAGATGGAGGTTTGCGACCTCTCATTTTCTGACATCCTTGACCGGCTTTCTGACATAAAAATTGCTGCAATAGCAAGATTTACCCTGGTTTTCTCTAGGAGATGTTTTATACTCGCTTTAGTAGTATCATTAGATTAAGGGCCATTACTAAAACTTGCCATTAACTAAAGGGAAGATTTTAACGGGCAGATAAATTGTTTTTCAATATTATAAGTGGACAATATGGTAGAAGTGGGCGTTAAGCTAAAGGGTAACTACCGGTAACTTTTAAAGTTAAGTTTATGTTTGAACCTGCAATATTATATATTATTTTCAATATGGCAACTTCAAATATAAACAAAATGAGCATATACAACAAAAAAACGAAGCCCGTCGTTGCCACTGCGTTCAAAAAAAAACTTGTTTAATTGAGCAGTTTTATCGACTTTGCTCCGGCACTGCCATATTTTTGAAAAAGTTTTATCTGTAAGTTGTAATAACGAAAATAAGTTAAAGATAACCTTACAGTTCCCTTTAGCTTAAAGTACCTTTAACTAAATCCAAGTTTAACGGCAAGTTGTAATAATGGCCATAAATTTTAAAAGTACAGTCTTACTGAGACACCCTTTACACTATGTACACACAAATTGCTGTTTTATCTCAAATAAGTATTTGTATCTGGCAGTAACGACTAAGTCTAATTTAATTATTAACTAAAGTAAGACAATTTTCCCATACCTCCCCTAAAAAATTTTGTAATACTACGCCGCATAAAATAAAATAAAAAAACCGAAGCAAAAACCTATTCTTTCCACTAAAAGTAAAATAAAGCAACAGCAACAGCAGCTATTGTATTGGGTTGCTGTAACTAATTGTGATTTCCATTCCAAACAATTTACTTTGAACCTTCAAGAAATTAAAAAAGATTGAAAAAAAAACCTACGACGATAAAAAGTGATTTACCTTGAAACCGTATTCTGACCTCTTGGCATCATTTTTTTCTGTATTTTTTCTCTTTTTTTTTTTTTGACACACAATTAGAAAAATGTTCGAAAGAAAAAAAAAACATTTTTTTATTACGAAAATAGTCTCATAAAAAACGCCGCATTAATCCATATTAAAAGACGAGCGCATTGTAATACAGAATATAGTACAAGACTTTAAGAATTATGAACTAAATTCATAGTCTTGTATTATTTGTTCATTTTTTTTTATCTTTTTTTCATAAATGATGATGATGACTTTACTACACACTAAAGTTTTTTGTAATTCTTCTCGTTTTTTTTTTCTTCATTTTTGTAGGTTAAAATTAAAGTAGAAAATATTAAAAAGAATGACGGAAAATAGTAGAAGTAAAGCAGAGAAGAGAAGAAATTATGAAATGAAATGATGAAAAATTGCGTAGAAATCTCAAAAGCTGTTGGCATATAATGAAGCTGTTGCTGTTACTATTAACGCGGTGATATGCTGTTTCAAGCGACAAAAAAAAAATAAAAAAATTCTAGTGATGCAGTACAGCTGTTAGAAATGAAAGCTACTGGAAATAATTCCATAGTTTCCAAAGTCTCTACTTATTTTTGTGGTTGATTTTCTTTTTATAGAATAAGAAAAAATACAATGAAATATTGTAAGAAGTAAGAAAGAAATTTCATCAAATACATCTGCAGTTTTAAAGCAGAAGTTGAGATAACCACGTTGCCCATTTGCTATTTTCAGTTTTCCCTCCTTCTAAACCTTCTATTGAAACAGAGGAGCAAGTTGGTGGCAGTAGTTAACTCAAGTTAATTTCTGGCCCATTCTGGGCTATGGATCTGCTGTAATTCTGATAGGCCCATAGTCACATTCAGATCGATTACGTGTTTTCTTACAAAGTAATGACTTTTAGTCTGACTCCAAATGCTGGACTGAGTAGGAGATTTCTTGTGAAAATTTTGCATCTAATTTTGAATTTAAGGGTTCCAAGACTTGGGAAATACTTACATAATCGGGCATTACAATAATTTTTTTTTTTGAGGGCAAAACTTAGAAAATGAGCCCTATTCATGGAGAGCATTGTGTTGGAAGATAGGAAAGATAGTTTAGAGGAGAAAGGATAGAGGGGAGAGTGTGCGACAGTTTTTAGTCTGGATTGCAACCTAGCTTCTCACGCCACTCATGTTGTATGTGTATGTGTTCACAAGCGCCCTGACCTACAGTTTAAAGTCGATTCCGAACAACAGATTTATAGGAAACTTTTCATAGCAGTTTTATTTTTCTCTCAGTGTTGTCTGCCAGAAGTCGCCGGCAGAAATATTTTTTTTATATATATCGTTATGTGCGAGATGTCTGAGACAGGTGTTGAACAACGAAACCTAATATAATAAGCCAAGACATCGGAGAATATTCTGTTTAAATGAGGTAATCGGAACACCGGCCTATACCACGTTGTATATTGTGAGCTCTGTATCATCCCTAGTCAGTTCATCCGCAATGCAATTTTCGACGGTATTTTTGCTCTATTCTTTGTTTTTAAGTCGGCGTAGTCTAGTAGGTAGCTTATTAGACGTGAGGCCATGGTTCTCCAGGATGAAACTTCAGGTCAGATATCTCGATCAAATCGAAATATGAAGAAAATATTTCTTTCAAAGATTTCCTCTCAGCAGATTTCTGGCAAAAATTCGGAGAATAAATAAAAATTACTGTGAAAAATTTCTCAAAAAATCTGTAGTTAGGAGTCAACTTTAAACAGTAGTTCATGCCACTCATGTATAAAATTAGCACAAACAACATTGTAAGTGATGTGAGAAACTAGATTGTAATCCTGACTGAAGGGTTGTAATGACCAATTAAGTAAACTAAGATAGGAATGATAGAATATTCTTTTGAACTTGTCATTTGCGATGCGAAAAGTAATATTTGAGGTCTATTTTTTATTTGATAGTAAACTAACCTATGTCACAGGGTTAATTTATTATTCATTATCATACGCATTAGGTTGCCTAACGGATTAGAGATTTTAGATTAAAAGTTTTCTTTTTTTTTTTGTGTTTAATTGAAGGATATATTTTCAGCCCATTTAAACGCTGAAATATCATAAACAAGCAAATACCATATTTAGGGGTTTTTCCGAATCTAAAAAAAGCTGATAAGAATTGAATTGATTTTTTCAAACAATAATACGACGTCATTAATTTATTCTGGCATTTTGCTCTCTTGTTATCAGCATCATAAGACAGTTTTTTATTGATTAAAATCATATTTTCGGTTCGTTTGCTGTGTTCTTTTCGTTTAAACCATGTGTGAAATGTGTTTTAAATGAAAAATTCCAACAAAACAAAAACGAAAACGGTGCTGGATACAGGGAAAATGTTTTTATTAATGAAATATTAATCTCTTATATTTGCACAAATGATTTCACAATAAATACGATTTTCATTTTCAATTGACGAGGGTGCAAAAACCATTTGCTCGAAACCTTATCTCTCTAACAACACACACCCTTCAATTTACAACAAATTGGCTGGGTTTACAAAAACTTGGGGGGGGGGGGGGGGTATCGAAATGGTCTCTCTCTCTCTCTGCTTAGGGAGCTTTAATCACAAATTTTTTTTTTCAATTTCCAAACATGTTACAATACAAGTTATGGTTAAACACCTCCATTAGACACTGTATATTGCGCTTCTTTAAAAAAAATCGTTTAATTTATTGAACTAAACACACAGTATTTACTTTAAAGGTACATACGTTCGTTCATTCATTTACCAGGTATTTTTCGCTTTGTTTTTTCTTTCTTTCTTTTCCAATATTCAACTTGGTTGGTTGGTAATTGAGTTTCGATGACTAACAGTCGTGATTGCTACACATTTTAGCAGCAATATTTGTACAAAACAAAACAAAAATTTATAATAATAACAACAACAATAAAAAACATAAGAACAAAATTTAGCAATACAATATAAATTATTTAATTTGGTTTGCTTTTAAAAGGCAAACGTCGAAATACAACAAAAAAAAATGAAAAAATAATTGCAAACCCATATGGAAACGTTAAAACGGAAAACAAAAACTAACGCTTGTTTGAAAGCCGTTTTTTTTTCTTTGCTATTTAAACGGCTGTTTAATAAAGATGTGCTAAAAAATCGTAAATTGTTTGTACTCCTCAAATCAGCCTATAAATAGCAAATGTTGTTATAACAACAATAACAACAGTAGCAATAACATCAAATATATGTGTTAAATGAATTAACAAATCTTGTATATATTTTTTTTATTAAATTTAATTTATACCAGGAAAACAAAAACAAATAAAGCTGGTGTAGTAAATTAACATTTTTCTAATTAACAAAATTACTAAAGTTGGTTTGTTAAGTTTTTAATCAGTTGTAATGTTAGCGTATAGGTACAAGGAATTTGGGAAAAGCGTAGCAGACTGGACTACATTTTTTAAAATTCTTGACTCCGCTCACCATGCCAATAAAGATTATGAAAAGAATTTTATACGTGAAAACACAAGAAAATTGTGAAATATTTTCTTTATTACAACACAAAATCTCCTGTTAACTCGTTACTTACATAATTGGTCATTTCAACATTTTAGTCAGGATTACAACCTAGCTTCTTACACCACCCATGTTGGTGGGACCTACAGTTTAAAGTCGACTCCGAATGACAGATTTTTGTGAAACTTTTTCATGGCAATTTTATTTGCTCTCTGAATTTTTGCTGAGAGAAAGTCACCGAAGAAATAATTTTTTCATATTTTGTCGGAGATATCGGATCTGGGATGTGAACCGAGGCCTCACCACACTACATACTACTCAATCGATATTGAAACTAATGATGCTTTAGAGCCTACCGATGTTCGATCGCTCAATCCATATTGAAACTATTGAAGCTTTAGAGCCTACCGACGTCCGATCAGGTAAGTTAACCATCTAATTCCTATTTGGGAACCTGAAAAGCTAGCGAGTGGAAGTTCTTCACATCATTTGAGCTCCTTATCAAAGGGGATAATCTTTTGTAAGTGCAGCCAGATCTGTTGCAATATTATCCAAGTAGATATCCTTTCCCATCGTGTCTAAACTATTGTTTATAGCTTACGATCAATTTCGGTTTTAAGTAAGGAAAAAGGCATACAAATCCATTGATCAATATCCATTATTGGCGGCTTAGTACCTATCTTAGCTAACATTTCAGCGGCTTAGGTTCCGTTAGTGGTATGCTATTTCTTATATTTTGATTTCGATGGTTAAATAGAACTAAAAAAATGTAATTCATCGACCAAAAACATGCAAAGTTATCGATCAAAAACTGCAACTCATAGACTTAAAAATACAAGTCATCGTCCAAAAAAATGCAAGTCATCGTCAAAAAAAAAAAAAATACTAGTCCTCAATCAAACAAATGCAGATTCCGTCACTGCTATACTATTCTTTTTATTTCGATTTCGATGGTTAAATAGACGAGGCAAGTATGCGTTCACTTACTGTTGAATTATCTGATCAATGTGTGTGAGTGGCAGCTTCGCTAGTCTATCAGCGACTAGATTTACCTTATTGTCACAATTGATGGGGCAAATTGATAAAACATGAATGAAGCATCTATGTAGGTTTACTCGTAATTTATAATTGGATAATAAAGTCGCCGTATACTAGTAGGTAGTGTGTTGGCTTATTAGACGTAAGGTCACGGTTCAAACCATCAAAACGAAATATGAAGAAATATTTCTTAGGCGACTTCTAAGCAGATTTCTGAAAAAAACTCTGAATGAAAATAAAATTGCCATGAAAAGTCTCTCAAAAATCTGTCGTTCGGAGTCGACTTTAAACTATGTCCCGCCGCTCATGTATAAAATTAACACACACAACATGAGTGGTGTTAACAGCTAGGTTGTAATCCTGACTGAAGGGTTGTAATGGCCAATTATGTACGTTTCAAAGCTAAGTATCCAGTCTTTGAACCTGAACACTACTTGCTTTGATTGAAATTTAAATTCCTTGAATTGCAACGTTACTTTGAATGAAAATCAATTACCTTTAGTGGCACAAAAAGCTTAACAAACGGAAATAATGTTAGGACAGGATATCATATAAACGACCATGACCAACTGCTGCTATTCCACCTGTTAAAAATTTTCCATCTATTCTGGGTTTTTTTTTTTGGCAAATACTTGTTCCATTACCGATTAGTTATGCTTTAAAAAACGAAAAGTATTTTGAACTGTTTGCGTTGCCATAAAAGAAGGCACAGATGTCAAAATTAGCTCTCTGTGTGTGTGTTTGGGTGAAACAATAAAGTCACTTGGAACATTTCCAATGTCCGTTTTATAACTGCATTTCAAAAATGTATTTCCTTTTCTAAAAGATTCATTCATTCATTCAAACATTTTGCATTTTTTTTGTTTTTTTTCATTTGAAAGACAAAACAAAACCGATTACAATTCACTGCCAAAAAAAAAAGAAGAAAACCGAAAAAAAGTTTGTTGACATTGGGTTCGTTCGTTCATTTATTTCTTTTTCTTTAAATTTTTTTGCTGTTTTATTGCAATTGTTGCTGTGTCATATCGTAACGTATCGTATCGTATACATACAAAATTGTATGTAAAAATATTGTTCGTCTGTCTGTACGTCTGTCTGCCTTACCGCCTTTACTATTAAATCCCTACATAGTGTTGGTGATACCAACAACAACAATAAACCAACATGAAATGAACAAAGTTCTCCTTTTTTTGTTTGCTTCTGTGGGATATTCCGTTCAGACCCGCCAGCCAGCCAGCCAAAATAGTGAAACGCATAATGAAAATGATGAATGAGAATGGAATTGGAAGTGTGTGAGTAAATGAATGAGTTTACGACCGCGTCTGGCTAAAAATTTCAAAGTGAAATTTCGTTCCGAGTTGTGTAGACACACATACAACGCATGTATCACTTATATCCATCATGTAATAGGAGGACTGATAGCGTGTGGCGCGTGTGGAAACTCATATGCACGATTGCAAAAGGAAAATCAAAGTCTTTTCAAAACAACAACTTTGATTGTTTTCTGTGTCGTCTTCATACGTGGGAGACGTGCATACAAATAACAACAAAAAAAAAAACAAAACGAACAACTACAACAATAAACACAAAATAAATAAAAAACTCTTTAAAAACGAAGAACAGTAACAGAACATAAAACGTGAATGACCTAAAAACGGAATACCGTTAAAGAATTTTTATTTAAATTTCCGGAATTCAAAAGGAAATTTATGAGTTTAAATTTAAAACTTGTGGGAAGCGTCCAAATTGAAATGAAAGATTAAAATCCAAAAACAGAACAGAACCGCATTGTGCCCTTATGGTAAGCGATGTGGAAGAGGCCTATTTACAAAGCTTCTATTAGTGGACTATCGCGTAATTCTTCTCCGTCAGAAATCAAACAACCAAACTAGTAGCTATGCGTACTTCATTCTTTCAAGTTTGCGCTGTAACATAAGCAAGCCTTTTGGTTCGGTAGGAGTGCCAGCGCTTTTGAACTATTGCTTTAATATCAAGAATTCCAAAACAGGTATCCTTAATGAACCTAGTCATGTATCAAGAACTCCAAAACAGATTTCATTACGGTCAGGCGTTACTAGGGACCGCAGACGTAAGTATCGAAACTTTCCTTCATCGGCAAAAATCAAAAAGTGCAAGTCATGGATCAAGAAGTGCTAGTCATCTACCAAAAAATGCAAGTCATCGTCCAAAAAAAATGCAAGTCATCGTTCAAAAAAATTCAACTCATCCACCAAAAAAATTGCAAGCCATCGTCCAAAAAATGCAAGTCATGGATCAAGAAGTGCTAGTCATCCACCAAAAAATTGCAAGTCATCGTCCAAAAAATGCAAGTTATCTACCATAAAATGTAAGTCATTAACCAAAAAATGCAAGTTATCGTAAAAAAATTGCAAGCCATCGTCAAAAATTGCAAGTCATGGACCAAAAAAAATGCAAGTTATTCACCAAAAAATGCAAGTTATCGACACAAGAAATGGAAACCATCCACAAAAAAGCAAGTCATCGACAGAAAGTTTTGTCCGATTTAGTATATGGAAAACTGTTTGTTGCTCATTTAATATAAACAATTAACTTAGTCGCTTATATCTCCGTTCCCAAGTAACGTATGAGAGTAAAGTAACCTGTTTTGGAATCCTTGATATCATGGCTAGCCAGCGCACTATTCCGATTTAACCCTATTTATATTGAACACTTTTTTTTTGCTCATTCGATGAAAACAATTAGCTTCGGCACCTATATCTCTGGTTCCAAGTAATTCCCGCCTGAAGGAACCCTTTTTTGGAATCCGTGATATCATGGCTATCCAGCCTACTAGGTCCATTTCCCCTACAAGTCCATTTTTTATCCATTTTAGCCCTATTTATACAGAGCACTTTTTTGTTCATTTGAAGAAAACGATTAGCTTCGGCGCCTATATATCTGGTCCCAAATACCGAACGACCGTAAGGAAATCTGTTTTGAAATCCTTGATACCATGGTTGTACAGTGAGATAACTGCGGCAGTCCTATTTTTCCACAATATCGGTCATTCTCCCCAGACTATGTTCAATCCAGCGTAGGTTATTTCAAAGACGTCGTATTTCCTCCATGATGGCAAGATCCAAACTTTATTTCTTAACACGTTGACTGCCAACTATGAGATAACTCGTAGATTGCGTTCCCTTCTAGGGTGCCAACTACGAGTTATCTCGTACTCACTAAACCTAAACTAAATCAAATGGTCATTTTTGGCCAGTTTTCTGAAAATTGCCGTGGCAATCAACGTGTTAAATTCTTAATTTCCGAGTTACAATTGTAAAATTTTCAAAACACTTGTAACATTACACAGATGCATTCAATTCTTCTTACTCATCTTTTAAACAAAAAAATAAAATAAAAACCAAAAATAAATCATTTTATGGGAGTTTTTTCTAAAAATAAAATGCAAATGTAACCCACACACAATAATTTATATTTCATTTGATTTTTCTTTTTTTTTTTATTATAAAATTATTTGTTTAATAAACATCGTTTATGAACAATGCAAAATACGCAATTATTTTATTCGATAAAATACACAATAAAATATGGATGTGTCGATGAATACTGAAAGTAACACTACGCTTGGATGAGATCATAACATTGGTGATAAATAACAAAATTGTAGCTTTAGGGTAACAAACTGAGGAAAAGATGTGCAAGTGAAATATTGCCTTAGACCGCAATCGTTAAGCTAAGCTAGAGAGAAGAATGTGTCAATGATAACAAATTGCGTCAGCCCGCTTGAAAGGGTGTTTTTTTAGCTAAAGAATTTAAGATAATAATATAAGATAGAGATATTGTTGGAGTAAATTTTTTATCACAATCTGGTTGAGAATTTCATGCCATTTAGTTTTTAAATATTGTTTTTGGCATATGTCCACTACGTCTTCAAGTTTGTTGACTAATTTTTCAAATATGTCTGGCTGTATGGCATCAATAGTGGCTTGAAAACTAGCTTCAAATGCTTCAAAAGTTGTTGGTTTAAGCAATGATTTAACTTAGGCTCCTCAAAAAATAGAATCCAAAGATACTCAATCACATAAACAGGATGGGGTCAAGTGAACAGGACCATTTCTAAAAAGAAACGTACTTACTTAATTGATCAATACAAGCCTTTAGACAGGATCACAACCTACCTTCTCACACACACCCATGTTGTATGTGTTAATTTTAATCGAGAGGAGCGGGACCTGCAGTTTAATATCGACTTCGAACGTGTCACATCTCGTTCTTTTTCATGGCAATTTTATTAAATCTCAGGGTTTTTGCCAGAAAACTAAGGAAAACAAGTCGCCGAATGAAATATTTTTTCATATTTCGATTTCATTCGACTTGACTAAGCCAGGATTTGAACCATCGGTTCTTGTCTAATAAGCCAAAACATTACCTACTAGACTACCGGTGAAATACCTGTTAAAATCCTCAGATAACTCTGCGATAGTCCGATACATAATACACATACCTTCTCATTGATAAGATTCTATCAAATCGGTTCGAGTTGTCTTCATCTTTCCGTTCTCAAATCTTTTCAAAGCGCTCCTCCTGCTCAATAAAAAGGTTCTGGGCTCCTTTACGGTATGGGAGTTGCCCTTCCAGCAGGTTGATCTGCTTCCTTTTGACACATAGTGTTATGAGATAGTAGTGTGATATTCCGTTCTCTATACATACGTACATACATAATTGGCCATTACAACCCTTCAGTCAGGATTACGGCCTAGCTTCTGACACCACTCATGTTGTGTGCGTTAATTTTATACGTGAGTGGCGGGACCTACAGTTTAACGTCGACTCCGAACGACAGATTTTTGAGAAACTTTTTAATGGCAAGTTTATTTATTTACTCTCAGAATTTCACCAGAAATCTGCTGAGAGGAAATCGCCGAAGAAATATTTTTTTTTTTCATATTTCGTTTTGATGCCTGACCTGGGATACGAACCCGGGCTTTACATCTAATAAGCCAACACACTACCTACTACACTACGGCGGCTTCCGTTCTCTATACTTCCAGTTTAAGCTGAAGTGAGCACAACCTTCGATGTTGTTAACAATCACTTGGAAGCAACTCAAAAGTTTGCTTATGTGTTCTGAATATTTCAATCGCGGCCAAATAGTCAGGAACGATGACGAAACGATATTTCGGCGTCATCTTCAATACTTGGCGATGCAGCAGTAATATTCTCTCCAGTATGCACATTTCTTTGGCTTGTTGATAGCTTGGAATCGAGAAAATTAAAATTTGTGCAAAAATGGTGAATTATTTGCTTATTAGCATGCTTTTGTTGACCTTGAAATGGACAAAGTGAGAATAAATGCCTACAATTTAAATCCGTACTTCCCGCAATAAACGATTCAAAAGAAACTTGCCAAACTATACTAGAGAGAAATGTCAACACATTTTGACATTCTGAACTGTCAAAACGTAGTTTTGTGATATCGATAATTCACATGCATTTAAAAAAAAACACCCGATTCTATTCAAAGTCACTAAATCTGTTCGTTCGCCTTGAAAACAATAAAAAAAATAATCTCTTACGCTTCTATAATTATGGAGAATAGGAACCGGTTCCAATCTATTCAAATTACGGTTATCAAATCAATCAACAAGTGGCTAAAGAACGACCGGCATACACAATCCGATTATATTCTGTGAGATTACAAACGGTTTCGAAGGGGGTACATGGTTCCATATTTGTATTGTTAGTCGTGTGTGAATCATCCAATATATCGTATTGTATGTATACTATGTACGTACGTACATACCATATACCATATGGGTACAAACAAGTATTTATTTCACTTGTTGTTAAAAAAAGAACATATTCATGTGTGCATCATGAAATACTTTAATTAAATTGTTGTTTTTTTTTATTGCTATTGTTGTTTTTATTTTTTACTTTTTTTATTATTATTGTCGCTTGTCTTATCGTTGAATTTCTTAATAATTTAATATTGTTGTTGTTGTTGTTGATCTTGTTGTCGGTCTATTTTGCATTGTTTTGCGCGCAATTCACAGTGATTTTAAAAATAATTAAAAGCCTTTATATGTTCTACAATGCTATTATTATTGTTAATAATAAAAAAATATAAAAAAAATAGTGCGGAAATAATGCCGTTCTAATTATGCATGAGTATTAAAGAAAAGAGGTTTTAAAAATAAGACATTAAATACGTCAGAAATATTCTATATCTGGCTCTGAGAAAACAAGAACAGAAATACATACATTCATAATTGGTCATTACAATACCTTTCAGCTAGGATTAAGACTTAGTTTTTCACAACTACTACCTTTACTGCTACTAATACTACTATTAATACTACTAATACTACCTCTACTGCTACTAATACTACTATTAATACTACTACTAATACTACTACTAATACTACTATTACTACTACTACTAATACTACTACTACTAATACTACTACTAATACTACTACTAATACTACTATTACTACTACCTCTACTGCTACTAATACTACTACTAATACTACTACTAGTACTGCTACTACTACTACTACTGCTACTAATACCACTACTACTACTGCTACTACTACTACTGCTACTACTACTACTTCTACTACTTCTATACTCAACAACTTTATATTCTTATTGGTCCCTCGAATAATGAAAATCGAATTCTCTGTAAAATTATGTCCTGAAGAACATATGTACATGAATAAACAAAAATAATCAATTTAACTCAATGCTGACTAGTAAATTTTAATTTAGCTAGATGGACCCTAATGTTTTACAAAGTGGACTTTGAAAAAGGGTTTGTTTGAACATATTCAATAGCCTAAATTGGAAGTTTCATTACCGAAGTTGTGAATCATTACAGATGATAGATGCCTTGTAACATATGCCTTCGTTCTTAAAACCTCAAACAAAAAAATCCAAACATTTTTCTTGATATTTACGTCGTAACATGTGATTTAAAAATTTATAAAAAAAAAATTCCAATTAATCTGTGATTCTCAATTCATCACACTTCCATAGGAACATAATTTAATCAACCACACACAAAGGATTCATTTCAATTAATTGGGTTTTGTTTTGCAATTTTCTTTTACAGATTTTCATAAAGATTTTCAAATCATTTAACAGATTAAGAGTGTAACGGGGAAAAGCAGTTAAAACCATAAAAAACTCTCTAGGGAGAGTTTAAAACAAAGAAAACTCTTCAAGAGCTTTTAAAGCTCTAAAGAAGAATAGAAAGGAAAACGAAACGGAGTGGAGGGCAGTGGAAAGGAGACCAAAGAAATCACCACCCATAATACGCTTACCATGAATGTAATGCGTAAGCTACGTGGCACTGGCAGTGCACCAGCTGGTAATGGCACCAGCTCTAACAATACCTCACCCGGCTCACATCCGGCCAACGGTGGCTCAACACTGCCCACCGCAGTCAGTGAGGATGCCATGCTGGATGCTCGTGTTCAGATTAGTTTGCACACATTGAAAAAGTTATTCAATGAGTACACCCATCCCAAAGAGCCTTTAAGCGAACAGGAACGAGACATGAAACTCTACCAAATGTTACCATTATTTTGCAAGGTAAGCACAAAATGAAAATGAAAGGAATACGAAAGGATGGGATAGGAAGGAAGGAAATGTATGTTGAAAACTTTGTTATTTTAATTGCTTTTTTTTTTGGAATTTTCCATTTTGCAGGTTTTTAGCGCTTGTCCTGCTTCAGATATGAGTGAAAAATTTTGGGATGTTGTTGCTTTTTGCCAGCAAGTTTCACGTCTCATGGTTAGCGAAATACGTAAACGTGCCTCTAATCAAAGTACAGAAGCAGCATCGATAGCAATTGTGAAATTCTTAGAAATCGAAACAACCGAAGAAACAAGCAGTGGTTGGATGCTATTGTCAACGTTAAATTTATTGGCAAACGGCGATGTCTCTCTGATACAGGTAAGAGGAAGAGCAACAGGAGATTAAAAAAACTTTCGCAAATGCATACGTATGTATACTGTATATGTGCATAGATGTGGAAAGTATGTCATGTTAGATGAATGGAAAGGATTAAAAACGTTTTAAGGATTAATTTAATAAAAGTTAAAGGATTTAAGTAAAGTGCATACCAGTTAGCAAGGAGAATGAACTCCGGCATTCTAAGCATAAGGTATAGCATGAACTGAAAGCTTAACAATTGGTTTTATTATAGCTGCTATATACATACATAATTGGTCATTACAACCCTTCAGTCAGGATTATTGACCTAGTTTCTCACACCACTTATGTTGTGTGTGTTAATTTTATACATAAGTGGCGGGACCTACAGTTTAAAGTCGACTCCGAACGACAGATTTTTTGAGAAACTTTTCATGGCAATTTATTTACTCTCAGAGTTTTAGCTGCTATATGGAACAGGAAAAACTCGTATATCCATCAGTTGTTTTATAGAAGCTAGGTTAGATAAGTTTAGGAAGAATATCACTATATTAGCAGTGGCATGCCTTTATTCTGAGACTAGGAATAAAATACAACAAAAACAAAATCAAATGTTGATAGAGGAAGTCTTCATTCTGAAGAAAGATAAAAAAGAAAAGAGAGGAGAGATGTCTTCTAACTATCACCTTCAAATTGACATAATGTCCAGTAGATAGATCCTGTACCGGAAATATATCCCAAGGCAGTGAACCCCTATTAAATTCTCAAACTTACAGTCCTGTAGATCTAACAATTCTTCAACAAATATATTGATTGCCTATTTACTTGCGAACAAGCGCAGTGACATAAAATATGATGCACGGTACCTTTTGCCTCTTCACATAACCAACAGAAAAAAGAGATAACCATGTTCCATCTGTTGATCCTGTGTCTAAATTGGCCATGCCCTATTACGGCTCCTATAAAAACTCTTAATAACGAATAATTTCGTACCTGTGTGATTAAGATGTGGCCTATAAGGTTCTTGAAACCTTCAGCTCGATATCGTTGTGCTCTATTGTTAAGTGAATCGAAACTTTATTCAATAACTCTAATAATAACTTGTGGTTTCACGATCTCCACCATCTACAACTTCGCACCCAATGTTACTGCAATATCAAAGTACACAGCATAAAATGCGAAAGTCAAAGTTTCTCTAAAGCTAATATTACGTAAACTAAGCTTTACAATTAATTTTTCCTGACTGATGAACATCAGAAAATGAAAATAACAAGTCAACAGTATTACTGAGTCTAGGTTTTTTGTACAGTATATCAACACCTAGGCTTAGCGCTTGGTTTTCATAAATACAATACAACTCTCGCATAGCACTGAGTTTATAATGGGAAAACTAGCTGAGCTGACCTAATCCAGTAATTTTTTTCTCTATTAATTGAGTACGATAATTCGTATGGGAACTTATCACTCTTTTTCATATTAAATATTTAAACTGGCCGTCCTGGTTGCTATATTAAGGCGAATTACTTTTCTTATATTAGGTTTTATAATGTCTTACGTTTGCTACTACAAATCGCCAATGTTGAGACAAACATATTAACAATTCAAAATGACGATGCAAATGCGGATCGTAATTGGCTCTTCTTTGTGTTACAAAGAGTATCAGAAACAGCCTGTTATCGCCTTTTATTATTTAACATTTTCTGAACCAAATTATGGCAAAATTAATTCAGATATGAATCTCGTCGGATAGTCCACACAAGGGCCTAGGGACTTTGATGTGCTTGGCCTCAGTCATATTTGACAGATGTTTGCTCTCAGAAAAAAACATAGAATGGAGGCTTAACACAATATTTGTTTCTCCTAGTTTTCATCAAAACTAAGATCCGAATATTGAACAGCAATAGCTGCACTAAAGGATGTTGTTACTATTTTTTGCAAAAAAAAAATGTATGAAGTGGAATTACTGTGCGCCGTCTACTTTAAATACTGTCAATCTTCTGGTCTACACTTATAAATAATGAGCCTTTTTGGATTACTACCAAACTTTAAAAGCCGCAATTTGCACCCGGGGATACTACAACAATTACTTTAGATTGAAACTCCTACGATCGAACACGTGTTTCAGACCCTCGCGTACGTCTAGTGAAATAAATAAGACACTCTGGACTCAGTTAGACCAAAAGGAATGAAACAAATGACACGTTTAAGGATTACTTGAAATAATTTATAATGGACCTGTATTCCCACAGGATTTTATAGGAATAAAGTGTCGGTTTAAGGTTTGGAAATACGATCATATTTTAAACGGATGTCAGATATATTTTTTAAGAATATCCCTAGGTTCTGGTATATAACATAAACCTGACCTTACCTAGCTTGTTTTACAATATAGTTTAAGCCTGCCTTGTTACTTACTTTTCATCTAATAAAATAGCATTATTCGTGTCTAATAATTAGCTTTCCTAAAGAAGGCAACATCCAATAAAGTTTTCCTATAGATAATGTAGGAGCAAAGCCCAACTATCTAACGGCATGAATAGAGTTTATGTAGAATTGTGTTTTAAGTATCAAAATTTCTTTTATAGGTTATGACCGCCGCTGCAGTACCTTCAACTTTAGTGAAATGCCTGTATTTATTTTTTGATTTGCCCGCGGTGGAGGAGGACTCCCCCTCAGAGAAGCCCAGTGATTTTAATGCATTCGAACGACGCACCCTATTGCAAAAGGTTTTCGTACAATTATTAGTAAAATTATGTTCTTATCCCTATCCGGCAGAAGAATTAGCACGCATGGATGATTTGACGCTATTATTTTCGGCCATAACCTCACCATGCCCGACGCACAATATCGTTTGGCGTAAAAATGCAGCCGAAATCTTAACCACAATATCACGTCATGGGCTAACTGATGCCGTTGTCAGTTATATACATTGTAAGATGGTGTACAAATTAATTGTAATTATTTTTGGAGAAATTAATTTCCCCTTTCAATTTATTTTAGCCAAAGGCTGTATGGCTTTGTGTGTGGATAATATGCGCCGTTTAACATTTGGAAATCCCTTGGAAATCGTTGAAATGTTTGTAACCGTATTCTGTTTTCTTAAAGACTCTAGTCAGGTATCGCAAATTCTATTGGACGACTTCAAGGCATCACAGGGTTACATATTTTTAAGTGACTTTTTGCTCAAGTAAGTGTGAAAGCCTGTTTTGAAAATCGGTTCCTGAATTTGTTTAATAATTTTGATTCCTCTTTTTAGATTCGATACATCACGCACTCAATCCATTGAAGTCCAAGCGGCCATACGCAATTTGGTGTTGATGATTTCCTCCTTGTGCATGTGCGGTTTCAATGAGCTGAGACCACCACAGGCCCAAATCAATGCTCTGTTTAAAATGCAAAATTTTCAAATGCCTCAGGCTTCCTCAAGAGAGACTTGTGTACGAAATGTTTATGCTTTCCAGGTATTGCAAACTGTTTTCCTTAAGGCCACCTCTACACCATTGTGTTGCACTATATTGGATGCAATTTCTCGTGTCTATCATTCCGAGAATGCCAATTATTTTATCTTGGAATCTGAAAATACTCTGAGTCAATTCACCGAACGAATACACTTAAAAGGTTCACAGATCCAAGAGAAATTCTTTGATTTACTTGAGTTCATAGTATTTCAATTGAATTTTGTGCCCTGCAAAGAATTGATATCGTTGTCGTTGCTTTTGAAAAACAATCACTCAACCAGCTGCAGCATATTGTGCTTGAAGACTTTGCTGAACATTCTAAGACACAATAACGTGTTCAAGGATGTGTACCGGGAAGTAGGCATACTGGAGGTATTTGTTACCTGCTTAAATCGTTATGCTGACCATGTGCGCAAAATTACCAAAGATGATGAAAATGCTGTGGTTAAGGAAACGGAAACGGAAGATTTGGTCGATGCCATGGGTAAACATGTCCTAGAGGCTCTTACCATCTTGCTAAGTGGGAATAACAACAATGCCAATGTATTTAGGGAATGTGGTGGAGCAAAATGTATTCACGATTTGGTGAAATACAAACATTGTCGGCCTCAAGCTTTGGGCATTATAAGGGAACTTATACTCTCCGCAGGAGGTGATGATGACATGCTGTTTATATTATCAGTTATGCATGCAGTACCACCTTATCAGGTAGAATTTAAAATACAAATACTCAATATGCTTTTGGGCTGCCTTAAGGATTCACATCGTACACGCACCGTGTTTCGTAAAGTTGGTGGTTTTGTTTACTTAACCAGTGTATTTGTTTCGCTGGATGGTAAACTGTGTGATGATCCCTCGGCTACAGAGGAATGTGAGGGCCAGATTATACCTCAAGATGATTTAGTTCTATTGCTGCAAATGGTATGCCAGACATTGGCCACTGCTATGCGTTTCGAACCGGCCAATGCGAAATTTTTCCATCAAGAAATTTGCACGGCTTCTTTATGTGATACATTGCGTTTGCTGGGCTGCTTTGGTAGTTATACAGAATTGCCCGAATTTAAGGGTTTCTTTAAGCCAGACACTGTAAGGCAAAAGTATTATCACGATGTATTTTCGGGGGATATATTGAATTATAGGTAAGTAAAGTTTGCTCTTAACTGTTGCTTAAAGTACTAAATATTTCGTTTTCTTTTTCTTTTTTTGTTGCAGTTTCGACTCAACTATACCCCGCTCTTTATCCTTTGTATGTGTGGTCTACCGTCTACTGTACAGTATTGCCTTGGATAACTTTGAATCTCCCAATTTGAATAACATCATCACAATCTTTAATGATCAGCATAATCGTTCGCCTACCAAAGAATTGGCCATAACACCGGCTCACCCCAATCAATTGAATCTAACGCAACCCATGCCAGAGCCACGTATTGTACATCCCGGTGTGGTATTATGTATGCTACAGCTTTTGCCTAGCGTTACGCATGAAGAGCAACATATGCTTGCCATTAATTTACAAGTTTACTTAAGTGAAATCATTAAATCTTTGGTGCGCAGTGAACGTAATCAACAAATAATGTGTGATTATGGTTTGGCTGGCCAACTATTGTGTATTGCACGCCGAGCCTTATCGGAAGAAATAAATCCTTTACACGTACCTATGCAATACATATTGGAAAGATTAGCAGCCCAGGCGCTGCAGCCAACGGAATTAAGAGAATTTCTACGTTTAGGTGAGCCTTTGTCATGTGCTGACATCGATTTGAATAAACCTTATAAGATGGGCGGACCAGTGCCCTTGACACGCATTAAAACCTTGGTATCCATGACCACGCCGAGAGATTTTCGTGCCCATGGTTCCAGCACTTTGCCGCCTTTTGTGGAAATGGACATGACAGCAGAGGGTTTTGGTTGCTTGTATCTGCCCTCTTTAGCTCCGCAGGCCACAGCCACAGCAGGCGGTACCATAGATTCAAATACCATAGGTGGTATTGGTTCAGGAGATCGTATATTTCCGCCACAAACTGGTCTCTCGTTCTCGACCTGGTTTTGTGTAGAGAAATTCTCCGATCCCAAGTCGGATCCACATTGTGTACGCCTGTTGACATTGGTACGCACGATACATAATCCACGAGAGGAAAATTTGGTTTGTTTGTCCATACTACTATCGGCAAGGGACAAAGCTATTGTGGTGTCCACCCAGGAAACCCTAGTAACACCAAGTAAAAGTAAGTGAATATAAAACTTTTATAAAAACTTTGATTCTAAACGTTTGTATTTTTTTGAATAGGCCTTGGGGATTGGGAACCCGAAGGTTCAGATGATAATAGTGCACGCATTTGGTGTCCGGATCTTTTGCATGAAGGCCAATGGCATCATTTGGTGGTGGTACTAAATCGTGCGGTATTGAAGAATTCTAGCCTTCAATTGTATTTGGATGGTTCACCTTTGCATTCGCAGAAGCTACATTATATCTCACAAAATCCGGGAGCTGGTTCTGCCAATTTGCCTGTGGCAACATCGGTTTTTGGTTATATTGGCACACCACCCATATGGAGACGTTATTCTAGACTGTGCTGGAAACAAGGTGTATGTCATCTCTTGGAAGATGTGGTCAATCAACAAACTGTACAAACTATTTATAATTTGGGACCTCACTATATGGGTTCTTTGCAAGCTCCTCAAATAGGTAAAAAGGTGGAACCCTTGGGACCTTTGGTGGCAGAGGAAAAAGTTTTATTGGGTCTAAATGCAAAGGCTGTGTCACAGTTAACATTAGTGAAAATTAGAAAAGTATACAGTAGAGCAGATAATAAGTCCATAGCCAAGCAGTTGGGCATGAATTCCCATGAGAATGCCACGCCCATTAAGTAAGAGATTTTTATTCATGAATTCTAAAAGAAAAAAACTCAAATAATAAAATTTCTCATATTTTAAAGGATTTTGCATAACTCAGCTGGTCATTTAGCGGGCGCAGGACGTACCCTAGGTGGTGTAGTTGTTGGCTACTTGGGCGTTCGAGTATTTAGTCCTCATCCCGTCTCTGCCATGATTGATACGGTAGGTGGTTGTAATGTTTTGCTAGGCATTATTGGCATGGCCCAGGATGTGGAATCTTTATATGCTGGCGTTAAGGCTTTAACCTGTGTGGTGCGCAGTAATCGTGCGGCACAAAGTGAAATGGATCGCAAACGTTGCTATCAGACGTTGGGCATGTTTTTCAAAAAGAAAAAGAATCTACTCAACTCCCATATACTACACTTAACCTTTGGTTTAGTGGGCACTGTCAATTCGGGGCAGGATATGTCAGCAATACCCAATGTTACCGCATTCCAAGATCTTTTGTGTGATCTTGACATATGGCATAATGCACCGAATGGTTTATTAAGATCTCTACTGGAACATTTACTGGAGCTAGCGGTGGAATCCAATGAAAAGAAACAGAATGTGAAGATAATGCGTGAACTACAATTACTCAATAAATTGCTGTACATAATAGTCGATATACAGGATCATTCCACACGTGAAATACTTTTTAATTTAGTTGAAGCTTTGCTGGGAGGACAACCACGTCATTCGGATTTATTGCTGTTTGGACAGTATTGTGCTTCCAAATTGCCTAAGGCTGAACAAATCGAAAAGAGTTTAATTTTACCCTCCATGAAACCAACACCGAATCCCTTAAATTCTGCAGCTACTGCCGAAAACGATACAATTGCTCAAAACATTTATCTACGTAATCGTTGTTTGTCTCTTTTACACGGCCTACTATTTACCTCACGTAACACCGTCAATTATATTATCTGCGATGATATTTCCAAAACATTAGGCATGGATTGGCTCTTGCTATTCATGCAACCTCATGTGCACTTTACAACGGTCATCATTGCTGTACGCATTCTGGTGGTGGTTTGTGCCAATGAAAGCTTTTTGATACGTTTTCGTGATAGTACTCACAATGGCGGTTATTTAAGATTTACGGAAATGGTATCACAAAAGAAAACCTTGGGCATTGGTGCTCAACAGTTAAGTAATCGGCCGGCAAGTGGTACTAGCACTGTCATCGTTAGCTCCTCGAATGTTTTGCAACATTATCCCACCCATATAGCGGGTGAAGTAAGGACAGCAGCATTAAATATACCAGGTAAGCGATTATAGGCATATAACAAGCCTTGTGCTTATAATGTTATCCTTTCCTTATTTTTAAAGGCTTCCAAATGCTAGAATGGCTATTACAATACCATTTGGATGTTCCTGAATTATATTTTCTTATTACGGCTTTAATCATGGGTCAACCGGTTAAGCTATTGGCTACAGAACACACTAAATTTGACTTGGATCGTGTATGGTCTTTTCTATGGGGTGCTCCTGTTTCGGCCAACACCAATATACCCAAAATGAATATCTGTCCGGAGGCGGTTTGCGTTCTCTTGGGCATGGTTAGAGCTATAGTGCACGGCAATGATTTGGCTCCTTGGCTTACCAGTCATCCAGAGACAATCATACAATTACTCTTCAGTCTCTATCAGAATCTCACCGATTTTATGCCGGTCATGATGACAGGCGATGTTATATCATCGCTAGTAGCTGTATTGTTTCCAAATAGCAAAGAGGATATAAACGAATCAGAGCCAAATAGTGGCAATTCTTCGCCAGTAGAGGAGACAGGCTGCTTTTTAATAACTTCCACCACCCTGACAGCACAACATTCGGCATTAAAATTAACAAATCATCCGGTTCGGAAATGTATCATAGATTTCCTGCGTGTTATTGTTGTAGATTCCTTAAGTTTAAATATGCATGGCAAATCAACGCCGGTTATTGATTTAGTCCTTGATGCCTCTCCCGAAAACTCCGAAGTTACTTTACAAATTGAATATCAAACCGAAATTATAAGCGCTTTAATGGATCATTTATTGGCAGCCGATATTTTATTGGGTGAACAAGCAGCTCTGTCTTTAGTACCGCTTATACAAAGTCATACCCAGCATATAGCCCCCAATGTTTTTTACTTTACCGCACGTGTAGTGGATAAAATGTGGCAGGGCTGTTTGACACGCAATCCCCATGAGATATTCGATTTTATTATTAAACTAATAGCCCAGGCCAAAAGAAGATCATCGTCTTTATCTCTGGAACAGCTGCATCATTCATTAAATCGCACTATATTGTATTTACTGTCAAGACCCACAGAGGCCATAACCGAACAGATGAGCGTTTTGGAGGCTTTGCACAAAATCATAACCCATAGGCTGTTGATATTTGGTGCTGGCAATCATGAGCTGGAATTCATAGGCTGTCTAACCTATTGTCTAATGCAGCTAACTTCGGACATGAAGATTGTATTGGAGCCTTCGACCACACGCAATACCACCTGGCATGTAAATCCTCAGGCCGAAATCATAGAACCCAAGGATGAGGATTTGAATCAGCTGCAGGTGACTTAAATTGATTTTCATTTTGTAAAATACATTGTTTTTATATGTTGCAATCATTTTTAGGGACGCAATTTAATAGTGGGTGCTGCTTTTAGAGTGTGGGAGGAGTTGTATGTTTGCAAGAAGCCTGCCATAGAAGAAGTTTTCAAAGTTAGTTTAACTGCACCGCCTACAAACTCCAAGGCACCCGATTTGCAAACCACTCGGGAACAAGTCATGGAGTTGGCTTCCAAATTGTGGTTTAATTATGTCGATACTGAACGCAAAGCTTCGTATCGTATACCCTGGGAAATACACAATCAAATTCAGTCGAAGATACAAAAAGTCACAGGCGGCTTAACGCGTTTGGCCAGTAGAAACAAAGTCAAGAAGGATGAATCCGTGCGCACAAAATGTAATATGAGCAAGGAAAATGCCTTTGAATGTACCGGCATACATGTGCAGTTGATAAAGTGAGTTACTCCGATTTGGTTTAAGGATTACAAAAAGCAATTTTAGTTGGTCAATTATTTTTCATTCAATTGAATTACCAAAATTGCTTTCAAAAAAATTTTTTTGCCTAATTTTGCTTGTGTTCTAAATTCTAGAGACCTTTGGGAATTGCGCTGTAAACAATACGTACAAATGTTGCAACATACCCTGCGTTATGTTCATCAAGATTGGCTTCTATCCGAAACGGAGTTAACCCGAGAACGTGGCCTATGGGGTCCAGAGGGTATATCATCTCTGGACAAATGGATTTTGGATACCACAGAAGGACCACATCGCATGCGCAAGAAAACCATGCGCAACGAAATGTTCTATCTGCACTATCCTTATCGGGCGGAAAACGATCAACGTTCCGACTCACGTCAATTAAAGGCTAATAAAGTTGCCAGCAGTTTTGATAGTAAAATCTATTACACCCATTGCCAGCAGCCACCGCGTATACTATTCGAAACTGATGCCGCAGCACAACATCAATCATTGCATCAACAGCATTCAGTAGATGCTGCCGTAGGCAACAAACAAAATCAGGCACATCATCCGCCGTTGCAGCAATCGTCTAAAAGTGAACCGGGCGGTTCTAGCAATACACCGCCTCCTTCACCCAATGAAAATCGTTTGGCACACGCACAAGAATCCGTAGAGGCTAACAATCAAGACGATGACGAAGAAGACGAGGAAATGACAAATATAGCCGATAATGAAACGTTCCTTAGACTGCTGGAGGAACAAGAGAAAATCTCATACATGTTTAGATGTGCACGCATACAGGGTTTGGATACGTTTGAAGGCCTGTTACTCTTTGGCAAGGAGCATTGCTATATAGTGGACGGGTTTACGCTCTTAAAGAATAGAGAAATTAAAGATATTGACACCTTACCGCCGGGAGCCTATGAACCGATTATACCCAATTCTGGTGGCACTACACGCCAGGGTAAAGCACGCCAATGTTCAAAGTTTTGCTATGAAGAGATACGTGAAGTCCATAAAAGACGTTATCTATTGCAACCCATTGCTTTGGAGGTATTTTCTGAGGATGGTCGTAATTATCTGTTAAGTTTTCCACGTAAAGTACGCAATAAAGTGTATCAACGTTTTATGGCTCATGCCACGGCCATAAATGATAATGCCCAACAGTCGGTGGCGGGCCAAAAGAGAACGGCTAGTGTTGAACAAACCTCAGGCATATTTAGTAGTTTGATAGGTGAAACGTCTGTCACACAAAGATGGGTGGTAAGTTGGAATTCGAAAACATTTTTTTATTTCGAAATTTTTATTCGCAAAACATTTTGAATTGTTTTTTGTTTCTTTCCAGCGTGGTGAAATTTCCAACTTCCAATATTTAATGCATTTAAATACCCTAGCCGGTCGTTCCTATAATGATCTCATGCAATATCCAGTTTTTCCCTGGATCCTAGCTGATTACGATTCTGAAGAATTGGATTTCAATAATCCGAAAACATTCCGTGACTTTTCAAAACCGATGGGTGCACAATCTGAAGAGCGTCTTGAGCAATTTCAAAAACGTTATAAAGTAAGTAACAATCGGAAACTATTGTCCGCAATCAATAAAAAATTTGTTTTTATTCTACAAAAAGGAATGGGATGATCCCCAAGGTGAAACGCCACCCTATCACTATGGCACCCATTACAGTTCGGCAATGATTGTGTGCTCTTATCTAGTGCGTTTAGAGCCCTTTAGTCAACATTTTCTACGCCTGCAAGGTGGACATTTTGATTTAGCAGATCGCATGTTTCATAGCATAAAAGAAGCATGGTTATCGGCTTCGAAATTTAATATGGCAGATGTTAAGGAATTAATACCAGAATTTTTCTACCTCCCCGAATTTACCACAAATGCAAATAATTTCGATTTGGGTAAGGCTTAAGAGACATGACTTAATGAAGTTCAATAAATTTGAAATTATTTTGTTGCATCCACCAGGTACCAAACAAAATGGTGAAACATTAAATAATGTTATCTTACCGCCTTGGGCTAAGCAAGACCCACGTGAATTTATAAGGTTACATCGCAGTGCCTTGGAGTGTGATTATGTTAGTCAAAATTTACATCTGGTAAGCCTAGTTATTCTTGATAGCAATAAAAATATTTAATTTTATTTCATTATTTATTTTTATTAAAGTGGATCGATTTAATATTTGGCCATAAACAACAAGGTCCTGCTGCCGTCGAGGCCATTAATGTTTTTCATCATCTATTCTATGAAGGCAATGTGGATATTTACAAGTATGTTTCCATTTATAACTTTAAACACAACAAAATAAAATATTTTTCTTTATCTAGCATTGATGATCCCTTAAAGAAGAATGCTACCATTGGTTTCATTAATAATTTTGGCCAGATTCCTAAACAATTGTTTAAGAAACCTCATCCCGCCAAAAAAATGTCTGGCAATAGACATTCAACATTAATAGATCCTAGCGCTTTAATACAGGGCAATACTACGGTTTTACAATCTGATCGTTTGTTCTTCCATAATTTGGATAATCTCAAGCCAAGTTTACAACCCATTAAGGAGCTTAAAGGTCCTGTGGGTCAAATCTTGCAACCGGATAAGACTGTTTTTGCTGTGGAACAAAATAAGGTATGCTTAAATGGATTTTTACTTAGAAATTGATTAGTAATAGGATCATTAAGGCAATGGTTGTCCTCCTAGTTTCTATAGAACACTCGCATTCCATAATTTAAGCACGTGATTTCACTGATTTTATTTTATAATTTTCTTACTTAGGTCATGATGCCTCCATCTTACACAAAATACATCGCTTGGGGCTTTGCTGATCATTCCCTGCGCGTTGGACTCTATGACACAGATCGTGCCTCATTTGTATCTGAAGCTGCTGCACAGAATTCAGGCGAAATACTCACATGCGCATGCCCCAATTCGAAAATGATTATAACCGCTGGCACAAGTTCTGTTATAACCATCTGGAAATTCGATGCCAATCGTAAAAGTCTAACAGTGCGTCATTCACTGCATGGTCACACAGATGCAGTGACGTGTTTAGCAGCAAGTGCTGCTTACAACGTTATAGTATCGGGTTCTAGAGATGGTACCGCAATAGTATGGGATATGGCAAGATTTACATTTGTCAGGCAATTAAGAGCACATGTAGGGGTAGTGGCAGCAGTGGCTATAAATGAATTAACCGGTGATATTGCCACCTGTTCGGCCACTTGGTTGCATGTATGGTCGATAAATGGTGATCCACTGGCAACGGTGAATACAAGTGTGGGTAGTGCGGATAGAATGCAACAAATATTATGTGTGGCCTTCTCTCAAATACGGGAATGGGATCAGCAGAATGTTATAATGACTGGCTCAACAGATGGTGTTGTAAGGGTAAGGTTTTCCGAAGACTTGAAAAAGGATAAAAGGAACTTAAAATTATTTGGTTTCATGTATATTCTGTCAGATGTGGTCTTTGGAATATGTTCAAGTGCCCATTGAACGTAAACTCAAAAGATGTGATGAAATAAAATCCCAAGAAAATCCCGATACACACTCCGAAGAGGAGGATGAAAGTAAAAATTCGGAAAGTAATAAAAAGATGGATATAATAAAACAAATGCAAGGCATATCATCACATGATGAAACAGGTAACTCTAGTGAGTTTTATATTCCAAAAATTATTTCCTTTCAAACGTTTAATATTTACTTACAGAAATCCATAAATCAGCTTCAGAATCTAGTATATCCGAAGCTTCGAATCATTCAAATAACTCCACGCAATCGGATAAACCTAAAAAGGAATGTGAGCCAGCAGTAACCTCGGAACGTCGTAAAAGTTCTTTTTCAGGAGCAAAATCTTTGCATGAAATTAAATCCTCCACTGTTGATCATCCCAATTCCATGAAAAATAATGAAGGTTAGCTTTCAAGTTCCCGAGCTTAAATAAAAAAAATTATTTGAATTTATTTATTACAGAAGAGGAACGTGCCACTATTAGGCCCAGTAAATCGGATACCAGTCTAACCGATGGTTTCGTTATGATAGACAGCCACAAGGGCGAGCATTGTTTAAAAAAAGGCAGGATTTTTACGCTTAATTCCATCTGATTTGATATTAAATGTTCTCTCTTTATTTCTAGGCTTTAAATGGCAACGTCAATTAATGTTTAGATCCAAACTAACCATGCATACCGCTTACGATCGCAAAGACAATGCTGAACCGGCCAGTATAACAGCTTTAACTGTTTCAAAAGATCACAAAATATTATATGTGGGTACGTAACGTTAAAACTAAAAATCTTTTCATTTTAGTTAAAGTATGTTTTGAATAACATTTAAAAAAATATTATTTTAGGCGATGCCCGTGGTCGCATTTATTCTTGGTGTGTTACCGAACAACCGGGTCGTGGTGTAGCAGATCATTGGCTCAAGGATGAGGGTGCCGATCAATGTGTTAAATGTCATGTTAAGTAAGTCTGTTGAACACTTTCAAGAAAATTTATTTTTCAATTTTTTTAAATTGCGCAGCTTTTTTTAAAATTTGTGTTTTTTAATTTACAATTTTAGATCGAAAAACGATGCTAGATTATCACGAATTTTTTCATAAGAATATTAAGTTTTTCTAAGACAAGGTATCCTTACTTGAATTTTTTTTGCTTTTGTTTAACACATGCAACTTAAAAAAACACTTGAACTGCTGTTCGTTTAATAGCAAGCGTTGTATCTTTTTCTTAATAATCATCTAACAGAACTAAGAAATTAATTATTTTCATTAAAAGTAAAATAATATTAAAAATTCTAAACGGATTTCCAACATAAAAAGGTTCCCCGTGAAGTTTTACAGCTGTTTAGGTAGGGCAATCCGGCTACCCTAAGGGCCACTACATCCTAGCTTCTCTTACCACCCATGTTGCTTGTACTGATTTTACCCATAAGCTGGTGGACCTACAGTTTAAAGTCGACTCCGAATGACAAATATATTCTCAGAGGTTTTGTCAGAAGACTACTGATAGCAAGTCGCTGAAGAAATATTTTTTTTTATATTTCCTTTTGTTTAACTAAAAAGTCAACGTACTATTACTTGATTACGACGACTACTACTTCAATCTTGACTTACGCTATTTAAAACGTTGACTGCCACGGCAATTTTCAGAACACTGGCCAAAAATTACCATTTGATTTAGTTTAGGTTTAGTGAGTACGAGATAACTCGTAGTTGGCACCCTAGAAGGGAACGCAATCTACGAGTTATCTCGCAGTTGGCTGTCAACGTGTTAATTATAGTGAAGGGAAGAGATTTGAGTCTTGCATCAAACAATCCAGGAATAATCAAAGAATAGTAGCCGGCCTTCTAACCGTACATTAAACAATCCAGGAATAATCAGAGAATAGTAGCCGGCCTTCTAACCGTACATCAAACAATCCAAGAATAATCAGAGAATACCAGTCGGACTTCTAACCGTACTTTTAACACATACATACATACATACATAATTGGTCATTACAACCCTTCAGTCAGGATTTCGACCTAGCTTCTCACACCACTTATGTTGTGTGCGTTAATTTTATACTTGAGTGGCGGGACCTACAGTTTAAAGTCGACTCCGAACGACAGATTTTTGAGAAGCTCTTCATGGCAATTTTAATTTACTCTAAGAGTTTTTGCCAGAAATCTGCTGAGGCAGTCGCCGAAGAAAATTTTTTTTTTTTATATTTCGTTTTGATGCCTTGTCTGGGATACGAACCCGAGCTTTACGTCTAATAAGCCAACACGCTACCTACTAGACTACGGTGATTACTAACTACCATACGTTTAACAACATCAAACAATCCAAAAATAATCAGAGAATAGTAGCCGGCCTACTAACCGTACAACCAAAAATCCAGGAATAATCAGAGAATATCAGTCGTCCTTCTAACCGTATAATTAACAACCCAGGAATAATCAGAGAATAGTAGCCGACCTTCTAACCGTACATTTAACAATCCAGGAATAATCAGAGAATAGTAGCCGGCCTACTAATCGTACATCAAACAATCCAGAAATAATCAGAGAATCCAACTTTCTGACCGTGTGTTGTAAATCGCTTCTAGCCCAATATGTAGGTTATTTGAAAGGGAAACAAAACATCAGATTACATAACTGGAACCAGGGCAGGCAAGCAGCTTAACATCTATTGAGATTGGAATTATTTTTACTGACTACGGACAGCATTATATTCGTTCGACAACAAAGTTTCGGGATACGCTATTAAAAAACCAATTGATCATCTGGCCACAATAATTTTGTACCTCTGCAGCTAATACATACATACATACATATATAATTGGTCATTATAACTCCTTAGTCAGGTTTACAACCTAGCTTCTCACGCTACTTATGTTGTGTCTGTTATTTTTATACATACATAAGTGGCGGGACCTACAGTCTGAACGACAGATTTTTGTTGAGAAACTTTAACATGGCAATTTTATTTACTCTCACAGGTTTTGCCAGAAATCTGCTGAAAGGCATATTTTTTCATATTTCGTTTTGTTGTAGAGATGTTTGAGCTGGGCTTTGAACCGTGTCCTTATGTCTAATAACCGAACATACTACCTACTACACTTTTGCTAATAGGCTTCCAATATTTCCAAGTTCATTTATGTTTTAAAAAAAAAAACTATTTTTAATATAAAGTTAAGAAGAAGGCAGTTGCTAAAACACTGAAATTATTTTGTGATTTTGCTTTATTTTTTAATTTTGTTTCGATAATTAAACCCAACTCGAAATTTTATTGTTTTTTTTATTTTCAGATTCAACCTGTATGAACGCAAACATCACTGTCGCAATTGTGGACAAGTGTTTTGTAATAAGTGCAGTCGTTTCGAATCGGAAATATCACGTTTGCGTATTATAAAACCGGTTAGAGTATGTCAGGCTTGCTATGGCCAATTAAGGACAAATTCGGTAGACAATTAATTTTAGAAGAAGATTTTTAGAGAAAAATTTAACATGCCAGCCAGCCAGATAGCCAGCAGCAGCAACATAAATAAATAGTTATGAAAAGAAAAGAGTAAATGTACCTTTTTTTAAATAGACAACAGAATATAGTATATACTTAAATAAGGGAGATTAACATATAAAAGAATTAAGAGAGAAAATAAAAAAAAATCGAAATCAATAATAAATTAAGTTATACATATTAAATATAGAAAATATTATTTAAATTATAATATAACAATACAAGACACTAATTTATAATTTCAATAATACCACTCCCCCCCCCCCCCCTCCAATACCTGCCTGTTGTCCCTTGATAATTTTCTAATTTTTGAAGGTGTATAGTATAGTAGAGAAATATTTCATAAAAGTTTTATTGTTAATAATTTTATACAATCCAACAAATTCTTATAACACTAAAGACATTTGTTTTTGTTTTTATTTTTTAATTTTAATATTTTATTTTTAATAAAAGGCTGTTTATTATTTATATCCTGAAACCATTTACATTAAAACCAAACGAATTAAGTTTTTAGAAATATTAAAATACGAAATATTTTTATGTATTTTATAGCAAAGGAGATTGTTTGTTAGCTTTATTTTTTATTTCATTTCTAATACATGTTTTTAGTTAATTTTATTTAAATTAATTTTTTCTGTTTGTGAAATGTTTTATTTTTTTTTTATGTTTCTCATTGTATTTATAAAGTTTTTTTTAAAAACATTTTAACCAAACAATTGAAAAATAATATTAAGAATATGTATTTTTTATTGTAAATTCTAAGTATGTGTTTCCATTTAAATTAAATCTTAAAAAAAAAAACTTCAACAAGACAAATAAATAAAACGCTTTAAAATAATTCAATTTCAAACTTTCGTTTGCCTAGTTACCAACTTTGCATTTGTAAATCCATAACTTGTTTAAAATTTATTTCATAATTTTGTTACATTTTTTTTCTATTATTATTGACCAACAACAACAACATTAAAATAAATCTTTTTATACAATTATTTTTTATTAGCAAATTAAACAAAAAAAAATTTTTTAAAAACAATCCGATTTCTTACACTTACTTAAAACAAAAGCAATGCTTAAAATCTTTAAACATACAAAAATAAATATAATAAGAAACAATAATTTATTAATTAAAAAAAAAATAATAAAGAAATGCTTATACAATATTTACAAAACAAAATTGACTTCTAAAAAAAAAAAAAACTTTTTGTTAAAAGAAATTTAAAAACATTTTAGAGAAATCATTGCAACAATATAAAAAATATATATATTTATGGGAAATTAAAACAATAATTGGCATTAAAGTAAACCTAAACATATATTATATATAAAAAATAAATATAAAATAAATTTAGCAAATTAAAAATTAAAAATAAAACACACATATTAAGTAAAAGTATTATTGACAAGATAAAAATTATAGCAAAAATAAAAACAAAAAGTTGAACATAAAAATTATAGAGCTAAACGCTAAGAAATATTAATAAAAAAAATATTTAAAAAAAAAACTTAAAAAAAATAAAAAAAATTGATTATTTTTTTATGAAGAATTTTCAAGTGCTGTAAAGCTTATGTTTTCCCAGCTTTCAACCATAACCCCAAACATTCTGATATTAAATATTTATAATAACAACTGATAGCAAATCAACTGCAGGTCCTGATGGCCTCCCCGCTGAATTGTTTAAGACCGGAAGTAATGAGTTGGTAGGGCTCATACACCAGCTTATTTACAAAATATGGCTAGAGGAGAGTATGCCCAACGATTAGAACCTCAGTGCCCTCTGTCCTGTCCTGAAAAAGGGAAACCCTATGATATGCGCCAACTAAAGGGGTATAAGCCTTCTCCCTATCGCATATAAGGTTCTTACGGGCGTTTTGTATGTACGACTCAAGCCATTCGTCAAAACACTGATTGGACCTTACCAGTGCCGCTTCAGGCCTGGCAAGTCCACCATTGACCAGATATTCACACTACGTCAAATCCTGAAAAAGACCCACAAAAAACTAGTCAACACACACCATCTTTTTGTCGACTATAAGGCAGCCTTCGATAGCCCCATAAGGGATCGTGTTTTTGCCGCAATGTCTGAGCTCGGTATACCTGCGAAACTGATAAGGCTATGCAGAATGACTTTGAACAATTCCAGCAGCTCCGTCAAGGTAGGAATGGACCTCTTCGAACCTTTAAATACCATGCGAGGTTTCAGACAAGGCGATCTCTTATCATGCGACCTCTTCGGAATGACACTATTTTCCAGTTGCTTGCATACGCTGAACACATTGACATAATAGGGCTTACCAAGTAGCGGCAGTCTACTAAGATGGGTCTGGCAATAAATGAGGGCAAAACGAAGTACATGTTATCGACAAGTAAAGACGTGCGGTATATTGGATCTCAGATTATGGCCGATAATTATACTTTCGATATGGTCAAGGAATTTATTTATCTTGGCTCCGGCATTACCACCAAAAATGATGTCAGTCTAGAGTTCAAGCGCAGGATCACTCTTGCCAACAGGTGCTACTATGGTCTCAATAGGCAATTAAGTAGCAGAGACCTCTCTCGTACTATAAAACTGATACTCTACAAGACGCTCATCCTTTATGGCGAAGAGGCATGGACCCTATTAAGCACTGATGCAGCAGCCTTGAGGGTATTCGAGAGAAAAGTCCTACGTAAGATCTTCGCTGCAGTGCGAGTTGGTGATGATTTCCGAATCCGATCCAACAGTGAGCTGTATGAGCTCTTCAACGACATAGACGTTGAGCAGCGAATTAACATCCAGCGGCTGCGCTGGCTCGGCCATGTCGTTCAATGGAGGAGGATGCTCCGGCGAGACGGGTATTTGAGGCGGGGATCTGCGGAAGTCGGCGAAGAGGACGACCTTGTTTGCGTCGGAATGACCAAATCGAGGAAGCCAATGAAATAGTGTGACCATTTACATTTAAAAGTAATAAAATTTTAAATTCCGGCGTGTCGCCTTCTGACAAAACTCTGAGAGTAAATAAAATAAAATTGCCATGAAAAGTTCCTCAAAAATCTGTCAGAGTCGACTTTAAACTGTAAATCCCGCCACTCATGTGTAAAATTTACATACACTGCTTAAGTGGTGTAAGAAGCTATCTCGTAATCCTGACTGAAGAGTTGTAATGACCAATTATGTATGTTTCTTAAGTCGCAGCTGTATGCGAATATGCCTCAAACCATAGGAGTCCAGAGCCCAGCTCAAATTCAGCCTAATTTATGTGGCAGTGTAGTGGAAAATTAGACACTTGTGTTGCGGTCCACACAAAAGGGGCGTGGCAGCAATAGGCCCTTTAGATTTTCTTTTGTTAATATTTAAAGATAGAAAGCACTATATTAAAGGCCCGTTATTTACCATTAAACTGAACTGCAAAGCTTTAAAAGCCATATAAAGCTTAACGAAAAGCTTTACAGAAAGCAATTCTAACACATTATTCTTTTTATTTTCAGATCTATTTTTTTTTATTAAAAATTTAAATTTAAAAACAATAGCCTTTGGCAACTCTGATTATTGCTGTTATTTTTCGCTTTCAAATTCTTTCTTGTTATCTTTACTTATTGTTGACTTCTCTCTCTCTCTCTCTCTATCTCTCTCTTGTGCTCACTTTTACTTTCAATTTTGTCTTTTAATCAAATTTGAACTTCAAATTCATAATTTTTGTTGGTTTGTTTATCAACTTCTTTCTTATTGACATGCCTTTATACACTCACGAAAATCATTTAGTCATTGTTGTTAGTGTTACCATATTTCTAGAAAAAAATTGTTTTTATTTTTCTTATGGAATTTTTTTAAACAAACAAACCTGTTAGACAGACAATAATCTATTTTTAAAATGATTTATCAGCAGAATATATTGTTTATATTTGATTTAATGGTAAATAAACTATCGACTAATGTATCGAGCAAAAATAGGTTGACTATTCACTGAGTTAAAAAAAGAATTTGTTTTTAAGTGGCAATAATAAATCTTAATTATAGAAAGAGAACACAAATATTTGCATATTTTTTTTAGAAAAGAGGTCATTGGCAATGAAATGCTCAAAGTGAGGAATGTCCAAAGGTGGATAATGCATATACGTTTGAAGATAATAAACAAAATTTATGAAATTCTAATAAAAGTGTTCAGAGCTTTTAAGAAAGCTGTCAAAGCTATTAGCTTTAAAGGAGAAAATAAAAGGTGTCTCCGCCGCAATAGTCCGTTTTTTTCAATCTAACATAATAAAAACGTATGTAGTTCTGAATTTTTATTGGCTTGTAAAGAAAACATATTCCGGTTAAGTATGGAGTAAAATATCCGCGTAATGGCAGCCACGGTTCTAATGACTAGCGATTTCATTAAATTTTCACAAAGAACTGATTTTGGATTTTAGAAATTTTGGATTTGTGCGCTCTTTTCATGACACTTTCCCCAACATTCAGAGATATGTCGACGTATTTCATCGATAAGGATAAGCATCGTTGGACCTTAGATTTAAGCTCAGGAATTTTGTCTGGTTTATACGCATACGCTCGAGATTTCAGTAAACTCCAAAGGAAAAAATTCTACGGCGTTATAACGCATGATCTTGGTGACCAACCGATATCAGAATTCCTTGAGATAATTTGTTCTGAATATCGTCGCTGCAAAAAATCATGCATGTGGTTGAGGTCACAAGAACTCAATTTGTTTCTGTAACAAATGCCCTTCACAGTCACTTCAATTGGTGATATTCCCGGGTTTATGTAACACTCTCGTTAACTGTTCTAACAAAATCAAGTTAATCTTCGATAGGAACAGGTTTTATATCAATTGATACCGGTTGAAACCCTGCGATCTGGAAGAAAACATGACTTATTCAGATTTTATTGCAGGTTGCGATACCCTCTATTCTACTAATGTTCGCTTCTTGCAATCTATGCAGCTTATGTCCATAGGAGGAAAGCTATGAATCGTGTTGTCTAGCTCTCCACTTATGGTCCAAATGTGAACCTAAGAGATTAGGTCGGTTGGAGCGATAGCTTTGATACCAAAGGCTCACTTTAACACGCACAACGGCCCGTTGTGACGCCACAGGTGAACGCAGTCCCTGTACTGACCAGGTTCTATCAAACTAGGGAAGAAGATTAAATTAATCACCACAAGGGCTGCACATTAAAAGCACAACTGCCTTACTTTGGAAATCCAGCCCGAAAGCTGGAGCTATATTCTTGACATCAATAGATGATAGCTCCGTCAAGCTGACGAATAACCTATATCTGCACCTCGCAAGAGAGGTGTGACAAAGAAAGTGGATAACAGTCTCGTCTTCCTCCTCTGCAGACACAGCAGAAGTCGTTAAATGGTAGCTGCATCCTTTACGGGTGTCTTCCCATAACACAATGACCTGTAAGCTTGGCCACAGTGATTGAAAATATGTTACGACCAAGTCTGAGTGACTGTGGTACCTAAGATATTACTTTCATCCTTCCTCAAGCAGACTTATGCTGAATCTCACACATGGCCTATTGACCAATAAAGTTTGCTGCGGAGCTTTTCCTCACCAGTTCCTTAGCTGTTTCATTGTTAGCTCTCTTAGAGCTAATATATTCGCCAGTACGACTTGTTGAGGATAATCAAAACAGGCTTTCACCAACTGCGAATTCATTAGTGTGGTCTGGCGGAACTATAGCATCACCATTCAAGCTATTTAAAGTATCTAGCATGATATAATTGCAGTGATTGAAGACTTGACCACAAACCTAAGCATTCTAGGTTAAAATACAATAGAAGACGAACCATTTTTCATTGAATTAAAAGAAAACTAAGAGTGTCCATTGTCCTTAAACTCAAGAAATGATAACATCAGCAACGTAGATCTCCTCTAGTTTTTTTTTTTTTTGGAAAGGAATGGAGCTTACTTAATGCAACACACCATTTCATATTCTCAGATATTTGAAGAGTTTATTGTTTGGCAACCCTGTTATTCTAGAATCTGTTGCAGTTGAAAAATGTAACATCATATTTAGGATTTTAAGAATTAGAACAGAAATAACTGTATCCGGGGACGTATGTATATAAACCAATTAGATTCATATTCAATCAATGGGAATAATAATTTTCCATTAACAATCTGGCCACTTTATGAGAACACATGTTTATTTTGTTATGATCGTGTTCAAGTATTTGAGTAGTATTGATCAGTCGCTACAAAGATGGCAACTTTAACGGATGAAGAGTGGCAAGAGTACAAGGTGAGTGGTGTGCTAATGTGTTTTTTAAAAAAGAAAATTATTCAAATAGAAAGTATAAAAACAAAAAGAAAATACGCAGCGTTTTATATAATTTCTTTTTTTTTTTTGTTTTTCTCCATTTTCAAGCAAAAAAACAACAAAGTGTACAGCAATGAGGATGAGGAGCGTAGACGACGAGCCATTGTAGCTGAACGAAAAAAGATTATAGAGGAACACAATAGACAATACAGAGCTGGAGAAGTTACATGGAGTGGCCGCCTTAATTCAATGTCCGATTATACAGATGAGGAGCGTTCTCGAATGCATGGTTTTAGAATGACATGAATGAAGCATAAGGCACACACCACAGATAAGAGACTTCTTTAAGTTTAATTTCACAATTTTTAAGATGTTGTTTTTGTGTGAAAATTTTAAATTTTTATAAAATTTAATACCTACTATTATTATAACGTACGCATGTATGTATGTATGAAATTGTAAATGTAAACAAAACTAAAAACAAAAACATAATAAAAGAGCACTTTAATGTAAACACTACAACACTCCGATCACGTATTACATGAGTAGAGTCTGTTCGGTCGATCAATAATACAACATACATATCTGTTAAGAGTCTAGCTCTGTTAAATTCCACACTTAACAGTTGAGTTAAATGTGCTTGAAATAGCATGAAAATGTTGTTATTCTTTATTCATGTACTCGTTGTATGTACATATGTGCGTCAATGCTAATTAACAGTGTTTAAAAGTCAATGCAGCTTAAAATGATTATTATGTTAAGTGAACTGTGAACAGTGAACAGTTGTGATCGTTTTTTTTTTTTTCTTTGTTTATTAAGATTTCTCATTCAGTTTTTGTTTAACACCTTCAGAAATTAAATTAATTTTATTATTATTATTGTGACTGAGCGCAAAAATTTCTTTTGGTTTGTTTGTTTATTTAAGTTCTATGCCACTTATTGAGTTGTTTTTTTTCTCGTTTTTTAATTTTTTTGATTTGGTTTTTTTTTTTATTATTTTAAAAATTCAATAACGTGTGTGACGTTGGCAATTGAAAACAACATCTGGCACGCAGCATACATACGTTTCAAATTATTTTTTCAAATATTTGTTTAGAGAGCAAACAACAATAAGGTGGTAATAAAATTGACATATAAAGTGAGATGCAAAAGGTGCGCATTAATAATCCTCTTTTGCATAATTTTAGCATGCATAATTCCTTTAAAAAGATTAGATTTTGCAAAAAGTGTCTCAGTAGGTAGTGTGTTGGCTTATTAGACGTGAGACCACGCTTCAAACCCCAGGTCAGACATCTCCAACTAAACGAAATATGAAAAAAAGTTTTTTCGGCGACTTCCTCTCAGCAGATTTCTAGCAAAAACTCAGAGAGCAAATAAAATTGCCAGGAAAAGTTTCTCAAGAATCTGTGGTTTGTAGGTCTTGTAAATTGTAGGTTCCGCCACTTATGTATAAAATTAACACACACAACTTCAGTGATGTGAGAAGCTAGGTCGTAATCCTGACTAAAGGGTTATAATGACTAATTATGCATGTATGCCTCAGTCGTACTAAAACACTTTTTATTTCTACTCAATTATGGAATAAAAACCAGAGTCCGCCAAGGATGTGTGCTGTCACCACTCCTCTTTAACTCTGTCCTCGATGTAGTGATGCAAAAGTCAACAAATCATAGGAGAGGGATTACATAGGCTAGCAAGATAGATTGGAAGACCTGGACTATGCGGATGATATATGCTTGCTAAGTCATTCTTTCTCCGACATGCAGTCAAAGCTAAATCTAATTAGCGAAACCATAAAGATAGCTGGACTGAAGATGAATATCCACAAAACCAAAACACTAAGGTTAAATGCTAAAGCAGAACAAAAATTCCTAATATACGGCAAGGGAATTGATGAAGTGTCCTTCTGCTATCTAGGCAGCATAATTGATAAATTTGGTGATTCATCAGCAGACATAGCCAGTCGCATTAATAAGGCACGCAATGCTTTTGCCCAACTTAACCATGTTTTGAAATCGTCTAATATATCGAGTCGCACCAAAATTAAAATTTTCAACTTCAACATTAAATCCACATTACTGTACGGTTGCGAAACGTGGAACATGGCACCGCGCGATTCCCAGTCTCTTCAGGTATGTGTTAACAAGTGGCTGCGAAGTATCTTGCGTGTTTACTGGCCCTCCATAATATCCTCTGGTCAGATACAAACCAGCAACCAATTGAGAGGTAAATAAGGAGACGCATGTGGGGATGGCTTGGGCACACTCTTCGCAAGCCATTAGATGACATCACAAAGAAAGCCATAAACTGGGACCAGGGAAGCAGGCGCATCGGAAGACCATCACACACCTGGAAACACCAAATCACAACCGAACTATCCAAACTACGTCTACAGTGAAACGAAGTCAAGGTTAGGTTAGGTTAGAAGACGTGTACTTCTCGACAGAGACAAGTACAGTAGCCGGAGGTCGAATTGACCCATTGTACAGCGTCCTTGAAAGGAAGGATAACAGAGGGGATAGGAAAAAGGAGAGGAAGTTCGAAATGGAGAATGGGAAGCAGAGGAATTACACAGACCAAAAAACAAAACAAAAAATGGGAGAACGCGACTACACTGATGAAGCCCCAGCACTTCTCAAACATCTCAAGCCACTAATGAATCTGTGGAGAGCCTTGATATCGGCACTCGACACAGAATTCAAAATCTCAAAGAAGCCCCTGCCAAGGGTCCTCAACCTCCACTTGCTAAGGGCTGGGCAGTTGCAGAGGAGGTGGAGGAACGAAGTCAAACATCGAGCTGATGATCGAGCTCATCGGAATCAAGTTGTTGCGGACCTATGCTTCCTAGAGGAGTAAAAGGAGCATATGTATGTATATAATGAGGAGCGGCCATTAATAAATTTTTCATTTTTCGAACAATAATTTAAACTTTTAAAATTCATTTCAAAATCTTTGGTATTTATGGCTTAAAAAAGTAACACATTAAATTAATACCATAATCCATTAAGTCATTTTAAAGACGTATTCAAAACTTTATAAAATTTTGAAATAAAATTGAAAAAAAATACTTCACTTATTTTCATTTAATTTAAGCTATGAAATCCTTTTTGTTTTCCCCTTTTTTGCCTCATTTTTTATTTTCTATTTTAAAACGGAAAATAAAATAAGAAAAGTTTTTTTTGTTTAAGACTATAATTCGACACTAAAATAACGAAAGAAAGAAAATATAAAATTTATAATAAATAAACGATAAAATATAAAAATAAAAGAAAATATAAAAAAAAAATATAAGAGATTATAAATAAATATTCCTATTTTACTTTGCGAAACACTGTTTTTATCCTTTCCTTTTTTTATATTTTAGCTCACGGCCAACAAATTGTCTTTCATTTCTTAACAATAAATTTTTTATCCTTATTTTGTATTGTATTTTTGGCATCCAACAGCAAACAGTAGACATGTTTGACATGCCTTAAATCCATTTTGAATATAATATTTTGAAAACTCTACAGTTGGTAGGTTAGGCAGGGTTAGATGAGTAGACGGTTATTAACGGATTTCCTAAGGGGACATTAGTAATAATCATTTGGGAATAAGTCCAGAGAATAGAGCTGCGAATCGTTGCCTAATTTAAAATTTTTTTGTAATGTATCACAGGGGTACCGGGACATAAGGATATTCCCGGTAACTTCAGAGCGGATGAACTGGCCAGAAGGGGCATGACCATCGAACTCTCTGATAAATTTTCTACATTGGGAATCCCGTTGGGTACCTGCAAGCTTATAATTGACGATGCAATCGTAGACCTTGTCAACAGTAGATGGTCGGCTTCGAACACGGGCAGAATAAGAGGCGCGCGGCAGCTCTGCTTAAACTCCAAAGAAGTAGGCTTTGCACTGTTATCGGTGTTCTTACGGGGCATTGTATTATACGAACGCATGCAAGGCGTATTGGTCTTGGACACCTTGCAAATGATTTCTACAGAAGCTGTGGAGATGAGGAGGAGGATGAGACTGTTCTTCACCTACTGTGCACATGCCTGGCACTTGGTCGGAGAAAAAAGACACACCTGAGTGCCTACTATATGGAAGATCTGAATGAACTGTCATGTATGGATATTGGCACTCTGAGTCGCTACATCGGAAGCTCCGAGTGGTTCCTGGACTAGGGGAGAATGTGTAACTATGGTATCACAATGGGCGCTGTGTGCGGCCTAAGTATGTCCGCTCATGACTCCATCGCGGAGACAGCCACTTCTACCTGCCTACCTAAACTACACAAGTGTGATCCTATGCTTTCTTCAGTTTTTTTTTGGCTAAATATGGTGGTGTTTTTTTAAATACTCATTAAATCGTCTCAATAAATTGACATTGAGTGTTATCCTTTGAGGGTAGATATGGAATATACCGCGGTCATTGCTTAAAACGGTAGCTGTGATTTGCTTGTCTAACACATTAACCTACTATGTTTAGCCTGTAGTAATTTTCGGTGGCTAAGTTTTAACTACGGTTACGAAAGAGCGCAAAATCCCGTGCATATTGTGGTTGTATAACACCAAACACTCTTGCAAAGTTTTGTCACAATGGCGTTTGCGTTCGACAGTGACCAATCCCGTCATTCATCTTTCGAAAAGCTTTCTCTCTCTCTCTCGTTTGCCCAAGTGATCATTCAAAATTAAAACCGCTAATCGTATGCCTTCTCATACATCAGCAGCATACTCACATATATCACTGTTATCATCATCATACATCATCTTGTATCATCATCATACATCATTATCATACTCATATAATTTTTGTAATTGTTCCAGGTGTCCAGAAAGTTCGGCTTCTTCCGATAGCTACGAAAAAAAACTCGGTAAACCAGTAGGTGAAGTCGCCGTAGTCTAGTAGGTAGTATGTTGGCCTATTAGACGATAGGCCACGGTTCAAACCCTAGATCAGACATCAAAACGAAAATATGAAAAAATATTTCTTCGGCGACTTTCTCTCAGCAGATTTCTGGCAAAAACTCTAAGAGTAAATGAAATTGCCATCAAAAGTTTCTTAAAAACCTATCGTTCGGAATCGTCTTTAAGGTGTAGGTCCCGCCACTCATGGATAAAATTTACACACACAACATATGTGGTAAGAGAAGCTAGGTCGTTATCCTGACTGAAAGATTGTAATGACTAATTAAGTAAGTAAGGGCCAAGTGCTTGAATAGCGGCCTGACTATCAGATAGTATTGCTATGTCTCGTATTTTGAGATGTTGACTTTATTGCATGAGAAATTTCTAGAGAAAAATTTCCAGGTTTCGCATTCTAACAGGAATTCTAACGAGACACTGTGCTATTGGCAGTTTCGCTGACAAGCTCGGTCTGCCACACCACGCTTACTGCAGAAGCTGCCATGATGTGGAGGAAACGAAATTGGTACTACACCTTTATGGAGGTGCCCTTCACTTCAGAACAGGCGTCGTCGATTTTTGGATGACAGAATAATTGAAAATCTAAGCACAGAGGGGAACGTGCTACTAAGGGAACTGCCCGACTCAAATCCACCACTAACTAATCATGACAAAGGGGCTTACCTCACGCCGGGCAACATAATGCGGTATAGTGGCCACCGAGTGAACGGCAAGTTACCCGCTAACCTAGCCTAACCTAATTTTAGATTTTGATGGCATCAATTGGATAACAAGATGTGATATACAGGAGACACATTTTTTCTTTAGGATTTGTGGAATTGTGGAGAAAATTCTGTATCTCTCCTTGGCAAGGAAATTCTAAGTCTCAGGGTACTTGAGCTGGATTCCTTTAACGGTGTGACCACAAACATTTTAACTCTTATTAAACAGCTTCCGCCTGAGAAGTTTACTTATTCTAAACCACCAAAGTGTAAACGATTTTGATAAGGAGCATCACTAAGCCAATCGGTAAAGCTTTTGTTACAAACAAATCATAAAATTGAATACAACATGGCTTTCTGTAGTGTACAGCAAGTACAAGAAATGTGTTGAATGTTGTACGGTCATGTTGAATGGTCAATAATAAAATTGAATTGTTGTTGTTATTTTGCTACTGAATACTAGTGAATAGTGAGTGAAAGCTTATAAGTATTGTGGAATGAATATGTACGTACATACATACGTACATATTTATAAACGAAATTCTTCAAAATACCACATCAATGTCCGCAGGGCTTTTTATATTATTTTGTAAGTTTCTTTCGTTTTTTTTTCCTTAAGAAGTATGAAGGGAAAAAGGAGGAGGAGAAAAACTAATTCTTATAATTTTCTTTGTCCTTTTTATAAAAGGCACGACAGCAAAAATAGAGAAAAAAAAGGAGAAAAACTGAACAGTAAGTAAGTAATTGTATATCCTTTCTGGTTTTGGTCCTTCTGTTTAATGTTTAAACAGACCTCAACACACACACAAACTATTGCATTGATAGATAATAAATGTTTGGATGTATTTGTAACAGATGACAATTTCATATTGTAACCATTCGTTACGTTTTTATTTTCCTTTTTTCATGATGACATGTTTCTTTAGTAACGTTTATATGCAAATATCCTTTAAAAAATCCTTTTCTTTTCTTTTCTTTTCTTTCCTTTTTTTTAGATTTTATTTATTATTTCTTATATGCGGTATATTTTATTGTTATGGTGATGTATAAATACATCCATATTCACATATTCATCAATTCATCTTTGTATGTCCTTAGAAAATGTATATCGAACGTATGCATATGCATATTGAACGTTATTATTGGTATCCTTTTACTCTTGATGTCATGTCTTAGCAATTGTCAAAAATAAAGGATTTTCTTTTCTCTCCTGTTCTTGTTGTTTTCATAGCTTATTGAATATTTATAAGCGTCTTATTTTCTATACAATTGGTCACATCACATCACAAAGTATTCCATATCGTCTCCATTATTTTTTTATTTCTTCTTGGCATACATACGTTCTTACGTTGACAAATTCATATGTTTTGTTAAAAAAAAAACAAAACGTTCTCTCAAGGTATTGTAATTGAAATGTTATTACTTTCATGGAAACTTCCATTAAAACCGCTTTTAGATTGGTTGCTGCAGGTACTATTTTGGACCGAGTCTTGGAGATAACTTGATAAATGTTGATTTATCAATTTCGCATAGACGCGGTATTTGGTGCAGCAAAACTAACAAAAATTCAATGGAATCAAATAGTCAAAACGTAAACTTACTCTTTCTGGAAACTTCTTACTTACTTGGTCATTACAATCCTTTAGTCAGGATTACAACCTAGCTTCTTCCACCAAACATGTTGTGTGTGTGAACGACAAGATTTTTGAGAAGATTTTCATGGCCAGAATTTTTGCCAGAAATCTGATAAAAGAAGTCGCCAAAAGAAATATTCTCCTTCATATTTCGTTTTGTTCGAGCTGACTGGGCTTGGATTTGGACCCACGACCTAACTTCTAATAAAAACAACGACCTCACTGCTAAAGTTCTAATAATAATAATACGACCTACTAGACTACGACATGAAGTAAAGCGAACATTGATCGTGTTCTATACCTCATGGCACCATCTCATAGAAACTACATACCGTCCAATTCATAATCTTCAATCGCAGGCCAAAATAAGTTGAATAATAGTTGTTGAGATTGCAGGTCGCTTACTTGGTCTCGGTCGTGCTGTCATCTCGACTACAGTGGCCGTGCTTACAGGTCATTGCGTCATGGGTAGACACGCGGAAAGAATGAGGCTCCCTTTCAACGACTTCTGCCGTAGATGCAGGTCCGCTGAGCAAGAGGAGACTGTTGTTCACTTTCTTTGTCAGTGCCCGTCTCTTGCCAAGTGTAGATATAGGTTATTTGGCTCCCCATTCCTTGTCAGCTTAACGCAGCTATCATCTATTGACATCAAGGATATAGCTTCGTTCATCAAACTTTCTGGCTGGTTTTCCAGTGCGAGGTAGTCCTGCTTTTGTTGAGCAGCCCTTGCGCTGACCAACTTCTTCCTTTTCCTTGATTTTGGTGGAACTTGGTTAGTACAGGGACTGCGTTCACCCGTGGCATCACAACGGGCCGCTATGCTGCTCAAGTGAGCTTTGTGATATCAAAGCTACCACTCCGACCTAAACCTAAACTAAAGGTCGCGGTCGGGTGAGATAATATCAAAGAAAACGGAGGTCAAATCTTTAGGAATAACACTCGTTAGTAAACTGACATAGAGGACTCATATAAAGAGTACCTCAGGAAAGGCCAGCCATGCTATAATTGTATCCAGAATGCATGCAGGAGGTCGCCGTAGTCTAGTAGGTGGTGTGTTGGCTTATTAGACGTAAGGCCCGAGTTCAAACCCGAGGTCAGACATCAAAACGAAAATATGAAAATATTTCTTCGGCAACTTCCTTTCTGCAGAATTCTGGCAAAAACACTGAGAGTAAATAAAATTGCCATGAAAAGCTTCTCAAAAATCTGTCGTTCGGAGTCGACTTTAAACTGTAGATCCCGCCACTCATGTATAAAATTAACGCACACAACGTAAGTGGTGTGAGAAGCTAGGTCGTAATCGTGACTGAAGGGTTGTAATGACCAATTATGTGTATGCATGCAGGAAAATCGTGAGCATGCAAACCAGGGATTATACACTGGATGTATACCATGATGCCCAGACCGATGATGATCAATGGGGCAATTGTCTAAATCTAAAAAGAACTCTAATATAGATACAGAGGCTACTGCTTGTTGGCATAACACAGGCAATGAGTAACTGTCCTACAACGGCACTGGAGGTTCTGTTGGATTTCAGTCCGTTGCACATGGTAATCAAAACCTAAGCTTTAGGGTCTGTGGTTAGTTTGATGGGTGACAATTTTAACAAGGGAATCGTTTGCCTGTCAACTCTCTCCTTAACTGTATTTTGGACAGAACCAGTAGACTCCATCAATTCGGGAAATGCTTTGCAACGAAACTTATGAATAAAAATGAATGGGGGAATCCTGAAAAGGGCCTATTTTGAGGTATAAAGATGGGTCATGAACGGATTTTGGAACAGGAGAAAGAGTTTTTTGTCCAAGAAGGAAATTTTATATCAATGCCAATTTCCTCTCCATAATGCTGGTTTGCTACGTACCGGAGTATTTACTGTTACTTTACATAGCAACATGTAGCTTCCATGATGTATATCCAACTTAAACGGTCTGCTTTTATTCCGTTGTCCTACATAAGACCTCACTATTTTTATTCTTGGAGAAATAACCTTTTTTGCAGTGAAGCGTTTTAAACAAGGCGACGATATTTTGTTCCTTGCATAGCGACTTGACCATTGCAACGGTGGATATATGAACTAATGCATTGTCTTAATGAAGCAACGCTTTCTTTTTCGCCGAATATGGTCGGTTTTCTTTAATTTGATCAATCAAACACGCCTTAAATTTATTCATGCCTCACTCACAAACTTGTCATTGCTGAGAAACAGTATCATCTGTGAAAATATATTGAATTGTTGTAAGGATAATAAAGGCAAGGAACTTTTGCTGAGTGGGTTTTACGATTTCTGAAGAGTTAGCGCTGTCTTTCTGTAGTTGTTGATTATATTCTTTCTGGGTAATCAGGTATCAATGAGCTTCTTGGATGGAGTATTTGAAGGAGGACTAACACCAAACGGTTTGATCCACATTTTTCATATTTTTCCGGATTCGAAGCTGAATTGTATGGGTTTGTGTTCTAACGCTTACTTACTATATCAGGATATCTCCTTTATCAAGCCAAGCTCAAATGATCAGAATATACATATGTATGAGTAGGCATAATAGTTTGATATTTAATAACGACCATCTTGTTGACGTTAAATGTGGCAAATTAACTGCCTTTTATTCAGTTTGTTTGTCAGTCTATCTGTCATCATATTTTATAATGGGCGTTTTGTCTGTGCAACGTAAATGCAACTCAATGTCAGCTTCAGTGATGTTGTCCAATTCTAGATGAATGAAATGCATTCCGAAGAATTCACTATTTGATGGAGATGCTACAGAACGATACTATGTGCCACACAGCTCATGCCACATTGGGTATTTTGCACGAACGATTTGAGTAAATGTTCATATCACGTAAAGCTGATGTAAACTTGCAAACGAGATCGTGCAATTTGACCCCGTTACACTTTTTCTGGTAGTATTTTTTTAAGCTTTTTTTGAGCCACAAAGCTCAGCGATTCTCAATATCAACATAACCCATGTTATCGGTCAACTTCAGCCTGATTTATTGGCCAGAATCATGGAAAATTGAATAGTTAGAATGTTCTCCAATTAAAAAAGCCTTAGCAGACATGAATGTTATATTTCACGTAAAATAAACGAATAAAACATTTCGATGATATCTCTCTTGAAGTTGCCGTAGTCTAGTAGGTAGTGTGTTGGCTTATTAGATGTAAGGCCACGGTTCAAGCCGCAGGTCAGACATCAAAACAAAAATATGTAGAAAATATTTCCTTCCTCTCAGCAGATTCCAATCAAAAACTCTGAGCGTAAATAAAATTGTTATGAAAAGTTTCTCAAAAAAATCTGTCGTTCGGAGACGACTTTAAACTGTGGGTTCCGCCACTCATGTATAAAATTAACACACACAATGTAAGCGGTGTGAGAAGCTAGGTCGTAAGCCTGACTTAAGGGTTGTAATGTTTTATTTAAATTTTAAAAGAAAAGACCATCTGGAAAAATCTTATGAACCTTTGTATTATCGATTGCGCAATACATTCACATCTTCAAGCCATGCAAATAAATCACGTTAAAATCCGAAAAAGAAAAAAAAAATAGCTTTTAAACCTTTAAGACACATTGTAAGGTTCCACAAACCACAAACTGCTACTTACTGTAGTAGAAGTTTAATTGCCTGTTCTCGTTTAAAATTCATATTCATCATGAAATTGACATGATGGAAATAATTTCACCCACAACAACAATTAAAAATAACATTGAAAGTTTACAGTAAAATTTATTTAAAAAAAAGGATATAAAGTATGAAAGATGAGAGCACAGTACAGATATAATCTAAAAATAGCAAATGATACATAAATAGCGAGTATGATAGAAATCACTTAATCGCTTCATTTAAAAACGCCCCTTTGGCACGTCAATTTAATGACATCAACATCAACAGCAACGGCAACAGCAGCAGCAGCCGAAGCAGGAATAGTAGCAAGAGTAACAACAACCACAACAAGAAAAGAGAGAAGAAACAAAAAAAAACAAGCCATCCAGCCAGTATTGTAAGGAACCAACCTCAACCAGGCCAACCCACCCATTAAATCAAAAGGCAACAGAAACAAAAACAGAAACAAAAAAAAACACAGGAGTATGGCAACATCAATATCATGCAACTTTACAGCTTCCAAATAAACACAGACACACGTACACACACACACACAGAGAAAAATTCATTTAAGTAAAGGCGCTTGTAGTTGTATACATTCACACAAATACTTGTACAAAGTAAAAGGAAAGCGGAATGAATTGTAAATGATTTCGTTGGAAATCGTTTGCTTGTAACTCTTAAAACCGTGCAAGCCGAGTAATAGTCATTGCAATCATCAACGAATGTGTGTTCTATATGTGTGTGAGTGTGTGTGTGTGTAAAATTTTTTATGGTGTGGTTGAAGAGAATCGACATGATAGTCACGCGATAAATTCGTCTATTGAAAGGATGTTGGGTTAAAGCAGAGGCGTAGGTGAGTACTTTACATTGGGTATTCATTTAAGGACCTGCAAGCCAATAAAGTTATGGATTCGGTCATCAAGAGGACTTTTTGATACAAGTAGAATAGCGCAACAAATCTAACCAAAATTTAATAAAAAGTTCATGAAAAATCTGCTTCCAAAGACTACGCTCTGTAAGGCCGAAAGGATGTTGAGTTAAAGCAGAGGCGTAGGTGAGTACTTTACATTGGGTATCCATTTAAAGACCGGCAAGCTTATAAAATTATGGATTCTGTCATCAAGCCGGTTAGGCCATTATAGATACAAGCTGAGTAACGCAATTATCTTGGCTCCGCCTTTACCACCAATAATGATTTCAGTTTGGAGATCAAGCGCAGGATGACTCTTGCCAACAGGTGCTACTATGGTATCAATAGGCAATTAAGTAGCAGAGACCTCTCTCGTACGACAAAACTAATACTCTACAAGACGCTCATCCTCCCCGTGCTTCTTTATGACGCAGAGGCATGGACCCTATTAACCATTGATGCACTGGATTTGAGAGTATTCGAGAAAAAAGTCCTACGTAAGATCTTCGTTGCAGTGCGAGTTGGCGATGATTTCCGCATCTGATCCAACAGTAAGCTGTATTTGCTCCTCAACGACATGGACGTTGTGCAGCGTATTAACATCCAGCGGCTGCACTCTCTCGACCAATTCGTTCGAATAGAGGAGGATGCTTCGGCGAGACGGGTATTTGATGTGGAGACCTGCGGAAGTCGGCGAAGAGAACAACCTTACTTGCGTTGGAAGGACCAAATCAAGGAAGTCCTGTCATCGATTGCTGTGACCAACTGCAAGGATGTGTTGTGTGATGTGATGGAATTCCTTAAAGGATGTGTTAAGGCAGACCGATATCCGTTAATCGGTTTGTTAATGGCGAATTAAGTAAGTAAGTAAGAATAGCAGATAAAGAGTACATTAAAAGCTTGCTCAAACTGCAAAAGACTACGCTCTACGCTCTGCATGGTTGTTGAAGTCATTATATGGGCTCTTCATTATAGGCAGTCATGCGAATTAAGTTGGTCTTGGATACATGGCAAATGACTTCAGCAAGAGCTGTAGAAATAAGGAAGACTGGTCTTCTCTTAAAGAGTACATGGCCAGCACTATATCGGAAAAAGCCTACCGTATAAGCGATTGGGATGATCAGTCAGTTATGGAAATTAGCGGTCTAATGGCTCCAAGACTAAGGCAACCAATTCAGTTTCTCCAAAACATTTTTTAAACTTGTAATTTAGCTTCACCTTCTACTAAAGGTGACGCTTCTGTTAATGATGATGAGTGGATAAGGGCAAGTATGACTGACTGCTAAATGAATGGCTGGCTGGCGGAGTGACTGACCAGAGTCAGAGTTAGAGTCATTACTGGAGACTGCATTGGTCTTGAACACATGGCGAATGACTTCAGCAAGAGCTGTAGACATAAGGATTAGCAATAGACTGTTCTTTACTTATAGAGTAAAAGCGCAGCACTAGAACGGAGGAAAAAAAGTGCCTTTGGTTTCTACTGCATAGGCGAATTGAACGTTCGGTCAGTTACGGACATTAGCAGTCTCAGACGTTTCTTCAGGAGCGCTGAATAATTCCAAAGTCAAGGAATAGCTTCCCTTCTACTCAGAGTGACGCTCCTGTTAATGATGGTGAACAATTAGTCAGTTATGGACATTAGAAGTCTAAGATGCTTCATCAGTAACTCTGAATAGTTCCAAGACTAAGGGAACCATTTCATTTTCATTCTAGCTTCCCCTTCTACCAAACGAGACGCCTCTGTTAATGATAATGAACGATCAGTCCATTATGGACATAAGCATTCTAAGACGCTTCATCTTCTGAATGGTTCCAAGACTAGGGAAACCATTTCATTTTCATTCTAGCATCCCCCCCTCCCCCTACCAAACAGGACGCCTCTGTTAATGATGATGAGTGGATTAAGGGCAAGTATGACTGACTGCTGAATGAATGAATGGTTGAGTTTATAGCTGGCTGGCCAAGTGACTGACTGAATGGCTCTTTGGTTGTGTGTTTCACGTTATATTTGTAAAATGTAGGTATGTATTGGGTGTCTACGTGCGGTTACATAAAACACGTGGTACTGCTCACATGAAGGTATTAACGCGTAACGTAACGTTGCATGATTAACCTTGAAGTGCACAAGAAAAATTCAAAACACTCGATACTTGCATGGAGAATAGGACAGAGCGTGGGCAGATACATGAATTTTTTCCTAAGTTTTCTGCTGCTGTTGCTGTTAATATGTATTGAGGTTCGGTTTGCCAGAGGTGAGATGATGTGCAACTCTTACAAATCTTTTCTAGTGATGTAATGCACTTAAACATGCAAACTGTGGTTTCACTTGCTGTCTTTACTATGCTTAGTAGTTGCCATGGATGCAGAATGTTTCTAAAAAGAATATTTCTTGCAGTTGGTAAATATATATGTATGTACCTCGTATATATATAGGTGGTTCGGGTAAAAATATATGCTTAAAATGCATACCAAATGCCTTTAGTTTTCTGTTAAATTTTCCTCCATTTTCCTTCAAACTTAAATAGAATTTTTTTCCTGTATTTTGTATCTTTTCTGTTTACCTTTTTCTCCTTCCTCCTATTCCCATACGCTAGAGGTCAGTTACTTCATTTGTAATGCAAGAAAAAATTCATGGATGCCATTAATGTTGTGTTCTAAAAAGGGTTTTACATTCAGCTTTATTACATTCTTACACGTTGTGATGCCATCATGTGGCTTCCCTAAGCATTTGATTTTAACCATCCGCGTACGACTCATTTCCCATGTGTAGCCATCAAGCCAATTTTAGATTTTTTTTTCGTTTACATTTATTGTCAACCATTAAATGTCTAGTGAACTCTTCCTTTCTTCCCGCTTTTTTGTTCTTTTTTCCGGTGATTTTTTGTCCTTTTTTGTTTGTCTAGTTGTTAACGAGTTTCTATGGACATTATTTAAGTGTCGTGGGGTCTTTTTTTTTGTCTTTTGTGTCCGGAAAAAAGTGCTTTTTTTGTCGTAAGGATTTAACTTTAAATTAATATCGTCACGTTTTTCTAAAGGGAAGTATAAATTTAAAAAAAGTTTAGAAAGGAGTATAAAAGTTTCAATCGATAAAACAAAATACATTTCTAATCGATGGCCCACCCGTAATAGCCATAAGACTTCAGCATATTGCTCTTTTATTTTGGACTTATGAGAACTATTTCTTGCATACATACATATTTCGTCATTACCTTCCATTAGGACTATGACCTAGCTTCTCACACCACTTATGTTGCGTATGTTAATTCAGCAGATTTCTGGTAAAAACTCTGAGAGTAAATAAATAAAATTGCCATGAAAAGCTTCTCAAAAAACTGTCGTTCGGAGTCGATTTTAAACTGTATTTCCCGCCACTCATGAATAAAATTAACACACACAACATAAGTGGTGCGAGAAGCTAGGTCGTAATCCTGACAGAAGGGTTGTAATTACCAATTATGTATGTGTGTTCATTTCTTGTCTTCTGCTAAATATAGATACATGGAATCTATAATCTCACGACGGAGTTTCCTAATCACATACAATGCCTTCCAACAGACGACTTCTGACTTTGACAGCCAATAATGGCCATCTTGTTGAAGCTACATCTGTCAAATTACATCCACACATACATACATAATTGGTCATTACAATCCTTCAGTCTGGATTACGACCTAGCTTCTCAAAACACTTATGTTGTGTGTGCCTATTTTATATATGTATGAGTGGCGGGACCTACAGTTTAAAGTGAATTCCGAACGACAGATTTTCGTGAAACTTTTCATGGCAATTTTTATTTACTCTCAGAGTTTTAGTAGTGTTCACCTCGAACTTTATAAGGTATCCATGTAATATCTGCTCTAAGCTTATTGAACTGACAGACTTCAGGATGCTACTCGGTGACAACGATGACAATTTCCTACCCAGTACCTGGTATACTCCCAGGTAGTTCGTTTTGAGATGCATTAATGTCTCACAGGTTTCATGAAAGTGTTCTAATGTTTCAATCTTATCGTCATAGAACCTATGTATATACCCGGCTCAAAAGAACCTACATTCTGAAAAAGTGTACTCTCAGTCTACAAGGTGCTGTCAAAAGACTGCTTACCAACGTCAGGTTGTTCCTGGGTAGTCTGATGCATGATTCAGATTTCTTCTTATTGTAGTTTCCCAACAAAAGTTTCGTAGAGACACGCATGCGTTAGTATAACGATAGTAAAGACAATATGCCCCATAAAGGCGCTATAGGCGATTGAAGACTGAAAAATTTGGTAGCTACATACTCATTCAGGAAAGAGTCTCTCCCATATGCCTCCTCCTTAGGCAGTGTCCACATAATAAATATCAATTCAAGAGAGACATATAAGCTGTATCGTCCTTTCTTTGTTAAGATGCGATTAAACTTAACTCGTTAGTTAACGAGTGTCATTTTACCCTAATTTTGAACCTTATCGCGGTTATTGGAACTCCAATTAGCAGAAGACATACATACATATGTAGTTGGTCATTACGTTCGCAAACCCATTTTATAGGTTTATATCTATGTCTAGGAATTCAATCAATGGAGACTTGAGAACAATCAGCCAATTCCTTGAAAAATAGGCGACAATCATCGACGTTTAAAAGGGACTTTATAACAGCCTGGCTAACTGACCATATCAATACATTCACATACTCTACTGAGCAGCCATTTAATTGCAATTCAAGCTAAAAGAAGTTGGTAATCATCGACGTCATTGACAGTGATGGCCTGGCTGACATCGTTCTTAGAGAAATGTGAACAAATGACGCCGCCAGACGCAAATCTAAATCGAACACTGACTTTTACGGGATGCATTAAGCTTGCCCTTGGATCTCATGTGGATTAGTATCGCCCAAAATTCGTCAATTTTGTTTGCTCAAATCCAGAAATAGGTCTCATCGCAGGAGATGATTTTTTAATGAAAAATTGTGTCCAACTGCTCCAGAATCCATTCAGCGAACACACGTAGCTGATTATGGTCATCCAAGGTGATTCAGCAAAACAGAGTGAATATATGACAACTAATTTAACTAATTTGTCGCTGTTGTCTAGCAGGTAGTGCTTATTAGACGTGAAGCCTCGTTTCAAACTCCAGGTCAAACATCAAAACGAATATATGAAAAAATATTTCTTTCAGCAACTTTCCCTCAGCAGATTTCTGGCAAAAACTCTGAGAGCAAATAAAATTGCCATGAAATGTTTCTCAAAAATCTGTCGTTCGGAGTCGACTTTAAAATGTAGGTCCCACCACTCATGTATAGAATTAACGCACAAAACATAAGTGGTGTGATGAGAAGCTCGGTCATAATTCTGATTGAAGGGTTGTAATGATCAATTATGTATGTATGCGTGTTATGGCAGCTCAGAATATTTGGAGGGTATGATGAAGGATTTTTTTTTTTTTAAATCAAGAAAATCTTACAAAATGGATTTGTTATCGACTGTATGAGATGGTTTATTATAATTTTTTATGTGTCTAGAGTAGAATGGAGTTGTAAAAGAATCCGATTGTAAGAAAAAAAATCTTTGAAATTTATTGAATATTTAAATTTATTTATTAACTTATTATTGCACATTTTCATAAATAATTTTTCATAAATTTCTTTAATACTGTTACACTACTCGTAGGACTATTTTAACATTTAAATTATTATTATTAATTTTTTAATTATTTATCGTCTAAAGTTAACATATTAAGAAGCTTATTTGGTTATAATTTTTGTTCACTATTGATGAATGATTGATAAATAATTGAATTTTTTTATACAATAGTATTAATATTGTTGCTATATAATATAATAAAATAAATAATAAAAAATAAATTAAAAAAAGCAGAAAACAATATGGTTGTATTAGAAATAATAAATTCTAATAAATAAACATGAATTTATAAAAATATCAAAAGTAATCAAAAAAAATAATCACAAAAAAATTAACAAAAAATAAAAGAAGAAAATTGAAAATCATAAATGTAAACGAAAGAAAATAAAATGAAAAAAAAATAACGATTGACAATATAATTTAAATTCAAATTCAAATTCATGAGAAATAAACGCTTTAAGCAAAGTTATTTTTTCATTATTTCTAAACTCATCATCAACTTCAATATCATGCGGCATCGCTATCATCATCATCAACCGCTCATCACTATCGCTTATCAAACAACCACCAAAGTATACCTGCAGTACCTTTTCCATCATACATCAGGTTATTGCTGTAGCCATTTAAATAAATCGCGTTATATTTATACAAAAATAATATTAAAAAAAAAAATTTTAAAAAGAAGACAGAAAAAATAGAAGAAACTGTGATAAAAAAATATCACAAAAATATTTCATCATCATTTAAAAAAAATGTTTCTCTCTGTTCTTTTTTTTTTTTGTTATAATGTATGAAAATACATTTGAAACAAAAATAAAGAGATTGTAAAAAAATAGCCAAAAGGTTATCAAGTAATAATTCTAACGGGTCTTTTTTTCAGTTATTTTTATCAAATCTAACCACAAACTATACATGCCATATCTATACCTCTCTCTCTCTCTCTCTGTCTCTCTCTGTATATTCTATATTGTACATACAACAATATATAGTACTTGATGAAACAATAACAATGAAACAAATAAAACAAAAAATATATTTTTAAATTAGAAGAGAAACCGCTAAAACGCGAAAAAAAAATATTGGCATGGAAAAATTCACATGACATCTCTTCTGGGGTAGGATACAAAAAAAAATACTTGAGACTCGCCTGTTAACGTTTGAGTAGGACTGAAAAAATCCTAACTCTTGGTATTAAATCTACATGATTTTTAGTTCAACTCAACCTATGCTTCGAAAGGCTCACGTACTAATTTTCCAGCTTTCGGCCTATTAGTTTGTGGAATAGAACGAACTTGTTTGAAGCAACTTATGTTAGTTTGAAGAAAATGTTCAAAAATGAATTTTGTTTCTTAAAAATGCATAGGTTAAGTTGGGTTAGGTTAGGTTAGATCGAAGCGGTAGCTTTGATTACCAAAGCACACTTGAGCACCACTATCCTTTGCGACAACACAGGTAAGCGCAGCCCCTGTACTACCGAATTCCACCAAACTCACCTCAAGGGCTGCACAAAAAAACCATAACTCTTTAGCGAATAAAAAAATGTTATTGAATCGAAGGCCTAGCTTGAAAAAAAATATTTCTTCGGTGACTTCCTTCTCAGCAGATTTCTGGCAAAAATTCTGAGAGTAAATAAAAAATTGCCATGAAAAGTTCCTCAAAAAATCTGTAGTTCGGAGTCGACTTTATTAAATTGTAAGTCCCTCCATTTATGTACGTATAAAATTAACACACTCAACATAAGTGGTCCATAATCTACTAGGTCCATAATCCTGACTGAATAGTTGATTGTAATGACCAATTATGTATATGTATTATGTATGAACTTTGCAGCAGAAAAATCAACCATTGAGCCAAGCACAATGCACCATTTGGACGCCTTAACCTTAGTCCGTTACCGATAAAGACATCAAAAAACTCTTTAAAAATAATTTTGGATAACCAAAAAAATGAAGTTGATCAAGATATAATTACTATTACTGTAGTGACTTAGTTCATAGGCCATATTATATCTTGTATTCCGCTCAAAACTTATAGGACAATTGTATATTATCTGCTTTAAACCTATTGACCTGACAAACATCAGGGTACGGCTAAGTATCAACAATGAGCATTTTTTGCCCAGCACTTGGTGTTCAAGAGTGTGTTTTAGTTTGTGTTTGAATGAATTCTCAGCATTATGGAATCTATGGGTTGGATTCCATGCGATCCCCATTCTGAAAAAGTGTACTTTGAGCTTTCAGTACCCTGCCAAATTATCCACTTCAGGTTAGTTTGATGCATGACTTAGGTTTCCCCTGATTGTAGTTTCACAACAAAAGTTTTAATTGCCTCAAACCCACCTGATTTGAGAAGTTTCGTTGCCTCTCTTTATCTGTCTTTTCGTTGTGTATACTACTCCAAACATCGAGCCAATCCCATACTATCTTTATTTTAACCTCATAAGAGCCGAGTGGTAGACTTGACTGCCAGATATTATTGTTATTTACTGCCTTTTGTACCTCCTACCCAAGTAGAATTGAGCACATCTCGATGGCATAGACTAACGCTTGGAAAATGTCCGGCAGATTATCCATGAGATCGGAAGATTTCTTTTTGGGACAAAAATTCCGCCCTGTTCTTTGCCTCGCATTAATGAGTCGATATGTGAAAAGGAAATAAAATGATCGTCTTCCGAGTAGACTGCACGCGATGAACCGACTTTAAATTTATGGCATCAGAATTTTGGAATGCACAAGGTATGATATTCAATTACTATCGTGAAAAAATGGAAACTATTAACAGCTTTCTTGGAGCATTTGTTAGCCTGCAACTTGTTACCGAATGTTATAAAATCAAGATGAGTCTTTAAGGCCATACTGGCTCAAGGCCAGTTTATATTGCCACTAGGAGGCTACGTGCAATATTGCTAAGCTCTGCTGGACACGTATCGATAAAAAAGACAATCAACTACATACATACATATACATACATATGTACATACATTAGAATCATTGAGACAGGATTATGACTTAGCTTCTCACACCACTTATGTTGTGTGTGTTAATTTTATATATGAGTGACATGACATTCAGTTTAAAGTCGACTCCGAACGGCAGATTTTTTTGAGAAACTTTTCATGGAAATTTGTATTGACTCTCAGAGTTTTTGCCAGAAATCTGCTGAGAGGAAGTCACCGAAGAAAAATTTTTCATATACCGTGGCCTCACGACTACAAGACAGCCAACTTCTGTCCTTAAGCTGCCTGGCCACACATCACGCAATAGCGATTCTAACGCGCCATTGTTCTTTTAGGAAAGTTGCTTTTCCGATAAATGACTTGTGCAGCAGCTGTGGCTCTGAGGAGAAGGAAACGACATTATGGTTTGGAAGTGTCATTAGACGAAAATGAAAGTGGTAGAACGTTTCCACGAAATTCGGCGGTGCGGGGGCTGTATAATAACCGATTTTTTCTGCGACTGAAGTGGTGACGATAAGATGATGCCATAAGCCATACAACTCGAATTATTTTGGTTTTATTGCCAAAACACTTTTTTTTAGAAATTTAAAATAAAATTTAGAAAAAAATTAAACCAAGTTTGGTCTAAAAAAGAAAATAAAATCTAAAATTAAATAATTAAATTTTTTAAAACTTATCGGAAAAGATATGTACAATAGTTGCAAAAAAACAATTGGATTCCTACTTAATAATAATCCAATCGAAAAACTTTTGATTTATTTATTCTAATGCCCCCCTCCCTTTTATTTGTCCTGCTGATGATGGCCATTCAATAACAATCCCGTACCACCTACTGTTAACGGTACATTTGGTGTGGTCGGCTCCATTGTGTACATATCTCGTAACAATCTCGATATAGGCACATTACCAATGGTTTCCTTAAAAAATAAACTCTCTATAGTACACGCCCGAATAGCTCTTAACGAGGGCAACAGCAACAATAAGCGTCCATATCTTGTAGCCTGTCGTGGATAACGTAAACGCACATGATCGGTTAATATACACTGGGCCTGATCTTGTAACATTTCAACGGGCTGAATATCACACAGACCGGGTACATCGGGCGTGAAGAGAGCAATTGCCTTCATGCAACCTACTTCACTGCCATCGGGTGCTATTTGACGAAATCTTAAGAGCACATCTTGTATTGTCTTAATTTCGGTATCGGTGGTGTCGTCTTGTGGTAAACGTTCTTTAATCATGGGCGATTCAAATATGGGTGCGAGGTCTAGTGGTGTAATCCATTGTGCTAGGTTGAGTAGAAAGAGTTCTTTCCATGATTCCTGAAAAGTAAATGAAAAAAAGTTTATATTAGGAGAGGTGGAAATATTATGTAAATATTATAGGGGTTAGCATGTCTTCTGCAGCAATTACAGTTACAAGATGATTAATTTATTGTTGACGTTGTTCAAAGGTTAAAAGGTCCAAACAATGTAGTGGCAAAGTAGAAATTTAAGAAAAGCAACGCATTCTGGACTTAAAGGTATGGAACAAAAGATGCAAAGAGCTTATAAAACCAAGCGAGAGATTCCATATCTTACTGAACTGATCATAACAACCCTTTAGTCAGGTTTACAACCTAACTTCTCATACCACTCATGTTGTGTGTTCTAATTTTATAAATGAGTGGCTGGACATAAGTTAACTCCAAAGGACACATTTTTGTCGCATTCTAGACTTAAAGGTATGGAACCAAAGATACAAAGAGATTAGAGAGTTTCCAAATCTTTTTGAATTGATCATTGCTGCCCTGTAGCCAGGATTACAACCTAGCTTCTTATACCGCCCATGTTGTGTGTGTTAATTTTATACATGAGTGGTGCGATCGACATTTTAAGGTCGACTCCAAACGACAAATTTTTAAGAAACTTTTCATGGCATGGTTTTTGCCGTAACACTGCTGCGGTCTGAATTAGTGGCATTAGGACTCAATGCAGTTAAATCCTTTGCTCAGCTGGACTATGTTGCATGTATGGACACATCTGGATATTTGACTTTAGAATTCCAGGTAGGGACTTCTGATATAAAAATCCGGAGGTTCTCTATGCGACCCTTGATACAGATGACTACAAAATACTGGGCAGTACTGGCTGTGGTATATTTATTAAGGTTTCTAATATTAAACTTATGCAAGGGGTATTGGGCCTCTGTAGTATTTTCCAGTATTTTTCGGAGATCATAGTACTTTTAAAAGCGGTGAAATGCTTGTTGGGTGGTGGGGTTTTCCCTGAAAATTTGGTAATTTTACCTACAGAGCTATTCTTGTCCTTGAATAGCTCCGATTTCTCGGGGAAATTTCTTATTATTCCAAAGTAAGTCATATATGGGTTCCAGGACACGAATTGCATTGCTGCTGATTAACTGGCCAGGGAAGACACGCGACTCACAGCCTCTGAAATGTTACAGGGCATAGAAGTTCCGATTGCCTCAGTTAAACTGAGTATTTTACAGCGAGACTCAAAGTCGTTGGTAACAGAAAGATTCGTACAACATTGCTAGACTGCGGGACTGGCATGGATAAATAGACGACTGATTGTCTTCTGTTATTAAATCGCATAGCCATCGATTGTCACAGTCCTCTGTCCTATTATAGGGCATGCCAATAGGCTTGATATTTCATCAAATGACTTTTGCAGTAGCTGTGAGCCTGAGGAGGATGAGAGAAACTCTTTTAACTCGAAAGGCAGTGTCCGGCTCTTGCCATGACAAGGCTAATCTCAACAAATGAACACCATAGTTCGGCAAAAGTTATGTAATTAAGGCAACACTTATTTTCTTCTCGTAGTGTCTATAAATCGTCATAGTAGGCCTGCTGTGCAAGAGTCTGTGGTTCGATCCCCGGCTTTGTGATGTGATAAGGCAGTTTCCGACTCTTGCCATAAGGCTTAGATTCTTATCTCAACAAATACACACCATAGTTCGGCAAAAGTAATGCAATTAAGGCAATACTTATATCCTTCCCGCCGTGACTATAAGTCGCCGTTGTCCCTACTAGACACCATAGTTCGGCAAAAGTTATGCAACACTTATTTCCTTCTCATATTATATATTAGTCGCCGTTGTCCCTACTAGACAACTAGGCAGTGTTTTGACTTATTATACGTGGTTTAACCCCTGGCTCAGACATCTCAAACAAACCGAATTAGGAAAAAATATTCATCTCGGCGACTTTCTCTCTGCAGTCCTCTAAGAAAAACTGTGAGAATAAAGCAAAATTTCCATTCAAATTTTTTCAAGTTGTTCGCTGAGAGTCCACATTAAACAGTAGGCCCCACCATGCATGGATAAAAATATGTGCGAAGAGATTTGAGAAGCTAGGTTGTAATCCTGACTAAACAACTGTAATTACCAGTGAAGTAAGTAAGTGCCTAGAGCACTGAAAACATTCCCTTTTTATTAACGTGTAGAGGTCAAAGGTCAATAAAATATCTCGTACTGTTAAACGATAACATTTTTCTCCTTTTTTAATCTCGCTTCTTATAATTTAGTCAGTACAGAGGCTGCGTTCACATGTGGCGCCACACCGGGCCGCTATGTGTGCTCAATTGAGCTTTTGGTATCAAAGCTACCACTCCGACCTAACCTACCTAATCTCGCTTCTATCAAGTGCGTAAAGTATTCAATTTTTTTTAAATCACCATGTGAAACTATAAAAAAAGGTACTCACCTGCAATAATAAGATTTGATCGCTACGTGACAGTGTTTGAAATGGCATTAAACATTTCACCCAACGCACTGCCATAAACAGCAAACGGGCTGTAGTCTCTTGTAACATTTCCCAGGAGAGGAGACGCGAATCCAAACCAATTAATTGTTGCGGCAATGGTGGAAACAAAATGGAATTGTGTACCTGATACTGAATGATTTCCTGACATTTGTCGGGACTTAAAAGCAATTCAATGAAACCATTTTGTCGTGCCGCATATAAAGCAGCAGCTGCATGTGTGTGCTGGTTATGCGATGCCGTAGACGAAGAGGATGTAGTCGAAGTTGACTGTGATGGCGGTGGTGGAGCAGTAGACGGGGTTTGGACTTGTGTGGGCGTTGGCTGGCATATTGATGTGAGCACAGTTGATGATGGTGGTTGTGCGGCTAAGCTAATATGATGGTGGCTTGTTTGTAGGGATGTTGTTGCAGCGGAAGAGGATGCAGATGATGTTGCATTGTTCACGGTTGTTGGTGTTGCCGTTGGTGGTGTTGAACGTTTTGGTATGTGTGTAAAGGCTGTCAGATGCAATGGTGACGATTGGTGTAAACGTATGGGCGATGAACAGGGTGAGGCTTTGAGTAGATTTAAGTTGCGATTGTTATAAGATGAATTGTTGTTGTTGTTATTGTTAGTATTGCTGTGACTGTGTAGTTGATGCTGACTCAGACTTAGAGGACTATTGAGCGTAATGGATGATTGTGAGCTATTCGTACGATTGGTATCCGCGGGCGATAAAGGTTCTTGGGGCCCCGGTGAGTTTGAAGGCGATAGAAGAGGTGGTGTGGCGGAAGGTGTCTCAGTTTCTACATTCACACGAGGCGATTCACAACCCGGCGTTGAATGGCCACCCACTGATGAAATTGATTGTATTGAAGCCGAGGGCGAGGGAGAGGAATAATTTTGATTGATTGCTTTGCTATAGAAATCTAAACTGTTAGTGCTAGCTGCCCCGGCACTACCCGCCGATGAGCCCTCTCCGCGGCTGTTGGTGAGATCATAAGTGGCAACAACCGCGCCCGATTGTCCATGATGATTTAGTGAAGGTAAGTTTGCTAAATTCGTGTTGTTGGAGGAAGCTACCAAGGAGGCGGCTGTTGCTGTAGTAGCCGCCAAGCCAGGCAATTTACTAGTGGCCTCTGCTATAAGATTGTGATGCATTTGAGGCAATAAGTGTGGTGGAAAAGGCAAATGAGGCGGTGGCACATGTTGTCCTACAGACGCCGCTGCATTATGGCCATGTCCCGGATGATGGAAGGCTGTAGGATGAGAAGGTCCATGAAATCCTGCAGCACCATGATGTGTAGAGATATGCGAAGTATAATTAAAAGAAGCTGAAACATTGGTAACTAACGAGACGGGCAAATGGGCAGCATGCGGATGATAGGCGGCTTGGGGATGCCCCACCAAGCCATTCATATGATGGTGACCGTGATGATGGGCCGGATGTTGATGATGCAGTTGCGGGTGGAGTTTGGGTTTGCGGGGTCCTCTCTCATGTTGTACCGCTGCAAAGATAAACAAGTAAAGAGAGAGAAAGTTAAGCTAAAATACCATCCATATGGTAAATTCTCAGCTGCTCATCGTCGTTATCATTATTTTCAAATTAACTTTGCATTTGAGTGTGTGTATGTGTGTGTGTGTATGCGTGTATTCATTTCAATTGAGTTCATTTCGTTTCATTTCGGTTGTATTTATTTATTTATTTATGTTGTTAAAAAGTAGATTATCGCAATTATCCACTTGAATAGATTTTCCAAACACCCATTGATAATTTGCCCTTTTTTCTCCCCTCCTCTTCTACAATAATATGGCATAAGTACATACGTACATATGTCTGTCTCTCTGTCTATGCAAAAAGAGGGTTGCTTTTTATGTCTTCTTTCTTTAGTTTTTTTATTTGTTCATCATCATCAGTTTTTCTTTTAGCGCTGACTTTGCGCAACTTGAATAGGGGAAAAAAACCGTTAAGAAGCGCAAAAAAGTTCTTGAGAAGAAATCAAAATGGCGCTGAGGTTTGAGTTTTTGATTTTTTCCCTGTCGATGTGGTATTACTTGAAAGGGAAAAAGTTTTTCATTTCCACGAATACTATTTTCCTTGATGTGTGTGTGTGTGATGAATAAATTTGCATACGGGCTGGTGGTTGAGTTAAAAGAAGAACGTGGAAGAAAAAAACATTTTCAAGAAACTCACATCTTTTTTCAATTTTTTTTGTAAGGAAAACTTTTGAAATCTTTTTGACAACCATGCAAAAGGAAAGAAAGATTTAATTTAAAATGTGAGAATTTAATTGGAAAGTGAAAGACTTTAAATTTGCAATGTAAAGAAAATGAGTGATAACATTTAAGTCGCTTTATACAGTGAATCACAGTGAAAATGGACCACCAGTATTTGGTTAATATTTATTAAAAAGGAAGAAAATAAAATAAATATTTTTGTTTAAAATAAAGTTTATTTGGTATTCAATATAAGGAACTAAAAATTCTTTTAATTACATTATTAATTCATTGATTTTTTACATCAGAAACAAAAACAGTTCAAAAAAATTTCTCCAAGTTACACAAAAAAGTTAGTAGAATCCATTCCTAATTGTTTGAAATCGGTAATAAGTCAAAAAGGTTTTCCTACAAAATATTAAAAATAAAAAAAACGTTATTTCTATAATAATAATATACTGGGCCATTTACATTGTGAGATAAATTTGAATGAATTAATAATGTAATTAAAAGAATTTTTTAGTTCCTTATATTGAATACTAAATAAACTTTATTTTAAACAAAAATATTTATTTTATTTTCTTCCTTTTTAATAAATATTAATCAAATACTGATGTAATTTCATGGTGGGCCATTTTCACTGTGATTCACTGTAGCTTTAAATATTCATTAAATTTCGGAATAACTTTCTAGCGATTACATTTGACTTAAGAGACGTCTACCAAAATTTTAGTCAAGATTATGACCCAGCTTCTCACAGCACTTATGTAGAGTGTATTAATCTTATACATGAGTGGCGTGACCTACAGTTTAAAGTCGATTTCGAACGACAGATTTTCGAGCAACTTTTCATAGCAATTTTATTTATTCTCAGAGTTTTAGCCAGAAATCTGTTGAGAGGAAGTCGCTGAAGAAATATTTTTTCATATTTCGTTTTGTTGGAGATGTCTGACCTGGGGTTTGCACCGTGGCCCCACGTTTAATAAGCATACACACTACATACTACACTACGGCGACTACAAAACTTAAGAGAAGTCTACCAAAATTTTTAAAGGAACTGTTCAAGCGTTTTTTGCAATAAAAATCTAAGATATCATGTACTTCCAGCCCTTATGAAGGCGATGAACCATCAAATCTTAGATATTTCTATGCTTTTGATTTCTTCTAAAAGCAATGAAATTTCTTCCACATGAACCGTACACATACATACATATTTGGTCATTACAACACTTCAGTCAGGATTACGACCTGGCTTCTCACACCACTTTTGTTGTGTGTGTTAATTTTATACATGAGTATCGGGGCACCTACAATCGACAGATTTTTGAGAAACTTTTTCATGGCAATTTTATTTACTCGAGTTTTTGCCAGAAATCTGCTGAGCGGTAGTCGCCCAAGAAATATTTCTTCATAAAGGGTCTAACGTTTTTTTTTTCAACTAGTGCTTATTTCGTGAATGGTAACACTTAGCTCATGTCTGATTTGACAAATAATTAGTTTTATCCTGCCGCTGAACGAATATGGTTGTGTATACGCCTAAACAAAGCTTCGCTAAGTGGACCTGCGATCGACTTACAGAAGATGCCGATTTTGGCAAAAAAATCATCTTTTCAGATGAAGCTCATTTTGATCTTGGCGGGTATGTAAACAAGCAAAATTGTCGCATTTGGGGCACAGAAAACCCGCACGCATACATTGAAAAGCCGACGCACCCAAAACGAGTCACTGTTTGGTGCGAATTTTGGTCCAGAGGCATAATTGGGCCATTTTTCTTCAGAAATGAGCAAGGAATGGCCGTTACAGTCAATGGCGATCGTTATCGGGCCATGTTGAACGAATTTTTGTTCACAAAAATTGAAGAGGAGGATATTGGCAACATTTGGTTTCAACAGGACGGCGCTACGTACCACACAGCCGAAGCTATACTCGATGTTTTTCGCCCTGTTTTTGAAGATCTCATTATCAGCCGCAGAGATGATGTCGTTTGGCCACCTCGGAGCTGCGATTTGACTCCGTTGGACTATTATTTGTGGGGTGCCTTCAAAGATAAGTGTTACGCCGACAAGCCAGAGACAATTGACGCTTTAAAGACAATATTCGTGAAGCCATTGGTGCACACAATCGATAATGTGCTTAAAAATTGGATCGATCGTGTAGACTACTGCATGGCCAGCCGAGGCAGCCATTTGAATGAAATTATTTTCCATTATTAACCGGAAGGATTGTACTTTCAAGTAAAAAAAGAAATTTGAGAAAATATTCAGTAGTTTTTTTTAAAGCATTTTCACAAAAAAAAGTTATTTGGCGGACCCTTTATTTCGTTATGTTCGAGTTGCCTGACCTGGAGTTTGAACCGAGACTACGGCGACTTCAAGACTTCAAGACTTGGATAAAAAGAATTGATGAAAATGCCGTGGATTCAGCAATTGCTTATTATCTCTCACAGTTTTTCTAACAGAAGCTATACTATCGGGAGTGTGAACATTCTGAAGTTGCCGTAGTCTAGAGGGTAGTGTGTTGACTTATTAGATGACAGACCGTGGTTCAAACCCCAGACCTCAGACATTTCGAACAAAACAAAAAGCAAAAATATAATTCTTTTGGATACTTCCTCTCAGCAGTTTTCTGGCAAAAACTCTGAGAGTAAAATAAAATTGTCATGAAAAGTTATTAAAAAATCTGTCGTTTGAAGTCGACTTTAAACTATGGGTCTCGACACTTATTGGTAAAATTAACGCACACACAACATGTGTAAGCCAACTGTAATTCTGACTAAGGGATTGTAATGACCGGGCCTAACCAGCGTCTTCAAATTTCGTGATAATCTTTTCAATTCCTTGTATGGAAGGTCAATTATTACGACGATAATTATTCCGTAATGTTCTGAAAGTGTTTGCCTTTGATTAACACCATTCGCAGTTAGTTTTAACCAGTTTTATACGTTCTTCGACTATAAAAACTAAATAAATGACACTTTAAGTGGAAGATATTTAACGGAGGATAGATTTGCCAGATCGGCGATCTAGTAATCACTAAATTGGTGACACTTTTGATCCGAATAAAGGGAATTTTATATACGTTGAGGGATCAGATGTATATGTATGCAGATGGTATTTAAATTACCATATAAACACTGCCTAACGAATGTCAAAAAAGAAAGTACTTTAAGCGTAATTATTGTTCCCTTCCTAAAACAAAACGTCCATCTTGCTATTTTTATTTTACATCTTCAGTCTGCTCATTTTCCGCAAAGAATAAAACACAGCCTTAAGACTTCTTCAACGATTTTTTTCGCGCTTCTTTTCACAATTTTCTCGCGCTTACTGTCAGGCATTGGTTAAGAAGTTCTATGAGTCAAAAGTTTTTTCGCTGACAATTTTCTCCCGTCCTTTTTCCGTCTCTCTTTCTTTTTTAATTTTAATTTTTTGTTACTTTTTATTATAAAGTCTCCTGATATTTGTGCTTAATTGAAATGTTTGATCTTTAAAAGGGCTTTGAGGCTTTTTTCCATGGCAAAAAGTACAAAAAGCAACCACAATAAAATGGCGTGATTTCTGCGCTGGCTTGTGGGAAAAATTAATGTGAATCTGTTTAAAAAAGTTAGTTTGTGAGGGGGAGATTGTTTAAAAAGGAATTTTAATTCATTTTTTTTTTCTTAGGTAAAAGTTGCTTGAAAATCTTTAGTCTTGGCATCATGAAATTCAATTTAACTTTTCTAATGTTTTGCAAATGTTTTTTTCCTTTTCCTTAATCTTTAAGAAATATTTTTAATTTCTTTGTTTCTTCCGAAAACAATTCTAGAACCCCCAAATACCACAGTCTTCTATACACACCACAAAAGTCTTTCTCTTCAAGTGGAAGCAAAGAAAATGAATCCTTTTCTCCTTATACTCTGTGCTTAAGTATAATTTTCACACATTGTTAGGAAAACACCAACAACAACAAAATTAACATTGGCAATAATACCAAAAATAATACAAATATAAAGGCTTATAAGCCTAAATGTATGCAATACTATGCTCTCTGCCACAAACTTATTATTTATTTAACCACCCACCCATCAACTCCAACACTTTTCAATCTTCAGAAAATTCGGTTTTCTTAGATCTTTCTGTTGTTCTAAGAAATGTATGTGTATTGTGGTGTTAAGGACATTATGGCTGGCATTTTAACATTTTAGCATTAAAAATATTTTTAAATAAATAAAAGACTTCGTATAATAGATAAATAGAAAATAGAAATACAAATAGAAAATGGAAATCTCTATGTATGTATGTATGTAATAATAATGAAAAGATGTTTAAATTTATGCATCAATAAATTTTAAGTAAAAAAATATCTTACTTTTGTAATTTAAATAACTCGTCAAGCATATGTATTGTCGTATTGCATTAAAGTCAAATTATAAATACAAATTAATTTTATAACTACAAATAAAGTTGTATTTATTTAAAGTAATTAATATTTATTTTATTTACCTAAAAATATGCTAGAAAATATGTTTAGCTTTTTAGCCTAAAAGTAGACAATATTTCTTTTACAAAGGAAGTTATTGATTGCTTTTAAAATGTAAGAAAAAGAAATGTAAGCAACATAAACTGCAACTAATTTAGTGCACTAAGCTGGCATTAGGACAATACATTGTGGCAGGCGAAACCCCTTCGATAGAGGGAAGTATTAGTTTTAAATCTGTTTACATTGCAAAAGATATGGTCATTTCAACGATATTGAAATCTTAGCAAACCAGTTGCAACAAAAGAAAACACCCATAAATATAGAATTATGGTCCGAGATCACTGTACTATACCCGTTTAATTCAAGTTGCAAGTGTTAACACTATCAGCCATCGTATTTTTCACATTTACCACGCTGGAATGAATTTTTCGTGTTTTAAGATTTATCTCTGATTCCTATAGGCTATGTGAAGCAGTTGTCATAGTCTAGTAGGTAGTGTGTTGGCTTATTAGACGTGAGGCCACGGTTCAAATCACAGATCAGACATCTAAAACAAAACAAAATACGAAAAAATATTTCTTCGGCAACTTCCTCTCAGCAGATGTCTGGCAAAAACTCTGAGAGTAAATAATATTGCCGAGAAAAGTTTTCAATAATCTGGCATTCGCAGTCTCCTTTACAAAATTAACACACACAACATAAATGGTGTGAGAAGCTAGGTCGTAATCCTGATTGAAGGGTTCTAATAACCAATCATGTATGTATGTATGTATGTATATGAAGAAGCATTCGATTTGTTGAGGAACTAGTAGAGCTGAAGGACTACAAACTTGAGAATTTAATAGCGTTCATAAACAGGATTAACTGGCTAGGGGAATATGTTGAGAGGGAAAATTTGATCTATGGCTTCAAAGACTGCTCATTCTCTTTATTTCTTTCTTTATCCTTACTTTATCTCTCATCTTCTTCGTTATCCAACTTTTTTCTTATTTCTTCTTCTTATATGTCAATGGGTCAATTTCGACCTCCGGGTATTGTGCTTGTCTTAACGGACAGGTACACGTCCTCTAACCTAACCTTCTTATATGAAGGTTTACAATGAACCAATTGGTCTATGGGTGAAGACATGAGACTGTGAATACAGTGAAGCACTACACTTCCAATCTAACCTAACTTAACCTAACCTAAGCCTGGTTACGTTTGTCATTAGAAACATTATAAAGAAATATCGCTTCTGTTAAAATATTTTAACAAATAATCCGAATTATGGCATTCTCAGCAATTGGATCTACCCTAAGTCTCAATATGGTCTATTTTGTATTTGGAGTTTCAACTCCAATTCTATAAAGTACAACTAATAGAACAATTAAAGTTGCCTAATCATTTTCAACGCCACAGATATGCTGATTGGACCCTAGATTAACAATGCACAATTTTTCAAACAAAATTTTCTTTAGCAATGAAGCTTATCTCTCGCTTGATGGGCTCTACAAAAAATCCAAAATTGTCGCATACAGGCACAGAGAATTTTTCTCTACATACGGAAAAAGCTACTACTGAAAGCAGTTTCACTAGACCTTTTCTTTTAAAAGCATTGTGGAAAAACCGTTAACGTCAATTCTTTGGGCTTTTGCCATATGATAACCTACTTTTTGTGGCCTGCAATTGAAATTTATTAACTAAACGGTATGTCAATGCCAGGACATGCACAGCATGATAAATACAAAAACTGTAAACCTCGGTTCAAACCCCTGGTCAGACATCTCCAACAAAAAGAAATATGAACAAATATTTCTTTGGCGGCTTCCTCTCAGAGTTTTTGCCAGAAAACTGCTGAGAGTAAATAAAATTGCCGTGATAAAGTTTCTCCAAGGTCTGTCGTTCGGAATCGACTTTGAACGGTAGGTACCGCCACTCTTGTATAAAATTAACACACACACAACATAGGTGGTGGGGAGAACCTACGTCGTAATCCTGACTGAAGGATTGTAATGACCAGTTACACATTTATGTATGTATAAAGAAGGAAGAGTGAGCCGATAAGTTGTAGTGAAACCAGCAATTTATACACGTTATGGACATTTAAAATTATGACGATTGAATCTTGTATTCTATTTCTTAAATTCACAAGAAATTATCGTTTTTCGAAAAAAAACGTAGCAATTTTGATGACAAACGTGTTGCAGTGGTTTATTCATTTGATTCGAATACTGAAACATTAAACGTTTTAAGCTTCGATTAATCGCTGCACTTTATAACATTAATTTAAGTATTTTGCATTGTTAACAAATTTAATTTCAAAATTTTGTTGGAAAAAATAAAACCCTGATAGACACTGCAGCACTTTCTCCCCCTTTAACCATTTGCGTAATAAAGTCTCTTTGCGTACATTGCCCATCGGTAAAGGTGTGAATAATGTCAAGTGTTTGTTTTATCCACTTGGCTCGGCTTTTGTCTATTTTAAGTCCTGGCCTTTGTTACAGTTAACCCGTTTTCTTTACATATGACTACATATATGATTAGCAATGGATTAAAATGTCATCCCCTCAGTATAATCATCTTTGAGTGTGAGAGTACGTACATACATACACATACAATTATAGAACGATTGTAATGTGTATTGATGTAATACACACTCATGCCAAATTTTAATTACCCAAACAAATAAAAGTCACTATGATACGCCCCCTATCACATGACACACATGCATACATACATATGTATGTACATAGATAATGTTAATAAATTTCTACCTTTCATTCATATGAATAGGGTGTTCCATAAAATGAATATCATTATAAATTATTTATGTAGAAATACAAATATTATAATAATTATTGTACTAGAGAGCTCCAATTTGGGACAGTGTATGAAAGTCTATTAAGTTATAAGTACTGTTGTTTATTTAAGTCTAAGTATAAATATATCTGTTAAATAAACCATAAAAAAAAAATAAAAAATCATTATAAATTATAATTTTTTTTAATTGAAATGTGGTGTAGTAAGCTTTTGTTGTTCAAAAATTTAAAAGAAAAAATTGTTTCAATTAAAATAAAATTTTTCATATTTAAAGGGACACCCTTTTCCATATCCTTTCATACATTGTAGCAGTCAGTCGTTATTGTATGTGTCTTTCATCATAATATGTGTACTTTTATTTGGTACTCAAATAGTTTTATTTGGTTATACATGTATGTACGTATGTACCATTGGCTGAGCACAAGTGTTTCTGGTCACACGTTCTCTTTTAAATCTTTTCTTACGAATTTATTTTATTATGTGGAAACCAAAGGAAGAATATGTAAAAAGGAGCGTCAGGGAAAAAGAAACTATCAAAATTAAAAAAAAAAGTGCTTTAATTAAATAAGGAAGTTGAAGTTGAAAAAACTGTTTTAATTATTAATTTTAGCAATACATGTGATAATCATTAATCTTTTCAACCCTTGCCTGCAATGGATGAAAAGTGATACACGGTTAGACACGGTTAATGGACTAAGTTTTTAAGTTATTCTATAATATCGGTATTTCGGTTACAAATTTCCTGTAAATTCCTCTAAAATGTGATACATTTTATCACATTAATTGCATAATGCAAGTCGCCATAGTCCAATATAGTCTTCAGTGTGTTATCTTTTTAGAGGACAGCCTGTGGTTTAAAACCTAACTCAGATATCTCGCACAAAACGAAATATAAGAAAATATTTCTTTAGGCGACATCATCTCAGTTTCTTCTGTCAGAAACTCTGAGTGTAAATCGAACTACCATGAAATGTTTATTAAACCTATAGTTCGGCGTCGACATTAAACTGTAGGTTCGCCCCACATTAACGAATAAATTAAAAAAACAACATGGGTAGTGTGAGAAGCTAGGTTGCATTCCTGACTGAGGTGTAGAGTAAAGCCTATTAAGTAAACAATTTCCATTTGAAGCGAATGATTACGGGCTCTAAAAAGTGATTTATCACGAATGGATGAAACAAGGATGAAGGCGCCTTAGTCTAGTAGGTAGAGTGTTAGCTTATTAGACGTGAGACCTTAATTCCAAACCATGGTCAGACATCCGCAACAAAACGAAAGACGAACAAATATTTCTTCGTCAACTTCCTCTCAGCAGATTTCTTTCAAAAACTAAATAAAATTGCCTTGAAAAGTTTTTGAAAAATCTGTCGTTCGGAGTCGACTTTATGTCCTGTCACGCGTGTATAAAATTAACACACACACAACATAAGTGGTGTGAGTAACTAGGTTGTAATCCTGACTAAAGGGTTGTGATTACCAATTATGTATGTATGTATGTGTCCATTTGAAGGGAATCATGACAGACCCTAAAAAGTGAATTATAAAAAACGGATAAAACAAGGATGAAATAGACGTTAGCAAATTCGAGATTGACACCAAGATAGGTATTGCTACTATACTGTTAACAATTAACGAAACTGAAGTGACTCAAATTCCATCATGACAAGGCCAGACCACACACATTATTGATAACCCAGCAAAAACTGAAAAAGCTTGGCTGGGTAGCTTGCGCGGAGGAGATCTTTCACGCCGTTGATGGAGCCAAAACTATTTTATAGAGTGGAGGCGGATGTTTGAAAACGTATATTCAACGGAAGGTAAGGTAAAGAGAGACAAAGATTCTTCTAAAACCAAATGAGAAATTAAAAGAAGAGTTGATTTAAGTCAAGCATCAGTCTATCAAGAATAGCCTGAAGTTGATAACACGTCTTTGGAGAGGACACTGTAGACTAAAGGAACACATTTATTCAGAATGCGGATTGTTTCAAGCCCAACATGTAGATTCTGTGACGATGAGAATGAAGCATTCCAGAAGAAAACATCTGAGGGTATATCAGTTGCTCGGAAGGTAATTGTCACTATTGACATAGAGGAAGCATCGTGAAATATGTCAGAGCAATACGAGGGAAATAAAATAGATCATATGTTCGCAGTCGTAAGGCATCTCTTCACGACAATAACAATTCCCAACAAAAGCTAAAAAAATGCCATAAATTCCGCATTTTATAGTTATGCTTCAATGTCATTACTCTTTTTCTTTTCCTTAAGGATCACAGGACTATTAGAAAGTATCATTATCAGCTTCATACTATTTCTTTACTTTGTTTCGGTTTCAGCCCCTAGGATGATACTGTTGCTTCCACTTTATAAATGAATGGGTTGTTGAATTGTGTGTTAGGTTAGGTTAGGTCGGAGTGGTAGCCCTGATTTCACAAAGCACACTTGAGCACGCATAGCGGCCCGTTGTGATGCCACGGGTGAACGCAGTTCCTGTACTGACCAAGTTCCACCACAATGAGGGAAAAGGAAGAAGTTGGTCAGCGCAAGGGCTGCACTATACAATTGTGTGTAGTTGTGGAAAACTTTCAGTTATACTCTCTTTCTTAAGAATTGGCGTTGCCTGAACTTTTGATGATATCCGTTGTCAATATTGCCCTCTTTGAGGACAGGGAGTCCTTGAATGTGTTAATTGAAAGAGAATGGCATTGAATCCTCTTCATTTTTAGAATTTATAAATCAAGATGCAGTTTTTTTTATCGTCTAGCGGATTTGAATGCGTCACATCCAATATACCAATCAGTGAACATTTTTTTTATTTTAAACTTAACACAGGAGGTATATTACATAAGCTCTTTTATTCGGACCACCCTTTAGAATTGAATGTTTAAGAAAAATTAGAAAACAAAAAAGAAATTCAAAACATCTGTTGGTAATAAATGATGATCATTTACGAAAAACAAATTCAATTCAATTCAAATTCATGACAAGCAACAGTTTCATCAGCCGTATCAAGAGCCTTGTGCTGCTCTTCTCCCCCAAAAATGTTGTTTTAATGGCCCATGAATAAACCGTACCTTGACGAATCTCGACAAGTATTATTTGTAATTTAACGGTTAATATTTTCCAACAACAATTATTCATTCTCTCTCTCTGTATCTCTCTCTTTGTATTCTGTATTATTCGTAATACAATTGTGTGTGATTATTTTTATTTGGTTTGTATTGGATTGAATTGGATTGAATGGCATTGTTTGTTTGTTTTCTTTCAAACATATTTATTTCGTTGTTTTTATCATTTAATATGTTACACGTAAATAAATATTTTCTTTTCATTTTCATTTCATTTCATTGCTACATTGTGATCATTATCTCAATTTAATGATTATTCTTATATAGTAAGCAACAAAAGTATACAATCAGAAGCTAAATTCTTGTTGTAACTGTAATTGTTAAATAGTCACAATAACAATTGTTGGGCATTTACACAGTCTCTTTATTTATTTATTTTCTCTTTTTTATTATTATTTCTAACAACAGGCTTTAGTAATGAAAAAAAAAAAATTTGGAACAAATCATCCCCCTTTTTTGCATTTTTATTACAGCTTTTCTTGCTTATAATTTGTATGAAAAATAACGAGTTGACCGAGTGTGATTTTTCCCATCTGTATTGAAAGCATTTTATTTGATTGCGTTTTTTTCATTTAAAAGGTGATTCAAGAAATTATTCTTGTCTTCATAAAGCCAAAAATAATTTTGAAAAAAGAAGCTCAATTAAGCAGGGCGCACGAAAAAATTTAGGTGTGTACTTTCCGCAGTCTAGTAGGCAGTGTGTTGGCTTACTAGACCACGGTTCAAATCTCAAACCAGACATCTCCAACAAATATTTGTTCAACGACTTCTTCTCAGCAGATTTTTGGCAAAAACTCTGACAGTAAATAAAAATTACAATGAAAAGTTTCTCAAAAATCTGTCGTTCGGAGTCGACTTTAAACTGTAGATCCCGCCACTCATGTATAAAATTAACACACACAACATAAAGGGTGAGACTGAATTGTTGTAATATATATAATTATTGTTGCGAAGAAGTGTCATAGTGCTGCGACCGTATTATATATTTCACTCTCCTCAAACTTTATATGGTATCCCAATAATGTCTCCTCCAAGCCTATTGCCCTGACAAACTTCAGGATGCTGTTCGGCTTTAACAAAAACAATTTCCTGTCCAGCATCTGACATGTATATCCCTCTTAGATGCATTAGAGCCTCACAATTTCCTAGAAAATGTTCTGATCTCCATTTTGAACCAGTGTACTGTGAGTTTACCGCCGCTTACCAATCCCTAAATAATCTGATGCATGGCTCAGGTCTCTTTATATTGTAAATTCTCAACAAAAGTTTTCTTTGCTTCCATACCCATTTGGCCTAAGAAGATTCTTTGACCCTCTTTATCTTCTCTTTTGTTGTGCATACCTTCCCACTTCATAGAATTGTTCTTGCCTCCTCCTCACAAGTTCAACTGAGTCCTCATTGTCACAAATTCCCAAGTCTCCTGAAACCTTGCAGAGGATAACCCTATTTTTCCCCGACAATTCCATTCTATCTTTGAATTTACCCCATAAGAACCTAGTGTTCGAATGGCGGCCTAACTGTCAGATAGATACTCGACCTTAGTATCTTCTATCTAAGTTGAATTGAGCATATCTTTCGATGGCATGGACTTTCGCTTGGAGAATACTCAAGTTCAATTTAGTTTTATTACAATATCTCGTTGCGATAACTTGCATTTTCCACAGTAAATTTATCGATAAATTGCATTCCCTATAATAAATTAGTCGATAACTTGCATTTTCTATAGGAATCTGATTTATTTGTCATATTATTTCCCAAAAATTGAACAACGCTCCATGCGGATGTACGATTGCACGTATGTGTGTCTAAACTTTTGGGGGTATCCGGATTCTATTTTCACTGTGAATGTCCAGCTGCATGGGAAACTTGACTAAGGCATCTGGATTTAAGTAATTTTCAGAAACGGATTGTCATAGAAATTATTTTCTATTGAATCCGATTGGATTTGCCAGTGTACTGATTATAATGAACCTCAGGGCCTTCGAAAGAATACAAGAGATGAACTTCCTAGTCCAGATTTGGCATTAAATGATTATCACATCACTTCCCTTCCCCACTTGGGATATAAAAAATATTCTTGGCTTGGTTTTCCTTTTTTTAGTTTTCTAACCTCTTTCTTTGTTTTTTCTTTTTGAATTTTATTTTTCCTGTTATCATTTTTTTCTCTCCTTCCCCTTTAACTGTCCATCAATTCTGTAACATTCTGACATTTTTGCTTTTTGCTCTTACGGTTGTTGTATTGAAAATAATTTATATTTTCCTGACATTTGAATGGAGAAAATTGCGTGTTTTTCTTATACCAGAAAAAAAAAAACAATAGCATACGTCCCTATCATCATTAGCAACGTACGGAGTATATTCGCCCACTCACTCAACCGTAGACAAATGATGATGCGTGGCTTTTTATTCTCGTGGACTCTTCTTTGAATCTGCCATATGACCAGAGAGAGAGAGAGAGAGAGTTTTCATGTTGCCATGTATGTATGTATGTTTACATTCAATACAGTTTTGTTTTTATGTATCCACGCTTAATTAATTGATTAGCTTTGCTAAATCGGTCAATATGGATTTTTGTTTCCTTTCGGTTTTTGCTCTACTTTTTGCCTTTAATTTTTCCCTTTTTTTCCCCATTTTTTTCTATTTTTTTTCTTGTCGTTGTTTTTATTCTTCTTTGGAGTTCTGCTGCTTGTGAAGGAAAATTTGTATGAAAAACTTTCTGACCATTAATGAGTTGTTAATTAGATTTGAAAGGTTTGTGTTTCTGTTTCAGTTCCCTTTTTCATTTCTTCTCTTTTCTTTATTTTAGTTTTTATTTTGAATTTATTTCGTTGTCGTGTGAGAACTTCTACAGATGCCTCGTGTTGATTTGATTACAAATACAGCAAGAAATTTGGTGCATTCATAAAAGGGAAAAGTTGTGGCAGAGAAAAATTGATTCTTTTCAGTTGTGGAAATGAAATCGTAAGCTATTTACCGATTTTTTTAAAAATCCGTTATTAAAACCGCCTTCAAAGGCAATAAAATGCAATGGGTAACATATCTCCAAACACCTGTCAATATAACGATGCAGAAAGACAATATTTGTCAATTAAGATTGAAAACAATGAACATTTACACAATTTTGCGAATTGTACATGAAGGCATGTTAGGTTAGGTTAGGTAAGCGGGAAGCTTGCCGTTCACAGGCAAGTTAACTCGGTGGACATACTGTCCATTGTATTACCCAGTGTGAGGTCATGATCCGATAGTGGTGGTGGTTGAACCACACCAAGCTTCCGATGATACCGGCCAGTTCCTTTAGTGGCACGTTCGCCACAATGCCTAGATCTTTTTTTCTTTTACCCAAAAACTTATGACGTCTATTACTATGAAGTACAGGGCACTCGTATAAATGGCATTCCGATCCCGTTTCCTCTACATTATGGCAGCTTCTGCAATAATCCTGGATGGAGCAGAGCGAAAGTTCCAATAGCACAGTGCCCCCTTAGAATTCCTGTTAGATAGATTAGGGTAGGTTAAACTTGCAACCGCTATAATGAGCATAGTTTACTTGATTCCTAGAATATCCCATTGTAACACCGACATTTCGAAACAACTAGGGAATGCTCATAGGATGGTGTATTTTTATCACTAACGTGCAGCCTGGTAGCGGATAAACTTCTGCCAAAACTATCTGATATGATATATGTACATAGCCTTGAAGCTAAAGTAGAATGCAAAGATACTCATTCAAAGAGCTCTTGAGTTTGTTGGCGCAATGGGCCTGAGAACAAACTCATGCAAAACCGCAAAACAAGAAGGAAAAAGCTTCCTTAATAGAAGAATATTCGTCTCCTGGGTGAGAAAATATTCCAAAAATTGAGGTCAAATATCTAGAAATATCGGTGAATCGTAAATTGACATGAAGGACTCATATAGAAAGGATCTCAGAAAATGCCGGACATGCCGTTATGATATGCAGTAGGCTTGCAAGGAAATCCAGTAAATGCAACCAGAGAGTTGTGTACTGAATGTGTACCAACATGATCAGACCAATAGTGACCTATGGGGCAATTGTTTTGACAAAAAGAAAAAATTTTAAAGCATCTCAAATAGTTTTGGAAAGGATACAAAGACTAGCGTGTTTGCGTAACAAGGACAATGAAAACCTGTCCTGTAGCAACGCTATAAGTTCTGTTGGATTTAAGTTCACTACACATGGTAGTGAACAACAAAGCTTTAAAGACTATGGTGATATTGATAGGAGACGAGTTTATTAGGGGATTTCGCGACCTACAGAATCGATTGATTGGCAGCTTCTTCCTTAAGTGTCTTCTGGAGAGAACCTTTAGATTCTATGATTTTGGGAAGTGATTCGCAACAAGGCTTAGGGACAAAAATTTCTGGAGTAATTTTTAGCTATACAAATAGTTTAAGAATTGATCTTAGAACAGGAGCAGAATTTTTGTTTTCAAGAATGAAATATTCCGAACCTCGGGGGAAACTCTCTGGTATCTTCCAAGCGAATGTTTATGCCATTGAAAAATGTGCTCAATTCAACTTGAATAGTAGATTGCAAAAAAGTTTTTTCAAGTGTGTGAGCTTTGTTGTTACCCTGATTGAACTGTTGTTCGTTAATACATGGTCCCAATTACTTGTACGAAGAAGATGAGAAATGTAAAAGTATGTCTACGGCTTTGACGGCTTCCTAATAGACTTCCTGATATTGTCAACAACCGCACGTGTGGAGAAGTGACAAACATCCTCAGAATAAACAATAGTGGAAATTGTTTCAAAGGGTCCTAAAATTTTTTTTTAATAATAAGAAGCTTCAATTTCCTGCAGGATACATCTCTATGACCGTTCAGATGCTATTCTTATCAACCATGAGCATCGTATTAAGGCAAGTCAACACTAACACCTACAGGAATAATATTTACAAAAAAGCCTTTAAAAATGGCAACTTTGTTGTGTTCGTTTCTGAAAAGAAAAAGGGCAACATTTTGAAAGGGTGATATAAACACTTTGAAAATACTTACTTTTTAAAAGACAATATTGTGTTTAAGAAACGATAACATAATGAAATTAATTGATTTCCAGTAATATTACGTGAATTTAAAAAGAAATGGAAGAAAGATTTGACTCACTTAAACTATTTTAACCCAAAAACCTTATAGTTATAAAAAAATAGGGGGACATTCCTAATTAACGATGAATTGAAATTAAAATCACTTTATGCTATCACTTAATATTAATTCTTAATAGCTTTTTCGCTTCGCCAATGCCCTTTCATTGCATATTATTCACAGATCAAGACTGTAATCTGGCCATTTATAAATACAAATTAAGATCCATTAAAATGTGAACACAAAAAACCATCGTTTTTAGTAATTTAATCCCCCTAAAAAATGTTTATCAGGATAATTTCACCCATCATTTGACATCACTTTTCAACCGTTTGAAAATGAATGTTTTGAACACCATTTTTATTTTATTCTTCTCTTCAAACCAATGTTAATTTTTTAAAAAGTAAAAATAAAATCATTATAAAGAGAGAGAGAAAAAAAGAAGTGAGCAATACATTTAAATAAATCCTATTTTGCAAGAGAATGAAAAAAGACGTTTAAAGGTAAGACTTCAAGGGAAGAAGATGTCTTTCTTTTTCTTTTTTAACAAATGCTTGAACAAATACCATTAAAAATGGCATCATAATTTGTCATGACCTCTACCCATACTCACCGCCCCCCCCCCCCCATTTTGTTTTTTAAACATTATTTTTTGCCTTCTTTTAAATGTCAAAGTACGTGTCTTTTTTTTTTCTTTTTCTATTGAGCAATACAAATGATAAGAAGACAGTGACATTTACTTGCTGGAAGTGATGATGAAGATGTGGATGATGGTGTTGATGATGATGATGGCACCATTAGCATAAAACCACTTGATATACCCAACATTTGCCATTTATTTATAATGAGCTCAAGACAAGATAAAAATGTTGATGAGGCGACATTATTCGAGTGTGGTTTATACATATTTGAATGGAGCTACTTTCTTACAAATTTTGTTAAATTCTGATTTTGAAAATGTTTATGGAGCACTTCCTAAAATTTACAGTCAACAGAATCAGCCTACAAAGCGAGCAATCCGTGCTGATTGCTTTCTCGAATTCAAATCATGAACAGGTCGAAGAAAATATTGCTGCAGCAGCGCGAATCCTTGAAAAAGATGCCGCAATATAGAATCGTCATCGGTCTTTGACCTTCGACTATGTGGTAGATTTTAACTAAAGATCTAAGCCTATTGGCCTGACAAAGCTCGGGATGCTGTTCAGTATTAACAATGCCAATTCTCCGCCCAGCATCAGATATGCACTCCAGTGTTTCCTTCTGAGATTCATTAATGCCTCACAGGTTCCCAAAAAATATGTTCCGATGATTCATTCCCATCGTCACAGATCTACATGTTATGATCAAGACAACTCTCATTCTGAATAAGTGTTCCCTAGGCCTACAGTGCCAAATCCTCAGATTATTTCTTGATAGTGCGTGACTCAGTCTCCTATTATTGTAATTTCCCAACATAAGTTTTAACAAAGAACCTTTGACTCTCTTTATTTTCGGTTTCGTTGAGCATGCCATTTCAAACAGCCGCCCCCACTCTACAGAAGGATTTTGGCCCCATTAAAACGTTGTGGAAGCTCCCCTCCTCATAAGATAGTGTGCTTGCTCATGGCCGAGAATAACATTATTTTACCTTCCTAGCAGTTTCAACTTCTCCAGATTATTTTCGATTTAACCTCATAAGAACCGATTGTCCAAATGGCGGCCTGCTAGATAGTAACTAGCTGCCACTTGAAAACTAAGCAAAGGTTTGATAAGGAAACTATTTTAAGTCCAAAATAAATCTAGTTATTGCAGAAATTTTTATTGTGACGAAGTCAGCCTAAGGCGGCTTGAATGGAAAGTTGAAGAACCTCCGCTACTTCATAACAAGAGCAATGCCAAGACACATGAACTGAACGATAGTATTCTTTTGCTTCTTAGTTAGATTCACAGCCCTTGCAGAAGTCATCTGAAGGAATGCCGCGCATATCTACCTGTGGGAATCGCAAAACTGCTATGAATGGCCATGAAATTACATGAAGGAAGACACTTGGTCTCCTTCTTATTAACATTAGATTAACAAAACCTAGGTTTTCTGCACATGTCAGTATTGTGTCAACGAAATTGAGTTTTTTTATACATCGACCGTAAGATACGCAGTTTAATCGATGGAATTGGAACATCAGTTCCAGTTAACAGGGCCAGTTTATTAACAATGTAATTTCCGACGATATCCCTTTGTTCTAGAACTCATACATACATAATTGGTCATTACTACCCTTCAGTCAGGATTACGACCTAGCTTCTCACACCAGTCATGTGGTGTGTGTCAATTTTATACATGAGCGGCGGGACCTGCAGTTTTAAAGTCGATTTCGAACGACAGATTTTTAATAATCTTTTCCTGGCAATTTCATTTACTCTCTGAGTTTTTGCCAGAAATCTGCTGAGAGGAAGTCGCCTAAGAAATATTTTTTTTTTCATATTTCGTTTTGATGTTCAAATCCCAGAACCGTGGCCTTACGTCTAATAAGCCATCACACAACCTACTAGACTACGGCGATTAGAACCCATACAAAAGTTATCTTTGATTGGTGAAATATTTCCCAGAGAAATACCTGCCATCCATGAACCAAAGAACTGGATCACTACCTTGCCATATCATTCCTTAAACTTTATATGCTTCACCCTCTAAAATAGCTCTCCAAAAACCAGCACACACACACAACCAACACAAATTACAAAACAAAACCAAAAAAAAATATGTTCACCCTGTCATATTTTCTCATCATAACTTATTTGCTTTACATGTCAACGCAAGCCAATGTACGAGTGAGACAAGAGTCGAGCCGAGCCATGGTATTTATGATACTGACTGGCTGCTATTGCGGCTTCTGCTGAGCGACAACGACAATGACAGCAACAAAAATGATTATGATGACGTTGATGACGATGATGAGTCTTTGAGGCAAATGCCTTAAATCTTCGTTGTCGTTTGCAATTGGTAACACAAGCATCAGTAAACAAGCAAATAAACAGGCAAACGTTACTACACTCTGCTCCTGAAAATGAATGGTTTTCACATTCTTTTTTTTTTTTTTTGAAAATAAATTTTCTGTTTCTTTTCTTTTGACATTTTCTTTTCAATTTTTTTTTTCGCCATCATCAAAAAGTATTATTGTCATCATTATTCACTTGAATAAGCCTTAAAGCTCTTTTTTCTCTCTTATTTTCATAATGTAAAGCGGAAGATACGATTTACTTTGTTCAGTAAGAGGGAAGGATATTCTGGGCATATAGAATGGTTTTTGTACATGTTTCAACCAATAATAGGCCTTTTATCGTATTATGTTATTGAGATATTATATTATTGAGATATTGATAAATTGTTATTTCATTATTGGAGAAAGCTTTTTAAATAAAATCAATAAAAATACAATAAAAACAAGAATTTAAACATGTTATCCCTTTTATAATGCTGTCAGTGCATGGTACATAATGTCTAAATTATAGGTCTCATATGAATTCAGGAGAAAAAACTGTGTTGTACAGTTGTAGGGCATACCTACATATGTATGTATAATATCCTGTCCCTACGATAATTAACTCTACGCTCTGGAACGATCCTACATTCATTCAGTGAGGCTTGTCAACTCAACGATATCTGTATTAATCGGACATTTTTTCCCCAGGCAAGAACTTCCAGCAACAGTAGTTCTGTTACAACAGTACATACATACATAATAGGTCATTACAACTATTCAGTCAGGATTACAACCTAGCTTTTCACAGCACTTATGTTGTGTATGTGTTACTTTTTTGTATGAGTGGCGGGACCTACAGTTTAAAGTCGACTCCGAACGACAAATTTTTATGAAATTTTATTCAGTTGGGTGGATTATTTGGATATTTAATGTTTTTTGCAAGAGAAAACTTTGGAAAAGATAGGCAAGTGGAACGAAAATGCTGCTTAGGACTTGTTCTTACTTAATGAATTGGTCATTACAATCGTTTAGTTAGGATTACAACCTAGCTTCTTACACTTCAAAGCCAAACGATGGATTTCAAACTTTTCATGGCAATTTTATTTACTTTTAGAGTTTTTTCCCGGAAGTCTGCTGTGAGGAAGTCGTCGAAAGAAATATTTTTTCATATTTCGTTTTGTTTGAGATGCTTGAGCTAGGCTTTGAACCCCGGGCTCTCGTCTAGTACTCTAAAATACTACCTGCGGCGTCTGCTAAGGATTTGTTCACCGATTAGGAGAGTGAGGTCACTTATATGTGTTTCTGTTGCCAAAATGCATTGGAAGAAGATTACGAATTTCAATATTTATTTATCGCTTAGTGGACATTGTTCCAAGGGACTACAGACAATTCTGAAGGAAAATTCCAAACCCACATAATTTTACTTTCCTCTTGGGTTCTAAATATAAAGTTAATGTTTATAAGGAACTAAATAAATTCTGATCCAACAAAGTAAATTGTTGCTCAATGACATCCACCTCGGCTATAGTCTTAGAGGTTACACTGAAGTGCGGGCTTTGCAATCTCGATATTGTATAAGTATATTGTACCTGGAATCTGGGGAGGTACTGACAATGATAATGTCAACTTTCGGAAGACCAAATCCATGGAAAAGAAAAGTAATATTGAGAGTAATAACATCGCTAATGTTGCATGTTTACCTAATACTGTCAGAAGTACTCTCCCTAACGACGACAAATAAGAAATTGTCCTCGGTGTATAACGAGCTGCGCTGGTATTTACAACTACAATACCACTAGACATATGAAATAAGGCGAATATACTTCTGTCGTCTTGAGAATCCAGGACAAGCTACGCTGAGAAACCACGTGCAAATACCAGTCATGAAGGGAAGAAGGATATGTCAGCGTATCCGTAATGAGCAGCTATCCATCTCTTCGAAAGGTAAAAAAGTACTGCGAGCTGAACAGGTCCTGATTACTTCAGGAAATTCCTGCATAGATTTGAACATGTCTGAAACCCCACATACCGAAATTGCATGGATTCTGGATCCCTGGCCACAGCAGCTTATTGGTAAGATGTTAAATTCTGAAATTCTATGGAATGAGTAAAGTTGCCATAGTCTAGCATGTAGTGTGTGGGCTTATTAAACGAACGGCTGTGGTTCAACCCCTGGTTCAGACGAACAAAAGGAAATATAAACAAAAATTTCTTTCGGCGACTTTATCTCAGCCGTCCAGTGGCAAAAACTCTGAGAGTAAATACAATTGCCATTAACGATTCCTACAATCTGTAGTCCAGAATCGACTCTCGGCTCTCATGTAAAAAATTAACACACACAACATGTGCGGTATGAAAATCTAAGTCGCAATCCTGACTAAATGATGTAATGACCAGTCAAGTAAGCGTAAAGTCAGCGCCTGACTGTAATAATACTGAAACTACGACGGTTTTAGAGACAGAGGCATATTTATTACAAAATTTAATACAATGAGAGTACATATGTAAGACGGATTTTCAAAACTATTAATGAGTATAGCAACAGGCATAGAATGTGGAAATGATTTAAAGTCTTCCATTCACGTTTTGTATTGGTCCTTACATTCCTCTATAAATCGTTTTAAATATTAGCAATCTTCAAACCCCTCTTTCATAACTTTGTGCACGATCCATAAAATTTTAACGCACTTGGCATTCATAATCCGCTGAATAACTTTTCGAGGCGCATAAAGTCTGCATGAAATTAATAAATTATTTACGACTTTAATGCACATGAGTGGCAAAAACAATAAAATGTTTAAAACGAAAAATATTGTCAACTAAATGTGTTTAAATAGCACACACATACACACACAACCATTAAAGAGGAAGAGTATACAACTTCATACTCATACTCATACATGTACTAACACGGTGTGTATAATAATGAATGAAAAATTTGTTTTTAATCCTTTTCAACATGTGAAATTCTCATGGTAACACTTAATTGCAATGTGTGTGTTTATGTATGCATGTATATTATAACCAATGCCCTCACACATTGTCACTTATTTCATACACTTCTTTTCAGCTGATAGCTTTGTCGTCACCTAAAGTGACTGCAAAAATCAAAATACATACGCAAGGTATGTATACAAACGAGGGTGACAGTGGTGGTAGTGGTGGTGGTGGTAGCTTTTTTTCCAATTTGACATTTCAGCCTACAAGTGTGTGACATCAGAAAAGTGAAGTGTCAGTGACAACATTAAAAGCGGATTAAAATTTATACCACAACAACTACAGCAGTAGCAGTAGCAGCAGCAGCTGAAGCAATAATGAAAGAAAATGGGTAAAAGAGAAACTATATATGAAGGGTTATAGTGTTGAACTCGTACAGCGAAGAATGAAAATTAAAAACGAAAAATTTTGGAGAGTGTGTTAACATGATAGTTTTAAATTTAAAACAATTTTTTAAAATATTATTTAATGGCTATCCTGTATAAGTCTGTTAATGGATTTAGAACCATGGAAATTCTTTGCAAATGGCATTAGTCTGTTTTACTTTTTAAAACTCCTGTAGTTTGGTCCCAAAGGATTTATTTCGTCCACCTAGAATCTAGGTATCATTGTTGACATTAAAGACTTGAGTTGAGTTGAGTTAGGTTGAGTTGATTTGAGCACAGAACAAGAAAAACAGGTAATGGTATTTTCAATGGACAAGACGCATTTTGCACTCAAAACAAAATTCAATGACCGGCGACATTCCGTCTGCGCTTGAGAGAACTTTTGATCAGAATGCGGTCTTGAGCATGCATTTTACACAGTGTATATACCACAGGTGTCGGAACGGGTCCGATTAGGGTTGCCAGATTCCGATTCGCAAAAAGCTGGACATTGGGTTTTAAAAAGCTGGACAAAACAAAAAAAAGCTGGACATAAAAAATACTGAGAAATACTGCCTTCATATTTGATTATAATGTCTGTTTGGCACAATTTACACTCTGCCGTGTAATTATCTATTTTTCTTATCCAATTAGCATATTTTCCATCTATCGCAGAAAGTTGTGAGTCATCTTTTTGATGGACCAGCTTCTTCATCAATATCCATTTCAAGATTTTCTGCAAATAATTTTTATTATTTTCATGTACAAAAACATAAAAGTTGTACGTAAAGAAATTGACTATCGCTCGCAATAATATTTATTATGACATCAGCTGTTCCAGCGTTGAAACATGTTGTCAGTGATGATATATATATATATAACAAATTGGCAATCAATATTGGCTAACATGATTTGACAAAGATAACAGGAAAATTATTGCCCAAGTTATTGCAGTGTACTAAAAAAATTTCTATTTAGCTGGACAAATTAAATTTTAGCTTGAAACTGGACAAGTATCAAAAAAGCTGGACAATCCAGCCAAGTCCAGCCAGGCTGGCAACCCTAGGTCCGATATATGTGTGATGGGTATCGGTGAACGGTATCAAATAAAAAATCACATCTCTTTAATCACCCATCAAAATTCAAATATTATATTAACCTGTTGCGTCATAGTCTGAGAGTACTCCTGGCACAGAGAGATGTATAATTCATCTGGGCATGGGACCACATTTATATCAAAGTTTGAATGTCTTTTTCGAAAAACAAAAGAGGGTTTACAACTATTTTTGTCTTTAAAATATACATTTAAAAAAGAAACTTTAGGGTCTTCCACCTAGAACATCCGAACTTTGATAGTTGAAGCTATATCCGTTAAATTAGTTGCCAATTATTCAGTATTTTTTTTCCAAATTCCTATGGACCACTATACTTCGAAAAACCATCTTCAACAATGAGTCTATTTCTGGAGGAATGGATACGTGAACAAACAAAATTGTCGAATTTGGAACGATACTAATCCACAAGACCTGCAAAAGCGTCCAATGCATCCTGGTAAAGTCACTGTTTAGTGCAGATTTTTTGCTGACTGAGTTTTCGGTCCATATTTCTTAGAGAACAACATTCGCCAGGATATCTCTGTTAACGGCGAGTACTATATGTCAATGGCTACTAACTCATTTCGGCTATAATTGGATGAACTGAACATCAAAGACATGTGTTTTCAGCAGGTCGGTGCTGCGTTCCATACATCTTACTTCAGTGCGTTAGGAAATGCTTGTTGCTTGCCAGCAAAATATGTATAATCGGTATTGCAGTGGGAACTCATAAAAACCAAGTTCTTTCAATTTCATCTAACGTAACCTGACGTAATTCACTTTGTAGGAAGCAAAATAAATGATGATAATTAAGACTATTACGTTATTAAGCCTTAATACTGCGATATTATTCAAAGAGATCTTGAAATTATACGTCGTCGGTGCATGGCATTGGGCCGGAAAATTAACCCGAGGAAGAACCATTTAAAAGAAATGGTGGTGAAATACGTGGTAATAATACTGGATACTGCCTTAATAGTATGCAGAAGGCTTACCTGGGGTTGCAGTATCGTCACAGCGGAAGTCTATGCCATCAAAAGATGTGCTCAATTCAACTTGGATAAGAAGTACAAAAGATGGGACATAGCAATACTACCTGACACTCAGGCCGCCATTCAAGCACTCGATTCTTATTAAGAAGTCGTCTGAAGAAGCTAAATCAGCTAGGCAGACAGAAAAGGGTCCCAGAACATATGGGAATTCGCAGCAATATGCAATTAGACTAGCTTGCGAGGAAGAGAGTTTTCACGTCGTTGACAAGGCCAGAACAATTTGGTAGAGGGGCAGCCAATGTTTGGAAATGGATACTCAACGGAAGGGAAGATAAAAAGAGGCAAAGACTCGTTTTAAACCAAGTGACTTTGAGGCAATCAAAACTTTCGTTGAGAAATTACAAAACAAATTGGTTTGAGTCATGCATTAAACTATCACGACGTAACCTATGGTTGATAAGCGGTCTTTTATAGACGTAGGATATATTTATACAATATGGGGTTGGCATGAGCCTAACGTGTAGATTCTGTAACGATGAGAATGAATCATTGGAACACATTCTTGGAACATGTGGGGCCCTAATGGATCTCAGAAAGGAAGAGCTATGAGCATATCAAATGCTGGACAGAGAATTGTCCTTCTTGACACCGATCAGTATCTTGAAATTTGTCAGGTCAATAGGATTAAAGTAAGAAGAAGCCGTAGTCTAGAAGGTAGGGTGTTGGCAGGTCAGACATTTCCAACAAAACGAAATTTGAAAAATATTTCATCGGCGACTTCCTCTCAGTAGATTTCTGGCAAATAAAATTGCCACATGAAAAGTTTCTCAAAAATCTGTCGTTCAGAGTCGACTTTAAACTGTAGGTCCTACCACTGATGTATAAAATTAACACACACAGCATAAGTGCTGTGAAAAGCTTGGTTGTAATCCTGACTGAAGGGTTGTAATGACCGAATATGTATGTATGTATGTATGTAATAGGATTGAAGTAGATATTATAGAGATACTCTATCAAGTTAGGGGGGAGTATAATCGATCGTGTGATTACAGTACTAAGGCATCTCATCACGACATTCGATCCGTTTGAATAATTACAAGCCAAGTGACGATTTCAAAAATTTTATTAAATTGTGTATATCTTTGATGTGGGCAAATTTGAGTGTAATTTATATGGGAACTATATACCACTACTCTCACACTCGTCTCTTGCAACTACCCTTAGCGTATACGCAATGAAATAAAATTTAAAATTATGTATTCGTACCCCTGGCCTTTTCAACACTTGCGTGGCCTATAAATGTTAAATTGATTAAGTGCGACTGTGTGTGTGTGTACACAAGTATGAAGAGTTTATTGCATGAGATTGTGCGTATAATGTGTATGAGTGTGTGTTGAAAATGTATTTATAATTGTATGTGTTAATGATGATTGAGTCTATATGTCACAATATTATGTTGACACAAAATATCCTCCGGCAAAACATTAATAAATCATTCACAAATGCACTTTCAGACTTTCAGCAACAATATGTGTGTGCATGCGAATCATTGAATATGTGTAAGAGTGTGTGTGTGCACGTAGATGATTTTATGTATTTAAATACTTTATAACAGTATTTTCTCCCATAGTTTTTTTGTTTTGTTTTTGTTCTTGTTTCAATTGTTAAGTCCTTGTATTTAAGCAGTAAAACTACAATGAAAAAAAGCTGTTTTTAATGAAAATCAAATTAAAATTCTTTTCTCTCTTTCGTTCATTCAGTTTACATATACATTTCATTTTAAAACATTTTTGTTGCACCAATAAATTATTAAAATATAACATTTTAATTAAATTAAAACTAAATGTGATGTGATGATGACATGAATATATATGTAAGTATGTATGTATTTGTATTGTATATAAACATTTAAACAGCTAAAAGCCAAAATTCAATGTCAAAGTAACTGATTTTTTATTGCTCTTCCCTTTTTTGCGGGGTTTTGCGGATTTGTATTGTTTTTTCTTTGTTTTATTTTTCTTTTTTTTTTGTTGCCTTTTATTGTTGACGTTGGCAATACAATATCAAAATGTTAAAAGAAAACGTGCCTTTTAGGAATTTTGTGGCTTCGTTTTTGGTTTTCTGTGTGTATGTGTGTTCATGACTACCAAATATTTTTCATGTTTTTGTATCTGTTGTATCTGTTGTAAGTGTTGTAAGTTTTTCTTTTTTATTTCCCTCAACATCAACTTATTTTCATTGTTGAAGGTTTGTTATTCTTTGTTGTTGTCTATGTTTTGTCATGTGTAACAGCAAACTATTGATGGAACTTTGTAGACTTGGCGTGCTTAAGTTAAGGTATCCAGCTTTGCAAAGGAATTGTTATGTCCTAAGTAAACAATAGATTACTAGCATTACTTTGGTACTTCACGGCAGTCATTTTTTTCAGACAGGCTCTAAGCAGAGGCTCCTAATTCTTATACACTATCATTAATTACATCATTTCGTCGACTGAAAATACGTAATACAATCGGATGAAATGAAAATCAATAAAATTTTCTTAAAAAATGATGATGACTCTGATATAATTATCGGTGTTAAATAGCCAAGAAAGCACTACGGCCAAAGAAGGTCATTTGGGCACATACGTATATTTTAGCTTCCCAATCCAATGTCTTTGTAGAATTCAAGGGCTATCCAAGCCTTTCTTACTTCATAACTTATATGGAGGCCCATCTGCATCACCAATGTGGTAAAGCCTCCGTGTGCCTAGGGCATGACAATCTCATAAAAAAAATCAATTTACTTAATCGACCATCTTTTGGCTCAGAGAGATCAATTTTGTTCAAATAAGAGCCAAAATAATCTGTTTTAAAAGGCTTAAGGCTGCTCTACTAATGGATTGGTATTGTCCTAACTTTGGCCTGTAAGCAACAAAATTCCTCTTCCTCCTTGGTATTTCTTCATCTTATTATCCTCAATAACTTCATGTGAAAAGGTACACAAACATTCACTTATGAACTCATGAAGTCTGTGTGTTGAATGGGCTCTGTAGCAATTGGCAAATCTATCCAATTTACATTGAAAAATCGTCGTCAGCGATGAGGAAAATTTTTGATGAACAGAAACCGAATTTAAGACGTTACGCCCAATGCAGCCCGAAAAAGTCACTGATTGGTATAGATTTTGTCCATATTACTTTGAGTACAACGTTGGGCAGGCAATGTGAACTGACCAAGTATCTATCTAGCATTTCAGATATCATCTCTCCACTTCAACTCGAGTGATGAAACCAGCTTTTTGCAAGCATTATAAATATGTTGCTTGAGTGGGTCACAAGAGTTTTACTAGTTGTTCAAGGGTTTGCTAAGAATCTTCAAGGAAAAAAGCGCACAATTCATCATTTTCAGGCTCTGTTAGCTTACTTGAAAAATATTTTGTCTTTCGTCAAAATGAGCACCTCTGATACGCGACGTGTAACAGATTACACAGCCCTGCATGGGTTTTGCAAATAATATGGCTCCAGGTGTTTCCGAAGGCATTTTGCGGACTGAACACGAATCTGGGTTCAAAAAACCAGGGGTTGAAACCCCTAAAAATAGCGTTTTTGGCCATTTTTGAAAAATTGTAGAGCTAAATACTGACGTGCTAGAACCATCGCTATTATCAGTCATGGGTTTATGTCAAGAGGTGCAAGAGAAAAAGAAACACATTACGGAGGTCCTTAAAAATTAATCAGATTTACTTGAAAATTGTTACTCAGGGGTTTTTGGGGTCGCTGATTACAGATCTTCATTCAAATTTAAAAAATTCAAAATGGCGGATCCAATATGGCGGTCGAGGTAAATTTGATTAATTTTTATGAACCTCGACCGCCATATTGGATCCGCCATTTTGAATTTTTTAAATCTGAATGAAGATCTTCTTACTTTTCTTTCTTACTTCTTTCTTTTTTACTTTTCAAGTAAATGTGATTAATTTTTAAGGACCTCCGTAATGTGTTTCTTTTTCTCTTGCACCCCTTGACATAAACCCACCCCCTACTTCAAGGGTGCATGCAATCAATTTGGCTTTGGGCTCATTTTAAAGAGCAAAGATCAATTGGCAATTTCTGACAATAGCGATGGTTCTAGCACGTCAGTGTTTAGCTCAACAATTTTTCAAAAATGGCCTAAAACGCTATTTTTAGGGGTTGGAACCCCCTTTTTCTCGAAAACCTGATGGAAAGTTTTTGAACCCAGATTCGTGTTCAGCGTGCAAAATGCCTTCGAAAACACCTGGGGCCATCTTATTTGCATAAAAAAGTCCAAATATGCAGGGCTGTGTTATTTTGAACTTGATGAAGTAACGCCAAACTTGAAGTAAATAATGCTTTGTAAACACAAGATTTAATATTTTCAATGCAAAAAACTTCGTTCTTTATAATAAATATTTACCTTCCAAAATGGTATATAAGTTGTTAAAGACAGAAGTCATGTGCAAAAGGTACAATATCTGCTGGGTATCAAGAACTTTTTTGTTTCATACTCAATAGAAGTGTAGGCTTGGTAGATAATAATTAACGTAGGGCATGTGGTAAAGACATTGAAATAAGAGAGCTCTTGCAAGCGTGATATTCTAATATTTAAGGGAAGACACTATAGCCCATCACTCAGAGGAGTGGACTAGAAGAAGATAAGTGAGTTTGTACCACAAACTGACTCCCTATAGAAAGTATGTTTGGTACACTTTAATGGTGACCGCACAACAAACCTGCTGGAAGGCTGAGATGTATACTAATAGGCATAAAACCTTGAATTCTTTTTATTTACTCTCCTACTTACTTAAGAAGAAACTTAAATTTGAAGGAATTGCATTTATAGCAAATAACTCTTAAGTTGATAATAATTTGACATTGACAATCATTTATCCTCCATATTATTACACGCAATATCACATTTACATTTACAAGAAATGATCATTCATTTCAATAGAGGCAAAGTAACCCTGCTTTTGTTGTCGCTAACATAATGATAAAACGCTTTTCCACTTTTCAAGATGGGATAATGCATGTAATCCGCTATTAGATTGTTGAAAATTTTCTACGTTATGCCCTGCTCTGTGCTTCTGCAATGCCTTTTAAGCTTAAAAACAAATATCCACACACGCACACACACACACACATTTGTGAATTGAATTTACCACCCCAAACAAAGATTCACCCTTAAAATGATTGTAACTTTGCCCATGAGGTGAAGTTAGAAAAATTTTTTTTTTCTGTCTTCTTAAGTCCTTTTTTCACTATCACTCTCTCTCTTTCTCTCTATTGTTTACATATTGTATTTTTAGTATACGATGCTCTCGTATTTTAGTTAGTTTTGTATGTAAATGTGTTAAAATTCTCACGTATTTGCTGCAGCGTATCGTACCACACATATTATGCTCGTGTTTTGTTATTTTATGTCAGGCACGAGGACCAAGTGTTTATTTGTTTATTGTAGTCTTTGTTTTTGTTGTATTGTATAACGATTGCGTGTATTTGTTTTAGAGTAAATTCCATATCTATTTGCTGTAAATGAAATGTTTTTGTTGTTATTAATACTGCTGTTGCTACTGCTGCCGATGCTGACGCTGTCGCTGCAACTGTTATGGACCTAATCGCTTTTGTGTCTTTATGCTACATTTAATATTGGCTTAAAAGCTTTAAAGTTATCCAATGTTGTCTAATATTCAATGAAATTTTATTTTTTTTTTTTTGTTTTTCCTTTTTTGGAAATTATCCCCAACATTAAAGGCAACTTGACACATACAAACACATGCTGAAATGTTTCTTTTTTTTCGTTCAAAGAAAAAAAAAGGTCAACAAATAATAATTGAATGAATATTTTCCCAATAATCCTTGTCAGAATATATATCCAAAGATTGTCATGCATTATCATGTCAATCTATAATACAATATCATTTAAGGAAACATCAAATCGAGCGTGTAATGAAAATTCTTTTAATGGGATAAAAATTTTAAGTGTTAAGTTTAATTTGTTTCAAAGGAAAGAAGGACCGCAAGCGCTTGGAAAAAGTCAAGTTTTTTTTTATAAAAATTGCTGCTACTTCACAACAACACTTTAAAAAAGTATTTTAAATATCATACTTTCAGAACGGAACTCGTTAATAGAGATAATACGACAGAAAACAAATTGTAATTTGTCTTTACAACTCTTTAGTCAGGATTACAACCTATCTTCTCCCACCACCCTATGAGTGGCAGGACCATAATTATCATGGCAATTGTATTTTATTCTCAGATAAATTCGGCGAAAGAAATAATTTTTTCTTATTTCGTTTTGTTCGAGTTGTTTGAACTGGGGTTTGAACTAAGGACTCTCGTCCAGTAAACCAATACACTATCCACTAATCTGAAGCACCTTTGTTGATTGTTGATAATAACAGTCGTACTCCTATGCCGTACTTCAGTGCCTACGCGAGTTAGACTGTCATATAGTGTGGAACAGCTCCCACCACTCTATCCAATAGCATCAAATACCTTGGAATCATATTGAACAGCAAACTCAAATGCAACTTGAAAACACAATTAACAACCAATAAGGCGGAAACTATTCTTAATTGCTCTAAGAGAGCTATAAACCAGTTCTATTCTACGGGATCGCGGTATGGAAACATTAAACCTGATTAGAGCGTATTATAAGGATGGTGGCGATCATGAGAATACGTACACTTAAAATTACGTCATTCAAGGCATTGTTTAATAGCTACACATACTTACTGGTTCTGCAACGATGATATTGATTCGATCCTTTCGTGATAAGGGTTTACACCTTCCCGAGAACATCATCCAAGTATTCACTGATGAATCCAGATCAAGCGGTAAAGTAGAATGTGAAATCCTTTTAGAACAAAGGAATATAAGATGGTCCCTTGCACCACCGAATTACTATCAAACTTTTCGGGTTCAAGTAGTAAATATAATGACTGCCGCTGTGCGAATTCCGTATCAGAGTATGGTATATAGCGTAGTGATATACGCCTATATAAAGACAATAATAGGACTATTAGAAAATGTCTGCAACAGATCTAAAATTGTCCAAGAATGCCGGGTGCTTCTAGAGGAGACATTCGATGTATATTCTCGTAAGGATTCACTGACACGGGGACATTGACGATAATAACAAACGCAAAGCATTAAAAAAAGCTAAGACAACGGCAAATTCAATTAAATTCATGCATTATCCCTCTACAGAGTGGTCTCAAAGAAACTTCATTCATTTGCAAAAAAAAAAGATGGGATACTGAACCCGCTAGCAGAGGGACCTGACAGATCTGGTCAAATATGGATATATGCAGAATAAAATTTTGTATTAAATCTGACCAGATTCCATCTTAGTAACTACATAGCAGTTATAACGATACACTGTTGTAACGATCCACACTCACGGAGAGTGGATAGCTTACAACGACTATCACAAATGCTGTAACAACGAAGAAAAAAAAGCGACCACTGTGGATCTTCTCCCTCATTGTTCGGCACTTGTAAGTCTAAAAAGAAGAATTCTTGGGTACTCAGAATATATGGACAGAACGTGTCTAACCAAAGGCCATTTGAATAAAATTCACAAATTCAGCAAACTCTTGGAATGGCTGAGGGATTACAATCAGGTATTACAATTATGTGATGAAAGAGGTAATAAGCGTGTTACATCGAGGCCTTATAGGACCAAAGTAATCTATGCCCATTGAGTGGCAGCCGCCTAAATTCAACCTAACCTAACTTATATTCCATCCTCATGGTCTTTGTCCTGAATAAGAATAGTATACCAAGCGCCTGAAATTTATTACACCAAGTTTTGACCCACCACGCAAGAGGGCAACATACTATGCTTTATGACGTAAATTGTGCCTGTTTTATTAACTGCTGTATCGCACAAGATTTTTGCTAATAAAACTCTGCCTGACATATCCTTGGGCAGTACATATGTAGTTTAGTAGATTGTGTGTTGGAGCTAGTGGTTCAAACCTTTGCTCAGAGATCTCCAACAGAGCGAAATATGAAAAGATATCTCTTTAGAACTTCCACTCAGCAGTCTTTTGGCAAAAATTCTGTAAACGTTTTTAAAAACTGTCGTTCGGTGTCGAATTAAAACTGTAGGTCCAGCCACTCAGACATGAAATTAGTACACGATATGGGTGGTATGAGAGACTAGGTTGTTATCCCGACTAATCCTCATTTGAGCAGGGATATGATATACGCATGTTTACATAAATTTTCAACGAGAAGTCCCATGACCGGACCGGATCTGTGTGAGGTAATAATTCACCTTACCATGCGTTCAAGAAATCCATATTTTGACACGAGATATATTAAAGTTCTGTATAAAGCTCGGTCTCTTATCAATCATTATGCTAAGGTGTTTGATTTCCCCTTGTGAAATTATCTTTGACTGCCTTTGTCTGTGAACACTTATTAGCACTGTTTGCGTTTTCCGTGCCGCTAATTCTAGGCTAATGTAGATATTATTATCGCAAAGAACTACAACAAAAGCATGGATTAAATTAACATACACAGTATGGTTGATGTGTGATGCTAGGTTGCAAACCCTTAGCTACAATTAATTTAGTGTGTAAGTGCTTCAAACCTTGCGTAAGTTAACGTTATCCTGGAAAATCTTATTAGCTTTGAAGGGATATGAAACTCAAGTACTGTATTAAACTACTTTCGCACGAATCGAACTATCAAAAAGGACCTTTTAAACGACTAGGTTTTTGCCGGATATAGATTAGTGGGGAAATTTGTCTTTAGTAGGTTGAAAACCATTCACGATTTAAATTTCTTAGTAACACAAAGATCAGATTTTAAACCTTAAAGCGTACTTATGAAAATGTTTCGCTTCTTTTATGGTGTACTCTATACGAAAGTATTCTAAAGTGTTTTTACCATTTTTTGTCTGTGTTTCCTTCTCATGAAGTCATTAATATTCTACAATAAATTCTTGTAAATTCTCATCATTATCCTTGCGGTAGCTATCATTTACAATTTTAATTACTCCACTCCTGCCAAACACTCACTCATCCACAATGAGATTACAATTTGAACGCTACATTAATGCCATCGTCTCATCATCTTCTTCAGCACTTAAATAGGAACACAATATACTTGGAATTTGAAATTGAAATCGTGTTAATTAAAATACGATAAATGCTTTGCATAATTAATTCTATTTTCTTAAATAAAACAATAAAAACACACAAATTGTGTGTGATTCTATGGATTTTAATGCGTTTGTTATTTTAACACCCAACCGTTGAATAAAAACAATCTTTTCCGTTTGGGACGTTGTTTTTCCCTTTGAATGGATGGATGAATGGCGTTATGGTGAAGAAGAATTTCCGTACTTACCGTCTTTATTCATGGCAGATTGAAAACATTTTGCCAAACGACATGCCCGACACTGATTGCGATGTGTCTTATCAACGGGACAGCGGCCCTTCATATCACCAGTTGCTTTACAAGTGTAAATGCGATTACGATGAATGCTGCGTTTAAAGAAACCCGAACAACCTGTAAATTGTTAAGTTAAAATGATAATTATTTTTTTGGTTTAATTTAAAACATGGTTTATGGTTTATAATTGGTAAAGTTTGAAATGTTTTTATGGGACACAATGAATTATTCCTGATAGAGATGGAAGTCAAAGCTAGAACAGTTTGTGACAAATAAACATGAGCAGAGAATATGTATTGAAGAGCTAAGGATATAAAAAATTATGGAAGTCAAATATTAAATCAGCTTTTGAAACTAAATTTAAACTGTGCAGTCCGTTAATTGAAGCCGCCGTAGTCCAGTAGGTGGTGCGATGGCTTATTAGACGTGAGGCCGTGGTTCAAATCCCAGTCGAGACATCTCGAACAAAATGAAATATGAAAAAAATATTTCTTCGGCGACTTCCTTTCAGCAGAGTTCTGGCAAAAGCTCTGAGAGTAAATAAAATGGCAATGAAAAGTTTCTCAAAAATCTGTTGTTCGTAATCGACTTTAAACTGTAGGTCCCGCCACTCATGGGTAAAATTAACACACATGATGGGTGGTGTGACAAGCTAAGGCGTAACCCTGACTTAAAGGTCGTAATGACCATTTAAGAAAGTGTTTGAATCCATGAGTGTTGTTGATTGATAACTAGCAATTAAAATATGCAGCCGACCCGACTATAATTTGTCGTGTTTAATTATCATTTAGCTGCGGCGTGATGCTGTGCTTGAACTGTTTGACAACAAACTTAAAAAAATCCAATAGAATCCAGGAGAAGACAAAAGAATATTGTTTCTAGTTGGCCGATATTTCAATTGTCATTCGCATCTCCCTAGTTAATAGATCTAAATCATATGACAGAGTTGGATGTTAAATCTTCTCAGAACAACTGAATCTCAGATTGTCTCTAGCATTCACCGATTACTGTAGTATTTTGCAGACTAAAATAATGGCTATACTCCCCTGTGGGAGTATATCGCACACTTATTTACTTATATCTTCAAGGATTAGACTGGATTACAACCTTGTCTCTCACACCGCCCATGTTGTGTGTGTTAATTTGATTCATGAGTGGTGGGACCTACAGTTTAACGTTGACTCCGAACGAAGGATTTGATAAAATTTTAAGGGCAATTATTTAATCTCAGAATTATTTACCAGAAAACTGCTGGAAGGAAATCGCCGAGAGAAATATGTTTTCAAATTTCGTTTTGTTGGAGATATCTAAGCTGGGGTTTACATAAGTTTCCATTGGTTGGTTTGTCACCAAGGATCCATGATCGGACAGAATTTGTGTGAGGTAATAGTTCACCTTAACTTACATGCTAATAATCCGTATTTTGACACGAGATATATTCAAGTTCTGTGCAAAGCTCTGTCTCTTACCAATCATTATACTAAGGTGTTTGATTCCCCTTGTGAAATAGCCTTTGACTGCCTTTGTCTATGCACACTTATGTGTACTGCTTCCGTTTTCCATGCCGCTAATTCCAGGCCAATGTAACTATTATTGTCACGAAGAGATGCCTTTGAACTATAACCACACTATCAATTGTACTCCTCTCCAACTTTATAGGGTATCCCTATAATGTCTCCTCCAAGCCTATTGCCATGATAAACTTTTGTGCTCGGTGACAACAATAATAATTTTCTGCCCAACACCTGACATACGCTCATCTACTTCCTTTAGAAATACATTAATGCCCCAGAATTTCGAAGAATGTGTTCCGATATTTCATTTTCATCGTCAAATAATCCACATGTTCAGCTGGAAACAACCCCCATTCTGAACAAGTGTATTCATTATGTCTACATTATGTCTTGTCCACAGACCTTTGATTAACCTCAGGTTATGCCTGCATAGTATAATGCATAACTCTTCAGTCAGGATTACGACCTAGCTTCTCACACCACTTATGTTGTGTGCGTTAATTTTATACATGAGTGGCGGGACATACAGTTTAAAGTCGACTCCAAACGACAGATTTTTGAGAAGCTTTTCATGGCAATTTTATTTACTCTCAGAGTTTTTGCCAGAAATCTGCTGAGAGGAAGTCGCCGAAGAAATATTTTCATATTTTCGTTTCTATGTCTGACCTGGGGTTTGAACTCAAGCCTTCAGTCTAATAAGCGAACACACTACCTACTAGACTACGGCGACTTCATAATTGTCTACAATTACGTATATTATATCAATCGCATAGCCCATAGTCGATACACCATCGGGGAGTGTAAGTCTCAGTAAACCGTCGTAATGATGGTCCCAATACGAAGGCCTGTGGAACACTTCCAGTGACTCGCACACTAAATAGGATTAAAATTGAAAACAGGCTTTAAAAGCACATACTTTTAGGTCACAATTGGTCTGGGAACATAAGCGGATTGTGTAGGGCATCTGGTCATTGCGACAATGCTGAGAAAGATGTTGCTTTTGAAATGGCAAGATTAGGTCTGCTTTGCAAGTAACATTAAAACAAAGATCGTTGTAGGCACCAAAAAGACTTCTTCTGTATGCTGGAGGATGGTTTCGAGAGTAAATAAAATTGCCATGAAAAGTTTGTCAAAAATTTATCGTTCGAAGTGGACTTCAAAATGTAGGTCCCGCCACTCATATATAAAATTAACACGCAGAACATAAGTGGTATGAGGAGCTAGGTCGTAATCCTGACTGAAAGGTTATAATGACCAATTATGTATGTATGTATGTATGAAAGGGCTGTTATAGGAGTCTAAACGGAACATGGTCGCTTCAGACACAGCATCAATGGATTATATATAGGTTATCTCTGATTTCTGTGGGTTATGTGAAGAAGGGGAAGAAATAGTGGATCACATAATTTATCACTATTCTTGACGACAGATACGTAGACAAAAATGGATAGGTAGTCAATTTGTTCAGGAACTGATAGATCAAAAAGTTTAAGAATCTAATAAGGTTTGTGAACGTGATTTGCTGGCTAGTGAAATACCTATAGTTTAATATTTATTTATCTAGGAGTCCTGCGTTTTGTTTTCCTTCTATTCTTTACTTTTCCATTTTTTCCTTCATTATTTTCTTATCTTTTCTTTTATTCTCTTTAACTTTCTTTCCTTTAATCACATTCTTCCTGTGACAGTATCAGATTCTATTTTATTTTATGTACGTCCATGGCCTTTTCTTTTCTTATCTCTTTTTAAGTTCTAAACTAACCTAAAATGTTTGGAGCTCTTTCTCATTCTGTTCCTCCTGATAAATTAAAATAAAATGCCGCTATACAAGCTTTAAGAAAATGCTTCTACTAACGCATGATATTGCCGCAAACTATATTACTTACTTATTTAATTGGTCATGACAATCCTTTAGTCAGGATTACAACCTAGCTTCTAACACCACTCATGTTGTGTGTATTAATTTTGTCCATGCGTATCGAGACCTACAGTTTAACGCTGACTCCTGATGAAAGATTTTTGATGGCAATTTTATTTACTCTCAGAGTCTTTGCCAGAAGACTGCAAAAGGAAGTTGCCGAAAGAAATATTTTTTGGTTTGGAGTGTAGGTTCTCGTTTAACTAGCAAGAACGGTAACTACTGGACTACGACGTCTTAAATATATATTTACTAACTGTCTCCAAATGAAGTTTAAAACTCCATATTATTATTATAATTTCCCAGATGTGTTTAGTACTTACCATCACAACTGTAAATGCCATAATGTTTACCAGAACTGCGATCACCGCATACTTTACACGGTATATCCAAAAGCCGATCACCTGGTAATGAAAAATAATAAAAATGGGACTTAAAACAAAAATCAAAACCTTATAAATAAATTGAATGAATTATTACTAATATTTTGAAAAAAATTATGCAATTTTTTAACAACAACAATAAAACACTTTTCCGTAATTTCCTCCAAATGCTCTTTTTAAATGACATAATCTTAAAGGGGTTTTCCCCTCCGTTTGGTGCAATTTTCTACTTTTCGTCCATTTTTTTCTGTTTTTATTTTAATCCTTGAGATTTTTGCAGGCACGTAAAACATTTTAAAAATTTTAATGCCTTTTTAAATAGATAGCAACCAGAAAAGGGACACACTTGTCATAATACTTACTTACTCTTACTTACATAACAACAACAACGACACCAACATCAATGACAAATAACCGGCGAAAATCGTATGTCGGAATATAAGTAAACAATAACAATAACAATTGACATATTGTCACTGTCATTGTCTTTGTTATTGTTATTGTTTTTTCTTCACTGATCCCATCTTGCGTGGTTCTCAGTGACGCGTGCTGGCAATTTTCACACCTCCCCTAAACTTTTCCTGGTCGTGTGTTGCCAATTATTGGTTGTTTTCTTGTTTTTGCATTTGTTGCTTCTCGTCTCGTAGTAAAGACCAACAAAACAAAAGGGTGCGTCTTTGTTCGTTTGTGCATGGAAGGGTGTATATTTTAGGAAGTTTAGCTGGTTTGCAAATATTTTTCGGTCAGTTCGAGTGGCTTTTTTTTTTGTTACTTAAAACATCCTTTTCTTTTATGGTGTGGTTGAAAAATGTTTCAAAAGTTTTTGTTTTTGGTTATTGTTTTTGTGTGTCAATGTAAACTATTTCCCTTTTTGGTTTATGGTCGGTCTATTGTCACATGAAGTGTGTTTTTGTTATTCTTTCCCTTTTTTTGAGAGAAGCGTGATTTTTATTATTTTTCTAATTTTGTTTTCATAAATCTCTCTTCTCTCGAATTATAAATTTTAAAAATTTAAAATAACAATAAATGTTTATTTAAATTAAAATTTAAATTTTTTAAAATATTCTCATGGTTGGTTGATGATTTATTTCAAATAGATTCTCAAGGGAAATATTTTTTCAAAGATCTCACGAAACATTTTAACACCTTCAAGTTTTTAATAAGGAAAATAATACTTTACAACAATTTTCATCTCCATTGCTAATAAATCGTCTGCCCAAGAGTAGTTTTTTTGTAACCAACATTTAGGGAGGGGTTATTCCCATGCACTATATTGTGTTGGAATTGGGAAAATAGGTTATGGCAAGGACATAGGGAGTGGTGTTTGTAGACATTAGATTTGAATCTTTTTATTTTACAAGTGAAAGGAAAAACCTCTACAGGAAGTCTCACGTTCGGATAATCCGTCTAAAGAACGAATTCTGTCTGTAATGCAATGTCCGATTCACTCGCCAATCGACCACAAACGAATGTACTCTGCGAGAAAGTCGGTTGTTACGTGAGAATATACAATTTTCGAGTACAAGTCCCTTTATCTCTCTAGAGCGAAACCCTTTTGGTAAGGGGTGATTTTTTAAGAGCTATAGGAAAATTGTTCAAAAAAAAACACATAAAATTCAGAAAAACGCATGAAATCTTTATTTGAATCGATAGTACGTACATATATACATACATAATTGGTCATTACAACCCTTCAGTCAGGATTACGACCCAGCTTCTCACACCACTTATGTTGTGTGCGTTAATTTTATACATGAGTGGCGCGACCTACAGTTTAACGTCGACTCCGAACGACAGATTTTTGAGAAGCTTTTCATGGCAATTTTATTTACTCTCAGAGTTTTTGCCAGAAATCTGCTGAGAGGAAGTCGCCGAAGAAATATTTTCATATTTTCGTTTTGATGTCTGACCTGGGATTCGAACTCGGGCCTTCAGTCTAATGAGCCAACACACTACCTACTAGACTACGGCGACTTCGAATCGATAGTACGGTCCATATAATTTAATGTTTGAAGATTATTTCATGCAAATGTTGACAGCGACTGCGCCTCAAATGGTCCATCCGCTTAGTCCAATTTTGGCATACTCTTTAAAACATTCCGGCTGATATCTCACGAATAAATGCTTCAATGTTGTCTTCCAATGAGTCAATTGTCTGTATATACCTGAGCTTTAACATAGCCCCACAAAAAATTGTCTAAAGGCGTTAAATCGCACGATATAGGCGGCCAATTGACCCGTCCCGAACGTGAAATAAAATGTTCACCGAGCTCGCCTCTCAATAAGTCCATTGTTACGCGTGCTGTGTGGCATGTGGCACCGTCTTGTTGAAACCACATGTCATGCAAGTCAAGCTCTTGCAAAAAAAAGTTGGATATCATCTCACGGTAGCGCTCACCATTCACAGTTACGTTACAATTCGCAGCATCTTTGAAAAAGTACGGTCCAATGATGCCAAATTTAATGCTTTGCAAGCGTTGTTCGTTTGTAAGACGATTCATGGTTAAATTATAGACCAAACTGAAGATGTTTGACAGTGAAACAAAACACGAAACGTGCGTGAGCTGTTTAAACCAGTGTTGCCAAAAAGATAATAGCTAAAAAATCACCCTTTTGTAGCAATAGAACAGTGAAACCTAAGCCACATTGCGATAATAATCCAACGAATCAATAGAATCATTGAATCAATAATGTGCACCATCGTCCTCTCCTGCAAGCGATAGAGAAGAGTTAAAATAGACTATGGGGCACTGACCCATACATCAGAGTTGTATTCCATTTTCGGTCGGAAATAAGTTTATGAACAGGAGTTTTTTTTTATTCCGAATTGAAATTTGAAATTTTTTAGGGTAAAAAGGGATTCATAACATGTGGCAATATAAAAAATGCTCAGCAGATTTGCTATTTCACGATGAATAGGCTTATAAATGATCAACGTTTACAAAATATTAATTTTTATTGTCAAAATTCATGCTGTTTAAGAGAGATTTACCAGATTTGCTGCGAAGAGTAGCCACCATGGCAAGGTACCATGCGATGATTACTGATTTTTCCCTAAAATGAAAGAATTGGTTGACATGTGGTTTCAATAAAAGTCATATGTTATATGGCACACTATGCTATTATAGAGAGACGAGTTTGGAAACAATTAATCACACGTTTTTGAACATAAGATTACGGGATTTGACCACACTAGGAACAATTTTTGTGAGGACAAAGAATCTACTGTGTACCAGCTCTAGAAAACAATATTTCAGCTCCTATTGGTGAGGTAAATATATACTAAAAATGGTATTAAATTTGTCACTACAAGCCTTTAGTTAGGATTACAACCTGTCTGCTCACACCAACCATGCTGTGTTAATATTATTCATGAGTGGAGGGATCTACAGTTTAACATCGACTCCGAACGACAGATTTTGAAAACTTTTCATAGCAACTCGGGAAGCATTTGCCAGAAGAACGCAGAGTGGAAGTGGCCGAAAGAAATATTTTTTCATATTTCGCTTAGTTGGAGATGAATGAACTGGGGTTTAATTCACTGGCTCTCTTTTAACACAACCTACTAGACTACTGCTACTTTTGAAAGCAAATCTATAGAGCGTACTACAACGTCTAATACTGTAAGGGGGACTTAGTTGTTCAGTATCTCATAGGTACGATGACATTATTCGAAATAAATGTTATGCCATTTTATTATTTATTTACATTACATTATAAGAAAAAAACTGATTTTTAATAGGAATAAATTAATAATTTTTGTATTTAAATGTAAAGCGAATAAAAACATCTGTTTGTCTTTTATGAGACCATATTTGTCATAACATCACTTTAGTTAAACATATTTTTTAAAAATTTTTTTTAAACTTTTTTTTCGGAATATCTACGAAAATGTCTTTTAAAAACAAAGAAAAAAATTAAATTTATTTACAAAACTAACAAAAATTTGTTGAGACTACAAAAAACATGCTTAATGTTAATAATTTTTCACTTAATATTATAAAGAAAACATAGATAGAGAAATAAAATTTACTATAAACCGTCGGTGAATTTGAATACACACCACTTCCGGTACCCATCTTACGTTGATGGAAATACTTAAAACTTAGGGTATCCAGGTTGAAAAATATTTTTTGATGCTACAAAACGTTTAAAACACTGTAAAAGACTGTATGTTGTAAAACAAAACACACAAACAATTTTTAATAATTTTATTTTTTTTATTTTTTTAATTTATTTTCTTCAATTCAATTTTTTTAATTTTTTAAAATTTTTTGAATTAATTTTCTTAACATTTCTTAGCATTAGAATTTGTATTTTTAGATTTTCACTTTGGTTTTAACCGTTTACCGTTAATTTTATTAAATTTTTTTTTTAATTTCTTATCAAAAAAAAAATAATTTTTTGGAAAACTTAGATTTTTTTAGTTTGAAATCCGTTTTATCCGTTTTTAGTTGTTAACGTTACGATTTGTTTAGAGCTACAGAGACCACCAATTATAAAAGTGAAGCAGCCAGAGCCAAAATCCTAGTTTACGATTGTTGGTAATGGTTATGAAGCTGCTGCCTGCTAAACGACTATTTGACAGCAGAGCAGCAAAATAAAACAACAAAAAAAATTTTGTTTTTTTTTCAAAGACAAAAAAAACCGTCTAAAGCCAAACCCATACTCTAAAGCTGAACTGAACACTATCACCACCACCCTCCACCTCTGCATACACTTAAAAAGCATCTACCATTTAAGTAACAAGCTAACACACCTCGTCAACCACAGGATACTACTGAGAACATGACGAGTTGAAGGATATTGTACCAGAAAATAAGAAGAGCAAAACAAAAACAAAAAGAAAAAAAATTTTAAAATCAAGAAAAAATAAACAAAAAAGTCGACAATTTCGAAAAGCCACAAAAATGTTGAATGAGTAAATGTAACAGCGCGTGTGAGTGTGTATGTCTGCATGCCACCCACTTTAACACAAAAAACTGCACCCTTACAACTTTACGACCTTTTTTTACTGCTGCCCTAACATACAAACATGCAGTCATTCATTCAGCCAACCGGAAAACGCCTCTTTTTTTTCTGGCTGTCCTCTATACATTCTTTCCTGGTAGTGCAAGTAGCGATTACAACAAATCAAACTTCCATGCTATACATCTATGCCACCCTCTCTATCCTCCATATACATATTTTACATGAACGTCAACTCTCCATTTTTTCCTTTTCTTGTTTTTTGTTCTCTCTTAAGCAGAGGTCAGGCTTCTTGTATTGTTGGTAGAAATGATGATGGCTTTTAGACAGAAATTCACCACAAAATGTCAAGTATGATGAAAAAGCTACTAAATGTCATACTTATACACAAACCCACACACATATACTCATACATAGTATATAGTATGCGTGTTAGGTAATATGTGTGCGTGTGTTTACAGGACTCATTTTGACGAAAAACAAAAAAAGAAATGTTCAAGCTGTTTATGCGTGCGTGTATGCAGGTCTCATGCTCTCTATCTCTCTTAGTTCAAAAGTATGCTTGAGAGTGGAGTGTGTGTGTGTGTATGTGTGTTTATGGATATTGTTGTTATTGTCGTTGTATTTGTGCGCCTGATTCGGTAAATAAGCCAGAGACTTTTGATTTTTTTTTTTCTACGTAATTTTGCTTCGCAGTTGGAGCCAAGCTGGATTACCAGTTGCAAAGTCAATTAACAGTGGCGTTACGCATTATATCTGCTCTCATTTGCACTATGGCAAGTTAATTAAACAACGCCACTGTCTCTGAAACAAATTGAATGGGGAATTTTGAACAGTGGCACGATTTTAATTAAATTTGTAGTTGAAAACTATTAATGCAGAGTGTTTTCAATTAAAAGTGTTTGGAAATGTTTACCAAACTGTAATATGAGAGAGAATTAAATTTTGAAAAGTTTCTCAAATCATTCGTTTGGTATAAAAACCCAGGTTGTAATCGAGACTAAAGGATTGTAATGTAATAAAGTAAATAAGCTAAGCCTATGGAAATATTTTCATAGTCAAACTAGCCCGATATTCGTAAATAAAAGAAGTGAGTTGTCGAGAAAGAGAAAATAAAGCTGGACTGGGCAGGTTTTGAGGAGAACACTGGTTGATAGAAGGCTGAAGATAGAAGGTAGTAGGTATGGTGTTGGCTTGTCACACATTCAAATCCCAGGTCAGACATCAAAACGAAATATAAAAAAAAAATATTTCTTCGGCAACTTCCTCTCAGCAGATTTCTAACAAAAACTCTGGGAGTAAATAAACCTGCCATGAAAAAGTTTCTCAAAAATCTGTCGTTAGGAATCGACTTTAAACTGTAGGTCCCGACACTCATGCTTAAAGTCAACAGACACAAGATAAATAGTGTGAGAACGTAGGTCTTAATCCTGACTAAAGGATTGTAATGACCAATTATGTTATGTATGCACTGGTTGATATAGCCAAGAAAGTTGTTAATTTAAATCAAATGAGCCCAATTAGGTACAATAAAACTTGGTTTCAATTCTTATGAGATTTGCATTTTAAAAGCACGTAAGGCATGATTCTTACAAAAAATGTTTCATGTAATCGAAGGACAAAGACCAACAAGGTGACTACGAATCTAAATTTTGTCTACAAGATAAGAAAGTGGAGTACATAGTTGTAAGTTTATTCTTATTACGACTTTTTCCATTTTCCGTCTTGAGAGCGTATGGCTTTCACAAAGCATCTCCTCCATCTTACGCGCTTTGCTGCTGTTATTTTCCCGTTAAGTAAGATACTATCAGAGTATCATGCATCTCATTGATCGGCCAATGATGCCTAATCCTCGTTATACTCTTATTTTCTCAGCTGCTTCGCGACTTCGCAATATTTTCTTTAGTTTTCCTTTACTTTGTTGATGGTTTTAAATCGAGAAGAGTAAAAATAATGCCAAAGCGATCAATAATTCAACGAATTGCTTGCTTACTAGGCCGATATGTTGATCGTAAAATGGATAAAGTACTCTATGAACTCTATGAAACAAGTTTTTTTACTTTTCCAACTAATTGACCACCATTTGAAAATGTTTTTCCGGTGTTAAGTATGATGACTTGTTATAACTTGCTGAACAGAAATGTCAACAGCCCTTTAATCAGGATTACGACCTAGCTTCTCTTACCATCAATGTTGTGTGTGTTAATTTTATTCATTAAAAACAAGACAATTTAATGTAGCCTCAGAATTTTTGCTAGAAGACAGACGAGAGAAAGTCGCCAAAAAAAAAAAAATATTTTATTCGTGTTTCATTTTGTTCACGATGTCTAGGGATGAGTTTATACCACGGGCTGTCGTTTAATAATGCTCTACCTACTAGACTACGGTGAATTCTGAACGAAAATCTTTGAAGCATAGTTCATCACTACATATCGACGCCTCCGTTCTATAACATTCTAAGTCGAAAAAGTGTGCTTTGAGTTATGAGCTCTCAAAGTTTTCAAGCGACATACGACTATATGTGTATTCTAAGTAGATTTTTCCCCATAACTTCGGAACGGATCGGCGCATCTTAACCAAATTTCGACAGTATTTAAGTTAGAGAGCGTAGAATTTACGCAAGAACATTAAAATCGTTCTAAGTACACTTAGAACGTTATAGAATGGATTCGTCGATATTAGCAAGAGGCTTATTGACGACGATTCAAGAAAATAACAATAACAAATCAACAGTAAGCTTTTAGAAGTTGCAAAACCAAAAGTATAAACAAAACGAATCGCCGTAGTCTAGTAGATAATGTGTGTATCCTGACGTCTAATAAGGTGAGGATACGGTTCAAACATCTCGAACAGAACGAAATATGAAAAATATATTTCTTTGGCGATTTCCTCTCAGCAGATTTCTGGCAAAAACTCTGAGAATAAATAGAAAATTGCCATGAAGAGTTTCTCAAAAATCTGTCGTCCGGAGTCGATTTTAAACTATAGGTCCCGCTACTCATGTTTAAAATTAACACTTACAACATAAGTGGTGTGAGAAGCTAGGTCGTAATCCTGACTGAAGGGTTGTAATGATCAATTATGTACATATGTATGTATGTATTATGTATGTAATTACAGTTCATAGATTAGACGGAATCATGGGAACTATGTACGAGGATACCGAACTCTCAGTTCTTCACAACGGGAATATGTGTCAACTTTTTCACACAAATGTTAGAGTAAAACAAGGATACCCTCTTTCATCTCAGCTATTCATCACAGTATTAGATAATGTCATGAGCAAAGTCGGTTCAAAGAGAAAGAGAATTACATGTAGTCTCTCTCGAGGAATTTGATTATGCAAAGGTATCCAAAGCTGTTGTACTTGAGATAAAAATGAAGAAAACCAAAGTTATGAAATTTAAGAACATTAGCACTGATAACATCATGCCAACCAGATGAGGACGTAGATAGCTTCTGTTATCTAAGAATGCCAAACTACAGCTTTTGCTAGTTCTCATGCGGCCTTAAAAACAAACAATCGATTCGTTGGTCACTGGTCAGTCATAGCTCTCGCTAGATCTCATGCAGTTTTAAAAATCACCCGGTTCTTTGGTCAGTGGTAGACGATATTGTACTTGTTTTCTAACCACTGTAACTAAAACGTTTTCCTACTTCAAACAGGAAGGAAGGAAAAAAAAACTTTGGACATTTTTTGAAAAAATACAATCTTATGCAATAAGCTGACATAGGAAACATATGTACATACACACATCCATATATATGTACTTGAGAAGAGGCGTGACAGAAATTTGCGATACATACCCCGGACAAAGAAAAGAAAAGTCAAAATGGCACACACACACAAGAATTTAAAAGAAATACAAACCCTCTGTAAAACAAAAAAAAATTAAAAGAAAGGAAGCAAGAAACCTAGTTTGTTGCTACGGTTTGTTGCTCGCAATAAAAAAGAAGGATGAGTGTATATTTTTAAGACAAGATATCCTGCTGATAGGGGTTGATTTTGTGACTGAAAAGAAAAATGACTTATTTTGTTGGTGTTGTTGGCGTTGTTGTTGTAATATGTATTGGTTCTAAAATAACCCACTAAGAAAAGCTAATTTCGTGTAATAGACACGTTTTTTAAAGGAGGAGTTTTAAACATTTTTTAATACGCTGAATAAATAGGACATGTTAAAGATCAGTGTTGAAATCATGAAAGTTTTTTAATTATTAATTAAAGAAAACAAATTTATTTTCATTTTTAAATCATGCTTTCCAATGGCTCTTGCCTTACTATATCATGCATTAAAACATCTAACTTTACTTAGGTTACTATTAACCAGTAAGGGATGCAAAGTCATTTAAGGTTTCCACTTCACTCTACATAATCATAAAAAAAAAGAAACACACACAGAGAAAAAAGTGATACGCTCCCTTACAAGCCAGAAAACTTACATACGTACGTATGCAGCTAACAAAAAGCCAATTCACTGGGGCTCATTTTCCCTTCACCATAATTTCGTCCCTTTTTTTAATCTAACATACCACCCACATACATCACACATACCTCACCTACACGTAACTGCCACTATCCTTAACAGTTATGCCTCATACCAACAACAACAACAACCATTTGATTGTATACCATTACAGTCAAACGAATTTGTGGCATCAAAAAGTCGCTTTTTTATTATGGTTCTTAATATCTGGATATACAAGGACCTCATACCAGTTGTATGTATACATACTTACCTACACTATGACATCCTGCATATGGACTTAATGTATTGGTTGGAAAAACTCCACCCATTTTGTTAAAGCGTCCATTTTTTAAAACAGTTTTTAACAACATGCGCTGCGCACTGTGGTGAATATGTTGAATATGCTTCAAATTTTACTCTCTTTAAATCCTTATTGACTTTTAGCTATTTGGAGAGAAAGAGAAAGAGAGAGAGAGAGCGAGTGCCTGTGTATAAGGGTAAGAGAAATTTGGTAAAAATGTCAGGCATAACGGTAATGTTATATTACTGATAACAGCTGATTTGTTTTAACTTTTTGATTTGTTTGGTATTAAAGTCACGTGATTGACTTTTGCATGTGTATGTAGAAGAGAAACCAACAACAGTGGAAAGAACTGCAAAATAAGTGGCCATATTTATTGAAGAGTTTTTTTCCAGTTAATAACTTTGAGTTTTAGCTGTGATTGTCCCATGTTTTCTTGTAGTTCTTCAAGCTTCTTCAGCAAACAGCGGCTTAAAGTAATTTTTAAAAAATAATTGGGATTTTGTGTGAGAAATTAGGTCGTAATCCTTACTGAAGTGTCGTCCTTAATGACGAATTAGGTATGTATGTATGTATGCATGTAGTTGAAATATTTTTACAGAATTTTTAGCATCGTCATCTATAGGATCTTCTTCGATATTTATTTGAAGAAGATTTGATTTGAACATTTAAAGTATTCAGGAAGCTATGGTGCTGACTGATAACGCTCGCCTACAAAATAAGCAAGTGAAGTACAAAATTGTAATTAGTTGAGTTCATCTGTGAGCAAACTGTGGTTGATCTGGCCTTATTATGACTTTTTCCTTTACCTGTCTAGGGAGCGCATGGCTTCCATAAAGCATCTCCATCTGACATGATTTGCTGCTGTTATTTTCCCTTTTTCCCATGTAATATACTCTCAGAGTGTCGTACGTCTCCACTTGTATGTTGATCGACCAAGACTTCTTGAGCTTTCAGCATTCCACTCTAGTGCCATCCTGATTATACTCTCAGGTTTCTTTCTGATAGTATGATCGGTCCACCTCCATTTTCTCATATTTATTTATGTTATTATGGATACATGCTGGTTACGTTATTAGGCCAAAATATCTGTAGTTTTTGCATAATGATGTCCGAAACTAGCCAGATTGCACAGCAGTTTAATAGAATTGGTTTTAAGCAAGTGTTGAATATGTTACGCTTGGTTTGCTGAAAATTTCTGAGTTTCTCTTCTATCTAAAGACGTCCAAAAGCCGCTGTCCTTTTATTGAACTTGTTATTTAATTCTGTTTCTGCGCCTCTATTGTCACTTCGCTACTTAGATAACAGAAGCTATCTACGTACTCGACTGGTTGGCATGATGTTATCAGTGCTAACGTTCTTAATTTTCATGACTTTGGTTTTCTTCATTTTTATCTCAAGTACAACACCTTTGTATACCTTTGCATAATCAAATTCCTCGAGAGAGACTACATGTAATTCCTTTTCTCTTTGAGCCGACTTTGCTCATGACGTTATCTAACGCTGTGACGAATGGCTGAGGCGAAACAGGGTGTCCTTGTTTTATTCTAACGTTTGTATGAAAAAGTTGATACATATTCCCGTTGTGAAGAACTGAGAGTTCGGTATCCTCGTACATAGCTCCCATAATTCCGTCTAATCTTTGAACTATAATTACATACATATTGTTACGTTTTTACCTTTTAAAAACGTTAAAAATATGAGCTCGTAGATTGCAAATAAAATAAAAATAAATCTGTGTTTAATTTTAAGTCAATTCTTTATTTTCTGCACAACTTTCGTGCCACTGTGCGAACTTATTCTACGCATACAATGATAATTTCCACAATATGTGCTTGTTCGCGATATTTCTCTGCTTATAACCTTTTTTTTATAAGCAACAACAACACTTGTTAGTTATTCTTCTTTGCTCACAACCTTTTTTTGTAAGCACCACACTAACAACTGTTTTCTTCACGCAACTTGTCTCCACACAAGTCTGACTGGATTATAACTCGATCTCGTCACTCCGCACACCACTGGTTGAATTCTCACTCAATTCAACGCGACGTCGTCACACGACTAACTTCACTCGTACTCCGAGAATAACGTGTCTTCATACACGACTGACTGAATTCTAACTGAATCATCGTTGCTCGCTTTATCTTGCCTTTTATATCACTCGATCAACAGTGTGATGAATGCCCTTGAAGGATGATGACGACCTTCGGGAACAATCCAAAAATGTAAACAACTTGATTCCATTTTTGTTGTTCGTGTATCTTATTTACTTTCGTCCAGGCAGAGTTGTTGTTGTTTTGTTTCTTTGTCTTTCTGCTATATTTCTTTTATACGCAGTCTTTGTTGCTATATTTGTTTATTCATCGATTTTGTAAACAAGCCCTGTTGTTTTTGTTGCTATATGCTTACTCATTCGTTGATCACGTGAACAACTGCATTGTTTTGTTTTTGGAGCTTTTGTTTTTATGCGTGATCAACTCCATTGTGTTGTTTTTGGAGCTTTTGCTTATTATTTTAACAACACCATTTCCATTTTCGTAACAATATGTACATGCATAATTGGTCATTACAACCCTTCAGTCTGGATTACGACCTAGTTTCTCACACCACTTATGTTGTGTGCGTTAATTTTATATAATGTTGTATGTTGTGTGCGTTAATTTTATATAAAAGTTTTAAAGTCGATTCCGAACGACGAAACTTTTCATGGCAATTTTAATTTACTCTAAGACTTTTTGCCAGAAATCTGCTGAGTGGCAGTCGCCGAAGAAATATTTTTTCATATTTCGTTTTTGTTTGAGTTGTCTGACCTGGGGTTTGAATCGTGGCCTCACGTCTAATAAGCCAACGCACTACCTACTAGACTATGGCGAATTTTTTAAGCCTTCCCTGTTAAGGAAAACAATTCTGTTCAGTTCTTGTAATCATTAAATTCACCAATTTTCGATATCTTAACTATGATGCAAAGTAAAAGAAAGCCTTACATTTTCCACCCGTACTAATGTTTATTCAGTAGTGGATCTGTGTCGACGCTTTTGATTTCTTTGAAATGTTCTTTGCACTGCAAAACTGCGCTACATTTTTTATAAACGATATTGATCAATCCACTTGAGATCCAAGAGCATCCAATGCTTACCGAAAAAATTGCTCATTGGTTTTGGGTTGGCGGCGTCATTGGTTCATATTTCTTTGAGAACTTCGTTGGCCAGGCCATCACTGTCAACAGTGAGCACTATGGGTCTATAATTACCAACTTCTTTTCGTATAAATTCATGCCAGATTGGATATTCAAATCAGAAAAATCGTAATGAACATTTTGTTTAGGCAAGTGTTACCCAGAGGTGAAAACCGATTCAGGACAATAAAAATTGCTCTCTTATCAGGACAAGCTTCTTAAGAATTATCACAATGTCTCCTTCATTTCAAGACTGCGGAATATTGTCTGATGTTGGCGCCATTATCAGTATCCTTCGCCTTCGTCTTCTTACTTCTACCAACAGTATTTTAAAATGTCTTTAATTTACGAACTTAAAATTGTCATTTAATTTAATAAAAAAAAGAAAGTATTTTTAAGCGTTTTACTTATAATTCTCTTTCTTTTACAAAAAGGCTTTAAATAACGAAAAAACTAATTCTACGCCAAAACAAAGAACTCAGACCATTAAAGTAAATGGAATCCTTAAATAAATAGAAGAATAAAAATCTCTCAAAAACAAAAACAACAAAATTAATGGCCATTTTTATAAAAAGAAAAACAAAAATATGGAATTAAAAACATTTTTAAATGTTTTTGGTTAAGCATTACAACTGTTTGTTGTTTGTGCTTAATTTCGTTACACTCGAGAAAAGAAAACAATCATTGGTTGGCAAAATATACTTGGATGACATATCCAGTGATCAATGAATTTATTGGCCCATCCCCAGGTAGAAGATTGATAAAATGGGCTTGGATGCCATATCCCAACTTATTGGCCCACCCGCGCATAGAAGATTTCTAACGTAATTGATAAAAGAGACCAGAAATTATTGCCAGAAAGTGGGTTACGATTAGGCGGCTATCAAACCCCTGAATTCTAACGTGATGAACTACAAGATAGTGAACGGTTGTGACAGATATCTCAGTGGGTTAGCGGAACGATATAATATCCATACCATATGGGTACCAGGTGACACTCCAGGTGACTGTAGAGGAGCCGTGGTACAAACATCGAACTCTCCGATGAATTCTCGACTTTGGGAATCCCTCTGAAAACCTGCATGCTTTCAACTGACAATACGATCATCGATTCCGTTAACAATAGATGGGCGGGTTCGAACACGGGAAAAACGATGCAGGAAATCTAACCAAAACTGGTTGGACGGCACACAACAAATCTGCTTAAACTCCAAAGAAACGCGCTCAGTATGATTTTCGAGGTGATTACATTATGGGCACTCATGCAAGAGGAATACGTCTTGGACACCTTGTTAATGATTTGTGCAGAAGCTGCAGGGAGAAGAGACGACTGTTCTTCATTTAGAGGGTACATGTCCAGCACTATAATGGGCATGAGATAAAGGTATATTGGTGCCTACAATATAGACGATATGGAAGAATTGTCACGCATAGACATTGGCAATCTGACTCGCTTCATTCGAAGCTCCGAGTGGTTCTGAAACTCGGAGATCATGGAAAAGTGTAGCATCATATTGGGGCTCATGTAACCTAAGTGTGTCCATCCTACCTCCTTGGAGTGTCATGACCAGATGATTTATTGTACTTTCCTCAAACTATATTTGTTCTACATCGCCTTCAAAATTCTGAGATGCATTTAAATAGCAGTTGCTTAAAAAATGTGTTCGGGGTCTGTATATTGACCTTGAATATATCTTGAATATATTTCGGTACCTTTCGATAGTCTAATGCGTAGCTCAAAACATTTTTCATTGTAATTACACAACAAATGCTAAGATCATCTCAAATCCATGCAAGTTGAGAAGAGCATCTGTCTGTCTTCATCTTTGCTTTCGCCCAGCATAACCTTCCAAAATTCTCTTTCTACTACTTACCAACGACGTGGAAGCTATCCTACCCGCAAGCTGATCTGCCTGCTCATTGCCGCAAATATTTACGCGACTGGGGATCCAGTCCTCCCTCGTTGATTCAGCTTTTTATTCTAAACTTGAGTCGAGCTCATAGGAGTTGATTGTGTGGAGGGCGACCTCTACACAATAGTACTGCTCTCGGATAGTACTGCTATGTTCTGTCCTCTGTCCAAGCTGAATTGAGGATCTATCGTTTGTCTTTCGATGATGTAAACTTTGGCTTGGTATTATCTCGAAATTTTCCCCATGTACTCTGAATATTTCAATCTTGGACAGACGTACTATATGTTCTTAGCCGAACAGTACACCACAAAATGGTCTGCCACTTAATAGAGTATACAGCAGCCATATATCCAGTACAGTCTAGGAGACAGTTAAGGAAGGAACAGTCACCAGTTCGGTTTGTCAGATAACGATGCCCTCTGATTATTATCGCGTTGGGTTTGTCGCCTATTAACCCAACTATAGTATGCAGGGCTGTGGTCCTTACTGCTAATGTAATGGTCCTAAATTCAACAGAGCCAACAGCGTCGTTAAAGGACAGTCTTTCTCTGTGACCTATCCAACTTTGCCTGAGTTGTTATCATGAAAATTCGATGTAACGAATGAAAACTATCGAGGTTTTATCGATGTTGATTAATGAAAAAACATCAAATTGTTTCGATGTATCGATAAGTTACATCGAGAGTTTTGAAAACATCGATTTATACCGTCCATTACTAGCCTGCTCATCATGCCTCTTCCACAACATAAACAAAATAATTTTTTCTGTGAACGTTGAGGAAATGATTGCTAAAAGAAAAAGAGCTCGAAGAGAATGGCAACAGATTTTCTCTCAAAAAATTCAGACTTAAGGAAAGCTTGTAAGGTTTTAGTGTTATACAGCAGTAATGGCGTACAACAGCATCTTAAAATGCCTCCTTTGCGAAACTCCATTGCTGGTTAGGCAAAGAATAATGCTGGTTTGTTGACTATTTATGTGGTTGCTGTAACCCACTTACCGCTAAGTTTGAAGGAAGTCGGAGACTTACATACATAATCGGTCATTACAAACCTTTAGTCAGGATTAAGACCTACTTTCCCACACCACATACATATGTTGTGTGTGCGTTAATTGTTATACATAAGTGGCGGGACCTACAGTTTAAAGTCGACTCTGAACGACAGATTTTTGTGAAATTATTCATGGCAATTTTATTTAATCTCAGAGTTTTTGCCAGAAATCTGCTGAGAGGATGTCGACGATGAAATATTTTTTTATATGTCGTTCCGTTGGGTCTGTACGATCTGGCATTTAAACCGTCTAACAAGCCAACACACTACCTACTAGACCATGGCGACCACGGTTAGTCGAAGAACTCTTCCTCAACACCACCGAGTATAAGAAGTTCTGCAAACAAATTTTACTCATTGATTTTCTCGAGTGTAATGGCTGCATATTAATAAGTTTCGCAAATAAAAGACTGTTGTGTATATGTACATATATACCTATAGAAAAAATATTTAAAAAATAAAAATTGTAACAACGAACTGTTTGTTTTTTTTTTACAAAAATATTTATTTAATGGATTTATAATGTTTCATATTCTAATTGCTTTGGACAACAAAACACACTGACGCTGTTACGTGTCTTGGCAAAAATTTTAGAGTTTTAAGCATTCAACATGAAATTTAAAAAAAAAAAAAAAAACAAACTAAAAACAAACTGAAGAGATAAGAGAGGAATAATATTGTTTTATTACTGCACATAGGAAAATCACATTAAAAATAGTAGAACACCAGAATAAAGAATAAAAATTTACAATACCATACTCTATGCATGCATTTAAAATTAATTTTAGATTTTTAATCAGCATATGTAAAGGAAAAACTAATTTCGCAACTTTCCTTGTTCAATATAAACCAGCGGGAAATAATTGTATATTCACCAGGCACCAAAGGAACCCATTTTAATTTTTTCATGTCAATACGCATACGATTGATTTCAATGTAACCCTAAATAGAAGAGATTCCAATAAAGAAAAATGTTATTAAAAGCACACAATTAAGGAGTGCCCAAGCAGAAATTTGGGCATAAATTTTTTGTTATAAAAATTATATTTAATGGTAAAATTATTTCAATTTTAATTTAAATTAAAGGAAATATGTTCTAAGCATTAAAGAAAGTCCACTTTCTAACAATTTTTTCATTTTATTTCTGTATTCCTTTCACTAGAGCATTTATTGCATTAACTATTCTCCATTGCCTATTAAACTGTGTTTAATTTTTGAAAAATGTTTATGCCTTATACAACTCAATAGGATAGACTTCAGGACAATTTCTTAGATTATTTGCATGGTACCGCTCAATAACTTTTTTGCTGTAGCAATTGGCAAGATCTGCCCAGAAAAATGAGAACATTTTTAAGTAATCACAAAAATATGTTCATTCCCGACTGAAAAGTTAAAGGTGACATGACGTCATCGCTGTATATTGAAGTGACTGAAGAGAACGACAAAGTTCCGATTGCATAAAAATAAATTCGTATGTCTTTGCCAACTTCTTCACCAGCAACAAAGGAGGACTATGGCAAATGGAAGAAGCATTCACTTATACTCATTCTAAATATTTTTTTAAACCTTAGGGACCACAGCCATAAAGGACTATTTATCTCCTGAATACTCTAGAAATTCCGACAGTTATCTTGCCGTTAAATAAACGAAGGCAAAACTAAAGTCAGAAAATATTGCGCCATTATATATGACGGCGACTTATCCTAGCGTCACTAAGCAGGTTAGAAATACCCGATTACCGTATCCTAATGAACAGAAACTATTTGTTGAAGAGGACGCAAACAACATACTTGAAAGATGCATAGTAAAACTCTGGATAAGATCAATAATCCTAAAGCAGAAGAAGAAAATGTTGAAGATTCGAGTTGTTGGTTGCGATGGTGTGTTAGCAGAAATTATCCCCATAGATAAAGCGACAAATGAAATGTCCATCTAGTGAAGGAAAACACCAAAGTTCTAAGATGAAATACACAGATAATCGTCTTGAAGAGGTTTACTATGACCTAACATAGCCTCTCTGACTGGAGAAAGAGGCCTTACATTTGGTGAAGTAAGTGAAGCTGAACGAAGCTACCCAAACGATGACGGAACTGCAACACAAATTGTGCTCAAATTCCCGAGATTTTGCTGAATTTCAAATGGAATCTGTAATAGGTCTGATCTCGTAATTGGACTTTGCAATAGAGAGATAAACTGGGAGGCAGTGAGAAGTTTATTAAAATAGTCAACGAAGTACTGCGAGTTGTAGATAAAATCCGGAAAGCCATTACGTTATTACGGTTGTTTTTCTAAGTATGATTCTATAGAAAGTTGCCACTCCCATCACAGAAAAATGTTCCTGATGGAATGAATTTCTTAGTTTACTTGCCTTTCACAGTATATTTGCAATACTCGTATAGTACACACCATGTTTTTACAAATATTTCAAAATATTAGAAACAGAAGTCGCCGTCGTCTAATAGGTAGTGTGTTGACACTTATTAGCCGTAAGGCCAAGGCTCGAACCCCAGGTCAGACATCTCCAACGAAACGAAATGTGAAAAAAATATTTCTACGGTGACTGCCTCTCTGAGTGAGAGTGAATTTTATTCATGCCATGAAAAGTCACTTCAAAATCTATGGTAAACTATAGGTCCCGCCACTCATGTATAAAATTGGCACACACAACATGGGTGGTGTAAGAAGCTAGGCCGTAATCCTGACTGAAGGGTTGTAATGACTAATTATGCATGTACATATGTATGTATTAGAAACAGCCCTTATAAAAAGTAGGAGCAATATTACAAATCCGAGCAATCGAGATCTGATTACGTCAAATAACGAAAAAGTAGGTGACATCCGCTAAGTGTTGGTCGTGTTAAAAAATGACAAAAAAAAAATTAAAATTTTCTAAAAAAAACAACTTTTTACGATCTCCAATCGAGCACAAATGAGTAACATATCAGACAGTTTTGATACATCTACTCCCTAAACACTTGACTCACCTTAATGGGACAAGTTCCATTTACATTGATATACGCCTCAACTTGACTGTACAAGTATTTCGCTATGGGATATTTTGAACGTTTCAAAAAAAATTTACAACAATCGACGGTAGTTTCTGGAAATAAATACAGATTGTTTTTGCCATCGGATTTTTTCCAGAAGGTAAACTTAACCTATGACAAGTACAATATACAATACAATTATAAAATATTTTCAAAACTTATTAACAAATACTTGCCTTCGCATCGGTTACATCCCCATAAAGTGTAACGTTTATTGTGCTTTCGGATACCGCTCTTGATACACGTCTACTGTAACATTTTGTAAAATTCATAAATTCGGTATCAAAATTCTTGCACTTCACCGAAGTCATATCAATATGGCCACCAAGAACCTTAAGACGAAATCGACTTAGAACTTTTTTTATTAATTATTTTTACTTATTTTACTACCTGTATTGTTAAAGTAATTGAAATAAGTAAGCCAACTTGGGCTTGTTTAAGGCGATTCAGCAACATTTTGTTTTTAAACTTTTGAATATTTTTGAATAAACTTTTCCACTGGAGCAACAAATGGTATTAAAATGTTCATATTAATAATCGATTAAATTTTCTTAATTATGGGGATTTAAATACATTGAGTGACTTTTAAAATGCATTAAATAAAGGGTAATTTTTTTTAACTTAAATTAAAATTTATTAACATGATTTATTATAATTAAAATAACAATAAATTTAATTGAAATAAAATTACCACAAATTAAAACAGAATTAATATTTTGTATTCACAGCTAATGACAATAAGTAAAGGGTGATTTTTTTTATAGGTTAACAATAACGGGGAAATAAAAACTAAAAATAACGCACGCAGTCGCCGTATCCATTTGTCACACAGAATTAAGCCCAGCCATTCAAATTGTAATATTGCACGCTGCATTATCATATAATGCCATATGGACTGATCGGACACGTGGACTTGTATGCACCATGTTTTCGACGACGACATTACCAAAGTCACACTACAATGGATACCACATGTCCAACGGCGACCAATTAAACTGCGTATTCCTTAGTTTCGATTTGTCTAATAGGAACACGAATCACGCTAGATACTTTTTAATGATCTAGAAACATGTGGGGAATTCATGATCGCCCTATGTTTATCATATGTTCTATGATATACCAGGCATAATTACATATATAAGTATATACGCCTATATAAACCTATTTAAACTACAGAGAAGTCCCTGTAGTTTAGACGTGAGGACACGGTTCAAACCGTAGGTCAGACATCTCACACTATACGAAATATGAAAGAATATGTCTTAGGCGACTTCCTCTCAGCATATTTCTGTCAAAAACTCTGATTGTAAATAAAACTGCCATGAAAAGTTTCTCAAAAACATCTGTCATTCGGAGCCGACTTTAAACTGTATATAAAATTAAAATTAACTCATATATAAAATTAACACACGTAATCCTGACTGAAGGGTTGTAATGACCAATTATGTACGTATGTATGTATTCAAACTATGATATCGAATGCTGCGTTATCATATGGCACCATATGGGCTATTCGGACACGTAAACGTGGATCGTCTAAATTCGCACCATAGACACACTACAAAGAATACCACATGGCCAACGGAGACCAGTTAGACTCCGAATTTCTTCGTTTAGTTTTGTCTGGCAAAAACACTGCCCAAGTTAAAACCAGAAACATAAGTAAATATATGTGTATACGCATGTATAAACATATTTAAACTACAGAGAAGTTATAAATCGTGTCTCTCTAGTGTGCACCTTTAACTGTCCTACGTGTTCTGGCAAAGCATCCCCAAACTCTCTAAAGACAGTGTGTTTTTCTGGACTCACGTTGAGTTTCTTAAATGGAACCTTTAATTTGATTTGTTTTGGCATGAACCTCTGAGCAATTGTTTTTTATCTAATCCCTCTAGAAGATCTTTAGCTTTAGCAGGTCTATGTTTAATCGGAAATTCCAGTTCACTATTTTCACCATTTATGCTCCTTTTACCAAAATGTAAATTCTTTTGTATAATAGATGGGTCTGGGAAAAGGAGCATAAGCATTGGAGGTGTTGACTTAATGTGTCTGGGCGTCTATGACCTTTAATAGATCGTACCAGAACAGCTGGATTTGGATAAAAACAGCGAAAGACTAGTTGCTGGGTTGCTTATTGAACAAACACTCTGTAACTGTTCAGCCCTTAGTAGGATGAGATTGAGCCTTAGTAGAGCAGACATTAGGTCTCTCCTAGATTTGTAATAGAATTATACTGAACTATTCCGCCCTCTCTTGTGTGTTGTGGTGGACTTTTTCAGTTTTTCTTTCTCAAATTTCTATCTCTCTCCTTTCTATTTTTCATTTCCTCTTTTTCTAACTCTTTTTATCTATTTAAAACAAATACAATGCGTCTGTTGACCTCCGAATATTGTAGTTGTCTACATGACAAGTTCAGGTCCTTTAACCTAATCTAACCGTTTTGTATAAAGTTGCCTTAGGCTAGTTGGTAGTGCGTGGGCTTATTAGACACGAGCCCTTGGGTTCAATCCGCAGCTCAAACAACTCAAACAAAATGAAACCGTATTTGAAAAACAAGTCAAACTAAAATATTTGAACATCTAAAAGAATACCTTGTACTTCAATATGGTTAAACCAAGCGTGAAAATAAAACAACACACAACAGTATTGTAGTTAGTATTGCAGTTTATAAATCAATTTAAAGTTTAATAAATTCAAAACCGTTGCTGGAGTTATTTCGCCCTTGACATTTTACACCCTACATCACAAGTGTTGGGTATTCTATTAGGTTCGTGCCATTATTTTGAACGCTAATAAATCGTAGCGTATTATTATTTAAAATTAAATTCTTTGAGTATTAATGAACTCAATAATGGAAATATATGAAAAATTTACATTTCATTTGACTTAGACCTCTCCATGGACCTTCCTATAGATGTTATACTATATACTATACTTACAATTTGTAACCAAACATCTCATCTGAAATTTCCAGCATAGCATGGATTTTATTAAATTACAAGATGCGTATTTAAATCTTATCAAAGAACAATTAAAAACTGTGGGCCTATATCCCTTAACTCCTGAATATTTTACAACTTTAATCTGAAAAATATTTCAGACGAAAACTACTACTCTAGGAGCCACGTCCACTAATCACTAAAGTCTTCCGAACTTTGCCACTTGATAAGGGCTATCTTGTTAAAGCTATGTACATCTGTCAAATTTGTTGTCATTTATTCAGTCTGCTTTGTCAAAACACTACTGGAGACCATAAACAGCGGTGTGTATTCGCGAAATGGGCTCTGATCCCAATTTTCGTTAAAAAATCACCTTCGGGCCCGTTTATGGATGAATGGGTACATGGATACAATGGGTCAAAATACCAAAACCAATCCACATAACATTCAAGGGCATGCTATGCATTCCGAAAAAGTTACTATTTGGAGTAGATTTAAGGATGGTGTCGTCATCGGCCTGAATTTCCTTAAGAACGATGTTGGTCAGGCCATAAGTGTGAACGACAAACACTGTAAGTCGATAATTATCAACATCTTTTGATATAAATTGGATGGACACCACTACTTGTGGCTTCAACATGATGGCGCTATATGCCACACAGCTCATGCCGCATTGGATATTCCGCACAAACGATTCGATGGCATAGTCATCTCACATGTAAGTGATGTGAACTGGCAAACGATTTCATCCAATTAGGCTTTTTCTTGTGAGCATTTCTTAAACCGCAAGTAAAAGCAAACAAGCCACAAACCACAGCTATTCTTAAAGCCAAAGCCATACCCAAGCCTTCGATCAAATTCAGCTGGATTTATGCACTACAACCATGGTAATAAATTAAATATGTCGGATGAGCTCCTCGCAGAGAAGTTGTGGTATTCTATACATAATGGCATTTATAGGTATTTTAAAAGAATAAAAAATTTCGATGACATCTCACACATACATACTTCGTTTCATTTAAATTTAAAGATAGGATATATACCGTACACCTATCTAAATATGAACTCACATGAACACACTTTAATTTTCCATTCTACCAGCCTTTGCAAGTGCAACGGCTTTGTTACCTTCAATGTTCCCATGTCCATATGTGAATTATCGATAAAAGGCATTTTTGGATAATCTTAAATGTGGGGATTTTTTAGGGATCTAATGCGTATATCTCTATTCAAAATACGCTAATACCGGATTCATACAGTGGCAATCTTTATAGCCATTGTTTTAACTTGAATAGCATAACGGTAATAGGGTAGCGCCAGCGATAATTTAAGATTCTACTTGTGCTTAGAGATTCGACATATGTCATATGGATCTGTCAGTTAATACTTGAATGACATTCTCAGGAATATGGAAACGCTATTTTCATTAAAAAATCAGTTTATTCAGATATCGTGGGTTCAATATTTAGATCCAAATATGCAGCCATTCTCATAATACCCTCAAAACGAATCTGACGATTGTTTTTCTCCAAAACTAAATCAAAAAAAAAACGCGATCACATAGAATATATTTTTAGGGTTGATAGCGTGGTTTAGGATATTCCTCTCTTATCTCTCGATGTGTATTTATTTTAGTTAAAGCTACTCCATTTATACTTCCTGTAGCAAATAGAGGGACTTTGTTTCTGTTTGTGAAACAATTTTAATAATAATACCCGTGTAGATTCCAGAATTTCCGTATTTAGGATCTGAAGGCAATATCCTTTTAAGAACAAAAAAATAAAAAAAAAATGAATTCTTAAAAAAAAAGAGTTGAACCAGCTATGTTTTATTTCCTTTTCTTTTCTTTTGTTGTTTAATTTACAAATATCGTATCTCTTATCGAATTTAAAACTTAAGCACGTAATTTTTTTAAGTAAAATTCACAAACTTCTTTCGTTAACTTAATTATACAGACTCTCTCAGCTTAAAATTTAAGAACTTAAAATAAATAAATGCTTGTAAATTTTTCTTTTTTTAATTTTTGTAAAAATAAAATAAAAAACTTAATTTAACAATAAAATGGCAGTCATTATCAAATAAACAAGTTTTCTTCTCTTCTCAGCCAACAACTAATATTTTGATTTACAGAGATTCAAAAAATTTCTACACAAATTCAAATCAAAACTTATTTAAAACAAACCGGACCAACCTTGAAACCAAAGGCTTGGTTTTCTTTGCCATAATCCTTAGGCAAGAAATCGTTCAGAGGCAAATAATTTAAGCGTTTCGTATTAAAAAGTAACTCAGTAGAGCCGCTAGTATTAGGCAACTAAGGAAAGCAAAAAGAGAAATTAAATGTTTATCAATAAGAAAATCCCCACAATAATTTATACTCACTGCACACTCATCCTTGATCACTTTGGGTTTTATACTACTCCCAGCATCTACTTTTATTTCCATTTCATTATCACCCAAAAACTGTAGGGCCTTGTCGTAATTACCCTGGGTACTGTCGTGCCAGGCAACCGAGTTACGACAGTAGTATGTAAAGTTTTGATACGCCTCTTTTGATAAAAGTTTTAAGAATGTCAATTGCACTGTGCCCACACCATCATATGTAATTTTATTGCCTCCGGGCATTTGTGAGAACCACTGCAGTTCCATGCCACCATGACGCATAGGCACCAGAGGTCTTTCCGTGGTATGAACATCAGGATATATACAAGTTTCTCCCTTACTAGACATTTTGCAATACACTCGAATGGCATCATCTGGCATACCACCATTGGGATCTAGCCAATACCAATTGTCTTCAAATTGTGGATGGGCATAGTAAAGATCACGACATGTGCGCCCTGGATTATCTTGGCTACCGGTTGGTTTTCGTATTTTATCCATTTCTTGCCGTATCGAGTATATCGTATTGTCCATAATTTTATCGCTAGTTTCAGAAGCATCAAGTTTCTTCTTTTTCTTACGTTTTTTCTTTTTATCTTCATTCGTTCGCATTGTCGGACTCGAAACTACACCCATTAATTCGTTAAAATCGTCATCGTCTTCGATAGCTGCAGATATATCGATATCTCTACGACGTCTGGTTTCTGCTTTGGTTGTGGAATACTGTTGCATTTGGAATAATAGCTCAGGTGGTATCATAGGACTTTCAGCTGGCGCTCCGGGAGTGCCGGGTGGTCCTGGTGGACCTATTTCGCCTTTGTTGCCCGCCCTACCTTCAACACCTTTGGGTCCCGTTAGGCCATGCATTCCTGGCAATCCTGGTGGACCATCATTGCCTTTTGTACCCATGGGGCCCAATGGGCCAGGATCTCCTTTAGGGCCCTCTGGTCCTTGTGGACCTCTGAAACCACGATCTCCCTTTTCTCCCTGTTCACCCTTAATGCCTGCCATACCTAATTCACCGCGATGGCCTTTCTGGCCTCTTCTGCCTCGATCACCTTTGGCACCTGCTGGACCAGGTAAACCAACTTTACCTTCTTTTCCTTCAGGACCTGCAACACCTGGTAATCCTGTATCACCTACCACTCCTTGAGGACCTCTAGTTCCACGAGGTCCTTGCAGTCCTGGTGGTCCTTGTGTGCCTGTCATACCTAAGGGTCCTGGAGAACCTAAATCACCCTTATCACCTTTCTCTCCCTGCAATCCCATAGGACCTTGCATTCCAGATGGTCCTTCAGGTCCTTGTTTACCAGGAGGACCTGTTTCTCCCACTCTTCCTTCCGGACCCACTTCACCTGGTGGTCCGGGTTCTCCAGGCTTACCATCTTCTCCTTCTGGGCCCACATCGCCCTTAGGTCCTACTAAACCCGGCTCACCTCTGGCACCAGGAAAACCTCTAGGACCCATATCTCCTTTGACACCTTCAGGACCAGGTACACCAACTCTTCCTTCAGGACCTATAGGTCCCGATTTACCTTCTTCTCCTTTGGCACCTGTATTGCCCTTTTCGCCTGGACGACCAGTAGGTCCCACGGGACCTGGAGGGCCTAGCGGACCATCGGCTCCCGTTAAACCAGGAGGTCCTCGTTGTCCAGGTTTTCCTTGGTGGCCAATAGCACCTGAAATATTTTTGTTTGTTTTTTATAAAAGTTTTATTTGTTAACAGATTCAAAAACAAACCTTTAGGTCCTCTACGACCCTGTTCTCCGGGAGGACCCGGAGGTCCTACTGGTCCCATTAAGCCATCGTCACCTCTTTCGCCTTTGATGCCAGCCGGTCCTGGTAAACCTTGTAAACCAGTCTTGCCCATAGGACCTGGTAGACCTTGCCTGCCATCTTCACCCTTTATGCCTCGATGTCCTTGCTCACCCGTGGGACCCTTTTCACCAGGCAAACCGGGTGGACCTGATTCTCCTCTTGGACCTTGAGGACCTGCAGAACCAGCGGGACCCTTAAATCACAAAAGAGTATGTTGAAATCCAAGTTATATGAAATGGTGAACTCTTTTACTTACTTGTTCTCCTTGATTTCCTTTCAAACCCTTTTCGCCTGGTATTCCAGCTTCACCTTTATCACCATCCTCACCAGGAGTACCCATTGGCCCAGGTGGCCCTGGCAAACCTCTAAGACCAGCTGTACCGTCTCTACCAGCTGGTCCAATAGGACCTCTTTCACCAACTTCGCCTTTAGCTCCAGGGGCGCCAGGATTTCCGGGATTCCCTTGAACACCAGGTGGCCCAGGTGGACCCAACTGGCCGGGCAAACCAGCTTGACCCTTATCACCAAACATGCCGGGGGCTCCCGTCATACCTTGTTCACCTTTCAGACCCGGTAAACCTGGCTGTCCTTGATGACCTCTTTCTCCCGGAAAACCTGGTAGACCAGTGGGGCCTTGCGGACCTTGATTACCCATAGGTCCCATAGGGCCTACGGGGCCTTCCTTACCCGCTTCTCCAGGCATTCCAGCTTCACCGGGTTGTCCTGGCAGACCGGGAATACCTGGTTCACCAATGGGTCCAATTTCTCCAGGTGAACCTCGGGGTCCAATAACACCTGGCTCTCCGATAGGACCCGGCTTGCCAGGTTCTCCCTATAATATAAATTTCGTTTGATTTCTGCTCTTTATTCTTAATTTACTATTTTATACTAAACATACCGGTTGACCTCTTTCTCCAGGCGGACCTTGAGGTCCAGGTTTACCATCTGCTCCAGGTACGCCAGGCATTCCTATAAAACCTCTTGAACCTTCTGCGCCTTGTGGACCTCTTTCGCCTTGAATACCTGGTGGACCAGGTTGTCCGCTATCACCTTTTGGACCAGGATTACCATCATTGCCTCTTCTTCCCCTCGAACCGCGAAAGCCTCTAGGACCAGCTTCGCCTCTTTCACCTGCCGGACCTTGGGGTCCTCTTTCACCTTTAATTCCTTGTGGTCCTGCCGCACCAGCTGCTCCCTTGTCACCTTTATCACCGGAAGGTCCGGGATAACCTTGAAAACCTTGAGGGCCTTGTTTGCCTTTCTCTCCCGGCGGCCCTTGGGGACCAGTATCTCCTCTCGGCCCTTCAAAGCCTTTCGGACCCTCAGGGCCTTCTGGTCCTGGAGCACCTGCCGCTCCAGCAGGTCCCCGCTCACCTGGAATACCCATTTCGCCTTTTTCACCATCTACACCGCGTTCACCAGCATCGCCTTTGTCACCTACAGACCCTCTAGGTCCATCATCACCTTTCGAACCACGAGGTCCTGGAAAACCTATAGGGCCTTGCACTCCCTGTACGCCTTGGTCACCTTTTGGTCCTGTCTGTCCAGGTATTCCTGCAACACCGGGTGAACCGTCAGCTCCAGGTAGACCAGGTAAACCTGGTTTACCGCTAGGGCCAGGTATACCCGGAGATCCGGATTTACCTTGAGGGCCAGGAGCACCGACAGGACCTTGATCGCCTTGTTGACCTGGAGATCCAGGTTGACCAACAGGTCCCGTATTTCCTTTAGAACCGGGTGGACCTTCATTGCCTTGAGGACCAGGATTTCCTACGGGGCCAGGAAAGCCACGAGGACCTGGAAAACCACGTGGACCCTAAGAAAGAAGTTTTAGCTGTAAAATTTATTACAAATTTGTGATAACACTCACCAGTTCACCTGTTAAACCGGGCAGACCAGGAGGACCATCTTCGCCAGGATGACCTTCTACACCTTGTTGTCCTTTTTCTCCTCTTTGACCGGGTATGCCACGATGACCTTTTTCTCCCGGTATACCCATGGGACCCATTGGGCCCATTTCTCCTTTTGGACCTTGTGGACCCTGAGCACCTCTTTCACCATCGCGACCAGAACGACCCCGTCTTCCCTCACGTCCCTGTTGACCAGTAGGACCACGGAGACCTCTTAAGCCCTGACGCAAGTAAATATTCTAAATGTTAAATAAAGAATTGCTATGAAAGAAAATACCATCACTTACGGGCTCACCAGCATCCCCGGGTTCGCCTTTTTGACCTTGTGGACCTGTAAGACCCACAGGACCCGGCGGCCCTGTTAAACCCATTGGACCTTCCGGACCACGTAAAGCCATCTATAATTGGAAAATAATAAAAGAAGTGTTCGCTAAATGGTTAATGGCCTGATGCTTACCATGTGCTGAGCAATCATTTGCTTTAGAGCTTCTGCCTGGGAATCGGGACCTTTTTCATTGCCTCCACTACCACCCGGTAGAGTCTACAATAAACAGGAAGATTATTAAAATCGGTTTTGCTATACGAAAAGAAGTTAAATACATACCGGCACAACAAAAACATGACCTGCAGGTCCTTGAACACCATCCGCACCTGACAAACCGTCTCTACCAGGCTCTCCTTTTGATCCTCGTTCACCGGGTGGTCCCGGCAGTCCTGTATAACCTCTTGGCCCTGGATAACAATTACTAGTACCTGGTGCCATAGGCTTTTCATAGGTGGTTACGTTATATGTTGTATTGTGAACGGGGAGTTCATCTTCCAAATCGATGGGATTAAAAAAGTCCAGTTCAGCGGAAACCTCTTCTTTTGAGGTTTTTTTCGATTTCTTTCGCTCCTTTTTAACTTTTCGAATTTTAGTACTATTTCTAGTAGCTGGAAGCTGGTGTTCAACTCCTAATTCATCTGATCCTGTAAATGGTTCCAGCGTAGACGTTTGTTCTTTTGAGGTGAAGGGAATTTCACTTGAATCCAGGTCACCATCTGTGTCATAAGCCCTGTCTCCATTGTTGGATTCATTTTTTGTTTCAAAAGTGTCATTGAGTTGAGGTGTAGAGCCGAAACCATTCGAAGCACCGCCAGCTATACCAAAATCATATCTGGGTGCACCATTTGAAGACCCCGTACCGGAAAACTCATAATTGGCAGAAGGAGCGTTAACAAGTTCTAAATTCATATTTGAACTTTGGCTAGTAGCCGTTATAGATCCATCGTTTGGTGATCCACCAGCTTCACCATAACCTATATTCATGGAACCACCTCTTAAAGCACCCGAACGGCTAGAACTAGAATAACTGTTTCTAGGTTTGGCCAGGTTACCTCTATTAGTTGATCGCCTATTGCCCAAAGAACTCTCATCACCATAAAACGATTCGTCAATGCAAGGCGTAACATACTTTGTGCAGACTTCATAACCAGCCTCCGGAGTACTCCAGATGGACATCATTTGTACGTCACCCGTAAAAAAACCATCATCACTACTCATCTGTACACCAGTCAATATAAGACCATTTGTGGCTATTGAACTGCCCAGAGTACGATCCAATCTTCGTGTCACTTGTTTCGTACAATCCAGATTCAAGGTTGCCGAACTTCCTTTTACACTCAGACCAATACGATGCCATTTGTCATCATTAATACCGATGCCAAAATCGATATCATTATGCTGATTGAAACCGGCATCCATATGCTCGTAACTAAATTTTATCTGAGGACCAATTTTAAGCGATAACACCTCCTCACTTTCATCCGAATATATTGTAAATATTGGTGCCGGAGTTTGATTAGTACGATTACTACGAAGCGCTAAAACTATTGAGAAATCAGTGGGAAAACCATCAGGAAATATTTCGGATGTTTGTATTGTTAAAATGGCATCCTTATTAATATTGTAGGCTGGGGATTTATGCAACTGATATGGATTCCGTTCAAAGCCACACATGCCAGGCACACCGGTTATACCGGGTGGCAAATCGGGAAATCCAAATTCCTTAATAAGATCGACATAATCTGGAAGATGAAAAGGTTTTTTAGGATTCAATTTTAAGAGAGAAGTATGTGGTCTTAAATATTAAAATGGGTATTATGGACCTAACGATATTACGAGTAAAAATTTCTACTGACTGGATAAATAGGCTAGCAAATCAAAAAATAAACTAATTTTCTTTGCTCTAAGGTAGACCAAAATAATACTGGAAATTTGAAACAAATTACAGAACCAGAATCCAAAACTGGTCGAATAAAGTTGGACAAGGTGTAGGGAATAGCGTCAATTGATAATTATAACTCTTTAGTCAAGATTACGACCTAGCTTCTCACATCACCCATGTGTCTGTTAATTTTTTCCATGAGGGGTGGGACCTACAATATAAAGTCGACTCCGAACGACAGATTTTTTGAGAAATTCTTCACGACAATTTTCTTTACTGCTGAGAGCATGTCTTCGAAAGCAATATTTGTTTTTGTTTTTATTTCGTTTTTGTTCCGAGATATTTGAGCTGGGGGTTGAGCCACGGGTACGCGTCTAGTAAGCCAACACACTACCTACTAGGACAATTAAAATTTGCCCAACAGTAGTGGTGGAGAATCTGGACTTAGATCCGTTGCACTTGGTACAGAAGACCAGAGATGTGGAGACTCCATTTGGAATAATATGAAACAAGTCTAACACGAGATTCATCAGGGAACTTCCCTTTTTAACTCTCCCATGGTCAGAAGCAGTAAACTCTATGATTTTAAGAAATACCATGCAACGAGTAACAAAACATACTGTTTTAAAAGAGAAACGGGACGGGTCGAGAACAGATATTGAGACTGGAGCGGATATTTTTGGTCCAAGAAGGAAATGTTATTCTTCCATTAGGGAAGTCTATACCATCAAAAGATATACTCAGTTCAACTCGTATAGAAAGTACAAAGGAGGAGATACAGCAATACCGTGTCACAATCAGGTCGCTATCCGAACACTCAGCTCTTATAAGGTTAACTCGAAAATAGTATCGAACTGTCTATGGAAGCGAAATCAGCTAGATAAGGGGTGCTGTTCCCTTATAAGGGACATACATCAGCCTGCCTTTTGACAGGGCTCTGTAGACTCAAATTACAGTTTTTCAAAGTGTAAAACATCTCAAACCCGTGAGAATGATTAATTAAGGAAACATCTGGGCGCATATCAAATGCTAAGCTAACCTAACCTAGTAAAGTGATAATTAGCACCGTTCAACTAAGCCTGAACCAATAAAAGTTGTAACGGATGCATACATTTTTCTAAGGCCAAGGCACGAAAGCTATATTGTAAAGACCATTAAGGAAGTTCTAACCTCGCAGTGCTGCCTAGTTCTAGCAATGACAGAGAGAGAAAGAATACACTTCAGGTTGCTACAACACCGTAAAAACGGTGTACATAAACGGTTATTCTAAACATTTTTGAGGAAATTGAAGACTTCGCAAACAATTTCATATTTTCTTTAAATTTTCCATCAGAAAAAAAAAACAAATTTAATGACTTTTATACAAATACGCTAAATAGGCCTTATGAGCAGCCTCTCATTTGCAAGTGCATTCGTTCTTAATTACCAAAACAACGGAGGCAATAAAAACAATAAGACTCGTGTTTAGAAATGTTCATTCATTGATGTGAGGAGCATTATTCTATTTTTTTTTTAGATGAAAATTTATTAAAATTCAAGTCAAATGGCAAAACGAACACAAACTGGGTACCATATGATGTCCATTGAACTACTTGTTGTGTTCCGCTTTCAAACTATTTGACACGTTTAGTGCAGATGAAACAGATGAGTGGAATAGAAAAATTGCATTTTAAAGCATTAAAAAATGAGTGTATAGAGATCGTTAATAAAAATTTATGGACAGAAATATTTGAATGTTTTCGATTTTATGACAACAATGACGAAAATTTTTGCTAAGAATGCCTTGTGAAAGTTATTAAGGTTACGCGTTTATTTTAATGGGAAATGTACTTCAAAACACGTTAGAATGTTGAAATCGTATAATAACATACACATGCGAAATTTAATTACACTTCTTTAGTTGGAAGCATAAAAAAAGATTGTCTGATCTGCTTTACTTAGGTCGATGTCCGACCCTCTTTATTATAGTCGACGTCCAATCTATTCTATTTTTTACGAGGAAGGGGAAGTAATTGATGACGCAGAACACACTGTTTTCGAATGTGCACGCTGGCAGAGCTATCGCTCTGTACTGACTTCCTGATTGGAACGATCACGGCCGCTAACATTGTCGGGGTTATGATTGCGAGTAGAGAGAATTGCGCCTCAGTGGCGAATTACGTGGAGCGCATTCTATGACTGAAGAAGAGAGATCTTGAGGCTGCAAAACTTGTAGGAACGCCGGCGTAGATGACACTGGCACACGTGTCAAACGAAATTCCATTCGGGAACTAATCAGGAGAAAATAGTGGAGACACTTAGATGTCTCCTCAACCTTTGATACGCAGTCCGGACGCGGATATGAACATGAAGGGGCCAAAGGGCCAAAAAGACTCCACTCCGAAATAATACCACCGTAGTTCCGGAGTGGGCACAATAGTCCACGAGACGAGGGGGGATTTATTGGGTGAGGGCCCCACACACGTAGGACGTGACGACTTCCTCTATGGTGCGGTTAGGTACATTTACCCCTCCTCGACGTAAGAAAAAAAATCTATTCTATTAAGTCGATATTCGATCTACAGTTTTTAGGTCAACTCACGATCGAAGTTCGATCAATTGATTCAAATTGATTGTCATTTATTCAGTCTATTTTGCCGCGGACTAGACATACCATTCAACAGCACTTAGAAATAGTAAAATTGTTTTATCGAAATGTATGTTCAATACGGGCAAAGTACCGCGCGTCGTCCATTTTACGATAGCCATAATCGTCTTACAGAAAGTACTTTTCTCCACTTACTGAGAAAATGATCCAACAACACCCATACTTCGACGAATATACAGTAGAATCCAAAACAGTCGAATTGCAGACCACAACTTTGCGAATTTGGCAAAAATCAACTGACTCAGGAAACGACCTCAGACAGCGATATATGGAGCAGGTAGCAATTGACACCTAATTTTCATCGAGAAATCATCTTGAGGCCCATTTCGAGATAATTGGGTAAGCGAGCAAGCAAAGTTGTCGAATTTAGGACGATACCAATTCACTAAAGATTCAAGAGCATTCAATGCACACCGAAGAAGTCACTATATGCTGTGTATTTTAGGCTAGTGGCGTCATCGCTACATATTTCTTTGAGACTGATATTGGCCTGGTCGTCACTGTCGATGTATACCAACTTCTTTAGATGATCTGGATACCAACGACATGGGTTTTAAACAGGAAGGAACTACATAACACACAACTCTTGCTACATTGAATATTCTACACGGACATGGTCATCTTACGTGAGGGTGATGTGAATTGGTCACCGAGATCGAGCTATTTGACCCAGTTAGACGTGTATGCGAATAAGCCACTAACTCTGCGGTGCTCAAAGCCAATATAACACATGCCATTGGTCAAATTTAGTTTGAAAATCATGGAAAATTGGACACCCAGGGAAGTCATTGAGGACATTGTTATATTCCACACAAAATGGCATCAGTAAGTCTCTCAAGTGAACAAAGATTTCGCTGCTTTCTCACACAAATTCTGTTCTATTTAAACTTAAAGATAGGAATCATAGACGCGTGCTCTAGTAAGAATAATGTTGACTTATTAATCATGGTTCAAACCTCAGCATAGTCATCTCGAAATAAAAAAAAACTTTGAGAGTATAAATAAAATTGTCATGAAAAGATTCTCAATTCTGGTGCTCGGTGTCGACGTTAAACTGTAGGTCGCTTAACTCATGGATAAAATTAACACACACAACGCGGGTTGTGTGAAAAGATTGTAATCCTGACTACAGGGTTGTCCAATTACATTAAGAACGCTTAATTAAAGACCCTATATTCAATGAGTTAAAAGCTCTGTGTCAACTATTATATTAAAGGTATTGAATTATTAAAGCCACTATTATAAGCTTGGAACACAGCTATTATAGGCCACATACTGCATAGAAAATAAGGGAAAAAAAAATAAAAATATAATATTTTTGTTGCATAAATTGATAGAATATTTATGCAATTTAACAATTGATTGATTAACGAGATTGTTCGTGAAATTTTCTGTGTTTGCTTGTTCAGTTCTACTAAAGAACTTGACATTAATTTCTGTTTGATTCTTTTACAATCTTTTTTACAATTTATTATAAGTAAAGTAAAATAAAATTAAAAGAAAATATTTATTTTTAAAAACTCTTCATAGTATTGAGGATATTCATTTAAACCAAAAAAAAAAAAAAACGTTTCCAGTAAAATTAGGGCGCTTTAATTAATTGCTGGCGACAATCAACGATTAATTATCTGTTAAAACATTATGAGTGAGTTTAATGGTTTATTTTTATAATAAATAAACTATTTGTATGGTTAAAAAACCATTTAAAAACAAACATTAAAATTAAAATTAATGGATTGGTTTTTATAAATAATAACAAAAAGAAAATCGCAATAATAAAAGTCAGCGGAAACATAGAATTTCTATACTCTATGGAAGCATATAAAATAAATTTTTTATATGAGAATCCCTGTATACTTTTGTGTAGCACAGTGTATTATAAAAATACTATGGTACACTACTCTACAATGTAGTGGAGATCTCATCACTTTTAAAAGTATCAAAATTCCAGGTGTGGCTACAATTTCTGTTAAGTTATTGCGATAGAATGCCCTTATTATTATTCGATAACTTTAAAAGAACGATAATCTACACCTTGAACTTATTGAGACTGAGGTAACTAATATTCCGATAATAAAGGGCCTTAGAAGTCCGCCGCAATATTTCTTTGTTAAGCGTGATTACCAAGGTTATTGCTCATATGGTTTCCAAGAAAAACTGACTTCGAAACAACCTTCTATAAAATGAATCATAATTTGATACAGAGTGCGTTGGTATGCAAGGGAATCTCACTCCAACTCATTTCTCTCATCAAGATATCGTAATGGTACTTTGCAGACTTGTAAAAAGTAAGCTGCTGAAGTCATCGTGTGTTGTCTCATTAGACCTGAGGTCTCCAACAAAGCGAAGTATGAAGAAAATATTTCTTCGGCGACTTCCTCTCAGTAGATTTCTGGCACACACTCTGAATGGAAAATAAAATTGCCATGAAAAGTTTCTCAAAAATCTGTCGTTCGGAATCAACGTTAAACTGTAGATTGCACCACTCATATATAAAATTAACACACACATCATAAGTGATGTGAAAAGCTAGATCGTAATCCTGACTGACGGATTGTAATGACCATGTATGTTATGTTAGCTGCTGAACCCTAAGAAGTGGGAATTTGAGTTCGCCAATAATGTATCAAATCACCATTCCTATTTAATACGAAAATATTAATAAATAAGAAAAATTTAATTAAGGATAAAGAGATAACTGTAAAAGCTATAGCACATTCCCGCTTATGCGGGTGACATAGATTAAACCCCATACTTCGAGAATATACACCGAGTTCGTGATAAGCGGATACGAAAAGCTTTGAAGAAAAATGTAGGCGTAACACAAAACAAAGAGTTGTTTGGAGAACTTTTTCTTCGTTCTATTCTCCATTTATAATCGAGTTTCACTAATTAACAATCGATTTCATGAAATCATACAGGCCCGCAAGTTTATGACCTACAATGTCAAAGCGTTTTAAAAGCCTAGACCCACAGATTTTACGACTCATAAGAAAGGCATTCGAACTGAAAAACATTAAAAATTATATAAACATGAGGTTGCCCTAGTCTATTAGGTAGTGTGTTGGTTCGTTGGACGGCATCCCATGGTTCAAACCGCAGCTTAGACATTTCGAACAAAACTAAATATTAAAAAAATATATATTCTTTCTTCTGGTAAATATCTGAGAGTAAATAGAATTGCTATGAGAATTTTCCCAAATCTGTAGGTTCCGCCACTTACGTATGTATATTTATATACATAATTTATAAATTAACACACACAACATAAGTGGTGTGAGAAACTAGGTGGTGAACCTGACTAAGTGGTTGTAATAAACAATTAAGTAAGTAAGAATGTATAAACCATGAGAGACCTGGTATAAGTCGTTATCGTTAACATTTCAGAAAAATTGACTATAACAAACAGAAAGGAACACTTTTCCAACTACTTTACTGTTTCCAGACAGTTGTGCTTCTGGTTCTATAGGATTGTGATCTTTGCAAAGCATTACAAATCCATGACTACTTCTCTGATTGTATTTCGGTGTCAATTGTGTTTGAATAATTTGTGCTCAGAGCTGAAAGTTTCTGAAAGAATAGTTTGCCCTGAGGTAACAAAGAACAAAGTCTTGTGATATGTATCTGCACAGAGCAACTGATTTCAAGCTTCTATTTGAAAACTTAAATTTGTTTCTTACCAAAATGTCTTAAGGTTTGACGACCTCTGATAATGTGATTATCAACAACGTCTTTAGAACCAACAATTATGTGAGGTACACATAAAAAGAAAAAAAAAATTTGAGATAACATCACAAAATAAAACTTTCCTTTCCTAACTAACTAAACAACCCAACGCTTGTTATAGATTTTATAAATTTATTATGTACGTACGTTAACTACATGTGTCAAAATGAGGCAATTGAATTGAATTGTTTTGCCGCCATTTACGTCATTAATTGCAACGTGTCAATAGAATAAAGAAAAAGTATTTCTCTTTTAAAAACTATTTCAATATTTTTTATTTATTTATCGCTTTATTTCTATCAATTTTCTTATTTTATTTTAAGTAATAACAGTTGACCATACGTACATTGTATTTGAACGTTTATACAAGGAGTGCAAAGTCCAAAATTAATTTGTCTTCAAATTTGTATTTGAAAAATAATTTTTAAGTGTCCTATAAGGATACCTATCATCCTGATTAGTTCACATAACGCAGCAATGGAGTGGCTGCAAAATCTACATGGCTGGTTTGTTGATTTTTAAAGGCTTTCAGCAGTAACTAAAGGAGTTTCAATTGGGATTCCCTACGTTCGAAAAATATTCCGATAAGATAAGACGACACCGTGTTTTGGTCGGCAAGAATATCGAATATGAAAACGAAACTAAGCCGCTTAAGACGATATGTCATTAAGCATCTCTCAAAAGAATATCCCCACTTGCGGCATACTCATAATAATTGGTCATTACAGCCATTCAATAAGTATTAAGACCTATGTAGCTTTGTATGCCACTTATCTTGTGTGTGTTAATTTTATACATGGGTGGTGGGACCTACAGTTTCAAGTCGATTCCAAATGACAAATTTTTTGAGAAACTTTTCATGGCAATTTTATTTACTCTCGGAGTTTTTGCCAGAAGAAAATTGCTGAGAGTCAAGCAATTAAACGCCTAGAATTGATTCATAGAAAAAGTATTGTGTTCCCCCTTGACAACCCTAGACCATAAACATCTTTGATTACCCGGCAGAAACTGAGAATGCTTGGATATTTGTATTTGTATTTATACCGGGTCCTCCAACAGGCACTCCCGAACTTACGCAATTAATAACAGTCATCTTGTTAAAGCAAAGTCATATTAATTGTCATTCATTCAGTCTGTTTCGCAAAATCATCATGGACGACTTTAGGGAAGAAGATGTGTTCGCTGAATGGGGTCTGGAACAGTTGGGAACTGAGCCTAACCTCCATGGAAAAAACATCTTCAGTAATTAGACCCATTTCAGAATGATTAGGTATTTGAACAAATCAAATTTTCAAACTTGGAACGATACCAATCCATATAAGATCCAAGACGTCCAATAAATCACGTAGAAATCATTGTTTGAAGTGGATTTTGAGCTACCGGCATCATAGCCCCATATTTATTTGAGAATGATATTGACCAGGTCATCACTTTGACCACTATAGCTCAATGATAACCAAGTTCTTATGACCTGACTTGGATGATATTGACGCCAACATGATGTGGTTTTAATAGAACGGCGCAACATGCCACACAACTCATGTCACATTGAATATTGTGCAAAACCGATTCGATGATCTTACATGATGGTGATGTGCACTGCCTACCATGATCGTGCAATTCAGCCTGATGTCTGCATCATGGAAAGTACATAGTACATTTTGGATGACCTCCAGCAAGAGGAAACGTGGTGGATAATTAAACGATTTTATATTTCATACGTAATGGCATCAATTGGTCTTTCAAACGAATAAAAAATTTCGATATCTTACACACACTTTGTTTTAAATTAATTTAAAAATATGAAGCCCTGTAAACAGCTCCTTCAGCATATAATTGTCGACAATTGGATCAGCTAAAAAGTTATCCGGGAAAAGCAGTAAACGGAACAAGCAGTATAGATATTTTTAAAATCACCTCAAGTGATTCCCACATAATTGGTCATTATAAACCTTCAGTCAGGACCTAGTTTATCACACCACTTATGTTGTGTATTTTAATTTTATCCATATAATCCGAAAGACAAATTTTTTTTGAGAAACTTTTCATGGCAGTTTTATTTGCTCTCAGAGTTTTTTGTCAACAATCTGCTGAGAGGAAGTCGCCGAAGAAATATTTCTCATATTTCGATTTGATCGATATATTTGACCCGGGGGTTGAACCTGGCCTTACGTTTAATAAACCAAAACACTATCTACTAGACTACGGCGACTATACATAGCATATATTTTTGTCAATAAAAAGTTCGTCCCAAATAGGAGTTGTGTTGTTAATAATTATGAAGATTTCTTTAACACTATTTCTACCAGGATCTTGTGTATACCTATTTCGACCAAAAGGTGTCTTTTGACATCTTTGCGTTTGGATGCAAATAATTATGGAAATAATTATTAAAATATGTCCTATTCCTATTGTTCCCAAACAACAATCGAATATAAAAATTATAACGGGGAATTCAGTGTACCGAAAATTTCTGGCATTTTCGAAAACTTGCTGAACAGAATTTCATGGAATTTTCATGGCACGGCATTTCGCAGAATTTCCAATTGCACAGAATTTCCATGGCTTGGTGTAATAATACGAAGAGGAAAAAACCAAAAACAAATTATAGTTTAGTCCAAATGTATGTCATGTGTAGTTTCGTAAAGGTGTCAAAAGACACCTCATGGTAGAAATAGGTATATCATGTACGCTTATACTGATCCAGGATGAGCTGGAGGAAAATGATAACGCTAAATAAATTTAACAATTATTATACGAAAAGCCAAAACACATTAACTGAGAAAAAATTATTAAACTTTGTAATAAATTTCAAGTTAAAATTTTAAAAGGTGTCTTTGGACACCTTTGGTAGAAATAGTGTTAAAAGGAAATGAAATTTTCAAAATCCTAAATAACCTAGACTGAGTCATTCCACGTGTACAATTTCATGCAAAACTAATAAATTTGTTTTCAAGACAACAATTTCACTACGAATTGATTTTGATTGTATAAAAAATAGATATTTTATTTATTTAATCTTTATTAATTAAATCTATTACTTACCTTCCGCATTCGATAGGCCAAATAAGGCAATAATAATAAAAATTCCAAACCAATAAGGCATTTTAAAAGAATTTCCCCAACGATTTACAATTCCAATACACTGCCATCTGCCTTTCATATTGACAGAGGCAAAAAATTATTAATAAAAATATGGAATAAATGTGTAGATTTTCTGGATTGTTAATAAATAAAATTGCAAACGTTCATTTAAATTTAAATTTATTAAACACAACGTTTTTTTTTATTTTTCTTTTATTTATTTTTTTTTTATTTCAAATATCAATTAAACATGATGCACTAAATTAAACAAAAAAATAAAAAAAAAGAATTTTAAATGATAAGAATATTACAAAACCATGCTTAATTATTTTTATAACTTATAACAGGGAATTCCTTAAATGACTTTTAAACTCTTTGTTTTACAAAGTAATTTTAAAACACAATTACTACGTCATAATTAGCTTATCGGTTGTATTGAAATTCACAATAGCTCTGCCGCCATTAGAAACAAAACGAAATTCACCACAAACGTTATTATTGAGAGTAATTACAGTACTCAAGTGATTAACGTATAGAAATTGTCTACCGGCCGGCATTATTTTATTTTTTAAGCAGAGATTATCACCAACAGCTGTTTATTTTTTTTGATTTTTTTTTTATTAAAACTTCATGATTTCATATGATTTAAAATATTAATGACCTCTTCTCTATACAGACAATTATATATACACTTCAATAAACCGGGAAACCGAATTTAAAAAAAAAAAAACAATGAAAATGAATGTGTCTCTCTTAGAAAGGCGATAACATTTTGAACTCTTTTCGAAAATAGTGCACCATTATCACTTAAATTTGGTATGAATTTTGAACAAAATTTCACTAATTTAAGGCAAATTTCTTGAAATTTAAATAAAAATTTTAAGCATTTATTAATAAATTTAATAAAAATATATTCAATAACTATTTCCAAAAATTTTTAGATAAAATTCTTTGTAAATATTTATAAATCCAACGAAAAAAATTCATCAAAATGGTTGCAAAACTCTTTTTAAAATTTCGTGCTTTAAGATGACATCACTTCCGGTTATTTTCATAATTTAATTTCTTAATTTAAGCTTTAAATTATTTTGTAATTTGTTTATATAATTTAATTTAATATAATTACTTTAATTATTTTATTATTTATTGATTTTTAATTAATTTAATATTTTTTTTTATTAATTTTCTGTTTTTTACCACTTTATTTCACTCTTTTTTTCTTTATAACACTTTAATTTATTTTAATTTTTCTATTTTTTTCTTCTATTTTCCGTTTTAAGTACCGTTACAACCAACCGCCAAGCAGGAACTGAATCTTGAGTTTCAAACTGATCTTTAAAATAATTTTAAAAATATTTTTTTTTCTTTTGTTATCTTTGAAAGAAATTTATTGACTGCATTAAGCTTGGAATTTAAGAGAACGTTTTTTGATAGCAACAAGTATAAGAGAAAAATTTAAGAGTAAGTACAGTTAGTAGAAGACATTAATGGAAATAAAAAATTTAACTTCAATTCATTTGGTGCTAAATGCTAATGCTTGGTCATTACAACCTTTCAGTCAGGATTACGGCCGATAACTATACTTTCGATATAGTCCAGGAATTTGTATATGTATCTTGGCTCCGCCGTTGCCACCAAAAATGTTGTCAGTCTGGGGATCAAGCGCAGGCTCACTCTTGCCAACAGGTGCTACTATGGTCTCAATAGGCAATTAAGTAGCAGAGACCTCTCTCGTACCACAAAACTAATACTCTACAAGGCGCTCATCTTCCCCGTGCTTCTTTATGGCGCAGAGGCATGGACCCTATTAGGCACTGATGCAGCAGCCTTGAGAGTATTCGAGAGAAAAGTTCTACGTAAGATCTTCGGTCCAGTGCGAGTTGGCGATGATTTCCGCATCCGAACCAACAGTGAACTGTATGAGCTCCTCAACGACATAGACGTTGTGCAGCGTATTAATATCCGGCGGCTGCGTTGGCTCGGTGATGTCGTTCGAATGGAGGAGGATGCTCCGGCGAGGCGGGTATTTGATGTGGGGATCTACGGAAGTCGGCGAAGAGGACGACCTTGTTTGCGTTGGAAGGAAAAAATCGAGGAAGCCCTGTCTCCAACTGGCGGAGGCGCGCAAGAAGGCAGGCCGAAATCTGTTAATCGGGTTGTTAATGGCCAATTAAGTATGTAAGTAACTGTTTATTTTATACATGAGGGCCGGGGACCTACAGTTTAAATTCGACTCCGCACGACAGATTTTTGAGAAACTTTCCCATGGCAATTGCTTTTATTCTCAGAATTTTTACCAGAAATCTGCTGAGAGGAAGTCGCCGAAGAAATATTTTCTTTCATATTTCGTTCTGTTGAAGATGTCTGACCTGGGGTTTAAACCGAGGCTTCATGTCCTACAAGCCAACACACTATCTACTAGACTGCGGCGACTTCAATGAATAGTAATTATTATTATAGTTGTGCTGAAGGTACTGCAAACAGAAGACCTATTGGATTTTTCTCAATCCTTTCACAAGCTTCCGCATGCCGTTCGCTAACAGTATAAGGATAACTCCCTGGCTAGTACTTGATAAGCACGTATACATTTAACATGCGTTATTAGTTTCCAAGTACGTGTTCTGATAATTAGTTCTCCTTATCCCAGAATTTATATTATAGTCTCATAGCGATCACTATTCTGAAAAAGTGTCCTTTGATTTTACAGCGCCAAATCAGTAGACCGATTCCAATTCTCAGGCAAGTTCTGGATGGTCTGATGCTTGACTCAAGTCTCTTCCCAAAACCGTTTGGCATAAAAACAACCTCTATCTTCCTTCATCTTTCCTATTGGCAAGTATACCCTTCCAAACTTCGCTTACATCTTCAAAGAATTTGTTTGTTGTCAGTAACGATAACTTTAGTACTAGTCTAGTACTTGAAAAGCACGCAGGCGTATTACCCTCTGAAATACATTAACAAGTTCCAAGCATAATGTAGTTATTAGTTGTCATCACCGAATTTATATATTGGACCTGAAGCGATCCCTAATCTGAAAAAGTGTTAATTATGGTATCTCTAGAGTCTTGGAATCTCAATTAATACCAGAGCAAGCACGCTCTAGACCGAAATGGTCCTTCGTAGGTCATGTTAATAACATCAGAGCTATTGTAGAGCAGTTGGTGGACTGACATTCACTCCTATATTTACTCTTTATTGATTTCTAGTGGCCTTTGAAGTACTTCAACATAATATGACTTTCAAAACTTTGAGATGTAAGGCGGATCCCGAAAAGATTGGAAGACTCACAGAAGAAATACAAAACAAACCATATCATCGATTGTGCTATCACAGTGGACCACGCTGACCTCCCTAAGACGATTTTAAAAAAACTTTGTGAAACAAAATTCCATTTTAAGGCGACTTTAAAAGTACTTATATTAGGTTACAGAGATTCCACATAGTCCCCTTGCTACACCGACAGTATCTACTTATATCATTGTACAACTATATCTCCTGGCAGATACTTCGAGATACCATCTCAATAATTTCATACAGATATGGATTCTATCCAAATTACATACCTTTGGTTAGACAAGTTCTGTTAATAAATTCAGAATGCTTAAGAATCCTCCATCTCAAGATCTCATGTACTTTTCAAATAAAATATTTACACGCAATATCATAGACCATAGATCAATGCTCAAAAGAAACTAGTTGGGAAACCAATTTCAAAATAAAAGTTTTACTTTTTGCGTTGTATGAGGATCTGGTTCAAATACGGATAATTATTGCTATGTTTTGATTCAGTTTCATGTTGCCATTTAAGCAGGTCTACCGTAGCGGATCCTTGAATGAATGAGTTGCAATCTCTCGCTGCCCATAGTGGTGAGATATTTTGGCCATTGTTGTTCGTATTTGATGCACGAAGTTCATTGATAATGTTATCTCTGGGTCAAGGAACTGCCTGGAGGGAGATTGAAACCTCTTAACTCTTAAAATTCGGGATGATAAAGCGATCTTAATTTTTCTAACATTTCAATCCATTGACCATATTTTTGAAAACGCAATTAGGGGGTTGGCTGTAGTAATAGGTGAACAATAGATGAAGCGATTAAAATCAGTAGAGCTCAGTGAACTATATTATCTTGCCTCCAAAGTCTACAGTAACAGACGACAAGATTCCTTGGTCGTATGCAATAAACTTGTTCTTCAAATCTACGTAAAGGAAAATAGTAACGGAGCGAGAGTAACTCAAAATCCTAAAATCCACTCTCTCTAAAAAAATCATTCAGTCTTCCAAATGTTTCCATAACTTGTTTTCTTCAAATGCAAGGAACAGAATTAATATTATATTTCTAAGTCGATAATGCAGTACATTATCATATTTTCAAAAATTACTTGTTACACTTTCAACTCTCCTTAAGCATGTGAAAAATAATCTAGACTGGCTTAGATTTTCACTTAAAACCATAAAAGTTTCGAAAAAAAAATTCTTCATCAGTTTCAAAATTAAGTTTCAAGCAAACAACCAAAAACTTCCTTTTCAAAATTTTTCGTTAAAAAATTTAAAATAAAAATACAAAAAAATTGATTTTCTTTTAAAAATCTTCTTTTAAAAAAAGTTCGTTTCCGTGATTATAAATAGAAATTTGCTAAGAAATCCCATAATAAAATCCATAAAAATTTTTGCAGAAACTAAAATTCAAAATGTGTGATCCATGCTGCTCACCCTGTGGACCCTGTGGACCTTGTGGTCCTTGCAGTCCTTGCGATCCCTGCTGTGCACCCTTTGAGGTAAGTAAAGAACCCCATAATTTCTATTATTTATTCAGATTGTTTAAAAGAAGTCACCATTATTTCTCTCCATTTTATTTTTTTTTTTCGAAATTTTAAAAAATAATTGCTTTGCTGTGTTACGTACGCTGCTGATGGTGCTTATTCTGCGAATGTGTCGTCTGCTCTATTAGTGCTCACCAAAATGCTATAACGGTGCTCAATTAGATGCGATACCGCAATGTGCACCACGTATTCCACCACCTTCACCAAAAAGTATAACAGTCCAACAACCGCCGCGTTTGATTTGCAAAAAACGCGTTGTTTTCACCGAAAAAATTGTACCCGAACCGATGGTGGTCAATCGTTGCCGCCAGATTACCATACCGAAAGTTGTCGATACAACGCGCGTAATTAAAGTACCGAAAATAACTTGGGTTTCTCAGATGATACGAGAACCCAAGGTTATATATTATCCGTCAATGATACCGGATCCTTATGTTGTTTGCTATCCGAAGCGTATTTGCGAGCCTAGAGAACTTTGTCAATCGATTTTGTGTCAACCGAAACCTCAAACTATTGATATACCGCCGCCTAGAGAATATTGCTGTTATCCCACTGGTCCTATTAATTACAAGCCAAGTGCGGCTTGCCCGCCTTGCCCCATTGGACCTTCTTCTCCCTGCGGGCCATGTGGACCTCTTCCATGCTTTTCGACAAATCAATATCCACTGTGTGAGCCGTGTGGTCCATGTGGTCCATGCGGACCGTGTGGTCCATGTGGTCCTTGTGGCCCCTGTGGTCCTTGCGGCCCGGGAGGCCTTCCCTGTATTCCTCCCAATTGTGGGCCTTGCGGCATGACAATGCCTTCAGGTCCATATGTACCGGCTCCCTGTGGTCCGTGTGGTCCTTGCGGCCCCTGTGGTCCTTGTGGTCCCCGTGGACCGTGTGGGCCTTGTATGCCTGGCTGTCCCTATGAAGCGCCTGAGTGTAGTGTTTGCTATCCTTGTGCACCTACTCCCTGGAATACCCACTGCGGACCTTGTGGACCCTGTGGCCCTCAAGTTCCTTGTGGCCCTTGTGGACCCTGCGTTGGTCCCTGCAACCCCTGTGGTCCTGCTTGTTAGGCCTTGTTCTCATGTCTGCCTTTCAACTGACGCAAGACTATTGTCAAGGTGAGTTTCCGTGTTAGGATTTACCTTGATTAGCCCCCCGAATATCAAGGTGGATTCTTTGCGTTGAGACTATCCACCTTGGCAATAACCTTAGGGGCCAGTTAAGGGTTAATCCGTTATATGTTTATATGTTTGCATTCTCAACTAAATCTAAATAAACGGTTTCTCTCTTTTAGCCTAAATCGTGCCGTAGTCGTGAATTGCGCTGTGGCATTATGTACACCACTTGTGACTGCATCAAACGCAATGGACTACAGGACAGATGTCCACGGTCTTTGTGTCAGGGTCGTCCAGCTTGCATGTCTTTTCCTACACCAGGGTGTTGTCCCGCCTCATTTCCTTTGCGTTATGCTAATTTCACCATGGGCTTTGACAAAAGGCGTTGCGGCAAAACATGTCCACCTCCTTGTGGACCCTCTTGCGGACCTTGTGATACACCGTGTGGCCCAGCTGGACCTTGTGGTACTACAACTGCCTGTTGTGGACCTCATAATCCTCCGTGTGGCGCTCCTTCACCTATACCTTGTTCTCCTTCACCGAAATGTTGTCCGCCCTTGCCAGAAGGCGGCATACCGGATCCTCGCATTTGGAATGTTTGTAATACACCGCCCTGTTATCCATGTAAGTGTTTTCCTTTTCTGTTTGAGTTAAAATTGGATTACAAAAAGGCTGGTTGTTTCAAAAACACAATTCGGGTAGGCTCTTCGAAATTTCGAGAATTCTAAATATTTAGATTACGATTATGCAAAGCGGTTCTTCTGGTTATAGCATATACTTCTTCAAAAGCGGTTCGTAATTCTTTCCTCAAATACCGGTAGGGTGGGATATACGTGGTGCACTTGTAAAAAGTCTCAGATTCCGAATGGAATGGGTCTTCATTGAGTTGTTAATATTTTTAGGGGCAATTTGTTTTGGGAGTGGGTGTTATTATCCCAGGAGATACGCAAGTAAGTTCAAAAGTGACAACTTCTTCATTCTAAATCCTTAAAATTTTTTTTTCAAATTACGAAAAATATGAAAAGGTTACGCATGTCCTTATTATGGATCGTGTAGCCCCTGTTATCCCTACGTCTACTACAGAGGATACTGCTGTTAATGGAGAGAGAAAAAAGAAAAGAAGAGAAGAGAAGATAATTAAAAGAAAATCGATACAAAATTTCAAAATTAAACCGGTTATCTGGTTCACACGAAAGATAATCTTATAAACGAAGAGTTTTGAAAACGAACCCCCAACAATATCCAAATGTAAGCGCATTGAATGAAATCGAATCTCAATGCAGACAATTTTGAAAAACCAGTATTTTTGTAATTTCAAGGAATATTTAGGTTTTCTTCCTCTAATCTAAACTACAATTAATAATTTTGAATCGTCTTTTGGATTTGACAGGTGGATTCTAAATATTCTGCAACCCATTATATGTGGGAGTGGCGAGCAAATCAAGTCGTTGGATCTTGTTGCATGATAATTAAAGCAAGTGTCTGCATTATATCTATAGCATTTGGATCAAACAGTATACAAATTTTGAACCAATAAAAATTCTTTGTACATTTAAGATACAATATTTTGAAAACATAGCCGTTTTTTTTTTTGTTTTTCTTTTTTTTTTATAATAAAGGCTTGGCATTGCTTCAATTTTTTATATAAATTTCGTATATTTCCTCTCTAAAGATGGGTAAAGGAAATCAGAATTGGCCTTCAAACTAAAACTTCTAATGCCAACTATGCCTACAGGAGAGCGACAGGAATAACTTTTGAAATCCTTTTAGACTTGTATCGTGTGGTCTGTAATAGGATGAACAGCGGGCCACGTCTCTTAGGACTACTCTAACGTATATTTCGATTCAAAAGACCATTTCGAACGGTTTTTCTATTTATCCAAAATAGTAAACATGAGTTAATAGTGGATTGCCCTACCCTACTGTATCAAATTAGTCCTATCGAGACGCCAGTCAGATGAATTGAAATGAAATTTTTGCGTAGGGATTAATGGCTTCATTATGGATAGCAACTCAACCTCAGTTGCATTATCAGTTGCCATAAATGTTATTACAGATGGCAGCTGGCAAACAAAAAATTAAGATTTTCTCTTTACGACAACTATAAATTTTAAGTTGCCAGCTGGCAACTTAACTGAAGTTCAGTTATTGGTTATAATAGACCCATGAATGGAGGGTTTATAATTAAGCGAATACATAGGAGAATACCTTTCAAATTGTGCTACACATGCAATGCGTTTTAGACCAAAGTATTGGTTATAAACTAAGTAAGTTATTGCCGATTATTAGGTAAAAATATCAGGAGGCCTAGTTTCAATTTTGCTTATTAATCTCGTGAGTTTTTGCCACAATACTGCTGAGAGGGACCAGACGGAATAGATCCTGTCTGAAACTGGGGTAAGTCGAGTAATTTCTGGGACATCATGATACATTTTCTCCGAGAAGTTCAGGACGTTCATGCCGAATAGAGAGGTTTGGAAAGAAAGATCCGTATAGATTATCACCGATGGCTCTAAATTGAATGGAGCTTCAGGCGGTCGCACTCTTTCGGAATCGACGAGCGTAGCAAAATCCATCATCACTGCAGAGTCTTTCAGGCGGAAGTGTCGGCAATTCAAATTAAAAGTTAAACTGACAGTCTACTCTATGGGCTCACCTTACTTAGGTCCTATAATATCCCGTTGTATCATGAATCGGCAATTTAGGTCGTAAAAGACTATAAGATCCCCGGAGAAGATATTACCATACTTTCTGATATACTCCAAGAAGGTATAGTGGATTAGTATTGCTTTCATGTCATGTGGGGACCAAGGTACGACAATAGTGCAGAGCGGATGAATTGAGCTCAAATATACCGCATCCATCGAACACTCCGTTAAATTCTCTATTTTTAAAATCTCTTTAAAGACCTGCGGTCTCATAGTTAAACGGAAACGGGAGCAGAAAATCCAGCTGACGTTAGACAGAGAGTTTACGGAAAGTCTGCTAAAACTCCAAAAGACCCTGCACGATGTTGTTCTTGGAGTCATTACTGGAGATTCTGTTATGTGAACTCATGCAAAACGTATCGGTCTTGGACACATAATAAATGACTTTTGCGGCAGCTGCAGAAATAAGGAAAAGGAGGAAACTGTTAATCACCTACTGGGCTCATGCTCAGCACTATGCCAGAGGAGAAATGGAGTCTACTATGTGGACAATTCAAGCGAATTTAACCGCTTCATCAGAAGCTCCATGTAGTTCAAAGATTAGGGAAAATGGTGAACTGTACTGTCACAATAGGTCTTATGAGGCCTAAGTGTGTCTATCTAATTGTGTATACAGCCACCTCTACCTACATACATAAGTATATATGTATGTCGTACAAAGATGTTGTGTAATGAGCGCAAAAATCCTTTGACCAAATCCAAACCATTGGATGTTACGGCTGATATATGGTTGCTAGCTTGCTTTTCCATGATATTCGTTGTTGTTTTTATCCTCCTCAGCGGATTTCCTGGATGGATTATTTGAAAGCATTTTCATTCTTTAAATTTGAAAATCAGTATCACAGCTAACATCAGTACATATAAAAGCTTCACATTCTTATTTAACCACTACGTCACGCCACCCACGGAGTAACACGGTGTTGCCACCCATTTAAATTTAAATTGCACTTGTAAAGTGACATAATTTTGTTACATTTTGATTTTTTAAATGTTTAGAAGCTAAAATTGCAACAAATACAACTATTTCGTCGCTATCGGCTAAATTCTTCTGGTGGCTTTCTTTTGTCCATTGCGCAAAGAAATTGATGCTCCTACAAATATTAATTAATTCACCACACAATCCTCAATCTTTTAATCAATTTATGGTCTGCTAACTATACACACTCACATTCTCATGCTAACCTCACACGGAATGTCAAAATTAGCTGTCATTATAAAATAAAATAGAAGAAGAAAACTTCACACGGGCGACTATAACAGGAATTGCAATTTATTTTTGCAGGTGTTGCCTTTTTTATAAAAATTCTTTACAAAATTAAATAAAAATTTATTAAATTCTCACATAAAGCAAAGAAAACTACAAAATGGAACAAATGGATATGGAATTAAAAAAGGTAAGTAAGATAGACATACGAAAATCACGAGAGGAATAAATGACTCACTGTCAAGTGAAATGAATCCAGTGTGGAGATTCCAATTGATTTAGCACAATCTGTTATATCCTTAATTTGCTTTTCCAATTGCAGGCATTCACCGAAATGCAAATCAATAAAATAGAAACAACGAAAAAAATGAATGTGATTGACATGAAGTGTGATGTGGTCAAGACCGGCAAACAAAAATATCAATTGACTGAAAAGGGTACCAGCGATCTATCGGAGGACACCAGGTAAGATGGAAATATAAAGCAAATGGAGAAAGAGGGAAATATTAAATGCAAAAAGTTTGGAACAGGCAAATTTGTTGTACTCTAGCAAGTTACTAACTTACTTAAATTGGTCATTACAATCCATTTAGTCAGGATTGCGATCTAGCTTTTCACCCCACTCATTTTGGGTTTGTTAATTTTATCCATAAGTGGCGGTGCCTACAGTTTAATGTCGACTCCCAACGATTACATTTTTGAGAAACTTCATGGCACTTTTACTTTCAGTGATTTTACCAGAAATCTGTAGAGATAAAGTTGCAGAAGAAATATTTTTGCATATTTCGCTTTGTTCTGTTTGAATCACGACCCCTCATCTAGTAAGCCCACACACTACCTACTAGACTACTTCGAATACACCGGCTTACTGCTGCGTTGAATATATCCAAGGTAGAACTGGTGACTAGGTTTCTTACGAAGCATTCTAAGGTTAGCCCGCTTGAAAGAATCCCAGTTGGACTTGCAGGCTAAGCTGCAAGCTGAAGAGAGTGAAAACTATAAAACACCTCTGTAGCTCTCTAGCCTATGGTAGGATAAAATTGAGGGTTTTATCTCCATCTCCTCCCCTTTTTCCTTTTCTTCTCTAGGACCATCACAATTGGTCCATTGTGAGTGAAATTGTACTTTTCATCACGTTAGTTCATGTACACAAATCTAACCTAACTTACTATTATTAAGTATTTGGCCTGACCAATGTTTTATAAAAGAATATTCATGACTGGCTGCTTGTGGACATTTGCTTCCTTCAGACTTTTCATTTATTGATAGTAGAAATCCGAACTTAGGCATTGAATTACTGACATCTATCACATCGTTTTCGTTTTAAATGAACCTCTTTTGATTACCAGTCGTTATTGTTTCTCCTACCCTAAGCTTTCTTAGTTTAAAACGGGTAGTTATCGATGTTGATGACCTGTTGTTGTTCTCATGGCTTACAATTATTTCAAAAAAGGCTTTAAAATGTAGACTAGCTTTCCTCAGCTAGCGTCCAATTTAGATACGTGGTGAAACGCAGGCTACAATTTCAAAATTCATGGATTTTATGACAAAATCTAATACTTTTACGCCGTTCAGCGTGATCCCAACACACCTATGGAACGCGAGATATAGATTAACAGAGGAAATTGTATTTCATTATACCTTTTAATTTAGTTTATTACTTCAGGTCAAAAACTTTTTATAAATTCTTATACAAAAACTTTTCTTATTTCAGAGTCTATTTGTCCGTTGGCCGTATGTTTGTCTTGACCAGTGTCCAGGATATGCGCAATGACTTAAAAGCTAAACAAGAAAAATGTGATAAAGCCATTGATTTGTTGAGTAAAAAGAAAGAATTCCTGGTGAAGTCCCTTAAAGATCAAGAGGATGGTTTACGTGAATTGGTACAACAACGAAAAGAAGCTGAAACCGCCAAATGAATGAAAGAAAATTTAATTCAGAAAAAAACAAAAATTCAATTTAATACGTTTATTTTGCATTTAAGCTTTATCAACAACTCAAAATCATTATAGAAAAAATGAAAGAAAGGTGAAAACAAGTTTCAATTAAATACAACATTTGTGTTTAAGTTAAATTATAAAAAAAAATTTATTTTTTTATTTTATTTTTTATTAACTTTTTACAAAATCATCTAAATTAAAATTAGCATACGATACAAAATCATTGCCTAAATTACGCTCATGTTCAGGTCGAAAATTGCACTTGTTTATGGTTAGATTAGCAGTCAACCAGGGTTCTACCACTTCTCCGGAACAGAATATTATTTTGGCTTCAGGTTTAAGCAGGTTCTTAATGATTTTGCTGACTTTTGTTATACATTCCTCAGAAAGAAAGGGTGGATCTGCTATAATTAAATCAAATTGTTGCCATAACTCTTGCAAATAGTTTTCATTATCAGCTTCATTAAAATCGTAAAACACAAAATCTTCTCCATAGGCAGAAAAGCGTTTATCGAACTCGAAGATTTTTACTGTAAAGGAAATAAATTGATATATTTAATCACGTTGGCAGCTGTAATATAAACAAAAAAGAAAATAGCAAATGAGCTCCATGATAAATAATCTACTACACATAGCCCCTGGACAAGGATCAGACTAAAATAATTGAAGTGACTTTCATTTAAGAACCCCAAATCACTCTTAAACTATTTTCAGGTTGTGGTGAATTCAGGAAGAATGACTAATGAAATCCAATTAGCTGACGCTATATCGATCTAGCTATCCATCTCAGGGGATATCCAATTACACAAAAGCTGCACTGAGACTATCTCCTTCACCAAAGGCGAAGTTGTTATTCACTTCTTTTGATTCTGGCGTTATATTCATACTAATAGCTGCCAGTTTTTAATAACGAATCACTCACCATTTTCATGTATTTCCTTTATTGTGCTATACAGTGAAGGACATGACAGCAATGCTATGCTAAAGCTTGATTTATCTGTTGCATCCTTAAGCAACTGTGAGGCCACAGATCCCAAAGTTTGTTTGGTGGCAGAACTATACCAAAATTGGCTTAATTGCTAAAAATTACAATTTAGTAAACTCATAAAATATTAAATGCACAAAAGAATATTATTATACTCACCCAATCCTCTTCGAATTCGGCTTCTTTGCCTGCTTTTTGTTGAATCTTTTCCAACTCTTGTTGTTCCCTTTGAGCTTTTTCAGCCAAAAATTGATTTAATATAGCCAAAGTATCGGCGGGCAAGGAAATATCATCGTCAACCATTTTATTTAAAAAATTAATGATTTTAGTGTTTTAATTTATAAAGGCGGACCACTAAATAAATGTTAAATAAATGTTTAAAAAAGCTTGTGAAAATAAACAAAGTTTTGTTTATCTTTTTCTGCACGTTAAAAAATAACCTTAAATTCGCTTTGTTTTTTGTTATTGTTCTGTTCTATTTACTGTGAATGATTTGTATCTTATAGCAACCCTGTTTTTATTACTAAAACTGGATTTCTTTCGTTCGTGGGTATATTGGTTGCAATAAAGTTCTGTTGGTGTCCAAGGATGAGCCATATTGGACCAGGATACCGAAGGTTCCTTTCAGGTCTGTGCCTCGCTGCCTCCACTCTCAAACAAACGAGTGCTTTTTTGGAATTCTTATGGTGAGTTTCAATATCTGTGGTGAGTTTTAGAAATTTGATAAGTTTGAATGTGATGACTTTATCGCCTAAATTGCACCGCATTACTTATGGTGATGATATTTGGAGGTTTTGATTCAAAATAAATACATTTCACGCCGGCTAACGATTGCAATGGATATTCATACAGGTAGATTAGGTAAAAGAAAAATTGCCGCCCCCTCCTAGAAAAAAAACTCGATTACTATTTTAATTGTGATTGTTTTCCCTTATTTAACATCCTCGTTTTACTTTTTACAGTTTGAGAGCCATATTTTAATTATGACATCTTCATTTTTTATTGACATTTTCTTATTGTGATTGTGAAAGTTTTTTTTATTAATAAAATAGAAAACTGACGTGTGTGTGCGTAAAATTTATTTTTCTTAAAACGCGGACGTAGTAGTAATTTCAGTTTTTTAAAAGTATTAGCAAAAGGAAATCATAGAAATTTATAACAATTTAAACTATTTACTGTACGAAAAAGACGGGTAAGTTTAATTATTATGGATATTTTGTGGTTTATTTATAAAAAAAATTAAAAATGCAAATAACCTGCAACCACTTTGTGTGATTTTTTTTCTTAACTAGAGACCAATAAATAAGTGGCAATAGGCTGATTTGTCTGTCCGCCTTTTATATTTATGGGGGGGAGCTATACAGCTACTGAATGAATGCATTTTTATAGTCAGGTCTCCAACACAACGCATTATCAAGCCAATTTAGGTCAATAAAAACAACAAATTAAAAAAAAAAGTTAAGCTAAAATATTTCTTGTAATCGTTTGAGGTTAATTTTTTTTGGTGGCCCAAAATCATCAAATCACAAGACAAACAGCGCCATTCATTCATTCATTAATTTTTATTGTAGTGGAAAGAAAAAGTGAAATTGTTTAAACATTTTTTGTTTAAGGGTCAATAAACTGTTTTCAATTATTAAATTTTGCTTATGAATTTTTCAATTAATATTCCTTAAAATTTTAGTCAAATTACTTTGCTACATTTAGGTATTAAAAATTAATTTAAATGGACTTTGGAGTTAAAATTGAGATTGAATTTTTTAACACGCAAGTTTCGTTTTCTTTTGAAGTGTATTTTTAAATTTTAATAATTACAGGCAATAATTTTTCGTTAAATAGTAATGCAAAGCGGTTGTGTTGGCTGACTGTATGATTTGCCTTATTCAAGATTGAAAAAAAAAAACGGAGAATTTACAAAAGAGAATAAAATACTTATTTGGGATGGTAGATGCATGTCTCTCATTTACTTTTTAAAAATTATTTCATATAAATGTAGGTTGTCCATCCGGAAGATCCAATTTTGACATACATTTCCCAGTAATTCTGACGGAATTGCCTCAAGCTTGACCCTGAACACCATAATTCCTCCTATCCTCAAAAAAATTGTCTAGTGGAGCAAAATTTTAGGATATTGCCGGCCAAAGGAATGCGGTCTAAGTATGCCGCCAAGACAGAAGCATACATCGATCTCAGTGATCCTAAGATTGAATCTAACCAGGCTCCTAACGACGCGAATCATTAACCAAGTTTGTGGCCTGGCATTGTTCTGATGAAACACAGTCCCTATAGTATTAACGAAAATACGTAGGTTATAGGTGATTGCTTTCACTACACGTTCCAATTGTTAACAGCATTAATCGTAATCAATATCTTGCTTTTAAAGAACCAGTAGTGGCTAAATTATAGAACAATCTTGGTCATGTTTTGAGCTGGTTCTTGCGGTTTCGTCCGGACTAAAAAAACATGACTTGATGTTGTCATAAACGGCTAGATTTTTATTTCTCGTCCCCATTAACTTCAAAAAATATCTTTTATGAAATAATTGTTATACTTGTGCTACTCCATATACGCATTATATTTTTATTCTATTACAAAATCTATTCTAATTAACACGAACTGAGTGGCGTATCTATCCACTGTATTACCGGCAAACTCAAACGCATAAAAGAAAATCTTTGTAACAAATATTTTCCAAATTTTCAAAAGATTTCATTTTCATATACATACAACGACGTTTAATCCCCTTTTGAATAATAAAATAATTTGTGTTTTGTCACTGTATGATTAGTCAAAATGATTTGTAAATGAACACGTCATTTACAAATAATATGCGTTAAATAGTTCTTTTAACTTGAAAAAATTTAATTCAATAGTGTAATAGAAATTTATTTCAATAGTGTACAATATTTATTATTTTAACAAAATTTTAATGACTACTAAATAATTTAACATTTAATGAAGCACTTGTTCTATCCATAAGTGAAACTTGTGTAGCTGATTATAAGAACTCATTGAAGCCATTACCAATTTTAATTTTCAGGCATCAAAGAAAGTTTTAATTTAATTGTGCAATTTATATATGAATTGAATTCGTATTAAATAATAGAAACAATGAGATTTCATTAATATATTGCCTTATTATTCATTCATTCAATTTTTATGTATTAGTATACATTATTTTATTATATTTATTAAGAATTCAAGGAAATCAAATTTACTTTTTAATAAATACACATTTCGCTATTAAAATAGAATTAAAACCCAATGAAAATTATAAATGATAATAAAAGATAAATACAAAATTCGAAGTAGATGCGCAAAATTCGCACCTAAAGTCAACTATAACCGCTATTGTTATTTTATCCATTCTGTTAGCCAGAATACGTTTTATCAGCGTATATATCATAACATATTTTAAGTCTCTTGTAAGATTTGCAAGCCGAGATAGTGTTTCATGTCGTTATCTTGCTGAAAACGCCATTATAATGGAATATTCTTTCTCTTCAGCAAACGTTAACACGACAGCTTCAAGGATAACCTTATAAACTTCCATACTAAAAATTTCTTTATCAATACGGGTCCATGTTAAGACTGATTATGCAGCAGGTTTCTAGTATCTCTTATACCTGAGTATGAATGTCCGAAGTTCTAAATGTATTGGATATAGTTAGCCTTCATGCTGTAGTTATTACTTTATTATTTAGGATGGAGAAATAGAAGTTTTTTATTTTCTGTTATATTGTGCATCATCATGTTAAGAAGAGTTTCATCTGCGATACATTTACATCCAATCCTTTTTCTATAACACATTTTTTTTAATTGTTCTTACACCGACTACATGAGTTCACTTATAATAGAAAAATATTTACTTCTAATCAGCTTTAAAATGTTGTCCTCCTTCCTTGCTCACAGTTATAATCTTATTAAACAGACTGGAATAGGATTCAATTTTGGCCACTTTTGTTATTGTTTTTTTGTTTTTATTTCTTTAACACATTGACCACCTTGTCAGTCACCAGTGATTGACTGACACTGGAATACTCCAATGGGTCTATGTCAGTCACCCGTGACTGACACTGAGTACCTACTTTAACTTGCCATTCAGTGCTGTCAGTCACGAGTTCTGTGTCAAACGTTACTGGGGTTGTGATTGACAGATAAAAATCCTCATAATTTCCCACAAAAATGCATCAAAGTAAATTAAATAATCATATCTCTACATAATTTATTAAATTTAACTTAAAAACAAAGAATAATTTTTTTTACATTTTATGAAAAAAACTTGTTGGCGGATCATTATCATTTACTTTTGCTTTTTTAGTTTCATTGATCAAAAGTTTTTCGCTAACCTGTTACTTAGTCTAATGTAGTAGTTTACCAGGTTTACCAGTTGTGGTAGTGTTACTTGGCATTCCTTTATTATTTGTTGTTTATGTTATCCTTTTGGGGGTGACAAGGTACTTTCTTGTATAGATTACGAGGGGACGAAGCTTTTTAATTGATTGAAATTTATGGTCCTGTTTACCTATGTATGCCAATTTACCTATAACAAAAAACGATTGCATAATATATTCCCTTACACACCACCATATCATTTAAATTAGTTTGAGTTGGTTTACCTTTTGATATACATACAGTCAAAGAAAAAGGTCTACATACACCGCTGTAAATAGGTTTTTTTCCCTGTGATTTTTATCAAATTGAAAAAGGTGTTATAGTGTTGTTTAAGTCAGTTCCAATTAAGAACGTTTGGAGACAAAAACGAATATACAAAAATATAACCTAGAAATTATTAGAAAAACAAAACAAAAAATTAGCAGGAAAAAGTCTACATACAACGTGTGTAGACTCTTTTCTGTGACTGTAAAAATTCAGAAATTGTCTAGTCTTTTCAATGAAATCGATGACATTGGTCTGAAGTTCTTTCTCGCTTTTTGTTTAAAGATTACTGTCATCTCTGCCTTTACCTTGAGCAATTTCTAGCACATAAACTTTAATTACGGCGCAATGGCAATAATGAAAGTGTTCCATTTCAGAAAAATTTAAAAGAGGGCATTCCAGATATAAATTAATAACAATATTGCCGGTTTTTGATGACCTAAATTATATTGTCCATTGAATATATTTGGTTTACACCTTGACCTATTTCGCTATATAAATTATAAGACAGAAAACTCATTAGAAAAATGCCTATTGGCCAACTGTTTGTTTCCACATTGGCAAACAATTTGTCATATAAATGTTGTCAATAATGCAAGTAAATCGATTGAAAAGAAACTGAAAACCAGGGGACAAGTTAATACACTAACAATTCAATATGTAATACATATAAACTTACATACATACATATGTACATAGGTACATGCATACCTAAAAGTTATTGATTGTTCAAATTATTAATTAATAGTATAAACAACAAGTACTCAAAACGTGCTCAGGCTCAAATAAATTCAATACAAATTGTGTTTTAAATTAATTTCTGGTAATTTTCCTTAAAATGCGAATTCTAATCCAACAAATAGAATTTCAATGAACTCTTTAACGACTAAAATTAAAGAGAAATACATTGTGTTTGAAGGTATATTGGAATTTATTTCAATAGCTTGGAACTTGTACTATTATTTTTAGTTTTTTTTTTTAATATAAATTCGTACAATTATTATCGCGTTAAAAATCATACACAATATTAAAGCCTCATAAACTGCAAATTATATTGCAATTCATTTTTGTGTCACTCTGTAATAAACTTTATTAACTATTGTTAAAGTATTTTTGTGTACTTTTAATATCGGAATTGTGTTTTAAATTTAATCTGCATTTTTTTTTTTTAAGAAATTATCACAATTTAAAATCCATTGCCACTTTCTTTTAATTGTTACTGTCTCAGTAGCATATTAAATTAAATAAAAAATATTCAATTAAATGCGTCTTAACACTACATAATGAAATATAGTTTAATAACAGGTTTTATTACTTTTAATTTCATTAAGCGAAGTTTATAAAATAAAATTTCACCGGTTTTAACATGAAATTTAATATGTATTACATTATTTCCAGTGTATGTACATATGTATGTATATAATAATAAAAAGTAGCAGAATGTTAATGTTTAAGATAAACACAGTACATTTAAACATATTTTTAATTATTTCTTTCGTAAGACTTAAAAATATAATTTTAAAGTAGAGTTTAAAGAAAGAAAATATGCTACAATATTCATATTTATATATATAAAGTATTTATAGCACTACTAGATATTGTGTCAAAAACTTTATTGTCTTTTTATTATCTATCGGGTCTTTTATTATGCGCTTCCTATTTTTAAATTTAAAATAAAACAAATTGTGAGATATTGAAAATTTATTTTTCGTGTGAAAGCCCTATTGGTGTCATTATGTTGTGAATTAAGCATTGTTAAAATATCCGCCGCTGTGTCAGTGGGTGGAGTACATCAGAAATGCAAAATTTTCCATGATCTTGGCGCATAAATCTTAATCTGGTCAGCATACATTACCTCCACATGAGATAATCATGTCCCTAAATCGCTCGTGCAGAATACCCAATTTTGTGCGCCGTCCTGTTGAAACCACATGTTAGTGTCCAGATCATCCATCCAATTCAGTGTTTGCCGTTAACAATGAACTCGTTCTCAACGAACCGTTGACACCTCCAGACCAAAATCCACACTAAACAGTAACTTTTTCGCGATGCATTGGGTGTCCTTGGATCACAGGTCGATTTGTATGGTCAAAATTCGTTGTTCTTATAGAAATATAGACACAAAAGAAGATACAAAAGGAGTGTGAAGAGACCGCAATTCCCTCTTAGTTCCAATGATATGATTCTATTCTATTATCCTTTATTCTAATCAAACTAGCAGCCCGTAGAGATTACCCACGTTCAATCTTTTCGTAATTGCCACCAAAAAAAAAAGTATTGATGCGGAGAGCAAAGTTTTCTCGCATAAGCATCAATGAGGCAGTGACCAGTAATCAGTTCAATCATACTGCGTAGAGCATCCCAGTGAAGTCTGTCAGACTGTCTCTTTATAGGCAGAGAGTGATCAAATCCGCTGTGTCACAGCCTATCCCATCTAGCCCCTACCAAAGTGTGAAATGCCCAGTCTATCACAGTTTTAAATGAGAAGAAAGGTATATCAATGCTTTAATATTTGCAGTCATAAGTTACAAGAAAAGAAAAACTTAAAATTGTTTCAACCCTTAGGAGCAAAAATATCACAGATAGTTACACAAATTCATGAGTATACTTATTAAATAACTTGAATTTTGTTTTGAGGGTTGGTACTTGTTAAGACTTTGCATAAAAATAAAAGAAAATTCAATATTTGGAGAAATTCTGAGCTCAAATATATTTTTTTTTCAATGAAGCGGATGTTTTTTTAAACTAATAAAATTTTTGTTATCTTATCAGCATACTCTGAGATTCTTTAGGGCCATTTCTCATTATAGTACGTATTATATACACACAAAATGAGCGTTTAAAGTAAATACGTTTAAAATTTTAATTGGCAATATGAAGTACATTTAAATTTCGACCAAACCAAACCAACCTTAACCGCTCTTTTAATTGTTGAACTTTTTAATTTCATAAATAATTTTATCACTTAAAAAAAAACCATTTTTATAATTTATTTCATATTCTGTTACTTTTATTTCTTCTTTTTTAATTTGGTTTTTCATTTATTTTAGTTTTTTTCTATTGCCATTTTTGTTTTATAAATTTTATGACCATATAAAAACCGCGTTCATTTTAAATGTTTCTACTTTTTTCTTTCGTCGTACTTTAATCGTTTCATAGATAAAATTTTTAATGATAACATACATACATGTATACGTACATACTTACATACATTCATATGTACATGTTTTTTTATTGTTATTTAGAGGGTTTATTGTTTGTTTTTACATAATGTATAGCAATTTTATCACTTGCTAGCTACTAAACTTACCTGCAATTATTTTTTGCCTTTTTTTATTTTATTTCTACGTACGAAAATAGTATGAAGTTGAATAGTGGAAACTAAATTGTGCTTTAAGAAGTGTGTGTCGTCTGTCTTCTCTTGAAATTAAGTTAAAATTCAAATTAAATTATGTATGTTACTTGGAAATATTATATCAGTTGATAAAACTTAACATAAATTACTAATAATTGTGAAATTATATTTGAAACAAAATTAAATGTAATTTCGATGAACTTTAATAAACAATTTAGTATCAGTTGTCTCCGATAACATAAAATTTGTGTAAAAAATAATTTTTGAAATTTCAAATCAATCGTCAATTTTATTATGGTGAAGTGTGATAAGTCCAAAAAAATTAAATTACATCGCGGTTAGCATGACAGTGTTTTGCAACTAAAAATTAAAAAAAAGAAAAGATATGGCTACGGCCTGGCTATTGGAACATATTTTTTAAATAAGTAAACATTTCGGTCCTGATTTTTGGGGCTTTGCTAATAAGAAGTACAAAACATTTTATAAATTTTTAAAATCCAGATGAAAATCAAGCTAATAGCCTTTAGACTGCTATAGATATACGTATTTAAGGAAATATTTTTTATAATAATAATAACTGCAATAAACTATCAGAGAATGCCAAAAACATGATTTCGATATTGGAATTTTTTTATTAAACAAAGATTAAAATATTTCTATCAATAAATAAAAGGCTCTGAAAAAAATCTGCAAAACAAATTTCTTTGATAGTTTTATGACGGCTTCACTTAATATTCTTGTTTGTTTAACGTCAAAACTAGAAAAAAGCTAAGTGAAAATTCGTCGTTTCGCAGTTTTTCTATGAAAGGTTTTTAGTCCCGCAGTTACGCACAATTTTAAATGCATCTATTTGGCTCCTGGGATTTTGATATCATCATGCATACATCATTACAGTCCCTTAAGCCAGGATTAGCTCCTCTCACCACATATGTTGTGTGTCTTAACTTTATACATGAGTGGCAGGATCTACAGTTAAAAGTCGATTCGTAACGACAGATTTTTGAGCAACTTTTCATGGCAATTTTATTTACTATCAGAGTTTTTCCCAGAAATCTGCTGAAAGAAAGTCCCTGAAGAAATATTATTTTTCTTTACTTAGTTTTGTTGGAGATGTCTGACCTATGATTTGAACCGTGGCCTCACGTCTAATAGGCCAACACACTACCTACTAGACTACGACAACTTTATCATACATTTCAAAAGAAATTTTCCGAAAATATTGTCTAGTCAGGCCATTCGATGTAAACAAAAAAAAGTTCGTTCGTAACTCTATTGAATAATTAGACTCTCATGAGGTTTAGGTTAGGTTGGAATAGTGGCTCATCACTGTATATACAGTTCCACGCCTTAACCCAGAGACCTATGGGTCCACTGTCAAGGTCTATATAGGAAAATAATAAGAAAAAGTGAAAAGAAAAAGAAGAAGAGAATAAAAAGGGGAAGAGTGGGGGTAGAAATTAAAGAAAAAAGGCAAAACCAACAACTAATCATAATTGTGCTTCTGAAGATATTCCCTATAGCCAGTAAATTCCGTTTAAAACCTTATTAGATTCCAAAGTTTGTAGTCCATCTGATCTCCTAAGGTTTATTATGGGTTTACCTTGGCTGAGGGTAAATGGGTATCCATTTTTGTGTAGCTGGTGTTTAGTTTGCTTTTCTTTTACTTTCACTCCCTGTATCTCATTCTTTATTTCATGGTCATTTTATTCCTTATGTCCACATATACATATGTATACGGCCTCAAATCTAGATACCTATCTATGGTTTCCATACATATTAACACAAAAAATCTTACTGATCGAACTGACATCTTGGAATCACTTCGAATCAGTCTGTATTAATAATGAAATTTTATTTTTCTTTAAAAAACATAAAGCAATCGTTGGTCAGTGCTTGGGTTTCCACAATATCACCGTGTATTTACCAATTAATGCCAAATAAAGCATAGAAAATATATTTCTGCAAACCTTATCATGTTGCTTATCAAATGAAATGATAGTGTTAAAACAATTTAAGAAAAAAAAACATAGAGGGTTAAATAAATACTATTTTAAAAAGCTTAACATACATTAATTAAATAGAAAATTCATAAACATTGTCATCACCAGTTTTTTTTAACCATTTCTTCGTTATCCTTCATTTTTCGTTACAGATAATCAAACAAAATGAGTAACGAGGGTGAAGATCATCAACAACACGAACCACAAAACGATGGCACATCATCAAATTCGAATACAAATTCGACAACACCACCGCCACCCCAACAATCAGCTAATATTCCCGCCAAAATGATTGAACACTTTAAGGCAAATAAAGTTGATGGTGCCATGTGGTTTCTGCGTTTACTCGCCATTGTTTTTACCATCGGCTATGTATTACCCATATTTGGCAATCAACAGAGTGCTTTCAATAAAGTTTTACTTTCAAATGCTGCAATATCGGCATTACGTTTACATCAACGTTTGCCATCGTTTACATTTTCACGTGAATTTTTAGCACGCCTTTTTGTTGAGGATTCATGTCATTACCTAATGTACTCATTGATATTCTTTAATGTACAGCCGACAACATTGATATTGATACCGGTTGTATTGTTTGCTGTATTACATGCCTCCAGTTATTCATTGAAATTGTTGGATGTAAGTAGTAGAGCGTTGAGAGAAAATTTATGTTTACAACTTAAATTACTATGTGTTTTGCTTTCCTCTTTTGGTGTAGATTATTGGCCAAAATTCATGGTGGGGAGCACGTTTCCTTATTTCGTTGGTTGAATTCCAGGCAGCAAATATTTTGAAAGCAGCTTCTTTCTCCGAAATCTTTATTATGCCCTTAGCTGTGGTATTGACTTTTATGTAAGTTATTGTTTTTTTATTTTCATTTGATTTGATGTTTTTACAATTTTAATTTATCTTTACAGGGGAAGAGCTGGCCTTATGACTCCCATTGTCTACTATCATTTCTTGGTTATGCGTTATAGTTCACGTCGCAATCCCTATACCCGTAATGCCTTTGCTGAATTACGTATGACTGCCGAAAGTCTTGCTGCCCGTTCGCCTCCCTTTGTGGGGAAGGTGGTGCGCGGTGGCATTGCATTTGTCAATCGTTTAGCTCCCCAACCCCAGCCCGTACCAGCGCAATAATTTTAAATTGTTATTCAATTTTTTTTTATATATCCCTTATATAGTATATAAAACATATTTTTAGGGAATATGTTTATATATTTATCTTTATTTTTTTCTTTTTGATTTTGATTGTTGTCGAACAAGTGTTTTTACTTTAATCATTGAATTCTAATTTTAATGTTGTCTATAGTAAAACGTATTACAATTCCTTTACCACTTAATTCCTCTATACGTATTTCATTATTTATGGTTGTTTCTATTTAACTTTCACATTGTTTCTTTTTCTCTCTTCATAATTCCATTTACTTTGAAAGACACAACACACGGTTTCTTTAAGGAATAAATCTTGAAATATTGTATAAAAATTAATTTATTTATGAATATTTGCTATAATTTAATTACTTTCTGGTATTTAAAATATTTCTAAGTAGTATCTACTGTACGAAAATCTGTATTTACTGCAATTATTTTAAATTTTTATAAATTTAATTTCCTCGAGAAGTATTATAAATTATGTTTTATTTCTCTTTTTCGTAACAATTATGTCTAGTTCATAAACATCTCCTCTATCGAATTATAATTGAAAAATCTACTTAAAAACAAAACCGAGAATTACACATAAATTATTGACTTTATTTCGTAATAAAAATTTTTGTCGTGGGAACAGTTTAAAAGTAAAACAAAAAGGAAATGAGTTTTATTGGATTTTATGTTCGAAATTTTTTCTTTAATATTGAAAGGTATACAATTTAAAAGTTCTGTGATATATTATAATGTAAATAGTTGCTAAAATTTGAAATAATTTCCTAGCCTAGGTAAATATCTCAACGACTTCAACCAACCATCACTTAAACCTTCAAGCAGAGTATTTCTGGTTTATAATTTATAAGTGCTATTTAACAAATATCCTCGACATACAAGGGGTTGCATATGTGGATAGCTTTGATGAAATTTTCAATTATATTTCGTCATAATTCTGGCTCTATTTCCGACATTTCACTTCAAAAGTTTTCTTCTAAGCCTCTAATTATTTCTGGTGATCTTAGTGGAAAAGCTTTAAAATTTTAGAATTTTAACTAACAGTATAACATTTTGTGTATACATGCAACAACACCAGCCTGACGAAAATCCGCAGTAAGCAGTTGGAGTAGAGCAATACATTGCATTTCTCTACTCTTTGTTTTTGAGCCCAGTTAAATGGACATGAGTCTAATTTTTTTAAAACACTAAACTATCTATTTGTTCTACAATAAAATTAATAACTTGATTGGGTTCCTGATTGATCGTTTGATATCAAAGCAGACCCCAACTAAACCTCGCCACGTTTAAGGTTTAAAAACTTTTGGAAAATTCATCATGTGATGGCTGAAAGAATAAACCCAATTGCATTTAAGACTTCTCAGCAATATTTTCAGTTGCTTGATTATAACGACAAAAATATAAATTTTCTGCCTAATACTTGCCAATAGATAAGTATAAATTTCAGATAGATATTGACAGGATATGTGAAGATGAGGATGAGTTGGAGACAATACAGCATCTTCTTTGTAACTGTCCGGCTCTTGATAAAATGTTGAATAACCTGAGAAGACGTTTCTTTGAGGGTCTGTACTATATGTTGAGCCGACATTCGTGCTCTTTATGGATTTGCTTTGGCCAAGTGCGTACTTCCACCTTCGCGTAGTTTATTCCTCTGTTTTATTTTCACTCTTCCTGTTGCAATTATTTTACTTCACTCTTTTCTATGACGAACACGGCATCGTATGACTACCGAGTGTTTTCGTATTTGCCGTTAGGTTATACAAACTGTATAATAGGTATACAGGACATTAAATTTAACTGCAGTTCCTCCTCTTCAATTTTTTCATTTCCTTCGTCCGCAGAAAGGCGAAAAATACATTTTTTATTAACTATGCAATGTTGGTTTGTGGTACCAATTTTGGCAGCTGGCAATATTGAAATTCCCTTGCTATTAGTAATCGAAACATAACTCTAATCAATGCTATTCCACCATGTCCAAGAAGAATCAAATTCTAGTACCTGTAGTCAGTCAATACTTTCTTAATCATTTTTCGAATTGTGTTAATTATCTTTTAATTTATTGAGCACAAAAATATAATTACCGTCTTGAAATAATTAACCAATCCGCTCTTCATTAATTCTTCCAATTTCATTTCCTCTTGATATGCTACATTCATAAAACTTGTTTTATTAAATATATTGTCTTTTTAAATACATTTTTCTCTAACTTAAGCATAATTTGCCGAACGACAAGCGTTCCATACTTTCTCCATTTCAATACTGTCACCAAATTCATGAGAGGCTACAACAAAACGATAGCTATCTGGACCACTATAACGTGGACGGTGAAAATGAAAGTTGCCACAATGTGTTAAATTTATGCGGGCTTTTAGTGCTACCAGGCCCAAATAAATATCATCGAAACGAAAATGTTTAGTATACTGGCTAACATAGTGTAAGTCGATTGCAGCTGCCCGAGATAAAATAAAAGCTCCAGCTGTTACATAGGGCGGCCATTTATTGAAGGGATACTCCTTGAGAGTAACATACCATTTACTAAACTTATGACGCAAAGGTCTGGTCTGGAATACAAATCCACCAAATAGTTTTTCATGTTGTACTTTGGCTTTATGTTCCCACATACTATTGAGAGAAACAGCATTCTCCGGATATAGAGTTGGATGGGCTATGAAACGTAAAACATTTTTCATGGACACATAATAATCATCGTCCACAAACATATAGTACTGAGCCCGTTGGCAGTGTTCCACTATCCACTTGAGACCCATCATGGTCTTAATGGTATTATTAAAATAAGCATCTATAAAATCTGATTGTACTATATCACCATATTGGCGGGCCTCTGAGTCTGCCATGTCCATTAACGGACTGCTAACGCTAGAGCCCAATAAAAATACTCTTCGTATATGAACATCGGAAAATCGTTGTTCATAACCCCAGGTACGTCTAATAGCTTCACGCCTCTTTGCATTCGGCAGTGCCGATTTTATCAATAGCGTCAGTTGTGGCTTTTCGGCTCGCACCAAATCACATTGGCGTTGATGTAAAAATGTATAATTGTATAAATTTATAGGGTTTGGCACAATGTCGCCATCCTCCAGTTGGCTGCGTTTCTCTCTAATTGCTTGGGCATATTTCAGGACATCGCCATCCATGGGGTAATGGAAATACTTTTCATATTGCAACTCAAAAAGATGTGTGAAAACACCAAACAAATCCAACAGGAAAATCCCGGCAATTATGGCAGCACATTTGTAAATTCGTTTACTTTTCGTTTTCATGCTTCAGTGATTGTTGCAAATTGTTAATTAAATTAATATTTCTTCACTTTAATGCCACCATTGTTGAACGAACAAAAAGAAAACAATGGACGGCAGCTGCACTCACCCACCCACCACCGCAAAACACAAAATAAGTCCAACAGCTGGTTATCAGCTGTTTGACACTATGCTTCAAACAGGCAGACTCATCTGTTCATTTTTTGGATAGCAGGGTGAGACAACAGAGTTATTAATTAAGCCGTTATTTTTTCAACACAATGGTTGTGTTTAAAACTGCTTTTAAATTTAAAAAACCAGAAATTTTTTTTTTTAAATTTTAAATAAAACTTTTAAATTAATTTCAGAGATAAATAATGAAAAAATAAATATCAACAATGTTGCACTCATATTTAACTAAATATGTTAATAAGTTTCCACCAAAAACTTACACCGAAAGCGGGTACACCTAGTAATGTCGGCCCTAAGGGTTAGAGAACGATATAACTCTCATTATTTCTATTGAAAGTTCTGGAGCGACTTATTAACATATGCTTGAGTTCAAACATGGAACGGCGGTCTCTCCTGAGTATGTCGAAACCTGCTTACTTTATGGGTAAATCAGTTAAAAGTGCTCAGCACGATGTGACAGTCTTTGTTAAGGCAAATTTAACTAGGGATGAGTACACTTTGTCAGCTTTCTTGGTCATTGAAGGGGCTTCTAACAATGTAACCACCTTTTCAATTAAAGATAACGAATTTTCTGGTACAGTTTATCATTCACATGCGTAATAATAGATTAATTCGATTAGATATACTCGGATTATTTTCTCATTCAATAGTCAACTAGGGCTTTCCCTCTTCTGTAGCTCCTGGTTGTAAATGTAGTTTTAAAGCGCCTGGAAAGTAGGGGCATTAAGATTGAGGCAGAAGCCGATGATTCTGGTTGTTCTGGTAGGGGGTAAATTTCTATTAACGCTTAGAGAACTAAAGAATTCAACAATTGGGTTTTATTCACATGGGCAACAAGATGGGGCCTGCGTATAAGCACCAATAAGAAGGAACCTGAGTTATATTCGCGCTGGCACAAGATTGACATATTCAGCTTGTTGAGGTTAAATGGTATGAAGCTTTCAGCAACCTCGGTATTATTCCAGACATCAAACTGAACTGGAAAAGAAGCGTTAAGGAAAGGATGAAGAAGGATATGATTAATCATTCCATAGGTAAGAGTAGGAACTTCCGCCGAAGGCTATTTTTTGGGTCTATACGGCGATTGTAAGACCAGTTATTACGTATGCATGTGTACCACATTACATGTTTATGGATGCATAGCAGTTAGATGGAGTCACAGGGTCTGGGACTTTCTGTAAGGATCTTAGGCTTGAGTTACACTTCACCTTTCAGGCAGAAATTTATACTATCTTGAGGCCGTGCCACGCCTAACCAATTCAGTTACAGAACCTTATGTGAAATTCGTTGATAGTCAAGCTGCCCTGACAGTTATTGGGTGGCTCTGGTGTAAATCGCGACTGATTATTAATTGTAAGGAATCTATGGAAACCTTTATCTGTCCCTGGTGGGTTTTCGATATCCAAAATCTGACAAAAGCCTTCCTTTCAAATTTGTTTAGTTTGATAAGATCTTCAAATGTTTTCTCCAAATATTGATTTTGCGCCAAACCTTTTAAATGTCGAGACTAATAACCATAAACGTGTCCCCTTCAAATTCTATGCATAAAAATAAACACATTAAAACGTATGTACACTAGTACAGTATTGGTGGTGGTTGTGGAATTCATGGAATGGTGCGGTAGCAATGAACTTAAAATTGTACTAAGAGCTTTTCTTTTTGTTTTTTTTGGTTTCTTCCAAAAATTTTCTTACCAAAAAAAAGAAAAGCAAGAAAAAAAGAAAAGAAACCACCAACTATAAATGGCAACAGAATTTTCCAACGAAATACGGAACTGTGTCAGTGTCAATGACCGTTACAAAATGTCGGAAAGCAAAAAAAAGAAAAAAAAAAACACAAAAACCCTGACACATACTCCTCATGCATGAATTGAAGGGGAGAAAATAAAACGAAATTATTTTGAGATGGCGAATATAGAAAAACAAAAAACAATTAGGAAATCTGAAACGTAAATGAAATAATGCACAATTAATATTAAATGAGAATAATTTATTTATAATTCAAAATGAAAAAAAAAAAAAATAGAGTAAAGTGAACGGCGGCACTCTAATACCCAGTGTATTGTATTGGATTACAAAATTCTATGTATGAATGCGAATTGAAAATAAATATAAAAAACGTTTCGAATAGAAAATCAAAACTTTTTTTGTATCGAAAAGTTCAATGAACTTTACTTATTAATTGAAAACTATATTAAGAAAGAAAAATATACTTTTTTAAGGAAAATAATCATCAATTAATTATCTTAAAAGTTTTCAAAATTTATTTTCATTCTTGTTTTTTATTAAATCGCAATCAATTATATTTTTTTTTTCTTTTTTGTATAGTAGCGCGCAGAGTATACTGTGTTGAAAAAATCACTATACCCGAGATAAAACTTTAATTTTGTATTATGATCCTTTGTTATTGTATTTGGAAGCATATGACTTTAATAAGAGTTTTCCATCTTTATCTACTTATTGTCAAGTTTCAATTTCTTACCTTATATTCGTCACAATACATTCCCTATGCAGTCTTAAGAGTTCCATTCCAACACTTTCTAGTATTGCTTAGGCTTCTAGTATTTTCCTAGGCTTCTTGTAAAATTCATTAGCGTATCTCAATAATTTGGTATAGCTGACAGTTCACGACCCGAAATAATTGTGAATATGTACTTCGAATTAATTAACAAACTCCTTTAGTATTGAAAGGCATTAAGCATATGCTGAATACCACGTTCAACGTTATGACAAATGATATGAGACAAATGTCCTACTCATAATCCGCATACTTGAGGTGCTGTTTGATATCCCATTGAATTTCTCTCTTACATAACCTCATCAAGCTTAATTGAAATTAAAACTCTTCATTCTTGTCTCATGCCAGTTCTTGATAATTTCCATCATATTGTGTGGCAGTTCTTCGTTAGCTAAAGCCTTCCTAATTCGTTTCGTTTCAACAAGTCCAAAAGTTATTAGACCTGAATAAAATCTTTAAAAATAATGCCTGTACGAAATAGTAGAAACAAGATATTTTATTACTTTAGGAACAAAATGTGTTTTGCCAACACTACCTTTGTTTGATGTCAAAACTTGATTGAAACCACTTGGCATTGCCGTCATCATTGAGTTTACAATCCAGGGAATTTTTTCCCATTTCTTTCTAAGTTCGAAAAAATGCCATTTTTTTCGTAAAGGCTTTAGAGATTCTTGAAAAAACTTATGTTCGGCCACTTTATTATTGATTTTACTGCATAAATAGCTAACTCAATAGCAATACGTTTAGACAATTAGCAGCAGCTAATCCAGTTGAACCAACCCCAAATAGGTCTTAATCTCCCCAGCTTATTAATGCATCTATGGCATCGCTTTATCACAACGGACTGTTATGTGTGCCCTAGTTAGCTTTGATTTCAACAAAGCTGGCGCTATCTCCTGTCTCATCATAAATTTTCGTGGGCCCTGATCGTCTACATTTCTCAGCCTTTAAAACCGTATTATGATGGGGTAGATGTAAGCACAATTTGATTTCAGCCTTTACTGTATACATACATAGATAATATAAGGAATCAAATTATCGGGAATTCGTAGGCAATTCCTTGGTTTTGAGGCGTTTATTTAGAAACCAATTTTATTGGATTCTATATATTGTTGCAAAAAAAATGGGGCTTGTTACCTAGGATGACTCACTGGATTTATATAGCGGTGGTCAGGCCTATCTTGACCTTGGCGGCTGCAACGATCTGCCTGTAGTGACACTACTCCTACAGTGGCACTGGAGATAATTTTGGGCCTCCCACCGCTTGATCTGTATTGTAGAGGTGTGGCGGCAGGGATTGGCAGCCGTCTCTGTGCGACTGGACAATGGCGTGGATCAGACACTGGTCACTAAAGTATCCTGGAGAAATTTTAAGCTGTCGGGGACATTGACTACATGGTACCGCGATATGACTTCTCGATGAAATTCATGACGACCATCCCGGATAAAGAGGTTTGGAGGAATGGTGCTGGGCACCTCGTAAAGGACTCCGTCCAAATCTTCACTGATGGATCCTAGTTGGGAGGTACCGTTGGTGGTGGAATTTTCTCGGAGTCAATGGGTATAGCCAAATCTATAAGGCTACCGGATCACTGCAGCGTTTTTCAGGCAGAGGCGTTGGCAATACAGGCTGCGGTAAAGATTATTTGGGATTCGAATATACCCAATGGAAACATCACCATACTCTCTGATAGCCAGGCGGATAGAAGGCGCACTGCAAGGCTGCTGAAACTCCAGAGAGGCGTGCTCAGTGCGGTTGTCGGAGTCGTGACGGGTCATTGCATTATGGGTGTCCACGTGAAACGCATTGGCCTAGGACACCTCGCGAACGATTTCTGTAGGAGCTGCAGGGACGCATACTTCTGTTATCCACATTTGAAGAAACTTGGGGAGGAGTACGTAAGCAAATAATGTTGCGACTACTTTAAATACATACCTCTGCAGTAATACCCGGCTTTGGACCTTTACTGGCATCCATTAAGTCTATCTTATATGATTCCATATATAATTTAATTACTATATGAGTACATATTTTGAATGCTATTGATGGACCAGTTTCTTTGTGGTACACTGTACCCAGCATCCTCATTCACAGCACTTGTAAGCAATATTCCACTATTAATAATCATTTATAAATAAATTACAATTTTCCCAAAGTATTTAAATTTTTTCGTTGATTTCATTTTTAAAGTGTAATTTTGTTTTCCAAGTGTTCTCACCTAAAACTGTAATGCAGTGAGTGAGTATCGTTTGGGTGGTTGTTTTTTTATTATTAATATTATGGCGGGGTTGTTAAGTTGGAAAACTTTATTTCTTGTCTATGTTTCTGTTTATTTCGTTTTTATGTTCTTTTTTTTTTATTTTTTTTTTTGTTTTCCCCAAAAATGATTTCCAAGATATTTTTCAAGAACAAAAACCACCAAAAATATGTCTTTCTACCGCAGAGGCATAAATCCAACGAAAGAGGAGAGAGAGAGAGTTCATTGAACTTCTTCAAAAGCTTTTTCTTTTAGTGCTGTTTTTGCTATTAATGTTGTAGTTGTTGTCTTACCATCAAATGTTGTTGCTGTCACTGGTTGATGGTGGTGTTGAATTCACTTTTCATATAATTTCAGTTTTTTTTTTGTTTTCTTAATGTAAAATGTGTAATTCAAGGAAAGGGAAGAGAGATAGAGAGAAACAGAATGAGGGAAATAAACAACAAATGTAATACAAGCAGCAAGGCACATCCAATTGGATGTGCCTTGACAAGAAGTGAAATAAAAATAATAATAAAGAGGATGTAAAAAAATTTCTTATGACAACAAAACAAAAACATTATATAGGCAATACCAAGGCACATCTAATAGGTAACCTTAAGTGTACAACAAGTACAACAATGCAAAAACAACAGGCATTTTGTTTTTGTTAAAGAGTACGCGGTATGTCAAAAAAATTAACCCTCAAACCTCTATAGGAAATTAATAAAAGCAATTAAAAAAACTAAATACATTTTATATATTGAAATTTCTTTTGATTTTTATGTCATGCTTAATTACGCAATAGTGGGGCACCTATAAATTAAAAAAATTATTCCATGCAGTCAATAACATTTCCACTTTATCTAAAGAACATGTTTTTATATGGCCATCGATAAAAATGGCAGATGCTAACGTTATTTGTTATTGGTCATAGTTTTGGCACTTAGTTGGAGAGACCGAAATCTTTTTTTGGGTAATTCATCAGCCTCGTCTAAATAAATATAAATATAGTAAATCTAGGTTGTAGTTTAAAAGATATATGTATTTAGTGTTAAAGGCTTAAATATTATTAATCATCTTGCAAAAATTTTAATAAAATTGGCTTTGAAATAGTAATCCTGAAGAATTTCTAGAGTGCGTATCGTTAAGGATACATCCGGTACATATGAGGGTTTATAAATGCGAAAATGATTATCGAAACAAAACAAACAAAAAAACAACAAAATTTTGACATTTAAAAACGCGTCAGCTGTTCACATAAGTTTACCTATTGGATATGCCTTGGGCAATACTATGAATGTTGTCAACTCAGAACTTTTTGAACATTTTATTTTCGGTTTTCAACATGTTAAATTTTTGTAACTCCCTTTCAACTAACCCTGTTTTACCTGTCTATTCACAAATTGCTATCCGGACAACTTGACAAAGTAGGTTCCAAGCCGTCCTCCTAACCATTTTATTTATAGGCGAAATTTATTAAAAATCAGTCTATAATCGCCTTAAGCCATTCAATAATGTTTTTTCTTTGAGTGTATTTCCTACAGACGTAATTACAGTTAATGTACTCAGCCATCTCCCCCTATTTGCTCTTATTCTCTTTTCAAGTTTCATTCTTATGTTTTAATAAAAATTTCTTAAAAACTGCTTTAATAAAGAGGGAAAGAGAGTGATTGTTGTACTTGAGTGTACAATAACAATGACTACAACAACAACAACATCAATTTAATTTCAATACATTGCGTGACCCATTTTTTTAGTTTCATGGCAGTGTTTACCGAAAAAGTTCAAAGACCTTCGTTTAACAGACACTATACTCTACTCTACTCTACTAGCAACGACAAAAACAACAAACAAACATAAACAAAATTGAGTAGTGGTAATTACACGCACACGCATATACAGAGCATACATTTTAATGTACATACATACATACGATCTAGTGCAAATGGTTGAGAGAGTGTCAAAGAGGAAAAGAGTCATTTACGTGAGTACTGAATGTTATTGGATTTTTAATAGCATAATTGACAGAAATAGCTGACAATTAGAATGACGTTTAGGTGTTTGTTTATCAATTCTTTTGTTGGCATCATGCTCTATAATTGGCGGGAGTTTTTTTTTTTGGTTATTTAGACAACACTTAATTATGCAGTGCGAAAATAAAAATCTATTTTTAAAGTTTATGAAATGATGTGTGATATAAAAATAAATATTGAATTAAATATTGTGTGTCTAATACAGTGGAGTTTCGGTTTATTCGATTCAAAGTGCTTTAAATAATTGATTAATAATTAACGATAGGAATCGCTTTGAGTTTTTCATGAATGAAGAAAAATTGTAGTCTGAAGTTCGTGGGCGTAATTAGCTTCAGGTTAATGAATGAATGCAATATTCTCCAAGCTGAAATCTCTACAATACTCAAGGCTGGTAGCTGGATAAGGTAAGTTCATATACATACATATATTGTTCTTATCCTTACGAATAGTTAGGCTGCTCTACAAGCTTAACAGTTGCAAGGTAGATCGTACTTTACAAAAAACTAAGTAGCCACTGCATCATTGGAGCTCATGTGAAATTAGTTCTTTTCCAATAGGAGTTTTATGTTTATGTTAGAGGTCAGCTCTCGACACAGAATTCAAACCCTCAAAGAAGCCCCTGTCAAGGGTCTTCAACCTACTAAGGGCTGGGCAGTTACAGAGGAGGTGCCCGATAGTCTCCAACTCCTTCTCATCGCAACATACCCTGCAATATTGGGTTTATGTGGATTACATTGGTGTGGAGGAGAATGAAACTTCAATTCCTCTGCCATTGTCTATCGTTGTCTATCAACAAAAATTCGTGGAAAGATATAATCTTCATAGATTAGGTTACATGGCATTATTCAGTCCTATTATTTTATTATTTAAGTTTATAAATAATGACTATCGAGGCCGCCCCTATGCAAATTCGCTGTCAAGAGTAATCGAAGGGAGATATGCTCATATTTGTTGGCAGTAAAGCGACTATAAAATCTCTAGTGTGTGCACCTGACCTAAGGTTTTTCAAGAAAGCCGTATATCTCTAGAGAAGTTAGGGAGACATTCGACAAGTACTCCCATATAGGTCCATGGCCACGGGACGTTAATGATAACAAAGCTGAAGCATTGCATTCAGTTGGTAAAACAGAAAATTTGAATGTATTCATACGTGAGAGTGGCATTCCTCCACAGACTCACTCACTCACTCATTTACAAAATAAAGTTGGGATAAATAAGTCACTTAAAAAAAGATCAGCGCAGGCCCGGAAGCCATATAAGGTGTTATAATTGTATGGCGAAGTATGTAATATTGGCGCTACAATGTGACGTTATGAGGCCCAAATAAGCTATGGTCATTCAGGCGGTTGACAATTTAACTCAACCTAACCTAAGTTTTGAGTAGGAATCCGTTTGGTTCTGAGTCAGCCTATTCTCGATGATATTCTTATTCAGCTAGTTCCGTGGATGCCGTAGTTCGAACCTTAGCGATTCATCCTACATTTGACAAAGCTATTATAAAACACCATTATAGTATCGTATTATAAAGCAGACCGGTAGTGGTACTAGGATGACGTAATAAGGCCTAAGAAGCAGGTGTCAGCCGAAGATGTATTGGAGCTATGACCGAGTGGTCTTAAATGGGAAAACGAGAAAATAACACAATTAAACCATGCAGCAGCATAAACTGAGCTAATCTCAAACTTTAATGGTATCCGCGGTGGTTATCGATCCTCGTCTTGACATATTAGTGAAAGTGATTGATTCACCATCAAAAAGCCTAACGTCGTATTAAGGAATGTTATTAGATTGCTTGGGATACGCGTTATCCCTTAATAACCATATTTTAACATTAACAAAAAGGATGATAGAATTTCTGGATGAGAAAGCTAGCATTGAACACAAATAAACTTCACGAAACTATTCAGAAGTAACAGGAAATATGTGGCAATACGTATTGTCGGACAATATGATCGTCTTTATCGGATTTTTCTTGAGATTTATGATTTCCTTCATAAGATACTTTATAGATTATTCAAATACCTTCTAATTCATTTATTATTCTCTTCATTTACTCCGTCTGTTTTCCAATTTCTTCCAAAGAACACAACAATTTCGAAAGCTTTCTCTTTGCCATTTATTATAACTTCAATAACTTCTTCTTGCTTGCTTTTCTATCTGGGGGAGATTTTACTAAGCATTACAGGAATAAGAACAAACTTCCATTCCATACACATTTTGGGGGTGTCAAATGAATATGAGTTTTTCCTGCTCTATATTCGTTATTTCACAGGGATGATTTGGGGGTTGGTTAATGAAACTTTCCATTTTCTTTGACCTATTTTATGGAATGTTTATTAAACTGTCACATGCACGCATAAACATTGTCTGTGTAGACATTACAATTTTGTTGTACTCATTTCACTCTTTATCAGTAAAAAGTTGCGGTATGGGTATGGGAGTTGGAGTTGAAGTTTACTAAGTGAGGTTATGTTGTAATGTAAACAATATTTTATTAGCGGGTCTGGAAAAACTTGTAATTTAATTTGGAGTTTTTTTATATCATCCCTTGACATATACAAACGTATTGTAAAATGTGGTCATAAGGCAGACAGTGTAACAATATTTTGAATAATTACGGAGAAAGGAAAGCAATGTTATCTGGTTTTCCCTTATATAGTCATAAGGGACACCTTATCCAGATTGGATATAAGACGGTTTTTTATGGTGATACCGAATTATCTCTTATTATTGGCATATGGGAGCATATGGCCTTCGCAGAGCATTGTTCTTTTGCGTAGTTTACTATTGTAATAATTGCGTCTTGTCATGCAAAATCGTGCTGTCGTCGATTTTGGAATATAGGAAATCCGTAGATGTTCTTTGGCCAATTAAGACTTCATAAGCTTTGAGGATGCTATCCTTATGCGGAGTTTCTATGAAAAATATGCCCGATTCATGGTGTTAGGTCACAAAATATTACAAGTATTACTTCCTTACAAGGTGTACTTTAGACCTGCGTTGAATATTCTAAGCTTGGCCTGTCTGAACGTTTTTACACTGATTACAATCATCATATCACGCTTTGTTGAGCCTAACGTTTGCATTCGATTTTCTCCAGCACAATGGTGAATAGTTAAGTTAAAAGAAGAAATCCTTGTTTTACTCCAGCTTTTGTATTAAATGGTAGACTGAAGCTCCCTTTTGTGGAGAACGGAAAGTTCTAAACTCCTTTTTTTTCTCAAAGCCTTCCATATAGCTTGCCGTCGAAATGTTCCCAGTATTATAACTGCCAGTATCTTGGTGTTAAGCAGAGCAGTTTTTCGCCATGGTGCAGTAATATTAGAGGCAGGCTTTTTTCCTTCGACTGATATGATGTAAGGTTGTGGAAGTTCACTTTGGTTGACAGCATAGGTCCGAATAAGGAGTAATGCTATAGAAGAGAGCTCCAGACAACTCCAGAGGAAAATTACTGATAAAAACACAACAAAATCTTTGTCAGTCCATCCTGGATAAGTCAACAACTTGTGCAACTCACCTTTCTCTATTTAAAACAAGCAAGTTCAGGAAGTGCACCTATTTTGTTATACGTGTAACCATAATAACATCGACCGGACATTTTTCAAAAGGTGTCTCAAATCGAATTGCTAGAGCTTTCGGTCAACTCAACACAGTGTGGCAACGTGCGGCGTCTGGGCAGAAACGCGCCTTAGCAGTTGTGGAAGTTCTTTTTACAAAGTCAAAAGGGGTTTTCATCTGTAATTTTGGAACGACAGTATATCTGGCATTTATCAAAGAAAACCACCCGTATTTTGTCCTCGCGGAATCCCTTTTTTAACATGAGTTTGTGTAACACTGAGTTGCAAAATCTTATCTTTTGGATAACATGACAATCTATTAGAAAAATAATGGATTTCTTTTTACTACATTTTATATTTAAAGTCATTAAGACTTAGTTTTTCGGGTATACATACATACACACATAATTGGTCATTACAACCCTTCAGTCAGGATTATGGACCTAGTTTCTCAGTTTTTTTTTTTGATATGTTTTGACAAATTTCCCATGTAATCTTTGTTTATGTTTTCCTTCACACTAACCTCTCATGCTGTCCTCCTACACACATACATATGTACATACTTTAAAAATGTTTTGTAAAACACTATTTTTGGAAAACAAAGTGACAGATCTAAATTATGATTTTAATTGCTCTCTGTCTTGTTTGACAGGTCAACTAATGAAACTGTCATTTTCAAATTGAGTTAAAATTCATCAAAACAAAATAATTTTCCCACCTAAAATAACTTAAAAAAATGTTTCCAACAAATAAAAAATAATTCCCACTATTTTCCTAAGTTCCATAATATTTCCCTCTCTGGCCTTTTACGCACTCAATGTAAACAAAGGCAAAAGAAAAATAAAAAACTCACACTCATAAAAGATGTTTGAAAAGTTTTCAGTTGAGAAAACAGCAACAAAACAAAATAAATACAAAGGGCAACAATAAAGAGGCACTGAAAATACGTTAAAAAGTGACGTAACATATAAAATACTATGCGTGCGTGCGTGCGTCGTTTGTTATTGTTTACAAGTGCGTAGTATTATGCTTGTGTGTATATGCCATAATTTTGTTTTCCTATTCTCCTACTTTTTCTTCTGCTTCTTACAATAAATGACGGTGCGTACAAGAAGAAGAAGAAAAAAACAAAAAACTAACAAGAGCAATATTTAGCGGGCAATGACCCTGCTCCATCTAACGGTACTATTCGTATTTTGTATATGTGAAAAGCGTGTTTGTGTATACATATTGACAACCATAGTTGTTGTTGTTTTTTTTTTCGGAAGTTTGATTTTGTTTATTTTTATTTTAGGGGGAGTATGTGTCGTATGTTTACGTATTTTTTTTTTTCGTTTTTATTCTAAACATGGCGTTTTCTATTGTCTGTTTTTGTGTTTTTGTTTTTCTATGCGAGAGTGGGCAAAGCTTTTGCTTTATTTTTGTTTTTCCAAAGGGGGACCCAGTCAATAAATAAATTATATTTTTTTTTTATTGAAATGAAATGGTTTTTATCGTATATTTATACAGTGGAAACTTAGTAGTTAATATTATTGTTTAAAAAGAATTTATAAAAGAAAATGTGTTTTATTTTTAAAATGTAATAAAAAAATGTGTATTTTTATTTTTATTGCGGTTTTATTTATAATTTTTTATACACACATACATACGTTTTTCTTTTATACGCACTTTATCGATTTATTTTTCTAATGTTTCTCAAACGAGAAACAATTTTCTTTCAAGTTCCAGGGATGACTGCGTTTGATTTTTCTCTCTCTTGTTCTAATTGTAACACTAACCATGTGTTTTGGGATGGGGGCTTAAAGTGCCACTGTCAAAAATTTCTGCGTATAACGAATTATTAAAAATAAGCAAAATACAGGGTACTACGATTGAAATCATTCGAGACGATTTCTTGACCGATTACCTAATTAATCCGAAAAATAGCATTGAAAAAAAAAAAAAAAAAAATAACAATGGAATGGAATTTGAGGACTATTGATATCGATAACTATGCCTTGAAAGCTGAGAATGTGAAACTATGTTTGTTGGCATTTCTGTTTAGTACGATTTGGCAAATAATCAAGAGCCGTTTAACACTAAACACCGCTTCGAAATTGTGAAATTCACTTTGAAAATAATAAATCTGTTCATAGAGCATAATAATAATAAATCTGTTCATTTAACGGTCAACATAATCGGCCTAGTGATCAAGCAGTTCATGCAGTTAATTATTCTACTCATACTATTTTTACTCTTCTCGATTTAAAATAGGGTTGCCAGATTCCGATTCGCAAAAAGCTGGACATTGGGTTTTAAAAAGCTGGACAAAAAAAAAAAGCTGGACATAAAAAATACTGAGAAAATGTTAATTATGGTTTTGTGTAAATAATTTTTATTAAAATATAATTTTTATTAAAGTATAACAAATGTACAATCAGTGTTGGCTAACATGATTTGACAAAGTTAACATGAAAGTTATTGCCCAAGTTATTGCAGTGTACTAAAAAAATTTCTATTTAGCTAGACAAATTAAATTTTAGCTGGACAAGCATCAAAAAAGCTGGACAATTAATTATTTGAATTAATTATTTGAATAACATCACCTTAAAATTCACTCTAGACACCCTGTATAATCAGGTTAAACAAATTAAATTTCCAAAATATGTAACAATTTAACAATGCACACCCCTTGCCCGCAAGCAATTTCGAATAAACTTACGGAAAAAAGGTATCTTTTATCAAAACCAAAACACCCCAACACATTAGAAAAGTTGAAAAACTAATGTAAACAGCTAACAGCTTATGCGAGGGCAAATTCGCAAGTTATTACAGAAAATTAAAAGCAAAACTTAAGGACTGTAATTTTATCGTTGTCGAGTTTAACCACATCATTGTGGGTAATTACCAGATCGATGATTGTAAATCTCAAGGAGTGTGGTCCACTACTATAACTATAATTCGGTACACTGAATCACTCTGCCATTTGAAATTCATACGGTAGCACTACTAAGGCACCTCTTCATGAAGTAATAATTATAAAAAGTTCACGCCAAAAAGCCCTGTATCGTTACATTCCTCAAGAACGTGGTATTATGGTTCTAAATTCTTTATCAAATAATCCGTAGGTAGTGTGGGCGCAGCGTGAATATAAATTTAAATTTCAGAGTTGAAATATCAATTAAGCATCATGCGATTTTGATGAAAAACTTGAATGTGTTGCCATACAAAGCGTAAACAGTGCATCAGCAGTTAGCGGATGATTGTCAAAAACACGTAAACTACGCGCAAACCATTCTGAATCTTGATCACCAGCAGGAAAAGTCAGCATGAGTAACAAGTTCCAGATTCATCTCTTCTAGAAAGAATAATCACTTCTAGAAAGTCGTCGTAGCCTAATAAGTAGTGTGTTGGCTTATTAGACGTGAAGACACGGTTCAAACCCCAGGTTAGACATCTCTAACGAAACGGAAATATCTTTGGTTACTCCCTCACAGTTGTCTTCTGGCAAAATTGTGGAAGTAAATAGGATTGCCGTAAAAAATTTCTAAAAAATCTGTCGTTCGGAATCGTATTTAAACAGTAGGTCCCTTCATTCGTGTATAAAATTAACACATACAACATGGGTGGTGTGAGAAACTAGATTGTAACCCTGAATAAAGGGTTGAATGGCCAATTAAGTAAGTAAGGATATGGAAAATCTGCGTATTACACCCGCTGAAAATTACTTCACGATGTGGAATTTCTTAAAGTCACGCGTGTATGTTAAAAAACTTCACACTTTTAAACTCCTTAAAGAGAATATTTGTCGGGAAAGTGACAACCTATCGACAAAAAACACAATCCAATTAATCGTATCATTTCCTTATCAAACCACCCTCGTTACAAACTCAAATTCAACGCAAAAATAAAATGCAAACTGTATGGAAGCAAACGTTATCACAGAAATGTTACAAAATCCACAACAAATAATAACGAAGCAGAAACCAAACGAGAAAAGTTTTCCAGGAACAGCACTAGACAGCGTTACAAAGAAAATTTTATGTTTAATTCAATGAAAAAAGAAAAGAAAAGAAAAAAAACAACAACAAAAGAATGAAAATTGCGTATCCAGAAGGGTGTTGATTTTATTTTCTTTTACGTTTTCCTTTCTTTCCTTTTTATCTATTTTACGATGTTGGAAAACGCAATAAAGTGATCCAGGAACATGAACCAATAAATGTACGCATTTAAAGGATTTTAATACAGGACTGTAATTAATGTCACCCTACAAACAAAGTGGATATATTAAGACATTACAGTACTACTACATTGTTGATGTTTGTTTTCATAGGTGTTTCGATTTTTCAGTGTAAATTTCTTCAGTATAAAAAAAGATTCGTGACATGTGAAGCTTATTTTTGGGAGTATTACTACATTCATGCCATACAGATCTTGGTAACTGCAGAGCGGATGAATTGAACAAGCGTAGCACAACCATCGAACCATCTCTGGTGAATTCTTTACATTGGGAATCTTTCAATCTTTCATGGGTTATATTGCCTTGTTTGTATACTCCTACGGCTTAATGTGATGTTTTTGTAACACAGGCTATTTCACTTGCCTGCCTGTTTGCATGGAAAACACAAACAAAAACACTCAATTTTGTTAGTGTTTCCCATATAAACAGGCAGGCAAGTAAAATAGCCTGTGTTACAAAAACATTACATAAGAAAGCCCCACAAGAAAAAGTCTTAAGGGGTCAAAATGCACGATCTCAGCGGCTAGTTTATATCACCTCCACGTGAGATGACAATGTTTACAAATCGCTCGTGAAGAGCCATCCTGTTGAAACCACATGTCTTTGGCGTCCTGATAATCCAATTAAGATCATAAGAAGTTGGTAATCATCTACCCATAGTGCCCGCCGTTGACAGTAATGGCCTGACCAACGTCGTTCCCAAGAAGTACGGCTGACATCGTCAGTCTAGTAATTCACACCAAACAGTGACTTTTTCTGGAATGCATTGGACGCTCTTAGATCTCATATGGATTGTTATCGTTCCAAATTCGAGAATTTTGTTTGTTTACATGCCCGTAGAGGTAAAAGCACTGATGCTGCAGCCTTGAGAGTATTTATCGTTGGCGATGATTTCCGCATCCGATCCAACAGTGAGCTGTATGAGCTGCGGCTGCGCAGGCTCGGCCATGTCGTTCGAATGGAGGAGGATGCTCCGGCGAGACGGGTATTTGATGCTGGGATCTGCGGAAATCGGCAAAGAGGACGACCTTGTTTGCGTTGGAAGGATCAAATCGAGGAAGCCCTGTCATCGATTAGCGTGACCAACTGGCGGAGGCGCGCAAGAAGCAGAGGCACCTGGAACGATGTGTTACGGCAGGCCGAAATCCGTTAATCGGGTTGTTAATGGCCAATTAAGTAAGTTAAGTGAGTACATACCCAATCATTCAGAATGGGTCTCTCTCATGGGTTGGAAGATGATTTTTCGTTGACAATTATGGTCAGTAGCCAACTGCTCCAGAGTTCATTCAGCTTACATACGTTTGTTGTTGTTTATGGTCGTTTGCTTATAGTTCCGGGGTCAATTTAATTTTGTACGGATGCAGGCCCCAGTCACAAAGCAAAATTCGCCAATTTGTGATCCGCGAAAGGCCGAGTTCTTATGAGAGACACGAAATCGACTGTCTCGGATTTTCCTGTACATTCTTCTGAACAGCGGCAATATTTTTAGCAGCTCTTGCGTTTCTTTAACGTTCGGACGTCGATCGTTAGTTTACTGAACCAGTAGATCCAAATTTATCCAACACATTGCGAATAGTCATCTCTTTAGAACGATTATGGCGATCATGAAAGAGGGTCAAGTTATGACACTAAATTCACGCAGTCCTGTTACTACGCCTGTATATACGAACAGTTTATAGACATTCATTGAAATTTCGAAATACTGTGTTGCGAATTCGTTATTTTCCCTTAAGTTTCTAAACTTCTTCAAACATTGAAAAGTTCGTATGTGTTTCAAATTGTGTATTCACTCCATTTATTCATATTTTTGTTTTTCCTATTACCGGTATTCCTTGCAGTTGGGATTTTTCCGAAAGGGGAATGAAAGTGTAGAAAATATTTTGCATGATACACGCTTCCAAACAAAATATTTATATGTCAACTTATTTTCATTTCGAGAGTATATGGTGGGAGGTAAGCAAACAGCCGGCTTTTTTGCCCTCTCAATTGTTTTCCAGTGAAAGTTGAGTAAGGGGTCTCCGTACAGCATGGGGATTTAAGGCAGAGTTTTGTGGAATGTTTGTAAACCCCCCTAAAATACACGTGTGCCATGGACTTTCACTCACTTTCTTACACTTTCTCTTTTGCTTGTCATTTCACTTTGCTGGCTGACGTTGTGTTATGCCATTAAAATTGGGGGTTGTTTAGGAAGATACAGGAAAAAGCTTGAAAGCTTTTGCTCTTCAAAGCTTTTATTGGATTTTGTTTATTTTTTTTCGTTCAATGCAAACCTTGAGTTTTTCTTGGCCAAGTTCAATGACCTTGCAAAAAGGAATTTCCCTTTCTTTACAAGGAAAAGTGAAATTTCCATTCTTTATACAGACTGAAATTGAAATTGTTTGGATTTGGGTTTGGAAAAAAGGGGGAAAGGATATAGAATTTGAAGATTTTTTTTCGTACAACTAGAGAGGGAGAGAAAGAGAGTGACTGCATTGCTTTAGGAGTAAAAAAAAAATAAGAGGGACATGCGCCTTCTCTTACCACCAAATAGGTATCGATACAAGGAGTGATTTTTCATTGTTTTCATTTGTTTTTCCTCCAACTAAATAGAATTTTCTTTTACATTTGATTGTATTTCCTTTTAATTTCATTATTTTTCTTGCTTTTTTTCAGTGTATTTCTGTTTTCCATTTGTTAAAATGTATTCTGTACGTATACTTTGATTTTAATTTTTAACACTCTCCATTTTTTTTATACACTTTGCCTCTCTTCTTCTCTTTAAATTGTATGTATTTCAGTTTTAAATTTCTTTATAAATTGTTGCGAATTTTATTATTATGCCCATGTAACCCTCACTTTGCTTCCTCCGAAATCGTAGTTTTTGCTTGGGAAACTTGTGTTCGAAAGTAAATATTCATATCAGAAGACTGTTATTGTTTTCATTGCATGAGAATTTAATTAATTTTTTTGTGTGTTTATTCTTTATCAATTTCTTTTTTTAAATCTTCGCTGCTATTTTTAGATCAGAAAAACAAAAGAAAAATTTTTAATATTTAACTAGTCAATACCCGCTATGCTTTGCTGTCCCTTAATGCTAAAATAAACATACTCAAACCCCCCCGCTTATACAACATTATTGCTCATAGATAAGGCGGCTTGATGTATATATGTTTCTTTTACTCCTCTAGGGAGCTTAGGGCCGCAACAAGTTGATTCCAATGAGCTCGATGATCAGCGCGGTGTTTGACTTCGTTCCACTGTAGACGAAGTTTGGATAGTTCGGTTGTGATTTGGCGTGTGATGGTCGTCCGATGTGGCTGCTTCCCTGGGGGTTCCAATCGATGGCGTGGTATAGAGGTTAAAATGCTTGGCTTCAAACCTGAGCAATACAGATTCGTATCCGAGACAAGGAGGAAAAAATGTTCGTCAGGGATTTTGAATTTTAAAAATACAGGGGATCACTCCGCTTCCAAATAATCCATCCAGTAAGCCACTCACCCTCACCCCATACACCCAAGAGGATAATCTCAACAACGACTATCAGAAAAATTAGGATTCAATAACCCACGTCCTCTCTAATACACACAATAGAAGACACATACATATGTACATACATAATTGGTCATTACAACCCTTAAGTCATGATTACGACCTAGCTTATCACACCACTTATGTTGTGGCGGAACCTACGGTTTAAAGTCGACTCCGAACGACAGATTTTTGAGAAACTTTTCATGGCAATTTTATTTCAATCACAGAGTTTTTGCCAGAAATCTGCTGAGAGGAAGTCGCCGGATAAATATTCTTTCATATTTCGTTTTTTGTCGGAGATATCTGACCTGGGGTTTGAACCGTGACCTTACGTCTAATAAACCAACACACTACCTACTAGACTACGGCGATTTCGCACACAATATAACAATTCAATTAATTTCCCAGAGGTTCGACAGCATGGATTATGTTGGCTTTGAGGATCACTGTAGCTCTATTCGCAAAAAGAAAATACTTAAGCAAACCCCACAAGAAAGAGTCTAACGGCGTCATATTATACAATCTCGGTGGCCATTTTACATCGCGTCAGGTCAGCACGCCCCTAAACCACGCGTGCAGATTATGACATAAAGTGTGTGGCATGAACGCCATCGTTAGTCTCGGGATCATCCAATTCAGGCCAAAAGAACTTACTAATCATCCACATACAGTGCTCACCGTTGACAATGACGTTCTCACAGACATATGAACCCATGTTGCCGTCGGAACAAAATCCACACCAAAACGTGACTTTTTCGGGACGCATTAAAAGGATCTCATGTGCTTTTGTTTTGTAACAAATTCAACAATTTTACTTTTTTGACGCACCCATTCACTCAGAAATGGACCTCATTGCTGAAGATGATTTTTCGTTGAAAATTATGGTCAGTAGCCAACTGGTCCAGAGTTCATTCAGCGAACTTATATTGTTGTCTATGGTCATTTGCCTTAAGCTCCTGGGTCAGTTGAATTTTGTACGGGTGGGCGCCCAAGTCACGACGCAAAATTCGCCAAGTTGTGGTCTTCGAAAGGCCGAGTTCCTATGAGCGACGCGAAATCGACTGCCTCGGATTTTCCTGTACACAGCGGCAATGTTTTCGGCAGGTATTGCGTTTCGCTAACTTTCGGATTTTGATCGATCTTTTACTGCACCAGTAGACTCGAATTTATCCACTACTTTGCGAACAGAGTTCTCTCGGTAGGACGATTATGGCGATCATAAAATGGGCGAACAGCGTGGTGGTACGTTGCCCGAACACAAACTTTATTTTGATAAAACAATTTTATTAATTGCACATGTTTTTGAATCTTATATCCGGTCATGCTAATTTGGCAAAACAGGCCAAACAAAACAAAATGGCCGTTTTCAGCTATCAAATTGGGAATTCCGATAAAGTCGGCAAAGAATCAATTGCTTTGATCGCTTTGATATTTTCAAATTTTTTTTCTCAGATCACAAGAATTTGATCGTTTAAAGGAAATTTGGATGTTATCAGGTCCACTAGAAGGCCTCTTATTCGGTCAATTCTCAAGTGAGTTTTGAATGATCGTCGCAATTAGCAAATGCAAATCATTCGCAGGGATTTCCTCTGTCATAGGTACAACCGCCATGACATGCTTTTCAAACTTCCCAACTGGAATCAGATCTTTTAAAGTAGATACCCTTTCCGTTACTGTATTTGCAAAGCAAGAACCAGAGATCAGCAATGAGTATGCAAAAAGATTAGTAGAATCGAATCATGCTCATAATTTCTGATACTTTTATACGCATTCATACTTATTTTAATATCATGGAACCCTCTACTCATATTCAAAGTTTGAAGTACTCATCATATTCATACTTAACAACACGTATGATGTTGTTGATTTCGTCTCTCCAGAACTCAACATATACATATACGAAACACACAAAATAAGTATGATTCACGTATGAACACTAAAATACTCACTAGAAGGTTGTGTATTTGCTCTGCTTGCTGCTCTGTCTGTTTTTGCATATGTGTCTGTTTTCTTTTTTTGCAAATGCAACAACAACTAAGACTGTAAATTTTGATGAATGATTCAAGTCACTCGTATCATTTATAAGTATTTTTTAAAAGTTATGAATCTAAATGTGGTAGGCTTATGAATCAAACATATTTCGAATGGTATAAATTTGATGTCAACGTTGTACGCATACTCATTACAACTTGTACTTATAAATCAACGTTGTAGTGAGTACGAATGAATCATAGTAGCTAAATTTCATGAGTCCTTATGAGTAGTGAAAAAACGATTCATTGCTGATCTCTGGCAAGAACCTGAGGGCTATGATTTCCATACTCTATGGAAAGTTTTACCGTTTCAAAACTATGTAAACACAGTGTAATTTCTATTACACCATTTGCATTTTATTTAATTGTTTAAACAAGTCTTGGCATTAAGTAATAAAAAAAAAATAAATTAAATTAATGCTCCACGACAAAGCAGGTTAAATTGCCAATAAATTATTCAATGTTTTTTTATTATTCTTTTGTTTTGAAAAAAATGTTTGTTTTTAAATAGAAAATGCAATTTCCTACAACAATGTAATACAATTTAATAAAATTGAATTTAAATCAAAATAAAATAAGAATAAAATAAAAATAATTGATTTATTTGGTAGGTACATAGTACGTCTGTACATATGTATATTCAATCGTATTGCATTGTCATTCGGTGTCACTGTATGGCAAACAATTGTTGGTTCTCTAAAGGAGGATTGACAACAACAACATGAATCACATGATGAATGAAACAAAAAAACATGAAAAATTTGTGAAATAAGCAAATAATAAAAACAACAACAATAATAATAATAATAATAAAAATAAAAGAAAAACTATAAAATGAAAAGTCAACGAACGTTTGAAACTATTTGCAAAGTGTGCTAAAAACTGATTTCATTGCACTCAAATAATAAATGAATTGCGTTTGAACGACAAGTTCATTTAGGACACACAAAACTAAAGAATATAGTACATACAGTAACAGAAAAAAGTCTACATACACCCACATATTTTTTTGTTTTCTAATAATTTCTAGGTTATATTATTTTATATTCGATTTTGTCTTCAAACATTCTTAAATTGAGCACTTAAAGAGCGCTATAACATCTTTTTTACATACAGCGGTGTATGTAGACTATTTGATTGACTGTATATACAGCACTAACTCACTCCACCCCTTATTATTTAAGAAATATGAATATTAACTAGAAATAAAAAACAAAACCTAGATTTTCTTGACACCAGATAAACATATAGCGATAGGAACTATGCTTTAAGTTTCTCTGCTTATATCTGTTCCTCCAACATTGATTTCCAAGCTTTTATCAGTTGAAAACGGACATCTTGTTAAAGCCGCATCTGTCAAATTTGTTGTCATTTATTCACACCGTTTTGCCAAACCACTATTGACGGATAGACAACGACGGGGACCTTAAAAAATATCGTCGTTATTCGTGACCGTCACTGATAAGAATTTTGCCTTTTGTAGACCACATCTTGACGAATTTTGCGTCGTGGCTTGTGTCTGCACCCGTAAAAAATTCAACTGACCCCATAACTGAAGATAAACGACCATAAACAACGACATGTGTTCGCTGAAAGGATTCTGAAGTAGTTAGCAAAACTTACACGGCCTTTCGCAGACCAGAAATTGGCGAATTTTTGGTTGTGACTTGGGTTGCGACAATTGCAGAATTTTGGCTTGCATGAGGTTAAAAGTGTTCGCTGAACGGGCAGTTTTGTCGAAAAATCATCTTCAGTGCTGAGGCCCATTTCTGTATGAATGTATACGTGAACAAACAACATTTCCGAATTTGGGACAATACCAATACATCTCGTGAGCAGGGAATGTAAACTGGTCAACGAGATCGTGCAATTTGACCCCGTTAGACTTTTTTTCTTAGGGTTTTATTAACTCGCAGGTGTATGAAAGTGAGCCACAAACCACAGCGGTCTTCACAGCCAACATAACCTGTGTCCTCAGTTAAATTCAGTATGATTTATGCATCAGGGACATGGAAAATTGGACTTTTCGGATTCACTCTATCAAACAGCGGTAGTAAGAAAAGGATTTTCATCTTTCCTAAAAGAAAAAATAATCTTATAAACACTCTGAAGTCCACCATATCTTATTCTGATCTCCAGCAAAGCCTTAGCATTTCCGCGACGTTAGACTTGTCACAAGATTTTCGAAAACGTGTAGTTACAGATGATTATGCCCCAATATTTATCAATAACACGCGAGAGCTTAATCAGAGAAATGTTTATCGTGCACTTTTAAGATATCAAAAGTTAATCCAGCCATAATGTACTTGTCCCTTCCATCTTGAGACATTACTTGAATTTTAATAATTTTCTGCGAGTGAAAGCAGATCTTTCTTGCCTTCTGCTGCTATGATGGTTCCAATCAATAGCCGTCTTTAAAAGTTTTCATACGGCTTAGTATGCAAAAAAACCAAAGACGCAAACCCACGCTTTTAGCAGCGCCTCTTCTTGCCTTTAACAGGGTAGACTTTACTATTAACACAGCACTGTTAACTGTTTAAAAGTGGCAATAAGTAGATTAGTCTTTTACTTTGCAATTATTGCAGACTACTGACATAAGATTTAATTCTCATTATGATCCTCAGGACCCTCTGGACTACCATTTGCATATAGTCTGTATGGTATACCATACAATAAAAAAATTGATATTTTCAAAGCCAATTTTCACAATACCATAACACTTTATATGGGACTATATTGCTGATTGTATTAAGAGGCCTTGAAACTTTCCTTTGAGTATGATATGGTACTCATAGACCTAGTATATGTTAAATAGTGTATAGGATGTATAGGATTGTTGGTGGGGGATGGAGGGGAATAGTTTTCTCAAATCCCAAAAGTATCCCAGTTATCCAACTACCATGGTTCGAAAGAGGACCTTCTGAACTACCTTTTGCATATAGTCGGGTTGTTGTACTATTTCTTATATGTTCCCAAATGGTCATTGATCTTCTAAAGAATTTTCAAGCAAAAAATTGATATTTTTAAAGCCAATTTTCTCAATACCATATCACTTTACATGTGACTATATTTCTGATCATATTAAGAGGCCTTGGAACCTTCCTTTGCATATGGTATGGTACTCATGGACCTGGAGCTAATTCCCAAAATTAGCTACTAAACAAATGGAATTGTTCAGATGGTTACGGTGAAGTAATAACAGTGCTCTGTTAAGGGAAAAATTTATTCTGTTAAGAGGAAATTTTGCTCTGTTAACACCAAATGTGACGCTGCTAAAATTTATGGATTGCGTCTTGAATTTTCAAATTCGATTTTGTCTTCACATACATTATGGGTTGTGGTTATTCTAAAGGTTTCGAATGCAATGCCTACAGGATTTTATAATCCTTATGGCCTGTACATATTAACAGAAAGTTTAACTCCTTGTTAAGGATTGATGAACGTAATATGGCACTACTTCTTGCAGTGATTGATTGATTAAATGGAGCGAATGACTTCTGGATCCATTTCTATCGAGTGAATCCATTTGGCCTAATTTAATCTCAATTATTGCAAGACAGTAGACATTGTTTATCGATTTGTATCATTATCGTTAGGCGATATAAAATCAAATAGAGCCAAACACAAGCCATAAAAAAATAGCACACAATGAAAGAGAGCAAATAAAAAAAAAACAACACAACACTTTGCAACAATGTTGCCACTATCGCGTACTGAAAGTAGAACGGAATAAAATAGAAAATTCTAAAATTATAGTTTAATTACCAATACAAAGTATGTCGGCAGCGAAAACAAACAGCAACAGGCACGAAAATTTACAATTTCAACACACGTCACGTCACGTTAAATCACTAATACAATTGCAATTACTAACACTATTTGCAATTGTAGAAACAAAACAAACAAAATGTAAACGTTGTTAGCGCTGTACGAGTAGTTTCTGTCTAATGCAATGGCGCATGTGTCCTTGGCCTTGTACTGTAATAGAAAAGTTCATTCAACTCAACACTGTAAATAAGTATACAACACCTCGTGTCTCTCTTGCACTCCCTCGCTGAAATACCACCCTCTTGATGCACTTCGTGTTATTAAAACTGCATGTCTGTGTGTGAGAGTGTAAAAGTATTTCAGAAAAACAATTGTTGTAAATTTGATTTTGTTGTACCTTCTCTCTCTCTTCCACTTTCTTTCTCTCTTTTTGAGAAAAAATAAACTTTTCATATGAAAATTACTTGCAAAAGTTTTTTGCCTAATCAGTTAACCTAACCAACTGTGTTCCTAAAAAAGGAGAAAACCTATTAAATTATTAAAAAAAAATTTCTAGTTTTTTCTCTTTCCATTTTGTAAATGGAATAGAAAATAGAAAAAATAAGTAAATAAAAATTGCATTTTAAAAAGTATTATTAAAATTAATTCTATTTACAGTTTATGACAAGATTTTTTTTTACGATCGTTCAGTTTTTTGTTTTGTTTTTTTTTTAGCCTAAGGGGCCTAATTAAAATTTATGAGTTTTTCAACTTGTAAGGCTATTAAATTTAATGAGTTTTTTCGCCAACTGTTACAATAAAAACGTTAATAATTTATTAATAATATGAAAAACGCAACAAATTTAGCCGTTAATGTGACATTTTTCTTAGAATATGGCAGGCAAGGCGCTGACATTTAAAAATCTAAGCAAAATTTCAAGGTTTTTGCAAATTCTCAAATGAGGCTGCTCTATCAACAATTTAGTTAAGTTGGCCATACGAGTGGGCTGGAATAGCCTCTAGTGACATGATGCTCTAGATTTGGGCAACATATTAGTTAATTGGCAATTTATGAAACTAGCAAATGATGTCAAAAAAACAACAAAAATTTTAAAATTAATTAAAGAATTAAAATAAAAACAACCAAACAATCATTTATTCCCATTGCCCCCACTTGGCTGCATATGCCATCCACCAGGCATCTCCATTTTATATTGGTTTCTATATTGGTTACCACCAGAGATTAGCAATGAGTATTCAAAAAGATGAGTAGAATCGAATTATACTCATAATTTCTGATACTTATACGCATTTATACGTATTTTAATATCATGGAACCCTCTACTCATATTCAAAGTTTGAAGTACTCATCATATTCATACTTAACAGCACGTATGATGTTGTTGATTTCAACTCTTCATAACTCAACATTTTCAAGAATCACAAAATATGTATGATTCCCATACCAACACTAAAATACTTACTAGAATGTTGTGTGTTTGTTCTGCTTGCTGCTCCGTCTTTTTTGCTTATTTGTCTGCTTATGAGTAGGCTTATGAATCAGACATATTTCGAATGGTATGAGTTTGATGTCAACGTTGTACGCATACTCATTGCAACCTGCACTTATAAATCAACGTTGTAGTGAGTACGAATGAATCAGAGTGTTTAAATTTCAATATTGTTGACTTATTTTTAAAATCTGACTAAAAATCGGTCATCAGCGACCCCAAAAACCCCCGAGTAACAATTTTCAAGTAAATCTGATTAATTTTTAAGGACCTCCGTAATGTGTTTCTTTTTCTCTTGCACCCCTTGACATAAACCCACCCCCTACTTTAAGAGTGCATGCAAACAATTTGACACGTCAGTGTTTAGCTCTAGAATTCTTCAAAAATGGCCTAAAACGCTATTTTTAGGGGTTTCAGCCCCCTTTTTCTCGAAAACCTGACGTGATGGAAAGTTTTGGAATCCAGATTCGTGATCAGCGCGCAACATGCCTTCGGAAACACCTGGAGCCATCTTATTTGCAAAACCCATGCAGGGCTGTGTAATTTTTGTGCCACAGAGGTCATAATACGGATATTCTGCTTTCTGAGGCAGTGGTTACAAGAGTCTGCTCTACATATACATACTTCTTGACTTGTGTTGTGTCACTTCTTAAGAACAGTTAAAATCCACAAACTTATCGGTTACAAAAGACTGATTACACTACCTGTTTCGAGCAGCAGTCGCATATAAGAAATCTCTTCAAAACAACTCCATGTGTTGTGACAAACAAAAAAAAATTGCATTTTAGCGGAAATGTATTGACAGAACAAGTCACGTCTGGCTAAAGCCATATTGTTTTGTGATTCGAGTTGTTTGTCATTTTATCGATAATTTATTGCATAATTATCACAAGATTTGCTGAAGAATTTCGTTTATTTTTGATTCAAACGCAGATTCTGCTCTGCTGTTAATTGTTTTCGTAATTGTTGAAAACTTTTCGTTTCACTTAAAGAAACTGCTCCAGATGTTTTAAACAAAATACAAAAAACACGAAATTGATTTCACTTCCGTTTATGATGTCATTGTCAAAATCAAGTTGCCGCATTTTCCTTTGAAATCCTTTATTTAACAACACGAGCGAGAATCGCTCACAAGAATTAAAGAAAATACATATGCGTTGCTAATTGACTCGATTACGTAAATACATAAATAATAAACAATTCTGTTAAAATAACAACAAATTTTAAATTTAAATAAATAAAAAAATAAAAATAAAGAAAAATTACAATTTAAAGTATGGAATTTAATTTTGTATGCAAATGCGGAACTGCAAACAAACCGTGTATGAATAAAAAAAAAAACAACAAAAAAAATTGCAATTCTATTTAAAACAACAACAACAACTTGTTAACGACTTGGCATAAGTTTGCACAGAGTTGCCATATGGAATGGTAAAAACAAAATGGCCAATGTTTTATTGTACAAAGGAAGCTTCCTGTGTAATAAAGCCACAACGGTATGGTTGTGTGTGTTGGAACCACATACCATTCACACCATAGTCTTCCAAAAAGAAATTACTTTTCATACAACCATTTAGATTTAGGTCGGAGTGGTAGCTCTGATATCAAAAAGTTTACTTGAGCACTCATAGCGGCCCGTTGTGATACCACAGGTGAATCCTGTCCCTGTACTAACCAAGTTCCTCCAAACTAGGGAAGAAGAAGAAGTTGGTCAGCGCAAGGGCTGCACATCAAAAACACGACTGCCCTACGCTGGAAAACCAGCCAGAAAGTTTGATAAACGAATCTATATCCTTGACATCAATAGATGATAGCTCCGTTAAACTGACAAGAAATGGGGAGCCAAATAACCTATATCTGCACCTCGCAAGAGATGGGCACTGACAAATAAAGTGGATAACAATCTCCTCTTCCTCAGCGGATCTGCACCCACTGCAGAAGTCGTTAAATGGGAGCCGCATCCTTTCCGCGTGTCTACCCATAACACAATGACCTGTAAGCATGGCCACTGTGATTGAGATGATGCTACTACCAAGTCCAAGTAATTGGTTGATACGCCTTCTGTCCATCAAGGGCCAGGTGAGTCTAGCGGTGAAGCAGGACGCCTCATTGCCCCAGGATAGGTTGGCGTTTCGAAAGAATTTCCGCGCAATGGCCAACTTGACCGATTCAAGTAGCATACCCAAGTCAATTGAAGAGGATTCCGGAAGGAGTGCACCAGCTCTGGCGAGCTCGTCGGCCCTGCAGTTTCCCGGAATGTTACTGTACCCGGAGACCCAGACCAGTGAGACATTGAAGCGCCCAGAAAGAAGGTCGAAACAGCGGCGACATTCCCTAACGATCCTGGAGTTATTCACAACGCTTTACAGAGATCTTATGGCGGCCTGACTGTCAGAGAAGACCGAGACCCGGGTGAAAGGAGCACCATTGACGAGGATTCATTGAGTGGCCCGGTAAATGGCGATTACCTCCGCCTGAAACACGCTACAGTAATGCTGCAGTTGGAGAGAAATGTTTAGGTTCAGTTTCCCAGAGTAGATTCCGCTACCAACCGCATTTTCGAATTTAAAGTCATAGTCAACCATAGTGCTGTGAATTTTGGCTGCAGTAATCGAACTCCTTCGAAACAGTTTTTGATCACTTTTTCTTCCTTATCGAAAGGTATCGCAGCGATAAATTTACAAATTTGATATTCAAATACTCAAAGGTTAGGATATTGTACGTCTAGACGTATGTTTTATTGAAGGCTTGCGAAAAAGTCTAATGGCCTCAGATTTTAGTGGTCAATTGATGTCACGTCAAACGTGAAATCTCTTTTCCTGGAAATTTCTCATGCAATAAAGTTAAGCCACATCTGTCGCAGTGTGAGGCTCATAAAATCGTCTTGTTGAAACCACATATATTGTTGTAACCCCTACAACTATCACAAAATGGAACATCCATTTCCATCAACATTTCCCAAGTCACATAAGGGGCTCCGATGTATGATGCATGGTTATAACTGCATTTTTTTTTAATTCTGAGGGCCATTATTACAACTTGCCGTTAAACTTGGGTTTAGTTAAAGGTACCTTTAGCTAAAGGGAACTGTAAAGTTACCTTTAACTGATTTTCGTTATTACAACTTACAGATAAAATAAAATTAAAATATGGCAGTGCCGGAGCAAAGTCGATAAAACTGCTCAATTAAACAAGTTTTTTAACGCAGTGGGAACAGCGGACTTCTTTTTTTTGTTGTATACATATGCTCATTTTGTTTAAATTTGAAGTTGCCATAACGAAAATAGTATATGATATGGCAAGTTCAAACATAAAGTGACCTTTAAATGCTAAAGGTAGGATGATCTTCCCTTTAGCTTAACGATCACTTCTATCTTATTGGGTACTCATAATAATGAAAAACAATTTATCTGCCCGTTAAAATCCTCCCTTTAGTTAACGGCAAGTTGTAATAATGGCCCTAAAAAGTTTTATTAATCACAACGATGTTTTAATATAATTTTAAATTTCAAAAGTATGGCAACTATACCGGCGTTTATTTGTTGCACATGCCATAATAATAAATTTGCAAGAGGGAGGGATGGTGTGCATGGTACAATTAAATGATCAAACAAAAATTTACAAATTGACAAAAAGTAATATGGCCGTAAACTTTTTTACATTAAACTGTCATCAACTCGGCCATGTAAAATCGCTCATAGAATAATGCCGAATAAA